>CM066034.1:910021443-911266443 GCA_033557465.1 Ichthyophis bannanicus
CTTCTGAGAGCCTCTGCAATCTTCGGGAGAGAGCAGAGGGGAACAGAGGAGGAAGGGGGCACTGAGATTGTGTGAGGCTGCTGCACACTTCCAGATCCTTCCAATTGCAGGCTGCTCAACAGGCTCTTATCATGATAAGCATGTGGAGTTCAGCCAATTTTCCCTCCTCCTGTGGCTACCGAAAAGATTGCAGTCTAGTGGAGTCTTCCATGTCGCACTCAAGATGGTTATTCATGAGTGTTTAATCAATCTTTTCCTCTCAATCTTCAGAATCTTCTTCAGAGAGGAGAAATCCATCCACTATCTGCTGGGGACAAAGAAATACTGAACAGATCTCTAGTGGCTGAGGCGGATAGAGGCATGGGAGTGATGTCATTGAAACCTAGGCTTTTCATTGGTTCTTTGTCTCCACCAATCTGTTGGCAGGGGAACACAACCCACTTATCTGGACTGGTTTAGCAGGAAGACATAGAAGATGTCATTGACAATATATTATCTCCCTTTGAGTTCTTGGCTCCAGGCTTTGATGCTCATCACAAGCTGGGAAAAACAAAACTTATCAATATCATAACTGGCCCAAGGGTATCTGATGCCCAATGCAAACCTTCAACCACTCATCCCCCCTCCATACTCCAACATCTTCTCTTTCCTACCATCTCCCCCAGTGCAGCATCTCCCCTTGTTACCTTCCCAGCTGTCCAACATTCCTTCTCTTCGACCCCCCCAACTATCCAGCATCTCTTCTACCCTCTTCCCCCTTGCAGTGTCCAGCATCACCCACTTCTTCCTATCAATGCCGCTATCACTGCCCCTTAATTCCATCCTCCCACTGGCCAAAGCTTAAAAAAAATGAAGCTCAGTGCTCAGTGTGGCAGCAGGCCTTGCAGCACTAGTATATGCTTTAGGTTGGCTGCATCCCACCCTCTTAGGTGCTTCCTGTTGAAGGGAGTGGGTGCCGCCAATATAGAGCATGCATGGGTATTGCAAGGCCCGCCACCAACCTGAATTTAATTTTTTGAAACCTCGGCCCACTGGCAGGATGCTGATAAGAGGGCAGTGGTGGCAGGAGGAAAGAGTCGAGTGATGATAGCCATTTAAAGTGTTGCTTTGCTGCCTCCCCCCTCCCATTTTGCTGCCCTGGGCAGATATGTAGTCCACCTAGTGGTAGGACCAGTCCTGAGCAATGTGTTTTGGCACAAAAGTGATCAATGCCCTTCTAACAACTCAAAACGTTTAGCATCGATATGGCTTTAACGTCTTGTGCTTCTTTGGCAAAGTAGTTGCAGCTGCAGTAACTGCAAGGCCCTCAGTGGCATCCTGGAGCAAATGCTGAAGTGGAAGATATGATTCACACTGCTAAAGTGAGTGAAAATGGGAAAAAAAATACATTGTTTAGAGCAGAAAGTACAAATGAGCCGAAAATTGCAACCATTAGCGGTGATTTTACTGGAAAACTCTGGTGATTTACTGGTGATTTAACTGGAAAACTCTGAAAAACATTACATCACCCATATTGTGTGACTAGATTGAAATTCTTGTCATTACAGATAATATTTATAATTGGATTTTATATATACATTCACATGCACATAGACACACACAAATACACAATAATATGATAATAAGATCTCTTATCTTTGCAGAAAGTTTCATAACATTTTGTGACTACTATTTATATTTACAATCAAAATTAGAGTGGAGGGGTGGATGAGCAGAGTGCCCACGGAGCCAGAGTTTGATATTTGGTCATCGCCAAAAAGCCCATCTGAGCTGTGCTGATAGTTGCAGGAGCAGTGGTGTTCAGGCCTGCTTAGCATAGGGGAGAGAGGATCAGAGGGGCCCATGGTGCTGGAGAGTGACATCGGGCCGTCGCCGGAAAGCGACATCAGTAGCTTGAGGAACAGAAGTGTTCTGACTTGCTGAGCGGAGAGGAGCAGAGTGCCTGTGGAGCCAGAGTATGATATCATTGCTCCCCCTTCAAAACTTTATCTGAGTTGCAGCGCATTCCCGAAGGGGCAAGCAACTGAAGAGCTTGAGGGGACAGTATTCATCGAGGGTGAGTGAAACTGGTTCCTCTAGAAGTTATGTTTGTGTGACTGAGGGCAATGAAGAGGAAAGGGAAAGGGAAGAAATAATCACTCAACTCCCACCACTATAGTGCCTATGAATAAACATGTGACTGTACAGACCACCTCTGCCAGAGGTTTGGGCCAAGTCTCCTCTTCAGCGGAGGGTATTTCCCTAAGTTCCAGGGGTAGATCTCCTCCACCTCCTTGGACTGCCTTTATGGATAATCTGGAGTCATCTGTGGTTGCTGGGCAAGGCCATCCTGTTTCTGGTATTTCTGAAAGACAACCTTCACAATGTCTGTCAATATCAGCTGTCGTTACTGCTCCAAATTCTGCTATTGGGATTCCACAGCAGTCTTCAATGTAGCAGAAGATTCCCTTGAGAGATATCTGGTTATTGTTTCCAGGACTGAAGAGCTGTTGAAAGGAACTGTTTCCCAGTTATGTGATTTTACTTCTGAAGTAGCTGGGACATTTAAAGAGGTGGATATAAGATTGCAGCAGTGGAGAGTAAGCTTTCTTCACTGGAACATCAGATTAACTCCTTGTATACAAACAGGGTTGCCAACTTTTTCACAGAGAAAAACCCGACATCTGTGGCTCGCCATGCTCCACCCATTCTCCGCCCCCAGTCCCACCCCTTCCTCGCCCCACCCACAAAAATTACCGAGGATTCACTCACACCCCCCCTCTTAGTGCTGGTTCACTCACCCCCCTCTTAGTGCTGGTTCACTCACTCGCCCCCCCCTCCCTGCTGGTTCACTTGCCCACCACCCCTCTCCGTGCTGGTTCACCCCCCCACCCCCCCTCCCTGCTGGTTCACTCGCCCCCCTCCCCTGCTGGTTCACTCACCCCCCCCCCCGCTGGGTCACTCACACCAACCCCCCTCCCCTGCTGGTTCACTCACACCAACCCCGGTCCCCTGCTGGTTCACTTTCCCACCACCCCTCTCCGTGCTGGTTCACCACCCCACCCCCCCTCCCTGCTGGTTCACTCGCCCCCCTCCCCTGCTGGTTCACTCGCCCCCCCCCCCGCTGGGTCACTCACACCAACCCCCCTCCCCTGCTGGTTCACTCACACCATCCCCCCTCCCCTGCTGGTTCACTCACCCCCCCGTCACTCACTCACTCACCCCCTCCTACTGGGTCACTCACTCACCCCCCCTCCCCTGCTGGGTCATTCACACCAAGCCCCCCTCCCCTGCTGAGTCACTCACACCAAGCCCCCCTCCCCTGCTGTGTCACTCACACCACCACCCCCCCCCCCACCCAAGCCACTGCTTCTGCTTTGTACAGAGCAGCGGCTGCAATACACTTACTTTGAAAAGTAAAGACAACCTGTGAGGAGTTCTCCGGTTATCGCAGCGCCCGAGGAAGTGATGTCATTGGGGGCGGGCTCCTCACAGGTTGTCTTTCCTTTTCAAATTAACTTTATTGCAGCTAAAGTTAATTTGAAAAGGAAAGACAACCTGTGAGGAGCTTGCCCCCTATGACATCACTTCCTCGGGCGCTGCGATGACCGGAGGGCTCCTCACACAGTTTGTCTTTACTTTTCAAAGTAAGTGTATTGCAGGCGCTGCTCTGTACAAAGCAGAAGCAGTGGCTGCACTGCCATGGGGAATTGCGTTCGCGCTGCGGACTTCGGGAGTAAAGACGGTTTTTTTGCTCTGGCCGCTCCCGATCTTTCGGCCAGAGCAAAAAAACATCTTTTCAACGACTGGTTTTACATCTGTGCTGGCAGCCGGCCTGGCCATGGAAAACCCGGCCAGGCCGGCTGAAAACCGTCCGGTTGGCAACCCTATATACAAATTGGAAATGGAAAATACTTATGCAGAACAGTCAAAGGACAACAGTGGCGTTTTTGGAAAGTTAACAAATCTCAGATTAAGAGCACAGAGAACATTGCCCAAACTTTCTAACTTCCTTGCAGTTAGTAACTTGTCTTGAATTAAAGTAGATTGAGCTGCACCAAAATGAGCCACAGAGTCCTTTACCTTCTTAACATGTGAATTCAACTGGGGGAGTTCTGTATCCTTGGTCTGCAACCCTTGTATACATGTCCAACATTAAAGTAGCCATCGCAGAAGTCAAGTGATCAACAGCCTGCCAAACACTCACCAAGGACACTTTCGGAGGCTTCACAAGCAGTGCTTTCCACTGGATTTTACAAACGGCAGTCTGCAGGTCAGCAGCTCTCGCCGACAACCCAGCCAACACTGAGGTGGGGGGCTCAAGGGCATAGCTGCAGCAGCCAAGCATTCCACTACCATTAAGCTAACCTCTGATGTCCCCTGCAATGCACTTCTGGGTAGTCCTCCTACTGCCTCGGATATCTCTCCACCAGTTGGGCAGGACTCCACACCGCTTTGGTCAGCCTCCCGGCTGAGACTTCCGGAGACCTTGAACTCCTGCTGCAGGAACACAAAAGGCCTTCCATCAGTGCTAAGACATGTCAAGGCCAAGGAAGGAGCTCTCTCCGGCTTGCTCCAACATAGCAGCCATTTCACCCAGCATCTACTTTTTAAAATTTACTTGTCATTGTCTGGTCACATATTAGGGGAACCAGTTTGTTTTTTTATTTTGCATGATCATTTAGAGAAATTTCTTGATTTATTTTTATTTTTTTCTCCTAGCCTCAATCTGCTTGTGGGTATTGTTATCTTCTGTTATGTATATATTGGGACATTTGGGCATCAAGTTGTAAATGTCCTTTGATATTTATTTTTTTTAATTGACACTCTCTACTTTCCCATAATCTGAGCTTTATGGATATTTGAGCTATATGACTTATGTCCACTGCATTGGATGAGCTTGTGTTTATTGTTAAGGTAGCTATTTTGCCAGGCCATTTACTTTTGCTATGGGATTTTAGTTTTCATGCACAGCATCCAGGCTTGAGACAGAGTTTTTGAGTAGTTTGGAAAATCTTTCGCTCACTTGATTGCCATCTAGCCCTATACATGCTGGGGGACATTGTTTGGACTTAATCATCTTTCTTCTGGATTTTTCTTTAGGTCTTCAAATACTGTGCCTATCTCTTTGTCTGACCACTATTTAGCTGGACGTCTTGTGTGTTGTTGTCTATTGTTTTTAGTTCAATTCCTAACTTTGGGTTATGTAGGAATTTATGGCATTTTGATGATGATGATTTTTTTTGAATTCTGTACCATTCCTGACTTGGTGTAGACTCCATGTTGCCACTGGAGGATAAAATTATCATTTTCAGAACAGCTATGGAAGTATGGTTGGGAATTTGCACACCACTTAAGCGATTTCATTGGCACAATTGGCTTTCTTATCCGTGGTATTCTTTGTCTATTTTCCAGGTCAAGTGAGACGTTAGGCTGAACGTGATTGGCGTAAGCAGATGCTCAGTGCTCTTTGGCAATTTTTAAGCAGCGTCAGCACCACTTTCAGACTGCTGTAATTAGTCTTGCGAAGCAGGCTTACGTTATGCAACTTTTACAGGAGAACAGTTCGAAATCTCGTGAACCTTTTCTGGCTACTGATCAGGTTATTGAGGCTTTGGAGGTTCCCTTGTTTCAGTTTTCTCTGCATTTACAGACTAAAATTTAGGGACTGAAGAATGATATGAAGCGCAGTCCTCTTGTTAGCATGGCCGGAGGTATGAGTAGTTGGGCGGGTAAGTTTGTTTAGTCTACTCTCAGTATCTAGATATTGCTGGGGGTGGATTGTTCTCTTTTGTTCCAGTCTAGAATTTTGGTTTATTAAAACTTCTTCCCATGGTGAAGTCAGGGAGTCTTCCCTTGGATGTATTTCCTTCTTGGCTCTGGAAGCAATTGGCCCCACATCTATATGAGGAGGTTCTGTATTTGATTAATACTAGTTTGGCTAAAGGGATTGTTCCTCGTGTATGAAAAGAAAGTTGTATTTGTCCTCTTCTTATAAAGCTTGGCTTTGATTCTTGTGTGTCCTCCAGTTACTGCCCAATTGCCAATTTTACTTTTTTGGCTAACACAGAAGGTGGTATTCCAGCAATTATCTGCTTTCCTGGAGGCAACTAATACTTTACATTACAAGCAATCGGGTTTCCACCAGGGATTCAGTATAGAGACTGCTCTTTTAGCAATGCTTCATGAAGTACTGTATATACGCATTGGGAACATGATTGTGATGTATTATTAATTCAGTTGGACTTAGGGCTGCTTTTGATGTGGCGGATCATACTCTTACTTCAAAGGTTGCAGGTGGTAGGGGTGTCTAGGGTTGCCTTTCAATGGTTTGTCCGTGTCGTATTTTTCATCTAGAACTTTCAAAGTAGCCATTGACAATGTTTATTCTAAGAGTTATCCTCTTCATTGTGGAGTTTCTCAAGGGGCTGTTTTAGCCCACCTTTTGTTTAATGTTTTTTTCTGGCCCCATTGGCCATTTTGATGCAGTATTTTGGTTATAGTCTGTTCATTTTTGCTGATGATATCCAGACTTTAATCACTCATCCTACTTGGGATGTGTTATTTCAGGACCCTTTTGTTCAGGCCTTTCAGGCGATTATTGACTGTCTTTTCTTTTTTTTTTTTTAAGTGCCGTCAAGTCAATGCTGACTCATGGCAGCCCAGCAGCCCCTGGGTTTTCTTGGCAAAGTATGACCGAAAGTAGATTGCCAAGCTTTTATTCCGAGGCAATGGAGAGTAAAGTGACTTGCCCAAGGTCACAAGGAGCGTCAGTGGAAATCAATCCTGATATCTTGGGTTCCAGGCTGTTGCTCTAACCACTAGGCTACTCGTCTACTCCACTGACTGGTTAGCTCAGCATAAACTGATACTGAATCCCTCAAAATCTGAAGCATTGTGGCTTTTAATGAAGAATTCGGTGCCTGTTTTTTGTCCAGTCATATCCGGGATTTCTTTGCCAATTCATTTTTGTATTAGGTCATTGGAAGTCTGGTTGGATTCCTCTTTGTCTTTTCAGTCGCAGATTTCTAAAGTTACAAAGAGTTCTTTTGTGTCTCTCTGCAATTGATTCACTCCCCGTGGAGTTGCCTTAAGAGGAGTGAGGTGGTAAATCTTGTTCATACTTCAGTGATTGCAAAACTGAACTATTGTAATTCATTATTAATTGGTATTCCTGCTTATAGTCTACATAGACTTCAATTGATACAAAATACGTCAGCAAGAATTGTGTATAAGGCTAATTCCTTTGAACACGTGTCTCCGCTGTTAAGGGAATTAGTATGGTTGCCATTTTCTTTTAGATTGCAATACAAACTCTTTTGCTCACCCACAGGACCTATGTTACAGGGATTCCCTCTTATTTGGCAAATCGTCTTGTTCTCTATTGCCCTAGCAGGTCTTTGAAATCCTCCCAGTTAAATTTGTTAACTGTTCCATCCCTCTCTCATTTTAGGTTGGCGTTCACTCGCCGGTCAGCGTTTGGATTTATGGCTTCCACATTATGGAACCAGTTACCTTCTGAACTGCGGCAAGAAAGGAATCACTGAGGAAGTTTAAATTGGGTTTAAAACACTGGCTTTTTGAGAATGCATTTGAGGAAGGTTAGGCGAGTTCTTTAGGTTGAGAACGAGGTTTTGGCAGACTCTGTGGCTTTTAATTCATTTTTTATGTGGGATTTTTATTGGGTTTTCATTTTTCCTTCCTTGTGTCCAGATGTCCAGACCTGCTATTCACCTAGCCAGCACTGGGGAAACAGAGCTCTCCGCATGTACAGCTGAGCTGTTTGGGGAGCTCTGTTTGTGGGTGGGCTGCAGGTGGAGTGAGGGTGGGCTGTGGGCGGGGCCAAAACCCTGGACATACAGGGCCGATTCAGAGATCGGCCCTGTACATCCGGGATCAGTCATTTGCATGGGGGACTTATTCCATCTTGGAGGTGGAATAAGGCCCTCTGGACAGAGGATGATGGACGGTGCAGGCCCGGAAAGGCAGGTGAGGGGGTGCAGGGGGTTCCTCGCAGCCCGACCCTGGCCATGGCAAGCCTATTCAGGGGTCAGCTGCGAGGAAAGCAATTTGTGGAGTTCTGCTGGGGATTGCGGCTCCTCAATGGAGCTGCAGTGCCATGGCAACATGATGCCATAGCATCACAGCTCCATGTAAGAGTCTGGCTCGGCTAGCCAGGGAGTTTATTGGATGTCCGGGCGCCCAGAATTGGGATACAGCCTGGACGTCCAGGCCCTGTTCCTGATTCTGATCCCGATCCCACAGGCATGTCTAGCCCCCACGGGATCAGAATCTGATGCAACCGGTGCACATCCCGATTCTGGGCGCCTGGACAGGCGGGGGATGTCCAGATCGGAATGGGCCTCTGAGTATTTTGGATTTTATTGTTATGTTATTCATTTACTGTCTTTGTGTGTGGTATTGTAATTATTGTGTTAGATCTTCTGGAGGTTTGGTTTCTTTTGGGGGATTCTGTAAACCACTGAGTTGGTTGCCTCAACTGAATGGCAGTCTATTAAATGAATGAATAAATAAATACATTTTTCTTTTGTTTACTGGAATGGAATTTCATTTTCTTTTCTTCATCTTGGTGATGTAATATGTGTGAAATTCAATTTAAAAAAAAATCTGAGGCTAATTGCTCAGCTGTAATTCTTGTCATTACAGACAATGGGCCTGAAATTCAACTAGGCAGGCTATACACTGCTACGGCGCATAGCCCTGCCCACTCATCCCTAGCCCTGGATATTCAATGCCGCGGTGACAGCACTGAATATCTGGGTTTGGCGCACAAGGAAAACAGTTGCGGAGCCTAACTGGATAGCAGCAATATTGCACCGCTACCCAGTTAGCATCTACGGCTAAAACTATGCGAGCCAAAAGCTGGCATAGTTTTTGCCGCGGATCGCTAACCGGGTAGCGGTGCAATATTGCCACTACCTGGCTAGCGGCAGCCTCTGCCTCTGCTCTGCCCTGGAACGCCCCAACACACCCCGATGCTAACCGGATAGCATTGGGGCGTGTAGGGACTTAGGAGGCAAAATTCAACGGCACTAACCGTGTAAGTGCCATTGAATATCCCTGTTTAAGGCACTTACACAGTTTACTGGGCTGTAAACCGTGTACATGCCTTTCGAATACTGGGCCCAATAATTGGATTTTATATATAAATCCGCTTACACATATGGAGAGAAAGATATGCACATACACAATAATATGTAATAAGATCTTTTTTATCTTTGCAGAGAGCTTCGTAATATTTTGTGCATACTGCTTATATTTACAATCAAAATTAGAGCTTAAATCTTACTGTAACGATCAAGGTATTGTTGGCATGGGTAAAACTTAGCGCAGCAGTATCCAGAGGAAGCTGACATCTGTCTAAGTCGGGAATAGAGAACTTCTTGTAATATCTATACAGAGAAATGAAAGGAAAAATATTTCTGCAGGTAAAAGATCTATGGAAAGTAATGAATATAGATCAAAAACTACAATTGACACATCTTTTTTGATCATACCAAAACATCACCCCAGAAAAGCCTACTCTCACTCCAGCTAACATTACACAGGCTAAGCAACTTCACCTTTCCTTTTAGCCAGACTGAATAAGGGCCGTTTTCAGACAGCCTCTTTACTCTGTGAATGGATTTGAAAATTGGCCTCCACAAACTCTACAAAGTCAATTGTCAATGCCATTTTTTCTGTATGTATCATAAAGAACTGTCTACTCTAACATATGCTGGAACGGCTTCCCTTCTGTATTTTTCTCTCCACTGACTCCCATTTTTCTAATTTGCTCCTCCCCATGACCCCAAAAAGTCATTCTTTTTCATCTTTTGTGAGCATTTAGTGTCATTTGGTGTCTGTGTCAGATTTATAACTGAATGGCTCAGCAAAACAGTCTGTTTTCTACTAGCTGGAAATCTGAACAAAAAGGTTTAACAAAAATATGACAACAGTTCATAAATTTACATTCACATAGCGTATTAATCTAAATTAGTCTGCCTCAAAGACCCAGTAATATAAGACACAAAAACCTAAATACAAATAGACCAGAGAAGACAAGTGTGGGGGGAAGAGTGGATATGATCGAGGTTTAAATACCTCAAAGATGTGAAGTGACATTTTAGAAAGAGTGTCCAAGTGCTATTTGGGACGTCTAGGGCAGAATGTGCAGAAAAATGCCAGGGATGCCTATGTTTCAGCCCAATTTTAGAAACATAGACAGCCCCAACAGTGTCCATACATTCGTCCCTACTATGAAACCATGGGGTGGGGATGTCCATTTCAGGCAAGGTTGCATATGAGGACATCCAGTGACATGGCAAAATGAAAAAATGAGCCCCCATTCCCCATTAGTTCTCATTCTTAAATTGTAAAATAAAGAGGATATGAGTATACCTCTTCTCCACACCCTTCAGACGTTTGCCTGAAAAAAACGAGCACCTTTCAGATACCTATTCATGCCTGGAGCAGGTATAATCTTCAACACAGCTTGAGATGTCCAGGACATGTCTGAAATCTGGTGAGGACGTCCAAGTTCTTGGGAACATCCAAGCCATGCCTACACCACACCCCTGTTCTGATTTCGACGTCCTTGCACTGGGAACATCCACAGACCTGGCCTCTTAAATGACTCCGAGGACGTGTGATTATTTCTGAGGATCTCAAGGTGGCAAAACAGAGCAATAAGGCAGTGGCAAAAGCCAGGATGACGTTGGGTTGCATACAAAGAGGAATTACCAGCAGAAAGGAAGAGGTACTAATGCCACTGTATAAGTCACTGGTGAGGCTTCACTTGGAATACTGTGTTCAGTTTTGGAGACCATATCTTGCAAAGGATGTAAAAAGACTGGAAACTGTTCAGAGGAAGGCGACCAAAATGATTTGGAGCCTGCGTCAGAAGCCTTATGAAAAGAGACTTGAAGACCTAAATATGTACACTCTGGAGGAGAGGAGGGATAGGGGAGATATGATTCAGACCTTTAAATACTTAGAGAAATAATGAACAAACCTCTTCCAAAGATGGGGAAGCTGTAAAATTAGAGGGCATAACATGAAGCTGCAAGGAGGTAAATTGAAAGGCAATGTCAGGAAATATACAGCAACAGGATAAAATCAAAATAAACTTAACTATCTAATGGGCAGACTAGATGGACCATACTGGTCTTTATCTGCCGTCATTTACTATGTTACTATGTCTCTGTCCTTTGGATGTCTCTATGCCCATTTTCAGACATCAAAAGTATGAAAAGGGCTTCTAAAATAGCCCCCTTAGGGGGCTATTCGTACCCTTCCCGCTGGCATCTAACGTCCCTGTCGGTTGTACAGGGAGGTTAGAGAGGGGCGGGGAAGGGGTGGTTCGGGAGCGGAGGCAGAGTGGGCGGTGAGCAGTCGTCGGCCCTGTATGTCGAGGGCCAACAGCTTAGATGGGAAACATATTCCACATTTGAGGTGGAATAAGTTCCCTGATCTTGCAGGGGATGGCAGCCTGGGGTTCAAAAGAGGCGGCAGGGGGCAGAGGAAATTCCCCGCAGCCCGATCCTGGCCTTGGGAGGCCGGATCGGGGGTTGGGTCGTGGGGAAAGCATTTTTCTGTGCTGGTGCCAGGGATGGCAGCTTTACAATGGAGCCACAGTGCCATGGCAACCAGACACCATGGCGCCATTGTAGAGCCCTGATTGAGCTAGCCAGGGACAGGCCTGTACGTGTAGGCCAGGCTGAATCGTAGCCCTGGCCTGCACGTACAGATCTGTTCGCGATTCTGATCCCGTGGGACTAGACGTGTCCTGTGGGATCAGAATCGCAAACCCCTCTGTATGTCTGGCTCAGACCGGACACAAAGGGCTGTATGTCTCCAATGGAATGAGCCCCTTAGTGTACAAGAAGAAAACCTGTTTGTAAAAGGGTGCTCTAAAACAAGCAGTCATGATATGAGGCTGATGAAGTAGGCTCAAGAAAACCAAACTAGACATGAAAAGTCTGAACCATCTGACTACCCAAAAGAATTTACGTGCATCATACACTTGCTCTCCCTGAGATCCTGAGATGAATTAGTGGGGAAACATAGGAAATTCAAATCAGTTGTAGTACATATGATAAAGCGTAGTTACTCACCAGTAACAGGTGATCTTCGGGAACAGCAGGAATTTAGTCTTCACATATGGGTGACGTTGGTACCAAAGGAGCCCACGCGGGAATGCTCCCCTGCATCCAATTGAAAAGCTTTTAGGAGCACTCCACTGCACCTGCGTGACTGCCTTCCCAGCTCTTTCTCTTCAGTTGAGTTTGTAGCTGAGAAAAGAGAATAAATGAAACCCTACAATTCCTGGGGAAGGAGGGTGGGTTGTGAAGACTACATTCCTGCTGTTCCCAGAGATCACCTGTTACTGGTGAGTAACTATGCTATATCCAGGAACAAGCAGGAATGTAGTCTTCACATATGGGACTCCGTAGTTCCCAGATAAAGTGACCTCAGAAACGGTGAAGGTTCATCTCGGAGTGGGCATGAGGAGGTCATGGATCCCACAAGGATATCTGGTATCTTTGAAGTCTGGGACGGAGGGTAGGAGTTGCCTCTAAGTCTGAAAAAGGTGCTGGAGTATAGCCTGACCAAATATGGCATCCTGACGGGAGTGCTTGTCCAGACAATAATGGGCAGCAAAGGTATGAACAGAAGACGAAGTGTTTTGCAAATTTTGTTGATGGCTACTGAGGGTAGGTTTGCCATCAAGGTAGCCATGGCGCAAATGTTGTGAGCAGTGACATGCCCTTCCAAGGAGAGTCTGCTTTGTCATAGCTAAATGTAATGCAGTCCGCTATCCATCTAGAGAGTGTACGCTTAGAAACAGGTAATCCCAGGTGACTGGGGTCAAATGAGATGAGCAACTGAGAGGCTTTACGATGGCCTTGAGTCCTTTGGAGATAAAAAGTCAATGCACGCTTGCAGTCAAGAATGTGCAGAGTTGCTTCCGCTCTAGACACATGCGGTTTTGGAAAGAAAACTGGAAGATAAATTGACTGGTTTAGATGGAAGGGAGATACCACCTTTGGCATAAAGTGTGGATGAATCAAAAGGACTACTATGTCATGGTGGAAGCGGGTATAGGGTGGATCCGCCACCAAAGCTTGAAGCTCACTAATGTGTCTGGCCGAAGTGAGGGCAATTAGGAAGATTACCTTCCAAGAGAGGAACTAAGTGAGGTTGTGGCTAATGGTTCAAAGGGCGGCTTGAGGAGCTGCACTAGAATGACACTGAAGTCCCAAGCTACTGGAGGTGGCTTAATGGGAGATTTGGACAGCAGGAGACCTCTCATGAAATGTGCTACTAGTAGTTGTGTGGAGATGGGCTGTCTCTCGAGTAGGTGATGAGGCCGCAATGACACTAAGGTGGACTCTCACCGAGTTTGTCTTTAGACCTGTCGATGACAGGTGGAGGAGATACTGGAGGAGCGACTCCACTGGAGCAGAAAAGGGATTGAGATTTTTCTGGGAGCACCAGACAGAGAATCTATGCCACTTAAAAGCATATGAATGTCTGGTGGGTGGCTTTCAAGAAGCCTAAAAGGATCTCCTTAACCTCGAGTAAGGTCAAAGCCTTGTAAAGCTATGCTCTCAGCAGCCAAGCTGTGAGTTGGAGAGACTTTGGATTGGGATGGAGTAGTGAGCTGTTGTCCTGAGAGAGGAGATCCGGTGCATATCCCAATCGCAGAGGATGAGTCTGAGTCAGACATAGTAGCAGTGGAAACCATGGTTGCTGTGGCCAGTGAGGGGCTATGAGAATCATGGAGTCCCTGAAGCTTGAAAAGCATCTTAGGAATGAGGGGTATGGGAGGAAATACATAAAGCAGACCCTGACCCCAGTGTAAGTGGAAGGCAGCCATCTGTTGGTCGATGGATGTTGGAGTTCTTGTGCAGAAGCGAGAAAGCTTGGTATTTTGCGGAGTCGTGAACAGATCTATGTCTGGAGTTCCCCAGGTCTGGAAGATGTAGAACATTGTGTCCAGATGCAGACACCATTTGTGGGGAAGAAGGATACAACTCAGTTGTCAGCCAACACATTGAACTCCCACGGGAGGTACATCGCTTGTAGGTGTATTTGATGAACAGAGGTGGTGTTTTGCCTCCTTGTAGAGGGCCCAAGAGCCTGTTCCTCCCTGCTTGTTCACATAGAACAAGGCAACCTGATTGTCCATCCTGACTATGACCTGTTGTGCTTTGAGATAGTGTTGGAACACCTGGAGGGCATTGGAGATAGCCCGACATTCCAGGAGACTGATCTGGAGTTGTAACTTCTGCACTGTCCAGAGACCCTGTGCAGCCAAATGGGCTCCCTAATCTAGTTTGGAGGCATTGGTCATCAGGGTGCATTGACTTGGAGGCATCTGAAAAGGTGACTCTATGAGTAGGTTTTCTGGAGAACACCACCACTGAAAGGATGTAGTTAGACGGGCAGTGACTTGGATCCTGTCTCAGAGACAGCCCAGGGCCTGCTTCCACTGGGAAGCAAGAGTCCACTGGGCTGTCTGCATATGTAGTTGGGCATATGGAACGACATGTACTGTAGAGACCATGTGTCCAAGGAGCTGTGGCATCTCTCAGGCTGTCAGTTGGTCTTGTAGGAGTGTCTGGGATGCTAGATCGACTAGATGGGCACAACAGAGCTGGGGTAGAAATGCCCTGGACTGTTTGGTGTCTAGTAGGTCTCCAATAAACTCTAGTCTTTGAGTTGGAGTGAGCTGGGATTTTGGGAACTTTATAACAAATCCCAAGTGTTGTAGTACTGTGATGGTACGATGCAAGGAAAGCAGTACCTCTTGAGAGGTGTCTGCCTTTATTAGCCAGTTGTCTAAGTAGGAGAAGACAAAAATCCCCAGAGTTTTTAGATATGCGGCCATGACCACCATGCACTTTGTGAAGACTCTTGGGGCAGAGGTGATTCCGAAGGGAAGGACTCTGTATTGATAATGTTTTCCCTGAAAGGTGAAGCATAGTGTCACAAGCACAACGCCTGAAGCCACTTGCCTCTAGTGGTCGAGGGGCGTGGTGGTTGAGGGTTCCTTCTTCTATCAGCTCTTAGCAGCCTATTTCTTCGTGTTGGCTTCTGGGAAGTGTAGTACTGCTAAAATATGTTCGTGCTTTAAGTAGAAGGTTTGTAGTTGAGGTAACTGAGGGTAAGGCTTGTAACAGAAAGTTTATTTCCATAACACAAAACACAGCAGGTTCAAGGTATCATTTACAGGATTATAACTGTAGGATTTGCTTAAGGTACAGCAAATACTGGCAAACAAACCAAAAGAAGTCAGAAATGTTTTTTTAAAGTCATCTTACTTGCAGAAGTGATTACCTTTGGAAACTAGGCTGCCACTTTCCTTTTTAGTCCTTGTTAATCAGAGCATAAAGAAAAACTTCAAGCTTAATTCTTCCACACCAGTTTGGTTTCTGCCAGCCTCAAAAACCTCTCTAGGCTGCATTTCTATGTGAAACCAAACTTAGAACAAAACAAACATTCCAAGCTGTTATCACAACTCTTAGCAGGCTTTTCATATAGGAGAGGAGCAAGCAAAAACTCTTATAGCAGCTAACTTGGCTTTTCTTGACGTTGCACAGTTCAAACACAGGTGACAAGCATGAATCAGAGCTTCCTGATCAGGCTTACGTTGCAGTAAATTTCCCTTTTAAAAAAGACAGGAATTTACCTCCGCACTGCTTCTGCCATATGGTTAACTTCCAAGGAGAATTACTTCTTTCAGGGCTAGCTTTTCCTCAAGACCTCCTGTCTAGAGCTTGGCATAGAGAGCAATCCATAAAGCAATCTTCTTCCCCCAACTCTGACACTGGTTCTCCCAACTGCATGGGTTCTGACTCACCGACCTGGTCAGACTGCTCAGTTGACAACCTCTCTGGTGGTCTGAAAGCTTCTCCACGTCCTGGTCCCCACCTCTGTTGCCAACCTGTTGCAGGGAATTCAGCTCTCTCAGCTCTGGGTAGCTCAGCTCTTCTCCAAGAATCAACTCCTCCTCTCTGCTTCTGTCTCAGCTGCTCTCCCGACTGCTCTCCTTCTCGTCTCTCCCTCTCTGCATAATCTAATCCAGGCTTATACCTCCAGGGTTCTAACCCCACCTCTTTCTTTCCCAGGTGTTGGTAATCCCCCTGCCTCCTGATATTAGAATAATCAGTGCACTTGTTAAAGTAAGGGCTTTGGTCCTCGTGCTTGCAATCCCTCTTTCTTACTTTATCAGTCATTGGCTGAAACCTGTTCCAGCTGGGAGTTTTCTGTCTTTGAAACCTGGCTGAGGCTTTCTCTCCCTGCACTCCTAGAAGGGGACCCTTAACTAGGGTGAATTTGTTATGCTTCTCACCTCCCCCACTCTCAGGATAGCTGACCTTGCCACAATAGATATTTCCTATGTCCTGGATGGATGAGGATATGTATGTACGCTTCTTTTAGATCTAGAGAACAGAGCCAGTCCTGACTCTGGAGGTAGGAAAAAAGAGTCTCGAGGGAGATAATCTTGAACTTTTCGTGGACTAGAAACTTGTTAAGGTTACTGAGGTCCAGAATGGGCCTGTACCCTTTGGTTTTCTTTGGAATGAGAAAGTAGGGACAGTAGAAGCCCACTCCCTGTTGGGAAGTTGGAACATCTTCTATGGTGCCCTGAGATAGAAGAGAGGACATCTCGTCTTGTAGGAGAGCAGTGAGTGGGGGTTGCGTTTGATATTCCCCCTTGAATGTGGAGGGGGGGCAGAGTTTGCAGATGAAGTCTCTACCCTTCCTGAACTATGGTGAGTGTCCACTGCTCTGAGGTGATAAGGTGCCATCTGTGGGTGTAGTGACAAAGTCTGCCTGCTATGTAGAAGGGGTGGGGATCCTCCAGAGGCAGGGTGGCAATGATCTCTAGGAAAGAATCAAAAACCAGGCGCAGACTGTAGTTGCAAAGCTGGTTGAGATTTAGCCATCTGTGGATTCTTTCATTTAGGAGGCTACTGCCTCTTCTGTGGGGCCTGACCCTGATACTAGCAGGGTCAGCTGTTACTCTGGACAGTCTAGAATAGTATTTTCTGACTAATTGAGAGGCCTTATCTTGCCAAACTTTGCCAAAGAGGTTTTCCCATGTGCAAGGTATGTTGCCCAGCTTATCTTCAACTCGCTGTTCAAGATCTGAGGCCTGAAGCAATGCAATTTGACGTACACCAATGCATACTGCTGAGGCCCTGCTTGTGCATCCAAAAGCACTGAAGGTAGCTCTATTGAAAAACTTCAATACATTTTGGCTATGCTTAATGAGGGCAAGGTAATCTGCTCTCTTGTCATCTGGGAGTAGAGGGGCAAAGGCCTTGAGATTCCTAGAGACCTCTTTCAGGAACATTCCCATATAGAGGATATTGGAGTTAATCCTAGCCAAGAGCATTGATGCTTGAAAGCATCGATGCCCAAAGGCATTGAGAGTTCTCAATTCTCTACTTGGATGATTAGAGGAGTGAGATTTCGAGCTTTAGATTTGATGCAGTGACGATTCCACCACCATGGAGTGGTGGGGAAGCTGTGGCTTTTGAAAGCCAGGACACTCCAGTACACAATACATGGTAATGAGACATTGGCTTTAAGGTGAGACTGTGAGAGGAGTCTCCCACATTCGTAGCATAAGGTCATGAAGGATGCGGTGCACTGGTAAAGGTGGTTGCCTCGTTGGGTATTGGAGGATCTGTAGTTCCTCCGCCCTTGGCTTCTTTTCTGATGTTACCTTGGCTAGGTCACAAATGAATTCCTGGAAGGATATGTCTTCCAGAGGTGATATGCATCGGTGTTGAGGTGGGGAAGTGTCCGAAGGTAAGTCCTGGGGTCCTCGGGAATCAAATGACTCTGCATCCAAAACTGGGGAGTCAGAATTGGAGGACTCGAAGTACCAACGGTCTTGGTGTTCACCCGAAGCTAGATTCAGGTTCCAATACTCCAAGGTATCGGCCTCGATGAGCTACTTGGGCTTGGCACCAGTATCAATAAGAGTTTCAAGGGAGGGCATGGGTGGGAGCGATGTCAATGCCATCTGCAGCAACCCTGATGCCATGGCTGGAACCGGCGTCAATGTCCGTACCGTAAGTGATATTGATGGGGTAGTGCCCATAGCCAAGGGTTTTATCGGTACCAAGGTTGCAAGGAGGACTGCCAATCTTCGCTCGATGACAAATATGCATTGGTCTATCAAGGTTGTCGAGGCTTGGGTGTCTGTGATGGGTATTTGCGCTACCATCCCAGAGCATGGCACCAGTAGCTCTCTGGAGGTCGAGGCCTTGGGAGGCCTTGGGAGCATCCTGGAGCCTCTCGACGGCTTTGGAGGACAGGGCCTCCTGCCGGGGCTGTTTAGCAGGCTGATCTGCCTCTGAGGCAACCTCCGAGGGTTTCAGTGCTTTGAGCGAGATCTTCCCCTGGAGATGCCATTAGACTTTGATGTGAAGATATCTGAGATCCATTGGAGGATGATAAGGCCCTTGACGAAGTGGATGCCATCGAAAACACATCCAAAGAGAAGAGTGCTCCAAATTTAGAAACCCAGTTTTGTAGGCCTCTCCGAGTCATTTTCTGACAGAGGGAACAGTCTTTTGGCTGGTGATCTGGGCCGAGGCATTTTAGACACCAGTCATGTGTGTCAGTCGCCGAAGTGGTGCTGGCAGATTTAGAACATTTTTTGAAACCACTAGTTGGTTTCAAGTGTGAAGAGAATGGTAGGCTTGAGGCCTAAAAAGGGTGCCGACACCCAAGGAGCTTTTTTTTTTTTAAAAATGAAAATAAAGAAGTTAAAGAAAAGAATAAGGGAACCAGCAATGTCCTAGACGGTGCCGGTGTCAACGGGAAGGTAGAGGGCGCTATCCACAAAAAGGGTCATTCTGCGGTGACAGGATTTGCTTACTGCTGGTTCCGCAGAAAATGAAGAACTGAAGAGAGGGAGTTGGGATGGTGGGAAGGCAGTCGCGCAGGCGCAGTGGAGTTTTCCCTAAAGCTTTCCAATTGGATGCTGGGAAACATTCCCATGCGGGCTCCGTTGGTACTGACATCACCCATATGTGAAGACTAAATTCCTGTTTGTTCCTGGAGATTGCTACAAATAACCCTGTAGGCATAAATGTAACTTTCATGTAGCAGGGTACTATCCATATCCTTAAAGTGAAGGAAACAGCCAGCTGTCTGTCTTAGGAAGTCCCTGTAGATTTAATGATTTTGTTTTCTGTATAGATGGTATTTTTTTGGAAAAATATCCCATTTTTACTGTCTAGATATGTGATGCCATTAGCTCATCTATTTAAAACATTTATGCCCGCCTATCAAAAAATATTCTAAGAAGGAAACAACAAACACTAGAACCAGCTAGTCAGGCAGAACAAATGGTAGAACTAAAAATTAAGCAGAAACCCAAATCCCTGTGTGAACAAAATGCAGATATCGCTCAATGACCTGTCAGTTGATGCAGCATACAGAAAAAAATCCAAGAATGTATAGTAGCTCCCTAAATTAATGTCACAGAAAGCATATCAAGCATGCTCTGTTGTGCAACACAGAAAGGTTAAACAGCTGATACAATAGAATCAGAGACTTAAGCAATGTCAATGACATAGCCTTTTAATAGTTTAAATACAGTTAAAATCACTTTGAATTCAATGTGAAAAAATACAGGCAACCAATTTAATTCTAGCAGCCTTGGGGACATACGTTTCCTTTTTCCACAACCAAACAGCACGCAAGCTGCTACATTCCAAAAAAGTTTGAGAGCCTTCAAAGAGGATGCCAGCAAACCAGTAAGTATAACGTTACAAGAATCCAGACCCAGGAAAAGATAGGACTGGTGTACTGACCTAATGACAGTGGGATCCAAAAATGGCTTCAAGTGTCAAACAAAGGATCTTAAAGAATGGAATTTACACTATGTTTTAATGTGGGCCTGTAATGTCATTCCAGAATTAAGAGTGACCTTCAAATATTTTGACCTGTCATCAAAGGGATAGCAAATTCACCTATCTGTAATATATCCAAAGGAACATCCAGTTATACTCTATTCACTAACAGGACCTCAATTATTCACAAATTGATTGCAAGGCTATTCTAAGTTAGCCATGTAATAACAACCCAAAGACAGTCACACTAGCAGTGGGGAGGACTGGAATGGGGTAAAGAACATGTCATCCACTTTACCTATTTGTTTGTAGTTAGCTCACACTGTTACACTAAGGGAAAGGGGAATTGGATTTAGCTCATGCCTTTCTTAGAAGCTCAAGGCAAGTTACATTCAGGTACAGTGGGTATTTTTCTGACCCAAGAGGGCTTACAATCTGTCCATTACTGAGGCAATGGATGCTTAAGTGATTTGCTGAAGGGTCATAAGAGAGGCAGTGAAATTCAAACCTGGCTTCCCTCATTGTCAGCCTACTATTTTAACTAGCAGGCTACTCCTCCAGCAGAGTTACATTCAGATATAGTAAATATTTCCCTGCCCACAAAATGCAATCTAAGTTTTGAACCTGAAGCACTAGAGGGTTAAGTGATTTTCCCAAGGCCACAAGGAGCATAAGAGAATCTGAATACTGCCTTCCTTGCTTCCTAGCCCACTGCCCTAACCACTGGACTACTCCTCCACTTTAACAAAAAACAAAAAAAGCAAAAGTAATCGGAGAAACCATGCTCTAAAAATATATCACAAAAGGATTGCAAGTAGATGTTAAATGAAAGTGAGCAGTGTGCAGAACCTTTAAGAACCCCAAAAGTAAAATGGAGGCTATTTAGATTCCCTATCCCTGACTCACACCTGTTGTGTGCACCCCAACAGGTAACTGAACCAGCTCAAGACAACAGAATGTGTTTCTAGGGTACAAAGCTGCCTAGTAAAAGAGAGTGAACTAAAATATCAAAAGTAGCTGATATATCAGTAAATATGCATCAAATAGGCTGTATTGTTATCTAAACCTTTCAACAAAGTATCAAACCACGACAATAGCAATGTCTTCATCCCACGACTCAAAACCCATGCTCATTCTCATCTAAGATACAACGAAGTTACTCACCTGTAGTACTCAGTGGACAGCAGGATACGTCCTCACTTTTGGGTGACATCATGAGAACATACAGTTGAGGATAACACTGCATTTTAGGTATGTTGTGCACAATATCTTGAGAAATAATTGGGAATATTCCAACTGTTTGTCAACATAATATTTTAATAGTATGTTCAAAGGTATACAACAACAAAAAGATGTCTGTGCAACATAGACATAGTAATTTTTGAGAGAAAAACAAAATATGACCTGGACAGGATTAATGGCACCCTTCACTAATATTTGGTTGCCTTGGCAGTGATGACAGCCTCCAAATGTTTCTTGTAGCCATCTATAAGTTTCATACATCTCTCAGCTGGTAGTTTCGCCCACTCTTCAACTGTGATTTGTTCCAGTTCATGAATGTTTCCAGGATTTCTTTTACCAATGGCAGATTTCAGCTCTTTCCAAAAGTTCTCGATTGAATATTGTGTGCAGTTCTGGTTGCCATATCGTAAAAAGGATATAGCAGAATTAGAAAAGGTAAAGAGAAGAGCCACCAAAATGGCAAAGGGGATTGGAAAGATACCCTTACGTGGAAAGGCTTAAAAGGTTAGGACTTTTCAACTTGGAAAAGAGACAGCTGAGGAGAGATATTATAGAGGTCTATAAATTAATGAATGGAATGGAACGGGTAAACGTAGATCAGTTGTTTTATTTATGCCATCAAAAAGTAGAAAGACTAGGGGACACACAATGAAGTTACAATGTAACCCATTTAAGAGTAATAAGATTAAATATTTTTTTCCTCAATGTGTAATCATACTCTGGAATTCGTTACTGGAGGATGAAGTAAAAGCAGTTAGTGTAGCTGGGTTTAAAAACAGTTTGGACAAGTTCCTGGAGGAAAGGTACGTAAACCATTTTTAAAGAGTACCCGGGAAATCCACTGCTTCCCTGGGACAAGCATTGTGGAACCTGTATGCCTTTTTGGGAACCTGCCAGGTACTTGTTACCTGGATTGGCCACTGTTGGAAACAGAATACTGGGCATGATGGACCTTGGTCTGACTGAGTATGGCATTTCTTATGTTCAAGGAGAGGAGGGAGGGTAGTTCCTTATTTATTTTATTTACATTTCTTTTATACCACGCTATTCGACATCAGTGCAGTTTACATAAAACATACACGTTGCATATAATGAATTGTGTTTAGAGGTAACAGGACATAAAACTTGGATAACTTGGGGTAACTATTTACATCGGATTTTCATATTATACAGGCCATACTCATGAGTATAGCCTGTATAATTAGGGCTTATCCAGCTTTCCACAGACAGCAACTGCTTCAGGTGAGTAACTTTGTTTTCTCTATGGACAAGCAGGATATGTCTTCACATTTGGGAATTCCTAGCTGCAGATTTCCTCAACAAAACAAGAAAACAAACATGCTGCTACTGGTTGGCATGAACAAATATTTTTGTTTCCAGATTCTAGAGGACTGACTGACCAAAGCTTTTGTCACATCAGGAGTCTCTTTCCAAATAGGAGTGAAATGTGAATGTGTGGACCAAAGTCCAGGTTGCAGCATTGCAAATCTCCTCCATGGAGGCTGACCACAAGTGAGCCACCAATGCTGCCATGGCACAGACATTATGAGCTATGACATGGCCTTTAAGAGTCAGGCTTGCCTGAGTATAAGTGAAGCAGATGCAATCTGCTGGTCAAAATGAAAGAGTATACTTACTTATAGCTGCCTCCGCTCTGTTGGGATCAAAAGAAACAAATCTGGGCGGACATTCTAAGGGTTTTAGTCCGCTCCAGATAGAAGGCCATGAGTTTTGGGGAAAACTGTTGGAAGGGTCATTGACTGATTAAGTTGGAAGTCCATCACTACCTTTGGAAGGAATTTAGGATGAGTATGTAGCACTACCCTATTGTGGAAAAAAAACTTAGTGTAGGGTGGATTTACTATTAGAGCCTGCAGCTCACTAACTCTGTGTACTGGGTAATTGCACCAAAAGCAACCTTCCATTGCCTCAGAATAATCCAAGTTATCAATGTTCCTGTTTAATGTACATTACCAATTTTAAGTTACAATTTAAACTGCTTTGACTGAAATGATAAAGCGGTATAACAAAAAACCGGTTAAATAAATAAATAAAAACAAGACCTTCCAGATTAGGAACTTCAGTTCATAGGTAATTAGTGGCTTCAAAGGAGCTTTCATCGGCTGAGTTCAAATCATGTTGAAATCCCATGACAGAGTTGGCGGCTTTAAACAGTGTATAAAGCGAATAACTAAAGGATGAAAAGGGATGTTTACCCCCTAAACAGTGATAAACTCCAGTTGCACGGAGATGAACTCTTACTGAGTTGGCTTTCAAACCAGACATGTAGAAGGTATTCAAGTAGTTTTTAGGGAAGCAAATGAATGGATCATAAGCCCGACTCTCACACTAGATGTCAAATCTCTGCCATTTGAAAGCTACTGCAAATGGAGGTTTAGGGAATTGAGTTCTAACCTCTCAAAATCCAAGCTGTGAGGATGCAGAGCCTGCCTCGAACCTGAAAAATCAAAAGTTGGTCCAAATGGATAGATCTTGAAGAGGAGGAAACCATAGCTGTCTGGACCAAAAAGAGGCAATGAGTATCATTGCACCTCTCTTGTGTTGAAGTTTCAGAAGAGTTTTCGCTGTTAGAAGAACGGGCAGACACGCATACAGAGGTCCCTCTCCTCAATGAAGGAGAAAAGCATCCAAAGCTAGTTTGCAATGCATCCCTGCTATGGACCTCCTTGTTCTGGGGACTTGTGAAGAGGTCTATCAAGGGGGTGCCCACACTTGAAAGATAGTTAGTGCCACCTCCCTGTCTCGAGGTCCATTCATGTGCACAAAGAACTTGACTCAGTCTGTCTGCTAGAACGTTGTCCTCTCCTGCAAGGTAAGTGGCGCACAGTGACATCCCATAACAGATCGTAACGTTCCACAATCTGATAGTTTCCCAGCACAAGAGATACAAGCCTGTTCCTCCCTGCTTGTTGATGTACAACATTGCTACTTGATTGTCTGTTTGAATCATGACAGTTTGTAACATACTATATGACGGCAGATAAAGACCAGTATGGTCCATCTAGTCTGCCCAGCAAGGTGGCAAGAGTAGGGGCACCTGCCACTCCATGCAGATCACCCCTCCCCATGTCTTCATTTAGGGATGTACTCACAGCTCCGTGCAGGTCATCCCTATTTGTTGAGATGTAAGAAATATTTAAGCTTATTTTGATTTTATCCTGTTGCTATAAAAAGAGATCCACTGTATCTGTCGCATGCCATTTTGAATTATGTCACTGTATTTTCCCCCACCACTTCAATCGTGAGAGCATGCCAAGCATTCACCACTCTTTCAAAAGGAGCTTGGCAGCATTCGTAGTCTCAGTACCGATGGTATCGACAACCTCTGCAGTGCAGAATCGACCTCAGAATCAAGGCCGTTATCATCAGGGCCAATGCCAGCCCTCGAGCTCATATTGACAGCTCCTCTCCCCCTTATATCTGCTTTGGAATCAGTAGGCATTGTCGATACCCAACTGCTGCTCAGATCCAGTACCATATCGGCTCACCATCAGTATCAACATTGCGCCTCAACATCGACACAAACCCGTCACACTCATCCTCTTCCAATTTCGATGATACCTCGGAGGAGTCAAGGGCTACCCAAGATATTCCTTCCAGGCCCTCTCCACCTCATGAGCGGTGTAGATCCCTGCCAGAGGACATCTCCTTTCAAGACTTCATTCAGGACATGGCAGTGAGCCTCCAGATTACTGTCACATCTGAAACAGAACTGAGGGCAGAGGAATTGGACATCCTCCAATACCCCTTGGCACGCAAGGAAGTGACCATGTTACTGGTGCATCGAATCCTGCAAGATTTAATGCTATGTATGTGGGAGGCTCTGCTAAAAGCTCCAGCTGTCTGCAAATGGCTCGATTCCATGTGCCGATTTCCACCATGCCCTGGCTTTCAAAAGCCCCAACTACCACACCACTTCATGGGAGTGGAATTGGTGATGTGCTGCATCAAGAGTTACACAGAAACATAGAAATATGACGACAGAAAAAGACCACATGGCCTATCTAGTCTGTCCTTCCAGATCAACAACTACAACAGTCCCTTTTTACCTTTAGAGATCCTCTGTGTTTGTCCCATGCTTTTTTGAATTCAGTTACTGTCCTCATCTCTACCACCTCCACTGGGAGACTATTCCATGGATCCACTACTCTTTCCGTAAAGAAATATTTCCGCATATCACTCCTGAATCTATCTCCCTTCAACCTCATCCCATGTCCCCTCATAGCAGAACTTGCTTTCAATTGAAAGAGGCTCTCTCCCTGAACATTTATGCCACGGAGGTATTTAAACATCTCAATCATATCACCTCTATCCCGCCTTTGCTCTAAGGTGTACATATTAAGATCCTTCAGTCTGTCCTCATATGCTCTATAATGAAGACCACTAATCATTTTAGTAGCCACCCTCTGCACCGACTCCATCCTGCTCACATCCTTTTGAAGGTGCGGTCTCCAGAATTGCACACTATACTCCAAATGAGGTTGCACCAAAGACTTATACAGAGGTACTATCACCTCCTTTTTTCTGCTAGCCATTCCTCTCCGTATGCACCCCAAGCATACTTCTAGCTTTTGCCGTCGCCTTTTCTACCTGTTTAGCTACTTTAAGATCATCAGACACAACCACCCCTAGGTCCCACTCTTCTTTAGTGGACAAAAGTACTTCACCCCCTATACTATATTGCTCCCTTGTATTGCTGCAGCTCAAATGCATGACCTTACATTTTTTAACATTAAATCCCAGCTGCCAAATTCTAGACCATTCTTCAAGCTTAGCTAGATCCCTCCTCATGTTATCTACACCTTCCTGGGTGTCTACTCTATTGCAGATTTTGGTATCATCCGCAAAGAGGCAAACCTAACCCGACAGCCCTTCCGCTATATCACTAACAAAGATGTTAAAAAGAATCGGACCAAGGACAGATCCCTGGGGCACACCACTGGTAACATCCTTCTCCTCAGAGTGAGCTCCATTTACTTGTACTCTTTGTCACCTCCCACCCAACCAATTTCTAACCCAAGCAGTAACTTTAGGGTCCATCCCTAGGGTGCTCAGTTTGTTTATAAGTCTCCTGTGAGGAACCGTGTCAAAGGCTTTACTGAAATCTAAATACACCACATCTAGGGCTCTCCCTCGGTCCAACTCCCTGGTCACCCAGTCAAAGAAATCAATCAGATTTGTCTGACCAGACCTGCCTCTGGTGAATCCATTCATTCTTCCATGCAAGGACTCCATGACTCTTGATGCTTTTGGACATTGCTGTTTTCAAGTATCTATGTTCACTCTGAAGATTATTTCTTAAATGTTCTACATGGGCATGTATCTCAAGGATATCTCTAGGGATTTTGAGAATTTTGCTCCTATTATTCCTGATGACAAACACAATGCATTCCTGGCCTTAGTTAGGCAGCATCAGAATACATCAAAGTTCCTTACCAGGGCATCTTTCGATGCCTTTCAGTCCTCCGAGGTATCATTGAAATTGGAAGAGGATGATTGTGACGGTCTCGGTACTGAGGCTAGGACTACTGCCAAGCTCCTTTTGATAGCCAGGATGCGCTAGTCGAGGGAGGAGGCCAATGCCTAGGTGGAATCATATACAGAGCTTTGAGCCACCTTACCAGAGCATGGAGCCAGTAGCTCTCCAGAGATCAAGGCCTCGGGAGCATCCTGGAGCCCCTGTTTGAGGGAGATAAAGTAGGCCAAGGCCTAAGTTGGCAGTGAAACCACCAATAAATAAAAAAGAGAAAATAAACTAAAGAGAAAACTGAAAGAAGAAAATATCAGGGCGGTATCAGGGAAGGTACCGGAATTGACAGAAAGGCAGAGCGCAGAATTTAAATCAAAAAAATAAAGTTTTTTGGCAGTTACAGGTAGGGAACTGAAGAGAGGACTTGGGAAGGTGGAAAGGCAGATGGGCAGGTGCAGTAGAGTGCTCCCAAAGGCTTTCCTATTGGACGCCGGGGAGCATTCCCACATTAGACCTATGATACCCATATGTGAAGACTGCATTTCTGCTTGTTCCTGGAGATTAAATATATCTAAAATGTCTATATCATCTTATCCATTGTAAATTATTACAATCTGTAGTTATTGGCTTACAACTTGGCAGAATACATTCCTCGTACCACAAAAGAACCCAGTTAGGGATTTTTTTGTGTAAGTGATATGGAAGGGCAATTCTCATAATTGTATCCCCATTTCCCAGAGCCCACCACAACATATTCGAAGCCTATGGTCTCTTGCTACAGCTGAGGGATAAATTCTATGGTGAGAATTAGAAAATTCTGTAGCAATTTTTGACAGACTATGGCAGTTCTGTGATAGACGTGCATAAATTAGCATATGCTTTATTTTCTCAATATAACAATATTTTTACTGAATAGCACCTATAGCAGGTGTTCTCCATGGACAACAGGATAAAAAGTCCTTACAGATGGATGCCATCATCTGATGGAGCCTGTACAGAGATTCTTCCTCAACTTAATTAAATCTGGAAGCTTTTGAAAAGCCCTACCATGCATGCACACAAATTCTGTTCACTACTGTCATGAAGGACCTCCTTCAGTCTTTAACAGAACTTAGAGTAGAAAATATTTCAGGTGGCAAGGTATGTAAGAAGTGTATCTTGCAGTCCATGCAGAACATCTGCTACAGGTACGTAATTTGGTTTTCTCTGAGAACAAGCACAAGATCAAGTCTTCACAGATGGGACTCCCTAGCTTCAGATTGCCTTCAATAGAAAAGGGATAAAAATACATCAAGACGAGGACTTCCGGTGACGTCACGGAGCTGATGGCAGCATAGAAGCCTAGCTCCATCCGAATCCTGAGTTTACGGTGAAAATAGAGGCCCCGGTGAATAAAAAGTGGACGGCATACGAAGAAACAACTTGGGGATGGCGGGGAAGAAGAAGTTGGCGAGCTTTCAATTTCCATATGTGCAGCGGGAGCTGAGAGTAGCCGCAGAGTCTGCCGGCTCGGAGGACGAGGCCGCTGGCGGGAGCTCAGAGGAGGAAGAGAGAGGAATGAAAGAGGGCATAGATGAGCTGCCATTAAGGCAATGGCTTAAAGCTTTCAAATCCGAGATGCAGGGGGAGATTAAGGCTATGAGAAAGGAGGTGAAGGAGACATTGATGGCGATCCAGAAGGAGGTGGGCTGCCTCGGACAGAGAGTGGAGGAGCTGGAGAAACACGTGGAGCTCTGCGAGGAGGAGGTGAGAGAGGTGGCGGCGTTATAGAATAAACTACAAGCGCAACAGGAGGAGATGCAGGAGAAAATGGAAGAAATAGAAAATAGAGCGTGTCGCAACAATCTCCGCATTCGGGGGGGTGCCAGAGGAGGAGGCCTTCAAGAATTGTATCCAGGTGGTACAAAGGTAGTGCAGCCACATTCTGCAGCTGGGGGAAGACACCAGAGCAAGCATAACCACCATTGGGGTTGAAAGAGCGCACAGAAGCCTGGGGCCGCGCAGGGAGATGCAGGCAAGAGATATTATAGCATGCCTGAATCAGTAGGACCATTAGATGATAGAGGGGTAAAAGAGGCACTAACCGGGAAGATGTATTACAACTATTTGATAAACTAAAGAGTAGCATATCACCTGGACAGGATGGTATACATCCGAGGGTGTTGAAAGAACTGAAATATGAGATTTCAGACCTACTATTAGTAATCTGTGAACTATCATTAAAATCATCTGTAACACCTTAAGATTGGTGAATGGCCAGTGATCCGGGAAACTACAGACCGGTGAGCCAGACATCAGAACCAGGCAAAATGGTAGAAACCATAATAAGGAACAAAATTACAGAACATCTAGATAATCGTGGTTTAATGGGAGAAAGCCAACATGACTTTAGCCAAGGAAGGTTTTGTCTTACCAATCTGTTATATTTTTTGAAGGTGAGAATAGCACAGTTACTTACCTGTAACAGGTGATCTCTGGGAACAGCAGGAATTAGTCCTCACAAATAGGGTACGTCGGTACCGACGGAGCCCGTGCGGGAAAGCTCCCCAGCTTCTTAGAATAGAAGCTTTTGGGACCTCCCACTGCACATGCGCACTGCCTTCCCGCCTTCCTGAACAGCTCTCCTCAGTTTCGAGTTTATAGCTGAGTCAACAGAGAGAGGACAGGAAGATAGATAGATAAAAGATACAACTCCTAGGGGAGGTGGGTGGGTTGTGAGGACTAATTCCTGCTGTTCCCAGAGATCACCTGTTACAGGTAAGTAACTGTGCTATCTCCAGGAACAAGCAGGAATAAGTCCTCACATATGGGGACTCCCTAGCTTAGATGCATGGGATCCCCTGTAAAGGTTCGCCATCTTCGTATGGATCTCAGGCATCCATTCTGGGAAGGTGGGCAGGAGTTGTTTAGGAATGGAACAGGTGCTTGAGGACAGCCTGGCCAAACAAGGCATCCCGGCGGGAGTCCTTGTCCAAACAGTAATGGGCTGTGAAGGTATGAACCGAGGCCCAGGTAGCGGCTCGACAGATCTGATCTATGGAAACAGAGTGCAGATGAGCCATAGAAGTTGCCATGGCCCTCACATTGTGAGCAGTGACATGGCCTTCCAGAGAAATGTTTTTGCTCTGGTAAGCAAAAGAAATACACTGAGCAATCCAATTGGAAAGTGTACGCTTGGAGACTGGAAGTCCCAAATGGGAAGGATCAAAGGCCACAAAAAGTTGAGAAGACTTTCGATGTGGCTGAGTCCTATTAAGGTAAAAAGCGAGAGCTCTTTTACAATCCAGAGTATGAAGGTTCCTCTCTGCATTGGATGCATGAGGAGCTGGAAAAAAGACAGGTAGATATACCTCTTGATTAAGATGAAAAGGCGAGACCACTTTAGGCATAAAGTGGGGATTCGTCCTAAGGACCACCTTATCATGATGAAATCTTGTGTAAGGTGGATTAGCCACTAAAGCCTGCAGCTCACTGATGCGGCGAGCCGAAGTGACTGCAATGAGGAAGATGACCTTCCAGGAAAGAAATTTCAAGGAGGTGGAAAACATTGGCTCAAAAGGTGGCTTCATAAGTTGACCGAGCACTAGATTCAAATCCCATGCGACCGGGGGTGGTCTGATGGGAGGTTTAGTGAGAGTCAGGCCTCTCATGAATCTTGCAACAAGAGGATGAGAGGAGATAGGTTGTCCATTTATATGTTTCAAGGATGCTGCAATAGCACTTAAATGGACTCTTACCGAATTCGTCTTGAGGCCTGCATTGGATAGATGCAGGAGATAATCAAGAAGAGAATTCAAAGGAAGTGCCAGAGGGTCAAGACCCTGCTGAGCACACCAAATGGAAAAACGTTTCCATTTGAAAGCATAGGAACGCCTGGTAGAGGGTTTCCTAGAGGCAGAAAGGATATCTTTCACTGGTTGGGAAAGATGAAAGTCTTGAAGGCTTAAGCCTTCAGTAACCAAGCACTGAGGTGAAGGGATTTGGGGTTTGGGTGCCACAAAGTCCCCTCCTCCTGAGACAGGAGGTCTGGCGCAGCTCCCAGATCCAAGTAGGATCCCTGGGAGAGCTGTAGAAGTAGAGGGAACCACACTTGGCGTGGCCAGCGTGGAGCTATGAGGATCATAGTTCCATGATCCCTCTGGAGTTTGAACAGAGTCTTGGGAATCAAAGGAATGGGTGGAAAGGCATATAGGAATGCCTGACTCCAATTCAGGAGAAAGGCGTCCGTAGCCTGAGCTCCCTGACACGGAGTTCTGGAACAGAACCGGGGAAGTTTGGCATTCCACGGACTTGCAAAGAGGTCTATGTCCGGGGTCCCCCATTCCTGAAAGATTCGGTTTAGTTGGTCCAAATGTAGGGACCATTCGTGTGGCAGCAGAACTCGACTGAGCCTGTCTGCCCGAGAGTTTTGAACTCCTGGGAGATACACTGCTAGCAGGTGAATCTGATGCTCTCTGGCGAAGGCCCATAGTCTTAGAGCTTCGTTGCAAAGCGACAGAGAGCCCGTCCCTCCTTGTTTGTTTATGTAAAACATGGCCACCTGATTGTCCGTCTGAACTAGGACAGTGAGGTTGGCTAGGAGGGAGTGGAAGACCTTGAGGGCAAGGTAAATTGCTCGCAGTTCCAGAAGATTGATATGAAGGGTGGTCTCCTGTAGAGACCAAGTGCCCTGAGTGGAGAGAGTTTGCAGATGGGCTCCCCACCCTGTTTGGGAGGCATCTGTTGTGAGGGTTGCTTGGGGTAGCAATGGTTGAAATGGAGCCCCCAACAACAGATTCTTGGTGGAAGTCCACCAGTGGAGGGACCAAAACAGACGATCGGAGGTTTGTATTTGGTCTGAGAGCGCTCCTGACGCCTGAGTCCACTGAGTGGCCAGGGTCCATTGAGCTGCTCTCATATGAAGACGAGCATAGGGCACCACATGCACTGTGGAGGCCATATGACCCAGTAGGCGTAGCATTTCCCTGGCTGTCAAGTGAGTGCTGGACTGAGCTTGGGAGGCCAAACTCAGGAGGCGCTGGCCTCGAACATGTGGAAGGTAGGCCCTTGCAGTGATGGTGTCCAACTGGGCCCCTATGAATTCTAGAGATTGAGTAGGGATGAGTTGGGACTTGGGAAGGTTTACTACCAGTCCCAGATACTGCAAAAGGCTCCTTGTGTGGTCCAGGGAAATCTGGGCCTGTGACTGAGTTGGAGCTCGGATGAGCCAGTCGTCCAGATATGGGAAGACAAAGATTCCCATGCCTCTTAGAAATGCGGCTACGACTGCCATGCATTTTGTGAATACTCTTGGAGCAGAGGCTAGACCGAAGGGGAGTACTCTGTATTGGAAATGTTTTCCCTGAAACAGAAAGCGAAGATACTTTCTGTGGGATGGATGGATGAGTATATGTGTATACGCATCCTGTAGGTCTAGAGAACAAAGCCAGTCCTGACCCTGGAGGTAAGGAAGGAGAATGCCGAGAGACAGCATTTTGAATTTCTCCTTGAAGAGAAATTTGTTCAATTCTCTCAGATCTAGGATTGGTCTGAATCCCCCTGTCTTCTTTGGAATGAGAAAATAAGGGGAGTAGAAACCGGACCCTTGTTGAGGAAGAGGAACCTCTTCTATGGCCCCTTGGGCAAGAAGAGAGGAAACCTCTTGACCCAACAGGGTTAGGAGAGATGGGGGAGAATTGAATGGTCTCACCATATGATGGGGAGGAAGGCTGGAGAAATGAAGTTTGTAACCCTCTCGAATGATAGAGAGGGTCCATTGTTCTGTTGTGATTTGTTCCCATCTGGGAGCAAAGTGAACCAACCTTCCGGGTATGGTGAGAGGTTCTGGTTGTGTTAGAACCAGAAGTGGCAAGTTCCCTAGGAGCAAGTCAAAACCCCTGAGGGGTTGGAGCCTGCTGAGCTACAGTAGCTGCTGCAGGCTTAGCTCGTGCTTGTTTGGATTGCTGACGCTTAGCAGTATAGCGAGGTTGAGAAGACTGCTGGCCAGTATTTGAAGCAACTCTGGCCTTCTTATAGTAAGGCCTTTTAAAAGACTTTTTCTTAGTAGGAATTGAAGTGGACTTTGAAAGTCTTTCCAAGGTGGCATTTTCAGCATCCATCTGGGTGGCTTTGATTTGCCACTCTTCCCCAAATAAGTTCTCACCTGTACAGGGCAGATTCCGTAAGCCATCTAGAACCCAAGGTTCCAGATCAGAGGCCTGGAGCCAAGCAAGACGTCGGGCTGCAATAGCAATGCCCGAAGCCCTACTGGCTCCCTCAAAGGAATCATATGCTGCCCTATTAGAGAACTTAGAAACCTCTAAGAGTTGTTTCACTAGGGAAAGGAATCCCTGCTTTTTATCCTCAGGGATAAAGGGGGCAAAATGCCGCACCTTTTTGGCAAGTTCCTCCAGGAACATGCCCATATAGAGACTGTAGGAATTAATCCTGGCTATAAGCATACTAGCCTGGAAAATTTTCCTACCAAAAGAGTCCAAAGTCTTACATTCCCGTCCTGGAGGGGTGGAAGAGTGCCTTTTGGTACTCCTAATCTTCTTCATTGCAGACTTCACCACAATAGAGTGGTGGGGCAATTGAGTCTTTTGGAAACCAGGAGAAGGAGGGACCCTATACATGGTGTCCAACCGACGGGAATAAGGAGACAAAGTCAAAGGATTTTCCCAGAAATCCATCAGTTGTTCTTGAAGGATTTCATGGATAGGCAGGGTAACTGCCTCCTTAGGGGCCTTTGAGTATCCCAAAATATCCAGTTTTTTGGATCTGGGTTCCTTTTCAGAGGATGTGGTAATAGAAAGGGCTGTAGCCATATCTAAAACAAAGTCCTGGAAGGACAAATCCTCTGGAGGGGACATTCTCCTTTTAGGAGAAGAGGGCTCCTCAGGTAAGTTGAGTGAAAACTCAGCAGAATCATCAGAGGAGTGAAAATCCTCAGAGGAATCGGTGCTTTCCTCTAACGCACGATACGCGTACCGATCGGTATCGATATCGGGCGTATCGGGTATGGAACCGGTATGGAGCGAAAGCCCATACGGTACCGACTTGCGTTTAGAGGTGGACGGCCTCGATACCGGCATGGCGGACGATACCGGTATCGGGCCCGGAACCGCTGAAAGCGGAACCGATGGCGTTGCAGCTTTAATGAAAGCCATGACGGCCTGCTGCATGGACTGTACAGTATCGCCCATGGACGCCATAGCTGCCTGGATGTCGGTACCGGAGTGACCCGGTACCCCAGAGCAGGCTAACAGGTGATCTGTCGAGGCCGTAGCATCGATATCAACCTGAGACCCCTGAATTGGCGTTTTTGGAAGTTGGACTTCCCGCCGGGGTTGTTTGGCTGGGGCAGGGTCCTCAAGTTCTAAGCTAAGAGCCTCTCGATGCTTTGAAGGAGATTTGCTCTTTGAGGACTTGCCCACAGAAGGTTTGGTTACCTGAGATCCATCCGGAGAAGAAGACCTGGATGACTGTGATGCTGTATTCTCTGAAGCAAACAGCACATGGAATTTGTTGGCCCGGTTCTGCAGCCCACGTTTAGACATGTGGGAGCAAGATGGGCAGTCCGGTATGGAATGGTCAGGCCCCAAACATTTCAGACACCATTCATGGGTGTCTGTGACTGAAATAACAGCATTACATTTGGTACACTTCTTAAATCCAGGGGCTGGCTTCTCCATGAGGAGAAATTGAGTAGGCCGAGAGGCCTCTCTGAAGTGACCAAAAAGCTAAAAATAAGAAAAAAGAATTATAATTTTTTAAAGAAAGAAAGAAAAGACCGGCGATACCGGTATCGGTATGGGGAAGGCAGGTACGCGGTCTAAAGAAACAAATAAAATAACAATTTCTTCAGCGGTGACAGGAACACGACCTGCTGGCTCCGCGGAAAAAGAGAAACTGAGGAGAGCTGTTCAGGAAGGCGGGAAGGCAGTGCGCATGTGCAGTGGGAGGTCCCAAAAGCTTCTATTCTAAGAAGCTGGGGAGCTTTCCCGCACGGGCTCCGTCGGTACCGACGTACCCTATATGTGAGGACTTATTCCTGCTTGTTCCTGGAGATAAATAGGTAGACAAAGGTAAGCGGGTCAATATAGTGTATCTGGATTCAGAAAGCCTTTGACAAGGTCCCTCATGAGAGACTCTTGGAAAAATTAAGAAGTCATGAGATAGGAGGCAGTGTACTATTGTGGATCAGGAACTGGTTAAAAGATAGAAAGCAGAGGGTAGGGCTAAATGGACAATTTTCCAAATGGAGAAAGATGAATAGTGGAGTACCCCAGGAATCTGTGCTGGGTCCGCTGCTTTTTAACATATTGGTAAATAACCTGGAAATGGGAATAACGAGTGAGGTAATCAAATTTGCAGATGACACAAAATTATCCAAAGTTTTTAAAACCCAAGAGGATTGTGAAAAACTGCAAGAAGACCTTGATAAACTGGAAGACTTGACATTCAAATGGCAGCTGAAATTTAATGTGGACAAGTGCAAAGTTATGCACCTAGGAAAGAACAATCCAAACTATGGTTACATGATACAAGGTTCCACATTAGGAACCACCACCCAGGAAAAAGATTTAGGCGTCATCATGGTTAACATGTTGAAACCCTCTGCCCAGTGTGCAGCAGAGGCCAAGAAGGTAAATTGAATACTAGCAATCATAAGGAATAATGAAGAATAAAAAGAGTAGTTACTCACCTGTAACAGGTGTTCTCCAGGAGCAGCAGGAATCAGTCCTCACACATGGGTGTCATCGGCACCGATGAAGCCCCAGCGGAGCATTTCCCCAGCTTTCTAGGAAAGCCTTTGGGAATGCAGGCACGCATGCATGGTTCCCTTCCCGCCTAAAGGTGCCATCTTACCTCAGTCAAATGACATAGCTAAGAACAGCACACAAAAATGAAAAATAAACTATGTACAACTGCAACTCCAAGGGGAGGAGGGAGGGCTGTGAGGACTGATTCCTGCTGCTCCTGGAGAACACCTGTTACAGGTGAGTAACTACTCTTTCTCCAGGACCAAGCAGGAAGTCAGTCCTCACACATGGGTGACTCCCTAGCTCTGGGCTACCAAGGAACCCAGGCTGAACAAGAGAACTCCCTCTAGTCTCAGCAGCAAAGAAAGGCTTTTCACCGACACAACCTCCACCGGTAGCCCAACAGAGGGCAGGAGGGCAGGAGTTGCCTAAACCTCAAAGAGATTCCGGAGTACTGCTTGGCCAAAAGCACTGTCCCTATGGGACTCCCTCTCCAGACAGTAATGGGCTGCAAAAGTCTGGCTTGAAGACCAAGTTGCAGCCCTGCAAATGTCTACCAAGGGCACAGAGCGGAGATGAGCCACTGAGGCAGCCATTGCCCTGACACGGTGGGCCGTGACCCGACCCTGCAGAGGAAGGTCAGCCGCCTTGTAAGCCCAGGTGATACAGTCAGCCACCCAGATGGACAAGGTATGCTTGGACACAGCCAACCCCAACTTATTAGTGTCAAAGGAGACAAAGAGCTGAGTAGCCCTTCTATGCCCTTGCGTACGGTCAAGGTAGAAGGATAAGGCCCTCCTACAGTCCAGGGTATGCAGGACTGCTTCAGCCTGGCTTGCATGAGGCCTAGGGAAGAATGTTGGAAGAACCACCTCCTGATTGAGGTGGAAAGAGGAGACAACCTTTGTGAGGAACTTTGGATGAGTCCCGAGGACTACCCTGTTCCTATAAATCCTGGTGTAAGGCCTATCACAGACCAGGGCCTGAAGTTCACTCACTCGCCTAGCCGAGGTAAGGGCTATTAGGAAGAGTGTCTTCCAGGAGAGGAAGCGCAGTGGACAAGTAGCCATCGGCTCAAAAGGTGGACGAGTCAGTTGCTGCAAGACCACATTCAACTCCCACTGAGGGGCAGGACGATGGATTGGAGGCTTGAGCAAAAGCAAGCCCCTGAGAAAGCGGGACACCAAGGGGTGACCTGACAGAGAATGTCCCTCCACCAGTGAGTGGTGAGCTGCTAGAGCAGAGAGGTGGACTCGAACAGAATTGGACTTAAGTCCCTGATTTGATAAGTGCAGTAAGTACTGAAACACTACTGGCACAGTACAGGAGAAAGGATCCTCTGTACGTAGCTGACACCACACAGAAAACCTTTTCCATTTGAGAGCATAGGTTTTCCTAGTGGACTGTTTCCTAGAGGCTAGGACAACCTCCTCAACTTCCTGAGGTAGGCCCCAGGGAGCCAAAACTACCCTTGCAGCCTCCAGGCCATCAAATTGAGAGCTTTGAGATTGGGGTGCAGAAGGGAACCCTGCTCCTGTGAAAGAAGGTCGAGTTGCAACCTGTGATAAGGAAGCTTATCATAGCTCAGGAAGGAGCTATAGAAAAGGTGAAGTGTCTCTGAACAAGCAACCTGTCAGTGCTGGTAGAAATGAGAAAACAGAATTTTGCCATAAAAGACTACCAGTCCCAGAATGCACCAGGTTTCCAACAGCCATTAGAGGAGCTGAAGTGAGGAAACGTGTGTTCAATCAGGAGGGCTATGAGGTAATCCCTAAGCACTCATCTCAAAGGGCAGGGCCTGATTCAGCACAGCTGCGCTGTGTTAGAGAGGATCACTCATCTAAGCAGAATAAGAGTAGAGTTTATTCTACAGATGACCATCTTCATGATCACCTTGGATATCCAAAGAATTGTCCTCAGTATCCTGAGAATCAGCTTGAGTTTGATCATCAGTTTCATCTGAGGGATCATCAGAAGCAGAAGCCAAACCGGACGGACAGAGAGGGAAAGAGACCCTTTGGAAGAAGGAAGAGAAAAGCCTTTGAGAGGTCTAGAAGAGTCCAAAGCAGTACGTATACTGGGAGGTATTCCAAGGGCCAGCATACACCATTGGACTGGGGAAAGCCAGAGGAATGGTGCTGCAGAGCTAGGAATCACCAGAGGCTACCTGTGAGGGAGACGGCTGCACGTGTAAGGGACCCTAAGACCTGTGCCAGAAGGTATGTGAAGAGAGATCCAGTGTCCAGGGATCTGGATTGGAAGGCTGGACATAAGAACTGGACTACATACTGGCCAGGCTATATAGAGAGGAACTCTAGCAGCAATGGAAGCTCAGGTATGAACACTGATCTATGCCCTAGCTATAACCTTGAAAGACAGCAGGGAAACAAGTATTCTCCTGAAAATGCTCCATTGAGAGATTCATCTGTGCCAATCCATGATATTGAACCCATCCTTGTTGAACAAGGGGGAATAATAGCAGATGAGGATCCTGTTTATATGGACTGCTCTCTATCTAAACTCCGTTAGTAACTTTCTGTTATAAAGTACAGCAACCATCACAAAGAAATACAAATTTGTTCTTTAATCTACTCAGAAAAGCTCCTGAAGCAGGATTTGACCCACACAGTGGAAGGCAAGCCAGCTAAGGGGTTTCAGCTGGTGACTGCTAGCAATTAAGCCTTACCTAATTGCTTGTGAGCTAGGAGAGAATCATTTCTGAATTTATGTGGGAAGTAATCAGAAGTTAACCTGCAAAGAACAGTTTGTTTCTTGCTTTGTGACTTTTCATTTGTTGTTTTCCTGATTTTGACTTTGTTTTTCCAAGTTAACACTGAAAGCAAGTAACCTAATTTATGTGCTACCAAGCATATCTGTGTTGGGAGAAATAACCCCATAAATAAATATCTTATTGGCTTTATCCAAGAGCACAACTAAATTATTGTCAGCAGCTGTGTCTGGTGTGAATGAACTACATTGCCCACAATACCTTGCAAATCATATAGAAATATGCACTTGCCAAGAGTGTGAAGATTCTCACTCAGGCAGCCGTCTGACAAACCCCAGAGGCAGTGGAGGATCCACCGCCAGTTGAAGCAGAAGAGGAAACCAAGGCTGTCTCGGCCATCTGGGAGCCACCAGCAGGACCGAGGCCTTGTCCTGAAGAATTTTGAAGAGAGTTCGGGCCACCAAAGGCGTGGGAGGAAACGCATAAAGGAGGCCCTGAGACCATGAAATCAGAAAAGCATCTGCTGCTATTCTCAGAGGATGCGGTTGTCTGGAGCAGAACTTTGGCAGTTGCTTGTTCACTGGGATGGCAAAGAGATCTACCAGAGGGAGACCCCATTTTAGGAAGATCTTCTGAACCACTGAAGGATGCAGCTGCCACTCGTTGGGCTGCAGAATTCTGCTCAATCTGTCTGCCAGGTAGTTGTCCTGGCCCAGAAGGTACACAGCCTTGAGGAGCATGTTGTGCTTGAGGGCAAAGGAACAAAGGTCCTGAGCCTCCCGACAGAGGAGTCTGGACCCAGTCCCACCCTGTTTGTTCACATAAAACATGGCTACTTGGTTGTCTGCCTGAACCAGGACAGATTGATGAGCAAGGGCAGGAGAGAAAGCTTTGAGTGCTAACCGAATAGCCCTGAGTTCGAGGAGATTGATCTGCTGTGCAGCTTCCCAAGGAGACCACAGGCCCTGGGTGCACTTGCCTAGACAATGAGCTCCCCAGCCCTGCAGGGAGGCGTCTTTGGTCAGTACCACCGTGTACCCAGGAATCTGAAAAGGTACCCCCATCAGTAGATTGGGTGGGTGCAGCCACCATTTGAGGGAGTGCAGAAATCGTCTGGACACCCTTATCCTGTCTCTGAGGCTGCCTGTGGCCTGTGACCACTGAGTCCGAAGGCACCACTGTGCAGGCCTCATATGGAGCCTGGCATTGGGGGTCACATGTACCGTCGAAGCCATGTGGCCAAGCAGCCTCAGGCAGAGTCTGGCGGAGACCAGTGACCTGCTGAGAAACTGACTTGCCAAGGCTATCAACCTTTGGGCCCTGTCTTTTGGCAAGAAAGCCTTTGCCAGCAGAGAGTCCAGTCGTGCTCCTATGAACTCCAAGTTCTGGGAGGGGAGCAAAGTGGACTTTGCGAAGTTTATGACAAACCCAAGGCTTTGAAGAAGAGCAATAGTTCGGAGGGTGGCTTGTCTGGCCTCCTGGCACGTCTGACCCCTGATGAGCCAGTCGTCCAGATAGGGGAAGACAAAGATTCCCTGATTTCTCAGGTAGGCCGCCACCACAGCCAGGCATTTGGTAAAGACCCTGGGAGCGGAGGTGAGGCCAAAAGGCAGTACTCTGTACTGATAATGGTTTCCTCCCACAATGAACCTGAGGTACTTTCTGTGGTCTGGATGAATGAGGATGTGAGTGTACGCATCCTTTAGATCTAAGGAGCATAGCCAATTTCCCTGCTGGAGGTAGGGCAGAAGCGTTCCAAGAGTAAGCATCTTGAACTTCTCTTTCTCTAGGAACTTGTTGAGGTTCCTGAGGTCCAGAATGGGTCGAAGGCCACCGGTTCTTTTGGGTACCAGGAAATACCTGGAGTAGAATCCGTGACCTTGCAAGTGGGGAGGCACAGGCTCCACCACACTGTCCACCAACAGACCTTGAAGCTCTTGAAGGAGAAGGCCTGTGTGCAGGGGAGGCCCTGGAGGCTCCCCTGGAAAGTAAGGAGGAGGCAGTTGGTGAAAATGCAGTGCATAGCCCTTGTGGACTATGTCCAACACCCAACTGTCCCCGGTGATGAGGGGCCACTGGTGGGCAAAGAGGGCGAGGCGACCTCCTGTGCAGGGTTGGAAGAGCAGGGATGGAGAGGCTATGCTCAAGGAGTCAAAAACCCCCACCCTGCTGAGTGGAAGCAGGGGCCGGAGGCTTGGGGGTCCTCTGCCTACGGGGCCCATTACCCTGCCCCTTGGCTTGCTGACCCTGGGGTGCAGCTTGGGCAGCCTGTTATTGAGGGTACTGTTTGTAGGCAGTGCCCTTCCTCAGGTAAAAGGGCTTTTTACCCGAGCCCTTCTTTTTATGAGAAGGGGCAGAGGTCTTCCTAGACAGCCTTGTCCATGTAAGGTGCTCTGTTTCGAGCTGAGCGGCCTTCTCGGTCATGGGCTTGCCAAAAAGGTTTTCACCTCGGCAAGGGACATCGACCAATTTGTCCTGAACCCATGGCTCGAGGTCCGATGACTGCAGCCATGCCTGGCGTCGAACCACAATGCCGGCTGCCGCAACTCGGGCCGAAGCCTCGAAGCCATCGTAGGCGGCGTGGGACATGAACTCCGAGCAGTCCCGAATCCCCGAGGACAAGGACTTAAATCTCTGCAAGGGTTCCCCAGAGAGTCCAGCAGAGAACCCGGCCAACTCCTTGGCCAGGTCCCGCAAGTAGATGCCCATGTACAGCTGGTACGACTGGACACGGCAAGCAAGCATTGAGCCCTGGAAGCACTTTCTACTGACGCCATCGAGGTTTCGGGCCTCCCTGCCAGGGGGCACCACGGAGTGCATCTTCTGGCTCTTCAGACGATGCATGGCCGATTCCACAACCATAGAATGGTGTGGTAGCTGTGCCTTCTGAAAACCAGGGCTCTTTCTGAGTCAATAGATCGAGTAGACTCGCTTACTTAGAACCGGCGCCGAGGCCGGTGCCTCCCACATACGGAAGGGGAGCCATTCCAGCATCGGAGGAACCGGGACAGTAAAGGCCTCCTTCAGAGGAGAATCATACTGCGCTGCCTCGAGCTCTTCAGCTCGAGGCTCTTCCTCGGGGTCCGTCGGAATAGCCAAGGCAGTGGCCATATCCCGGACGAACTCCGAGAACTGAGTATCCTCCGGAGGGGATCTACTCCGGGGCTCAGACTGCAGTGAGTCCGACGGGACGCACCGAGTCTTGAACGTATCGGGAGACTCCTTGTCCTCTGTCTCCCAGGCGGACTTGTCCGAGGAGGAGTCAGGATCCGACCCCGCGGGGCCCTGGAGCACCCGCCCCGACGCCCGAGGCACCGGCGTCGACGCCCTCTGTCCCGAACGGGGGGTCAAGGGAGACCACGACCGAGGTCGACTTCGAGCCATGATGGACTCGAGTATCGGCTCGGTCTCCGGGGTCGACTTCGAAGTCGATGTCCCAGTGGTCGGGGCAGATGCGCCAGACAGGCTGGCCATCAGTGCCCGCTGCTGCTCCATGAAGGCAGACAGTCTGCTCTCCAAGGCTGTCATCCTGAGACTCAGCTCGGGAGACACAGCAGCCACCGACTTGGGCCCCGGCGGCGCCGGGCCCGACGTCGGCTCCCTGGGAGGAGAGTCCTCGAGGACTACGGGGCTTATGTGTCCAGCAGACTCCGGCTCCACGTGAGGAACTTTGGCAGGCTTCTCATGTTCCACGGGCCCAGGGCAACGGTCGGGGGTCTTAGACCTGGCCCTCGAGGAGCCAGGGACCTCCTCTGACGATGCCCTCGCGAGCCGCTTCTTCCTCTTGCATTCCCGGTCGGGGGACCCCCTGTCCGAGGAGCTTCGACGGCGCTCAGGATCGGAATCCTGAGATGTCGAGGCCTCAGACGAGGTCCGGGCCCGGCTGGAGGCTGAGTCCGAGAAAAGCCTTTCCTTTTGCTGCTGGCGACTTCGGAGTGCCTTGGAAGACATCTTCCCACAGGGCCCGCACGACTTAGGGTGGTGATTAGGGCCGAGGCACCGAAGGCAGCAGTTGTGTGTGTCGGTGAGAGACATTAATTTCTTACACCAATCACACTTTTTAAAACCACTGGAAGCCATCAGGGAAAAAAAAAAAGAGTCCCCGCGAGGTCAAAGGACCGGCCTTCCAGGGAAAAGGGATAAAGGGCGCGAACGCCAGCCACGAAGGGCAAAAACTGAAAAAGAAGAATCGGGCTCGATACCGGTGTACCGAACCCGGCGGGAGGGGAACCGGCGTCAAACCGGGAGAAAAAATAGCGATAATCGCCCAAAAAAATCTACTTTTAACCGGGAGGACAGGCCACACATCCAGTGGGCTTCTTGGAAAAAAAGAGACTGAGGTAAGATGGCACCTTTAGGTGGGAAGGGAACCACGCATGCGTGCCTGCATTCCCAAAGGCTTTCATAGAAAGCTGGGGAAATGCTCCACTGGGGCTTCATCGGCGCCGATGACACCCATGTGCGAGGACGGACTTCCTGCTTGGTCCTGGAGAACAAAGGATATTATAATGTCTCTGTATTGTTCTATGGTTCGACCACATCTTGAATATTGTGTGCAATTCTGGTCGCCGTATCTTAAAAAGAATATAGCAGAATTAGAAAACGTACAGAGAAGAGCCACCAAAACGGTAAAGGGGATGGAAGGATACCTCTATGAGGAAAGGCTTAAAAGGTTAGGGCTCTTCAACCTAGAAAAGAGACAGCTGAGGGGAGATATGATAGAGGTCTATGAATTAATGAATGGAGTGGAACAGGTAAACGTAGACCGATTGTTTACACCATAGGTTTTCAGCCCAGTCCTCGGGGAACCCTAGGTCAGTCAGGTTTTCAGGATTCCCACAATGAATATGCATAAGATAAATTTGCATACAATGAACACAGAACATGCAAATCTTTCTCATGCATATTCATTCTGGGAATCCTGAAAACCTGACTGGCCTAGGGTTCCCCGAGGACTGGGTTGAAAACCCCTGGTTTACAACATCAAAAAGTAGAAAGACTAGGGGACATGTAAATAAGCTATAGTGTAACTTGTTTAAGACTAATAAGAGAAAATATTTTTTCACTGAACATGTAATTAAACTATGGAATTCGTTACCGGAGGATGTAGTAAAAGCTGTTAATGTAGCTGGGTTTAAAAAAGGTTTAGACAAGTTTCTAGAGGAAAGGTCCATAAACCATTATTAAAGAAGACCCGGGAAATCTACTGCTTGCCCCAAAACAAGCATTGTGGAACTTGTGTGTCTTTTTGGGAAACAGGATACTGGGCTTGATGGACCTTGGTGTGACCATCTTATATTCTTATGTTCCCTCAGACATTACAGAAGAGGCACAATTGCTTCATGTGACCAGATTCCCATCTATTTTGGGGGTCACTGACTGCACACGTTAGGACTCCGTGAGGGAGGGAGGGAGGCTATATTCCACAACATAAAGGAATTCCATTCACTCAATATGCAGGTGGTCTGATAACTGATGTGTTGCCAAGGTTCCCAGGTTCCTGCCATGACTAAGAAATTCTGAGTCCTCTCCTGGCTGGTCAACTGGTCCTCCACCTCGGTGTGTACACTACCCTCTGTCATGGTTGCCTAGGTCTGTGAGGGAGGTCCTTCTCAAGGGTTTTGGCTCCCGGCCTCAGTACTATTGCCCTCACCTGGATTGTGGCCTGTGCCCTCACCTGCACGTAGGAAACTGAATGTACTCCTTTACTATATGCAAACCATACCTTTACTCATTGTGACAAAAACAAGCGTATGTTCATTCTGCTTAAGACATCCCTTCACACTGCAGGACTGGTACCCTGTGGCCTGCTCTGAACCAATAGCCTGAACCAAACAAGATGGATTTCTGCTACAAGAAACTTCTGCTGTGTTCTAAGCCTCAGACCTGCTGACCAAGGAACCGCCTGCCAAATGTTTGTATGTGTGTATACAGAAGACTATTGTTCCCAGCCATGACTACATGCAAGAGAACCTGCTTCTAAGGCCTCTGTCATCCACAGACTGTTCTACTGGCCTTGGACATTTACAACAAAGGTATGAGACCGCATACCGTCTTACCATTGCCTGCAGGATGACCGTCCAATGACTACCTCCTGATTCACCATGACGCCTCGCAGTATCTCATGCCAACAATTCACCAAAATGTGACAAGGACTGATCACAAAGAATACTACAGTATGCACAGAAGAACTTATGCACAATTTTGTATCTTTTGCCTTCCTTGCTGCAGGGACCCCATGTCCTGTGAGAAGGCAGGAGGTTCACGATCAAACACCCCTTCTAAGTGCCCGTGGGAATCGGATCTCCTGCAGGCAGAACAGGAGGGGAAGTCGGGGCCCCAATTGCAGCTGGCCTAAAAGGAAAGGTTTTGGGGGAGGGGAATGAGGTTGCAAAAATTTAAAGGGGCAGCACATTTTTAAACAAGAAAAAGGATGGAGGGGAATGGAGGGCAGAGGGTGGGAATGTTAAAGTTGGAAGTATAAAGGGAGAGAATCTGGAAGGGGAACAGAGAAAGGGTCAGCAAGAGAGAGGTTGGAATGGGAGGGAAAAGTGCAAATTATTATATATTGAAGGTAGGCATGCACGAGGACTAGGGTTGCCAACTGGCCGGTTTTCAGCCGGCCAGGCCGGCTGCCGGCGCAGATGTAAAACCGGCCCTTGAAAAGCCGGTTTTTTGCTCTGGCCGCAAGATCGGGAGTGGCCAGAGCAAAAAAACGGCTTTTCTTCCGACCCGAAGTCCAAAAAAAACCCCACCCAGGGCCGGCCCACACACCGGAGGGCTTCAGAGGGGGCAGGGTAAGCTCGCGCGAGGCCCCGGCTCCCTCTGTACAGCCACCAGCGTGAAGAGCCTTTTCCTTCATGCTGGCGGCTGTATCTGTAAAGCCGCGATTGCTGGGAAAGGTTAAAGGCAATGCCCTTTAACCTTTCCCAGCATTCGCGGCTTCACAGATACAGCCGCCAGCGTGAAGGAAAAGGCTCTTCACGCTGGCGGCTGTACAGAGGGGGCCCCCCCGGGGCCTCGTGCGAGCTTACCCGGCTCCCTCTGAAGCCTCTCAGACAGCTGCGGTGCTGGTCGGGGGGGGGGGGGGGCAAGGACTGCATGGGCGGTGATGGGGGGGGGGACCTGGACTGGAAAGAAATGGGCTGTGATGGGGGGGGACCTGAACTGTAAAAGGGCTATGGGGGGGGGACGGGGACATGGACTGGAAATGGGTTGTGATGGGGAGGGGGACCTGGACTGGAAAAGGGCTATGGGGGGGGGGGTAACTTGGACTGCAAATGGGCTGTGATGGTGCAGGGGGACTCGGACTGCAAATGGGATGTGATGGTGGGGGCTAGGACTGGAAATGGGCTGATGAAGAGCTAGAATAGGACTGGAAATGGGCTGATGTGGGGCATGGGAGAATGGGACTAGAAGGGAGTGGATGCTGGGTGGGTCTAGAACTATAAGGGAACTGATTTTGGGGGAGGACTAGAATGGATTGGGAATGAGAATGGAGAGGGAAAAAAATATTTTGTGTGGAAGAAAAGTCTATGATGGGCTGGGTATTGGGAGAGTAAGAGGGGCTTGAAAATGGAAGGGTGAAATTTAAATGGATGATAAAGGAATAAGGAAAGAATTGGGGGAAAGAGCAAAAGGGAAACAATCAGTATGTTAAAGCAGAAATAGAGAGAGAATGGAAAACATCTAAAAGAGAAGAAAGGACAAATGGATAGCTCGCAGAAGACACGAAGAAACCAGAAGAAAGTGACTGGAGCAATTGCAACTGAAAAAATGCCCAAACAGAAGGTAGAAAAATACTTTTTATTTTGAATTTATTAACTGGAATATGTCTGGTCTGGGAAGTGTGTATTGCTAACATCTTTGCGTTTTTGTTTAGTGCAAGAGGAAATTATTTATTTATTTATTTAGTATACATTTGTATACCGCTACTTCCAGCGATCAGCAGCGGTTTGATTACAGATTGGAAATTGTCAAATCATGACAGGAAATTTTTGAGGTATAAACACATTGATTAGACAGGAAAGCACAGCACACAGAGAACTATTTTACAGGGAACATGGGCTATGGAGGGTTAAGTGGCTTGCCCAAGACCACAAGGAGCACCTGTGGGACTAGAAACCCCAGTCCTTCCGGCCCAAGGTTGCTGTCCTCCAGTGGGATTTGAACCCCCGACCTTCCGGCCCGAAGTACCTTGCCCCAACCACTAGGCCACTCCTCCCACTTTATAGTTTTATTTCTCCAGTGTTGTACATTTCATGTTTGGATTTTGGGGTTCCCAGTTTAATTATTATCTGACCAAGGAAGTTAGCCTACACGTATCCTCTGTAATTTTTGTGGGTGGGGCTGAGGGCGGGGCAGGGTTGGGTCTAGGGGCAGAGAATGGGTGGAGCATGGCAAGCCACAGGTGTCGGGTTTTTCTCGGTGAAAAAGTTGGCAACCCTAACGAGGACAAAAGGGCACAGTGTGTATGCCCAAAGGTGCATCTTCCCCCCCCCCCCAGAACACACATATAAGCTACCCACCCCCGCACCACACACACCCCCCAGTTCTGCGCTACATACCCACAAATTCATAGTCACATACCGACAGACTCACCAGCTCTGCAACACACACACACACACCCCTCCCTCAGGCCCACACCCCACTGCCATATCCCACTTACAGACAGGCAAATCATTTATTTATTTATTTTTATTTATTTACATTCTTTTATATACCGTGCTATTCTGCATCAGTGCGGTTTACATTGAACAAACTGAAATTACATTGAACAGGGCATTATAACTTGGAGATAACTATTTTACAGGGAACATGGGCTATGGAGGTTTAAGTGTCTTGCCCAAGACCACAAGGAGCACCTGTGGGACTAGAAACCCCAGTCCTTCCGGCCCAAGGTTGCTGTCCTCTAGTGGGATTTGAACCCCCGACCTTCCGGCCTGAAGTACCTTGCCCCAACCACTAGGCCACTCCTCCACCCCATCATTGCACCACATACCCACGCACATGCTATCTGAAGCTAAAACTGTTGTTATCCATATATTTCTGCCTAAAGATGCCTCATACAGCCCTTGATACCATAATTAGAACACTGGGAGGAGGCTTGGGAGATTGACTGGATTGGAGGGGTAAAGATAGGGATAGGCTGGGGGGGGGGGGGGAAGTGACTGGTTAGCTGGGAGGGAGAATGACTGGATTCCTGGAGGTAGGAGGTGGGGGTGCCCGATTTTAAGGGAGGAGTGAGACTGGGTGACGAGAAGGTGGGGAGGGAGGCACAAGACTAGGTGACAAGAGGATGGGAAGGAAGAGAGACTGTGAGAGTGTTTGGCAAAAGGATAACAAGGTGGGTTAATGGGGCTGACAGCTGTGTATTCTACCTGTGGCTTGCAGGACTTCAGTAAGGACCTGATTTACTAAGCTTTTTTTCTCTTGGACAAAAATTAGAAAACAACAAATCTGGCCCTAAAGGAGATGTGGTAGACCTTCTCAGAGGAGATTCACTCCTACCCCTTCCAGCTCCTGACCTTAAAAGGAGAATGGAGACAATGGTGGGGGAGGGGAGTACAAGGAAGTCACAGCCACTAGCTCCTAAGATTTTGGTCTGGCTCCTAAATCCAAAGAAAATTTGTCAAGGCCTGGTGTATTTACTGTCATAAGGACAACCTTGAGGGGAGTTTGGAGCACAAACACATGATATACAGCATTTGAGTATTGACACTTGAAATATTTGCTTTGTTTTCACTAGGCCGGGGCTGGCCTGTGTGGTGGCAGTTTGCACTGGAACAACAATGGTAAGGGATGGTAATGGAAGGGAAACAATATGAAGAGGCACATGGAGTTCTAATCAAACATTGCAGGCCCCATTTGGCTAGATTAAGGAGGTTGGAGAAGGATAGGGTGATGACCTCAGTAGTGCACAAAGGTCCTATAGATGTATGGGGGGAAAACGCCAAGGCCAAAGTACGATGGTGGCTCCAGTTACACTCTACAAGTAGAGTAGTGGACATGAGGAAAAAGTAGATGACAAACTATATTCCCCCTTCATCCATATCAGCTATGGCTATGGTGCAAGAGCCATCCCAAAAATCCAACAAGCCACACACTGCTGGGCTGTGCATGTCCTTGTTGGTGCATGTTAGAACTGTTGTAGGTGTGTCTAGGCGTCATAAGCAGCCACTGTACTGTGGCAGCTTTGTGGTTGTGGTTGTGTGTGGTCCTATACCTGTCATCAGTTACATCTATTACGAAATATAATGCCATCCCTTCATTTCTTGCTGTGTGTAGCTCTCTAACCATGGAGGGGTGTGTCAGCAATTGTGGTTACTTCCTGGTGGATGGATGTATACAGTTTCATTACCAACTTCTTTCCCTCTACAAGTGTGTAGGCCCATGTGCAGCATGTGTACACACCTTCCAAATAAGGCTTGAAAATGGGTATTTGTGATCCTGCAGACACCTTCAATCTTTTGCTCCCCTCTATAAAATTTCTGGCTCCAGCCATAAATCTCAAGCATACTTTAGATCATGAAATTCACATACGAGGAGCCAAATTTCCCTGCAGAAATTGTTGGTTGCTGTCAGTGGTCTTCTGGGCAGCCCTTACTCCACCAATCAGCAGAGCACAGAGCCTTCAAACAGCAGGCCCTACCGCGGAATATGTTCGCGGATGCGTGTCTATGGGAACGTTCCAAAGGAGCGTTCCAAAGGGTCAGATTCTGCCCCTTTGGAGTCCCTTCGGCACATACCAGAGCCATTGAAGCCAGGTGGTCCTTATTCTATGGGTTAGAGGAAGAAGAAATTATTGCTATTGCCTGAGAAAAAGTCTGTGACTATGATCGGTCAGACATGTTGTGGCAGCTTCCTCTACACCCATGGTTAGTCCCGGTGCATCTTTGGGCTCCTCTCCGCTAGGGGATGTTTCTACTTTATCCTGCCATTCCAATATTGATGTGCAGGATACCGGAGGTGTTTCTCCCTCCTTGGAGAATGCACCACTGGTACACATTACGTTAATCCTTCCAGGACAACTATTGTCTGATCAAGAAGCTGGAGTGTCAACAAGTTTTTTTTTTCCTACAGAGGCACGTTTTCCCCTTCCATCTGCAAAGCCATCTTCTATTTCCATTGGAGAAGTTACTCTGAAAGACACTGTGTTGGCCATTAATAGTCTGGAATCATCTTTAGGATCTTCTATTAAAGAGTTATCCGATTTTATGGTCGACAGTGTGATGAAGTTTACTGAGCAGGACAAATGTTTTTCTGTTACTGATGATCAACTTGTTAACATAAATGCTTCTTATTCTTTATTACAAGATACTCATGGTTCTGCAGTGAAGCACAGCTTCATTACTCATCGACATTTTGAGGCAATGGAGAATGCCCTGCATGTTCAAAATTTGAGATTCCTAAATTTTCCCCACACGCAATATTTTTCCTCGACTACTCTTCCACGTTAAGTATTTGAAGGAGACTCCTAGTCTTCCTGCGGTGGAAAAAGTGTAGTTACTCACATGTGGCAGGTGTTCTCCAGGGACAGCAGGAATCAGTCCTCACATTTGGGTGATGTCGGCACCAACGGAGCCCGCATGCAGCATTTCCCCAGCTTTCAAAGAAAGTCTTTGGGACATCCTACCATGCATGTATGGTCCCCTTTCCACCCAAGGGTGCCATCTTGCTCAGTCGGATGACATAGGTAGGATGGTAGTAAAAAACTAAAACAAGGTAGGGAGGCAACTCCCAGGGGAGGAGGGAGGTTGTGAGGACTGATTCCCGCTGTCCCTGGAGAACATCTGTTACAGGAGAGTAACTGCACTTTCTCTGGGAACAAGCAAGAAGTTAGTCCTCACATATGGGACTCCCTAGCTCCAGGCTGCCGAGGACCGAACCATGACAGTAGCAATGGCGACCAAGTCGGGTAGCTGTGAGTTGCAGAAGAAGAGTCCCCAATGAGAGACTCTGCAAGATCCTAGCATCCAGCGGCACTATCACTCCAGTAGCCTGAACGCAGAAGGGTCAGAGGCCAGGAGTTGCCTACACCGCAGGAATATTAGAGTACTGCCTTACTGAATGTACTGTCCCTGCGGGATTCTCTCCAGGCAGTAGTGAGCTGTAAACGTGTGAATCGAAGACCATGTGGCAGCCTTGCATATCTCAGTCACCTGCACTGAGTGCAGGTTGGCCACTGGCATGGCCATTGTCCTCACGCGATGCGCTGTGATCCAGTGCTCAAGGGAGAGGCCAGCTCACTCATAAGTGAGGGCAAGACAGTCTGCCACCAAAGTGGACATTGTTCGCTTAGTCACGGGAAACACAAGTCTGCTGAGGTCATAAGACACGAAAAGCTGAGGAGCTCTGCAATGGGCCTGGATCCACTGTAAGTAGAAGGATAGGGCCTGTTTGCAATCCAGTGTATGAAATACTAGTTCTACCCTGCCGGCATGAGGCCGTGGGAAGAAGGTGGGGAGGACCACCTCTTGGTGGTTGAGGTGGAAAAGAGTTCTCACCTTCGAGAGGAATCTGGGGTGTGTGCAAAGCGCTACCTTGTTCTTATAGAACCTTGTATATGGTGGATACGCCACCAGGGCCTCAACTTCGCTTACTCTATGAGTGGACGTGAAGGCCACCAGAAAGACCACTTTCCAAGACAGGTACCACAGGTGGCAAGTGGCTAGGGGCTCGAATGGTTGTTTGGTGAGCTGTGAGAGCACCGCATTGAGGTCCCACTCTGCTGCCAGAGCACAGAGAGGGGGCTTGGATAACAGGAGGCCCCGGAGGAACCTAGAGACCAGGGGCTGGCCAGAGAGGTGTTTTCCCTCAACAGGGTGGTGATGAGCGGCTATCGCACTCAGATGCACACTCACTAAGTTAGACTTCAGCCCAGTGTCGGACAGGTGCAGTAGGTACTGGAGTACTAATTGCACATGGCAGGAGAAGGTGTTTTCCCTTCTTTCCGCACACCAGACAGAGAACCTTCTCCACATAAAGGTGAAAGCCCATCTGGTGGAGGGCTTTCGAGGCCAGTGCGATCTCCTCGACTTCTCTCGGGAGATTGAAAGGACCAGTACTACCCTTTCAGCAGCCACGCTGTTATCATTAGGGACCGACCCCAGGTTGAGGTGCAGGAGTGAGCACCCCTCCTGAGACAGGAGGTCTGGGGCTCGGCACAGTGGAACTGGGAGTGCCACTGACAGGGAGAGCAGCAGTGGAAACCAGGGCTGCCTCAGCCATCTGGGGGCAATTAGTATGACTGATGCCCTCTTGCACTAGACCTTGAAGAGTGTCCTGGCAACCAGGGGGATTGGTGGAAATGCATAGAATAGGCCGTCGGACCACAAGATCAGGAAGGCATCTGCCGCTACTCTCTCCGAGTGCGGTTGGCTCGAGCAGAAGTGAGGCAGCTGCGTATTGTCTGGAGAGGCAAACGGATCCATCACAGGCCTGATCCAGAGGTGGAAGAGCCTCTTGGCCACCCTGGAGTTCAAGTGCCACTTGCGCGGCTGAAGGACTCTGCTCAACCTGTCCGCTAGGCAGATGTCCTGGCCCGGGAGGTAAACTGCTTGCAAAAGCATGTTGTTGTGAGCAGCGAAGGAGAGGGGGGCCACCGCCTCCTGACAAAGGGAGTATGAGCCCATGCCATCCTGCTTGTTGATATAGAAAATGGCGACTTGATTGTCCGTATGGATTAGTACGGACCGTTGTTGCAGGCGGTGGCAGAACACTTGTAAGGCTAGAAAGATTGCCCTGAGCTCCAGGAGATTGATCTGTAGGAGCGACTCTTCCTGAGACCAGCTGCCTATGCACGGTGGTCACCACAATGCGCCCCCAACCTAGGAGGGAGGCATCTGTGGTCAGGGTTCTTTGAGGTGTGGGTGCTTGGAAGGGCATTCCCATCCAGAGGTGGTGGACGTTTTGCCACCAGTTGAGGGTTTTGCCAATTGGTGGGTAACCCTGACCCTGTCCCGCAGCCTGCCCGTGGCTTGAGTCCACTGTGAGTAGAGGCACCACTGGACTATCTGTATGTGCAAGTGGGCTGAGGACGTCACGTAGACCATAGAGGCCATATGGCCCAGTAGACGTAGGAGAAGATGAGTTGGCACCGACCAGCAACATTGTACCTCTCCTGCCAGTTGTCTGAGGCATTCTGCCCTTTCTATGGGGAGAACTGCCTTGAACTGCAGTGTGTTGAGCTGAGCACCTATGAACTCCAGATTTTGGGCTGGAGAGAGGTATGATTTGGGGTAGTTGATGATGGACCCCAGGTGCTGCAGAAAGAGGGAAGCATGCTCTGCCTCCTGACTGGCCTCGAGGCTGTGCCACCCCTGATTAGCCAGTCATCTAGACAGGGGAAGACGAAGGCCCCTTGCAGCTGCATGTGGATGGACACCACAGCCAGGCATTTAGTGAAGACCCTTGGTGAGGAGGTCAGGCCAAAGGGTAGTACCCTGTTCTGGTAGTGCCCTCCTCCTACCACAAACCTTAGGTACTGCCTGCAGGAGGTGTGGATTAGGATGTATGTGTACGCATCCTTTAAATCCAAGGAGCAGAACCAATATCCCTGGTGGAGGTAAGACAGCAGTGTTCCAAGGTAGAGCATCTTGAACTTCTCCCTCACCAGAAACGTGTTTAAGTTTTGCAGGTCTAGTATGGGTCTGAGGCTCCCAGTTCTCTTTGAGACAAGAAAGTACATGGAGTAGAAGCCCTTTCCCCATAGGTGGTTGGGTACAGGCTCTAAAGCATTGAACCTGATCAGACCTGTGAGCTCTGTGAGCAGAAGAGTCTGGTGAAGGAGGGGTTGCACTGGCTCTCCTAGGAAGAATCCGGTGGTATCTGCTGTAGGTGGAGGTGGTTTCCTTCCTTAGCACTTGTAGCACCCACTGGTCTGAGGAAATGTTGGCCCATCTATGGGCAAAGAGTGCCAGGCGCCCCCCTGAGGGCTGGTAAAGGTCTCCTGGAGGAGGAGAGGCCCTACCCTGGGAGTCAAAAGCTCCCCCGGGTTGGGTGGGAGCTGGGGGGCCTGAGGCTTTGGTGCTTTTGCCTTCTGAGCCCCATGGCCTTGCCTCTTTGGGTTGCTGGCTCAAGAAGGGCTGGTAGTGGTGACTCTGTGGGAAAGGACCCATTTTCCTCGGAAACAGGGGCCTTTTCCCTGCTGGTTTCCTGCAGGGAAGGGATGCGGTCTTTTTAGAGAGCCTCTGGTGGGTCACCATGTCAGCTTCAATCTCGGCTGCCTTGTTGGCCATAGGTTTGCCGAATAGGTTCTCCAAGGTGCAAGGGACGTCAAGCAGCTTGTCTTGAACCCATTGCTCAAGATCAGAAGACTGTATCCAGGCTTAGCATTGGGCGCCGATGCTGGCTGCTGCGACTCGAGCCGTTGACCCAAAGTCATCGTAGGCTGCTCGGGAGAGAAACTTGGAGCAGTCCTTGATCCCCAAGATCAGGAACTGGAACCCTTGGAGGGGTTCCCCGACAAGACCAGCCGAAAACCCCGACAGCTCCTGGGTTAGAGCCATAAGAACATAAGATATGCCATACTGGGTCAGACCAAGGTCCATCAAGCCCAGTATCCTGTTTCCAAAAGTGGCCAATCTAGGTCATATGTACCTAGCAGTTTCCCCAAAAGACACAGGTTCCACAATGCTTGTAGTACTAGGTCAAGCACTGCTATCCTGGGTCCCTTCTTAATAATGGTTTATGGACCTTTCCTCCAGGAACTTGTCCAAACCTTTTTTTAAACCCAGCTACACTAACAGCCTTTACTACATCCTCCGGTAACAAATCCAAGAGTATGATTACATGTTGAGTGAAAAAATATTTTCTTTTATTAGTCTTAAATAGTTTACCCTGTAGCTTCATTGCATGTCCCCGTCTATCTATATTCTCATAATGTAAACAATCGATCTACGTTTACCCGTTCCACTCCGTTCATTAATTTATAGACTTCGATCATATCTCCCCTCAGCCATCTCTTTTTCAGGTTAAAGAGCCCTAACCTTTTTAGCCTTTCTTCATAGGAGTATCCTTCCATCCCCTTTACCATTTTAGTGGCTCTTCTCTGAACCTTTTCTAATAACGCTATATCCTTTTTAAGATACGGCGACCAGAATTGCACACAATATTCAAGGTGCGGTCTCACCATGGATCGATACAGAGGCATTATAATATCTTTTGTTTTATTTTCCATTCCTTTCCTTATGATACCTAATCTATTTGCTCTCTTGGCCGCCGCTGCACACTGGGCTGAGGGTTTTAAAATGTTATCCACAATGACGCCTAAATCTTTTTCCCGGGTGGTGGTTCCTAATGTGGAACCTTGCATCGTGTAACCATAGTTTGGGTTGTTCTTCCCTAGGTGCATAACTTTGCACGTGTCCACATTAAATTTCATCTGCCATTTTGATGCCCAGTCTTCCAATTTATCAAGACCCTCTTGCAATTTTCCACAATCCTCTTGGGTTTTAACAACTTTAAATAGTTTTGCTTCATCTGCAAATTTGATAACCTCACTCGTTATTCCCTTATCGAGGTAATTTATCAATATGTCAAAAAGCAGCGGACCGAGCACAGATCCCTGGGATACACCACTATGCACCTTTCTCCATTGGGAAAATTGGCCATTTAGCCCTACCCTCTGCTTTCTATCTTTTAACCAGTTCCTGATCCACAATAGCACACTGCCTCCTATCCCATGACTTTTTAGTTTTGCCAAAAGTCTCTCATGAGGGACCTTGTCAAAGGCTTTCTGAAAGTCACTATATCAACAACTCACCTTTGTCCACCTGTTTATTCACACCTTCACAAAAACATAACAGATTAGCATGACAAGATCTTCCTTGTCTAAAGCCACATTGGCTGTCTCCCATTAGGCCATGACTATCTACATGCTGAATAATTTTGTTCTTTATAATGGTTTCTACCATTTTTCCCGGTACTGACGTCAGGCTCACCGGTCTGTAGTTCCCAGGATAACCCCTAGGACCCTTTTTAAAAATTGGCGTTACATTGGCGATCCTCCAATCTTCAGGTATTACATATGATTTTAATGAAAATTCACAGATTACTAATAGCAGGTCTGCAATCTCATATTTCAGTTCTTTCAACACCCTTGGATGTACACCATCCGGCCCAGGTGATTTGCTACTCTTCAGTTTATCTAATAATTGTAATACATCAATATTTCCTTCAATTCTTCCTCACCTTTAAATACCACTTCAGTCATGGGTAACATCCGTACATCTTCCTCAGTAAAGAACGAAGCAAAGAATTCATTCAGTCTCTCCGCTATTGCCTTGTCGCCTCTTAGTGCCCCTTTAACCCCTCTATCATCTTATGGACCAACTGACTCTCACAGGTTTTTTGCTACGAATGTACTTGAAAAAGTCTTTATTTCACGTTTTTGTTTCCGCAGCAAGTTTTTTCTCAAATTCTCCCTTTGCCTGCCTTATCAATGCTTTGCATTCGACTTGCCAGTGCTTGTGCTGTTTCCAGGTTTCATCGTTTGGCTCTTTTTTCCATTTCCTGAAAGATGCTTTCTTGGCAACAACAGCCTCTCTGACCTCACCTTTAAACCATGCTGGCAGTTATTTGGACTTCCTTCCACTTTTCTTAAAGCGTGGAATACAGCTGGTCTGGACTTCCAAGATAGTATTTTTCAACAACACCCAAGATTGATGTAAGTCTTTAACCTTTGCAACTGCTTCTTTTAGTTTTTTCTTAACAATTTTCCTCATTTTATCATAGTCTCCCTTTCGAAAGTTAAAAGGTAGTACTGTGGATTTCCTTACTATCCCTCCTCCACTAATTAAATCACATGCGATCATGCTATGATCACTATTGCCAAGTTGCCCCAACATCCTTATCTATTGCACTAGATCTGGTGTTCCACTAAGGACTAGGTCTAATATGGCTTCCCCTCTGTTGGGTTCATGAACCAGCTGCTCCAAGAAGCAGTCATTTATTTAATCTAGGAATTTTATCTCCCTAGCATGTCCTGACGTGACACTGACCCAGTCGATACCGGGGTAATTGAAATCACCCATTATTATTACTGTGTTTTAACTTTTGTTAGCTTCCTTGATTTCTTTGAGCATTTCATCATCCATTTGTTCATTCTGGCCGGGCAGTCGATAGTACACCCCCACTGCCATCGCCTTCCCCTTTTTACATGGAATTTCAATCCATAGAGATTCTAGAGCAAATTTTGTTTCCTGCAAAACTTTATTCCTTTCTTGCTCAATGCCCTCTCTAACATAGAGCGCAACCCCTCCACCAATTTGATCAGCTCTATCATTACGATATAGTTTATACCCAGGTATCACAGTGTCCCACTGGTTGTCCTCCTTCCACCATGTCTCTGATATTCCAATCATATCTAACCTCTCATTTAGTGCTATATATTCTAACTCTCCCATCTTATTTTTTAGACTTCTAGCATTTGCATACAAGCATTTTAGAGACTGTATTTATTAATATTAATCTGGCTATTGGTAGGCATGAGTAATTTGAGATCTTTAAGCTCTGTCTGCTCCATACTCGAGGGCATTTGGGCTACTTTACCTCTCTGCTTTTGGTAGTATCCTTCAAGGATACATTCTTCTGAACCATGCGCTCTTGGGCGACTTGTCGGCTTTCCCCTATTATCTAGTTTAAAAGCTACTCTATTTCCTTTTTAAAGGTTAATGCCAGCAGCCTGGTTCCATCCCGGTTAAGGTGAAGCCCATCCCTTCGAAAGAGCCCCTTCAGATACATGCCTATATATAATTCATAGGCTTGATCCAGCACCCCAGCATCGAGCCCTGGTAACACTTGTGCCCAAGGGCATCGAGGGCTCTGGCCTCCCTTCCAGGGGGAACAGAGAAGTGGGTCTTTTGGCTCTTGAGTTTTTGCATGGTCGACCCGACGACCATGGAGTTATGTTAGAGTTGGTGTTTGTGGAACCCTGGGCCCTTCTGGTGATAAACGGCATTGAGGCACCGCCTCAACACTGGTATCTCCCACATTCTAAGCAGTAGCTGCTCGAGGATCCCACATTCGAGGACCGTGAGGGATTCCTTGGGTGGAGACTCAGAGGATCTCCAGCTCCTCAGTGCGCGGGTCTTACTCTGCCTTGTTCTGCACCAAGGGGGCTCTGGCCACGTCCTTGACAAAGTCATGGAAGGCCACATCCTCCAGATGAGAGTGGCACTGGGGCTCTGGAGGAGACTGATCCGAGGGAATATCCTGGTGCCATTTAGTCTCTGGAGAAGCCTAGTCATCGATCTCCCACTCGGAGTTGAGCGGTGATGACGAGTCCGAGGACCTGTGACTCACTATCTCAAGGCCAGCGCCGAGGGGTCAGCAGCCTCTGGAGGACAGAAACTAGCTGAGAAGGACCAGATGCCCGAGGAATGAGACTGGGACCAAGACTGGTGCCGAGGGCTTACCCAAGGCCGGTGGAGCTCGGAGCTCGGCTCGATGACCGGCGAATCCCCCGCAGTCGGGTGCTCGGTCATCGGGGCAGATGATGCAGACGAACCAGCCATCATTGCCTGCTGCAGGGCCAGGGATAGCAGTGATATTGTGCTCCAGGGCCACCATTCTGGTTTCCAAGCCAGAAGGTTCCGCAGCTTTCGGCGCAGGCACTGAGGATCTCGGACCCGGAGCCGGCATTCTCATGAATGCAACCTCGAGGACTACGGCCTCAAGGAACTTGCATGGTCTCCGCCGGTCGAGGAATCCTTCTTGAGGACCTTGGTTGGGTGCTTTTCAGAGCTGCCCGAGTCCTTCCAGGCAGTTTTACCCGGTTTCTCCAGTGCAACCTAGGTGTATTTCAAGGACCTTTTCTTCTTTTTCTCCGGGTCCAAGGTCTTCTCGGAGGAGTCGCCACCACAGGTGCTGGGCTTGGAGCTTGGCATTTGGGAGGCCGGGGCCAAGTCAGACCTGGGGAACAGTTGTCCTGCAATTCCTATCTCTATTTGTTGGTCTTAGGCATCATGGCCTGGCACAGGTCGCAGGAGGTGCTGTCATGGTCCGGTCCCAGGCAGCAGTCATATATGTCGGTTACTGACATGGTTTGACTGCAGCGGTCACATTTTTTGAACCCACTGGGGACATGGTGGGGAGCACCCGGACGGGAGGCGTGAACACTGGTCAAGGAAAGCCTTGATCAAAAAAAGGAAAAAGGGGCCGAAAACAGCACCGGCTCGAGACGGGAAGAAAAACTGGTAAGCAAACTGGGAAAGCTAACTTTTAAGGAATGGCAAGGATTTTTTTCCAAGGAAACAGGAAAGACGTCCATTGGGCTCCGCAGAAAAAAGGAGACTGAGCAATATGGCACCCTTAGGCGGGAAGGGGACCATGCATGTGTGGTAGCATGTCCCAAAGGCTTTCTTTGAAAGCTGGGGAAATGCTTCGCACAGGCTTCGTCGGTGCCGACGTCACCCATATGTGAGGGCTGACTTCCTGCATGTTTCTGGAGAATATAGTGATCTCAAATATCTATTATCTCCCTAGAGGGAATGTATATCCTAATGTAGCTAATCCTGTTAAAGTTGGTTTGGATCAGTTATCTCTTACTGACTTCTCCTGATCTGTCTGTGCTTTTGGAAAACTCATCAGACAGCATTTTGTCTTGGGCCACATTAATTGTTTCTTTTGGGTCTCTTGTAGATCGTAATTTGTTTTTACGTTTATTTTTCCAGCAGAAGAATCAATTATTTTGTGGACAGAAAATAAATAAATATCTTTTCAGATGTTTCAAAAGCTACACAAATGAGGAGGAGATTGTTCCTGACACTGAAACCTTCTGTTTTGGTGTTGGGGGCTATCTTCTTCCTCAAATTCCCTTGTAAGGGAATCAGGGTATTCAATATGTCTTTTTTGTGGCCTCTCAGAATCTTTTCTGAAGGACAAATAGTTTTGTTTAGGTTGTTATTCCCTTTTTTTTTTCATTTTCTCTGTAATGGCTAGTAATCAAGATATATGGACATTTGTATGGGGTTGTCCAGCTCTCATAACGTGGGCTTGGAGTGTATCATTGATACCTTTTATTTAATGTGTTATCTTTGCCCTACTTCAGTTGAGTTTAGATTAATGTTGTTTGTTTTCTTATTTTATTAATGAGCATTATAAAATGATGTTTCAAATTGAATAAACAAATAAAAAAGAAATCCACATACAATTGTCATGCACCACAAATCCGAAACAAGCCACTGCACTATTGAACTAGGGTCTCTGACACGTCGCTTCCCTGGATGTAAGGCCTAATTAGAAACATAGGAACATATAAATATGATGACAGAAAAAGACCACATGGCCTATCTAGTCTGTCCTTCCACATCAACAACGACAACAGTCCCCTTTTTTTTCCTTTAAAGATCCTCTGTGTTTGTCCCATGCTTTTTTGAATTCGGTTACTGTCCTCATCCCTACCACCTCTACTGGGAGACTATTCCACGGATCCACTACACTTTCCGTAAAGAAATATTTCCGCATATCACTCCTGAATCTATCTCCCTTCACCCTCATCCCATGTCCCCTCGAAGCAGAACTTGCTTTCAATTGAAAGAGGCTCTCACCCTGAACATTCATGCAATGGAGGTATTTAAACATCTCAATCATATCACCTCTATCCCATCTTTCCTCTGAGGTGTGCATATTAAGATCCTTTAGTCTGTCCTCATATGCTTTATAATGAAAAACACTAATCATTTTAGTAACCAACCTCTGCACCGACTCCATCCTGTTCACATCCTTTTGAAGGTGCAGTCTCCAGAACTGCACACTATACTCCAAATGAGGCTGCACCAAAAACTTACACAGAGGCACTATCACCTCCTTTTTTCTGCTAGCCATTCCTCTCCGTATGCACCCAAGCATCCTTCTAGCTTTTGCCGTCACCTTTTCTACCTATTTAGCTACTTTAAGATCATCAGACACACCACACCTAGGTCCCGCTCTTCTTTAGTGGACAAAAGTACTTCACCCCCTATACTATATTGCTCCCTTGGATTGCTGCAGCTCAAATGCATGACCTTACATTTATTAACATTAAATCCCAGCTGCCAAATTCTAGACCATTCTTCAAGCTTAGCTAGATCCCTCCTCATGTTATCTACACCTTCCTGGGTGTCTACTCTATTGCAGATTTTGGTATCATCCGCAAAGAGGAAAAACTTACCCGACAGCCCTTCCACTATATCACTAACAAAGATATTAAAAAGAATCGGACAAAGGACAGATCCCTGGGGCACTGGTAAAAGCAGAGTTACTTACCTGTAACAGGTGATCTCTGGGAACAGCAGGAATAAGTCTTCACATATGGGTATCGTCGGTACCGACAGAGCCTGCGCGGGAATGCTCCCCAGCTTCCAGTAAGAAAGCTTTTGGGAGCATCCCACAGCGCCTGCGCGCTGCCTTCCCGCCTTTCCCAACCGCCTCTCTCCAGTTCGAGTTTTAAAGCCGAGACAAAGAGAGAGAGAGGAAAGGAAAGATAGATAGATAGAGAGATACAACTCCTAGGGGAGGTGGGTGGGTTGTGAAGACTTATTCCTGCTGTTCCCAGAGATCACCTGTTATAGGTAAGTAACTGTGCTATCTCCAGGAACAAGCAGGAATGAGTCTTCACATATGGGGACTCCCTAGCTGTAGATGCCAGGGAGAAACCCCAGGTTGTATGTCCTTGAAAAGGACTCTACCTCCTCCCATGGATCTCTGGCATCCGACCAGGGTAGGTGGGAAGGAGTTGATTAGGAATGGAACAGGTGTTTAAGAACAGCCTGACCAAACGAGGCATCCCGGCGGGAGTCCTTTTCCAAACAGTAATGGGCTGTGAAGGTATGAACTGAGGCCCAGGTGGCCGCTCGACAGATTTGGTCGATGGACACAGAGTTTAGATGAGCCATTGAGGCTGCCATGGCTCTCACATTGTGAGCTGTGACATGGCCCTCCAGAGAAATGTTCCTACTCTGGTAGGCGAACGAAATACACTGAGCAATCTAGTTGGACAGTGTTCTCTTAGAGACTGGAAGTCCTAAATAAGAAGGATCAAAAGCAACAAAGAGTTGAGAAGACTTTCTATGTTGCTGTGTTCTTTGTAAGTAAAAGGCGAGAGCTCTCTTACAATCCAAGGTATGAAGATTCCTCTCTGCACTTGATGCATGATGTCCTGGAAAAAAAGACAGGTAAATATACCTCTTGGTTCAGATGAAAAGGCAAGACCACTTTGGGCATAAAGTTTGGATTGGTCCTGAGGACTACCTTATCATGATGGAACCTTGTATAAGGTGGATTAGCCACCAAAGCTTGCAATTCACTGATGCGGCGTGCTGAGGTGACTGCAATGAGAAAAATAACTTTCCAAGAAAGAAATTTCAAGGAGGTGGTGGCTAAAGTTTCAAAGGGTGGCTTCATAAGCTGGCCAAGAACCAGGTTTAAGTCCCATGCCACTGGAGGTGGTCTAATGGGAGGTTTAGTTAGAAGAAGGCCTCTCATGAATCTTGCTATAAGAGGATGAGAGGAAATAGGCTGTCCATTGAGAGGCTTGAGGGACGCTGCAATAGCACTCAAATGGACTCTTACTGAATTCGTTTTAAAACCTGCATGGGATAAATGCAGGAGATACTCTAGTAAAGAATTCAAAAGGTATTGCAAGAGGGTTAAGACCCTTCTCTGAACACCAAATGGTAAATCTTTTCCATTTGAAAGCATAGGAACATCTAGCAGAGGGCTTTCTAGAGGCATGAATAATATCTCTGACTTGCTGAGAGAGATGAAAACCTTGAAGGTCTAGGCCTTCAGCAACCAAGCCCTGAGATGGAGAGACTGGGGGTTTGGGTGCCACAACGTTCCTTCTTCCTGGGATAGAAGGTCTGGTGCAGAGCCCAAGTCCAGGGAAGGAGCTTGAGAGAGATGCAGAAGCAGAGGATACCACACTTGGTGTGGCCAATGTGGTGCTATGAGGATCATGGTCCCTCGATCTCTCTGAAGCTTGAATAGTGTTTTGGGAATTAGGGGAATGTGTGGAAAGGCATAAAGGAAGTCTTGACCCCAGTGAAGGAGGAAGGCAGCCTTGGCCTGAACTCCCTGACACGGAATTCTGGAACAGAACCGGGGAAGTTTGGCATTCCACGGACTTGAAAAGAGGTCTATGTCCGGGGTTCCCCAAATTCGAAAACTCCAGGCTACCTGGTCCATGTGGAGGGACCACTCGTGCGGAAGCAGAACTCGACTAAGTCTGTCTGCCCAAGAGTTTTGAACGCCTGGAAGATATACTGCCAGAAGATGAATGTGATGCTCTCTGGCGAAGGCCCACAGTCGCAAAGCTTTGTTGCAAAGCGACAGAGAGCCAGTCCCGCCCTGTTTGTTTACATAGAATACCTGCTGATGTCGATGCAGTCGGTGCCGGTACCGGTTGAATTGTCTGAAGTGGTTTCAGGGGCATCGAGGCCGTGAGAAGAGCCACCAGACTGTGTTCAATAGCCAAGAATCTCTGGTCTATCGACGCTGCTGATGCTTGGGCATCGGTGCCGGATGAAGCGGCCAGAACCCCAGAGCATGGCACCAGTAGTTCTGTCGAGATTGAGGCCTCGAGAACATTCTGGAGCCCTATTAGTGCTTTGGAAGCTGAAGCCTCCCGCCGGGGCAATTTTGCCTGTGAAAGTCCCTCAAGGGCAACGCCAGAGGCATCTCGATGCTTAGAAGGAGATCTACCCTTTGAGGACCGGCCAGATTTATATTTAGTTACCTGAGATCCATGGGAGGAAGATGAAGCCCTGGAAGACATCGATGCCACGGAGGCTGCATCGGAGGGAAAAAGGGTGCTAAGTTAAGCAGCTGGGTTTTTCCGGCCCCTTTGCGACATCATCCCACAGGCAACATTTGAGGCACCACTCATGGGTGTTGGTGACGGAGATGGTACCGCCACACTTAGAACACTTTTTTAAACCCGAAGCGGGTTTTTTCATTTTGAGGGAAAAAAATTGGGCCTAGTGCCCAAAATGGTGCGTGGCACCCGAAAAGAAAATTACTGGAGAAAGACTCCAGAAACAAAGTTTTTTTTTTTTTAGAAAAAAGAAAAGAAGAACCGGCGGTACCGGTATAGCGTCGAGGGAAGGCAGACCATAAAAAAGAAGAATAAGAAGGGAAATTTTCTGCAGTGACAGGATGTGCGACCTGTCAGCTCCGCGGAAAATGAAGAACTGGAGAGGGACAGTTGGGAAAGGCGGGAAGGCAGCACGCAGGCGCTGTGGGATGCTCCCAAAAGTTTTCCTATTGGACGCTGAGGAGTGTTCCTGAGCAGGCTCCGTCGGTACCAACTATACCCATATGTGAAGACTACATTCCTGCTTGTTCCTGGAGATAGTGACTTGCCCAAGGCCATAAGGCGTGTCAGTGGGAATCAAACCTCTTGGTTACTAGGCTGCTGCTCTATCCACTAGCTAATCCTCCATTTTATTCAGTACAAGAGGAAATGCATTTGCATTTTATTTCTCTACTGTTCCTGGGGTTCCTAGTTCAATTTTTGTCTTCATATTTCCAGTTCTAATTTGTGATCTCCTGTTCTCTATTTGCTGAGAATCCATATGTTGCGTGTGACTGAGGTGCGGTATGCTAGACATGAAGTTTCTGTGTAGAAATCTGTTGTAGCCCCACTTGTTCTGTTTTACCAGCAGTAGGTTTATTGATGTTCTAAGGCCAATTATAATGTTTGTAGTTAAGGCAGCACTACAAACATTATAGTTGGCCTTAGAACACCAGAACAACAGGTAGATTTCTTACTGTTTGTTTGATTCATAGGATTAGTGCTTGTGGCAGGTTTGCTACATGTGCATTCCATGGGGGGGGGGGGTTCATGTTTTGTATTATTTCACAATGTGTGGGATACTGGAGAGATTTATATCGGTCTACCATAAAATCCGGACCCTCCGCAATCTGCGTCAACTGTTAGAGCCTGATGACTTCCGAACTGTCTTTCAGGCCCTAATAATGCCTCACTTTGACTATGCCAATGCGATCTTGTATGGTCTACCTAAGTGCACGACTAACCCCTTACAACTTGCAATGAATTCAGCTGCAAGAATCCTTCATGGAGCCTCAAGAAGTTCTCATATTACCCTAATACTAAAACAATTGCACTGGCTACCCATACAAGCCAGGATCTCATTCAAGATCCTAGTTATGACCCATAAAGCCATCAAGAAATACCCTGCTACTGCCATCACTGACCTAATTTCAATCACACCACCCAATCGAGCAAGGAGATCGAATGCCGCAAATACTCTCATATTACCTAAGGCAAGCACGAAGTGTTCTCAATTCACTAGATCCAGAGCCTTCTCCTTCTTTGCTCCATCCTGCTGGAACGCACTACCAGCAACTATCAGAACCATCAGTGAACTCTCCCAATTTAGGAAGGCACTGAAACGTCACCTCTTTCTTCATCACTACGATGTTGCAGTCTTCCCCCCACACCCACCCACTCTCACATCTCAATGCAGCACCTCAAACTCATGCACGTCACATTCCCAGACTGATCACTCGCAATCACACCTTCCCCTCCAACCACCATGAGAAACTTATGCAGTGCCGCATAACTCATTATATTGTTGCATAAAGTAGACTGTATTTATTCATCGTGTCTCCTTGTTAAGGGACTGGTTATTTATACCCTATTTTACCTGTTATACCTGCTTAATGCATACCCAAGTTTAATTTTCCTGCTTAATGTATACCCAAGTTATTATTACCTGTTTCACTGTAAGCACAAATCACGAAATTGAGATGTGCAACTCTTATGTTCATTGTAAACCGCACTGATGTCGAATAGCGCGGTATAAAAGAGACTGCAAATAAATAAATAAATAAATAAAATCTGAATATTTTTTGTATGGTCAGTTCCATGGAGAAATGTCCTAGTTTTTCTCAGTACCTATTTTTTTTTTTTTGGGGGGGGGGGGGGGAGATAGGGTTTTTAGAGATGCAGAGTGTGTTTACATGCAACTCATAAGTGCTGCTATACTGCTTCAGACCAAAGTTTCGCGTGCGTCATGTGTGCATTGTGTCATCCATGTGAGCATCGTGAGGTGTATCTCGATGAAAAAAAGGTTAAGAATCCCTGAGCTAGACAGAAGGGGTATGGTTGTTAAAAACAGTAGAACTCCTGAAGATTCATCATGTCAGTTCCATCAGAATCCAATTCAGACTTTTGGAAGTCCAAGAGGAGGAGGAGAATGAAGCTAACAGACCAATAATAGAAAGGTGAGAGGTTCTAGCCCTCAGTTACTAAAATATCATTCCCATAAAATGCTTTGAAACTTGTCTGACTTAAATGCACTAACTGAAAATTATTTAGAAAGCAGGTGAAATAAATTAAAAACAAAAATCAGACCACAAGTTATGCCATTTGCCTGATAGCCCATCACCTCTGTATTTTGAACCTAAGCTGCATATTTTGGTGAACGTATAAAACAATGCAATGTCTAATAAATGGAGAATTAAACCTGGAAACTTACTTTCTTGGTGTTTATTAAAAGAGACATGTGGAGGCCGATTCTGTACTGGCCGTCCAGCCCCTGTACAGCCGAAAAGAATCAGGGCATACAGAGGTAGACCCGATTCTGATCTGGTGGGGCCGAGATGTGCCTGTGTGATCAGAATCGGGTCTACAGCCTGGCACACCCAGTCACATACCCAGTTAACTCATCCTGGCTCCGTAATGGAGCCGCAGTGCCATGTCGTCTTGTTGCCTTGGCACCTCGGCTCCATTTCGGAGCTGCGATCCCCAGCCACTGACCAAAAATGCCCCTTTTTCCACAGCCTGACCCCCGATCTAGCCTCCCATGGCCAGAGTCAGGCTACAGGGGAACACCTTTGCACCTCACCTGTCTCTCCTCGCTGTCCGCCTCTTGTCATTTAGGGATCCTGTGTTTATCCCATGCCTTTTTGAATGTCTAAAGTCTAACCAAGTATATACAAAATTCTGCTTACTTACTAAACTACACATATGAATAAAAGTGGTTCTATGAAGAAATTTTTATATGTGGGAGAAGAAACTAAGAGAAGAAAATAATATTCAGCAATTCTAATAAATTGTGACTTGATTTCATTCTAACAATGTTTTTACAAGTCAAACGTACTAAAAGCCTGTATCAGACTCTTATTTAGAACTGCACCCTCTTAATTCTAGGAGTGTAACAGTTTTTCTTACAAATCTGCTACTTCTGGATGAACTGCAGATTCCCTCTTGAATAAGTGCTTACTTTTAGAAGAATTCAGCTTTAAGTAATTGTTCCTCTCAGTTTAGATGTTGTATGTAAATCTTAAAACATAAATGCTAAGCTCTTGGGGTAACAAAGAAATGATTACAGTTCTTTGTCAGCAGTGCCCTCTGGAATTCCAGTTTAATAAAGAAGCGGCAAGAATGTCACAAAACTTGAGATCATATGCACCATTTTTATGTCTAACTGTGACAATAGTGACCTCTGTAGGAAACACTGAATAAAGCAGGGAGATGGTTATGGTCAGACTTGCTTAACAGGTTTCATTTCTCAGGGGGAAGGAATATAGTCTGTCAAGAAACCTGCAACCATTTATTAAGCAAGTTCTACAACAAAATAGAAAGGAAAGCAATTAAAACCAAAGATAGAACAGAACCAATCCAATATTTCTGTACAAGTGAATTATAAAAATTATAATATGATATTGTATGAGAGATGCATCCTGACATGAATGAGAGAGAACAAGTTATTTAATCTATAGTTAGCTAATTCTAAATATTTGCTCTTAATGGATCACAGTTTTTATGATATATTGCAATTTATTGTCCGTGTGAACCGCTTTGGGTTGGACTGTGTCTAAGGAACATAATACAGAAATATATGATTATCTTAGATCAACAGAAGATACACACATTAACAGACAAAGCACACAAACATTTGATCATATCAGGCACCTCCTAAACTAAAACCAAGAATATACCAAGAGAAAACTGAAACATAGTTAAAGATGGCAGAAAAAAACCAGCATGGTCCATAGAGTCTGCCCAGCAAGGTGGCTAGCGTTGTACCTGCGCTACGTGTAGTTTACCCTCCTCTATGCCTTTGTTTAGGGTTGTAGCTGCCACTCCATACAGACATAAACATCAATGCAGTGCAAACGTATTTTGAAAAACAAGGTGTTAGCTTTCTTCAGAAAACAGAGAAAATCAATTTCAAAACATATTGTGAGTGGAAGATCATTCTGCAAGATGAGACCTGCAACAGAAAAAGATCTTTTACATGTCTTTAACAAATGAGAATCCTTGACTGAAAAAACAAAGGGGCCGATATTCAGAACCCTTAGCCGTTCAGCCAATGGGAGGCTGACTGGCTAAGGGTGCTGACTGTGATATTCAGCAGTACTATCTGGATAGTGACAGATCATCCCAGCACTATCTGGTTAGTGCAGGGGCAATAAGGGTGCAGGGTGTGGGTGTTAGCGCTATCTGAATACATGTCGACTTTATCCAGTTAGCAGGATTTTCAGTCTGCACTTATCTGGACAACTTAGGCCACATGAAAAGTTGTCCTCAGATGCAATCCAGAGAAGTGCCAACTGAAAATCTCACTACCTGGATAAGTGTCAGCACTTAGCTGGATAGCGCTGCTTAGCCCTGATGTTCAGCGGTAGCTCCTACGGGATACTGCCATTGAATAAGTAATTTTGACCTTTCTCCAATTCTGACCTAGGTACTGCTGAATGTTCTTCCAACCCGGGGTCTGTTGCAAAATTTTCTCCATTTGATCCTCGCTATAAGAAAATACCTCTGACCATTTTGATGTAGCCATGTTGATGCTTTACTATCTCCAAACAATTGAATCCAATCATAACTGACAATACTAATCAAAGCTATAAAAAGAATCTGTATTTGTCGGACCAATATAATTTATTCACTAGCACAATAACTGCCAGCAATTTTTAATAGGCCCTTTTTACTGTTTTGTTTTTTAGTATATGCATAAAATTCTTTGAGTAATACCTTATTACACAGTCCATTCAATATGTGGTCCCTCTTTTTTCTGAGGCTTCTTGATGATTGAAAACAGCAAACTATAAGCTAAGTATTAAAGATTACTTGAATGGCTAAAAGAAGGTTCGTTTAAAATTATTTTTCCTGAAACAGAATTGTGTATTTAAGATAGTTTGAAACACAAAAAGCACTGAAGTTATGTCAGATGCCTAAAGCTTTGGGAATATGCTACTAATAAAAAATAATCTTCTGCAAATATTTTGAAAAAAAAAACCAATAAAAAGTGCCTATTGAAAAAATTGCTGGCAGTTCTTGTGCCAGGTTGATAGAACCCTTCCAAGCTTTGAGCAGTGTGGAAACTACCCTTATGCATCAACCAACTCCTTTCAAGAGCCAAGTCATAAGTGAGAAGGGATTGGATAGAGTCCCATCAAATCCATCTGGGGGAGACCCCAATGGCACAGAATCATCTGAAATGCCTCCTGACTTAACTCCCACTCTCCGGGATTGAGAGAATGATGACTGAGGAAGTCCGCCTCCCAGGACTGGCCCAAAGGTTTCTGCCACACTAGGCAGAAGCCCTGGTGTGCCGCCCCCCCCCCCAATACCACTCCCCCCTTTCCCCATGCCGAGCCGCACTGCCGCTGATTCTGGCAGTGGTTGGGGCAGCTCGGCGGCAGTGGCAGACCATGTGCTTCAGCACACATGGTCTGCTATTTCTGATCCTTATGACACAATTTTGGGGGGGGGGTCAGAAGCGGCAGGCCATGTGTGCCGAAGCCCATGGTCTGCTGCTGCCGCCGAGCCGACTCCGCCACCAGAATCAGCGGGGGGGGGGGGGGGCGGCAATGGCAGCGCAGCTCAGCACAAGGGGGTGGTAGGCCATGTGTGCAGTCTCGCCTATGGAGGTCTGCCGCCGTAGGTGACTATCTAGGTTCAGCTAGTGGATGGGCCAGTCCTGCCACCTCCACATTGTCCACCCCAGCAATGTGTTGAGCCGACAGAGCTAGGAGGTTCTTTTCTGCCCAGGTGAACAATAGAGTCATCTCTAGTGCCACTCTGGCACTCCTTGTGCCGCCTTGGTGACCGACATACCCTACTGCCATAGCATTGTCTGAGAACACTCACACTGCCCTGCCCTTGATCAAGGGCTGGAACTGCAAGAGAGCTAACCTGATGGCCCTTGCTTCCAGACAGTTGATGGACCATGCCACCTCTCTGTGGCTCCAATGGCCCTGAGCCATTCGGTCTTGACAATGGGCTCCCCAGCCTAAAAGACTGGCATCCGTCGTCAGAAGAATCCTCAGGTGATCATTCAGCGGCATGCCCCTCTTCAGATGATCTGGCTGTTGCCACCACCTCAAGCTGGAGCAGAAGCCTGAGCTAAAACGCCTGAGAACTTGGGATCCATCAAATCAGCAAAGACCGCTGGAGCAGCCTCATATGAGCATGTGCCCATGGTACCATTTTGATCGCCACTCTCATCAATTTGAAAAGCTGTAGATAATTCCTATACTCTAGGAGCCTATTGAGAACAGAACACCACAAGGCATTCCAACAATCTCCGCATTCTCTCCTCTGGCAGGAAGACTCAAGTATCGAACTATGCTCCCAGGATCTCCAGGGACTGGGAAGGCTTCAACTGAAACGTTCCCCAAATGATTATCCGACCGAGGCTTTCTAGAAAGGACAACACTCAGGCCGATATCTAAGATGCCTCCGACAGAGAACAGGTTTGGATGAGCCAATCATCCAGATACAGGTGCACACATATCCTTTATGTTTATGTTTATGCAATTTCTTGATATACTGACCAGGCTGAAGGGCATCAGAGCGGTTTACAATCACTATAAGCAGGTACTGGATACAGTCCCTCGTCCCCAAAGGGCTCACAATCTATGTGTACCTGAGGCAACGGAGGGTTAAGTGGCTTGCCCAAGGCCACAAGGAGTGCCTTTAGTGCCGAAGCACAGCAGCCACTACCACTATGACCTTGGAGAACATCCTCAGGGCAGTGGAGAGGCTGAAAGAGTGACAAACTGAAAGTGTGAGCCAAGCATAGCAAAATGCAGAAATCTCTGCTGATCCTCCTAGATCAGGATATGAAAATAAGCTTCAGCTAGATCCAGAGATGCTACAACTCTCCTTGGCGCACCGCCTGAATCACGGATCCATTTCCATTAGGAAGTGCAGTACTCACAAATGAACACCGACCCCCTTGAGGTTGAGAATTGGTCGGAAGGAGCCATCTTTCTTTGGCAACACAAAATAAATAGAACACCTGCCCTTGTCCCATTCGGTCGGGGGAGCTGGCACCACTGCCTTCAGGCGCAGCAACTTGTCCAATGTGCCCCATAAGGCGGCTCTTTTGCTTGCTGAACCACAGAGGAAAATGACAAATGCCTCCGGGATCAGCTTGTTGCATTGCAGGACATAGCCGTATTGAATGGTGTCTAGCACCCAGCTATCCTTGGTGACCCAGGCGCATTCCTGAAAGAAAAGGCAAAGCCTGCCCCCAACTGGAGGTACCCGAGCATGGGCCCCCAAACCTTCATTGTGTTGAATGGGAGGGACCCCCTCTGGAGGGGACAGAATCTCTGGTCCCAAGAGACCCTTGAAAGGACTGAGAATGGATCCAAAATCCAGAAGAAGAAGAAAGGCTTTCCAGGACGATAACGATGGGAGTCCTGAGACCCCTGGAAGTCAGTCCAGCATGCCTGCTATGAACTGACAGAAACTAAGGAGGGGAACAGCCGTGCATGCTTACCAGGCTCTTTCGGCCTATCTTCTGGAAGGCAATAAGGCTTGACTTCGCCTAAGACCTTCACCAACTTCTCTAAATCAGCCCCAAAAAAGAACTTCCTCTTAAAGGGCAGTTGATTAACTTGGCTCTGGAAGATGTGTCCGCTGCCCAATGGTGAAGCCACATCCAGCGCCATCCAGGGCAATAGCTCTAGTCGCAAAGCAGATGAGATCATACATGGCATCAGAAAGGAAGGCAGTAGCTGAATCCAAAAGAGGGGTAGTATTATTAAGCGGGAGAGACTGAATCCACTGGGGAAGGGCTTGAGATGTCAGACCTACACGCACTGCCAACTGAAGAACAGCAGCCACTGCTGCAAACTGGTTCTTCAGCAGAGTCCACCTTTCGGTCCAGAGTATCCTTTTAAGGTCGATCTGCCTTCCACAGGAATGGTGGTCTGACACGTAACCGAAGTTACCTGCGCATCCACCTTAGGTGTTCTGAACGAAGTGACACACTCTCCTTCTTCAAGAGAGTATACATCCTCTTACACACCTTTAACCCCTTAGGCAGGGGGTTGGTAAGGTCCCTTTCTGACCAATAATGTTCTTGATAACATCCAGAAACGAGAAGACTGCTGTGGATTTCCGCACTCCCTGTAGGAGTAGGTGGACCACCAGCTAAAATCAAGGTGGATGAGACTCGAGCAAGCAATGCCACTAGTTCTTGCTTCCAGAACAGTTGAATAATGCCAGCTTCCTCATGATCCTCTGAAGGTGAAAGCACTTCTTCCTCCGTATGAGATTCCACAGCTAAGTCCAAGTCTCGCACAATCCACATCTCCAGAATGCAACCTAAGCCGGGGACAGTTAGGAGGCGGCACTCAAGCTGGGCTTCTAAACTCAGCCTGTCCCTCACATGACTGAGCTTGAGGGAATCCAGAGGCTGCAGGATCTGAGTTTCTGCACCACAATGACCAGGCTTGGTGTAAAAAGGAAAAGAATTCGGGGAGGACAACCTGGATTCCAGGAGCTCCCCTTTGTGAAAGGGACCCCCAACCACAGGGGACATAGCCGCAGCTGAACCCTTAGAGGAAAGGGAGCGGCCTGACGCGCAGCCACCGGAACTCCCGGCCGGCTTATCATCCTTTGCCTCCTGCAATGAGGTGGACAAAGCCAGGCCAACCGAATACCCTCACTTGGAAAAGGGAGATGGGCCCTCCAGAGATGGAATCAGAGGTTGCCATGCAAGAAGAGCAGAGTCCGGAATCCAGAGATGAAGTACCTCACTTACCACAGGCCAAACAATGTTTCCTGGAAGATGACATAGAGAATTAAGGCAAAGCAAACATTAGTGCACACTAAGGCCGTGCCGGCACAAAAGTGTGCATTAACACTGTGATGTAGCAGACTCTTATGAGGCAATGGAAACTGATAGTGATCCGGTGGAGAGAGCCGGTACTGCAGGGGAATGCAGGATTTTCTCTGTTGAGAGGAAAAAAGAATGCAGAGCTAATCAGGAACCACTCCTCACTTCAAGGCAGGTGAGAAGCCAAGTCCCTGATTGGGCACGCCCAAGCAGGAGGCGGGCAGTGCAGCACTCAGCCAGCTTGTTAAAAACCCAGAAACAGTTAGACAAGCAACGTGACAACCAAGGATACAAGCACCTGGACGAGGACAGGTCAGATGACCAGGAACAGGAACCGAGAGAGAGAGAACCACTAAGCAGCTGTGATCCAAGAAGGAGCAGACAGGAGCTGGGAGACTCAGGGGCAGAGAAAGATTTCTGGAAGCAGAAGAATTCTAAGGCACTGAGAGACCCAAGGCTGCAGCTCAGGAGTTTAAAGGACCCAGAAGAACCTTGGAATAGGAGGCAAAGGGATAAGGAATTACCCTGGAAGAAGCCCAAGCACAAGGTATCTGGTGGGTGTGGCACGGCTAGCAAGCTTAACAGTGGAAAGCCAGAAAGAGTGAATTTTAATTGTGAAAGACAGGATAAAGGCAGAAAGTTTGATAATAACTGGTTAAGCCAAGAAAAGCCTGACTGTTTTCCTTTTAGCACTCTGAGAGATTCTCTAAACACACCTGAAGCGTTTTACCCTGCACTGCCAGGTGGGGGAAGGGAAATGCTTACACGCTGAAATGTTGTCCAAGTAAAAGTTCCTCCCACCCCAAGGTACCATTTTACGCCTCAACTACATAGGAAGAGAATGGGGCTCCCCACCAAGATAACATTAGGCTTATACATCTTTCTCATAGGTTTTCTACCCAATATTCTAGCACTAACCGCATCACACAAGTATATACCTATCTTACATAACAACTGGAAAAAATGGTCAAGCACAAATCACCATGACCCAAACTGGTCCCACCGATCTCATCTCCACTATCTATTACATATACCTCTTCAACACACTACAAATCTAAAGCAAAAAAATCTCCATCATCCTCGAAGCCTAAAGTGTGCCCTTATTAACGCCCGTTCACTTCGTAAAAAATGGCCAGTGGTCACAGACATAACATCACATAACCTAGACATCCTCATGGTCACCGAAACGTGGTTATCCCCTGAAGATAATGTAATCCTCAACCAACTGCTCCCTGACAACTTTGTAGTGTTCACTAGTAACAGACAAAACAGAAGAGGAGGAGGAGTACTTATCCTCACCAAGACTGAGCTCCAGTTCAAAATGGAGGACTCCACTAGCAACAACCAACTTGAAACCGTCACTATCTCCAACAACCTATGTTCCATAAACCTACTATACAGAGCTCCATCATCCTCACCAGATGAATTATCTACTATAATAAACCTCACTTCCAGCACACCAAACTCTAACAGACCTAACTGGATCCTAGGAGACATGAACCTACCATCTCTACAGGATAACCAAGCATCCACCTTCACAGATGCCCTAGAATTCCTAGGATACAAGCAAGTAGTCCAGGAATCCACACATTTAAAAGGCAATACTCTAGACCTCATATTTGTCCCACAGTCGGCCCACAATCAGCTTCAAAACATACTATCATCAATCACAGCGGTCCCTTGGTCAGACCATAAGCTCATTATCTTCCAGATTCCTACTCATAACAAACAACCTTCAAGTGACACTGACCTCAACAAACACTTAACCACTTCATCAAGAGTTTTCCAACCATTTAACAGGGAACGTATCCTGGCCAAAACGGAAGCACTCCTCAACGACACTTCTCTAAACTTGGATGAGATGATCACCGGTTGGAACAACAGACTTAACTCCATTGCCTCATGCCCACCAAAGATCAGGTCCCCAAGTAAAAAAGTGACAGCCCCATGGTTCACACCCGAGCTGAAGGATTCACTAAAATTACTACGGAGGCTGGAAAAGCGATGGCGGAGATCACACTCCAATAGCAGTCAGATCGCTTACATGCAGCAGCTTGCCACTCACCGCAAGACCATCGCTGAAAAGATGAAGCAGTACCACACAGACACATTGAGACGTGCTCTTAATAAACCGCATGACCTGTTTAGTTTAGTCAAAAGATTGGCCAAGGAACCTTCACCCGAACACCAGTGCGAAATCAGCCCGCAGGAATTTGCTACCTACATACAATCCAAGATGTGCAAGACGAACAAAATTGCAATACCTTCCTCACCTACAATTCAAGGGCACCCGACAGCTTTAATGTCCTTCACCACTCCCTCATTGAGAATGATTCAAAACATTATCGCAACTCTCAACACTTCCACAGCACACACTGATCCATGTCCAGCCTTCTGGATAAAGGATCTCCGCAACGATCTTGCTCCCACAATATCTAAGATTATAAGACTATCATTTGACACTGGCTCATTCCCTGCCGCTCTCAAACAAACCTCCATCAGACCTTTACTAAAAAACAGCAAGTTGGACCCACAGAAAGCAGACTCATACAGACCCATTTCCAGTATACCTACTCTTGCAAAAATAATTGAAAAGGTGGTTTACAGGCAGCTACAAGATCACATTGACTCTGAAGCTCCATTGGATACATGCCAACATGGATTCAGGGAATCACACGGGGTCGAGACGCTCCTGACCACCCTCCTCAATAACCTAAATGCTGGCATTGACAACATTAGGAACGGATTTGTACTCATCTTCTTAGACATCGCGGCTGCCTTCGATTCAGTATGTCATGAGCTTCTCATCATCCGTCTACAAGAAAAGGGCCTCTGTGGAACAGCACTCGAATGGTGTATCTCATACCTATCAGATAGATGGCAGCACGTTCAATCCGATGGTGCAACATCAGATCCTTTTCATCAGGGACAAGGGGTCCCACAAGGATCCTCTCTATCATCCTTACTATTTAACATATACATGCAACCCATATGTAACATTATCAGATCCTTCAATGTCAACTGCATGATATATGCCGACGACGTGTTATTATACATGCCGATCTGCTTAGACAAGATGGACCTCACTCCCTTAACCAACTGCTTTAACGCCATATCAAACTGGTTACTATCACAAAATCTCAGAATCCAACACAAAAAAACGGAGGTTCTCTATCTCAAGGAACTCGAATTTCATACCACCTACCTGCCTGGAGGTTCAAGATGCCACACTGCAAGTAAAACCACATATCAGATACCTAGGAGTGACCCTTGACCAAAACCTTGACATGAAGACTCACATATCCAATACAGTCAGAGCAATTTACTTCAAGATCCGCTCCCTCAGACACCTTCGCCAACTGATTGATCCAGACGATTTCCGTACTGTTTACCAGGCTTTAATCATTCCACATTTCGACTATGCAAACTCCATCCTACAAGGGCTCCCTCAATCAAGCCTAAATCCTCTTCAACTTGCCTTAAACAGTGCAGCCAGAGTACTCTTCGGAGCATCCAGAAGGGACCATATAACACCCCTTCTAAAACAACTACACTGGCTCCCTATTCAAGCGAGAGTCACTTTTAAGACACTTCTCCTGACCTTTAAAGCGTACAAAGGTCTCGCCTCCACCTCGCTATCGGAGTTGATACAACCAATCATAACCAACAGACTAAGAAGAACCACGGAACTAAATATGCTGACCGTCCCAAAGGAAGTCATAAAATACAACACCACAACATCGAGCAGAGCCTTCAGTCTATGTGCCCCTAAACTTTGGAACACCCTTCCATCACACATTAGGGCCATCCCTGATCTCAGCCACTTCAGGAAGGCCCTAAAACATCACCTTTTCCTCAAATATTTCCCAGAGAACAAAGAAGCACAATCATATTCTCACACAATTAACCACATGCCAAACACGTAAACTTTATGTCTCATCAGCTCTTCAAATTCCTTCAACAGACTTACAGGACACTTTTCATACCCTGACTCCTTGATGTAAATAGTAATCTTGTACATAGTTTCTCCTGTTATCTTGTTATCCAAGTTGATCTTCCTGTTAACTGTAAAACCCAGATATTTGTATCTTGTCTGAGGTCTTTTGTTACATGTAAACCGCGCTGATAACGAATAGTGCGGTATATAAAAAATGTTAATAAATAAATAAATAATTGCCTAGAGATAAGAAATATAAACACGCATTTACCTGAAGGAGGATTTGCTCAGCCTAGCTCAGAAAATACACAGGCTGAATTACTTCTCACTGAATTCAGTGAGTTCCTTAAAAGCAGAGCAGTTTCTACTCAGAACGTAGCAAAGCCATTGATCAGCTGGGAAGAAGAAATGCCTTTAATTTCTTTGCCATCTACAGAACAGGAAGTCCCGATGGATTGCTCTACTTGTATGATTCCAAAGGACATTTAAGTGATTTGCTTGCCACTGTTGTATGTAAGAAAATAGCAAAGTTACCTCACTATTTGCTGTGATAAAAGAGCTTATGTGAAGGGAATAAGTGGAAGCATATTCTGTGCAATTCAGGAGCAGTGCTGGTATCAGAGTTTTCTGTTACCTTAATGAAAAGGAGATCGCATGACAGGTGAATGTGATCAGTAATGGACATTCAGTCAAGCAGTGAAAAAAGCCTTGTTTAAGTTCAGTTTCTCAATCTTGTTTTGTACCACATTATTTCATTTACATCTGCTGCATTTGAACTGCGAAAGCGGGAAATAAACCACACAAAAAGAAATATTCTTTGCCTTGCCTTATCACTTGAGCACCAACACAACTACAACATTAACCCTCAAGGGCATTCAAGGCCAGCCCCTCCCTTAACCCTCAAGGTCCAGGGAGTGGGTGGATGGCAACACATATACAGTAGGAGGTGAAACAGGTACTTGGGCAGGAATGCAGAGTGGAGATGCTCAGGCAGAAGTCATGCTTGGACTGCTCGACTGCAAGGCACAAAGAAAGCAATAACAGCACGTGCTACAAAAAGGCAGGAAACCCCTACACCACACCAATGGTTGCCTATGGTCCACCCCGATTTGCATCCCAGACGAATGGAATCGGGATCTCCCAAGAAGGACAATGACACGATCAAGCCTTATTCAAAGTTGTTAAGACACAAAAGGATTGTGAAAAATTGCAAGAGGACCTTGATAAATTGGAAGACTAGACATTCAAATGGCAGATGAAATTTAATGTGGGCAAGTGCAAAGTTATGCACCTAGGAAAGAAGAACCCAAACTGATCTCTGTTTACCCGTTCCATTCCATTCATTAATTTATAGACCTCTATCATATTTCCCCTCAGTGTCTCTTTTCCAAGCGTCTCTTTTCCAAGTTGAAAAGTCCTAACCTTTTAAGCCTTTCCTCATAGAGGTATCCTTCCATCCCCTTTACCATTTTTGTGGCTCTTCTCTGTATCTTTTCCAATTCTGCTATATCCTTTTTAAGATACGATGACCAGAATTGCACACAATATTCAAGGTGTGGTCGCACCATGGAACGATACAGTGCCATTATAATATCCTTTGTTTTATTCTCCTTTCCTTATGATTCCTAACATTGCTTTCTTGGCCACTGCCGCATACTGGGCAGAGGGTTTCAACATATTATCCATGATGATACCTAAATCTTTTTCCTATGTGGTGGTTCCTAATGTGGAACTTTGCATCGTGTAACCGTAGTTGTTTACACCATCAAAAAGTAGAAAGACTAGGGGACACACAATGAAGCTTCTGTACAATGTAACCCATTTAAGACAAATAAGAGAAAATATTTTTTCACTCAACGTGTAATCAAAATCTAGAATTCATTACCAAAGAATGTAGTAAAAGCTGTTTATATTGCTGGATTTAAAAAGTTCCTTGAAGAAAGGTCCATAAACCATTATTAAAGAGGACCCAGGAAATTCATTGCTCGACTCGGAACAAGAATTGTGGAACTTGTGTGCCTTTTTGTGAACTTGCCAGGTACTTGAGACCTGGATTGGCCACTGTTGGAAACAGGATACCAGACTTGATAGACCTTGGTCTGACCCAGTATGGCATTTCTTATGTTCTTATGTACTCGCCCCCTAGGAGCCCCACACAGAAAAAATCATGTCGGGCTCAGCACTACTCCCTTGAAACTGTTTCTGCTCTTTTTTCTTGATTTTTTTTTTACACTGGCTTCAGTCACAGACCTCTGAGATCCTTCACAATCTTCGGGGGAGAGCGGGGGGGGGGGGGGGAGGGCAGGGGGCAGTGGAGAGGAAGGAGGGGGCATTGAGGTTGTGTGAAATAGATGAACTCTTTCCAAATCCTTCCATTTTTTCTGGCTGCTCAACAGGCCAGTAACAGGATAAAAGTGTGGAGCTGAATCAAGTTTTTCTCCTCCTATGATTACCAAAAAGACCACAGTCTAGTGGAGCCTCCCACATCGCACTCAAATGTGTTAACTGCAAGTGGTCGTTCATGAGCAAAATCAATCTTTTTCCTCTTAATCAAATCCTCGTTTGTCCAGATTTTATCAAAAGCTGGAAAAATCCAACCACTATCTGCTGAAGACAGAAAACTATTGATTTGCCCAAGTGGCTCAGACTAGTAGAGCTATGTCACTGAAACCTAAAAATTTCATTGGCTCTATCTCCACACATCTGCTAGTAGGGAAACGCAATCCACTTGTCTGGACTGGTCTAGCAGGATGATATGGAATGATAGGTTAAAAATTATTAATAGTATGGTTTATTAAAACTCTTCGTATCAACAAAGTGGTGTACATAAAACTTCCAAAGGGAGAAAAGAACGCCAATAAAATATAGGAAAGAGGACCGAGCACTATATAGCTTGGTAATTGGAACAGCAGAGGAAGGAGCAAGGACAGTCTAAGATTAGGAATCAGGGATGGAAGGGGAGGAGCAGAGTCCTTGTTGCTGAGGGCAGTTGAAATAGGAGATCTTATGATGTGATCTGAATTTCAGATAAAACATTTCCAGGTGGAGGTCAGAAGGTAGAGCATTTCATAGGCTGGGTCCAAGAAAATAAAAGGCTGAGTGACGGATAGATTCATATCAGGTGCAGGATGGGAGGGGAGGGAGACAGAGGTGAATGGCATGGATAGAACGTAGGAGATGTGAAGGTGTGTGTAGGATAATACAAGATGAGAGGTAAGAAGGTATTCCAGTGTGTAGAGTTGTATGAACTATGATATGGAGCTTGTATGAATCAGATACTGAATAGGTAGCCAGTGGGAATCGATGAACAAAGGTGTAATGTGATTAAATTTGGAAGCATGATGCAGTAATCTTATAGCTGCATTTTGAACAATTTGGAGACATTTTAATTGATAGTTGGGAAGACCAGCATACACGATATTACAGTAATCCAGGCCAGATACAACTAGGGGACAAGAGCAGTGTAGTTAAGGCGGAATCATAAAGAAATGAAGGGGTGGATCTGATTTGGCAGAGGGCACAGAAGGAGCATTTCACCACAGTGCTAATTTGTTCATGAAAGGTGAGGGCATTGTCTAGAATAACTCCAAGGTATTTAAAAGAAGATGTCAGTGAGGTGGGAGCACTGTCAAATGAAGGAGCAAAGTGCAGAACTGCAGAAGAATCGGTGAGCCAGGTGGCAGACGTTTTAAAGGCATTTAGTTTCAGAAGATTATTTCTTAGCCTAAGGGCAACCTGAGAAAAACAGGAGTTCAAGATAGTAAGGTTGGGAGATGTTGGGTATGTGTGAAAAAGTAATAGTATGTCACCTGCGAAGTAATAAGCAGAGACACCGAGTTGTTGGATGAGAATGGCCAATGGAGCAAGAAAGATGTTAAATAAGGGGACACCACAACTGACAGGAAAGTTGGTAGAAGTGGAAGATCCCGAGTTTATAGAATACAAATGCTCGGAGAGAAAAGAATGTAATCACTGAAAGATGATGCCATGAAGACTGGCATCATGAAGCCGAGAAAGTAGATTGAATGGTTAACCAGACCAAAGGCAGAGGAAAGGTCAAGGGAAACAGCTAGGGATACATTGCCCTTGTTATTTGCTTCTCGAGTGTTGCTAAAAACGTAGAGTAAACATAGTTACTCACCTGCAAGCAGGTGTTCTCCAGGGACAGCAGGAATCAGTCCTCACATATGGGTGACGTCGGCGCTGATGGAGCCCTTGTGCGGAGCAAATCCCCAGCTTTCTAAAAAAGCCTCTGGGAATTGCATCACGCATGCGCGGTCCCCTTCCTGCCCAAGGGTGCCATCTTGCTCAGTCAAATGACATAGCTATAAAATGGCAAAAAGAACGAAATATGAATAATAGAACTGCAACTCCAAGGGGAGGAGGGAGGGTTGTGAGGACTGATTCCTGCTGTCCCTGGAGGACACCTGCTACAGGTGAGTAACTACGTTTTCTCCAGGAACAAGCAGGAAGTCAGTCCTCACATAAGGGCATCCCCAGCTATAGGCTACCGAGAACCCATAACTGAAAAATAGGCTCCCTCTACGAGAGCCGCAAGCAGCCATAATAGGAATCTAACTGAGAGAGTACCACTCCGGTAGCCTGACACCGAAGGGTTGGAGGGTAGGAGTTGCCTAGACCTCAAAAAGGTTACGGAGTACAGCCTGGCTGAAAGCACTGTCCCATTGGGACTTCCTATCCAGGCAGTAATGGGTTGCAAAAGTATGACCCGAAGGCCAGGTGGCAGCCCGGCAGATGTCTGCCAGCGGAACAGAGTGGAAATGAGCCACTGATGCCGCGATAGTCCTGACCCGGTGGGCCGTAACACGACCCTGCAATGGAAGCTCGGCAGCTCAGTATGCCCAGGCAATACAGTCCGCTACCCAGGTGGACAGCGTACGCTTGGAGACGGCCATCCCCAGCTTAATGGGGTCATAGGATACAAAGAGCTGAGAAGCTCTTCTATGGCCTTGCGTACACTCAGTGTAGAAGGCCAACGTCCTATTACAGTCCAGGGTATGCAGAACTGTCTCTGCCCAACTGGCATGCGGCCTGGGAAAGAAGGTAGGTAGTACTACCTCCTGGTTGAGGTGGAACGAAGAGACCACTTTCGGAAGGAACTTGGGGTGTGTGCGGAGCCGACATGAGTGCCACCAAGAAAACTACCTTCCAAGAAAGGTAGCGTAGATGGTAGGCTGCCATCAGCTCGAATGGTGGATGAGTAAGCTGCCCTAAAACCACATTCAAATCACACTCGGTTGCCAGAGGGCGAACCGGGGATTCAGCAGAAGTAGGCCTCTCAGGAACCTGGACACCAAAGGATGTGCAGAAAGAGGCTTTCCTTCCACTGGAAGGTGGTGTGCAGCCAAGACACTAAGGTGAACTCTGACAGAGTTGGACTTAAGGCCCAAATCTGAAAGATGTAGAAGATATTGAAGTACCACTGCAACCTGGCAGGAGAAAGGGTTTTCTTTCTGCTTTTCGCACCACACCTCAAACCTATGCCACTTGAAAGCATAGGTCCGTCTAGCTGAGTGCCTCCTTGAGGCTAGCAACACCTCTTCCAAATTTTTGGGAGGGAGGAGAGGTGCGAGGACTATCCTTTCAGCAGCCATGCCATCAGGTTGAGGGACCTGAGGTTGGGGTGCAGGAGAATGCCCCCCTCCTGAGACAGGAGGTTGGGATAGGATCCCAGAGGGATTGGGGCCTCCACTGCTAGTTGAAGCAGAAGCGGAAACCAGGGTTGCCTCGGCCATCTGGTGGCTACCAGAATGACCGAGGCCTTGTCCTGGAGGATCTTGAATAGTCTTGGCCACCAGAGGCTTGGGAGGAAACACATACAGGAGGCCCACAGACCATGAGATGAAAAAAGCATCAGCAGCCACCCTGTTTGGGTGTGGCTGCCTGGAGCAAAACTGGGACAACTGATGATTGTGCGGGCTCGCAAATAGATCTATTGTTGGTTGTCCCCAGGTCTGAAATAGCTACTGGGCCATATTCATATCCAGCTGCCATTCGTGGGGCTGGAGAATCCTGCTTAGCTTGTCGGCTAAGTAATTTTCCTGGCCTGGCAGATAAACGGCTTTGAGATGCATGCCATGCCAGACTGCAAAGGAGCACAGGTCCCGAGTTTCCTGACACAGAATGTGGGACCCAGTGCCTCCCTGCTTGTTCACATAGAACATTGCCACTTGGTTGTCTGTTTGTATTAGAACAGGTTGACGAGCTAAAGTTTGACAGAATGCTCGTAGAGCTAGGCGAATGGCATGAAGTTCCAGGAAATTGATCTGCTGTGTGCTCTCTTGCAGAGACCACACACCCTGAGTGCAAAGTCCCTGGCAATGGGCTTCCCAGTCCAGCAAGGATGCATCTGTAGTCAGGATCCTCGTGGGTAGAGGAGCCTGAAAATCCACTCCCGCCTCCAAGTTGTTTGGTTGAAGCCACCAGGCCAAGGACTGCACCAGTCTCTTGGACACCTTGACTGTCTCGGAGTCTGCCTGTGGCCTGTGTCCACTGGTCTCTGAGACACCATTGAGCTGTTCACATGTGGAGGCGGGCATTCGGTGTCATATGTACCGTGAAGGCCATATGCCTGAGGAGTCGCAGGAAGTGTCTTGCTGATATTTGGGACCTGCGACTCACTTGACGTGCCAGGGCCAGGAGTCTCTGTGCCCTGTCTACTGTCATGTAAGCCCTTGCCTGAAGGGTATCTAGTCTTGCCCCCAATGAACTTGAGTTTTTGAGTGGGGACTAGAGTAGACTTGGGGTAATTGATCACAAATCCTATATGTTGAAGCACTGGAATGGTGCGAGATGTGGCCTGTTGGACCTCTAGGGCTGATGTGGCTCTGATGAGCCAGTCGTCCAGGTAGGGGAAGACAAATACTGCTTGGATTCTGAGGAAGGTGGCCACCACCGCCAGGCACTTTGTGAATACCCTGGGGGCGGAGGCCAGCCCAAAGGGAAGCACCCTGTACTGATAGTGGTTTCTTCCCACCACAAAGCGTAGCTATTGTCTGTGGTCTGGGTGAATTAGGATGTGTGTATATGCATCCTTTAGGTCTAAGGAGCATAGCCAGTCTCCCTGGCGGAGGTAAGGCAGCAATATTCCAAGGGAGAGCCTCTTGAACTTCTCCCTCACCAGAAATTTGTTGAGCTTGCGCAGGTCGAGGATGGGTCTTAGGCCTCCTGTCCTTTCTGGTATGAGGAAGTACCTGGAGTAAAAGCCCTTGCCCTGCAGGTGGTAGGACACTGGTTCTACCGCCTGATCCTCGAAGACCTGCTAACTCCTTCAAAAGAAGGTCCCTGTGAAGAGGAGGCCTGAGAGGCTCCCCTGGAAAGTAAGGGGGAGGTAACTGGTTCAAAATGTAGTAGATGGCCCTGTTGGATTATCTGAAGAACCCAGGTGTCTGTGGTGAAGGACGGCCACCTATGGACATACAGGGCAAGCCTTCCCCCTGTGCACTGCCTTACTCCTTTGGTGAGAGGGGCTATGCCTTGAGAGTCAAAAGCCACTCCCAGGCTGAGCCGGAGCCTGTGCCTGGGTTTTGGGGGCTTTTCTGCTTACGCGGGCCATGCCCCTGTCCCTTGGCCTGCTGCCCCTCTTGGGGAGCCAGGGAGGCCTGAAATAGGGGGTAGTTGCGGTAAGCAGCATCCTTCCTCAGGAAAAAGGGCTTCTTACCCAAGTCCTTCTTTTTGGAAAGGGCAGAAGTCGTCTTCTTCGAGAGCCGTGTCCTGGTCATGTACTCGGACTCAATCTCAGCAGCCTTCTCGGTCATGGGTTTGCCGAAGTGGTTTTCACCACGGCAGGGGACATCGATCAACTTGTCTTGTACCCATTGCTCAAGGTCCGACGACTGTAGCCATGCCTGGCGGCGTGCACCGATGCCCGCCGTGGCTACCCAGGCCGACGCCTTGAAGCCGTCATAGGCTGCTCGAGTCATGAACTTCGAGCACTCACGGACTCCAGTGGACAGGGTCTTGAAGCGCTGCAAAGATCCCTCAGAGAGACCAGCTGAGAACCCAGCAATCTCCTTTGCCAGGTCTCGCAGGTACATGCCCAAGCACAGCTGGTAAGCCTGGATCCGGCATGTCAGCATAGACCCCTGGTAGCACTTTCTGCTGAGGGCATCCAAGTTGTGGGCCTCCCTGCCAGGAGGCACCAAGGAGTGCGTCTTCTGGCTCTAGAGCCGGCGCATGGCCGATTCCTCAACCATGGAGTTGTGCTTCAGTTGTGCTTTCTGGAATCCAGGACTTTTGCGGACTCGATATATCGAGTCGATCCGCCTGCCGAGTACCAGCATCGACGCCGATATCTCCCACATGTGGAGCATCAGCCGTTCCAGGATCGGAGGCACCGGTACAGTAAGGGCTTCCTGAGCGGGAAAGTCATACTGGGGGATCTCGAGCTCCTCGGCCTCCGCAGGAAATGCCAAAGCCTTTGACATATCCCTTACGAAGTCCAAGAACCGAGTGTCCTCCGGGGGGGGGGGGGGGGACCTTCTCTGAGGTTCGGACACCGGGGAATCAGATGGGACATCCCTGGTCTGGCAGGTGTCCAGGGAATCTTCCTCCTCCGTCTCACAGCCCGATGCCTCCGAAGAGGAATCGAGTGGCTCCGGCTTCGAGGGCTTTGGCTTCAACTGCCCCGACGCCGGTGGGTGACTCGGCCAAGGAGCGACTCAAGTACGCATGGTCTCGGGGATTGGCTCGGCCTCCGGGGTCTACTTGGATGTTGGTGGCCCGGTGGTCAGGGCGGAAGGATCGGTGAGACCGGCTATCAGCGCCCGCTCCTGCTCCATGAAGGCAGACATGCTGCGCTCCAAGGCCACCATTCTGAGACCGAGCTCAGAAGGCTCCGCAGCCCCCGGGTCAGGTCCCGACGCCATTGGGCCCGACACCGGTTCTCCCGGAGGACAGTCCTCAACGAGGACAGTGGTTACCTTCCTCGGCTGCTCCGGGTCCCTTCGAGGAAGTTTTGCTGGATGCTCCAACTCCAAGGATCCGGGCCGCCAGTTGGTGCTCCGCGACCGGTCCCGCAAGGAACCAGGCCGTTTGGAATCGTCCAATGACGCCGCCTTCAGGGATTTTTTTCTTCCTCCGATGTTCCCATGAGGGAGACACCCTTTTTGAGGAGACCTGAAGCTGCTCATGCTCAGACAGTTGCTGAGATGTTGAAGCCTCAGACGAGGTCTGGGCCCGGGAGGGTACGGACTCAGGAAAAATCCTATCATGCTGCTGCTGGCAGCTTCTCAGGGCCTTCGAGGACATTTTCCTACACGGGCTACAGACCTTCGGGTTGTGGTTGGGCCTGAGGCACCGGAGACAGCAGTCATGTGTATCGGTGAGGGACATTAACTTCGTACACCGATCACATTTTTTAAACCCGCTGGCAGCCATCGGGGGAAAAAGGGCCCCTGAGAGGTCAAAGGACTGGGCTGCCTGTGAAAAAGAAAAAGATTTCGAACGCTAGTCACGAAGGACAAAAAACGAAAAATTTAAGCCGGACTCGATACCGGTGTACCGAGCCGAAGGCAGGAAGGGGAACCGATGTCGAACCGGTACAAAAGAAAAGTTAATTTCTAACTTTAAACACCTTTTTCTCGGGGACTATACGACAATGTCCGTTGGGCTCCACGGAAAAAAGGAGACTGAGCAAGATGGCACCCTTGGGTGGGAAGGGGACCATGCATGCGTGATGCAATTCCCAAAGGCTTTCTTAGAAAGCTGGGGATTGGCTCCACACGAGGGCTCCATTGGCGCCAATGTCACCCATATGTGAGGACTGACTTCCTGCTTATTCCAGGAGAAAATTGGTTTCGGTGCTATATCCAATATGGAATCCGGATTGTCACAGATGGCATATTGTTTTTTCAAGATACTCAATTAGTTATGCAAAGACCAGGTTTTCTAAAATCTTTGACAGGAAAGGGAGATTAGAGACGAGATGATAATGCGCAGGGGAGAATCCAGGTGCAATCCAGGGAGAGATTCTTCAGGATGGGTCGTAGCAGGGCAGCTTTCCAGCACTGTGGGAAAGTACCTGTAACCAGGCTGTTATTGAAATAGATAGAACTCGTGGTAAGAAGGCCAATGAATTAATGGGGATCCAGGAGGAAGGTATGAGATCAGAGGCAAGGTGGTTTTAGCTCTGCAATTTCATCTTTAAGTTCTTTCAGCACTCTTCGGTGTATACCATTTGGTCCAGATGATTTGCTGCTCTTTAGTTTATCAGTTTAGATCAGTCCACTACATCTTCGAGGTTCACTGAGGTTTGAGTCAGTTCTTCTGAATCTCAACTGTTAAATGCCTTTTCTGGCATTCCTCACATCTTCCTCAGTGAAGACTGAAGCAAAGAATTCATTTAGTCTCGTAGCTATGGCCTTGTCTTCCCTGAGCGCTCCTTTTATGTTTTGATCATCTAATGGTCCAAATAACTCCTTCACCAGCTTCTTGCTTTGAATATATTGAAAACATTCTTATTGTGAGTTGTCTCTATGGCAAGCTTATTTTCAAATCATCTTTTTACCTTATCAGTAATTAACTTGCCAATGTTTATGCTGTTTCCTATTTTCTTCATTTAGTTCCTTTTTTCCATTTTTTGAAACATTCTTTTTGGCTCTAGTAGCCTCTTCCACCTTACATTTTAACCATGCTGGATGTTTGGCCTTCCTTCCACCTTTCTTAAAGCATAGGACATATTTGGTCTGGACTTCCAACATTGTATTTTTAAATGTCTATGCCTGATATAAAATCTTGATTTTTGCAGTTGTTCCTAATTTTATCAGTCTCCCTTTTGAAAATTATATGCTGAAACAGTAGATTTTCTTTGTGTACTCTCTTTAGTTCTTAAGTAAAATTTGATGATATTATGATCACTAGTGCCAAGTGGCCCCAAAACAGTTAGCTCTTGTACCAAATCCAGTGTTCCACAATGACTAGGTCTAAACTAGCTCTTCTCAAGACTTTTCCAAAAACAGCTGCTCTATGAAGTAGTAATTTATTTCATCTAGGAACTTTACCTCCCTATCATGTTATCCAACCAATAATGGAGTAATTGATCTTATCCATTATTATTGTTTTGCCAAAATTAACAACGTCCCTAATTTCTGGCAGTATTTCATCGTTTGTCTGCTCATTCCATCCAGGAGGATGGTATATGCCCCCTACCACTACTTTCTTCCCCTTCGCACATGGAAGTTTTATCAATAAAGATTCAGTGATCATTTTGTTCCCTGTAGAACATTTATTATATTTGACTCAATGCTCTCTTTAACATATAGCACCACTCCTCCACCAATTTAATCCAAACCAACATTGCAATATAATTTTTACTCAGGTACCATTGGTTATCCTCCTTCCACCTGGTTTCTAAGATGCTTATTATAGCCCTCTCTTCATTTAGTGCTCTATAGTCTACCTTGTCCATCTTATTTTTAGGCTTCTAGTATTTGAACAGAGACATTTCAAGATATGCTTGTTTACATTTACAATCTTTTTAGCAGTTGACAGGGATAACTTGCAATCTTTCAACCATTTCTGCGCTTTATTTAAGGCATTTGGGCTACTTTAGCCTTTATTGCAGCCTCTCTATGAGGATGCCCTAACTTCCCTGTTTTGATAATATTATCCTTCAAAGATACTTTACTTTGAATCATGCTCTCCTATGCGATTGTTGGCTTCTCCCAGATTCTAGTTTAAAAACTGCTTTGTTTCCTTTTTAAATATTATCGCCAGCAGCCTTGTACCACCCAAATTAAGGTGAAGCCCACCTTCTGGAATAGGCTCCCCCTTCTCCAAAATGTAGCCCACTTTCTAACAAATCCAAATCTTTCTTCCCTGCGCCATCGTCTCATATATACATTGAGACTCCAGAGCTCTGTCTGTACCTTGGGTCCTTTACATAGAACAAGAAGCAGTTTTGAGAATGCTACTCTGGAGGTCCTAGATTTCAATTTAATACCAACAAGCCTACATTTGGCTTCCAGAACTTTCCTCACACATTTTCCTATGTCATTGTTACCCACATGTACAAGGACAGCTGTCTCCTCCCCAGCACTGTCTAAAATCTCATCTAAGTTACATGTGAGATCTGCCACCTTCGCAACAGGCAAGCAAGTGATCAAGTGATCCTCACACCCACCAGCCACCCAGCTATCTACATGCCTAATGACTGAATTGTCAGCTAGAATGGCCATTCTAACCCTTCCCTCCTGGGCAGAAACCCCTGGAGACACGTCCTCAGTGTGCGAGCATATTGCATCCCCTGGATGACACGTTCTGCCTATAGGATCAATTTCTGTCACAACAAGGTGATTCTTTCCTTTCAGGTGAACTCTCTCCTCCAAGGCAGCACAGAGCCTACCAGACTGGAGGTGGGACTTGTCCACTATGTCCCTGAAGGTCTCCTCTGTATACCTCTCTGTCTGCCTCTGTTCTTCTAAATCTACTATTCTAGCCTCTAGAGATTGGATTTTTTCTCTGAGAGACAGGAGCTCTTTGCATCTAGTACGCACACATGATTTCTCAGCTTTCCTCACTACGGTTAGATAGGCAAACACAGACCATCACCTAGTAAAGAATAAGAGACTGCAAATTTAGAAACAGATATGCAGAAAAAAACAATGAAATGGAAAACCCTAAAAAACCCCCACAGATTTTATCAGTCATGGAACCACAAAAAAGACAAACAAAATGCATTTCTTGTACTAAACAGAATACAAAGAAATCTCTAAAAATTGGCAATAAAAATGTCCTGTCCTTTTGCTTTCTAATAATTATATTTTTCTAATTGGATTGGTGCAGGTCTCTCTTCACTACTTTCTCTTGTTAGTTCTCTCCTAAATCAATTTCTGGTATCTCATTTCCATTTTCTGATTCTTTTTTTTTATTTTTTTATATACTTTATTTTATAACCACCAACAAACACGATATACCATATACACACACATCTCCAAGAGGGGTGTATTCTGATCCCCTCTCGGAGTATAACAGAAACAGGAATGAACAGGTGGAGGGTTATTTTCTCCCATAAGTAGTCCCCCGACCCCCACCACCCGCTACCCTCCCCCCCTCCCTCCCTTCACCCATAGCACACTACCCTACAAACTCTGTAAGCCCCCCATCATTGTCTAATTACACTCCACACCTCCCACCCGCAGCTCACTCCGTCAACTACCAACATGAAGAATCTCATTGCGACATCTAGCACTTAGCTGTTGAATATAAGGCTCCCAGACACGCATAAAGGCTGTCCAATGTTTGACACTGCCCCGCGCCCCCCATCTCTCCGTCAACATCATTTGATGGAAGCAATTACGCCACTCACCAAAGGTAGGGGGGTTGCAGTCTCTCCAAAGACGGAGAATTGGCCCTTTCCCCACTAGGCAGGCTTTACGCACCAATAATCGTTCCCCTTCTGCCACAGGACTTGGAGGATCAAGCCGATCCAACACCACAAGGGCCCCGGTCCATCACACACGCCGATGTAGTAATCGATTTAGAAAAGTACATATCTTAGCCCAATAGGAGCGCAATAGTCTACAACTCCACCACATATGCAATAAGGTCGTCATTGGCTCCGAGCATTTCGGGCAACAACCATCAGTGGTTAGTTGACTGCGCAGCGCCCTCCGTGGGGAGAAATGCACTCTAGTTACACATTTAAATTGTATCGCCCGCCAGCGTGCCTCCTGCGTCAGTCTCACTATCCCTTTCAAAGCCTGACTGACCGACCCGGGAGATATTGCTCCACTCAACTCCGCTTCACAGGCTGCCTCGACCCCTCGATAATCAGGGGTGATTTGAAGCTTAGCCAAACGCTTCTTGAAGTCAGATATCGACGGGGGTTTTCCTCCCCCAACCCAAAAAATTCTAAGATTTGTGCCGACCGATCAACATGTAACGCCTCTCGGGACAGTGAAGACACATAATGAGCAAGTTGTATATAGGCAAAGCAATGCCTAGTGGATAAATCATATTCCCTACTCAGGGTCAAAAAGGATTTGCACTGCCCTGATGGCTCCACCACATGTCCGACATTCCTGATTCCCCGATCACTCCACTCCCGAAAAATCGTCTCCGAACCAGGTAGAAAATTAGCATTGCCCTGTAATGGTAGCCAGCTAGAGATCTTCCAAGGTGTATTCCAACGGACGTTAAGTTGTTTCCAGGTTCGCTTGGCCGAGCCAATCAACACACTACGCACGACATGATTAGGGAGTGCATGGTGCGCCCCATGTAGGACCCCCAACAGTGTCAACGGTGCCACAAAACACTCCTCCATAGCTCGAGGCGTATATACATCTGTCCCTCCCAACCAATCTCCAAGGTGGTGAGCCTGGCAGGCCAGAGCATAACCCATAAGATCCGGAAGACCCATCCCCCTTCACATCATGACCCCAACATTCGCGACCAAGAAATACGCACCTTCCCTCCCTTCCACAAGAAACGTCGAACGGCCTCGAACCGGCGCACATCTCGGCTCAACAGCCAAACCGGCAGTGTTTGAAACCAATACAACAGCCATGTTAAGAGCACCATTTGGACCGCCGCCACCCTCCCTGACAAGGATAGCGGAAGGGGTTCCCATGCTTTCAACTGGAGCTGCAGCCGCCGCAGCGATCTCTCCAAGTTATGCGTATAAAGTGCCCGGGGACTGCGAATCAGCACTATGCCCAAATAAATAAATTCGTCGGTCGCCCACTTGAGAGGGAACACCCCGACCCAACGCCCTCACAATTGAGCCGATATATCCAATGCTTCTGATTTATCTCTGATACGCAGCCCCGCAATGCTACCAAATCTCGCAAACTCCTCCAACAACTTCGGTAGCGACTGATCGGGGGAGAGCAGGTGTACCAAAAGATCATCTGCGAAGGCTGAAAGTTTAAACTCCTGAGAGCCCATTCTTATTCCCCGTATCTCAATAGTCCGGATCAGGGGGTCAAGTGACAGGACAAACAATAAAGGGGAAAGGGGGCACCCCTGTCGCGTGCCCCATTCCAAAGGAAAGTCGTCGGAGAGTACACCATTGCACAAAACCCCCGCTGTCGGCTGAGCGTAGAGACTCTCCACCATCCTACAGAAATTAACTCCCAACCCATAACGCGGGAGAAGATTACGGAGGTATTGCCAATCCACCCTGTCAAAAGCTTTTTCCGCGTCAAAGCTGACAAGCAACGAAGGCAACCGATGGGCATGAACCCATTCCAGGGAAGCTAGAATCTTACGCAAGTTTCAAACAGCATATCTCCCTTTAACAAACCCCACCTGGGAGTTGTGCACTAAGTGTCCTATAACTGTTGCCAGCCTTAGTGCCAAAATTTTCGCATTTAATTTGATATCAAAATTAAGCAAGGATATAGGACGATACGACCCTACTAACAAAGGGTCCTTACTCGGTTTGGGAATCAACGTGAGATGGGCATGATTACGTCCCCAGCGAAAGGCCCCTCGTTCCGCCCTCCTATTTATTTATTTATTTAATTCTCTTATATACCGCGCTATTCTGCATCAGTGCGGTTTACATTGAACAAACTGAAATTACATTGAACAGGGCATTATAACTTGGAGATAACTATTTTACAGGGAACATGGGCTATGGAGGGTTAAGTGGCTTGCCCAAGACCACAAGGAGCACCTGTGGGACTAGAAACCCCAGTCCTTCCAGCCCAAGGTTGCTGTCCTCTAGTGGGATTTGAACCCCCGGACCTTCCGGCCTGAAGTATCTTGCCCCAACCACTAGGCCACTCCTCCACTCCATTAAAGACCTCCGCCAGTACGGGGCTCACAGGCTCATCAAGAAGCTTATAGAACTCGGCACCCAATCCATCCGGTCCAGGCGATTTGTTACAACTAGCTGTGGAAATCGCTGAGTACACCTCTTGCGAGGTTATAGGTTGCTCTAATAGCTCCTTCTGTTCGTCAGTAAGCTGCGGCAAATCCAACGTTTTCAAATAATCATCCAGCTCCACGGTGGACGCGGGTTGTGCCTTATATAAGCCCTGAAAGAAATTCCAAAAGACCCGGGTAATTTCCACAGACTTTTTGCAGTCGTCCCTGATCATCCCGGACGGCCACCACTAACGAGGAACCCCGCTGACCCTTCAGACTTCGGGCCAGTAGCTTCCCCGGCTTGTTCCCATAACAATGCAGCCGGTATTTATAATAAAGGACGGACTTCTTGGCTCTCTGATGTAACAACTCATTGAGATCCACCTGAGCTTCCCAAAGCTTTTTCTTATTCACAGACGTCGGACTATGCGCACATAACCTTCTCAAGCTAGTAACCAGTCGTTCTAGACCAATTATTCGTTCCGCTATTAGCCGACATTTTCGGGCTGCAAACCCAATGATATCTCCCCGTAACACCACTTTTGCCGTCTCCCACACCAATTCAGGATCCTCACTGTGGCACTGGTGGTCATTCACAAACTCCCGCCAACGCTGTTTCAAAAAATGTTGAAATCTAACATCATGACACAGCCCCAGGGGAAGCCGCCAAATTCGCGTCCGGGTATTATCCACCCCCCACTGCAGCTCCATCTCGACCATCGCATGATCTGAGATTTCCAGGGGGCCTATCTGCACCTCACCCGTATTAGCAAACAAGGCCCCCGACACTAGGAGATAGTCAATTCGAGAGCTGGAGCCATGTGCCCGGGACTGATGGGTAAAATCCCTTTCCAAGGGATGTAATAAACGCCAGGGGTCAACCAGGCCTAGTCTATCACGAAAGCGCTGTAACATCCGAGTTGTCGGGATCCTATCCCTCGCCTCCCCCCCCTCTAGAGGTATCAAGGTCTACATCCAAAACCCCGTTAAAATCCCCCGCATGAAGCAGTGGAAAATCCGGAAGCTGTTCAATTTTAGAGGCTAGGCCGTTATAAAAGCCGGGGTCCATCACATTAGGACCATAAAGATTCCCAATAATCACGGGCTTCCCTTCCAGTCGACCAGCCAGCAGTAGAAATCGCCCGTCCTCCGAAGCAATAACTTTTTCCACAGCAAAGCGGACTCGCTTATGGAACAAAATTACTACTCCCCCCTTTTTCCTTCGCGCAGGGGATCCCCACACCTGTCCCACCCAGCCCCTACACAGTTTACAATGCTCTTCCTCCGTCTGGTGCGTTTCTTGTAGAAGTGCAACATCACACTGCTGTCGGGCCAAGGCCTGCAAAATTTTGTACCGCTTAATTGGATTCCCCAACCCACAGACATTCCAGGTAATAACCTTCAGTGGCATGGGGCAGTGTCAAGATCCAGCCAAGCAGAGAAATCTAGTCGCAGCATAGGAATTCCCCCAGCCTGGAACTCCCCCCTAACAACCAACAAAACAATACAGAGCTGCTTACAGATAAACAATGGGGTGTGTGCTATCCCATCCCCTCGCCTTCCCCCCCCCTCCCACCCAGCTACCTCCCCCCTGCCCCCCCCCCCCACTACTAGACCATCAAGTCCACCCATAGGCTGGACAACTTCCCTATGGCAATCGGGACTGCCCCAAACTTCCCTGAGCTCAAACCTTGAGCCTAACCATCTTATAGCATGCAACTCTCTTCCTAACCTCTATGGCATTGGTCACATGGTACACCCCACTCCCCCCCCCCCCCCCCATTTTCTGCTTCTTTACTTTCCCTGTCTTATTCCCTTCCTCCCCTACATCTCTGACATTGATCCTTACTAAGCTATGGCATTACCTGGAAAACTGCAAAGATCATTGATTCTTCTGTTTCATCATTTTTTTCCATTTTTCTCATTTGCCTTTTTTATCTATCTGTAGATAGATTTCATTTCTCCTTCTTCTCCCTCTAGCCTCTACTTCTAGTCCCATTTTTATATCTTCCCCCTCTACCCAGGTGCCGATTTCCCCTTTTACATCTATTTCCACTGTCTCTCATTTCCTTCAAAAACCTGCCCTCTAACTTTGTCTCTCACCCTCTCTATGAAATGTAGTTACTCACCTGTAGCAGGTGTTATCAGTTGACTGCAGGAATAAGTCCTCACGTTTGGGTGACATCCCCGATGGAGCCCCATACGCCTGCATACCTCCTTCCCTCCTACCACCATGATGCTATCTTGATTCAGTCTGATAACATAGCTGAGGCAGAAGACAACTCCTCAGGGAGGAGGGAGGGTTGCGAGGACTTATTCTTGCTGTCCATGGAGTACACCTGCTAAAAGGTGAATAACTACCTTTTCTTCATGGACCAGTAGGAATGAGTCCTCATGTATAGAACTCCCAAGCTACAGGCTACCGAAAACTGAGGAGGTCACCAAGAAGCCCAACAGGGGCAAACTCAACTGTGAAATGTCAAGAGGGCAGAACAACTCAACCAGAACAGAATGGACATAGGGGGGATGAAGTTGGATTCTAATCCCAAACAGATTCCAGAGTACAGATTGGCTGAATTTGCTGTCACATCCGGAATCCTTGTCAGGGCAATAGTGGGCTGTAAATCTGTGGACTGAAGACCACGTTGCAGCTTTGAAGATCTCTTCCATAGAAACCGAGTGTAAGTTGGCTACCGACACAGTCATAGCTCTGACACTGTGAGATGTGACATGACCATCAAGATTCAGGCCTGTCTAGGCATAAGCAAAAAGATGCTGCCTGCCAGCCAAATTGAAAGAGAGCATTTGGAAACGGTAGCCCCTAACTTATTGGTGTCGAAAGAAACAAGAAGTTGGATGGATTTTCTATGGGCTTTTGTCCAACACATGCTGAAAACTTTAGCTTACCCTTTGTATGCAATCAGGTCTAAGGAGAAATGTTAGAACAACAATTTTCTTGCATGCATCATTGTAGTCTTTTTCCTTGTCTCATCTTGCTACTCAATGGAAATCTCTGAGTTCTGTGATTACCTCTCTCTCCTCTGGCTAGCTTCTCTGTGTTTCTGGGCAATTTTCAGCGTTTAAGTCATCCATTTTGGCCATTTTTTGCTTTTTCACCTTTTGTAGACACTTCTAACTTTCTTCAAGCAGAGCTTTCTTGATGTCATCCCCTAAATCTTCTGGTGCTCTGCCATTTGTATCCAAAGCAGCAAATCTATTTCGCAGGTAGTCTTTAAATTCCGGTGGTATATTCTCAAGGTCATATTTTGCTACATTCATGAGTGGCTTGCTTTTTTCAGCTTTGGTTTGAGTTTGCATACTAGTCCTGTACCACAATCAGCTCCAGGTTTTGTCTTTGTTAATCTTATTGAGCATTTCCATCGTTGACTTCCACAGATGTAGTCATTTGATATTTACATCTCCGATGTTAATTAAGGATCCTAAAGTCCCACTAGTCTTGTTTGTTTTTTAATAAATTTAGCATATGCACTTCATAACATAAGTGAACAGAAAAACAAAACTATACAATAGGAAAATATACCAGAAAATTACAAAAATAGTAATGTTAGACCACATCATAGGTAACAGATCCAAGAAAGCATAGTTACTCACCTCTAACAGGTGGCCTCCAGGAACAGCAGGAATCAGTCTTCACATATGGGTTACGTCTGAACCGACAGAACCCGTGCAGGAATGCTCCCCTACGTCCAATAGGAAAGCCTTTGGGAGCACTCCATTATGCCTACGCATCTGCCTTCTCGCCTTCCCAACTCCTCTCCTCAGTTGAGTTTGTAGCTGAGAGAAAGAGAAGAAATAAACCAATCCTACAACTCCTAGGGTAGGAGGGCGGGCTGTGAAGACTGATTCCTGCAGTTCCCGGAGATCACCTGTTACAGGTGAGGAACTACACTATCTCCAGGAACAAGCATGGCATGGGGGGGGAGAGCAGGTATCAGACTGGCAAGGGGGGGGGGGAAGAAAAGCGTGATCCCTGAGGCTAAAGGCTAGAGCTGGAGTGTGAACATGATGTGTCCCATTGGGCTCAATTCCAGAAGGCTATACCCCCTCTAATTAAAGTCTAGTCTCTTGTAGAAGTCCAAGACGAAGGGTAGGAGTTGAGTTTAAGTCCCAAAGAGGTGCTGGAGTATAGCTTGGCCAAAGACAGCATCCCAATGGGAGCCCCTGTCCAAACAATAATGTGTAGCAAAAGTATGAATGGAGGACCAGGTAGCTGCCTGACAGATCTTGTCAATGGATACTGAATGAAGGTTGGCTTAGGAGATTGCCATAGCCTGAACATTATGAGCCATAACGTGAACCTCCAAAAAGGAGTCCTGCCTGTGCATAAACAAAAGAAATGCAATCTGCTATCCATCTGGATAGAGTATGCTTTGTCACCGGTAGTCCAAGGTGACTGGGATAAAAGGAAATGAATAATTCAGAGGATTTTCTGTGAACCTTAGTTCTTTCCAAGTAGTAAGCCAGCGCTTGCTTGCAGTCTAAGGTGTGTAACGTTGCTTCAGCCTGAGACGCATGTGGTCTCAGGAAGAAAATCGGTAGGATTTCAGATGGAAGGAGGAGACCACCTTCTGAAGGAAGTGTGGATGGGTATGAAGGACCACCTTGTCATGGTGGAACCGTGTATATGGCAGATCTGATACCAGAGCCTGCAGTTTGCTGATGCAGTTCGCTGATGTAACGGCGATGAGGAAGATCTTACAAGATAATAACTTCAGTGAAATGGTAGCTAAAAGCTCTAAAGGAAGCTTTAGAAGTTGAGCAAGAACCACATTAAGGTCCCAGGCCACCAGAGGTGACTTAATGGGTGGCTTGGACAGCAGGACTCGCATGAAGCGTGCTACTAAGGGGTGTGAGGAGATAGGCTGCCTGCCCATGGTTTGTGAACAAACCACGGGGCTCCATCAGTTTCATTAAGTTGAGTACACGGTTGCATTATCTTGCCATTTGATAAGCAAATATAAATCCCAAGGTTTATCACACATTGATTTTCATAAGTAAAGGCACAAGGTCATTGATGTGAAAAAACACGATTGCTACTACAAGGGTAAAACCTTTAAACCAGCAGTGTTATTTTAAACTGAGACCTAAAGTGCTAAAGAATCTCCTACTTTAAAAGAGGAACGATATTTTTAATACAATATTGTGTCTATTATCGTTCAAGTGACCATTGTTATATCATGGTTTGTGAAAGGCTGCAATGGCACTAAGATGAACTCTGACTAAGTTAGTCTTAAGACCTGCCAAGGACAAGTGGAAGAGATATTGTAGAAGGGATTCCACCAAGCAGGCAAAAGGATCTATGTCCTTTGGGAACACCAGAGGACAAACTTTTGCCATTTGAAGGCATAAGATCGACTGGTAGACTAAATGCGTGATGCAAGCAAGATATCCTTTACCTCCTGTGGCAGGTCGAGGTCTGCAAGTACTATACATTCAGCAGCCATGCTGTGAGGTGAAGGTCATGACGATTGGGATGGAGAAGCATCCCTTGGACCTGGGAGAGGAGTCTGGCATTCACATCCGAGTCTGAGAAGTTGAGTCTGCGCGAGGCAAAGAAGCAGAGGAAACCACAGTTGACGGAGCCAAAAAGGGGCTAGGAGGGTCATCGAGCCATTATCATCCTGTAACTTGAATAGCATTTTGAGTATCAAGGGAATAGAAGGTATGCATAGAGGAGACACTGTCCCCACTGGAGAAGGAAGGTGTCCGGAGCTTGTCGGTGCAGGGACGGAACCCTGGAGCAGAAGAGTGGAAGCTGTGTGTTCTGCGGAGTGGTGAAAAGATCTATGAATGGGGTTCCCCATGTTTGGAAGAGCCAAGCAGCCATCTCCCGATGTAGGGTCCACTCATGTGGACAAAGGGTTCAGCTTAGCCCATCTGCAAGTACATTGAGCTTGCCTGGGAGATACACCGCTCTGTGGTGAATGCGGTGTGTGATGGTAAAGAGCCAGAGGCAAAGCGCTTCCTTGCACAGGGGATCCTGTCCCCCCATTTGTTCACACAGAACATGGCAACCTGATTGTCTGCCCTGACTAAAGTGTAGTTACTCACCTAAAATAGGTGTTCTCCAGGGACAGCAGGAATCAGTCCTCACATATGGGTGACGTTGGCACTGACGGAGCCTGCATGGAACATTTCCCCAGAAAGCCTTTGGGACATGCTACCACGCATGTCTGGTCCTCTTTCCACCCAAGGATGCCATCTTGCTCAGTCAGATGACATAGCTAGGACAGTAGTAAAAAATAAAACAAGGTAGGGAGGCACCTCCCAGGGAAGAAGAGAGGGATGTGAGGACTGATTCCTGCTGTCCCTGGAGAACACCTGTTACAAGTGAGTAACTACACTTTCTCCAGGAACAAGCAGGAAGTCAGTCCTCACATATGGGACTCTCTAGCTCCAGGCTGCCGAGGACTGAACCCCGACAGCACCAACGCGACCAATCAAGTAGCCATGAGTTGCAGAAGATGAGTCCCCACTGAGAGACTCTGCAAGACCCCAGCATCTAGCGACACTATCACTCCAGTAGCCTGAACACAGAAGGGTCAGAGGGTAGGAACTACCTACACCTCGAGAATATTGCAGCCTGGCTAAATGCTCTCCAGGCAGTAGTGAGCTGAGAATGTATGAATTGAAGACCATATGGTGGTCTTGCAGATCTCCGTCATCGGCACTGAGCGGAGATTGGCAACTGACATGGCCATCACCCTCACGTGATGCGCTGTGATCTGGTGCTCAAGGGAGAGGTCAGCTCGCTCATAGGCGAGGGCAATAGAGTCCACCACCCAAGTGGACCGAGTTCGCTTAGTCACAGGAAGCCCTAGTCTGCTGGAGACATGAAAAGCCGAGGAGCTTTGCGATGGGCCTGGGTTCACTAAGTAGAAGGACAGGGCCCGTTTGCAATGCAGTGTATGAAGTACTAGTTCCTCCCTGATGGCACGAGGCCATGGGAAGGAGGGGAAGACTACCACTTGGTTAAGGTGGAAAGGAGATACCACCTTCAGGAGGAATTTGGGGTGTGTGCAGAGCACTACCCTGTTCTCATAAAACCTTGTATATGGTGGATCCACCACCAGGGCCTCGAGTTTGCTCACTCTTCAAGCGGATGTGAGGGCCACTAGAAAGGCCACTTTCCAAGACAGGTACCGCAGATGGCAAGTGGCTAGGGGCTCGAATGGCGGTTTGGTGAGCTGTGAGAGCACCACATTGAGGTCCCAATCCGCTGCCAGAGGACAGAGAGAGGGCTTGGATAACAGGAGGCCCTGGAGGATCCTGGAGACCAGAGGCTGGCCCGAGAGGGGTTTTCCTTCGACAGGGTGGTGGTGCATGACTATCGCGCTTAAATGCATCCTCACTGACTTAGACTTCAGCCTGGTGTGAGCAGGAGCAGCCCAAGGGGGGTGCGGGGCCATGTGCGGAGAATTGGTGCGGGGCCTCATTTGCATAAGTGGTCTTATTTGCATAAATATTTGCATAATGTTACCATACACTAACTTTTAGTAAACATGTCTCTTAATGAGTGTATGGATAAAGAAAGACTAAAAGATTTCTACATTACTATAATCCAGTGCCAACCGCCAGGCACATTAGGAACTACTACAAACGCTGCCCATTTAGAACCCATACAAAAATACCACAGGTCACTAGACGACTAGATACTCTCAAAAAAACCACAAATGTCGTACTATGAACTTCCAATGATGGATCACTAGCTTTCACGAGAACTGTCAGACGGCTGCCTAGGGTGAGAACTTACACAATCTTGACGATGCATATATTCATATGATTCTTGCAAGGTATTGTGGGTATTGTAGTTCATTCACTCCCAAACACAGCTGATGACAATAATTTGAGTTGTGAAACCAAGTGGTAAGATCAATAAAATACATCTTTTAATGATTGTGTTTAATTCACCCAGCACAAGTATGCTTGATAGCACTATAAATGAGGTTACTTGCTTGCAGTGTTTAAAATGGATAACAAAAAGTCACAAAGTAAACCAGAAAACAACCTTCAGCTTGTCAGGCAATTAGCTAATGTTTTCTTAGCAAATAATTACCAAATACAAAGGCACAAAGTAAAGAATAAACTTTGCTGGTTAGGTTAACTTCTGCTTATTTTCCACGCCGATCTCAGCAGTGATTCTCCCTTGCTCACACACACAATCAGGTGCAGCCTTAATTACTATCAATGGACCAGCTGAAAGCCTTTAGCTGGCTGGCTGCTACTGTGTGAGCCCAAATCCTGCTTTAAGAGCTGTTTGCAGTGGAAATAAAGAACAAAGTTAGGTTTCTTTGTGATGGCTGATGTGTTTGCTCACAGAAAGCTAGCATTTAGATAGAGAACAGTCCACATAAATAGTTTCATCTGCTGTATCTCCCTCTTCATCAACAATCATAGGGTCAATATCATACATTGGCACAGATGAGTCTTTCATTAAGGCACTATCATAAGAATGCTTATTCCCTTGCTGCCATTCTCTATTATAGATAGGGTCTGGATCAGTGTTCATACCTGAGCCTCTCCTGCTATCATTATTTCTCTCTGTATAGCCTGGCCAATATGTAATCCAATTCTGATGTCCAGCCTTCCAATCTTGATCCCTGGACACTGGATCTTCTCTCACATACCTTCTGGCCTTGGTCTGAAAGTCCCTTCCACATGCAGTCTTCTCTCTTCCAGGTAGCCACTGGTGATTCCTATCTCTGCCACTCCATTCCTCTGGCTGAATCCAGTCCAATGGACTCTGCTGGCTTTTGGAATACCTCCCAGTATGAGTACTGCCTTGGAATCTCCCAGACCTTCCAATGGCCTTTCTTCTCTTCCTTCCAGAGAGTTTCCTTCTCTCTCTATCTGCTTGGCTTGGCTTCTGTTTCTCCAGGTGATACTGGTGCTTGTAGCCGTTGCTGAAGCTCTCCCCTCTGTATCTCTTCCTGAAGCTGTTCTTGAAACTGTTATCTGAAGAATAAGCTCTACTCTTATCCTGTTCTAATGTGTGCTGCTCCCTAACACAGCGCAGCTGTGTTGAATCAGGCCCTGCCCTTTGAGATGAGTGCTTAGGGATTACCTCATAGCTCTCTTGATTGCACACACATTCTTTCACTTCAGCCCCTCTCATGGCTGCTGGAAACCTGGTGCATTCTGGGACTGGTAGTCTTTTATGTGAAAACTCTGTTTTCTTGCTTCTACCAGAACTGACAGGTTGCTTGTTCAGAGTCACATCATCTTTTCTATAGCTCCTACCTGAGCTATGATAAGCTTCCTTATCACAGAACCCATAGCAAACCCGCCGTATCCTGACAGCATTACCAGGACTCACAAAGCACCATACCCTACCTATCAAAAGGCAACACCGCAAATATTAAACCAATACATTTCAGAGAATACTAGGGAAACAGAACAAGTGGCAATGTCAAATAGGAATTACATAAACAGAATACCTCAGCTCAGTTACACATGCAGAACATAGACCATCACCAAACAAGGAATCACAATTTAGAAACAGGAAGGCAATAATTAAACTGGGAACCCCAAAAGCCAAACTTGGAATGTACAACACTGTAGAAATAAAACTATAAATTAATTTCCTCTTGTACCAAACAAAGCGCAGACGTTAATGATGCACATTTCCCAGAGCTTTCATATTCCAGTTAATAAATTCAAAATAAAGAGATATCTTTCTACCTTTTGTGCATTTTTTTTCAGTTGCAATTGCTCCAGCCACTTTCTTCTGGTTTCTTCATGTTTTCTGCTAACTCTCCATCGTCTGCTGTCCATTTGTCCTTTCTTCTCTCTTCTAGTTTTTTTTCCCATTCTCTCTCTCTACATCTGCTTTAACATACTAATCTTTCTCCTTTTGCTCTTTCCTCATTCCTATTTCATCCACACAAATTTTACCCCTCCATCCTCAATCCCCACTTACTCTCCCAATACCCGGCCAATTGTAGATTTTTCATCCCTCCCACACAAAATATCTTTCCCCTCTCCATTTTACTCTCCCAGCCCCATCCCATTCTAATCATCCCACAACATCAGCTCCCTTCTAGTTCCAGTCTCACCCAGCATCCATTCCCTTCTAGTCCCTGCATCAGCCCATTTCCAGTCCTAGCCCCCCATTAGCCCATTTCCAGTCCTAGCTCCCCCATCCATTTCCAGTCCAAGTCCCTTCATCAGCTCATTTCCAATCCTAGCCCCCCATCAGCCCATTTCTAGTCATTTCCTAGCCCCACCATCAGCCCATGTCAAATCCAGTCCAAGCCCCCCCATGAGCCTACTTCCAGTTCTAGCCCCTCCATGAGTCCATTTCAATTCAAGCCCCCACCACAGCCCATTTCCAATCTTAGCTCCCCCCAACAGCCCATTTCTAGTCCTATCCTAGCCCCTCCAACAGCCCAGTTTCAGTCCTAGCTCCCTTCCCTCACAGCCCATTTCCATTTCAAGCCCCCTCCCCATCAGCTATTTGCAATTCAAGCCTCCCCTTCTACTCAGCCCATTACCAGTCCTAACCCCCCCATCACCCCATTTTCAGTTTAAGCCCCCCCTATAACCCATTACCAGTCCTAACTCCCCATCAGCCCACTTCCAGTCCTAACCCCATCAGCCCACTTCCAGTCCTAACCCCATCAGACCATTTCCAGTCAGCCCTCCACAGCCCATTGCCAGTCCTAACCCCCCCTCATGAGCCCACAGCCCATTACCAGTCCTAACCACATCAGCCCACCTCAAGTCCTAACCCCTCCCCATCAGCCCATTTCCTGTCTTAACCCCCCCCATAGCCCATTACCAGTCCTAACCCCCATCACCCCATTTCCAGACAGCCCCATCAGCCCACAGCCCATTACAAGTCTTAACCCCCCCCATAGCCCATTACCAGTCCTAACGCCCCCCAACAGCCCACAGCCCATTACCAGTCCTAACCCCATCAGCCCACTTCAAGTCCTAACCCCTCCCTCTCAGCCTATTTTCTGTCCTAGCCCCCCCATAGCCCATTATCAGTCCTAACCCCACCATAGCCCATTACCAGTCCTAACCCCCCATCACCCCATTTCCAGACAGCCCCCATAAGCCCATTACTTATTAACCCCCCCCCATAGCCCATTACCAGTCATAACCCCCCCCCCCCCAACAGCCCACAGCCCACCTTAAGTCAAGTCCTAACCCCCTCCATAGCCCATTACCAGTCCTAACCTCCCCCCCACATCGGCTCATGGAAAATTTAACAACAAAAAAAAAAAAAGATGGCTGCTGCCGCTGCGGCAGCGGCAGAATGGAGTGTCCCGCGGGGCCCCCTCTGCCCGGCTGAGCACCTCTGCGCCGGCTTTCAGATACGCGAAGGGAGAGTGTCTCCCTCGCATCTCTGTTAAGCCCCCAGGGGCTGATGGCCAAACAGTGTGACAAGGAGGTAGCAAAAGCCAGAACGATGCTGGGTTGCATACAGAGAGGAGTTACCAGCAGAAAGGAAGAGATACTAATGCCACTGTACAAGTCCTGGTGAGGCCTCACTTGGAATATTCTGTTCAGTTTTGGAGACCATATCTCGCAAAGGACATAAAAAAGCTGGAAACAGTTCACAGGAAGGCAATCAAAATGATTTGGAACCTGCGTCAGAAGACTTATGAGAAGAGACTTGAAGACCTAAATATGTACACTCTGGAGGAGAGGAGGGACAGGGGAGATATGATTCAGACTTTTAAATACTTAAAGAGTATTAATGAACAAACAAACCTCTTCCAAAGATGGGGAAGCTGTAAAACTAGAGGGCATAACATGAAGCTACAAGAGGGTAAACTGAAAGGCAACATCAGGAAATACTTTTTCACTGAATGGGTGGTGGCTGCTTGGAATGCCCTCCTGATGGAAGTGGTGGAGGCAAATACAGTGACAGAATTCAAAATGGCATGGGGCAGACACAGTGGATCCCTGTAAGCAACAGGTTAAAATCTAAACAAACATAACTATCTCTTATATCTCAGTAAATAGGGGTGACCTACACAGAGTGGTGGGTACACCTCTAAAAAAAGGCATGGGGAGGGGTGTTCTGCACGGAGCAGCAAGTGCACCTACTCTTGCCGCCTTGCTGGGCAGACTAGATGGACCATGCTGGTCTTTATCTGCCATCTTATACTATGTTACTGATGACTCTGTGCACTAGTCTTCTGAGGAGCTTCTCCGGCAAGGCTGGAGGAGGAACAATGTTTAATTCAGAAAGCAAATGGCCAATAAGGGGTAGAGAGTTCCTTCCCGTGGAACACCCAGAAAACATTGGAGTCTTCTCCTGCATAGATCTCACCTCTCTTCAAGCTCCGTGGCTGCCAGCTCCCCCCAGAGTTCTGAGGGTCCTTCCTTGAGGTCCTCTGAGTCTGTGACCGAGGGGAATCCTGACCCAGCCATGCGTCTAGCTCCCCTTTACTTCTCTTCTCTGGAGGGACCCCTTCTAAAAAGGAATCCTCCTGCAGTGCAACATCTACCAGAGCAGGCATCTTATGAAGAGAGACCCGAGCCCCTGCCTGCTCTTTCTTAAGGCAGTATGCCTTGTGAAGGGAGAGAATAAATTTGAGAGAAAAAATAGGCTCTGGTAAGGCAGCAACCACCTTGGGCTCTGATCGCGGCAGTAAAGGAGCTGATTTTCATTTACTTTTACTCTTCCTACACTTCATTTGATGCCTCTGGGGAAATGGCTGCCAGTGCCAAAAATGGCCATGGTTTTGACGAGAATCTCCAGCCCAGGAGACTCTGCAGAGAGATGTCCCATCTCAGCATTCATGTTTGCCATGGTTAGAATGGGAAGCCAAGACCTACTGCGTCTCAAACAAAGCAGGCAAAACCCCGACGAAGAAACACCGCGGCAGCCTGCACACTGAACACAAGCTTGAAAAACTAGCCGCATACACTTCCCCAAACCTCACACCCACAATAGCAAGCTAATGTAGAACGCACCACGCGGGAACAGGCAGGGAATTACCGCCGCTCACCGAGCTGCTCCTTAAAACTGCTCACCCCTGCTAGAATCTACTATGCAAAAGCCGGTCCTCCGACCTTGCTGAGTTCCAGTGAGAAAACAGCTGCCTAGGGAACCTCATGTCCTGTAGCTAACAGACTCGTGGGATTCCAGCTGAGGTGGGAAAAGTGATCTGGGGCTCCCAGGTATTTTACCCCGGGCAACAGCTGAAACCCCTAAGGGTCCAGAGAAATAGGGCAGGCCCTGCTCCACTGCCCGCCCTCACTCCAGAAGGGAGTACCCCAGCAGCACTTTTGTCTTCTCTGTGCTTAGAGCCTGTCTCCCTGTAATACCTTTTTTATTTTTTTTATTTATTTATCTATATTTTAAACCGATCCTAAGCCTCACTCCAGGAGTCCACGATGCAAGAGCTCTTCTCCAGCTGCTGAGAACTGAGAGATAGAGTCAAGAGCTGAAGGGAGAGCTCTTAGGCAGCTGGATTTGCCAGAATTCTGACATACTCAGTTTTCAGCTGCTGATAGACGGTGACAACCCATGCGTACCTGGTCTGGCCTGGAGGGACAAGTAGGAAGTACTTGTAATCTGGCCTGGCATAAAATTATATAAAATGGAAAACATGTCATAGATTAGACATTCATTACTTTTGAATTTTGCAAATCATTGTATGACAGCTCAACATAAACTGTGTCTTACTTTTTGTTAGATGTTCGGACTATACAGCAGCGCTCACTTTTGTCCACTGAAACATCATAGACGTCTTTAGGATATGGTAAGTTACGAATCCTCCACTGAAAACTTGTTTTCAGGTCTTTTCGTATTAAAATAGGCTAGGTGTTAAATAGATAAATAAATAAATAAAATACTTATCATTTAATTATCAGCAATATGCATAGCACAGTACACGGTAACAAAGCACCTGAAATTACAGTTTAAGTTTACACACAACTTATTTTTAATATATTATTAGATATACATTAGACAGTACAGATACACATAAGAGACAATTTAATCATTACATACATGATAATTAAAAAAAACGTTTATGGGAAATTTATTATAAGGAAGTTGTTTAGATTTAATGTGGTCTCAAAAGAGTGAGATTTTTTGATTGGATTTGAATATGGGGCAAGACCACCTCAAGAAGTCTATATGGCTGGTAAGGAAGTTAACCCAGCTCCCTTAAGTTCTCAAATCTTTCTTTTGACTACTGCTATACCGACAGTCTCCAGAATTGTTCCTTTATGTGGATGCCTATACTTGGTGAGGGATCTGCCTAAAATACAGTACACCAGTGCTCTCCCCAGAAATTGTTTTCATCTGGGTGCCATGAAGGAGTAGCCTATGGGCTGCACTAAAAACTGGCCAGCAGCAGACAACGTTAACTAGTTGTCTTTCAGACAGTTCCATATACGATGCATTTATTTGTCAATGTTTCAAATTCATTTGTCTAATTCATTCATGTTATATTTACAGATATTGTTATGTTTTTAAGTACTAATTACAAAAGCATTTAAATCATTTTTCCATTCCTGCTCATTATTTTGCCTTGTCAAGTCAACAGATTAGCTAGCCAGTTAGTACAATGAGCCAAGTGATGCGCCCATTTAAAAAGGCCTAGGGAATTAGTAGTACTCAAAATGTAGGAACAATGACACAGCAATTGAGTTCAGAAACCCAGCAGATCCACAAAGTTCAAAACACAAAACATTTTCGTGCACAGTACAAGTATCAAAAAAGAAAATAGTAAGAATTACTGTTCTACATGCAGTTTACTCCTGACTTTTCAAGTCATCTTTCAATCTTCTTTAAATAAAAGCTACGTATTCACTAGAAGGTGAAATTAGACCTTACCTGCTAATTTTCTTTCCTGGAGTCCCTCCAGTCCAGTCCAGACAAGTTGGTTATTCTCCTCTACCAGCAGGTGGAGACTGAGAACACATTTTCAAGTGAGCTATAAGTAGCCCGTGCTAGCCAAGCAAGCCAGTATGAACATCACAAAGCAGGAAAAAAAAAGGAGTTTGAACTCCAATTCTCCACCAACTAAGTGCTCCTCAAACAGTCCGTAAAAGAGAGAAGTTAGATCAACAAACCTGACAGAAAAACCATCACAAGGAACTCAGGCCCTCCAAACCATAGCATTCTGTCCTATCTAATTAATGGCGTTCTTTTCATATTTTCTGTAACTTTTATGTAATATTGTAAACCGCTCTGATGCTTTGGCTTGAGCGGTATATCAAACGTAATAAACAAACATCAGACAACGGTCTGGTACAGAAATATGTACTTTGTCTCTTCTATTTCCTTTGAATCACCTCCATTTTCTGCTTTATCCTTTTTTTTTAAACAAGAAAAGCAAAACCCCAAACAAAAAGCGCACAGCCCGAAAGTAGAAGACAACTGAAACACAAACTCGAAACGAGAACACACGCCACTCCTAATGTATCCGTCAAAAATCGTTCTGCAAGACAATATGCAAGATATCTGCCCACAGAAGCCATGCACCAGGTGGGACCTGGGCTGGACTAGAGGAATTCCAGGAAATAAAATTAGCAGGTAAGGTCTAATTTCACCTTCTAATATGTCCCTTCAGACCAGTCCAGACAAGTGGAATGTAGCAAAGCAATACTAATGACAGAAGAGAGCTGAGACCCCGGCCTGTAGAACCCTGACCCCAAAAATCAGATCCTGCTGGGTCTGCACATCCAGGCGGTAATGTTGCACAAAGGAAAGAAGGGACGACTAGGTCACCACTTTACAAATATCTTGGGGGGGGGGGGGGGCAAACCGAACTCCGCCCGGGACGATGCCAGTGTCGACGTGGAATAAGCCCATATGCCCGAAGGCACTTGGCACCCTTTCAACAGATACACCGATGAAATGGCCTCTCAGATCTGCTGGGAAATTGAGGCCTTGAACGCCACCTCACCTTTGCAGTGGCCTTCGAATAAGACAAAGAGCCTCTCAGACTTTCAAAAAGCCTGAATTGCCTTGAGATACTGCTTAAGTGTCCTACAGGCATCCAGCTTATGATGAAGATGATCCTCCTCCAAGTTATGTACCCCAGAGAAGGAAGGCAAAATCACCACCTGTATGAGGTGACAACTAGACACTACCTCTTTGGGAAGAAAGAAAGGAACTAGATGTAGGACCACCTTTTCCTTAGAAAGAAGCAAACAAGGTGCCCTGCATGACAAGGCTTGAAGCCCGGAAATGCGGTGTGTAGAGCAAATGGCCACCAGGAACATGACCTTCAAGATCAAATCCTTCACCATGGCACCAGAGGGGTTCAAAGGGAGACGCCCCAGGGCTGAGAGCACCAAATTGAGATCCCACAAGGGAACCATCGATCAATAGGGAAGGCGAAGATATTTCATTCTGTGCAAGAAATGAATCACATCAACGTGGGCCGCCAAGGATTGACCCTGAACCTGGCCCCTGAAACATGCCAAGGCCGCCACCTGGACTCTCAAGGAGCCCAGCACTAGCCTCTTCTCAAGCCTCACTTGCAGGAAGGCCAGAATATCAGGGAGCAAAGCCTTCAGAGTGCAAATGTTGTACCCCTCACACCAGTTCTCAAAAATATGCCATACTCATACATAGGTCAGAGAGGTCAACTTTCTGTGGGACTATAGAAGTGTAACAATGACCCGGGGTGAGTAACCTCTTCGTCTCAACTGAGCCCTCTTAAGAGTCAAGTCGTAAATGAGAACCGACCCACGTCCAGCATCCACACTGGTGCCTGAGTGAGCAGGTCCACATCCGCCTGCTCCACTAGTAGCAGCCACATGATATCTGCATACTGGGGAAGTTAAGGCCAGTCTGGAGCAATGAGCACAACTCTTCCGCGATGAGACTCTATCTGCTGCAGGATTTATTTATTTATTTATTTATTTAATGTTTCTTATATACCGCGCTATTTAACATCAGTGCGGTTTACAGGTAACACATTTGTGCAGTGCAGGCAGGTCTGCACTGGACTTACAATAAAACGGGGTTCTTTATACAGGGCTAACAGGGAAACTATGTACAAACTAGGTCCTGCCCTACCAGCGGCCAGGAGAGAAAGATGTACAGCAGGGCCAGTCTCGGCCAGGGTTGAAGCAGGGCATCCAGTCCTTTGGACATGTGCACCCTGTGCCGGCTGAAGAAGCACTTGGCTTTGGCATTTGCCTGGGTCGCCATCATGTACATCACCGCCTTCCCCCAGTGAACCACCACTCACTGAAATGCAACCTGCAACAATGCCTACTCCCCGGGATCCAGAGAGGTGTGACTCGGGTAATCCGCCTGGACATTGTTCTTCCTGCCCACATGGAAGGCTGAGAGCACCAGCAAGTGGGCCTCCACCCACTGTAGCAATGGGATCTCCTTCGCCACCATGGTTGCGATCCAGGTGACACCCTGCCTGTTAATGTAAGCTACCATCGTCACATTGTCTGACAGCACTCTCAGCGCCTTGCAGTGGATCAACGGCAGAAACTCCAGAAATTCCAATCGCACTGCTCGTGTTTCCAGTTAGTTGATCGACCATTGGCTCTTCTCTATGGTCCACTGACCCTGAGTTACCTAAGACAAACAGTGTCCGCCCCAGCTCATCAGGCTGGCACCCGTAGTCACTACTACTCACTCCAGGGATTCGAGAGGCATGCCCATGGTGAGCTTCTCCAAAGTCAGCCACTATTGCAGGTTCTCTCGAGCCGGCTCCTGGAGAGAAAGGCGCACTTCCATAGACTGAAACTGCAGGGAGCACCGCAAAAGAAGGTGCCTCTGCAAGGCTCTCATGTGCAGTCTTGCCCAGGGCACTAGCTCCAGGGTGGCTTCCATAGAGCCCAGCACCTGAAGGTAGTCCCATGCCTGCAGGTGGGGAACCCTCCATAACGTCTGAACCTAGGCTTGCAATTTTGCAATCCTGCCCTCGGGAAGGGAGACCATTCCCCTGAGAGCGTTGAACTGTGCTTCCAGATATTCCAAGGATTGAGACAGATCCATCCTGCTCATGGCTAAGTTGATTATGCAGCCAAGGTCCTGGCGGCAACATACCACTGTTGCCTCAACACTCTCTTGGAATGACGGCCCATATTAGCCAATCATCCAAGAACGGATGAACAAGGACCCCCCTGCCTGCATAAATCCACCACCACCATCACCATGATCTTGGTGAAAACCCAAGGCACTGGGCGAGACCAAAGGGCAGGGCCTGGAACTAGAAGTGTCCCCTGAGCACCGCGAACTGCAGAAATCTGATGAGCAGGCCAGATGGAGATATGTAAATAGGCTTCGGTCAAATCCAGAGAGGTCAGAAACTCTCCCTACTGAACCGCCTGATAGAGCAAAAGGACGAGCATAAAGTCTCCAGCAAAAAACGCAGTACCTTTATGGCCTTGTTGACCCCTTTCAGATAGAGAATGGGGATCCAGGACCCCTCTTTCTGGGGAACCACAGAAAAGATGGAATATCAGCCCAAGCCCCAGTCTCTGCGTGGGACTGGGACAATAGCCTCCAGGCTGAGCGAGCACTCGAGCATCTCCCCTACCGTCTTAAGCCTTCCTCCAGAAGAGTCCTGGAGAACTTGAGGGCATACTCCTCTCGGATTATCTCAAGCACCCAGGCATCCAATGTGAGTTAGGCCCAGGAGGGGAAGAAATGCTGCAGGCGGCCATCCACAGGCTGAACTCCCGTCGGGGTGCCCACACCTTCATTGTGTGAGCTTGGAGGCATCAGACGCTCTAGGGGCCCCTCCTTGGCCTTCCCGGGAGCCTCCACAAAAGGAAAATCCCCATTGCAAGAACTGGGACCTTTATGGGTTAAATGCCTGGGAGGGCCAAAAATGATGCATGTCAGTAATGATCCTGCCCATGTAGTGGAGCCCCGCGCCCAACTCCCTTGGGCTTGTCCTCTGGCAGCTTTGGTACTTTGGAGTTCCCTAAATCCTTGACCAGCTTCTCTAGGTCCTCCCCAAACAGCAACTTCCCTGTGAAGGGGAGCCTGCTAAGCCTTGTCTTGGAGGCAATGTCTGCCGACCAGTTGTTCAGCAAGAGACCATAGTCGCCATGCCTTTAGCAGAGGCCCACAGCCAATCATAAAGTAAGTTCACCAAGAAAGGCTGACCATGACTCTAACCGAGCCACTGAAGCCCAGTCAGCAGGATCTGCCCCTGCTTCCTTCGGACTCCGCTGAGACCACCGGAGGCAGACCCAAGCCACATAGGCTCCGCAGATAGCCCCCTGAAGAGCAAGTGCTGATACTTCAAAGGCCTGCTTAAGTAGGGCTTCCATCCTCCTATCCTGTGGGTTCTTCAGGGCCGTATCAACTTCAACCGGAATTGTGGTCTTGCGAGTAGCCGCTGTTATGAGCGCATCTACCCGCGGCAAGTGCAACTTCTCCTTCTCCTCCAGTGAAATCGAATAGTGCTCCTGCTCACTCACAAACCCATATCTGGGGAGCTCCACTCCTCTGCGATCATAGTCTTCAAAGTCCTATGGAGAGGGAAGGTGCGTGGGGGCCTATAAATGTCTTCCATAAGTCGATCCTCCTGAGAATCCGTGGGTTTCGGTCCTGTCTCTTTCGCAATCTGCAGGACCGCCAGAGACACTGCAATCATGGAGGGGAGCTCATCCCGGTGGAAGAGCCGCACTATTGTGGGATCCTCCCCCATTGAGAGCTCCGTCTCCTCTGGAGGCTGGTTGTCCAGGGAGTCCACTGTATCTTCCAAGGGGTCCAGTGACTCTAAGGACCCCAAGGAGCCGATGTCCAGGTCCTCCTCTGACCAGACCCATGCCCCTGAGCCTTTATCCAACAGGGGCTTGGAGGAACCCGAGGAGCCCTCTCCCCAGCCGTGCTGCAACAGAAAGGCCTGATAGAGCAAAAGGATGAATTTGGGCGGAGAAAGGGAGCCCTTAGGCCTCCCGGAGTCCCCCCCCCCCCCATTACTGTCAATGTTTCTGGAGAAAAAGCAGGATGCAAAAGGGAAGTCTCCAGAGACTCTCTTAGGAATTCAAAATGGCAAAAGGTGCCCACCAAAACCACAGTCCCACCACTATCCCCGGGAGCCCCAGACTGCTCACCGCCATCAACTGTGTTTTGTTCTGATCCCTCGGGATCACCCCTGAGGCCATCTATGTCCAGGGGGGCACCAGACTAAATTCCACCCAAAACGAAGCCTGAGCCCTTGTAGAATGGGTCAGCAAGCCCAGAGGCACCTGCCGTCCCTTCAACAGATTTGCGTAGGTGATAGCCTACTGAATCCACCAAGAAACAGAAGCCTTAGAAGCTGCCTCCCCTTTCCAAGGTACTCCAAACAAAACGTCTATCCGAATGCCGAAAGGGCTGAATTACCATCAAATACTCTTTAAGAACCCTACGAACGTCCAGATGATGAAGGAGCCAGACCTCCTCAGAATCGCTCAGCTCAGAGAAGGAAGGTAGGGAAATCATCTGATTGAGGTGGAAACTGGACATGACGTTTGGAAGAAAGGAAGGCACTGAATGCAATGTGACCCTTTCCTCAGAGAACATCAAATAGAGCTCCTTGCATGAAAAAATCTGCAGTTCAGAAACCCGATGGGCCGAGCATATCGTCACTAGGAAGAGCACCTTCAAAGTCAAGTCCTTTACCATGGCACCTCTAAGCAGCTCAAATGGAATGGCTCCACAATTGTGTGATTTTTCCCGGGAGGCTGTTTCAAAATGTAAGAATGTGGATGCCCATTGTGATGAAGAAGCCCATACTGAACATATGGAAGTAGAAGAAAAGGATGATTTTACCTTTAAACAAACTGACAGTCAGGCTGCACACACGTTTCAGCATTTGCAAGAGAGAGGCAAGCATAGGGAAACAGGAGCTAGGCTGACACACCCAAGCTTTGACGTAACTGCAAGCCTGGAACCTAATTACACACACCTGTTCAGGAAGGCAGACCCAAGGCTCAGGGAACAAGAATATAAACCCTGGCTAGGAGAAAGCAAGGGAGGAGTTGGTGATTGGAGTCTCGCTGAGAGAGCCGGTAAGAGTGTTAGTGAGAGTATTGACTGGAGAGGTGGTTGGAGAAGAGCTGGGAGGAGACCTTTGAGGAAACTCAGCTGCAGTTCTGGAATTGAAGCAGACAGAGCGGAAGGAGAGAAGGGACAGACTGCTGTCAAAAACCTGCCTAGAGGGAGAGAGCAGAGAGACCTTCAGACCTCATTGCCAGATAAAAAGCTTCAAGGAGCTCACAGGTGGGAACCTAGCACTAAACCCAGGAGTTTGCAAAGCTCAGTTTGGGACTGGGAACCAGAGCAGTGCTCCAGACAAGAATTCCAAACAGGGAATCAGAGAGTGTTTCCCTACAGCTGGAAAAAGCTAGCTGAACAAAGCCAGAGAGGGATCTCCACAACCTCAGGTATTTCCAATCCTTACCATATAGAACTGTGCCCAAAGGAAGCACCAGAGGTCTTAGGGGGAAATTATCCTAAGCCGTATAATAACAGCTTAAAGTCAAACTCCTTAGTTCCAGAGTTTGAAGAGATGCAACAGGACTTTAATGAGAGTGACTCAGCAGAAGTGCCTATGGACTGTACACTGTGTTTGGCAGATGATATAGAATCCCTTTGCTAAATGCGTATGAGGGAGCTGAGTGTGAACAAAGGGAAAGATGATATTTTTCTTTGTGAGAAAAACTGTTATGTTTTCTATCTGTTACATGTGATATGCATTGCACGTTTTGTGAGCAAAGAGTGTGAAGCTCAATCAGTTTAAGTTCTGTAAATATCCTCGAGCAAACACCTGAAGAGTATCCTGATTTAATCTGCACTGAATCTTTTTGTTGGGGAATAAATTCTTGTCATTTTGCCTTACTACTGGTCTCACAACTATTTCCATATCAGAGGGCAAAAGAACTACCACTCCTAGCAGGCATAGCGGGAGCAAAAGGTTTTCTCTCACCTTCTGCAAGGAGCATATGGCGGCAACCCCAACCCTCTGAGCCCTAGGCGGAGGGCTGGGGCTTGACACCATATGGAGACACTGGAGAAGGTGGTCTCCATTTTGGACTTCCAGGTGGCCTCTCTGAAATCAGTAGGTGCCTCTGGTATAAAAGAGAATTTGAGTATATACCACAAATTAGAAGCTCTAAAAAATGTCAAGTAGAGTAAAAATCTGAGGTTTCTGAATTTCCCCTTTACCCAGTTATCAGCTGAGATTCTTCTAAGGAAGTATTTTAAAGAGGTGTAGCAACTATGTACCTCAGAGAGTATTCTGATTTCTAAAATTTATTATGTCTCTGACAAAGATATTGGTGATTCTTTTGGGGAAGGATCATACTGCAGTTTTGATCCCTAACACTGAAACTTAACTGCTTTTTTATGCAATTTTACAATAAATTCAAGAAGGTTTAAACAAAACCCTTCTGAAAGAAACAGGGCAACACATGAAAAATATCTTTAACCAAGATATTAAAGGCAATGTCAAAACAAATAAGCAAAATATACATTAATGTGCCAACCCTCTCTAGTCCACTACAGAGAGGGGATCATCTCACAAATTAATAAAAATACATAATAGAGAAAGAAAAATTGGAAGTCGAAATCCAGACCAACATCTAATATGAGCCTAAGTGGAGTCGATAGAAGATTCTAAGCGCCTGGCATTTATAAAAGCAAGCAATTGAGAGGGCTCAAAGAATACATAGGAAACAGACTGATATTTAATCAAACATTTGCATGGATGTTTTAGAAAAAAATAGCCTGCCCAACTGCAAGATCCCAGGATGGAGCAGTAAAAGCTCTCTGCACCGTTTCTGGGTATCTCTTGCCAAATCTCGATACATACGAACAGCTAAACCCCGAAACAGGAGCTTCCTTTTCTGAAAAAACAATTTTAACATCCACTCTTTGTCTGACAACAGAGCAAAAGTTATTAATAGGGTAGAAGGCTCCTGAGAATCAAGACCCGAATTTTCCAATAAATCAGTAACATTGAGAGCCTCTCCTTGCACCAACCCACCCCCTGAATTCCCTGTGAGAGGAACACGTTTAGCTTTAGGAAGATAATAGATTTTTACCAACTTAACTGCTTTTTAAGATTCTCAAGATATTTCTTCTAGAGCTACTTTAGTAGTTTCCTTTGTAAATGAAAGTGATAAGTCCTTGATTTTGAAAAATTATTTCAAGAATAAAGATTGCCTTTTTTGTGGGTTCAAACTGCAGATTTTTCCTGATGTTTCCAAGGCTACCCAATTGAGGAGGAAACTTTCTTTCCTACAAAGCCAGGGTTCTTGCAAGGTACCTTTTACCTTAGATATCCCTGCAAGTGTTTAATTATGCTACAGTGTGTTAAATATGTTTTTCTGGATCCTTCTCATTTGGAGAAGCTCTCGATACAAAAAGGAGACTTCCAATCCTGGTTCCCAAGAGGGAAGGAGGATGTTTAGTGTCGTGCGTTTTGATGCTTCAATGGAGTAATAAAAGTTTTGCAGCTATGTTATGTAGTTTTTTGGCTACCAATTGTGCTTACTGTATTTCTCGTGAATTATGCTCCCCTTAATATGGGCTAAATATTCCGGTATGTTTCTTGTTTATGACTTTATGATTTACCTTTCTATATTATTTGACTAGATTGTGAGCTCTGATGAGCAGGGACTGTCTTTTCTTCATGTATGTCCAGCGCTTCGTACGTTTGAAGCGCTTTATAAATGTTAAATAGATAGATAGATAAATATTGGCCTATGTTTCTTTACTCGTTTTTTGGATTGAATATTTGTATAATTTGAAAAAATAAAGTAAAAAACAAGAAACAAAAAGAAACAAACGAAGGGGCTCCCAGCACTGCGAGCACCAGATTAAGATCCAAGGAGGGAACTGCAGAACGGTGCGGGGGTAAAGGTACTTCACGGCCCGCAGAAAACAAATCACATCTGCACGTGCCACCAGGGATTGACCCAGAATATGGCCTCAGAAACATGCCAAGGCTGCCACTTGGACCTGCAAGGAGCCCAGGGCGAGCCCTTTGTCCAGACCAGCCTGCAAAATTGCAAGAATTTCAGGGAGAGAATCCCAGAGGGGGCTGACCTCCTGCTCACTGTACCAGGCCTTGAAAATGCTTCAAGTCCGGATATAGGATAGAGGTCGAATGCCTGTGGGCTTGAAGAACAGTATCGATGACTGGAACTGAGCAGCCCTAGTGTTTCAGCCAAGCCCTTTCATGAGCCAAGCCGTAAGCAAGAACTGACCCACCTCGGGAATTTGCACCGGTCCCTGGGTGAGTAGGTCCACATCCGTGGGCAGCCAGAATGGCTCTGCTACTAGGAGCTGCATTAGGTCCACATACCCCAGACAATGGGGCCAATCTGGCACAATCAGGAGATTCTACTCGCTGAAGGACCCAGTCTGTCAGATGCCATGGAGGGAATACATAAAGGAAATCCAACCTTGGCCAAGGCTGCACTAGAGCACTCAGCCCCTCAGATATGCGAATCCTGTGGTGGATGAAGAAGCAGTCGACTTTAGCTTTCTCCAGGGACGCCATTAAGTCGTTAGTGGGATGGGAACATCTGGGGGATGTAGAAAAACAGTGGGCAAAACTGAAAGGGGATATTTTAAGGGCAACCAACGTTTTGTTAAAATGGTAAATAAAGGTAAAAGGAAAAGGAGACCGCTATGGTTTTCGAAAGAAGTAGCTGAAAAAGTGAAGAAAAAGAGGGAGGCCTTCATGAAATACAAGAGATCACAAACAGAGGAAGACAGACATCTGTATTTGGAAAAACTTAGAGAAGCTAGCAAAAGTAGTCAGGAAGGCAAAGATTAAAAAGGAGGAGGAAATAGCCAATGCAATAAAATGGGGGGGATAAGACATATTTCAGATATATTAGTGAGACGAGGAAGGGCAAAAGTGGTATTGCCAGACTCAAGGGTGCAGGGGAGGAATATGTAGAAGCTGATAAGGATAAAGCAGAATTGCTTAACAAATAAAGGGTGAGCCAGTCAAACCTGCATTTTTGAAAAGGGCGGGAGAGCCGTGAAAGTGGGCGGAGCGAGTTAGCAAGGTTACCATTGTGTCCCCCACAACTAAGCATTTCAGTCGCCATGGAGCAGTGGTCTAAACAACAACGTTCATTCGCTGTGAAAGCGTTTTACCAAAGTGGTAGTTATGCAGCCGCTCAGCGTCGTTTCCGGACGAATTTTCAAATTAATCGAAATAAGCCAGTGCCGTCTGTTAATTCAATCAAATTGTGGGTGACAAACTTTGAAGCAATTGGTGAAACGAGAAGCAGAAGGGGTGGCAGTGCAAGATCAGTGCGAACTCCCGCGAATATTGACCGCGTGAGAGACGGTGCCACAAGTCATACAGCCCGTGTGAGCATGAATGTTCTCAACAATGTTTTTCCAAATCGGGTGATATCCCGAAATGGAGCAATTTCTTGGCCTCCCCGATCGCCCGACCTCACAGTGTGCGATTTTTTTCTTGTGGGGGTACCTGAAGAGTAAAGTCTTTGAACAACGACCTCCAACGCTTGGGGAACTCAAGAGGAGAATCCGGTTGTGATGGGCAGTTTCAGAAATCGCCTACAAGAATGTCTCAATCGGGAAGGACACCATCTTACTGGCGTTATTTTTAAACAGTGAATGTTGTTTCTTAAATGCTTTTTAATGTACATTAAGATAGTAACAATAAAATTTTGAAATATCCATCCGTTTATTTTTTACAGTCATTTCAAAAATGCAGGTTTGACTGGCTCACCCTGTATTTCTGTTCTGTGTTCACAGATGAAGAAACAGGAGCAGGACCTCAGAAAACACCCACAAACAGGAACAGACACGAGGGACATCTTGCACAATTTTCAGAAGACTGTGTTCGTGAGACACTAGCTCAACTTAAAGTAGACAAAGCGATGGGGCTGGATGGGATATACCCTAGAATACTGAGGGAACTTGGGGACGTTCTAGCTGCTCCACTGACTGACCTTTTCAATGCCTCGTTGGAGTTGGGAGTGGTGCCAAAGGACTGGAGAGAGGCTCATGTGGTGCCTTTACACAAAAGAGGAAGTAAGGATGTGTTTGAAAACTACAGGCCAGTTAGTTTAACTTCGGTGGTGAGTAAATTATTGGAAACACTGCTGAAAGAGAAAATAGTGAGGTTTCTGGAGTCCAGCGGATTACAGGATCCGAGGCAGCATGGGTTCACCAGAGGCAGGTCTTGTCAGACAAATCTGATTGATTTCCTTGACTGGGTGACCAGGGAACTGGACAGAGGGAGAGCCCTAGATGTGGTGTATTTAGATTTCAGTAAAGCCTTTGACACTGTTCCTCACAGACGACTTATAAACAAACTGAGCATGCTCGGGATAGACCCTAAAGTTACTGCTTGGGTTAGAAATTGGTTTGGTGGGAGGCGACAAAGAGTACAAGTAAATGGAGCTCACCCTGAGGAGAAGGATGTTACCAGTGGTGTGCCCCAGGGATCTGTCCTTGCTCCGATTCTTTTTAACATCTTTGTTAGTGATATAGCGGAAGGGCTGTCGGGTAAGGTTTGCCTCTTTGCGGAAGATACCAAAATCTGCAAAAGAGTAGACACCCAGGAAGGTGTAGATAACATGAGGAGGGATCTAGCTAAGCTTGAAGAATGGTCTAGAATCTGGTAGCTGGGATTTAAAGTTAAAAAATGTAAGGTCCTGCATTTGGGCTGCAGCAATCCAAAGGAGCAATATAGTATAGGGGGTGAAGTACTTTTGTCCATTAGAGAAGAGCGGGATCTAGGCGTGGTTGTGTCTGATGATCTTAAAGTAGCTAAACAGGTAGAAAAGGCGACGGCAAAAGCTAGAAGGATGCTTGGGTGCATACAGAGAGGAATGGCTAGCAGAAAAAAGGAGGTGAGGGTGCCTCTGTATAAGTCTTTGGTGTGACCTCATTTAGAGTATAGTGTGCAATTCTGGAGACCGCACGTTCAAAAGGATGTGAACAGGATGGAGTCGGTGCAGAGGGTGGCTACTAAAATGATTAGTGGTCTTCATTATAAAGCATATGAGGACAGACTGAAGGATCTTAATATGTACACCATAGAGGAAAGGCGGGATAGAGGTGATATGATTGAGATGTTTAAATACCTATGTGGCATAAATTTTCAGGGAGAGAGCTTCTTTCAATTGAAAGCAAGTTCTGCTATGAGGGGACATGGGATGAGGGTGAAGGGAGATAGATTCAGGAGTGATATGCGGAAATATTTCTTTACAGAAAGAGTGGTGGATCCGTGGAATAGTCTCCCAGTGGAGATGGTAGAGATGAGGACAGTAACTGAATTCAAAAAAGTTTGGGACAAACACAGCGGATCTCTGAAGGTAAAAAGGGGACTGTTTTAGTTGTTGATATGGAAGGACAGACTAGATAGGCCATGTGGTCTTTTTCTGTCGTCATATTTCTATGTTTTTATATTTCTATGTTTTTATATTTCTATGTTTTTATATTTCTATGTTAGAACGCCGTCTCCCACAGCGTCCACTCCCCTGGATCCAGGGATTTGCAACCCAGGTAATCTGGCTGGACATTGTCCTTTCTGGCGATATCAGCAGTTGAGATCGCCTGCAAGTGAGCCTTCCCCCACTAGCAGCGGAATAGTCTCTGCCACCACTGGCAAACTCCGGGTGCCGCCCTGCCGATTGATATATGCCAGTCATGGCGTTGTCTGACAGCAATCGGACCACCTTGCGCTTCAGCAGCGGGAGGAAAATCTCCATGGCCCAAACCACTGCCCATGTCTCTAAGCGACTGATCGACCACTGGCTCTTCTTCAGAGTCCACTAGCCTGAGCCACTTGGGACAATGTCACCCAGCCAGTTAGGCTGACTTCGGTGGTCACGACCACTCAAACCGGTGACTCTAGCGACACCCTGCCACCAGGTTCCCCACGTCCAACCACCACTGTAGACTCACCCGAGCCTCTGCCTGAAGTGAGAGACGACCATCCATAGACTGTTTCTACGGAGACTATCTTGCCTGTAAGGGCCTCATATGCAGTCTTGCCTAAGGCACAAGCTCCAGTGTGGCCGCCATTGAGACCAGTACTTGGAGATAATCCCATGCCATTGGACGGAGGGTCCTTCACAACTCCTGCAGCTTTGCAATCCTGCTTTTTGGAAAGAAGACCATCCCCTTGAGAGTGTCAAACTGAGCCCCCAGATACTCCAAGGACTGAATCAGTTCAAGCCTGCTCTTGGCGAAGTTGGATTATCCAGTACAAGTCCTGAAGACCTGGATCACCCCATCGGTCGCCTCACAACTCTCCCAAAACGACTTGGCCCGGATTGGCCAATCATCCAGATATAGGTGAACAAGGACTCCTTGCCTGAACAAGTCTGCTGCCATGACTACCATGACTTTGGTGAAGACCCACAGCTTGGTGGCAAGACCGAAGGGCAAAGCCTGGAACTGAAAATGCCCCTGGGGTACTGCAAAATGCAGAAACTGCCAGTGATCGGGCCGAATGGGGATGTGTAAGTAGGCCTCTATCAAGTCCAAAGCAGTCAGGTCTCCATGCAGGAACGAGGAATTTTCAGGGCCTAGCTGACATCCTTCAAATTGAGGATAGGTCACTATGAGCACTCTTTCTTGGGAACCAGAGTAGATGGAATACTTCTCAAGCCCCAATCTTTGCGAGTGACCGGGATCACTGCCTCTAGCTGCAACAGTCAATCAAGCGTCTCCTCCACTGCCCGAACTTGGTCCAGGGGCCCACACGGGCACCACATAAAGACTTCGGCAAAAGTCCTGGCAAACCTGAGGGTGTAAACCTCCTGAATCACCTCGAGAACCCACATGTCTGATGTAATTTAGGCCTAAGTGGGAAGAAAGCACTGCAGATGACTGCCCACAAGCTGGATTCCCGCCTGGGCCTCCAGACCTTCATTGTGAAGACTTGACAATCCCAGAAGCTCTGGAGGCACTTCGTTGGTTTTCTCAGGAGCTTTCTCAAAAGGACCCTTCTGCAGAAAATGGGACCTGTGAGGATTAACCGCCTGGGCAGGTCAAAACCCGCAGGACTCTCTGCCATAGCCCCTCTGCCTGCTCCCTTTGGTTTGTCCCCCAGTAATCTGGGCATCTTTGACCAGTTTCTCCAAGTCTTCTGCAAATAGCAACATCCCCGTAAAGGAGAGCTTGCTGAGTCTCACCTTAGAGGCCATGTCCACTGACCAGTTATGCAGCCAAAGCAACCAGCGAGCGAAAACCATTGTTAACCATACCCTTGGCTGAAGTGCTCAGAAAATCATAAAGTAGATTCACCAAAAAGGCTGAGCCCCATTCCAGTTGGGCCGTCTCAACCTGGTCTGCAGGATCTGCCACAGTCTCCACCGGGATCCTTTGAGACCACTGGAGACAGGGCCAAGCCATGTAGGCCCTGCAAATGGCTCCCTGCAGGGCCAGCACTAACACCTCAAAGGCCTGTTTCAACAGATCCTCCATATGCCTGTCCTGTGGATCCTTCAGAGCTGAACCACTTTCCATCAGGATAGTGGTCTTACAAGTCACCACTGTCCTAAGGACATCTACCCGAGGCAAACACAACTTGTCCTCCTCCTCTGGAGGAATTGGATATGTGTGCGCCATACTCTGATACACCTGGAGGTCCTGTCAGGGGTACTCCACTCTTCCACAATCATAGTCTTCACGGCCCTGTGGACTGGGAAGGAACAAGAAGGCTTCCGGATGCACTTCATCAGCAGATCCTCTGAGGACATTGCTGGCTCAGAGCTAGGGTCCTTCATAATGCACAATACTGCCAAGAACTCTGAGATAAGTGATGGAAGGTCATCCCAATGGAAAATCCTCACCACAGTGGGATCTTCCCCCACTGAGAGTTGCTCTTCAAGTTCCTCCTGAGGATGCTTCTCCAGGAGGTCCGACGGTCTCTCCAAGGGATCAGTAAAATCCAGGGAGCCCACGGAGCAATGCTCCGACTCGTCCTCCACTCTGTCCTGCCATGGGAGCTTAACCCCAATTGAGAGGCCTGGGCCTTTAACAAACGAAGGCCTGGCGGATGCTGGGGGCCCTTCCCCCAGCCGTGCTGCATTATGAAGGTCTGATGCAGCAACAGGACAAATTTAGGGGAAAAGGGGGAGGCCCTGGGTCCACTACTCTCTCCTAACATTGCTGAGGGATCCGGTAAGGAATCAGCTATCTGCTACAAAACACGGGGTAACCATGCTCTCCACAGCTGCAGGAACTAATACCAACAAAATGGCTACCATTCCTGCCAAAACTGCAGGACTGCCACCATCTCTGGGAGCACCCTCTTGCTTCCTCAGATCTGCCCTGCATGGTTCCAGCCCTCCTGGGACTTCCCCAAGGTGATCTGCAGCAGCCGCATTCTCCCACAGATATCCGTGGCACAACCCTACCTTGGGGGACTGAGCTCTGCAGCTGCCACGATACATCCCAAACCTAGGACCCCATGGCCCACAGAAACTTCACCATCCACACCGACATGCCCAGAGCCGACCCTGGACCTACCCCAATGCCGCGTCCCCCACAGACTGCCACTGAATTTAGCTGCCAGTCTCTGTTCGTGCTTCTGCCTGCTTTCGATTGTTTTGTTTTTCTAATGCCTTAAAGGTGCAAAAGCCTGCTCTACCCTTGGCCCCCTCTCAAAGTTTGGGGAGGAGGACAGAGGGAGCACTCCAAGGGGGAGGGGGACCTAGCACTACCGGGTTCTGCACCCCGGGCCTATCCACAGACGTTGGGTCCAAACTACAAGCTGCACAGGCTATGCTCCTTTACCATCTGTTGGAAACTGAGAATACCGACTTGTCAGTGGGCACAGGTTTCTTATAGCACACTTCTGAGTTATGGTCTCAGTCTCCACCTGCTTGTAGAGGAGCATAACCCACTTGTCTGGACTAGGCTGGAGGGACATATTTGAATTATAAATTTCATTTACTAAATTCTCAAACCACATGATGGCTACTGTATCATTTTACCTTCATATATGTTAAAGTCCTAAAGCCTTCTGCAATGCATAAAACAATATAACATAGAATAAATTCACAGTTTATTATTTGAGACTTTCTTAAAATGAATCAACTAATTGGTTCACTTTCAGTTATAATAAAAAAGGAACATAACTGAAATCCTAAATTAGCTCACTTAATTTACTGAAGATTTCTACATTGCTTTTTGAAGAAATGTTACTCTGTCCCTAGATATGACGTTCAACAGTTAACATTATCATCACTGATAAACAGTGTCATCATTAGAACTTGTTATGGAATCTGATTTACTTACATTGCAACTGCTTTCCTTTATGTGGTCCACCTCCAGCATGCCAGTAGACAACGGTGCAAACTCTCCCACTTCAATTTGCCACTGTCCATATGCTCCCAGGGCATTTTGCTGTCTCCATTTTCTGACTGAAAACATGAGGAAAAGTCTACTTTACAGGCTATTCTTTGACAAATTATATCAGTGTACTGTAAATATTGAAAAGCTCCGTGCAGAATATTTAGGAAAAAGGCCATTAGGGAACAGCAGTTCCCCAACCCCCACCCTGACTAAATCCCCTGGCAGTTCTCAGTCCTTGACCCCTTTGGTGCCTCTTCCTCTGAGTGATTCAGGCTCAGATCATTTGGAATTGTGCCGTTAAGCTAAGACCATGGACCATATAGGAGGAAGAGGTGCTTAAGGAGCAGATTAGAGAAGTGCCAGACCTGCCTACACTGCTCGCAAGCAATGTTTCCTCTAATTTTCTGTAGGCTGTGTGCGCATAAAATATCAGCTGTGCAGCTTTTGAAGGAAGGTTAAATTTTTGTGCGCCACGTAACGACACTCGGAGTTATATACTTTAAAATTTGACTACACGTCAGAATACAGTATGTACACCACATTGATTGCACTAGAAAATATTGTAGAACTTGTGAAAACCGTAAATACACAACTTTTAAATTTTAAGACGTCTGTGTTGTTTTCTATCAGAATCAGAACCGTAATGTTTGTTTGCTCTGTTATAAAGTATGTGCGCTTGCTCGGCGAGGTGTGTGCGCGCGCGCACGCGCACAGCTTAGAGGGAACAGTGCTCGCAAGGGGTTCTGGTTGGGTCACAAGAAGGAGAGGAGAAGAAGAGTCTAGATATTTCTAGATAATGGACCTTTAGATAAATGGTACTCTACTGTATAACTATGGGTTCTGATTCTACGTGTGGTGATATTTTACTTACCACATAATGTCCTTTCCTTGAGTCTTGCTAGGCCAGTCCAGACAAGTGGGTTGTTTTTCCCTACCAGCAGAGGTAGAAATGGAGAAAAAAAAATCTAGAGGTTTCTTATGACCTCATCCTGCAACCATATCTGAAGCAACTAGGGAATACTTCCCAAGTAGTCATACCGCAGAGCAGGCAGTGTCTCCTCTTAGATGACATGAGCCTGTTCCCAGAACTGCAAGTCCTCTCCGCACTCAGCCAAGACATTCTAGAAGAGGTCGCACTCAGAGCACAAGTACCAGGAATGCGGAACTACCGCATGTTGGAGATGAAAGCTTTTAAACAGCGCATGCTCAAGCCACATGTTGAGAGCCACAAATACCAAACGTAGCTATATACGCAGTATTGAACATGGGATACAGCACAGCCACACTCCAGTAACGAGCACCCACAGAACAAGCCCGAAGCAGAAATGGGTGGGGGGGGGGGGGAAGGGAGGAAAAAAAAGCATTTAACCAAATGATTCTGCTGAACTAGTCCCAGATCCAACAGACAAATCTCCCAGTGGATGAGGTCAGAGGTCCCCAAAGATAATTTTATTTAAGTAAGGAAATGAAGACTTGGTACAGTAAACTTGAGCTTAACGTAAATCTGGCACTCACGCCCAGGGAGTCTCAAACAGACAGTGCTGGGGTCAATGCTACTCCCTTGCTTCCAAGGCCTGCAGGCACATACCTCTAAAGATTATCATCCACATCTTCAGGAGAGAACTGGAGAAAGGAGGGGGAGGGGCATTGAGGCTGTGCAACTGATCCTCTGGAGTCCTGATCCAATTATTTTGGCTCTTCTACCGGCCATTAAAAGGATAAGGACAGGGAACTAAAGTGACACCCCCCTCCTTTAGCAAACCTCAGAGGTTTTAAAGGGTGACCCAACAGGAGCTATCCCCACATAGAGCTCAAGTGAGGAAGTCACCCCTAAGAGCGGTTACTTATGAGCTAAATCAAATTTCCTCATGTTTTCACAGAACTGCTCAGTTGTATCCACTCTCTGCTGGAGACAGAGAATACTGGGAAAGTATGCCCCTAGCTGCCTCAGATATGGTTGCAGGATAAGACCATAAGACACCTCTAGTTTTTTTCTCTGTCTCCATCTCTGCTGGTAGGCAAACACAACCCACTTGGTTCAACTGGCCTAGCAAGATGATATGGAAACAGGGCTTTGTTGGTGTACACATTTTGCGAAAAAATAATTTTGTGCAGCTTTTTAGGTGAATTCCATTCAATGACCCAAAGCCCTAATTTTCCAGCCCATTCTCCTAGAAACAGCATCAGCTCTCGCTTCTCCAAGCCTCCCTTCTTCCAAACGCAGCAGCATCAGCCCCCTTTTCCAAGCCCCTCTTCCTCTAGCTCCAGAACCGATCCACCTGAGGCATATGCAACGGGCCCTGCATTAGGAGATCCTTCCTGGCCGGCAGCTTCCACGGCGACTCCACCAGAAGCCGCACTAGATCAGCATACCATGGTCTTCTTGGCCAATCCGGCGCAATTAAGATCACTTGACCCCTGTGTCTCTCTATGCGCTGCAGCACGTGACCTAACACCACCCATGGCGGAAACACATATAGCAGCTGTTCCTCCGGCCACCTCTGAATCAGAGCGTCCAGGCCTTTGGACATCCTTTCTCTTCTTCTGCTGTAAAACCTTCCTACCTTTGCCGACTCGAACATCACCATCAGATCCATTACCGGAGACCCCCAAAGCTGAACTAGCAAACCGAACACCTCCGGATGAAGAACCCACTCCCCTGGGTCCACCTTGACACGGCTCAAGAGTCGGCTGTGACATTGTCCACTCCTAATAAATGCGCTGCCGATAGTGCCTCCAGATGCAGTTCGGCCCAACCGAGGAGCTCCTCTGCCTCCTCTTCAAAAGCCACACTGCTGGTGCCTCCTTGATGACTGATATAGGCCACCGCTGTAGCGTTGTCTGACAGCACTCTGATTGCTTTCTCCCGCACCAGCTGCCGGAAAGCTCTTAGCGCTAGAGTTACCGCCCTTAATTCCAACCAGTTGATTGACCACTTCCGTTTTTGGTCAGACCACTGGCCTTGGGCAGACTGCCACTCGAAGTGCGCCCCCCAGCCGAACAGACTTGCATCTGTCGTCACTGGCTGCCAATCCGGCGTTTCCAATGGCATTACTTTCTCTAGACCTCCCGGAGCTAGCCACCAGTGCAGTGACTGTCTTGTCCTCAATGGACAGACCAGCTTTTGGGACAACTGATCTGATTGATGCGACCATCTCCTGAAGCGAGCTCTCTGCAACGGCCTCATATGCGCCCTGGCCCACTGTACCACCTCGAGCGTAGCTGCCATTGTTCCCAAGAGCTGTAAGTAATGCCACGCCGAAGGAGCCCTTTTTTTCTAAGAAACCTCGCACTAGCTGCCTGAGCCCTTGGACCCTGGAGTGCGGAAGAAACACCCGGCCGCTCCTTGTGTCGAAACGGGCCCCTAGGTATTCCAACTCCTGAGACGAGACCAACTTGCTCTTTGCTACATTCACTACCCACCCTAAACTCTGAAGAAACTGCATCACTTGGCAGGTAACTGCCACGCTTTCGCTCCTTGACTTCGGTTGAATTAACCAATCGTCCAGGTAAGGGTGCACCAGTATTCCTTCTCTGTGCAACGCCGCCACTACTACCACCATTACCTTGGTGAAGGTGCGCGGTGCCAGGCCGAACGGCAAAGCCTGAAACTGAAAATGCCCCATGGGAACTGCAAACCGAAGGTATTGCTGATGCTCCAACCGATTGAGATATGCAGATACACTTCCGAGAGGTCCAAAGAAGTGAGAAACTCTCCCTGTCGGACCACCACTATGACCGATCTCAATGTTTCCATGAGAAAGTGCGACACTCTGAGACACTTGTTTACCCCCTTGAGGTCCAGAATTGGTCTTAAGGACCCGTCCTTTTTTGGTACTACAAAATATATTGAGTATCGACCATATCCGCACTGGTCTGCCGGCACGGGCCTCACCACCTTGAGAGCTATTAGCCTTTCCAGAGTCCGCTGCACCGCTCGTCTGGAAATTGTCCTGCATGGAGATTGTACAAAGGCGCCGAACACTGGACGCTGGAGCTCAAAGGCATAACCCTTCTGAATGACCTCCAACACCGACTGATCGGACGTAATTTGGGCCCAGGCCGGATAAAAAAAAAACCCCAGTCGACCTCCTATGAGTTCCAATCCTGCCTGGGCCCACCTCGCTTCATTGTGACTTCTTGAAGTTCGAGGAAGAGGAGGCTCCAAAACCTCTACCTGCTCCTCTGAACGCTCAAAACCCCTGGGACTTATATTGAAAACGTCCCCTTTGAAACTGACCATACCGTGACGGACAAAATCTCCGAAACTCCCTTTGCTGGCTCTTGGAGGGAGCTAGAGGATGACTCTGCTTCGGCTTATCCTCCGGCAACTGTCCACCTTTGGACTCTCCGAGGTCCTTAACCAACTTATCCAAATCCTCTCCAAAGAGGCGTTTACCCCGGAAGGGGAGTTTAGCTAGCCGTGCCTTAGAAGCAGCATCCGCCGCCCAGTTACGGAGCCAGAGGTATCTGCGCACCACTACCATGGACGCCATACTTTTCAACAGCCCACGAATCAGATCATACTGAATATCTGCCAAATAAGCTGCTCCTCGCTTGTCTCTTCCTCCCAGTTCCCTTTCATCTTTTGGGACCATCGCAGGCACGCTCTTGCCACCCATGCTCCACAAATGGCCACATGCATAGAAATGGCATTGACATTGGAGATAAGAGCCGCAAGTTCTTATTTTTATTTTATTTTTATTTACATTCGCTTATATACCGCGCTATTCTGAATCAGTGCCGTTTACATTAAACAAACTGAAATTACATTGAACAGGGCATTATAACTTGGAGATAACTATTTTACAGGGAACATGGGCTATGGAGGGCTAAATGGCTTGCCCAAGACCACAAGGAGCACCTGTGGGACTAGAAACCCCAGTCCTTCCGGCCCAAGGTTGCTGTCCTCTAGTGGGATTTGAACCCCCGACCTTCCAGCCTGAAGTACCTTGCCCCAACCACTAGGCCACTCTTCACGCCTAAACACCCTGACCACTCTTGCCTGGTCTTCATGCTCCGCTATCTCGCCTTCCTCCAGCTCTACATCAGCCTCAGAGTCATCTAAATCCTCCGACTGATCGTCCGAGACCACCATCTCCACCTTGTCTTTCCCTAACTTAGGCTTTTTACAAGGTACGCTGTCCACTACTCCGTCCAGGGGAGCCCCAGAGTGCTTCAGACCCAACACTCCCTCTGTTTCAGCAGATCCTGTTTTCCCCCCAAGCGCCTGCTGTAACAGTGCCATAAAATCATGAGAGAATATTGCTGCCAGTCCCCCCTGTAGCAAAGGTTGGGAAGTGGTGGCTTCTAGCGCCGAGGAAGGACCCGGCGCCGGTACCGGAGGTGGCGCAGCCGGGGAAAGGGGCTCAGGAGAGCCCGAAGCCTCCCCCCGATGAGCTTCACCTTCCACCTTTGTGCCCCCTGCCACAGCCTCCTCTGTGCACAGCTCCTGCACACACCATCCTCCGAGACCGACCCTCTCCTGGCCCCACACATCAAACATTGAGGCCTAGCGGGCATAATGCTTTCAGTCAGGGACCTAAAGTGACCTACAGCGCAGCCAAAAAACAAAATAATCCTGATTCTTATATCCTTTCTTTTTTTTTTTTAATCTACTTGTGAAAAAACCACAGCAACAGACTGCCTTCGAAACTAATACTAAAACTAAAAACTAAACTAGAAACTAAGGCCTGCGCCGGGAACAGCAGAAAAAAAATGACCCCTTCGCTGTTTCCCGCGCTGACTCCGCATGTCCCGGGCCTGTCGGCACATTCCGCCTGCGCTCTCAATTCAGAGGCGCCATGCGGCCTACGCGTCTGCTCTCCCGTTCGTCCTGGACGTGAGGGGAGCCACCTGGCATCCACCTGCGCTCAGCCCCTCTCACCTCAGACTTCGCCAGTGAGAAGACGACATCCGCTCAGGTACTGTAGTCCCGGCCGCGGGAGAGAGACCGCTGAAATTTCCGCCCTGCTCTGAACACTGTCAGCATCGTAGCTGCCCTCAACGCTCCTCAACCGTAGTGCGGGTTCGGGAAATGGAGGCCCCTGCAACCTCTCCCACACGCTTCCTTGTGCCTCAGTACTTCCAGGGAGGGACAGCCGCACCCTACAGCAAATTCAAAAGCCGTTGTGAGAACAAATTCGGCTTTAAAATTTACTTAAAGGGATATACCCCCCTTTTTTTTTTTTTTTGCTTAGACGAATGTCCCAACTATCTAAACTACCCTAAAAACTTCCTTAATCATTCCTCTCTGTGAGCCCCGAACCTCTAGGCTCACGCCTCTCCAGCTGCTTGGAGACTGAGAATACTGAACTATGTGGGCGGTCCCTGGACTATATTTATACTAGTGTCACCAAAAAAGGTGACGTGCTCAGTCTCAAAGTTGGGGGAGGAGGTGCTTAAACCCCAGATGTTCGGGACTAGACTGGAGGGACGCTAAGGAACACCGTTTTAAGCGTTAAATCTCTCATGGTGATGTGCTTAAGCGGCTCAAAAGGAGCCCGCATCAAAACCCCGAAGACGAGGGACAGATCCCATGCCGATACCAGAGGCCGAACCGGAGGACGAACCACCTTAACCACCTTAAGGCAATGGGACACATCCGCATGGGACGCTATAGAGCGACCACCAACAGGCCCTCGAAAACAAGTCAACGCAGCTACTTGCACCTGGAGGGACCCCAGCGCTAACCATTTATCCAGACCCTCCTGGAGGAAGGTAAGAATCTTCGGGATTCCCGTCTTCCAAGGAGAGATACTCCGCTGCACGCACCAAGCCTCAAAGATGCGCCAAACTCGGGCATATGCTGACGAAGTCGACGGACGCCGAGCCTTTAGAAGGGTTGCGACCACGCTACTTGAATAAGCTTTACCGCTTAGGCATCGGCATTCAAGAGCCAGGCTGTAAGCAAGTAGCAAATCGGGTTGTCCATCAGAATTGGGCCGTGACATAGTAGACCCCGATGAAAGCACAGTTACTTACCTGTAACAGGTGATCTCTGGGAACAGCAGGAATTAGTCCTCACATATGGGTACGTCGGTACCGACGGAGCCTGCGCGGGAAAGCTCCCCAGCTTCCTAGAATGGAAGCTTTTGGGACCTCCCACTGCACATGCGCACTGCCTTCCCGCCTTCCTGAACAGCTCTCCTCAGTTTCGAGTTTATAGCTGAGTCAATAGAGAGAGGACAGGAAGATAGATAGATAAAAGATACAACTCCTAGGGGAGGTGGGTGGGTTGTGAGGACTAATTCCTGCTGTTCCCAGAGATCACCTGTTACAGGTAAGTAACTGTGCTATCTCCAGGAACAAGAAGGAATAAGTCCTCACATATGGGGACTCCCTAGCTTAGATGCGTGGGATCCCCTGTCAAGGTTCGCCATCTTCGTATGGATCTCAGGCATCCATCCTGGGAAGGTGGGCAGGAGTTGTCTAAGAATGGAACAGGTGTTTGAGGACAGCCTGGCCAAACAAGGCATCCCGGCGGGAGTCTTTGTCCAAACAGTAATGGGCTGTGAAGGTATGAACCGAGGCCCAGGTAGCGGCTCGACAGATCTGATCAATGGAAACAGAGTGCAGATGAGCCATAGAAGTTGCCATGGCTCTCACATTGTGAGCTGTGACATGGCCTTCCAGAGAAATGTTTTTACTCTGGTAAGCAAAGGAAATACACTGAGCAATCCAATTGGAAAGTGTACGCTTGGAGACTGGAAGTCCCAAATGTGAAGGATCAAAAGCCACGAAAAGTTGAGAAGACTTTCGATGTGGCTGAGTCCTATTAAGGTAAAAGGCTAGAGCTCTTTTACAATCCAGAGTATGAAGGTTCCTCTCTGCACTGGAGGCATGAGGAGCCGGAAAAAATACAGGTAGATATACCTCTTGATTAAGATGAAAAGGCGAGACCACTTTAGGCATAAAGTGGGGATTCGTCCTAAGGACCACCTTGTCATGATGAAATCTTGTATAAGGTGGATTAGCCACTAGAGCCTGCAGTTCGCTGATGCGACGAGCGGAAGTGACTGCAATTAGGAATAATACCTTCCAGGAAAGAAATTTCAAGGAGGTAGAAAATAACGGCTCAAAAGGTGGCTTCATAAGCTGACCAAGCACTAGATTCAAATCCCATGCGACCGGGGGGGGTCTGATGGGAGGTTTAGTGAGGGTCAGGCCTCTCATGAATCTTGCAACAAGAGGATGAGAGGAGATAGGTTGTCCATTTACAGGTTTCAGGGATGCTGAAATAGCACTTAAATGGACTCTTACAGAATTCGTCTTAAGGCCTGCATTGGAAAGATGCAGGAGATAGTCTAAGAGGGAATTCAAAGGAAGTGCCAGAGGGTCAAGGCCCTGCTGAGCACACCAAATGGAAAAACGTTTCCATTTGAAAGCATAAGACCGCCTCGTGGAAGGTTTCCTAGAGGCATGAAGGATATCTTTCACAGGTTGAGAAAGATTAAAGTCTTGAAGACTTAAGCCTTCAGTAACCAAGCTCGGAGATGTAGGGATTTGGGGTTTGGGTGCCACAAAGTCCCGTCCTCCTGAGACAGAAGGTCTGGTGCAGCTCCTAAGTCCAGGGAGGATCCCTGGGAGAGCTGTAGAAGCAGAGGGAACCACACTTGGCGTGGCCAGCGTGGAGCTATGAGGATCATAGAGCCGTGATCTCTCTGGAGTTTGAACAGAGTCTTGGGAATCAGCGGAATGGGTGGAAAGGCATATAGGAACGCCTGACCCCAATGGAGGAGAAAGGCGTCCGTGGCCTGAGCTTCCTGACATGGAGTCCTGGAACAGAACCGGGGAAGTTTGGCATTCCACGGACTTGCAAAGAGGTCTATGTCCGGGGTCCCCCATTCCTGAAAGATTCTGGTTATCTGGTCCACGTGTAGGGACCACTCGTGTGGCAGCAGAACTCGACTGAGCCTGTCTGCTCGAGAGTTTTGAACTCCTGGAAGGTACACTGCTAGCAGATGAATTTGGTGCTCTCTGGCAAAGGCCCATAATCTGAGAGCTTCGTTGCAAAGCGACAGAGAGCCCGTTCCTCCTTGTTTGTTTATGTAAAACATGGCCACCTGATTGTCTGTCTGAACCAGGACAGTCAGGTTGGCAAGGAGGGTATGGAAGACCTTGAGGGCAAGGTAAATTGCTCGCAGTTCCAGGAGGTTGATATGAAGGGTGGCCTCCTGTGGAGACCAAGTGCCCTGAGTGGAGAGAGTTAGCAGATGGGCTCCCCACCCCAATTGGGAGGCATCTGTTGTGAGGGTTGCTTGGGGTAGCAAGGGCTGAAAGGGAGCCCCCAACAACAGATTCTTGGTGGATATCCACCAATGGAGGGACCAAGACAGACGGTTTGAGGTTTGTATTTGGTCTGAGAGTGCTCCCGACGCCTGAGTCCACTGGGTGGCCAGGGTCCATTGAGCTGCTCTCATATGAAGACGAGCATAGGGCACCACATGTACTGTGGAGGCCATATGGCCCAGGAGGCGTAGCATTTCCCTGGCTGTCAAGTGAGTACTGGACTGGGCTTGGGAGGCCAAGCTCAGCAGACGCTGACCCCGAACCAGTGGAAGGTAGGCTCTTGCAGTGGTGGTGTCCAACCGGGCCCCTATGAATTCTAGAGACTGAGTAGGGCTGAGTTGAGACTTGGGAAGGTTTACCACCAGTCCCAGATACTGCAGAAGGTTCCTTGTGCGGTCTAGGGAAATCTGGGCCTGCGACTGAGTTGGAGCTCGAATGAGCCAGTCGTCCAGATATGGGAATACGAAAATCCCCATGCTTCTGAGAAATGCGGCTACGACTGCCATGCATTTGGTAAAGACTCTTGGGGCAGAGGCGAGACCGAAGGGAAGTACTCTGTATTGGTAATGACTTCCCCTGAACAGAAAGCGAAGATATTTTCTGTGGGAGGGATGGATGAGTAGATGTGTATACGCATCCTGCAGGTCTAGAGAACAAAGCCAGTCCTGACTCTGAAGGTATGGAAGGAGAATGCCCAAAGAGAGCATTTTGAATTTCTCCTTGTACAGAAATTTGTTCAATTCTCTCAGATCTAGGATTGGTCTGAATCCCCCTGTCTTCTTTGGAATGAGAAAATAGGGGGAGTAGAAACCTGACCCCTGTTGATGAAGAGGAACCTCTTCTATGGCCCCTTGGGCAAGCAGAGAAGAGATCTCCTGATCCAACAGGGCTAGGAGAGGAGATGGAGAATTGAAGGGTCTCACCATGTGATGAGGAGGAAGGCTGGAGAAATGAAGTTTGTAACCCTCTCGGATGATAGAGAGGGTCCATTGCTCTGTTGTGATCTGTTCCCATCTGGGAGCAAAGTGAGCTAACCTTCCAGGTATGGTGAGAGGTTCTGGTTGGTCCAGAACCAGGAATGGCAAGTTCTCTAGGGGCAAGTCAAAACCCCTGAGGGGGTGGAGCCTGTTGAGCTGCAGTAGCTGCTGCAGGCTTTGCTCTTGCTTGTTTCGTTTGCTGACGTTTAGCCGCAAAACGAGGTTGAGAAGATTGCTGGCCAGTATTGGAAGCATATCTGGCCTTCTTATAATAAGGCCTCTTGAAAGACTTCTTCTTAGTGGGAGTAGAAGTGGACTTAGAAAGTCTCTCTAAGGTGGCATTTTCAGCGTCCATTTGAGTGGCCTTAACCTGCCACTCTGCACCGAATAAGTTCTCACCTGTACAGGGCAGATTCCGTAAGCCATCTAGAACCCAGGGTTCCAGATCAGAAGCCTGGAGCCAGGCCAGACGTCTGGCTGCGATACCAATGCCAGAAGCTCTGCTGGCTCCTTCGAAGGAATCAAAGGCAGCTCTGTTGGAGAACTTAGAAACATCTAAAAGTTGTTTCACAACAGAAAGGAAGTCCTCCTGTTTATCCTCAGGGATAAGGGAGGCAAAATGCCGTACTTTCTTGGCAAGTTCCCCTAGGAACATGCCCATATAGAGGCTGTAGGAATTAATCCTGGCTATAAGCATACTAGCCTGGAAGATTTTCCTACCAAAAGAGTCTAGTGTCTTACATTCCCTTCCTGGAGGTGTAGAAGAGTGCCTTTTAGTACTCTTGATCTTTTTCATTGCAGACTTTACCACAATGGAGTGGTGAGGCAATTGAGTTTTCTGAAAACCAGGAGAAGGAGGGACCCGATACATGGTGTCCAACCTACGGGAATAAGGAGACAGAGTTAAAGGGTTCTCCCAGAAATCCATCAATTGTTCCTGAAGGATTTCATGGATAGGCAGAGTAACTGCTTCTTTAGGAGACTTAGAGTATCCTAAAATATCCAATCTTTTTGACCTTGGTTCCCTTTCAGAGGAGGTAGTGATAGAAAGGCCTTTAGCCATTTCTAAAATAAAGTCCTGAAAGGACAAATCCTCTGGAGGAGACATTCTCCTTTTTGGAGAAGAAGGTTCCTCAGGAAGGTCAAGGGAGAGCTCTGCAGACTCATCAGAGGAGAAAAAATCCTCAGAGGAATCGGTGTATTCTCTAGTTTCCTCCAACGCACGATACGCATACCGATCGGTATCGACATCGGGCGTACCGGGTATGGAAGCGGTATGGAGCGAAAGCCCATACGGTACCGATTTGCGTTTAGAAGAGGAAGGCCTGGGTTCCGGCATGGCGGACGATACCGGAACCGGGCCCGGAACCGCTGGAAGCGGTACCGATGGCGTTGCAGCTTTAATGAAAGCCATGACGGCCTGCTGCATGGATTGGACAGTATTGCCCATAGACGCCACGGCTGCCTGGATGTCGGTACCGGTATGGGCCGGTACCCCAGAGCAGTCCAACAGGTGATCTGTCGAGGCCGTGCCATCGATGTCAACCTGTAGCCCCTGTATTGGCGTTTTGGAAGGTAGGGCTTCCCGCCGGGGCTGTTTGGCTGGGGCAGGGTCCTCAAAACTAAGAGCCTCTCGATGCTTTGAAGGAGATTTGCTCTTTGAGGACTTGCCCACAGAAGGTTTGGTTACCTGAGATCCATCCGGGGATGATGACCTGGATGACTGTGATGTTGGATTCTCTGAAGCAAACAGCACATGGAATTTGTTGGCCCGGTTCTGCAGCCCACGCTTAGACATTTGGGAGCAGGAAGGGCAGTCCGGAATGGAGTGGTCAGGCCCCAAACATTTAAGACACCATTCATGGGTGTCTGTGACTGATATTACAGCAGTACACTTGGTACACTTCTTAAATCCAGGGGCTGGCTTCTCCATGTGGAGAATTAAAGTAGGCCTGAAGGCCTAACTGAAGTGACCAAGTGCTGAAAAAATAATAAAAGAAAATAATTTTTTAAGAAAGAAAAAGGAAGACCGGCGATACCGGTATCGGTATGGGAAGGCAGGTACGCGGTCTAAAGAAACAAAACAAAAAACTACAATTTCTTCAGCGGTGACAGGATACACGACCTGCTGGCTCCGCGGAAAAAGAGAAACTGAGGAGAGCTGTTCAGGAAGGCGGGAAGGCAGTGCGCATGTGCAGTGGGAGGTCCCAAAAGCTTCCATTCTAGGAAGCTGGGGAGCTTTCCCGCGCAGGCTCCGTCGGTACCGACGTACCCATATGTGAGGACTTATTCCTGCTTGTTCCTGGAGATCACCCAGATACAATGGTGGTACTCGAGTTAATCGAACGAGGTCCGCATACCAAGGCCTCCGAGGCCAGTCAGGAGCTACCAAGATCACACTCCCCCGGTGTGACAGAATTTTTCGGAGTACTCTGCCGATGAGAACCCATGGAGGAAACACATAGTAGCTACCCCTGCGACCATGATTGAGCCAGGCCATCCAATCCAGAGGACAAACTTCCTCCTGTGACTGAAAAAGACTGGTACTTTGGAATTCGCTGCCATCGCCATTAGACCCATTATCGGTTGCCCCCATGTTTCAGCAATTTTCTGAAAAACCCAAGGGGTTAGCTCCCACTCTCCGGGATCGAGTGTGTGTTGGCTGAGGAAGTCGGCTTGCAAGTTTTGCACCTCGGCGATGTGTTGCGCCGAGAGAGCATGCAGATGTGCTTCTGCCCAGGGAAGGAGAAGAGCCATTTCCATGGATACTCCTAGGGACTTGGTGCCGCCCTGGTGGTTGATATATATGTCACTGTCGTTGCGTTGTAGCATAGAACTCGTACCGCCCGTGCCTCGAGGAGAGGAAGAAAATGCCGTAAAGCTAGGTGTACTGCCTGCACTTCCAGTCAATTTATGGACCATTGCATCTCCTGAGTCGACGTCCCCTGCGTCGATTGATGCTGCTAGTCAGCACCCCACTCTGAGAGACTTGCATCCATTGCCACTAGAATCCAACAAGGAGTCTCCAGGGAAACACCTTTGAGTAGATGATGGGGTGCCAGCCACCAATACAGGCTGTGTCGGGTCTCCGGGAGGAGCGGCAGACATACGTCGTAAATTTCCGACAGACCAGCATGAAAGAAGAGCCCTTTGGAGTCCCCTCATGTGCGCTCTGACCAAAGGCACGATCTCAATAGTGGCGGCCATGGACCCCACAATCTGTAGGTAATCCCAGACCCTCGGGGCTGTCTGAAAAAGGAACAAATGCAGCAAGGCTGTGAACTTTCGAAGCCTTTCATGTGTTAGAAAGACCTTTCCCTTCGCCATGTCGAAGCGCGCTCCTAGAAACTCGAGTTGCTGAGACGGCTGAAGATGACTTTTGGCAACATTTACCACCCAGCCAAGCCTCTCGAGGAAAGAAACCACTTGAGTCACTGCCCGACGCGCTTCCAGCAGGGAGTTCGCTCAAATCAACCAGTCGTCCAGGTAAGGACGTACTCGGATTCCCTGTTTGCACAAAGCTGCTGCAACTACTATCATGACCTTTGAAAAGGTTAACGGAGCTGAGGTCAGGCTGAAAGGCATTACACAAAACTGGAAGTGCTGACCCAGTAACGCAAAGCGGAGGAAACACTGCTTGTTTTCCTTTATGGGAATGTGGAAGTAAGCCTCCGCCAGATCTAGAGAGGCGAGGAACTCTCCTGCATGCACTGCCTGGATCACTGATCGATGAGTCTCCATCCGGAAACGTGGAACCTGCAGACACCGATTTATGCCTTTGAGATCTAGAATTGGGCAGAAGGCACTATCCTTCTTGGGCACTATGAAATAAATGGAGTAACGCCCGCAGCCTCTTTCTTCGCGAGGGACAGGCCGAATAGCCCTCAAAAGAAGCAGGCGGCTGATGGTGGAGCGAATTGCCGCTCTCTTCAGCGGTCCTCCACCTGGTGAGGTGACAAACGCCTCGGGAATGGGTCGGGAACACTCGAGAACATAACCGTTTGAGACTATGACGAGGACCCACTGATCTGAAGTAATGAGAGACCACTGACGAGAAAACAGAGTCAAAACGTCCACCTATCGGAGGGATCCCTTTGGGCGGACCACCCTCCAGAAAGAGTTCCTGATGCGGACTGTCCGGCCAGTCAGCAGGAAGATTTTGCGGGCCCGGCAAACTTGGAAGAAGACGAGTAGTTTTCAGATCCTTTACGGGCACCCCAAAAGGACTGCGACCTCTGGCCAAAACGTCCTGAAGTCGAAGAAGAGGAAGGCTTACCCGGGCGATAGCGACGAGTGTCGCGAAATCTGGAGGTGCTTCATGACATAGGCGAATACCGCTGAGAGGAACGCCTACTAGCAGGCTTATCATCCAGGAGCCACTGGGGTCGAACTTCCCCTAGGTCTTTGACCAATTTGTCCAGGTCCTCCCCAAAAAGAAGCTTCCCTCTGAAGGGAAGTTTGGAGAGGCATGTTTTAGATGCTGAGTCTGCTGACCATTGCCGAAGCCAGAGCCATTTGCGAGATACTGTGACCGACACCACCGCTCTCGCTGAGAGGCGCAAGAGATCATAAAAGGTATCCGCCAAGAAAGCTGTGACTGATTCCAGACAGGCCAAAGCTGGGATTTTCCAGCAGACGCTGGATCCAACTGAGAAGGGCTCGGGCCGCTATACCCCCACAAACAGAGGCCTGGAGAGATAAAGACGAAGCCGAAAAGGCCTTCTTGAGAACATAAGAACATAAGATATGCCATACTGGGTCAGAGCAAGGTCCATCAAGCCCAGTATACTGCTTCCAACAGTGGCCAATCTAGGTCATACGTACCTAGCAGTTTCCCCAAAAGACACAGGTTCCACAATGCTTGTACTGCGTCAAGCATTGATATCCTGGGTCCCTTCTTAATAATGGTTTATGGACCTCTCCTCCAGGAACTTGTCCAAACCTTTTTTAAACCCAGCTACACTAACAGCCTTTACTACATCCTCCAGTAACAAATTCCAGAGTTTGATTACACGTTGAGTGAAAAAATATTTTCTTTTATTAGTCTTAAATAGTTTACCCTGTAGTTGTATGTTCCTTAGTCTTTCTATATTCTGATAATGTAAACAATCGATCTACGTTTAACCTTCCACTCCGTTCATTCATTTATAGACTTCTATCATATCTCCCCTCAGCCGTCTCTTTTCCAGGTTAAAGAGCCCTAACCTTTTTAGCCTTTCTTCATAGAAGTATCCTTCCATCCCCTTTACCATTTTGGTGGCTCTTCTCTGAACCTTTTCTAATAACGCTATATCCTTTTTAAGATACAGTGACCAGAATTGCACACAATATTCAAGGTGCGGTCTCACCATGGAACGATACAGAGGCATTATAATATCTTTTGTTTTATTTTCCATTCCTTTCCTTATGATACCTAGCATTCTATTTGCTCTCTTGGCCACCGCTGCACACTGGGCCAGGGGCTTTAACATGTTATCCACAATGACGCCTAAATCTTTTTCCTGGGTGGTGGTTCCTAATGTGGAACCTTGCATCGTGTAACCATAGTTTGGGTTGTTCTTCCCTAGGTGCATAACTTTGCACTTGTCCACATTAAATTTCATCTGCCATTTTGATGCCCAGTCTTCCAATTTATCAAGATCCTCTTGCAATTTTCCACACAATCCTCTTGGGTTTTAACAACTTTAAATAGTTTTGTGTCATCTTCAAATTTGATAACCTCACTTGTTATTCCCTTTTCCAGGTCATTTATGAATATGTCAAAAAGCAGCAGACCCAGCACAGATCCCTGGGGTACACCACTATTCACCTTTCTCCACTGGGAAAATTGGCCATTTAGCCCTACCCTCTGCTTTCTATCTTTTAACCAGTTCCTGATCCACAATAGTACACTGCCTCCTATCCCATGACTCTTTAGTATTTCCAAAAGTCTCTGATGAGGGACCTTGTCAAAGGCTTTCTGAAAGTCCAGATACACTATATCATCCGACTCAACTTTGTCCACCTGTTCATTCACACCTTCAAAAAAACATAACAGATTAGTAAGACAAGCCATGTTGGCTGTCTCCCATTAGTCCATGACTATCTACATGCTGAGTAATTTTGTTCTTTATGATGGTTTCTACCATTTTTCTCGGTACTGTCGTCAGGCTCACCGGTCTGTAGTTTCCCGGATCACCCCTTGAACCCTTTTTAAAAATTGGCGTTACATTGGCGATCCTCCAATCTTCAGGTATTACAGATGATTTTAATGAAAATTCACAGATTACTAATAGCAGGTCTGCAATCTTATATTTCAGTTCTTTCAACACCCTTGGATGTATACCATCCGGCCCAGGTGATTTGCTACTCTTCAGTTTATCTAATAGTTGTAATACTCTTCCAGATGTATCAATATTTCCTTCAATTCTTCCGCACTGTTAAATACCACTTCAGTCATAGGTAACATCCCTACATCTTCCTCAGTAAAGACCAAAGCAAAGAATTCATTCATTCAGACTCTCTGCTATCGCCTTGTCGCCTCTTAGTGCCCCTTTAACCCCTCTATCATCTAATGGACCAACTGACTCTCTCACAGGTTTTTTGCTACGAATGTACTTGAAAAAGTATTTATTTCACGTTTTTGCTTCCGCAGCAAGCTTCTTCTCAAATTCTCCCTTTGCCTGCCTTATCAATGCCTTGCATTTGACTTGCCAGTGCTGGTGCTGTTTCCAGGTTTCATCGTTTGGCTCTTTTTTCCATTTCCTGAAAGATGCTTTTTTGGCAACAGCAGCCTCTCTGACCTCACCTTTAAACCATACTGGCAGTTTTTTGGACTTCCTTCCACTTTTCTTAAAGCATGGAATACAGCTGGTCTGGGCTTCTAAGATAGTATTTTTCAACACCACCCAAGCTTGATGTAAGTTTTTTTTTAATTTTATTTTTATGCAATTTTACAATAAATTCAAGGTTTAAACAAAACCGTTCTTTAAGTAACAGGGCAACACATGAAAAATATCTTTAACGAAGATATTAAAGGCAATGTCAAAACAAACAAGCAAAATATACATTAATGTGCCAACCCTATCTAGTCCACTACAAAGAGGGGATCATCTCACAAATTAATAAAAATACATAATAGAGAAGAAAAATTGGAAGTCGAAATCCAAACCAACATCTAATATGAGCCTAAGTGGAGTCAATAGAAGATTCTAAGTGCCTGGCATTTATAAAAGCAAGCAATTGAGAGGGCTCAAAGAATACATAGGAAACAGACTGATATTTAATCAAACATTTGCATGGATGTTTTAGAAAAAATAGCCCGCCCAACTGCAAGATCCCAGGACGGAGCAGTAAAAGCTCTCTGCACCGTTTCTGGGTATCTCTTGCCAAATCTGGATACATACGAACAGCTAAACCCCGAAACAGGAGCTTCCTTTTCTGAAAAAACAATTTTAACATCCACTCTTTGTCTGACAACAGAGCAAAAGTTATTAATAGGGTAGAAGGCTCCTGAGAATCAAGACCCGAATTTTCCAATAAATCAGTAACATTGAGAGCCTCTACTTGCACCAACCCACCCCCTGAATTCCCTGTGAGAGGAACACGTTTAGCTTTAGGAAGATAATAGATTTTTACCAAAGGTGGAATTAGGTCAGGAGAGACCCCCAGAATCTCTATTAAATATTCTTTAAACATATCTCTGGCAGAAACAGAAAACACTTTAGGAAAATTAACAACTCGTAGGTTATTCAAACGTGAAATATTATCTAACTGTTCTAATTTGACCTGTACTGATGAAAAGTTCTTTTTAAAGGCATCTGCTTGATCTTCTAAGTTTGTAATTCTCTTCCATTCAACTTCAAAGTCCCTGGAGATTCCAGATACTTTTTTCTCTAAATGTGTTACAGTTTCCATCGCAGTCTTCACTTTGGAAGATAAAGATGTAATTTGCGGGATTAGAACTTCTCCAAGGGAAACAATAGCATCCCAAATTGCTTCTAATGTAAAGTTTGTAGGATGTTAAAGAAAGAAAGCTCCGTCTGGAGAAAACACCGTTGCATTTGCCATCTCCACAGGCTGCAATGAAACTTCGACGCACAGGAGAGGAAACCTTTCCTGTGTGCTCAGCTCCAACAAGCGCCGGTGACAAAGGGGAGTGAGAGGCACCGCCGGCCCCACTCACAGACTCCTCCAGTCCACTTTTTCCCGGCTCTCGTGAGGTAGAAACCCCTCCCGTCACAGCAGGAGAGGAATCCTCCAGGAAGCCTTCCGGCAGCGAACCACCACAGAGGATCTTAGGCGCAGGGCTCACAACTGGGGAGGAAGATATCGCCGAGGCAACCACCGAGCACTCCGACTCCGATGATACTGCCAATCGTTATTCTCCACCAGTAAGACCCGGATCCCGAGGAGTACGTACTAAATAAGAATCCATAGGACCAGATACTGAAGCAAGAGGCGTCGAGGTAAGAGCGGCTGCGAGAGCCTCTGCCCAACCTTCCCCTTACGCTTCTTCCCCATGAAAAGAAACAGTGTGCTCACTCAGTCACGACTCCAACCGCCATCTTGAAACTCCCCCCGATGTAAGTCTTTAACCTTTGCAACTGCTCCTTTTAGTTTTTTTCTTAACTATTTTCCTCATTTTATCATAGTCTCCCTTTCGAAAGTTAAAAGGTAGTACTGTGGATTTCCTTACTATCCCTCCTCCATTAATTAAATCAAACGCGAACATGCTATGATCACTATTGCCAAGTGGCCCCAACACCCTTATCTCTTGCACAACATCTGGTGTTCCACTAAGGACTAGGTCTAATATGGCTTCCCCTTTGGTCAGTTCATGAACCAGCTGCTCCAAGAAGCAGTCATTTATTTCATCTAGGAACTTTATCTCCCTAGCATGTCCTGCCGTGACACTGACCCAGTCGATACCAGGGTAATTGAAATCACCCATTATTATTACTGCACTGTAACTTTTGTTAGCTTCTTTGATTTCTTTGAGCATTTCATCATCCATTTGTTCATTCTGGCCAGGGGGTCGATAGTACACCCCCACTGCCATCGCCTTCCCCTTTTTACATGGAATTTCAATCCATAGAGATTCTATAGCAAATTTTGTTTCTTGCAAAACTTTAATCCTTTCTGACTCAATGCCCTCTCTAACAGAGCACAACCCCTCCACCAATTTGATCAGCTCTATCATTACGATATAGTTCGTACCCAGGTATCACAGTGTCCCACTGGTTGTCCTTCCAACGTGTCTCTGATATTCCAATCATATCTAACCTCTTATTTAGTGCTATATATTTTAACTCTCCCATCTTATTTTTTAGACTTCTAGCATTTGCATACAAGCATTTTAGAGACTGTATTTTATTTAATTATTTATTTATTTCTAGCTTTTCTATACCGCGCTATTTGACATCAGTGCGGTTTACAGTTAACAATTTCGCACAGGTAGGGGGAGGTGCCACGTGCTTAGTGTGGTTTACATTGAACAAACTGAAATTACATTGAACAGGGCATTATAACTTGGAAATAACTATTTTACAGGGAACATGGGCTATGGAGGGTTAAGTGGCTTGCCCAAGACCACAAGGAGCACCTGTGGGACTAGAAACCCCAGTCCTTCCGACCCAAGGTTGCTGTCCTCTAGTGGGATTTGAACCCCCCACCTTCCGGCATGAAGTACTTTGCCCCAACCACTAGGCCACTCCTCCACTCCACTTTAATGTCTTGGTGGAATCGTTCACCTTGTTCATCACTCACAGCTCCCAAATTTTCAGGAAAGTAGTCAAGGTGGGACTGGAGGAAATGCACTTTCAAACTCATCAGGCAACCTAAAGCTTGAAATGCTTTCAGCATTCGTCCGACGATCTTTTTGTAGTGAGGATCTTTGTTATTGTCTAAAAATTTCTGTACGACTTCTTTAAATGCAATCCACCCTTCTTTTTGAGGATCCGTCATGGTATTGACAAACTCTTGATCAACTATAAGCCTTCTAATGTCTGGTCCGATGAACATACCTTCCTTAAATTTTGCCTCCGACAGGCCTGGAAACTTGGTGACCAAGTATTTGAAGCATTCTCCATCTCTTGGAAATGATTTTACGAATTGCTTCATCAATCCCAATTTTATGTGGAGAGGTGGTAGAAGAACTTTATGGGAAGGTACCAAAGTTTCTCGGAGGACTTTTTTTCACCGACTGTTAGCACCCTCGGCTGCCAACTCTTCTTGGTCCAGTGATTTTGTCAGTCTCGACTGTCCCATAGACACAGAAAACAAGGATATTTGGTATACCCAGCTTGTTGCCCAAGCAGCATGCACAAGACCTTCAAGTCCCCACACACTTGCCAACCATGGTCTTCATATTTAAGTTTACGAAGAACCAATTCCAAGTTCTTGTAGGTTTCCTTCAAGTGTACGGAATGACCTACAGGTATGGAAGCGTAAAAACCGCTGTGGAGTAAAACTGCTTTGAGACTTCTTTTTGAAGAATCTATAAAATACGCCATTGCTCTGAATCATATTGGATTTTAAACTGACCCATCAGATCTTTGACATCGATGCAATAAACCAACTTGTCTTCCTGGGCAAAGTAAGGAACAAACTCCTTTTCATGATGTCTGAATCATGAAGATGACGCTCCTGGCCTTTTCAGCCTTGATCCGAGTAACTCAGCGGCATCTTTGGGAAGATTCAAGTCTCTTACCAAATCATTCATCTCCTCCTGAGACAACAATTTTGGTCTTGTATCATCTTTAAAGTCAGAACTTGATTTGTCATCTGGTTCAGGTATGACTTCACCTTCATCGGAGCTAGGTATCTCTTCCAAGGTAGCAGGGGGCTTGGGTACTGGTATATCTGTGCCATGCGGGATGGGACAAATTGCCGAGTGAAGATTGGGGTATGAAATGGAATGCTTCCATTTGGAATTAAACCCTTTCACATCGCATGAACAAAAGTAACAGTCATCACTATGGTTCTTTTGCTCTCGCCATACCATAGGAATCCCATAACGGAAAGATTTTTTCTTACCCTTGAACCAGTTTCGGAGGTCCTCAACACACCGTTTGCACACTTTATGAGGCGCCCAGACTTTATCTTGATCTCCAATTTTTAGTCCAAAGTATGCAAAGTATACTTTTTTCACAAAGTCTGTAATATTCTGCTGTTGCTTCAACACTGTATATTCACCACAGATGAAACAGAAACTGTCTGGCGAATTAATACACTTTCGCAGAGCCATAACATAACGGTTGAAGAATGACGAGCTAACCCGAATTACGATGAAAAAGTGTGAACAGCCTAGAACCAAGAACCTGATGATGATTCGTGCACAAGTGTGGCATGCAGGAGAGAGCAGCTCTGTCTGTACACGAGACATCACAGTGCTGGCCACGCCCCCCTGCTATCTGCCCTGTGTCTCCCTCCCACTGGATTCTTCAGGAAAGATTAACCCCTTCTACCATTAGAAGCACGGACTTAAAACTTGCTTAGCTTATGTATATATTGCTGACCATCAGATTTACAGTGCTATTTTTTTTTTTACATAACTCGGACAAGGTTTTTTGGCATTTTATATCTTAAATGCACTTATGTGAATTAATTAATAGTAATTTGAATTAATTAATAGTAATTTGAAAAAATTTGATAAATTTGAAGACAATTTTGCATGTTGTGGCAAATCATGACATCTAGGAGTTTTTTCAATATTTTATTTGTTTTCAGCACACCAAAATACATGGAAATTAGATGAAAATAATCAAACAGCTTTTTAGTCGCAGACCTGTGTAATCATTAGTACCTGGTTTTTGAACTGGCAGCAAAGGGGTATTCCAGGGTGATTGGCATGGTTTTCAGGAGTCCAAACTTAAGTAATCGCTGGAGATGTTTATGAATGCCCTCAACATCTTTTCAGGGCAGGGAATATTGCCTGACACAATTGGGACATTTGTTTTTTCTTCTTTTTTTCAGTGGCCCATTTCTCTGCAATAAGCACATTGATCATGTTTCAATAGTCCTTGCTCCAATGATCCTCGCCGGGTTTCTCTACCCCGGCCTCAGCTTCTCGGTTCCCACATTAACTTTCCTTGTCCTTTCTTGACTAGCGCCGCTGCTAACATATCAGCTTTCTTTTTCATCTTTCATTCACAATCACGCTTCATCTCCTGATCTCTGTTCACAAATACTTTCATAGCAACTTACATCAGCTGGGTTATATTCATTCCAGCAAATCCCTCAATCTGATGTTTTTTCTTCGAATGTCCCCCCTGCAACTGCCCTACGAATGCTGTATTCACCATCCGCTGGTTTTCAGGTGCTTCAGGGTCAAATGGAGTATAAACACGGAAAGATTCACAGAGTCTTTCATAAAACTGGCCAGGACTCTCGTCAGGGGTTTGCAGGACCTCAGATATTTTTCCACATTCATCGCTTTCTGCCCCCCCCTTTTAAAGCCTTCAAGGAGAGCTTGATGATATGGACTCAGGGTAGTGCGGGGAGGAGAGGTACTAAACTGGGACGGACTTTCTTCAGATTTGGGACTCAGGGAACTTTCTGAAGTGCTGGGCAGGTCTGTATCTGAAAATGGCATTCTTGCCTCACTGGCAGTGCTCTTCTGACTATCACAAAAAATAGTAGCTGTCGAAAGGGGCGGGGGGGGGGGTGGGAGTTGAATCCATTCTAGCTAGAGTCCCCGCTGAGCCTGCTAACCTAGACGGAGTCATCTGCTGGGGGGGGGGGGAGGAAATTCTTCTGTCTCTGGCTCCTGTACTAAAACTGGTAGTTTTATTTTTACTTTTCTGTGAACTACGGGACAGGAATTCCTCTAGGTGCACTCTGCTAGCTAGATTATAATCAAAGATTTAAAACTCTGCCACTCTTTCTGACAATATTTCTTTAACAGGGACTGGGATCATATGACTTTGCAGGGCGACTGTGTGCACATCTAGTATCAGGTCTATATCTAGAGATCCCTCGGGGAGGCCAGGTTAAAGACAGGAGGGGGGGGGGGCATTCCCTTTCACATAAAACTTCCAATTGACCCGAGGATCATTACAATTACATAATCACCAGAGAAACCCTTCTTAAAGTTCTTAAGGAGACACTGCAGAAGGCTCAGTATACATACACCCCCTCCCTTGCTGTTCAAAAATGCTGTTCAAAACCTGTGTCTCTCTCTCTCTAACTCTCCGGCAGCTGCAATACAGACACCGTCTCTCTCTCACACTCCAGCAACTGTAAAACAAACACCGTCTCTCTCTCGCTCATTCAGGTTTCTCCCTCCCGAATCCCACAGAAATCAGCAGAGTAATTATAAGAGAAACAACTGAAGTAGAAATCCAGGCAGAGCTGGGTTAAAGCTTTCTCTTTCTGTGTAGAAAGGATACGCCCCTTGAAACTTTTTCGTTCTGTCTGTGTGAAAAGGATACACGCCTTATATCCTACCCCTATTTTTTTTTTTGTTTGTTTCTCTCTCCTTGCTAGAAATAACTGCTCTCTCTCTCTCTGAGCTGTGCTGTAAATAACTGCTCTCTGTCTCTGAGCTGTGCTGTGACTCCGGAGTCTTTTTTTGTTCCGTTTTTTCATACAAAAAAACCAACAGAATAAGCTTACAGTATACCAGAAGGGAAACCAGTGGGTTCAGTCAGCATCAGACATACTAGTACCTGTCCCAAGAGTTGATCACGCTCTTTTCAATTACAGATAACAATACCAGATACAGAGAATTACCAGATAACAATACCAGATACAGAGAATTACCAAAATTAGACTTAACAGATCAAGTGAAAAGAACAGGTTTGTTTTACGGGCCCCTTCTAGGTTCGTGAGTGAGTCCGATCAGTCCCACGGATTCCAGGACTGTCGTAAAGTCCCGTCCAGAAACAGTCCGGTGGCACCTCGAGACCTCACGAGACTCCTGGAGCCCGCTAGATGAATGGCTCATCACTCTGAGACAACCAAGGGAACCAAGAAATGTAGTAGATTACCAGACCAAGAAAAGACACTTGAGGCCTTTGTGAAATCAGTTTTAATAGCATGCGAGAACTCAGTGGAATAGTTTCCAAAGACTGAGCCCCTGGGGACTATTAAATTTAAACTATAAGCTCTCTGGTGGGTTCCAAATTTAACCAAAAAGCTCTCTTCTGTGTTTTAAATTTAAACTTAAACTGCTGCTACTAGGCCCTGACGATTTAACAAAAAACACTGGGTTCACAGATTAATTAGCTTTAATACAAAGAAGTCCTTTCAGAAAATTCCCAGAAGTATATACTCACAATTGCAGATCTCTCTTCAGAAATAGCAGTCCCTTTTTCTAGTCCTTCAAGACTCTCAACTTTCCTATCTTGTTGGTCATGAAGTGCTGCACCGCCCTCCATGGGAATGGTAGTGTGCTTTGTTACCCCGGACACAAGAGCATCCACCTTGGGGTATGTTAGCCATTTACCTAAGTCCAGCAACGCCCAGAGATAAAGCTGCCCTAGAAGGCTGGCAGACTGGAGGGGGATATCCGGAGTGTTGCATTCCCGCGACACCATCTGTTGCAGCTCCGCGGGAATGGAAAGGCTCCAGAGGGCTTGCGAATGCCTTGTAATATCGGGTCTGGCTGAGAAGTAGCAGCAGACTGCGGATCTTGCTGTCCCTGTTGATCCGTCAAACGTAGGGCTTCAACCACCTGCACAATTAGTGCCGGCAACTCCTCTTTGCGAAACAAGCGAATATCCTGTGCTTCTGCTTGGCCTTCCACAGAAAACTCTGAGGGTGACCATTCCCCATCTTCCCGGTCTGACAAGCCGTCGCTCTCCTCACAAGAGGACAGGCCGTCCTCCGGGGCTTTTGGCCAAGCGGTAGTAGCCCAGGAAATTTCCTTAGGAGACCGAGTATCTATCTTGGATATGTCCTCTGGCCTAGAGTGCTTGCAGGAGGCTGTGGCTGCAGACTGAGGAAATTGAGCTGGGGTATCCATCGTAGATCTGGAAGTATTAGTGTGCCAGAGATCCCAGGCTTGCCTAAAAAGGGCCAAAAACTGGGTATTCGAGGCATGAAGTGGGCTCTTGTTGACTGAAAGATTCTGCAGCAAGAGGGGATAAGCAAGGAGGAGAGGCAGGTTTACCCACTGGAGGAAGCTGCCTCGGTCCCTCTAGCCCCTCAGGAAGCGCAACAGGATTGCCTCTGTCCTGAGCCCCCTTGGCCAATGTCGCAGAAGTCTCCCCAGGATGATCAAGGCACACACTACAAATGCCATCCTGTATATCCTTATGTTTCTTAGTGCAGACCATGCACCGCTGAAGGGAAGGCATAACAGAGGCAAATAGCGACGGACCGCGGCCCCGAAAGGTACAAAAAAACCCAAAAAATCTCTCAAAGCCCAATTAAAAAAACCTCAGAGAGGCAGACTGGCAGGGGAGGCAGAAATTAATATACTAAGGTTCTCACAAAAGCCAGTCAAAAAACGGAGCTATGCTGTAAAATTCACGCCGAAACAAAATGGCCATCGCTAAAAATCCCACCGAGAAAAAAGGACCCCTGAAGCCTTAAAACACGCAGAAACATGGGAGGAGGAAGTGACGTCACTGGGGCCGATGGCGGCTTGAAAGAGCTGCTCCGGCGCTGACCCAGCCAAAAGCCTTAAAAAAAAACTCCCTCAGAGGCGGCCAGTGGGGGAATCGGGCGCAGAAAGCGGGCCGGGACCGATGAAACGTCGGCAGTAATAAAAGTGCTTCGGCGGTGCGACGCAACATCGGGAGAGCACGGAGGCAGCGTGGTGGGCCGAAAATGGCGCCCGGAGGCAGCGTGGAGATGGCGATTGAGGCAGGCAGATGTTAAGGGCCTGTACCTTCGAAAGTGCTGCAGCTACCCAGCGTGAGAACACTACCGGAACCAGAGAGCTGGAGGTGAGCTGGATCGAGGAGGCTAGCAAGGAGGAGAGGAGCAGGTCAGCTGGGCTGAGTGCTGCTGGTGGAATGCAGGGGCTGAGGAGAGAAGCCTAGCAGATCTGTGCAGGCTGAGAAGGCTGTGAGAGCACTGGGCCTGGCGGAAGGGCACTGAGAGGAACCGGAGGAAGCCGGCCACCAGCGTCAGGGCAGCACGACGCAGAGGTGGATATAAGAGCTTTGTAAATTAGCGAAAAGGGCTGGGGAGCCCAAACACTGGAAGTTTTCTGCTGACCTTGCAAGAGGCATCTGGTACAGAGATGACCACCAGACGAAAAGCGGCAGATCTCCGAGAATATGAGTACTCAGGGGCGCATGGAGGAAAAGGTGCTGTTGGGCAGATGGAGAACAAAAAGCTCCCAGAGGTGCAAGGAGAGCAGGGGGGAGCAGGGGACATGGAGAATGCAAAAACCCCAGGAATAGACTTGACGCAACCTATCACGAGAGCGGAGCTCAGAGACTGGTTTCTTGAAATCAAAAATGAAGTGCAGTCAGTGAAGAGTGAGTTGAATGACGTGCTGGCCCCCCTGAAAGAAGAAGTTGGAGAATTGGTATGTAGAATGGGGGACCACGAGAACAGGCTGCAAGAGATTGAACTACATCAGGAAGAAGAGACACAAAGATCGGTGAAGTTGGGGTCACAATATGAGACTTTGTTATATAAGCTGGAGGATCTGGAAAACCGTTCTCGCCGTAATAATCTGAGACACCGTGGAATACCAGAGGAGAAAGAGTTTCAGGATAGCGAGAAGGTTGCTCGTTCAGTCTGCTTGGAGGCCCTACGACTGGGCGGTGGGGAGGCGACTGTTACAGATATACAACTTGAAAGAGCCCATCGAGCACTGGGGAAACCCGTAGGCAATAGGCCTCGCGACATAATCATCTGTCTGGCACGCTACAAAACTAAGGAGACAATTGTTAACAAAATCAGACGAGAAGGTGCCCTCATGTGGCAGGGCTATCCGGTGCACATATACGAAGATCTTTCTGCAGGCACGTTGCAGAGGCGGAGGGCCATGCAGCCCGTTACACAAATATTGCGCAGAGAGGACATTAAATACCGATGGCTCCATCCTTTTGGACTATCATTCACCTATAAAGGGCGGACATGGAGGACACAGACACCGGAGGAGGCCATGAAAGCTCTCAGGAGCGTGGGCCTGAGCACCCAGGGGGCGGACCTGGGGACAGGTTCTTACATTGGAGGGCAGCAGGGGCAGAGGGGAGGCAGCCCAAAGTGCGGAAGAACCAGAGCGACGCGACATGGGCAGGAGCTACAAGAGGATCAGCGGATGGAAGACACTTGAAGAGACTTGTGGACTGATAACATGCTGGTTTATGGGTTGCAAGGTGGTGGAGGAGTGTTGTCTTTAAGAATGCTTATATAAGTAACATACAGGTATTTTGTAAAGCAATTGGGGGGAGAGGAGGGTGGGGGAGGAGAGGAGGCGGTGAGGTGGACGGGTATCGGGAGGGCGGCATCAGAGAGGGAGGGAGGGAGAGGGCAGCGTGGAAGTAGGAGGGCATATGGAGAGGGAAGGGGGGAAGAGGGTAGGGATGAAGGGAGGGGGGAGAGCGGGCTGAAGGTGGGCGGGGGTAGGGGTGTGTGAAGGCGTAAGGCTGGGGAGGGCGGGGGGCGCACTACTCCTGAGTTATCCTCTGGAAGGGACGTTGGATGGGGATGGGAGGGGGAGGGAGGGGGGAGGGGGTATGAGGGGGGGGAAAGGGGGAGGGAGGGAGGGGGGGGAAAGGGGGAGGGAGGGAGGGGGGGGAAAGGGGGAGGGAGGGAGGGAGGGGAGTATGGGAAGCGTAGAATGTTAAGTATTATGACCTTAAATGTGAAAGGGCTGCGAACACGACAGAAACACCAGTTGGTGGGGAGAGAGGGTAAAAGAATGGGGGCTGATATTCTGTGTATACAAAAAACGCATTTGAAGGTGGGGCAAGAATACTTGTTGGCATCTAGGCAATTCCCCAAGGTAGTATTGGCTGGCCAGAGATTAAATTCTAGGAAAGGGGGGGTGGGCATTTTTGGTGGGGGGGGGGGGGGGGAGTACCACACCATGGTGAAGGAAGTTAGACGGGGGAAAGGAGGGAGATGGGTGGGGGTATTATTGCAAATTGAGGAGGAGGAGGTCTGGGTGATCAGTATGTATGGTCCTAATGAGAAGCAGGGGGAGATGTACGAGCAACTCTTGAAGGAATTGGAAGGACTGGGGAGTACTCCAATAATCATGGGGGGGATTTTAATTTAACATGTAACCCTAGGATTGATACAAGTGGGGGACAGGGGGGAGGAGGAAGGGGGGATAGATGAAGCCTACATGCGATGCGAGAGCGCCTGGGCTTGGTGGATATGTGGAGAAGTTGGCATCCGAGGGAACGGAAATATACTTACTACTCACCCGTGCATAGCTCTTATAGTAGGTTGGACATGATTTGGGGGGGAGGAGTCTGGTTGGACAGAGTACAGGAGGTGGAACATGGTCCGATTACGTGGTCCGATCATGCCCCAGTGAGTGCACGCTTTGACATAGGCTGGAAAGATGATAGTTTAAAATTCTGGAGACTTAACAATTCTTTGCTGGAGGAGGAGAAACATGTGGAGAAGCTTAAGGCTCATATAAAGGACTATCTCCAGCTAAATGATACGGGGGAGGTGTCTATGGGGGTGCTATGGGACGGTTTAAAGGCGGTGATTAGAGGACAGCTGGCTGGGTTGGGGGCGCGGGTAAAGCGTGAAAAAGGGGCCAAGGAATGTGACTTATTGCAACAGCTGCGGCGATTAGAGGGGGTGCATCAGAGGGTGGCAGACCCGGGTACCCTGACGGAGATACAAAGGGTGAGAGGGGAGTTGAGTAAATTGCGGGCCCAAGAGATAGCATTCCAACTGGCAGTCTTGAAGCAGGTGCATTTCGAAGGTGGGAACAGGGCAGGGAGGGTGTTAGCCAGTCGCTTGAAGGGGCGGCGGCAAGCAGGGCATGTTGTGGGCATTAGGAGCAATAAAGGTGAGTGGGTCCAAAATTCCAAGGGAATTAGGGGGGTGTTTCGGGAGTACTATAGGACTCTGTATGAAAGTGAACTGGAGGTGGGAGAGAGGGACACTGCGGAATTTCTGGAGGAATGTGGTCTGGCACAGGTGACGGAGGAGGAACGGGAGCATCTTGGGCGGGAGATTCAGGAGGAGGAGGTGAGGAAGGCTATAAACATGTTGAAACTGGGAAAGGCGCCAGGGCTGGATGGATACACGGCAAAATTTTATAAGGTTATGTCGGAACAGATTACGCCCATATTCACCAAAGTAGTCAACGGGTGCTTCAGGGGGAGGGCCTCCCGCGCACAATGGCGGAGGCCGGCATAACGGTTTTGCCGAAACCAGGCAAGGATAAGGGGGTTTGTGGTTCGTACAGGCCCATTTCTTTAATAAATCTGGATGCAAAGCTATTGGCAAAAATTTTGGCCAACCGTATCCAGGATATAGTGCCGCACTTGATCCACCCGGACCAGACGGGCTTTGTGAAGGGGCGTCAGGGTAGCGATAATGTGCGAAAGATTTTGAATATCATGTGGAAACTTCAGCGGACTAAAGAAGAGGCCGTGCTAATCACCGTAGATGCGGAAAAAGGCTTTTGACCGGGTGGAGTGGTCTTTCATGTTTCAAGTTTTGGAGAAAATGGGGTTTGGCGGGACATATGTCAGTTGGCTCAGAGCTCTATATCGGGGGGCCCGAGCGCTAGGGTTCGGGTTAACGGGGGATATTCGGAGAGTTTTGAGCTACATAGAGGCACCAGACAGGGCTGCCCGCTGTCACCCTTGCTGTTTGCCTTGGCTATAGAGCCGTTGGCGGCATATATTAGGCGAACGGGGGACATTAAGGGAGTACAGATAGGTGGGCGGGAGGAAAAGATTGGACTCTTTGCAGATGATGTTGTCTTTACCCTGACGCAACCGCTTACGACGCTACCAGTGCTAATGACGGCTATACAAAGGTACAGCCGCTTAGCGGGTTATAAAATTAATCAAGGGAAAACAGAACTGCTGGGCTTCAATCTGGCGCCCAGGGTGGAAGAGAGCCTGCGGCATCATTTTAAATTTAAGTGGGTGGAGGGGAGTTTCAGGTACATGGGGATCCAGCTGGGGACCCCTCTCATTAAGATTAAGCAATGGAACTATCAGGGGCTGGTCGAGAATATAAGGCAGGACTTATCACGGTGGAGGGGGCTATATTTGTCTTGGATGGGGCGTATTGCAGTAGTAAAAATGAATGTTCTTCCAAGGTTGCTGTTTGTTTATATGTCATTGCCGTATCGGTTGGTCCGAAAGGAAATAGCTATGATGCAAAATTTGTTGCTGCAATTTATTTGGGATGGAAAGAGACCAAAAGTAGCCAGGGCGACCATGTATAGGCCTAAAACAGAGGGGGGGTTGGGGGTTCCATCTTTGCTCCGGTATTATGAGGCGGCGCAACTTCGGGCCCTATTTGCCTGGAAGGAGGGGGTGGAGAGGCCTGGGTGGGTGGGGATGGAGGGGGAGGCGGGTACTGAAGAGGGAGCCTGGATTTGGGATCCAGGGGGGGGGAGGGAAGAGGCTGGGAGAAGAGAATCCCTACAGAGAACTTACCAGACAGGTTTGGATGAGATGGAAGGGGTACCTGTTAGGGGGGAAGCAGTATTCTCGAGAAACTCCAATTCCGATAGCAATGAAGGGTAGGATGGGGGAGGAGGCAGGGGTCTTTAGCAGATGGGGAGAGAAAGGGTTACGGACGTTGGGACAATTGGTGGGGGAGGGGGGGAGGATTAGAGGCTTTGAGGAGTTGCAGCAGAAATATTGCTTGGAGAGACATGATAGATATGCTTATGTTAGTTTGTGGTATTGGCTTCAGAGGAAGGAGGTGAAGCGAGACTGGACGGCGAAACCTGCGCCCTTTGAGGAGATGATGGGGGGGTACTGGGATACCCACTAGGACTATATCGAAGCTATACAAACTCCTGGGGGAATTCGAGCAAGGGGCCGTACGGGGTCAGAGGCAGTGGGAGGACGACCTGGGGGGGCAATGGGACGGCGAGAGGTGGGATAGAATCTATATCAGAACTCATAAATTAGCACCGGGTACGGCAATGCTGGGAAATCAGCTATAAGCTAAGGCTTAGAATGTATTGGACCCCGGTGTGGCTACACGCTTTATACCCTGCTAGTTCAGATCGGTGCTGGAAGGGGTGTGGGGCCAGAGGAGACTTGCTGCATATGGTGTGGGGCTGTCCAGTAGTTCAGGAATATTGGAGTGGGGTGGAAAGACTCACGGAAGACATCACAGGGGTGAAGACCGGCTTTACTCCTAGTATGGTGATATTGAACGAAGGGGGAACGGGAGAAGGTGGGAGGGACAAGGGGAGACTACAGGGGTATTGTGTAATTGCAGGGCGGATGAGTCTGCTCCGCTGGTGGAAGAAGCCGGATGTTCCCCCCTTAGCGGAGGTAGTGGGGCGAATGGAGCAGCTTTGGGGGTACTGTGCAATAGAAGCCCATCAAAAACATACTGTTTCGCGATATAATAAGGTGTGGGAAAGATATGAACACTGGAGGGCAGAGAGGGGGGGGGGAATCTAGAGGAATGAGGGTGGGGGGTAGGAGTGCTTTGTACACCGAAAGGGGTAGGGCTAGAAGGCTTATATTCTGCCCCATCCTATTCCATTGAAGGGGTCCTGGGCGGGGCGCTCACATATTGTCCACAGGGTTGATAAGGCCTTTACTGGTAGATCATGGCTAGTGTACAATTGAGGGGTATGCGGACAGGAGACCTCACCAACTGGAGGTCTGGGTGGAGGACAGGTCTTGCAGTATATAGATGGAGGGTTGGGGGATGGGCGGAGGTGGGGGGTAGTACGGGGTAAGGGGGGGGGGAAGTGGGGAATTAGCGGTCATTATGTTGGTGTGGTTTTATAATGGAAAAATTTCTGCTCGGGGCGCGGGCGTGAGGTTAGTAGAATATGGGAGGATGGGTGGGGGGCGTGGAGAATTTATGATTGGGCCAATGTGAAGTATTATAAGCGGGGTTAAATTATATATTGTATAAGCTGTGTAAAAGGTACAAGAGGGGGTTTGGGTTAAATGGAAAACATACGGGGAAGCGCTAGGTGCAGGGGCCTTCCCAATGGTTAATGTGATTGCTGTTCAGAATGTATATTGGATATATGTGGGGGGGTTCATGGTTTCTGTTGTGCATTGTATGCTGTGTTGGGTGCTAATAAAAAAATTTTTAAACATAAAAAAAAAAAAACACGCAGAAACATAAAAAAGTAACCGATTCTAGGAGCTAGGGCTGTAAGGACCCCTAAATAGGGTGCTTATACCCAGGGCCGGATTTACCTATACGCCAACTACGCCGTGGCGTAGGGCCCACAGCTGGTAAGGGCCCACAAAAACTGAACAAATTCTTAGCTTTTTTAAAATTAAATTTAAAAAAAAAAAAACGCGTGGTCTCTCCTTCCTTCCATATTGCTGCGGCTCGGGGAAGGCGAGCCGAGGCAGTCTCGCTGGAGTTAAAGTGGCAGCCACAGCCTGGCACTCGCGGTTTTACATTCTTTGCTTTTGTTTTTACGCTTTTCTTCCCCGGGGGTGGGGGCGGGGGCGGGGGAAAAGGCTACTCAGGTAGAGGCCCTCCCACCCAGCAACCCCCTCACGCCCGCCGACGAGCACAGGCTTGCGGGCAAGATCGTGAAGAGCAACGACGGCCAGGGGGAGAAGCGACAGGCCGAGGAGGGTCTGAGCCCTAAGGAGGCGGTGGCCGCCGCTAGGCCCCTCAGCAGCAAGCAGCAGAAGGAGGATAGCAATCAGCTGCAAAAAGAGAGCTTACAGCAGGAGCAGGAGGAAGGCGGGCGCAAGGAGTTCATCGAGGCCCCCCCGCCCAAGGTGAACCCGTGGACTAAACACACCGCCGGCCCCGTCACTGTCAACGGGCAAGCGCTGCCAGGTGGGTTGATGCGAACCGGGGCGCGCCCGCTTTGGGGAGGGGGTATCGCTGGCTGCAGCCACTTCATGGCAGGAGGAAGTTTGTGTGCCTGGCGGCATGCTGCCGAGTGCATTGGATCTCAAGCTGCTGGATGATTTATGTGGTTGCTTTGGAATGCTCCATATCTTCTCCGTTATGGTAATGCGGGTGGGGGCGGTTGGGAGGTTGTGTCACGCTGGAACGGGGAAGTATTCTTTTATAGTCCCTTGTGTGTTTGTTTCTTTTTTTTTTACTGTGCATAGAAAGCATGTAGGAAGGTCTTAACCAGACAAGCACGGGACAGAAGGGAGGCGCTGGGTGTGCTGAAATTTTATCACCTATGTGAAATGAAGCAGCAGGTTTGGGGTGATAATTGGCTAATTAAGTGGATCTTCTTTCCTTCCCCCTCCCCATTATATTTGCGTTACAATCGCAGAACTGTAAATGTTTACTAAGCTGATACATTGGGAGGCTAGCAGCTGGCGATGTCACCCAGCTTTTCTATTCACTTTTTCCATATTTTAGGGCACTAAAACACAAATAGTAAGAAGGAGTTTGGTGAAGGTATGCAATGGGTTCTGTAAAAATGGGTTCAATTCCCACTAGCACTCCTTGTGGCCTTGGGCAAGTCACTTAACCCTCCATTGCCTTGGAAGAAAGGCCTGGCAATCTACTTCCAATGACACTGCCAAGAAAACCCAGGAACGTCTGGGTCACCAGGAGTCAGGACTGACTTGAAGGCACGCATTGCATGCAATGGGTTCTGTAAAAATGAAAGCATTTTTTTTCATAGAAGATATTCCATCATTTAAAAAAAAATCCCCGCTGGGCTTTGTACAAAGGTTGACAGTCCGCAACATATCGCAGACTCTCGATGTCGTTTTTATTTGTTCTGTCCCCTTCCTCCTATATATATTTGCCCAGGAAGGGTGGAGAAATAGCTCTTCGGTTACTGACTTGAGAGCACGAAAGGACTGCTCCGCTGACTGGGGTTGGGATGGGAGGAGTAAAGCTGATAGCACCGAATTTTTTTTTGGTGTGCGCTGGAAGAGGGGTAGTCTTATACGGCGAGTATAGGCCAAACCCTATATTTTAACAGGAAAAGTAGGGGGTCGTCTTATACGCCCAGTCGTCTTATACGCCGGAAAATACGGTAATTGGAATATGTCAGCTCTGGTAAATGTGCATCATTAACGTCTGCGCTTTGTTTAGTACAAGAGCAAATTAATGTATAGTTTTATTTCTACAGTGTTGTACATTCCAAGTTTGGCTTTTGGGATTCCCAGTTTAATTATGACGTCAGGGCCAACAGCGCGCAGCTGATCCGGCGTGCTCATTTTTATCTTTTCTGGGGGCCCACAATTTTTGTTGGCGTAGGGCCTCACTCAAGTTAAATCCGGCCCTGCTTATACCCAAAACCTGGCCCCAGATTGCCCCAACAGCGTCCCGATGAAAATCGGGAGGGGGAGGGGGATTTTGAAGATCAACTCACTGTGCCTGGAACAGAAGCAGTGCAGAGAAACCAAGGCAGACAAGTCACAGCAGAGGAGAGATAAAGCTGCCAGGAAAAAAAACGACAGGTTCCCCCGAGGACCAGCTGCACAGCTCCCCATGAGCCGATGCAGGTTTTCTCCCCTACAGAGAGGGAAGCTCAACTGATCCTCCTGACCAGGAGCTCAACCTCAATCCTACTGCACTCAATATATATCTATATCTATATCTATATCTAGATATAGATAGATAAAAATCTACATATCTATCTATCTATGTATCCGACTGGGAAACCCAGAGGGGCACCTCTAGTGCACCCTGGATACATCCAGCAAGAAATAATAAAAGGTTTAAAAGAAAAGAACAGAGAGAAAAAAAATCTACACTCCACATCTGCTGGAGACAGAGAAATACTGGAGTGCCCTCTACTGGGGGTAGCTAGATATTACCAGGGAACAACCTATCAGGCTACTGGTATTTTTTTTTTTTATTTGTCTCTGTCTCCAACATCTGCTGGTAGGGGGACCAAACTCACTTGTCTGGACTGGTCTAGCAGGATGTATTGGAAAGCTCTATTCCGAAAAAAACCTTCAAAGTCAGTCAGTCACCCCCCTTCCCACCGCCACTTGTTCCTCATCAGAAGATCTCAAGATCCCAAGGAGGTTGGGAGCTCCAGAGACCTTTGAAAGGGCTGACCTTTCTTGTGCTTAGAACCACAGAAGGAACAAATGTAGATAGTCATGGCTTAATGGGAGACAGCCAACATGGCTTTAGACAAGGAAGATCTTGTCTTACTATTTATTTATTATTTATTTACTAGCTTTTATATACCGCACTATTTAGTATCAGTGCGGTTTACAAGAAACGGAAACAGTCAAGCAATTTGTTATGTTTTTTTGAAGGTATGAATAAACAGGTAGACAAAGGTGAGTCGGTTGATATAGTGTATTTGGACTTTTAGAAAGCCTTTGACAAGGTCCTTCATCAGAGACCTTTTGGCAAATATAAAAGAGTCATGGGATAGGAGACAGTGTACTATTGTGGATCAGGAACTGGTTAAAAGATAGAAAGCAGAGGGTAGGGCTAAATGGACAATTTTCCCAATGGAGAAAGGTGAATAGTGGTGTACCCCAGGAATCTGTGCTGGGTCCGTTGCTTTTTGACATATTCATAAATGACCTGGAAAAAGGAAATAACGAGTAAGGTTATCAAATTTGCAGATGACACAAAACTATTTAAAGTTGTTAAAACCCAGGAGGATTGTGAAAAATTGCAAGAGGATCTTGATAAATTGGAAAACTGGGCATCAAAATGGCAGATGAAATTTAATGTGGACAAGTGCAAAGTCATGCACTTAGGGAAGAACAACCCAAACTAATGTTACACGATGCAAGGTTCCACATTAGGAACCACCACCCAAGAAAAAGATTTAGGCGTCATTGTGGATAACATGTTAAAACCCTCCGCCCAGTGTGCAGCGGCGGCCAAGAGAGCAAATAGAATGCTAGATATCATAAGGAAAGGAATTGAAAATAAAACAAAGGATATTATAATGCCTCTGTATCGTTCCATTGTGTGACCGCACCTTGAATAGTGTGTGCAATTCTGGTCGTCGTATCTTAAAAGGATATAGCGTTATTAGAAAAGGTTCAGAGAAGAGCCTCCAAAATGGTAAAGGGGATGGAAGGATACCCCTATGAAGAAAGGCTAAAAAGGTTAGGCTCTTTAACCTGGAAAAGAGACAGCTGAGGGGAGATATGATAGAAGTCTATAAATTAATGAATGGAGTGGAACGGGTAAACGTAGATAGATTGTTTACGTCATCAGAATATAGAAAGACTAGGGGACATGCAATGAAGCTACAGGGTAAACTATTCAAGACAAATAAGAGAAAATATTTTTTCACTCAACATGTAAATCAAACTCTGGAATTTGTTACTGGAGGATGTAGTAAAAGCTATTAGTGTAGCTGGGTTTAAAAAAAGGTTTAGACAAGTTCCTGTAGGAAAGGTCCATAAACCATTATTAAAAAGGGACCCAGGATATCACTGCTTGACCCAATACAAGCATTGTGGAACCTGTGTCTTTTGGGGAAACTGCTAGGTACGTATGACCTAGATTGGCCACTGTTGGAAACAGGATACTGGGCTTGATGGACATTGGTCTGACCCAGTATGGCATATCTTATGTTCTTATTGTGCAGTTGTAAGCAGGAACAGGCTGGGACTGAAGCCTTTCAGACACTAAAATGCCCCTAAGCCCCCAATGAGAGGAACTCCTGGATCCCCTGGACCTATCTTCCAGAAGCCTCTATGAGTAAGCCTCTCCAAGGTCTTTCACCAGCTTCTCCAGATCCTCTTGAAGGGGAGCTTGTTCAGCCACAGTTTGGACATGGCATCAGCTGACCAATTCTGGACTAAGAGCCACCTCTGGGTTTATGACCACAGCTATAGACTTAGAGGAGATCCTGATCAAGTTAATATAGAGCACCTATTACAAACAATGCTCCAGTCATCAACTTTGCCACTTCCAGGCCCCCGCAGCTCTGGTATCCCCAACAGAGAGGATATGAGTTACCACAGGGGCTCAGGGAGGAGAAAGAAAACAGAGGTATGCCGTAACCCCTCAAGGACCAGGTCCATTTGAAAAATGTCCATTGGTTGGACCTCTGCAATTTGCAGGGCCAACCTAGTATTCTGAATGAGAGTGGAAATGTCCTCCCTGTGAAAAAGTGAAATCACTGATGGATCCCCTCCCTCTGCCAAGGGAAGCTCCCCTTCTTCCACTGATTCACCTGCTGGAGATAGGGAAACCTATTCTTCTCCTCAGACACCTCCATAGGGGACAAGGCTGGACAGTCAGAGTAAAGGACAGTTGAAAAGAAAAAGGGGTACTAACCCCCTTGTCCTCTAGGAAGGGAAGATTCCAGAAGGCTCCGAGTCTCTATAGGGGAGGTCAGGACACCATGACTCCCCTCCCCCACAGGGAATGTCAAGCAGCTAACACAGAGCAGGGCATTCAAAGCTAAACAATAGATTCTGACAGCCAGGGTGGGGGGGGGGAAGCATATGGATGAAAGTTTGCCTAGGATGCCAACACTTTAAACCTACTCTGAGGCCAACCCTACATGGAAGGGATGGAGAACGACCAGTTCTGGATACATAGAAACATGATGACAGAAAAAGACCACAAGGCCCATCTAGTCTGTCCTTCCATAACAACTACAACAGTCCACTTTCTACCTTTAGAGATCCTCTGTGTTGGTCCCATGCTTTTTTGAATTCAGTTACTGTCCTCATCTCTACCACCTCCACTGGGAGACTATTCCACGGATCCACTACTCTTTCCGTAAAGAAATATTTCCACATATCACTCCTGAATCTATCTCCCTTCACCCTCATCCCATGTCCCCTCGTAGCAGAACTTGCTTTCAATTGAAAGAGGCTCTCTCCCTGAACATTTATGCCACGGAGGTATTTACACATCTCAATCATATCACCTCTATCCCGCCTTTCCTCTAAGGTGTACATATTAAGATCCTTAAGTCTGTCCTCATATGCTTTATAATGAAGCCCATTAATCATTTTAGTAGCAATACTCTGCACCGACTCCATCCTGTTCACATCCTTTTGAAGGTGCGGTCTCCAGAATTGCACACCATACTCCAAATGAGGTCGCATCAAAGACTTATACAGAGGCATTATCACCTCCTTTTTTCTGCTAGCCATTCCTCTCCGTATGCACCCAAGCATCCTTCTAGCTTTTGCCGTCGCCTTTTCTACCTGTTTAGCTACTTTAAGATCATCAGACACAACCACGCCTAGGTCCCGCTCTTCTTTAGTGGACAAAAAGTACTTCACCTCCTATACTGTATTGCTCCCTTGGACTGCTGCAGCCCAAATGCATGACCTTACATTTTTTAACATTAAATCCCAGCTGCCAAATTCTAGACCATTCTTCAAGCTTAGCTAGATCCCTCCTCATGTTATCTACACCTTCCTGGGTGTCTACTCTATTGCAGATTTTGGTATCATCCGCAAAGAGGCAAACCTTACCCGACAGCCCTTCCGCTATATCACTAACAAAGATGTTAAAAAGAATCGGACCAAGGACAGATCCCTGGGGTACACCACTGGTAACATCCTTCTCCTCAGAGTGAGCTCCATTTACTTGTACTCTTTGTCGCCTCCCACCCAACCAATTTCTAACCCAAGCAGTAACTTTAGGGTCCATCCCTAGGGTGCTCAGTTTGTTTTTAAGTCGCCTGTGAGGAACAGTGTCAAAGGCTTTACTGAAATCTAAATACACCACATCTAGAGCTCTCCCTCGGTCCAACTCCCTGGTCACCCAGTCAAAGAAATCAATCAGATTTGTCTGACAAGACCTGCCTCTGGTGAATCCATGCTGCCTCGGATCCTGTAATCCGCCAGACTCCAGAAACCTCACTATTTTCTCTTTCAGCAGCGTTTCCAATAATTTACTCACCACCGAAGTTAAACTAACCGGCCTGTAGTTTTCAACCACATCCTTACTTCCGCTTTTGTGTAAAGGCACCACATGAGCCTCTCTCCAGTCCTTTGGCACCACTCCCGACTACTCCAACGAGGCATTGAAAAGGTCAGTCAGTGGAGTTGCTAGAACGTCCCCAAGTTCCCTCAGTATTCTAGGGTGTATCCCATCCGGTCCCATCGCTTTGTCTACTTTAAGTTGAGCTAGTTTCTCATGAACACAGTCTTCTGAAAATTGTTCAAGATGTCCCTCGCTTCTGTTCCTATTTGTGGGTGTTTTCTGGAGGTCCTGCTCCTGGTTCTTCATCTGTGAACACAGAACAAAAATATTTGTTAAGCAATTCCGCTTTATCCTTACCAGCTTCTACATATTCCCCCCCCTGCACCCTTGAGTCTGACAATACCACTTTTGCCCTTCCTCTTCTCACTAATATATCTGAAAAATGTCTTATCCCCCCATTTATTGCATTGGCTATTTCCTCCTCCTTTTGAATCTTTGCCTTCTTGACTACTTAGCTAGCTTCTCTAAGTTTTTCCAAATACAGATGCCTGTCTTCCTCTCTCTGTGATCTCTTGTATTTCATGAAGGCCTCCCTCTTTTTCTTCACTTTTTCAGCTACTTCCTTCGAAAACCATAGCGGTCTCCTTTTCCTTTTGCCTTTATTTACCATTTTAACAAAAAGGTTGGTTGCCGTTAAAATACCCCCTTTCAGTTTTGCCCACTGTTTTTCTACATCCCCCAGCTGTTCCCATCCCACTAACGACTCCCTGAGGTATTGGCCCATCTTCGCAAAGTTAGTCTTCCTAAAGTCTAAGATCTTCACCTTGGATTGGATTCTAACAGCCCTAGTCCTAATACTGAACCACACCATCTGGTGATCACTGGATGCAAAATGATCTCCCACTACAACATCAGAAACACTTTCACCATTGGTAAGCACCAAGTCCAGTATGGCCCCTTCACGTGTGGGGTCTGTTACCAATTGCCTGAATAGTTCTCCCTGTAGAGAATCCAGGATCTCCTTACTTCTAGATGATACTGCAGCAGGAATGTGCCAATCAACATCTGGCATATTGAAATCTCCTAGCAGTAGCACTTCCCCTTTCCTAGCAATGCTGCGTATGTCTTCAATTAACTCTCTGTCCACCTCTTCCTCTTGTGAGGGAGGTCTGTATATCACACCAATGCAAATAGATTTCTCTTTCCCTCTTTCTAGTTTAACCCACAATGCCTCCTCTCTCCCTTTTAAGCTCTGTAATTCCAAAGCTTTAATAGTAGTTTTTACATATAGTGCCACTCCTCCTCCCCTTCTTCCTACCCTGTCCTTTCTGAATGAAGTATAGCCAGGTATAGTTACATCCCAGTCATGGTTTTCTGTGAACCATGTTTCTGTAACTGCCACTAAATCCAAGTCAGCCACTCCCACCAAAGCTTCAACTTCAGGGATCTTATTTCCCATGCTACGGGCATTAATACACACTGCTTTCCATATGTTACCCCTGTTACCCATTTCCATAAAGGTATTTAATGTATCACCTACCTGGGGGCTTTCTTCACCCATCCCCAACGAATCTAGACATAGCTGAGTAGATTTAAACAATATCCATGCCTAGGTGTGGCTGACCAAGTTAGCAGATTACAACAAAACCAAAGGAGCGGCAGGTTCAACACCCAACACCTTTATTATTACAAATTAAGTGGCCTAAACCCCTAATTTGTAATAATAAAGGTGTTGGGTGTTGAACCTGACGCTCCTTTGGTTTTGTTTTAGCTCAGTTACGAGTGGCTAGTGCTGTTCTCTTGCTGGTCCCAAGTTAGCAGACTACTACTGCAAATTAGCACTAGCTGATTGATTTAACTCCCCGAACCTTATTCCGCATCCCAGACCACCCAGAATTTGAATGGCTAAATTTATCTACCTAGTTTCACTTTAGCTGCTCAATGGGAGTAATTTTTCAAAGGTTTTTATCTATCCAGTTAAGTCACAACTATCCTGAAAGTAAAAAAAAAAAAAAAAAAAAAAAAAAAAAAAAAATTCCCATATGGTTAGTTTCCCATTCGTAGCCCAGCAGTGAAATATTGGAGAGAAGAGTATAATCCCACAATAGTTACTGTTTTCTTATTTAGCACTTCTATGTTACATACCTTAAAAACAGAATGCTTACTTATTGCAATTAGTACTCATCTTTTATCTGCCTCAGAAGGATAAAGCATAGTTACTCACCTGTAAACAGGTGATCTCCAGGAACAGCTGGAATTTAGTCCTCACATATGGGTATCGTCGGTACCGACGGAGCCTGTGCGGGAACGCTCCCCAGCGTCCAATCAGAAAGCTTTTGGGAGCATCCCACAGCGCCTGCGTGCTGCCTTCCCGCCTTTCCCAACTGCCTCTCTCCAGTTGAGTTTTAAAGCTGAGACAAAGAGGGAGAGAGAGAGGGAAAGGAAAGAGATAGAGAGATACAACTCCTAGGGGAGGTGGGTGGGTTGTGAGGACTAAATTCCTGCTGTTCCCGGAGATCACCTGTTACAGGTGAGTACTATGCTATCTCCAGGAACAAGCAGGAATCTAGTCATCACACATGGGGACTCCCTAGCTTTAAGTGCCAGGGAGAGACCCCAGAAGTTGTGTGTCCCTGAGAAGGGCTCCACTTCCCCCCCATGGATCTCTGGCATCCTATCAGTGATGGTGGGTAGGAGTTGATTAAGTATGGAACAGGTGTTTGAGAACAGCCTGACCAAACAAGGCATCCCGGCGGGAGTCCTTGTCCAAGCAGTAGTGGGCTGTGAAGGTATGAACAGAGGCCCAAGTGGCTGCTCGACAGATGTCGTCAATAGACACACAGAGTTCAGATGAGCCATTGAGGCTGCCATGGCTCTCACATTGTGAGCTGTGACATGGCCCTCCAGAGAAAGGTTCTTACTCTGATAGGCGAAAGAAATACACTGAGCAATCCAGTTAGATAGTGTTCTCTTGGAGACTGGCAGTCCCAAATGAGAGGGGGTCAAAAGCAACAAAGAGTTGAGAGGACTTTCTATGTTGCTGTGTCCTTTGTAAGTAAAAAGCTAGAGCTCTTTTACAGTCCAGGGTATGAAGATTCCTCTCTGCATTTGATGCATGAGGTCCTGGAAAAAAAAGATAGGTAGGTAGACCTCCTGGTTGAGATGAAAAGGCGAGACCACCTTAGGCATAAAGTGTGGATGAGTCCTAAGGACTACCTTGTTATGATGGAACCTTGTATAAGGTGGATTAGCTACTAGTGCTTGCAATTCACTAATGCGGTGTGCTGATGTGATTGCAATGAGAAAGATAACCTTCCAAGAAAGGAATTTCAAGAAGGTGGTAGCTAAGGGTTCGAAAGGCGGCTTCATGAGCTGCCCAAGAACCAGGTTTAAGTCCCATGCCACTGGAGGTGGTCTAATGGGAGGCTTAGTTAGAAGGAGGCCTCTCATGAATCTTGCTATAAGAGGATGAGAGGAAATAGGTTGTCCATTTAGAGGCTTAAGGGAAGCTGCAATAGCACTCAAATGGACTCTTACTGAATTTGTTTTAAGGCCTGCATTAGACAAATGGAGGAGATACTCCAGCAAAGATTCCAGAGGTATGGCAAGGGGGTTAAGACCCTTTTCAGAACACCAAATAGTAAACCTTTTCCACTTGAAAACATAAGAACATCTAGTGGAAGGTTTTCTGGAAGTATAAAGAACATCTTTTACTTGCTGAGAAAGATGAAGATCTTGAAGATCTAAGCCTTCAGCAACCAAGCCCTGAGATGCAGAGACTGGAGATTGGGATGCCATAACATTCCGTCCTCCTGAGATAGGAGATCTGGAGCAGACCCTAACTCCAGGGAGGGAGCTTGAGAGAGATGTAGAAGCAGAGGGTACCACACTTGCCGTGGCCAATGTGGAGCTATGAGAATCATGTGGCCTCTGTCTCTCTGAAGCTTGAACAGGGTTTTGGGAATTAGGGGAATGGGTGGAAAGGCATACAGGAAGTCTTGACCCCAGTGAAGGAGGAAAGCATCCTTTGCCCGAGTTCCCTGAGCCGGAGTTCTAGAACAGAAGCGGGGAAGTTTGGCATTCCACGGACTTGCAAAGAGGTCTATGCCTGGGGTTCCCCAAAGATGAAAAATCCTGGCTACCTGGTCTGCATGTAGAGACCACTCGTGTGGAAGCAGAACTCGACTGAGTCTGTCTGCCCAAGAGTTTTGAACGCCTGGAAGATACACTGCCAGAAGATGAATCTGATGCTCTCTGGCGAGGGCCCACAGTCACAAAGCTTCGTTGCAAAGCGACAGAGAGCCTGTTCCCCCCTGCTTGTTCATGTAGAACATGGCTACCTGATTGTCCGTATGAATAAGGACTGTTTTGTAGCTGAGCAGGGTGTGGAACAGTTGCAGAGCAAGGAAGATTGCTCTGAGCTCCAAGAGATTGATATGTAGACAACTTTCTTGTGGAGTCCCAGTGCCTTGGGTGGAGATGTCTTGCAGATGAGCTCCCCAACCCATTGGAGAAGCATCTGTTGTAAGAGTTGCTTGGGGCAGGGGTTGCTGAATGGGGGACCCCAGCAACAGGTTTTGAGTGGACTTCCACCACTGGAGAGACAAACTGAGGCGACTTGTGTTTGCTATTTTGTCTGACAGACAACCTGATGCCTGGGTCCATTGGGTGGATAAAGTCCACTGAGCTGCCCTCATGTGAAGGCGAGCATATGGTACCACATGCACGGTGGATGCCATGTGGCCTAGTAACTGTAGCATTTCTCGAGCAGTTAAAAAGGGCTTTAGGACTGCTTGAGAAGCTAATTGCACCAAGCGAAGGCAATGGGCTTGGGGAAGGTAGGCCCTTGCCTTTGTGATATCCAGCAGGGCTCCTATGAACTCTAGAGACTGAGTAGGAGTTAGACTGGATTTTGGGATTTTTATTACCAGCCCTAAATACTGAAGGATACACATTGTGCAGGATAGAGAAGTCTTGGCCTCTGACTGTGTTGGAGCTCGAATGAACCAGTTGTCCAAGTAAGGGAAGACGAATATTCCCAGAGTGCGTAGAAATGCTGCTACCACAGCCATGCATTTCGTGAACACCCTTGGTGCAGAGGCTAGACCAGGGGTGGGCAAACTTTTTGACTCGAGGGCCGCAATGGGTTCATATATTGGACCCGGGGGCCGGACCAAGAGTAGATGGACGGTGTGTATGTGTGAATTAATATAAATTAAATTTAAATTTGTAACATTAAATGTTTAGATTAATTTAAGGTAGAAAAGCATAAAAATAGTTATTTTCCAAAACTTTTATGCAATGTATTTCTTTTCATAAAATAGTACCTTCAATTTTAGTGTGAACAGTGTTGTTGGTCTCCCTTATTTGATAAGGCATCAAAGTCAGGAGATAGCTTTGTTGTTGCAATTCTCAATTTCAAACACATTTACACAGTCCTAATCCAGCCCTTCATCAGCCCATTTCCAGTCCAAGTTCCCCCCCATCACAGCCCATTTCGTCCATTCCCCCCACCATCACAGCCCATTTGCAGTCCTCCCCCCATCACAGCCCAATTGTAGTCCGTTCCCCCACCACAGCCCATTTCCAGTCTGTTCTCCCCCCCGCCCACCACAGCCCATTTCCAGTCTGTTCCCCCCCCCCCCACATCACAGCCCATTTCCAGTCTGTTTCCCCTATCCCAGCCCATTTTCAGTCCGTCCGTCCCCACCATCACAGCCCATTTCCAGTCCTATCCCCCCCACCATCACAGACCGTTTGCAGTCCTCCCCCCATCACAGCCCATTTCCAGTCCTATCCCCCCCACCATCACAGACCATTTGCAGTCCTCCCCCCATCACAGCCCATTTCCAGTCCGTTCTCCCCCCCCCCCACCATCACAGCCCATTCCAGTCTGTTTCCCCCATCACAGCCCATTTCCAGTCCGTTCTCCCCCCCCCCCCCCACCATCAAAGCCCATTTCCTGTCTTTTTCCCCCCATCACAGCCCATTTCCAGTCCGTTCTCCCCCCCCACCATCACAGCCCATTTCCAGTCCGTTCCCCCCCCCCATCACAGCCCATCCAGTCCTAGCCGCCCCCCCGAAGAGCCCCGCGCTGTCTAAGTGGCTGCAGAGGGAGCCGGGGAAGCCCGCGCGAGGCCCCGGCTCCCTCTGCACAGCCCGCCAGCATGAAGAACCTTTACCTTCCCGCTGGCGGCTGTTGCAATGAAGCCGCGAATGCTGGGAAAGGTTAAAGGCAATGCCCTTTAACCTCTCGCGGCATTCGTGGCTTCATTGAAACAGCCGCCAGCGTGAAGGTAAAGGCTCTTCACGCTGGCGGGCTGTGCAGAGGGAGCCGCGGCTTCGCGCGGGCTTCCCCGGCTCCCTCTGCAGCAGTCCATTTGTTCACCAGGATAACTCATACAGCGGGCCGGATTAAAAGGTCCGCCGGGCCGTAGTTTGCCCATTCCTGGGCTAGACCAAAAGGAAGCACCCTGTATTGGTAGTGCTTTCCTTGAAACAGGAACCGAAGGAACCTTGTGTGGGTTGGATGGATGAGAACATGGGTGTACGCATCCTTGAGATCTAGAGAACAAAGCCAATCCTGATTCTGAAGGTATGGAAGCAGAGCTCCGAGAGAAATCATTTTGAATTTCTCCTTGACAAGGAATTTGTTCAATTCTCTGAGATCTAAGATAGGTCTGTATCCCCTTGTTTTCTTTGGGATAAGAAAATAAGGGGAATAGAACCCTGTGCCCTGTTGATGAAGAGGCACTTCTTCTATTGCCCCTTGGGAAAGAAGGATGGTAACCTCCTGATCTAACAGGTCGGAGAATTAAACTGCTTCACTATTGTGGGAGGGGGCATGCTTAAAAAATGAAGTTTGTACCCCTCTCTTATGATGGAGTGTGTCCAATGCTCTGCTGTTATTTGCCCCCATCTGGGAGCAAAATGGCATAACCTTCCTGGAATGGTGGACGGTTCTGGTCCTTCCAGAGCCAGAAAGGCTAAGTTCTCAAGCTGAAAGTCAAAGGCCCTGAGGACGCTGAGGCTGCTGGGCCGGTTGAGACCTAGCAGCCTTTGCTTTCTTCTGTTTGGGTGGTTGCTGACGTTTGGTTGAGAACTGACCTGCAGATGATGCCTGCTGACCATAAGCAGGATAAAATCTTTTCTTTTTAGAAAAAGGTGTTTTCTTGAACAACTTTTTCCAAACAGGATCAGCAGTAGACTTGGATAGTCTATCCAAAGTGGAATTTTCAGCATCCATTTCATTGGCTTTTTCTTGCCAATCTTTACCAAACAGGTTCTCACCAGTACAAGGGATATTTCCCAATTTATCTTGTACCCAGAGCTCTAGATCAGATGCTTGGAGCCAAGCAATTCTACGTGCACCTATGGCAATAGCCGAGGCCCTGCTTATACATTCAAAGCAGTCGAAGGCTGCACGGTTGGAGAATTTAGAGACATCTTGGGCATGTTTGAGCCAAGTGAGAAACGCCTGCATTTTATCCTCAGAGATGAAAGAACTTAAAGTCTGTAGATGATCAGTAACTTCCTTTAGGAACATTCCCATGTAGAGACTATAGGAACTGATTCTTGCAGCAAGCATGGAAGCTTGAAAGACTCTACGTCCAAAAGCATCCAGAGTTCTGAATTTACGTCCTGGAGGATTAGAGGCATGTCATTTTGCACTTCTAATCCTTCTCATAGCAGATTCCACCACAATAGAGTGGTGAGGAAGCTGAGTTTTATGGAAACCAGGACAAGGGGGGACACGATACATAGTATCTAACCTACGAGAATGAGGAGAGGTGGTAAGAGGTGTTTCCCACATCCTCAACATGAGATCATATAGAATCTCATGAATGGGCAGGGTAGCTGCCTCCTTAGGAGTTTTGGGATATTGTAAAATATCCAACTCCTTGGCCCTGTCTCAGGAGCCACAGTGATGGACAGGCCCCGAGTCACCTCTCGGATGAAGTCTTGGAAAGACATGTCCTCTGGAGGAGACATCCTGCGTTTAGGGGAGGACGACTCCTGTGTAAGAATCATCGCTGCAGCGACAGAACTTTCAGAGTCCTCAGAGCAAAATCAGTATCGGGAATAACCGGTACCAGGGAATCGGTACCGGCGGGCATCGGAGGACAGGGTACCAGCATAGCAGACATCGGTGCCGATGTCAATGCTATCGGTACCGGTTGCGATACCGATACTGATGCCGGAGCCAGTGCCGGTACCGGTGGAGTTGTCTGTCGCAGTATCAAGGGCGTCGATGCCACAAGGAAAGCCGCTAGACTGCGTTCTATGGACAGAATTCTCTGGTCCATAGACGCTGCCAATGCCTGGAAGTCGGTACCGGTGGGAACCGCCGGTACCCCAGAGCATGGCACCAGGAGATCTGTCGAGGCCAAGCCATCGAGAACATCCTGGAACCCCGACGATGGTGCTTTGGAAGCCGAAGCCTCCCACCGGGGTAATTTTGCCAGTGCAGAATCCTCGAGGGCAACGCCAGAGGCATCTCGATGCTTAGAAGGAGATCTACCCTTCGAGGACCGGCTGGATTTATGTTTAGTTACCTGAGATCCACGGGAAGAAGAAGCAGCCCTGGAAGACGTCGATGCCACTGAAGCCGCATCAGAGGGAAACAGGGTACTGAGCTTAGCAGCTCGGTTCTGTCGACCTCTTTTAGACATCATAGCACAGGACACACAATCTGTGATGGAGTGGTCAGGACCTAAACATTTTAAACACCATTCATGGGTGTCGGTGACGGAAATGGTACCGCCACATTTTGTGCACTTTTTAAAACCTGAAGCAGGTTTTTCCATGTGAAGGACATTTTTGAGCCCTAAGGCCCAAAAAGGCAGGTGCACCTGAAGAAAAGGAAAAAACAGATAAATTATTTTTTATTTAAAAAAAGAAAAGAAATACCGGCGGTACCGGTAGAACGTCGGGGAAGGCAGACGCAACCACAAAAAGAAATAAAGAAATAAGGAAATTCTTCTACGGTGACAGGAACACGACCTGCTGGCTCCACGGAATAAGAAGAACTGGAGAGAGGCAGTTGGGAAAGGCGGGAAGGCAGCACGCAGGCGCTGTGGGATGCTCCCAAAAGCTTTCGGATTGGACGCTGGGGAGCGTTCCAGCACAGGCTCCGTCGGTACCGACGATACCCATATGTGATGACTAGATTCCTGCTTGTTCCTGGAGATAAGGCTAATTCAGAAATTGCAATTGGAATGAAGCACAAAGGAGGGCATCACTTACGCAGGAGCTCGCTGGAATTTAGATCATATTCTTCTGCCATTTCTTTCCCATCAAGAAACAGGTAATGAACTTTCCTCCTACCTAAAAAGTTGCACATAAAACAATTGTAAGATAGAAGACACTCCTTAAAGGCATCCTTCAGCATCTATAATAGAACAGCCACCTTTACAACAACCAAGACTTAAATCAATATGGGCACTAAATGATACAAAAAAAGACGAACTATTTCCTGCAGGATGGTATTAGGGTCATAAGCAAAGAATAGAGAGAAGCACCCTGTTCATTGGTTTGTTGCCTATTTAAAAAATTGGCTATTCCAAATAAATAGATGCATGGGGTAGCCATTCTAATGAAACTTTTTTTGCCACTATAAAATTTGATAGATTAATATTTTTGTCCTTTTAGCAGTAGAAAAGCATGTACTCCATTTTAGGGGCATGTTTACTAAACTGCATTTTCTGCTACCATGGGAATAATGTAGAAATACCATCCAGCGAGAGCAGCTAACATGGATGAAATGTAGATATCGCAAGCACTTTTCTGCAATATCTGCATTTTGCATGTTGTAGTCATGGGGAGGCGGGATCAGAGTAGAGAGTAGGTGTGCTGATTTTCGGCAGCCGCTGCACAAAAATATTTCATGTGATGGTTGCCAAACATTGGCAGCAGACATCTTCAAAGTAACCAAATCCCACCTCCATGCCCTGATCAGGACCCCCCCCCCCCCCCACCTAACAACATTTTCAGTGCCATGATGAACTGATCCGTGGCACAGACAAGGTAAACCAAGCAGTCTCCCCCCCCTTCAGCACCAATTCCCCTGGAGAATTGTCCAGGGAGGGATCGGGGCACTCCAGACACAAGAAGAAATCCTGGCTAGCCATTTAGGCCCCGCTCCCTCTCCCTCCCCTCAATCTACCTTCAAACATACCGGCTAGTCAATTGGGCTCTAACTCTCTCCTTAATTGTCCCTCCAGGAGTCCAGCACCCTGGCTCACGACCTCCCCCAGCTGCTTGGAGACTGAGCTTACTGGGGCTGGTAGGCGGTGCCAGCTACATAAGTATGGGGGTGTCACCAAAAAGATGACATGTTCAGCTCCAAGCTGCTGGAGGAGGTATACTACCCAGAGGTTCGGGACGGTAAGGAAGCTGCACTTTCTTCAGCTTCAAACATACACATGCTGCCCCTGGCCATTTATTCCTCATATCTGCACAGACACTTTGTTCCTAGACACTTTCACACACACACACACACACACGCACATACATACATGCCCACTGCTTCCAGATGCTCAGCCCCCCACACTGCAAATGTTCCAAGAAGCTGTGTCATTACTTCAAAGCCCACGTATGTCAGGCATGTTCAGTACATCAGATAATTACTTTAAAAAGCATAGATTTGTATATTTATATGTTTATATTTATGTTGTTTGAGTGATAATTTTATTTTATTAGTATCTGGGTTCATATGGATTTTCCTCAGCTAAAATGGGATCACACCAGAAAAAAGTTTGAGAAGCACTAAATTAATGGATTAATAAAAATTAATAATAATCATCATTATTATGATTATTATTAAGAGGAATGTTTACTAAATCGCACTAAGAATCAGCATCTTAGCAAGCATTAGTGCCAAAAATTAATGCAGGAAGTATGGCCAACCTAAGCTAATTTGTTGGGGGCATTCATGGCCAAGTCACCATGCAGTCAGAGCGGTGGGGAGCATCTCACCATGCTAAACCTGCAACGTGATTAGTGTGCGTGCATGTACTGCCACTCACCGAGGTGATGATAAATGTACCTGCGCTAACTGCAACATTGACAATTTGCACATGCAGATGCCTGCACTAATCGCAGTGTGGAGCCAGTGCCCATTTTCTGCCCCTAAACTGCCGAGACCCTGCCTAATCATGCACCAAGCAGTCAGCGTGGAAGTTTTACCATGAGTGGTAATGGTTACCACATTCCACCACTAACAGCTTACCATGTGCTAAACCCTGTGCTAACCATTAGCGCACTTTAGTAAACATGCCTATAAATAAATATGGAAAAGGTAAAATAATATATATACTTTATTAAGAAACAAATACTTATTAAAACAGGAAATCCATACATTAGAAATTCAACATGGTAAAATTAGGCCTTACCTGCTAATTTTGTTTCCTTGAGTCTCTTCAGTCCAGACACATGGGTTTACACACTCCTACTAGCATTGAAAACCATTGGTTTGATGACACCACCCTATAAAAAACCATGTGCAGCCTCTGACAACCATCAATTTCTATAACAAAGCAGAGGGAGCACTACCTAACCCCCAAATGCATACTTCTTATTGAATTTTTTTCTTAAATATAGGCCAAGATAACACAAACACACCACAGCAGACAACCCAACAGAAAGAAAGGCAACAGAGCCTCCATTCCCCTTCTTTTTCATTTTTAACCTACCAATCTGCAGAACACCCTCCAAAGCTAATATTCCCTGGACTGGACTTGAGACACTCAAGGAAAGAAAATTAGCAAATAAGGCCTAATGTCACCTTATCATCCTTCTAATCCAGTCCAGATGTGTGGGATGTATCAAAGCAGTTCCTAAACACCAGGAGGGACTGGACAAGCCAGTCTGCAGTACCTGCACACCAAATGCTGCATCCTGCCAGGATTGAACGTCGAACCGACAATGGCACATAAAAGCAGGCAAAGATGACTATGTTGCCACCCTACAAATGACGTGGGCCACAGCCAGACAATACTCTAACCAACAAAATACCTGAGCCCTAATGGTATGTGCCCTCAATCCTATCAGAGCTGTCTGTCCTGTAAGCAAATAAGCCGAAGAATGGCCTCCTTTATCAAATGAGCAAAAGAAGCCTTGGATGCTCCCACCCCTTTATGCAGATCTCTAACAAGACCAATAGGTGATCTTTAAATCTGACATGCTGACAGGAGTCCAGCAGTGAGATGGGGGCTATGCCGGCTTTTGCACCAAGAGTTATAGGTATGATTTTCTCTCAGTTGGTGAAAGGTCTTACGTGTGCCCTAAGTGCAAAGAGCTCTTTGCTCTCAGAGGAAGAATCCGATCTCTGGCAGCTAGAGTAGCGGACTTGGAGGAGATGAGGCAGACAGAGAGTTATATAAACGAGACCTACAGGGAAATAGTAGAGAAATCCCATCTCTATTCTGACATCCTCTCTGCTGCCATGTAGAAGAGGGGTCACATGGAAGGAGAGCATCACCTTGGTGTGGCAGGAAGTTATTCTGTAATAGGACCTGTCCTCCATGTGATGTAATATCCTCACACTGAGGATGTGTCTTCAGGACCATGTGCCCCTGAGGGAAGGGTTAGGATGGCCATTATAGTTGGCGATTCGATCATTAGGCACATAATTAGCTGGCTGCTGGTTGACGTGAGGATCGCCTGGTTACCTGCCTGCCTGGTGCGAAGGAAGCAGACCTCACTCACCATCTAGATAAGGTTTTAAATAGTGCTGTGGAGGAGCCCGCTGTCTTGGTACTTGTTGGTACCAATTACATAGGAAAGCTAAATTTAGGCTTGTAGGTAGAAAGATGAAATCCAGAACTTCCTGGATATCATTCTCAGAAATGCTTCCTGTTCCACACGCAAGACCCAAGAGGCAGGCAGAGCTCCGGAGTCTCAATGCGTGGTGAGACGATGGTGCAAGGGTTTCGGATTTGTTAGAAATTGGACAACACTCTTTGGAAGGGGAGCTTTTCCGAAAGGATGGGTTCCAGAGTGGAACCAGGCTGCTGACATTAACTTTTAAAAATGAGATAGAGCAGCTTGTAAACTAGATAATGGAGGAAAGCGGATGGTTGCCTAAGAATGCATGATTCAGAATGATGTATCTTTGAAGGATACTAGCAAAACAGGGAGGTTAGGGCACCCCCATAGAAAGGTTCCAATAAAGATAAAAGCAACCCAGGTGTCTAAGTTAAAATCAGACTTTAAATATTCCAAATTAACCCTGTCATCCAATAGCCAGACTGCTAATATGAGCAAAAATTAAACTTTAAAATACTTGTAGGCAAATTCTAGAAGTCTAAAAAATAAGATGGGAGAATTAGAATATATAGCACTGAATGAAAGTTTAGATACAATTGGCATTTCAGAGACCTGGAGGAAGGAAGACAATGGGGCACCGTGTTACCAGGCTACAAACCTTATCACAATGACAGGATAGATCACTTGGAGGGTGACTATGTGTTAAAGAGGGCATTGTGTCAAACAGGATAAAAGTTCTGCAGGAAACAAAATACACTGTAGAATCTCTATGGACAGAAATTCCAGGTAAAAAGGGGAAGGGAATAGCAGTGATGGTGTACTACCGCCGCCTGGCCAGAATGAACAGAGATGATGAAATGCTAGCAGAAATTAGAGAAACTAGCAAAGTTTACAAAACAGTAATGGGAGATTTCAATTACTCCAGTATTGACTGAGTCAAGTCATATCAGGATGTATTAGGGAGATATAAGTTTCTAGATGAAATAAATGACTGCTTCATGGAGCAACTGGTTCAGGAACCAATACAAGAGGAAGTTATTTTAGACCTAGTTCTTAGTGTAACGCAGGATCTAGTGCGAGAGGTAAAGGTTTATTCATTTATTTATTTATTTATTACAGTTTCTTATATACCGCGCTATTCGGTATCAGCGCGGTTTACATCATAACATAACTACCATAACGACAAGTTGTCAGGTTTTACATCGAACAGGGATACAAATTTGGATAACAGGGTAAACTATATACATAAGCTATTTACACAGCAAGGATAGGTAAAAATCAGATAATGAATATGAGGGCATTTCTAGAGTGGGTCATTTCTTGAGAAGGGTATCTAGGTTCAATTGCTGGCTGGGAAGTATTGGAGGAAGAGGTAGGTTTTGAGTGCCTTCCTGAACTGATATAGATTGGTTATGGCCCTAATGTCAGGGGGTAGAGCATTCCAGCATTTGGGGATATAGAAACTGCACGCCCTGTTTGTGGTTGTCTTGTTGCACTTTGTCGATGCCTTTGGTGTGATTAGCAGATTGACAGCTGTTGCTCTTCTGGATCTGTTGGGGGGTACAATGTGGATAAGATGTGTAAATGAGGAGGAGGAAATGCCTTTGATTGCCTTGAATGCTAATAGAAGTGTTTTGAAGGTGATCCTCCCATGAATAGGTAGCCAGTGTAGCTGTTTGAGAATGGGAGTCACGTGGTCGCTTCTGGCTGCTCCGTAGATGACCCTGGCTGCGGCGTTCATGGCCAACTGTAAGGGGGTTAGTGTGGATTGGGGGAGCCCTTGTAATATGGCATTTGCAAAGTCAAAATGTGGCAGGATCAGTGCTTGATATATGGTTCGGAAATCATCTGGGTCCAACAGGGAGCGTAGGTGCTTGAGTGAACGGATTTTAAAATAGACGGCTTTGACTATATTGCTTATGTGGCGTTTCATATCCAGACGTTGATCCACAGTAACTCCCAGGTATTTTATTGACTCTTTAGTTTGCAGGTCAGCTTCCTTGACACTGACGTGGGATGCGTAGTAAAGTTGGGGTCTCTGGTGATGAATAGCACCTCTGTTTTTTTATGTTGAATGCGTAGGTTCTGTGAATGGAGCCACGTTGAAACTGCATTGAAGCAATCCGTGAGTGGGGTCAGGTCCATGTGCGTTGTGGAGAAAGGCATGTATAAGAGAATGTCATCTGCATATATCAAGCAGTTCACATTGAATGATCTTATGATATTGCAGATGGGCTGCATGTAAATATCGAAGAGTAAGGAGGATAACGAGGAGCCTTGGGGTACCCCTTGCTTTTGATGGAAGTGCATTGACTCTTCTAATCCAGACTTCACATATTGCCATCTACCATCCAGGTAGGATTTACACCATCCTAGTGCACTGTTGCAGACGCCCTTTTCTCTCAATCTTCCGAGGAGTATTTCGTGACTCACGGAGTCGAATGCCGTGGCGATGTCTAGGAAGATGAGCACAAAACCTTGACGGATGTTGTCGATTCCTGTGATGATGTCATTGAATAGACCAGTGAGTAGTGTCTCGACCCCATGATGTTCTCTGAACCCATGTTGACAGCTGTCTAAGGGAGCAGCGGCATCTATGTGGTCCTGAATTTGCCGTTTTGGAGCTGCTTGGCAATAGCAATCATAATATGATCACATTTGATTTATTAAATGGAGGGACGATAGCAAGGAAATTCACCATGCTAGCATTTAACTTTTACAAAGAAGACCAGGATAAAATGAGGAAAATGGTTAAGAATAAACTAAAAGGAGCAATTGACATCAGACCGGGCAGCCATTATAAAGAACAAAATTATTGAACATGTATAGTCATGGTTAAATGGCAGAAAGCCAACATGGATTTAGCCAAGGAAAGTCTTGTTTTACTAATCTTATATTTTATGAAGGTGTGAATAAGCAAGTAGATAATAGGTGAGCCAGTTGATATAGTGTATCTGGATTTTCAGAAAGCATTTGACAAAGTCCCTCATGAGAGATTCTTGGGGAAATTAAAAAGTCAAGGGCTAGGAGACAATGTACTAATGTGAATTAGGACCTGGTTAAAAGATAGGGCTAAATGGGCAATTTTTTAATGGAGAAAGGTGAATAGTGGAGTACCCCAGGGATCTATGCTGGCCCCGCTGTTTAACATATTCATAAATCACCAGGAAATGGGAGCAACAAGTGAGATGATCAAATTTGCAGATGACACAAAATTATTAAAAATTGTTAAAACATAAGAGGATTGTGAGAAATTGCAAGAGGACCTTTAAAAACTGGGAGACTGGGCGTCCAAATGGCAGATGAAATTTAATGTAGGTAAGTGCAAAGTTATGCGCTTAGGAAAGAACAACTCAAATTACGGTTAATCACGCAAAGTTCTACATGAGGAATCAACATACCAGAAAAGGATATGGGCATTACTGTGGATAATATGTTGAAACCCTCTGCCCAGTGTGCAGCCACGGCCAAGAAAGCAAAAAGAATGTTAGGAATCATAAGGAAAGGGGAATGGAGAATAAAACAAAGCATATTATTATGCCTTTGTATCACTCCATGATGTGACCGCACCTTGAATACTATGTGCAATTCTGATCTCCATATCTTAAAAAGCATATAGCAGAATTAGAAAAGGTACAGAGAAGAGTGACCAAAATGATAAAGGCTTAAAAGGTTAGGGCTCTTCAGAGGAAGATATGATAGAGGCCTATAAAATAATGAATGGAGTGGAACAGGTCATTGTAGATTGTTTTTTTAACTCCTTCACAAAGTAGAAAGACGAGGACGCACAATGAAGCTACAATGTAGTACATTTAAAATTAATCAGAGAAAGCATAGTTACTCACCTGTAACAGGTGATCTCCGGGAACAGCAGGAATTTAGTCTTCACATATGGGTATCGTTGGCACCGACGGAGCCTGCACGGGAACGCTCCCCAGCATCCAATAGGAAAGCTTTTGGGAGCATCCCACAGCACCTGCGTGTTGCCTTCCCGCCTTTCCCAACTGTCCCTCTCCAGTTGAGCATGAAGGATATCCTTTACCTGCTGGAAAAGGTTAACACCGTGAAGTTTTAGGCTTTCAGCAACCAGGCCCTGAGATGCAGAGACTGGGGATTGGGATGCCACGGCATCCTGTCCTCTTAAGAAAGGAGATCTGGAGCAGATCCTAACTCCAGAGGCAGAGCTTGAGAGAGATGTAGGAGCAGAGGGTACCACATTTGCCGTGGCCAATGTGGAGCTATGAGGATCATATGACCTCTGTCTCTCTGAAGCTTGAACAGGGTTTTGGGAATTAGGAGAATGGGTGGAAAGGCATACAGGAAGTCCTTACCCCAATGGAGGAGGAAAGCATCCCTGGCCTGACAAACTCGAACCGGAATTCTGGAACAGAACCTGGGAAGTTTGGCATTCAGTGGACTTGCAAAGAGGTCTATGTCCGTGGTTCCCTAAATTTGAAAAATATTGGCCACCTGGTCTGCATGGAGAGACCATTCGTGTGGAAGCAGAACTCGACTGAGTCTGTCTGCCCAAGAGTTTTGGATGCCTGGAAGATACACAGCAAGGAGATGAATCTGATGCTCTCTGGCGAGGGCCCACAGTCGCAAAGCTTCGTTGCAAAGCGACAGAGAGCCTGTTCCCCCCTGCTTGTTCACGTAGAACATGGCTACCTGATTGTCCATATGAATAAGGACTGTTTTGTAGCTGAGCAGAGCAAGGAAGATTGCTCTGAGCTCCAGGAGATTGATATGGAGACAGGCCTCCTGTGGAGTTCAGGTAAGCTGGGTAGAGAGGCCTTGCAGGTGGGCTCCCCAACCCATCTGTGAAGCATCTGTTGTTAGAGTGGCTTGCGGTAGGGGTTGCTGAAAAGCAGACCCCACCAAAAGGTTTTGACTGCCACCATTGGAGGGACAAAATAAGGCGATCTGAGTTTGCTATTTTGCTATTTTGTCTGACAAGCAACCTGATACCTGAACCCACTGAGTGGATAAAGTCCACTGGGCTGCCCTCATATGGAGGCAAGCATAAGGAACCACATGCACGGTGAATGCCATGTAGCCTAGCAACTGTAACATTTCCCGAGCAGTGAGGTGCGGTTTTAGCACTGGTTGGGAAGCTAACTGCACAATGCGAAGGCAGCGGGGCTGTGGAAGGTAGGCCCTTGTCTGTCTGGTATCCAGAAGAGCTCCTATAAATTCTAAGGATTGAGTGGGAGCAAGGTTGGACTTTGGGAAGTTTATGACAAGTCCCAAATACTGAAGGATGCGCATTGTGCGAGACAGAGCAACACTGGCCTCTGGCTCTGAAGGGGCTCAAAAGAGCCAGTCGTCTAAGTAAGGGAAGACGAATATTCCCAGAGTGCGGAGAAATGCTGCTACCACAGCCATGCATTTTGTGAACACCCTTGGTACAGAGGCCAGACGAAAAGGAAGAACCCTGTATTGGTAGTGCTTCCCTTGAAACAGGAATCGAAGGAACTTTCGGTGAGTTGGATGGATGAGAACATGAGTATACGCATCCTTGAGATCTAGAGAACAAAGCCAATCCTGACTCTGAAGGTATGGCAGCAGAGTTCCTAGAGAAATCACTTTGAACTTCTCTCTGAATAGGAATTTGTTCAATTCTCTGAGGTCTAGAATGGGTCTGTGTCCTCCTGTTTTATTTGGAATAAGAAAATAGGGGGAGTAAAACCCTGTACCCCATTGGGGAATGGGTACCTCTTCTACTGCCCCTTGAGCAAGGAGCATAGTGACTTCTTGACCTAACCGGTCATTGAGAGAGGTCTGAGAATTGAACTCTTACCATTGTAGGAGGGAGCATGCTGAGGAAATGAAGCTTGTACCCCTCTCGTACAATAGACATAGTCCAATTTTCTGCTGTTATCTGACCCCATCTGGGGGCAAAATGACAATCTTCCTGGGATGGTGGAGGGTTCTGGGCCGTCCAGGGCTAGGAAGGCAAAGTTCTCTAGACAGGAGTCAAAGCCCCTGAGGAGGCTGAGTCTGCTGAGCCAGTTGAGGCTTAGGTGCTTTTGGTTTCCTTTGTTGCCTAGGTTGTTGCTGCTGTCCCTTTTGGGCAGACTCCTAAACGATGTCCCTGCTGGGCATAGGAGGGATAAAACTTTTTCTTCTTGCTGAAGAATGGTTTCTTAGAGGATCTTTTCCTCGCAGGATCAGCTGTAGATTTAGACAATCAATCCAAATTGATATTGACAGCATCTATCTCATTAGCTTTTTCCTGCCAATTCTTGCCAAAGAGATTCTCTCCTGTGCAAGGTATATTCCCCAGTTTGTCCTGTACCCAGATTTCCAAGACAGATGCCTGGAGCCAGGCAATTCTTCGTGCACCTATGGCAATGGCAGAGGTTCTGCTTATGCATTCAAAGCAGTCAAAAGCTGCACGATTCACAAACTTGGAAACATCCTACGCATGTTTAGCAAGAACAAGATAATCTTGCCTTTTATCATCAGGAAGGAGGGCTCATAAGCTCTAAGTCTCCTTTGACCTCTTTAAGGAACATTCCCATATAGAAGATATAGGAACTGATCCTAGCAGAAAGCATGGAAGCCTGGAAGGATCGACGTCCAAAGGCGTCAAGAGTCCTACACTCACGTCCTGGAGGATTAGATACATGCCTTTTTGCACTCCTTATCCGTCTCATGGCTGACTCCAACACCATGGAATGGTGTGGTAATTGAGTCTTCTGAAACCCAGGACAAGGAGGAACTCGATACATGGTGTCGAGTCTTCGAGAGTGAGGAGATGTGGTCAGAGGTGTTTCCCACATCCTTAACATAAGATCATGCAAGATCTCATGAATAGGTAAGGTAGCTGCCTCCTTGGGAGCTTTAGGGTATTGTAGGATTTCTAATTCCTTTGCCCTAGGCTCTTTTTCAGGAGCCACTGTGATGGAAAGACCTCGGGCCACATCTCGGATAAAATCCTGAAAGGACATATCCTCTGGTGGAGACATCCTACGCTGAGGAGAAGAGGAATCCTCGGGAAGAAGTACTCTGGTATCGGCAGAGCTTTCAGAGTCTTCAGACTCATCCAAGTATTCGGGTGATTGTGCAAGGCACGGTACCAGTACCAATCGAAGTCAGCATCGGAGTGGTCTGGTACCGACTTGTCGATGCCGGACATAGATGCATAACTCGGTCCCGGTAAAATACCTGCCGATGTCGATGCAGTCGGTGCCGGTACTGATTAAATTGTCTGAAGCGGTTTCAGGGGCATCGAGGCCGTGAGAAGAGCCGCCAGACTGCGTTCAATAGCCAAGAATCTCTGGTCTATCGATGCTGCCGATGTTTGCCAGTGCTGGATGAAGCGGCCGGAACACCAGAGCATGGCACCAGTAGTTCTGCCGAGGTTGAAGCCTCGAGAACATCCTGGAGCCCCGTTAGTGCTTTGGAAGCCGAAGCCTCCCGCTGGGGCAATTTTGCCAGTGAAAGTCCCTCAAGGGCAACGCCAGAGGCATCTCGATGTTTAGAAGGAGATCTACCCTTTGAGGACCGGCTAGATTTATGTTTAGTTACCTGAGATCCATGGGAGGAAGATGAAGCCCTGGAAGATGTCGATGCCACAGAGGCTGCATCGGAAGGAAAAAGGGTGCTAAGTTTAGCAGCTCGGTTTTGCAGGCCCCTTTTCGACATCATCCCACAGGCAACACACTCTGAAATAGAGTGGTCAGGACCTAAACATTTGAGGCATCACTCATGGGTGTCGGTGACGGAGATGGTAACGCCACACTTAGAACACTTTTTAAAACCCAAAGCGGGTTTTTCCATTTTAAAGGAAAAAATTTGGCCTTGTGCCCAAAATGGTGCGTGGCACCCGAAAAGAAAATTACTGGAGAAAGACTCCAGAAACGAAGTTGGTTTTTTTTTGTTTTTTTAGAAAAAAGAAAAGAAGAACCGGCGGTACCGGTATAGCGTCGAGGGAAGGCAGATGCGACCACAAAAAAAGAATAAGAAGGATGTGCGACCTGTCGGCTCCGCAGAAAACGAAGAACTGGAGAGGGACAGTTGGGAAAGGCGGGAAGGCAGCACGCAGGTGCTGTGGGACGCTCCCAAAAGCTTTCCTATTGGACGCTGGGGAGCGTTCCCGCGCAGGCTCCATCCGTACCGACGATGCCCATATGAGAAGACTATATTCCTGCTTGTTCCTGGAGATACTATTTTTTCACTCAACCTGTTATCAAACTCTGGAATTTGTTACCAGAGAATGTAGTAAAAGCTGTCAGTGTAGCTGGATTTTAGAGAGGTTTGGAAGAGTTCCTGGAAGAAAAGTCCATAAAGTATTATTAAATTGAACTGGGGAAATCAACTACTTACCACTGATATAAGGAGCATGGAATCTTTTACTTTTTGCTAACCTGACAAGTACTTGTAACCTGGATTGGCCACTACTGGAAACAGGATACAGGGCTTGAAGTACCTTTGGTCTGACCCACTATGGCATTTCTTATGTTCTTATGCGAACTTTGGAAAGACTTCACTCTGTGTGGGAAATTGCACAGAACTCTAAGAAGATAAGAACATAAGATATGCCATACTGTTTCAGACCAAGGTACATCAAGTCCAGTATCATGTTTCCAACTGTGCCCAATCTAGGTTACAAGTACCTAGCAATTTCCCCAAAAGACACAGGTTCCACAATGCTTGTACTGGGTCAAGCAGTGGATATTCTAGGTCCACTTTAATAATGCCTTATGGACCTTTCCTCCAGGAACTTGTCCAAATATTTTTTAAAACCCGGCTACACTAACAGCCTTTACTATATCCTCCGGTAACAAATTCTAGAGTTTGATTACACGTTGAGTGAAATTTTTTTTTCTCTTATTAGTCTTAAATAGGTTACCCTGTAGCTTCATTTCATGCCCCCTAGTCTTTCTATATTTTGATGGCATAAACAATTAATCTACTTTTACCCATTCCACTCCATTCATTAATTTATAGACCTCTATCATATCTCCCCTCAGCCGTTTCTTTTCCACGTTGAAGAGCCCTAACCTTTTAGCCTCTCTTCATAGGGGTATCCTTCCATCCCCTTTACCATTTTGGTGGCTCTTCTCTGTAGCTTTTCTAATAACGCTATATCCTTTTTAAGATACGGCAACCAGAACTGCACACAAAATTCAAGGTGCGGTTGCACCATGGAATGATACAGAGGCATTATAATGTCCTTTGTTTTATTCTCCATTCCTTTCCTTATGATACCTAGCATTCTATTTGTTCTCTTGGCTGCCACTGCACACTGAGCAGAGAGTTTTAGCATGTTATCCACGATGATGCCTAAATCTTTTTCCTGGGTGGTGGTTTCTAATGTGGAACCTTGCATCATGTAACCACAGTTTGGGTTGTTCTTTCCTAGGTACATAACTTTGCGCACTTGTCCACATTAAATTGTATCTGCCATTTGGATGCCCAGTCTTCCAATTTATCAAGATCCTCTTGCAATTTTCCATAATCCTCATGGGTTTTAATAGTTTTGTGTCTTCCGCAAATTTGATAATCTCACTCGTTATTCCCATTTACAGGTCATTTATGAATATGTTAAAAAGCAGCGGACCCAACACAGGTTCCTGGGGTACTCCACTATTCACCTTTCTCCATTGGGAAAATTGTCCATTTAGCCCTACCCTCTGCTTTCTATCTTTTAACCAGTTCCTGATCCATAATAGTACACTGCCTCCTAACCCATCACTTTTTAATTTTGCCAAAAGTCTCTCATGAGGGACCTTGTCAAAGGCTTTCTGAAAGTCCAGATACACTACCCTGTATGTCCAATTTTGATATCTGAAAACCCTGGGATGGTAACAGCCTGATTGGGATGAAACATTGATCCCACCTTCTTCAAAAATGATAGAAATGGCATAATCACCATCTTATTCTTAGAGATTACCAAAAGTGGTTCCCTGCGCAACAATGCTTGCAACTCCAAAATCCTTTTGGCGGAACAGCCAGCAGAAACATGGTCTTCAATGTCAAAAGTGAAAGTAGACTTACCTGCTAATTGTTCTTCCTTGAGGAACTCCAGTCCAGTCTCGCACCTCTGGGTAGTGCACCTCCTCCAGCAGCTTGGAGATTGAGCATGTCAAGTTCTGAAGTCACCAGTACTAATTCCGCTGGCACCGCCCACCAGCTCCCAGTACCTATTGACAAAGCAGACTCACAGGAGCAACAAATAAGCAGTTAAAGAGGCAAGACACAAACCAAGACAAATAACTAACTAAACTACACTAAAAACTGAAGTGATCGGCCTCCCATGGGGGAGAGATAAAAAGAGGCTTACCCAAAGGAACCCCGAATGCCAATGTGCAGCCAGCGAGACAGGAGACCCCCAGTCTGCCCCTGAACATCGAGGCCCCAGAGACACTGAAACTACCCAACTAGAGTAGGTATAACCGAAATACCCTGGCAGGGATCCAGGACTGGACTGGAGTTCCTGAAAGGGAACAACAATTAGCAGGTAAATCTAATTTTGCTTTCCTTATTGTCCCTCCAGTCCAGTCCTGCACCTCTGGGATGTAATAGAGCAGAAATCTTTAATGGCAAAGACCCGCAAAACTGGCTCGCCACACCGCCGACCTAAAACAGGCCTCCTTCGCCACCTGGATGTCCAGGTGATAATGTTTACTAAAAGTATGCAGAGAAGACCAGGTAGCCGCCCTGCAAATTTCCACTGAAGGCACCAGACTAAATTTAGCCCAAGACGCCGCCTGAGCCCTTGTGGAATGGGCGCATAACCCCACTGGTACCTATCGCCCCTGGAGGAGATACGCTGACGCGATCGCCTCCTGAATCCATCTAGAAATGGAAGCTTTTGCTGCCGCAGCTTCCGCCTTGCGTGGACCCCCAAAGAGCACAAACAAGTGATCCGACTTGTGAAAGGCCGTCGTCTCCTTCAAATAACGCTTGAGGGCTCTTCGTACATCCAGCATGCGCAGGCTGAGATTGACAGCATTGTCCCCATGCTCTCCAACACCAGTAGGGACATGGGCTGATTCATGTGGAACACTGACACCACTTTTAGTAGAAAGGAAGGAAGGAACAGGCTGCAAAACCACCTTCTCCCGCGAGAAGGAAAGTAACGGCTCCTGGCACGACAAGACCTGCAGCTCCGAGATCCTGAGTGCGGAGCATATCACTACCAGAAAAACGGTCTTCAACGTTAAATCCTTCAGCAAGGCCCGGCTCAACGGCTCAAAAGGCTCCTTCGTCAAAGCCCTCAGAACCAGATTGAGATCCCACGGCAGCACCACTGCTCTTTGCAGGGGGCGAATGCAAGCCACTGCCCACAGGAAGCGCAAAACATCCGGGTGAGACCCCAGAGGCACCATCTGGACCTTACAGCGATAACACACAATCGCTGCCAGCTGCACTCACAATGAGCTAGCCGCCAGATCTTTCTCAAAACCGTCCTGCAAAAAGGCTAAAACCTCCAGAATGGAAGCTGCAGCGGGCCGAGTGTGCCGCTCCACACACCAAGCTTCAAAAATACGCCAAACATGGATGTAGTTAAGAGAAGTAGATCTCTTCCACACGTTCAATAAGGTTGAGATAATTGGTCCCGAGTACCCCCTTCTTCCTCAACCTTGCCCTTTCAATGGCTAGGCCGTAAGCGAGAACCAATCCACATGAGGCATGCGCACTGGCCCCTGCATCAGCAGGTTTTCCCGACAAGGCAGATGCCACGGACAATCCTCCAGCAGCCGAATCAAGTCAGCATACCAAGGGTGTCATGGCCAGATCGAGGCGATCAGAATGACCCACCCCGGGTGCACCTCGATCTACTGCACCACCCGGCCTATGAGAGCCCATGGGGGAAAGACATATAGAAGATTTTCCGTGGGCCAAGGCTTCAGTAGAGCATCCAGACCCGCAGACATCCTTTCCCATTTTCTGCTGAAGAAAAGGCTTGCCTTGGCGTTCTTGACCATTGCCATCAGGTCCATGACTGGCACCCCCCACTTGCACATCATCTGTGCAAAGACTTCCGAGTGCAGCTCACTCCCATTCCCCGGGATCCACCCGTACCCAGCTGAGGTAGTCTGCCATCACGTCGACGCCTGCCACATGTGCTGTCGACAGGGCCTGGAGTCGAGGCTCCGCCCAGCCGAACAGCAGCTCCGCCTCCTCTTCCAGAGTCATGCTGCCCATACCTCTCTGACATTTGACATAGGCCACTGTGGTCGCATTATCCAAGAGAATCCTTACTGCCTTTCTTCGCAAGCGTGACTTGAAGGTGCTGAGCGCCCGGGCCACCGCCCACAGCTCCAGTCTGTTGATCGACCAGCTGGCTCTTGCTCGTTCCAGTTCCCCTGAGCAAACTGCTTCTCGCAGTGGCACCACAGCCTGACAGGCTGGCATCGGTCATTACCGGGATCCACTGAGGTGGCTTGAGTGGCATGCCCGCCGTCAAGTGCTCCGGACACAGCCACCACTGGAGCACACTCCAGACCCCTTGTAGACACGGGAGCCGCCGGGACAGAGGATCCGACTGATGCAACCACCGCAAGAGTAAGGCCTATTATAAGTGCCGCATGTGCGCTCTCGCCCATGGCAACACTTGTAGCGTGGCCGCCATAGTACCTAACACCTGCAGGTACTGCCATGCTGTAGCTCTGGCTGGCGCAGAAACTGACGCACCATCCACCGGAGCCCCTGCGTCTGCTTCTCTGGCAAGAAGAGTCTTTCCGCCTGGGTGTTGAAGCGTGCCCCCAGGTATTCCAACTCCTGTGAAAGGACTAAGTGGCTCTTGGTCAGGTTGACCACCCAGCCAAGACTCTCCAACACGACATCGCCCGCAGGCTCTCCTCCCTGGACTTCGCTCAAACCAGCCAGTCATCGAGTTAGGGGTGCACTAGCACCCCATCCTTTCGAAGCACCGCAGTGACCACCACCATGACCTTGGTGAAGGTGCAAGGAGCTGTCTCCAGACCGAATGGCAAAGCCTGAAACTGGAAGTGCCCCATCGGCACTTCAAACCGCAGGAACCGTTGATACTCTGGCCTGATGGGGATGTGAAGGTACGCCTCGGTGAGAATGAGGGACGTGAGGAATTCTCCCTCCCTCACCGCTATGATTACAGACTGTAAAGTTTCCATGCGAAAATGCGGAACCCGTAAGCAACGGTTCACGCGCTTGAGATCCAGGATAGGGCAAAAGGCACCGTCCTTCTTGGGAACCACAAAATAGATGGAGTATGGACAGCCCCCGACTGCTGCCACCGGGCCCGGAGCATTGCAAGGGGACCAAATTAAGGCGTCGCCCACTGTCTGCATCAACTCAAGGGCATAGCCTTCTCGGATGATTTCCAGGACCCACTAGTCGGACGTGATCTGGACCCAAGGTGAGTAAAACTCCCATAGCTGACCCCCCATGGGTTGAATCCCTACCTGGGCCTCCCTCGCTTCATTGAGGATTCTTAAAACCCAAGGAGGCGGCTGCAGAGAAACCTCTGCCTGCTCCTCGGAAGCCACGAAACCCCTGCCCCTGGGTGGGGAACTTACCTCTCTGGACGGAACCAAGGTAGTATTTGGCAGATATGCCCCTGGTTAAGTACTTGAAATAAAGACTATTTCACGTTACCACGTCTGGACAGGCAACCAAGGCAGGACATACGAAAAACGCCGAAAATCATGAGGTTGGCCCCGAGAAGCAGACGCATTGCGACTCTGCTTCAGCTTATCCACCGATAGGTACCCTTCCTTTGATTCCCCCAGATCCTTGACCAACTTATTCAGGTCTTCCCCAAAAAGAAGTTTTCCCTTAAAGGGGAGTTTGCTAAGACGGGACTTGGAAGAGCTGTCTGCTGCCCAATTGCTCAGCCAGAGATAACGAAAGGCCACTACAACCGACGCCATGCTTTTTGCGAGGCCACGAACGAGGTCACAGTGGATATCGGAGAGATAAGCTGCCCCCGATTCCAGCTTGGTGACTTCCACCACCTGCTCCAATGCGGAGTCCCCGCTTTGCTGTAGGCGTTGCAACCCCCACAGGCAGACCCTCGCCACTCAGGCCCCACAAATGGAAGCCTGCATAGACAGGGCATTGATATCAAAGGCCTGCTTCAACAACATGTCCAGCTTCCTGTCCTGCGCGCCCTTCAGCGCTGCACTCTGCTCCACCGGGATGGCGGTCTTCTTCATAACCGCAGACACCGCCGCATCAACACGTGGGGACCTAAACATCTCGCGCTTCTGCTCTGACAGGGGGTAGAGGCGTGTCATGGCCCGGACCCCCTTCAGACCCACTTCCTGGATCATTTTCTTGATCACCCTGTGCACTGGGAAGACCGACTACATCTTCCGCAAAGCCTGTATGAGAGGATCCTCCAGAGACTCATCCTCTGCCGGCAGACTAGCTGGCAAATTGAGTGCCTTTAGGGCCGGCAATTTCTCCCACTGAAAGACCTGGACAAATCAAGCCTGGTCTTCCGGCTCCAGATTCTCTCCCTCTCTCTTCGAGCTCCTCACCCTCCAAATCTGACTCCAGCTCCAAGTCATCAGTCGCTGACAAGGTAGACTGCTCCAGCCACTCTTCCGAGGCCCTGGCCTTCTTGGCCAGCACCGCAGCTGTGTCATCCCTCTTTTCCACGGGACCGCACGTCGCACCGGCCATCGCCGAAGAGTGGGCCTCTGCTGTGCCCTGCTGGCGCAAGCAAAAGGCCTGATGCAATAATAGCACAAACTCAGGAGAGAACTCCCCTAGAAGCCCCCCAAACCCCAGACCCTGAGAGGTTGAGGGCCCAAGAACCGCCGAAGACATTTCCAGTGGAAGGGAAGAAGGCTTCAAATAGACCTGAACCTCCTGTGCTGACAAGGCCACAGGCTCCCGCGGCTTCTCCTGCAGCACCTGCTCCATACTAGTAGCCTCTGCTGCACAGCCGCGTCACACCCCTGTCTCGGAGACCACTCCTCGCTGGGTTCCACAGACCAGACACTACGGCCATGCAGGCATGGATGCCAGACTGCTGGCCCCCACACTCCAAACCTGCCTGGGATCTCTCGCCAACGAATAAGAATAAAACTGTCCCCAACTGCTCCTATTCTTCTCCTTGCAGCTCTGCTATAACCACCACCTTTCTCCTTTAAGCCCTCTGTCGGTTTCAAATATCTGTTTGTTTGTTTTTAAGAAGGACTGACTTAGAGGAGAAAACAAGACAGCTAGTTCCCCCCCCAGGGAACCTTGCCAAGTAAGCAGTGCTGTCCAAAATGGCTGGGCGGGCTCTCCTCCTATCGGAGAAAAAACGCGGGAAGAAAACCAACCAGATTGTTTTCCCGCACCTCTGCAGCAGCCGAGATTACGAGGCGCCAGGCCTGCACCCCTCACTGCGCGGTCTTAAAAACGGCTCCCCCAGACATACTTGCTCACTGTGTCAGTGCCGAACTGAGGAGAGATCTTCTGGAGTGCTCTGGCTGCTTTTGGGACCTCTGCCGGGGAATACACAGACCTCACACTCAGCCTAGTAATGGCTTTGGCACTGAGGAGGGAAGAGCAGGAACCATTCTCTCCTGAACCGCTGCAGCCGAAACAGCGGCTCCTCACCCGATCACAGGATCAGGAGTCGCCAAAACCCTAGGATGCCGACAACACCCCCCCCCCCCGGACATCCAAGGGGGAGGAGGGGGAAGTATAGGACAGGCAGAGATCCTCCTCAGCAAAGACTTGCTGTGCCTGACAAGCTCTTTCTTTCTTTTTTCTTTTTTTTTTTTAAACTCTAAGCTTTAAATCTGAAACCGAAAAACAAAAAGCAAATTGAAACCAACAGTAAAAGAAACCCTATCTAACTAGCTCCTTATTTGCTCCTCAGTGAGCCCCACAGCCCGGCTCACCACCTCCGGCTGCTTGGAGACTGAAAATACTGGGAGCTGGTGGGCAGTGCCAGCGGTATTAGTACTAGTGATTTCAGAACTTGACATGCTCAGTCTCCAAGCTGCTGGAGGAGGTGCACTACCCAGAGGTGCAGGACTGGACTGAAGGGATAAGGAATCCTTCATTGTAATATCCTGCAAGGATTTGACGGGACAGCCCAATAACGCCGTCAACACTAAATTAAGATCCCAGGGTGGAACTACCAAGCGAGATGTAGGCTTCACGTGCTGGACTCTCTTCAAAAAATGAACCACATCCAGATGGAAAGACAGAGAATAACTGAAGATCCTGTCCCTGAAGCAAACGAAAGCTGCAACATGCACCTTCAAAGACCGCAAAACTAACTCTCTCAAGACCATTCTACAAGAAAGTCAAAATGTCCAGAAGGGAAGCATTCAATGGATGGAGGAAACAATCCTCACACCAGCTCTCAAAAATCCTCAAATGTATGCACATAAGTCAGGAAGGTAGAGCACATTTAGCCTGTAGCAACGTCATGATGACCTGCGAGGAACGAAGAAATTAGACCTTACCTGCTAATTGATGTTCCTTGAGTGTCTCCAGTCCAGTCCCAGCACCTTTGGGTAGTCACCCCCCTCCAACAGCTTGGAGACTGAGCATGTCATACTCTTCATGACATTCCCCTAGATATACAGCTGGCTCCACCCCCAGCCTTCAGTCCCCTAGTAACAAAGCAGACTCACAGAAACAACTTTTTAAATAGTTCAAATATGAATCATCAATATGAAAAAAACCCGAATGGGATCCAACATAATCCCCTCCCCCCTGACCAGGGAAGGAGAGTTCTCTGTGCTCACCTGTCATAGGGCCCAGCATTCCTCAGAAGACCAGATCCCGATCCCCCGATCATGCTGAACCCGTGCAAGACTTTGCCCTCAGACTTACTCTCTCTAATTCTCTCCGTTTTCTCCTCCTAATTATTTTTTCTTTTTTCTCCCAGCACTATAAGCTAAATAGATGTAATTCTCTCTGGGAAATTATCCCAAAATGGCAGAATGAAGAACTGGAGGGTTAGTCCTATGGAGGGAATTGAGACTGGACTGGAGACACTCAAGGAACAACAATTAGCAGGTAAGGTCTAATTTCTTCTTTCATGTCGTTCCTCCAGTCCAGTCTCGGCACCTTTGGGATGTACCAAAGCAGTACTAACCCTGGGAGGGACCCGCTAACCCTAACTGCAGTACTATCGAGCCAAAGCGAGCCTCTTCTGCTGCCTGGACATTGAGTCGGTAGTGTTTCACAAAAGATGACAGAGGTCCAAGTGTCTGCTCTACAAATGTCAATCAGCGGAACCAGACCGAATTCTGCCCATGACACTATCTGAGCTTGCGTTGAATGCGCCTTCAATCCACGCAGAAAATACGCCAAAGAGATGGTCTCCCGAAGCCATCTGGAAATGGATACTTTGGAGGCCACCTCCCCTTTGTGCAGCCCCCTGAACAAGACAAATAGCCACTCGGACTTACGAAAGGCCTTGGATATATTCAAGTACTTCTTCAACACTCTCCGCACATCCAAACTCCACAACAAAGGATCTGCCTCCGGATCTCTCCCAAAAAGACCGGAAGCGATTCAAGTGAAAATTGGAGCACACCTTTGGCACAAAGGAGGGCACCATCCTTAGAACCACCTTCTCTCTTGTAAAAATGAGGTATGGCTCTCTACACGAGAAGGCCTGGATCTCCGATACCCTTCTTGCTGAACAGATGGCCACCAAAAAGACGGTCTTCAAAGTCAAGTCCTTCAAGGAACACTCCGCTAAGGGCTCGAAAGGCGATTTCGTGAATGCTGATAACACTAAATTCAGATCCCAAGGTGGCACTAAACAATCGCCGTGGCAGTCGCAACTGCTTAATGTCTGGATATAAGGCCATGGACCCTGTCCCCACTCGCCCCCTATAGCACGAGAGGGCTGCCACCTGCACTCTCAAGGAACTGCAAGCCAAGCATTTCTCCAGTCCTGCTTGCAGGAAGGCTAGCGCGTCTGGTACTCCACACCTCATCGCCAAGATCCCCTGCCTTTGGCTCCAATGTTCAAACACTCTCCAAACCCGGATGTAAGCCAACAAAGTGGACCTTCTGCATGCCTTTATCAGGGTTGCCATCACCGCAGGCGCATAGTCCCGCTTCCTTAAGTGCGCCCTCTCAAGAGCCATGCCATAAGCGAGAACTGATCCACCTGCGGCATCTGGACAGGCCCTTGACAAAGCGGATCGATCGTCATGGGTAACTGCCACGGTCTGTTGATCAGCATGTGCTTTAGATCTGCATACCACGGCCGCCTTGGCCAATCAGGTGCAATGAGCAGCACCCGATCTAGATGGTTCTCTATCCTCTGTACGATTCTGCCGATGAGTGGCCAGGGCAGAAAGATATATAGCAGCCCTATCCTGGGCCATGGCTGCATCAGCGCATCGAGACCTTCCAACATAGGCTCTCTCCTTCTGCTGAAGAACCTCGTTGCCTTGGCCGACTCATGAGTCACCATCAGGTCCATAATTGGCTACCCCCAGCGCTCTACTATCCAGTGGAATCAGTTTGATTGAGATTCCATTCTGCTGGATAGATTCTCACTCTGCTGAGGTAGTCCACCTACACGTTCTCTCGCCCTGCCACATGCGCTGCCGACAGCACCAAAAGGTGCTCCTCCACCCGAGTCATAAGCACCTCTGTCTCCTCTTCCAGCTGCACACTGCCTGTTCCACCCTGCCGATTGATGTATGCTACTGTTGCTGCATTGTCTGAGAATACTCTCATGACTTTCCCCTCCAACCTGTGCTGAAATCCTTGCAGAGCCAGGAAAACCGCCCTCAGTTCCAAACATGGGCCAGTGCACTTCCTGCTCAGTCTACAGCCCTTGAAGGAATTGAGCCTCACTAAGAGCCCTCCAGCCGACGAGGCTTGCATCGGTCGTGATCTGCATCCAATGAGATACCCCCAGCAGCAATCCTTTCAGTAGTATCTCATCCCACAACCACCATTCAAACGCTCCCACCATGCAGGGAAGATGGTGGGAGAGAGGGAGATGCTGCGCAGACCATCTGCATAGCGGCACCCTCTGCAACGGCTGCATGCGTGCCCATGCACCAGGTCTATTGATGCTATCATGGATCCCGGTACCTGCAGAAGTGCCACGCCGTCGGCCTCTGTAGTCGCAGGAACCGCTGGACCTGCCCTTGGATCCTGCAAGCCCTGGTCCCTGGAAGAGACACCCTGCCTACTCCTGTTTGAAATCGCACCCCTAGATACTCGAGATCCTGCGATGGCGTGACTTGATTCTTTGCAAACTTCACTACCCATCCCAGGCCCTGGAGAAACTGAACAACCTGGTCGGTGACCCTCACACTCTCCTCTTGGGATTTCGCCCTTATTAGTCAATTGTCGAGGTAAGGATGAACAAGAATTTCTTCCTGCCGCAAGGCCACTGCCACTACCACCATGACCTTGCTGAACGTCCTCGGTGCGGTTGCCAGTCCAAAGAGCAGTGCTCGAAACTGGAAATGCCCACCTGGAATCTCAGATACTGCTGATGCTCTACTCTGATTGGGATTTATTTATTTATTTATTTAACAGTATTTCTAAACCGCCTTATCATGATAATCAAGGTGGTATCACAGCAAACAATCTAGTAGTGTGAGTGTGTTATACATGCAGTGAGGGTGGAAATTTAGTTGGGTGTGTGTTGTGTTGTGAGCTAGATTGGTTTGAGCTATGTACAATGTGGGCTATATACAGTGGTGCTAAAAACATTTTATATATACATATAGTGTTAGTCGGTAACGTGTGCTGCTATACATTTACTTAGTTTATGTGATGTGTCCATAGTGTTCTCTGAACAGCATGGTTTTCAGCTGTTTTCTGAAGTCCTTGAGGTCTGTAGTTGCTCTCAAATCGTCCGGTAGTTTGTTCCATATTGTTGGAGCAGCCATGGAGAGTGCTCTGTCTGTTGTGTCCTTGCGTGTGTGTTTGTATTCACTTGGGGTGCTGACTCGGTTGTGTGTTTGTTTTCTTCTAGGCCGAGTGCTGGTGTCTGGTTGTATGAGGGCGTGTAGGCTGTTGGCTGATGTTTGCTGTTTTATCTTAAAAAGGTTTATGATAGTTTTGTATCTGATGCGTGCATCGATTGGAAGCCAGTGTAAGTCCTTTAAGGTGGGTGTGATGTGTTCTTGTCTTGCAGTTCCGGATATGATTCGTGCTGCGGTGTTTTGTGCCAGTTGGAGTGGTTTGATAGCTTGTTTCGGTAGTCCAAGGTATATCGGATTGCAAAAGTCCAGTAGAGGGGTTATCAGTGCTTGACAGACGGTACAGAAGTGTTCTGGGGCGAGGAGTGGTTTCAGTCTCCTGATGATTCGCATCTTGTAGTAGGCTTTTTGTATTGTTTTGCTTATGTGTGTCTTGAGATTGAGTTTGTTGTCCAGCGTAACCCCGAGGTATCTCACTTCTGACCTTATTGGTATAGTAATGTTTTGTATCTTTATATTTGGTGGGTGTATGAAGCTTTGGTTCCGAGTGATGATTAAAGCTTCAGTCTTGTTGTAGTTTATGGCGAGGTTGTTGTTTTGACACCACCTGGTCATTTGTGTAAGGCAGTCTGTTATCCTAGAGAAGTCCGGGTTGTCGATTGATATCGGGGTGTATATCATGATGTCGTCCGCATAGATTGTGTATTGAATGTTGTTCTTTTTCATGATGTTGCATATTGGTTGGATGTAGATGTTAAATAGGAGTGCTGAGAGCGCAGAACCTTGAGGTACTCCTTGACGGACTTTGATGGGTCGGGATGTGATGTGTCCCACCTTGACCTGTAGCTGTCTTTCTGTTAGGTATGAGTGGAACCATTTCAGTGTGATACCGTGTATACCAGTGTTCTGTAGTCTTTCCAGGAGCGTGTTGTGGTCCACTGTGTCGAAGGCTGAGGAGATGTCGATGAATATCATTATGATTCCGTTCCTGGTGTTGTCAATTGTTCTAAGGATGCTGTCGAAGAGGTAGATCAGTAGCGTCTCGACACCGTGGTTGGGACGAAATCCGTGTTGGTTGTCGTCGAGTGTTTCGTGTTTGTCGATGTGGTCCTGAAGTTGTAGTTGAACTGTCTTTTCGATGATTTTTGCGAGGAAAGGTATGCTGGAGATTGGTCGGTATGCTGCTGGGTCTTCTTTGTCGAGAGTTGTTTTCTTTGTGATTGGTCTCACTGAGGCAAGTTTTAGTTGCTTTGGCATGAGTCCTTGAGTGAGTGAGTTGTGTACCATTTTTTGTATGGTGGGGATGAGACTTGATTTGGTGGCTTTGACCCATGACACTGGGCATGGGTCTGTAGGAGCGGTGCTTGTGTTGATTGTAGAAATGATGTGTGATATCTGTTCTGTGGAGGGTGAGGCGAATGTGCCCCAGGTTTTGGAGTGTGGATCCGTCCTTGTGGTTCTACTCGGCGTTGTTTGTTCTGTGGAGTGAAATTTGTCTTTGATGTGGTCGGCGAATTTCTGAGGATCTATTTGTGCTTCCCCTTCTGTTGTTTGCTCTTTTGTGAGGATTTTCACTATTTCGAAAAGCTCTCTGGGTTTGTTGATGGAGGTATTTATCATGTTTGTGTGGAATTCCTTCTTTGATTGGTTGATGTGTTCATTGTATTGTTTTTGCTTCGTTAGATAAAGATGCTGGTCGGCAGTTGTTTTGTTTTTTCTCCATCTCCGTTCGATCTTCCTGAGTTCCCTCTTCTCCTGTCGTATTTTTGCTGAGTACCATGGTTTGCTTTGTCTCTTGTTGTGGTGTTGTTTCGCAGTCCCGTCATCGGGTGGTTTGGCGGCGTTGGCTAAAATGCTGTTCCAGCTGGAAACTTGTTCCTCCAGGTCATCCGTAGTAATGTTCAGGTGTTGTATTGTGTCCTGTAGGAATTCATCCCTGTCGAAACACTTAAATCGTCTTTGTGTGTGTGAGGTGTTTGCTCTTTCGTTTGTCTGGTCCTCTTGTAACCGCAGCCTTATCTCTATTAAGTAGTGGTCAGACCATGGCACTGGGGTAATGGTTGGTGGAGAAATCAGGTCTCTTGATGTTAGGTAATTGGATGCGAATATGAGGTCTGGCGATGATCCATGTCTGTGTGTTGGAGCATTGATGATTTGTGTGAACTGTAGTGAGGACATTGCTTGCAGGAAGGCCTCTGCGTCTTTTACATTGGTTGACTTTAGGTTGAAGTCTCCTATCATCAGCGCTGGTTTGTTGTTATGGCACAGGCTTCTTCGAGTGTGAAGGCTAGTTCGTCGGGTGGAGCTCTGGGTGCTCTGTATGTCAGGCAGATTGCAATGTTCTTGTTCTTGATGCTAATTGTGTTACATTGCTGTGTTTCAGTGAGGCTCTGTGTCTTGAACTTCAGTTTTGTTTTTGCTATTATCAGGACTCCTCCTCCACGCCTGTGGGTGCGTGGGCAGTTGTGTGCTGAATAGTTGTTTGGTACTAGTTGGTTGAGTAGAACATTGTCAGTCGGGTTGAGCCATGTCTCTGTGATGCAAATTATGTCGGGCTGTCGCTCTTCAATGTGGTCTACAAGCGTGTGTATCTTGTTGCAGACGGATCTGGCATTTATGAGTTCGATCGTTGTTGTCTTTGTTGATGAGGTTGCTGTTACATGTGCTTCCTTTGTGCAGGTGTGGGAGTTTGATTTGTGTCTGTTTGTTCGTTTTGCCTTGGAGGTGCCGAGTGTCTCTTTGTTTGGGTGCTGTGGTTCTAAATATAGCAAAACAGTTGGAGGGTGCCATGTTGTGTTTGCTTGTGGGTGGTGGAGGTGTGTGGTTGGTGGGAGGAGTTGTGTAACGAGTAAGTAGAGTGGGAGGAGGTATGTGGGGTGCATGTTGGTTTCTTGTGGTGTTCTGTTCAGGTGGTGTTTGTTTTCTTAAGTCTTCGTCTTGTTGGCTGTTTGGAGAGAGCTGTAGATTGTGTGATAGCCTGTCTCGTGGAGGGAGAGCCTGGTCTGTGTAGGCTGTCTTGTTGCGTGAGCCTGTCCCTTGGAGGGAGCCTGTCCCGTGGCGGGTGGGTCGGATCTGCGTAGTGTGTCCTGGTGCGGGAGCCTGTCCCGTGGAGGGAGCCTGTCCCGTGGCGGGTGGTTCGGATCTGCGTAGTGTGTCCTGGTGCGGGAGCCTGTCCCGTGGAGGGAGCCTGTCCCGTGGAGGAGGCCGGATCTGTTTGGGTGTGTGTAGTGTAAGTGCGAGTTTGGTGATGTGGAATGTGTGATGTACTGTGAGAGTTCTACTTGCGGTTCTGACGTCCTTCGCCTCGGTCTGCTCTTTGCTGTGTTCTCCTGTGATGCCGTCGGCGCTGTTGTTTCTTTTAGTTGTTTCCTGCTGCTTGGCTCCGGGCCTCGCCTGGGGTTCCGGAGTGGTGGGGTTTTTTTCCTCGCAGATTCGTTGTGGTCGTTGATCTTCATTCGGTGGTGGAGGGGTCTGTTGTACAAAGCGTGTCTTTTCGGGGAGGAGTGGAAGTTAGTTGGATTTTTTTTTTTTTTTTTTTTTGTGCGCCTCTGTGCCGCGCCTAAGGGCCACGCCAAAGGGCCCTCTGGCGAGGCCCTCAGGCGCGGGCCCGCCAGGCGCGGGCGCGCCCGCGAGGGACGCCGCTTTTATTTCGGCGGGCCGCCTTCTCCCTGCTCTCCCACTGCCCGGATTGGGCAGGAGCACAGTGGGGGGGAGTTGCTCTTCTCGGCGGCGGCAGCGGCTCCCTCCGGGGGCGAGGGACGCCGCTTTTATTTCGGCGGGCCGCCTTCTCCCTGCTCTCCCACTGCCCGGATTGGGCAGGAGCACAGTGGGGGGGAGTTGCTCTTCTCGGCGGCAGCAGCGGCTCCCTCCGGGGGCGAGGGACGCCGCTTTTATTTCGGCGGGCCGCCTTCTCCCTGCTCTCCCACTGCCCGGATTGGGCAGGAGCACAGTGGGGGGGAGTTGCTCTTCTCGGCGGCAGCAGCGGCTCCCTCCGGGGGCGAGGGACGCCGCTTTTATTTTGGCGGGCCGCCTTCTCCCTGCTCTCCCACTGCCCGGATTGGGCAGGAGCACAGTGGGGGGGAGTTGCTCTTCTCGGCGGCAGCAGCGGCTCCCTCCGGGGGCGAGGGACGCCGCTTTTATTTCGGCGGGCCGCCTTCTCCCTGCTCTCCCACTGCCCGGATTGGGCAGGAGCACAGTGGGGGGGAGTTGCTCTTCTCGGCGGCAGCAGCGGCTCTTTTGAAGATATGCCTCTGTAAGGATATGCCTCTGTAAGGATGAGGGAGATTAAGAACTCCCCCTCTCGTACCGCCACTATCACAGACCGCAAGGTCTCCATGCAAAAGAGTGGCATCCTCAGAGCCTGGATGACGTATTTGAGATCCAGTATAGGCCTGAACGCCCCTTCCTTCTTTGGGACCACGAAATAGATGGGAATATCAACCATATCCGTGCTGGCCTCGTGGCACCTGCACCACTGCTTGTAGATCCAGCAACCGTTGAAGCGTCTCTTGCATCGCCTTGCACTTTCCCCTAGCCTTGCAGGGAGAATGGACAAAGTCCTCCCATAATGGCCAGACGAATTCTAGCGTATATCTCACTCTGATTACCTTGAGCACCATTCAGTCGGTCATAATTCAGATCCAGGTGTCGTAAAATTCCTGTAGCCAACCTCCTACCGGAATTTGACATGCCTGACCCATCCATGCCTCATTGCTGTTTCTTCGCAGCTGCAGTGAAAGAAGAGTAAAACCCTCTGCCCGTGCCCCTGAAGCCATGAAAGGAGGGCCCCCTTGATGGACCCCTCTGGTATGGAGCATACTGCACCAACCGAAAGCGTTTGAACTCCCTCGGTTAACCTCATCCTGGGGTGGAAGCCCAACCTAACTTCTGCTTATCCTCTGGTAGGCAACCCCCCTTCATCTCCCCAAGGTCCCTGACCAGCTTGCCCAGGTCCTCCCCAAACAGGAGTTTACCCCTGAACGGCAGCTTGCTCGACCGCAACTTGGACGACACATCCGCCGACCAATTTTAGAGCCACAAGTAATGCCTCGCCGCCACTACGACAGAAGCCATCCCTTTGGACATATCTTCTATGATCTGATTCACTGTATCTGACAAATAAGCCGCTCCCGACTCTAGCTCTGCTGCCTCTGGTGGCCATCCCTGCTCCACCTCCGGATTCCCGCCGACACCTTGTGCCCAGCAGAGACAGGCCCAGGCCACAAAAACACACTACACACTGATGCCTGCAACAAAATGGCATATGTCTCAAACGCCTGCTTCAACAGCGTCTCGAGTTCCGATCCTGAACATTGTTTAAAATTGTGCTACCTTCTACTGGTATCATTGTCTTCTTTGTTACCGCCAAGACCGCTGCAATCACTCTGGGTGCGCAAAAGAGCTCTCCATCCCGTTCTGGGAGCAGGTACAACCGTGCCATCATCCTAGTACCCCGCAGCGGCCCTTCTGGCATATCTCATTCTTCCTGGATCATACACCACATCAGCTTAGGCAGGGGAAAGACCTTCTGTGGTGAGCAAACGGCCTGGAAGAGTGGATCCTCGACTGGCCCCTCTTTCTCAAGCATCTCCATACGAAAATTCAATGCTTTAGCCAACTGTGCTATGAAGGCCACTAGCTCTTCTCTATGGAAGACTCATATAATGCTGGACTCTTCTGCCTGCGGAATTTCACCTTCCTCCAAGCCTTCATCATGAAGGTCTTCCTGCTCACCCCACTCCTCCACGTCCTGTGGAGTGTCCTCCCAGACCTCGTCCCCCATGCAATGCTGGCTAGGACCAGCTTCCTAGTCCTCTCCTTCTTGTGCCCCCACAGGCTCTATCTCTGGGCAGCAACATTTTCTCTGTCGCTAGGGGAACAGAATGCCTTGTAGAGCAGAAGAACAAACGCTGGTGAGAAATCTCCCAGTCCACTTGCTACAGGCGTTTCCTTCGCGCCCTTCACTTTCACCTCCTTCTTGCCTTTGCTCTTAGGCACCTACGCTCGAGGGAGATGCTTTCCATCTGCGTTCTCTGCCATTCTGCCGGATGCCACTGAGGACCCTGCTGCCTCCTGTTCAGCTGGCCTCTTCCCCCAGCAACTCAACCTGTCACCCTGGACTTCTGCTCACAGCCCCTGCTGAAGCCAGCTGCTGAGACCAGGCCCCTATGTGACCCTCACTGGCACTGCTGTCTGTCTTTTTTTTCTTTTTTTTACAAATGCTGTGCTAGCCGAGCTACTATGCCACTAGAAGATAAAGGGACCATCCCTCCAGCACCCATTACCCCCCCCCCCCCTTCTGGATTCAGTCACTCTCTGGGGCCTACCTACGAACCACGCGGCAGCTGCCTTCTTCTCTGGCTCCTGTGCTGCCCCAAAACGGCCGCCGCAAGTTTCCCTTGCTGCAACCATGTGGCTCCCGCTATCGCTGGAGCTGTGCCGCTTGACCCAAAGTAGCCCCACTGTCTCAGGTGTACCCGAATGCCGTCCCGTGCAGCGAACGCTCTGCTTTTCTTGGCAGGAAAAACCCCATGCTCCCCAATACCTCTTCTCCTGGTCAGCCGCAAAGACTCTCGGCTTTGGTGCTCCTGGGCTCCCTGCACTGACAGGGCTCTTACCTTGCCCTGGCTTGTTGCGGATTATTGAGCACTCCTTCCCTCCGAACCATCCCCCCATAGGGGAGTAGTACCAGACTGGCCACTCACTCCAAAATGTTTTGTTTTATTTTTTAAAACTTTAAACTTCACAGCCTCAGAGATATCTTAAACCTTCCAGCCAAGAGGCAGCCCCAGTAGCCCTGCCCCTGCTGAGTAGAACAACGCTCTATTGCCGTCACTAGAAATGTATTTAATCTCAAAAATAATAAAAACCCTGTTCGTTCCTTCAGTGAGTCCTAGTTGGGAATCACATCTCTCCAGCTGCTTGGAGACTGAGATACTGAAGGCTGTGGGTGGTGCCAGCTCTATATCTAGGGGAACGTCATGAAGAGCATGACATGCTCAGTCTCCAAGCTGCTGGGGGGGTGACTACCCAAAGGTGCCGGGACTGGACTGGAAGAACGAAATGGAAAATGCCTTTTTTTCAGGTGCACCCTCTCAAAAGCCATGCTATAAAAGTGAGAACCGAGCTATGTCCAGCATTAGGATTAGATCCAGACACTGAAGGCCATCTGACAGAGGGAGCAGCAATAGATCTCCCTTTGCCAGCCTCAAGAATTGCATACCATGCCTCCAAAGCCAATCTGGAGCCACCAAGACCACTAGGCCCAGATGGGACTTCATCCTTTGAATTGTTATGCCTATTAGAGGCCAAGGAGGAAACATATACAGTAGACCATTGTGAGGCTACTTTTGTAGCAGGGTATCCAGGCCTTCCAACAACCGCTCCTTTTACTGGCTGAAAAACCTGCTTGTCTTGGCATTGGCTGCTGACACCATCAGATCCATGACCGAGTTCTCTAACGCCATGTTATCATTTGGAAAGCAGACTCCACTTTTCACCATTCTCCCCAATCTAGAATGTTCTAGCTGAAATAGTTGGTTTGCAGATTGTCCTTCCCTGTCACATGAGAGGCCAAGAGTGCCAACTGATGGGTTTCTGCCCACTGCAAAAGAGTCACTTCCTAACCACATGGAGACTTCGTACTGCCCTTGTGATTTATGTAGGTGACTGCTGTCGTGATGTGTGACCCTAAAGTGACTGAATGAGTTAGAAATTGGCTGTGCGAGGCAGCAAAGGGTATAGGTAAATGGAACTCACTCTGAGAAGGATGTTACCAGTGGTGTGCCACAGGGATCTGTCCTTGGTCTGATTCTTTTTTGACATCTCTGTTGGTGATATTGCGGAGGGGCTGTTGGGTGGAATTTTTCTCTTTGTGGACGATGCCAGGGTCTGTGGCAGAGTAGATACCCAGAAGAGAGTGGCTGGCACGAGGAGGGATCTAGCTGGGCTTGGAGAGTGGTTGGTAATTTGGCAGATTTAATGCTGGAAAGTGCAGGGTCATGCATTTGGGCTGCGGGGATCCAGGAGAACAGTGCAGTATAGGAGGTGAAGTGCTTCTGTCCACAGAGCAGCGAGAACTGAACGTGATTGTTTCTGATGATCTTGGGGTGGCTAGACAGGTGGAGGGGGCAACAGTGGCCAGAGAGATGCTTGGGTGTGTGGGGAGAGGAAAGGCCAGCGGGAAAGGGAAGATGGTGGTGTTTCTGTATAGGTTTCTGGTGCGACCTCGTGTGGAGTGTTGTGTGCAATTCTGGAGACTGCACCTTCACAGAGATGCAAACAGGATGGAGTCGGTGCAGAGGGTAGCTACCAAAATGATTAGTGGTCTTTGTTATAAAGCATATAGGGACAGACTTAAAGATCTTAATATGTATACATTAGAGGAAAGGCAGGATAGAGGAGATATGATAGAGATGTTTAAATACCTCTGAAGCATAAATGCACAAAGGAAAACATCTTTCAATTGAAAGCAAGCTCTGCTATGAGGGGACATAGGATGAGTGAAAGGGGATAGACTCAGGAGTAATATTTTTTTACGGAAAGAGTGTTAGATGTGTGGAATAGTCTTCCAGTAGAGGTAGTAAAGATGAAGACAGTATCTGAATTCAAGAAAGCATGGGACAAACACAGAAGATCTCTAAAGGAATAAAAGGGACTATTTAGTTGATATGGAAGGGCAGACTAGGTAAGCCATATGGTCTTTTTCTGCCATCGTGTTTCTGTGTTTCTAATATTCTCGCTGCCTTGTGAGAAGACTGTGTCTGAAGTCCTGGTATCCGAGATATTTGGCAAGAATGTGTTCAGGTTGAGGAGGTAAGCATGAGGGTTCTGAGCAAGGAAAAGAGTTTAGGGCTCATTCTGGCATTGGTGGTGAAACAGATAGTCCTGAGAGTATAAAGATGATGGAAGCTTTGGTTCTTGCACTGTTATCTTTCCCTTTAGCAGCCTTCCCAACACCTCCAGCTGACATCTCCCTGGGACAAGTTTGGCCATTAGAGGCACATCTGGATACATAGTTGGCAGACAGCGTTCGTCAGCTTTGTTAATTTATACAAGGAATGCAGTTAAACTGACTGTTCAAGAAAGTTTTCAGGGATGCAAAGACTGAGTCTCTTCTGGGCATGAATATGGCTCCGATGGAAGATAATGCTGTGATTAAGAATAAGATAATGGGGGAAGGCTAACAGTTGCCTAAGAGCACATCCTAATAGAGAGGTTCCAATAAAGGTAAAAGCAGCCCAGAGTCAAAAGATTCCAAATGATCCCTGCCAACTTATAAACAAATTGTTAATATGAAGAAAAAAAAACTTTGATATGCCTGTATGCAAATGATCGAAATCTAAAACATAAGATGGGAGAGTTAGAATATATAGCACTAAACAAAAAGGTTAGATATAATTAGCATCTGAGAGGGAGGAAGGAGAACAACCAATGGGACACTGACAACTGGGTACAAATTATATAGCAATAATAGGGTAGATCAAATTGATAGAGAGGTGGCGTTATATGTTAAAGAGGTAATTGAGTTAAACTACATAAAAGTTTTGCAGGAAGCAAAATATACTGTAGAATTTCTATGGATAGAAATTCCACGTAAAATGGGGAAGACAATGGGAGTGAGGGTATACTACCATGTGCCTGGCCAGAATAAACAGACAGATGAAGAAAATGCTAAGGTGAAATTAGACTTACCTGCTAATTGTTGTTCCTGGAGTAGACCCAGTCTAGTCCCGGACCTCTGAGTTGTCCACCTCATTCAGCAGCTTGGAGACTGAGGAACCTCCTTCTTTTTGTGATGTCATCCGTATATCCTTCTGGGAGCCGCCTTCCTCCATCAGTACCCTATTGACAAAGCAGACTCACCAGAGCAACAAGTAAGTTTCAACCTCACAGCCGCCCCGCAAAGGGCCACTTACCAAATCTGGCCACTCCCCAAAAACTAACTGTATCACAACAAATTAATTAAGAACTGTTAACCACTAAAAGTGCAGAGGCTGTCCTCTCACCTGCTCGAACGCTAACATGAAAAGATGATCCTAAATTCCCCCAGGGAGATCGTCCCCGGACTCGACTCCTCTTACCTGTCACCTTCCAGAAACTCAGACTGCGCTTCCTGCGCCCTCAACACTGGGACGGGACTCGGGACTAGACTGGGTCTACTCCAGGAACAACAATAGCAGGTAAGTCTAATTTCACTTTCCTGATCGTATCCCCATTCTAGTCCCGGACCTCTGAGTAAGTACCAGAGCAGTAAATCTAACAGGAGGGCCCCACTACACCGGCCTGAAGCAGCACCGATCCAAAACAGGCATCCTGTGCCGACTGAACGTCTAGCTGGTAATGCTTCACAAACGAATTCAAGGATGACCACGTGGCCGCCTTGCAGATTTCCACTGGCGGCACCATCCGAACCTCTGCCTGAGGTCGCCTGAGCCCTGATGAAATGGGCCCGCAGACCTTCCGGCACCGTCATCTCTCTCAACAATAAGCCAACGCAATCGCTTCCTTAATCAATCGTGCAATGGAAGCCTTTGACGCTGCCTCTCCCCTTCTAGGCCCCGCAAAGAGAACAAACAGCCTCTCTGATCTGCGAAAGCTCTCGGTACGCTGCAGGTACTTCAACGCCTGCTGGACGTCTAATGTCCTCTGTACCGACTCTGCTGAGCCCGACCTGAACACGGGCAGAGAAATGTCCTGATTCAAGTGAAACGGCGACACCACCTTGGGCAAGAACGCCGGAACAGGTCTCAGCACCACCTTTGAATCAAAGAAGGAGAGATAGGGTTCCCTGCAGGACAACGCTTGTAGCTCCGAAATCCGCCTCGCAGAACAAATGGCCACCAGGAACACCACCTTCAAAGTGAGATCCTTCACCGATGCCCTACTCAGTGGCTTGAACGGTTCCTGCTCCAGCGCCTCTAGGACCAGAGGGAGCTGCCATTTGGGCACCAGTCTCCTACTTGGCGGCCACAAGAGCGATACCGCTTGCAGAAAACGCTTGACATCCAAATGGTCCCTGATGGAACGTCCAGCAATCCGTCCTCTGTAGCAGGACAAGGCCGCAACCTGCACCTTCAGCGACGCAGCGGCAAGCCCCTTGCAAAGCCGTCCTGCAGAAATTCCAGGCTCCGTGAGATGGACGTTCTAAGGGCCTCAGAGTCCCTCTCTCTGCACCATGCCTCAAAGACTCTCCAGACTCGGACATACGCTAAAGATGTAGACCTCTTCCTGGCCTTCAACAGCGTGGAGACCACCGCCGAAGAGTAACCTCTCGACCTCAACCTAGCCCGTTCAATAGCCAAGCCATAAGCGAGAATCGATCCACGTGAGGCATGAGGAGAGGGCCCTGCGGCAACAGATCCAGATGCCCTGGGAGCTGCCACGGCCGCGCTACCAGGAGCCTTAAGAGATCCACATACCACGGCTGACGAGGCCAAGCTGGCGCAATTAAGATCACCTGCCCCCTGAACCACTCTATCCGTTGGACCACCCTGCCTATTAGTACCCATGGAGGAAAGACATACAGGAGCTGCCCTTCCGGCCAAGGTTGAATGAGAGCATCGAGGCCCTCCGACATTCTCTCTCTTCTTCTGCTATAGAAGCGACTGGCCTTTGCCGACTGAAAAGCTGCCATCAGATCCATCACTGGCATGCCCCAACGGCGCACTAGCATGTCGAACACTTCCTGATGAAGGGCCCACTCTCCTGGGTCCACCTTTACCCGACTGAGAAAATCGGCTTCCACATTGTCCACCCTTGCAACATGCGCTGCCGACACTGCTAGGAGATTCACCTCGGCCCAGCCGCACAGGCGCTCTGCTTCGGCCTCCAGCGCCACACTGCTGGTGCCCCCTTGTCAATTGATGTATGCCACTGCGGTAGCGTTGTCGGAAAACTCACGTCCCGCCGTCCCGAGGAGCCCCACCTGAAAACTCTGCAGGGCCAGGGACACTGCTCTCAACTCCAACCTGTTGATCGACCACGCTCTCTCCTGGACGGTCCACTGCCCCTGCGCGAACCGTCCCTGGCAGTGGGCCCCCCAGCCCAGGAGACTGGCATCCGTCGTTAGAGCCACCCAATCAGGCACTTCGAGGGGCTTCCCGCTCTCTAAAGAACTGGGAATCAACCACCAGCGAAGCGCTACTCAGGTCACATCCAGACAGGCGAGTCTCCGTGACAGCGGGTCCTGCTGATGAGACCAGCGCCGCAGGAGCACCCTTTGCAACGGTCTCATGTGTGCTCTCGCCCACGGCACCAAATCTATGGTCGCCGCCATTGTTCCCAGCAACTTCAGGTATTGCCATGCTGTCGACTTCTTTCTCTTTAGGAATTTCCAGACTAGCATTCGAAGCCTTCGCGCCCTCTGCTGAGGGAGAAACACCTGACCCGACTCCGTGTCGAACCGAGCCCCTAAGTATTCTATACCTTGAGACAGCACTAACTTGCTCTTTGCCCGGTTGACTACCCAACCCAGGCTCTCTAGAAAACTCACCACCCTGGACGTCGCTCGTTTGCTCTCGCTCCTTGACTTTGCTCGGATCAACCAATCGTCTAGATAAGGGTGCACCAGAATAGCGTCTCTGTGCAAGGCCACCGCAAACACCACCATGATCTTTGTGAACGTGTGCGGTGCCGTCGCCAGGCCAAACGGCAAGGCTCGGAACTGAAAATGACCGAAAGGAACCGCAAAGCAGAGAAACTTGTAATGCTCCGGCCAAATGGGAATGTGAAGATACGCTTCGGACAGATCCAGGGAGGTGAGGAATTCTCCCCTCCGCACTGCCACAATTACTGACCGCAGGGTCTCCATATGAAAGTGGGCCATGTGCAGACAACGATTTACCCCCTTGAGATCCAGAATGGGCCGAAAACCGCCGTCCTTCTTTGGTACCACGAAATAAATGGAGTATCGACCGACGCCGTGTTGGTCTCGGGGAACTGGCTCTATCGCTCTGAGATCTAGTAGCCTCTGTACCATCTCCCGCACTGCCCCGCACTTGGTTGCTGCTCTGCAGGGAGACTGTACGAAGGCGTCGCGCACTGGCCCTTGCAGCTCCAGCTCGTAGCCCTCTCGAATGACTTCTAGAACCCACTGATCTGAAGTAATTTGGACCCAGGCGGCATAGAACTCCTGCAACCTCCCTCCCACGGAGACTAGGGGCTCCTGGGTGCGCCTGATCTCATTGCGATTTCCTAAGGTTAGTAGAGGAGGAGGAGACAGAGGACGACGCCCCAAATCCTCTCCCTGCTCCCCGAAATCCCCGAAAGTCCTGGCTTCTGCCGGGAAATCTACCTCTTTGTCCAGAACTGAACCTTTGAAAACGAAACCTGTGAAAATCCCGCTGCTGCCCTTGCCTGCCGGACCTGCGCGCCCCTGCTTAGGCTTGTCCTCAGGCAACTTGCCGCCCTTTGATTCGCCCAATTCCTTGACCAACTTCACCAGGTCCTCACCAAACAAGAGACGACCCTTAAACGGCAGCTTACTCAACCGTGCTATAGAGGAATTATCAGCCGCCCAATTACAGAGCCACAGATAGCGCCTGGCTGCCACCTCCGAAGCCATACTCTTGGACAAGCTTCGCATGAGATCATAATGGATGTCTGACAAATAGGCCGCCCCCGACTCCAGGCGGGTGGCATCGCCGGACTGTACACCTTCCTGCCCCGCTTGGGGCTGCTGAGACCAGCGCAGGCATGCCCTGGCCACCCAGGCCCCACAAATAGCTGCCTGGAGAGACAGGGCATTGATCTCAAAAAACTATCTCAGCAACGCATCTAGCTTTCTGTCCTGCGCATCCTTAAGGGCCGCGTTGCCCTCCACCGGAATGGTGGTCTTCTTTATTACTGCCGCCACGGCCGCATCCACCTTAGGGGGCTTGAAGACCTCCTTATCCTGGTCCACCAGCGGGTACAACCGGCTCATCACTCTGGAGCCCTTGAGCGCAGCCTCCGGTACATGTTACAGAATAGACCCCATAATGCGTCTGGATTTTCACAAAACCTTTGAAAACGTCCCTCGTGAAAGACTCTTAGGGAATTAAAAATTCAAGGGATAGGAGGCAGTGTACTATTGTGTACTGGGAACTGATTAAAAAACAGAGAATAGGGCTAAATGTCCAATTTTCACAATGGAGATAGGTGAATAGTGGAGTACCTCAGTGATCTGTCCTGAGCCCACTACTTTTTAACATGTTCATAAATGATCTGGAAATGAGAACAAGTGAGGTGATCAAACTTGCAGATGACACAAAATCATTCAAAGCTGTGAAAACAAGAAAATTTGCAATTTTCCGTAAAGGTTCTGGATAAATTCAGAAACTGGGCATCCAAATGGCAGATGAAATTTAAGGGTAACAAGTACAAAGTTTTGCACTTAGGAAGAACAACCCAAACTAAAGCTACATAATGCAAGGTTTCCACATTAGGAATCACCAACAAGGAAAAGAACCTAGGCGTCATTTTGGATAATACATTGAAACCCTCTGCCCACTGTGCAGCAGTGGCCAAAAAAGCAAATAGAATACTGTACTAGGAATCATAATGAAAGGAATGGAGAATAAAATCAAAGATATTATAATGCCTCTATATCGCTCCATGGTGCAACCTCACCTTGAATATTATGTGCAGTTCTGGTAACCATATCTTACAAAGAATATAGCAGAAATAAAAAAGGTAAAGAGAACAGCCACCAAAATGATAAAGGGGATAGAAGGATAACCCTAAGAGAAAAGGCTTTAAAGATTAGATCTCTTCAGCTTGGAAAAGAGACAGCTGAGGGGAGATATGATAGAGGTTTATAAAATAAAGAGTGGAGTAAAATGGATAAAAATAGATTAGCTGTTTAGCCCTTCAAAAGGTAGAAAGACTAGGGGACATGCAATAAAGCTACAATGTAGCACATTTAAGTCTAATAAGATAAAATATTTTCCTATTTGTCTCTCCAGGCCAGTCCAGGAAACGTAGGGTAGTCAGCCCCCTCCAGCAGCTGAGGACTGAATCACAGTCTTGCTGACACCCTAACCAGCTCCCCCTGGTGCCAGAGACTCAGTCTTTCAGGCCTCAGCAGCTGGATAGGACTGTTTTTTGTTTTCTCAGGCTCCTTGTAGAATAAAAATAAAAAAAAAAGAAAGGAAATTAGTCAGATTAGAGGATTTAAATTTGGGAACGGAGGTTCTGGATTGCCCTAGCAGGGCGGTGCATCCAGAGAGTTTTGGGTTCCCAAAGCCACGGTGGTGAGAGAGCAGCAGAGGCAGAGCCTGCCTCGACAAAGTTGGAGCCATCATTAGTCTGCTTCAGAGAAAGTGCCTGGGAGCTCCAGTAGCACTTTTCTCGTCCTCCGGTGGGGGCTGATCGCTGTCTGTGGGCTGCGGAAGTTGTTCGGTCAGCAGAGTGCCGGTTTCAAAGCGATACGTGACGTTTTGGTGGTGGCGAACACAGCGGGCGGAAGCAGAAGAGGTGAGCGACGATCGGGGTCGGCAGAGATACTTCAGTGAAGGCACATGCTGCCGGTCGCGGCAGCGTGCACTCAGTGCGGGGGTGTCTGCGGTTTATCTGGGCCGGGGCTCTGCCGATCGTGCGTGCGTCGGGGGAGTGTTGTGTAGAGAAAGTTTTCAGCTATGGAGGAGAGCTCGTCATCGGGGGAGCTCTCCTGTAGGCCGCAGGAAAAGGCGGGAATAGCAGCCATTTTGGTAGAAAAAGCTGTTTCTTCGGCGCTGCTGGAAAAGCCGGTTAAAAGAAAGGCGAAAGCAAAAAAGCCTTCATTGCCTTCGGGGTTCCAGTCCAGTTTCCATTAGTGCGAATACAGGAAGGATTGGAAACCTTATTTTCTGCTGATTTTATACTCTATATGCATAAGGCTTATTGCTTGAAGAGGGAGCAGGCGCGGGGCTCGGCTAGTGTCGCAATGGCGTCAGCGGCTCTGAAGGCGGACAGTGGACTGGGAGAGGACCCGGGGGAAGGTCCCTCTCATAAAGAGCTAGACTTGGGAGGCTGGCTTCGACGTCTGGCATCAGCAGACCTCGGAGCCTCGAAGGTCAGAGGACTGAGAGGTGCAGTCGGACTTGGGGTTTGATCCTTGGGCCGGAGAGTTGAAAGAAGGAGAGATCATGTCAGGCAACGATCAATATTTATTCAGGGTATTTCGCAGGGAGGAGCTGGGGGCCCTCATTGCTCATTCCCTATCTGCTTTGCACTTAAACCTGCCGGTGATGCAGGAGGAACCCCTGGAAGATCCGCTGCTCCAGGGGTTTAAGGCGGAGCAGAAGTACTTTCCAGTCCATAGAGTTATCAAGCAGATGGTGGAATCGGAATGGGAGTGCCCGGAAGCTTCTCTGAGAGGTAGCTGGCCTATCGGCTGCTTGTACCCGATACCAAAGGAGAAGGAGTTACTGCGAATGCCAAAAGTGGATGCATTAGTCTCAGCGGTGACAAAGACTACAATCCCTGTGGAGGGGGGAGCTGCCCTTAAAGATCTCCAGGATCGGAAATTGGAATCTATTCTCAAACAAGCATTTGACTCTAGTGCTCTGGCGCTACAGGCGTCGATTTGTGGGGCTTATGTTTCTAGGGCCTCCATTCGTTGGCTCCAAGGGGAAGTCTCTCCTGATGGGGAGGAGGGCTCTTCCTTGGAGGGAGCTAAGTTGGAATTGGCAGCGGCATATTTAGAAGATGCCTTTTATGATCTAGTGAGAATAGCGGTGAAAACAATGGCGTCGGTTATTACGGTGAGATGATTTCTCTGGCTGAGGAATTGGGCGGCAGACGCATCTTCAAAGGCTCACCTTAGTAAGCTCCCTTATAAGGGTAAGCTACTTTTTGGGGAAGCCTTAGAAAAGACTGTCAAGTATCTGGGGGATTCTAAGGGAGGCAGGCTTCCTGAGGACCGTCCAAAGGGGCAGAGACCAGGTGGTCAACTGAGAGGTCAAGGGAGAGAATTTCGCAGATGTCGGGCAGCGCGCTATACTCCTTATCAGAGGGGTTGCTTTCTGCCCAGGGGGCAGTCCTTTCAAAGAGCCCGAGGATTTGGCAGGGGTTATCTCCTTCCCCAGCAAAGTCAGCCAAGAAGCCGCAATGAAGGCACGAAGGCCCAGGCGGAGGTTCCGGTCGGGGGACGTTTGCAGGAGTTCTTTTCTGCCTGGGCCACCATCACAACAGACCAGTGGGTACTGGAGATCATCCGCAAGGGGTATGCGCTGGAATTCGAACAACCGCTGACGGAAACCTTTGTGGTATCTCCATGCAAGGCGCGAGTAAAGTTGCAAGCAGTTCAAAGCACGTTTCAAAGATTGCTGCATCTTCAGGCAGTGGTTCCAGTGCCGTGAGACCAGTGCAGATTAGGTCGGTACTTGATTTATTTCGTGGCTCCCAAGGAGGAGGGCTTTTTTTGGCCCATTCTCAATCTCAAGCACGTGAACCGCTGTTTGAGGGTGCTGCATTTCCAGATGGAAACGTTGAGATCGGTCATTTGGGCGGCAAAGCCGGGAGAGGTTCTTTCATTCATAGATCTTACAGAGGCTTACTTGCACATTCCGATCAGACCGGACCATCACAGGTTCTTGTGATTTGCTGTACCTATGGGTCATTTTCAGTTCCGGGCACTGCCTTTTGGCCTGGCGACGGCACCGCACACCTTTATAAAGGTAATGGTGGTAGTGGCGGTGGCATTACATCGGGAAGGCATTCGAGTGCATCCCTATCTGGACGACTGACTGATTCGGGCAGACTCCAAGGCGGAATCAGTCGTGGCAACTGGGCGAGTAGTGGAGTTTCTTGAGGAGCTTGGTTGGGTGGTAAAACGGGCCAAGAGTCAACTTCAGCCAGTGCAGTATCTGGTTTATCTCGGGGCTTTGTTCGACACGGTAGCCGGAGCGGCTTCTGCCCGAGGACAGAGTGCAAAAGATTCTGGAGCAAGTGAGGAGATTCTTGAGCTTAAAGGCGCCAACGGCGTGGCGTTACATGCAGCTCTTGGGGTCCATGGCGGCAGCCTTGGATCTCGTGCCATGGGCCAGGGCCCATATGCGACCGCTCCAACGAGCACTTCTGTCTCGGTGGGCTCCGCAGGAACATCCCTTGTCCAAGAGGCTGGAGTGTTCAGAGGAGGTGCAGCGGTATATCAAATCCAAAATAAACATAAACATACAAGTCTGGACTGGTGGCTGGACCCAGCTCATCTTCGAGCAGGCATGCCCTTGGAGCAGCCAGAATGGCTGTTGGTCACCACGGATGCCAGTCTCTCGGGCTGGGGAGCGCATTGTCTGGTGCAGGTAACGCAGGGCTGCTGGACCACGGAAGAGTCGAGTTGCTCAATCAATCTTTTGGAAATGAGAGCAGTACGTCTGGCTCTATTAGAGTTCAGGAGCCTAGTAGTGGACAAGGCGGTTCAGGTTTTTTCCGACAATGCGGTGACGGTGTCCTATATCAACCGACAGGGGGGCACAGGCAGCGTCTCCCTGCTGGAAGAGAGTCAGCTGTTGCTGCGGTGGGCGGAGACCCATCTAGTAGCGTTAATCGGCGGCGCATGTGGCAGGAAAAGACAACATAACGGCTGATTATCTCAGTCAGAATGTCCTGGATCCAGGAGTGTGGGAGCTAAATGCGGCAGTCTTTCACGACATCACAGTGCGGTGGGGACAGCCGGTCATGGATCTGATGGCCACTCTCAACAATACCAAAGCTGCAAGATTCTTCAGCAGGCACAGAGAACACATGTCGGAAGGCCTCGATGCGCTGGTACAGTCATGGCCGAGGAATCTGCTACTATATGTTTTTTCACCCTGGCCGATGATAGGTCGGGTCATCCGGAGGATAGGAGTCCATGAGGGACAGGTGATTCTCATTGCGCCGGACTGGCCAAGGAGGCCGTGGGTATGCGGATCAGATGCGGTTGCTGGTGGATCGGCCATGGAGACTACTCAATCGGCTGAATCTGTTGAGTCTTAATGCCACAGGTGGATCGATTCTCACTTATGGCTTGGCTCTTGAGAGGGAGCAGTTGCACCACCAGGGGTACTCGGCGGCGGTAATAGCTACTATGTTAAAGTCCAAGAAGCGTTCTACGTCATCTTATATTAGAGTGTGGTGCATTTTTGAGAATTGGTGCGCGGAAAAAGGCCTTAGGCCGTTCTCCTCGGGGTTGCCGGATATATTGCTGTTTCTGCAAGGAGGGCTCTCTTAAAGTTAATTTGGCAACCTCGGCTTGTTTTAGAGGCCGTGTGCAGGGAAGTACGTTGACAACTCATCCTGATGTTTTGCGTTTCTTCAGAGCAGAATGTTAGACCGCCGTTACTGCAGGTGGTTCCTCCTTGGGATTTGAACTTGGTGCTAGAGGCGCTGACAGAGCCACCCTTTGAGACAATGTCGGTGGTATCTTTCAGAAATTTGGCTTGGAAGATAGTATTTCTGGTGGCGTTGTGTTCAGCGAGAAGGATTTCAAATCTTCAAGCACTCTCGTGTAGGGCACCCTTTATTCAGTTCTCAGAGGAGAAGGTGGTACTACGGACGGTGCCCTCCTTTCTTCCGAAGGTTGTTTCTAATTTTCATCTGAATCAGGCTATTTCGCTTCCGACCTTTCCAAAGCTGGGAAGGGAGAGGGAGGATCGGTCCCTTTGAAGACTAGATCAATGCACCAAAACAACAGCTAACAGAGCCTTCCCAACTCTGTGCCCCAAATCTATGGAATACCTTACCAGCACATATCAGAGCAATCCCCAACTTGAGCCAATTTAGAAAGGCCCTTAAACATTTCCTCTTCACCAAATATCTCACTGACATCTCCGATCCTCAGTCCCACTCGAATAACAAGCACCTCAACAATAATAGTAGTCAACTAGGCAAGCCCTCGCAACAGGCATCCCCTACAATGTAAACACCAAACATTATCCTTGCTCAGTACACCTCATATGTATATAGTGTACCCCTTTTCCAAGTGCATTTCCTGTTTAATGTAATGACCAGACATATTTAAGTTGTCGGATGTTTCTGTTCCATGTGAACCGCGCTGATTGCAAATAGTGCGGTATATAAGAAATATAAATAAATAAATAAATCTCGGAAGGGTACTCCGTCGCTACTTGAAGAGGACGGAAATCTTTTGTAAGACGGATCGTTCGTGGTTTTTGCTGGCCCTCGGAAGGGGGACGCTGCTTCCAAAGCTTCCATTGCTCGTTGGGTGAAGCAGGCTATAGGAATTGCGTATGCAGCGCGTGGTAAGACTCCTCCAGAGGGACTCAGGGCTCATTCTACTCGAGGACAAGCTACGTCTTGGGCGGAGTTCGCCTTGGTTCCTCCTGTAGAGATTTGTAGAGCGGCGTCCTGGTCCTCTCTTCATACTTTTGCGAGACATTATAGGTTGGATGTCCAGGCCAGAGGGGACGCAAATGTAGAGGCTTCAGTCATTCTTACAGGGCTGTGGGGGGAGGGGTCCCTCTCGAATTTAGGTACTGCTCTGGTACGACCCTACATTTCCTGGACTGGCCTGGAGAGACGAATAGGAAGGAGAAGAAATTAGGTCTTACCTGCTAATTGTCTTTCCTTGAGTTCTCTCCAGGCCAGTCCAGGGCCCTCCCAGTTCATTTGCGTGATAGGTGATTCTTCCTAGCAGATTCGGCCTTGCCTGACAAAGATTGTCAATATGGACAGGCAGGGTGATTTTAGCGGAAAATGCAGACTAAGAGGTGCTGACCTGGCTTCTGGAATATTGGGAGGGAGGTTCGGCTTTCTGTTGTTCTCTCCCTAGAACGGGGGGGGGGGGGAGCTGAAGGGCAAAAAGATAAACAGATAATGAACGAAAAAGGGAAAACAAACAGAGACAGGAGAGAGAAATGAGCAGCGGTACTGGCGGTAAAATTCTTTAGGTTGAGAAGTTTGTTGTTTTCGTAATAAGTTCTAGTGTTGTTTCCATTATATACAGTAGACGTGGAGCTGCTTTGTCAATAGAAGACCGAGTCTCTAGCATCAGGGGGAGCTGGCTAGGGTGTCAGCAAGACTCTGTGTGATTCAGTCCTCAGCTGCTGGAGGGGGCTGACTACCCTACATTTTCCTGAACTCAAGGAAAGACAATTAGCAGGTAAAACCTAATTTTTCCTTTTCACTCAACGTGTAATCAAATTTGTTGCTGGAGGATATAGTAAAAGCTGTTAGTGTAGCTGGGTTTAAAAGAGGTTTGTACAAGGTCCCTGAGGGATGTCCCTAAACCATTATTAAAGTGGACTGGGGAAATCCACTGCTTACCCTTGGAATAAGCAGCATGGTTACGTTTTGGTAACCTGGCAGGTATTTGTGACATGGATTGGCCACTGTTGGAAACAAGATACTGGGTTTGATGGACCTCTGTCTGATCCAGTGTGGCATATCTTATGTTCTTATGGAAAATGTGAAGAATTCTATTTGGAAGAAAAATTTACTTATACATCCCCATTGGATATGTTTTAAAAATATTTCTGTGCAATCTTGAATTATCCTAAAGAGTATTTTCCTCCAATTATAGATATTTATTATTTGCCGCAAAAGAGAAAGGTTGCCTCTGGAAATGATTACAAGGGGTTGATCTGATTGTGAACAATCTGGAATTAACAGCATTTTTGGAAATACTATGACCACTATGCTGATCACTTCTGCCTTAGAACCAGACAGGGACTTGCACTCAAAGCCTTCTTATGTCATAAGGATTTTTTATTTTTCAATGATAAAGGGGCATGTTTATCAAAGGTTACTGTACCTTAATGAAAGTTAAAATGTGTTAATTGCCACTGTGCCTACAGAAATAAGAGAGATCTGGGCACTTAATCAGTGTTAAATCCTTTAGTAAACATGGCCCAAAGTGAGAGCCTTTCCAGATTTTTCTAGAATGACTCAAGCTTAGTGTCAAGGGTTTTTTTAGTTGAGGCAGAGAGTGGCGAGTCTAAGGGGTATGTTTACTAAACCATCTTAACGTGCGCCCGGCAATAGTGTGCAGGCTGCCATAAAAAGGAGTGGGCGTTTCGGTCTTAATGTAGCAAAACGGGATTATTGCGCGATAACGTGCACTGTGCACATTATCGGGCGAGACGCCGCTAAGCACGTTAACGCGCGGTAATCTTAAGTAGGCGCGCAGACATGCAAACACAGAAACAGAGGTGTAGTACAATGGTTAATATACTGACTGATGGTACAGGGGTCATGAGTTCGATCCCCCAGTGTGCCTAATGCATATGGCTGGCTGAGGCATTAGCTGTTACGTGTAAGTATTGCTTTTTGAGGGAGGAGGGGGAGGAGTAGCCTAGTGGTTGGGGCAAGGTACTTCAGGCCAGAAGGTCGGGGGTTCAAATCCCACTAGAGGACAGCAACCTTGGGCCGGAAGGACTGGGGTTTCTAGTCCCACAGATGCTCCTTGTGGTCTTAGGCAAGCCACTTAACCCTCCATTGCCCATGTTCCCTGTAAGTATTAGTGTATGTGTCTCATATCCCCGCGTGTTAAATGTATCCCCCAATTGTGTTGTGACCGCTTTGATTAAAGGATAAGGCGGTATACAAAACTGTCTAAATAAATAAATAAATAAATAAAATGTTATGTATATTTTAATTGGTGCTGCCAGCAAACACACCCTCATGTGCCGCATAAGGCACTCTATAAGGCACTCCATAGGGCACATTATAAAGTGCACTGTCTGCCAAGGCACCCTATAATGTCCCCTATGGGGCACCCTATAAGGCGCTTTATAGGACACCTTATAAGGCACCGTAGAAGGTGCTTTATAGGGCGCCTTAAACGGCACCGTATGGCTACAGTACTCTGAGGGTGTTTTTGCTGGCAGCACTAATGTACATTAAAAATAGACAATGCCTCGGACAGCCCTATCAAATAACACCACCGTGGGTGTGAATCCATGACCTCTTGCTCCACAGGCAGTGAAGTAACCAGTGGGCTACAGCTCTATAGCTGCTAACAAACCCCTGGCTGGCTACAGAAGGACTGCAGGTCACCACACAAACTGTCTGCTGTGGTTACCAGGATAGGGTTAACCCACCCGTACCCATGATGCACTGCACATGCAAATCAGCAGTCTATAGATGATCACAAGATGGGGTATGCACCCCCACAGCACCTCGGCCTGGTAGAGGGTACTGACCGTGTATGTTACTGGCACAGAGTAGCTACAGACCGTCACATTGTGCGGGTACTGTGCTCACCCTGAGGGTGAGGTGGGGCGCCCAGCACCAGGTCCACAGCACCTTTCATGGCTGATATACGCCATGCTGCAGGTACCCATCAGTGCTACTGTGTGTGATAGGTAGTTCCTGCAGATACACCTAGGATACATCTGTGTCCATGTAGAGGAGACCATCAACCCCAGTCCTGCTGGGGAACAGACACCCTACAGGACAGTCAATGCAGATCTGTACACATCCATAAAGCAATAGCAGAGACAGTAGGCCTGAAAATGCTCAGCTGCCCCCCACCACTATAAAAAGAGAACCCATAAATATCACATGAGAGAAATACTATATAGCACTATGGGGGAACCTAGCCATGCCATGGTCACTGCTCAATCAGGGTGAGAGTGACCTCCCAACAGGACATGCTCTGGCCACCCTGTCCGTGCAGGTGGTGGCCGGCCACTACAATGTCCGAGCCATTGCCCTATACAGATGCAGCCAGGCTAGGCCACCCTATCCAGGCTATTCCCACAGTACCTTGCTCCTCATTATGCACATTGGCAGGCCAATACTGGCAACAGTGCTAGCAGTGTGGGCTGTGGAGGGTGTTGGCAGCCACCACACACTGGATAGACAGACACACTCCACACACCTATGCCAGCATTGTGCAACTATAGAGGTGTTTGGCAGCCCTGGCCACCACACCAGTCCTGGGCACAGTGCAGGCATGGCTATGGTACGCAATACTGTTGGGGTCACTCTGTCAGACACCAGACCTGAGGCACACTCCACAGACATCAGAAAGGTTGCTATGATGCAGCTCAATCAGCCAATTGTGCTTAACGTAGGCATTGCTATCTGCCAGTTATCATAGCAACCTTTTGATAGCTGTGTACAGTTTTCCCATGTTTAGGGTGGCATTGCTACGGTATGCAAGTGCTAGTATTGGGAGATGCACGCAGGGCCCAACATCCTGCCTCTCCAGGAGGCTTCGGATAATGGAGCCTGTGGGTGCAGGTGTGTCTGCCCCTGTTGGCCACTGCTCTAGGGCAGAGGTTCCCAACTCCAGTCCTGGAGGGCCAAACACTGTTCGGGTTTTCATGCTGTCCCTAATGAATATGCATGAGATACATCTGCATACCATAGGTGCGGTGCATAGAAATGCAGCAGCACCATATTTATTAGAGGCAGCATGGAACCTGAATGATGTTTGGCCCTCCAGGACTGCATTTGGGAGACTCTGCTCCAGGTAATGCGCATGTTTATGGTGTCTGTGCTCTGTAGGGTAAAATGTAGGTGTTTTGGGCATGTCTACGTCATCTGCAATAAAGGTTCTGTCTGTATTAGCACTTTTTAGTAGTGGGTAAAATATGGGGGCTGGGTTGGCAGGAACCACAGCTGGGACTTGAACCTGTGACCTTCTGCTCCTGAACACACTGGCTGTGTGCACTGCACCACCGTGTTGCCACAGAGACAGTGCATTCCCTGGGGATACCATGACTGTTTGTCAGACAGGGCCTGTCTGTTGTAGTGCATGGCACCCACCTACACAGGGCTAGGCCACGGTCTGCTCTGGGCAGCTGCCACTGCCCCCTCCACTATCAGTACCCCTCTGCCACCCTGCTGACATGCTTTTCTGCTGGTGGTGCTGGTGGAGCGCAGTCTCAGGCCATCCAGTGTGTGGGTAGGTGGCTGCCTATGGTACGGGCTCTGGGGTAGGGGTGCCTGCACAGCTGTCCACGCTTCCCCCAGCACTGCCTGCCAATGTTCTGTGCCCTTGGGGGTACCTGCTGGGTACTATCCCCTGTGACACTGTGGGAAGCACACTCGTGCCCATGTTGGGCCCTCATCAGTTGCTGTCTGGCTGCACTACTGTTTCAGCATTCCTATGGGCCATCTAGGCATCACCCTAGTCCGCACTGTGGCCCAGCTGCACCACAGCATGTGCCGCCTGCAGCCCTCTGTGTCCCCTTTTCAAGCATCTGTCCAGTTGCCTGTTCCGACATGCCCGCCCTGCTGTTACAGAACATGTGCACACCATAGGAAACCTGCCCAATGGAGAGGGAAAACCGTGCTCAGCGCAATTTCACTGTGGGCTCATTCACCTTGTATGGGGACGGAGCACAGACCCTTCCAAAATTCATATCTTTTTTTTGGAGCTTTCTCGGGAGTGTTTTTTGATGTTTCCCATTAAAATCACTACTGGCCAGCGTGGTTATGTTTTTATTACATTTTCTGCTGGTCATTTGCACTGTTTATTTGCCCTTTTGTTCTGTGCACATGTATCACACATCACTTTTTGTAGGTTTCCCTGGTTTTGCTGTACATTGCTGACGGAAATGGTTTCTTTTCCCTTTAAATCAGCTCTAACGCCAGGGTTTCACTGGGGTTAGGTTTCAGCCTCGAATTTCACAGCTTTAGTGTGCAGGGAGCCTCACCCCTCCCACTCTCCGCCCATTGACCCTCTCTCTCCACCCTTGGGGAGTCTTACTCCACCCTCCGGGAGCCTTTCTCCACCCTCAGCGCTCATTTGCGCCGCTGCGCGCGTTATTGCGCGCTAAGGTACCTCTGCGCCCGATAAAGCGCCATTATTGCGCGATAAGCGCACATTAAGATGGTTTAGTAAACATAACCCTAAGGGTATCTTTTTTCTTAAAATTTCCTGTGAAATGTTTGATTACCTTAGATGGGGTCTAATTCAATTTTTTGACCAAGAAAAACTGAAGAAACATTTGACTGCTAAGAGTTGTATGTAGGTTTTTGGAATGTTTAGCCAGTTTGTAAAAGTAGAGTCAGGTTTGTTTTCCTGGATGTATTTTCCCTGAATTTAATGTCAAACCTCCTCCCCCCCCTCCGGGGTAATTGGTGGGCTTGCTGTACTAAGGGCCAGATATAATTTCATATGGTATATTATGACTTTTCCTTTGGAATGTTGGTAGTTTTCTGAATGTGTTTATTCACTGCTGTTAAAAATTGCAAACAATCATAACAAATACATTTAAAGAAAAGAAAAATTATATTTGTCCTTTTATTTCCACCCAGGAGATAACATTTTGATGTTGAGAGAAATTTTGGATTTTTTCCATTAACGAGTACAAGACACTGATTGTGTCTTTTTGAAGTGCAAAGGATCTGAATTTTAATTTTTGAAGCTATCTTGCAGAAATAGAAATAAAAGGGAGAAAGTCTGAGGTGTCCAGCTCATGATCCAAGAAGGGACAAAATATATTGGAGACAATGATTCAGATCTAAGAACTCGGAAAAACTCTACTTCTCTTGTAATTTGAGTGACTTCAGCAATTACTGATTTTTCTATTTGCTTTTATCCTGTTTGGATTGAATGCATTTTATTTGTGGGAGGATGGTCCTATTAAAAGATATTTTATTTAAAAATACCCCTGGTATCTACTTGTTTATTTAGGAATTTTTGTCTGTTATTTCATGTCACCTTAGTTCCTGAGACTGCCTTCTTGTCGCATCAGGATTATTTATTTTGTCTCACTGGATGTTTTTACTATTTTACTCCATGCCTTTCTATTATTTCCAACCAACAGAAGTTGGAAATAGTTATATAAAAAGAGTCGAGAATGTCTGTCTGACTGGAAGCAAAATAAATCTCTGAACATTTATTTGCTTAGAAACCATGGACACTGTATTTTCAAGTCACCCTGATTTGACCGATGTCCCTCTAGAGGACCCAGAACGGACTTTCTTTGTAGATGGAAGCAGTCTGGTCATCAATGGACATCGTTGTGCTGGATATGCAGTGGTGACCCTTGATCTGGTAGTTGAGTCCTCAGCCCTGACCCCAGGAACTTCTGCACAGAAAGCTGAATTGATAGCCCTCACCAGAGCCCTGACATTAGGAGAAGGACTCCACGTAAATGTGTACACAGATTCCAAATATGCCTTCACTACTTTGCATGCACATTGTCCCCCTCAGCCCCCTCTGGTGGCGGCGTAGTGGTACCACCGGGGCTGGGGAGCGCATAAGAAATAGGGGTTTTAGGGTTGACCTGTTGTGAGGGTCAATGAGGTAGCAGCCCTCTGTGTCAGCCTCATGGTCAACTTCCCAAAAAGCAACTCTTAGCCAAGTGTAGGGTAAAGAAAAGGCATTTATTTCACCTTTGCGCAAAAAGAAGTTCAAAATAGGCGGTTATGAGTAACAGAGCGATAACTTTCCTTGTATCAAAATGTAAATCAGCAAAACATTCAAAGTAACATCGTTAACCTTCACCAACTCAAAACATAAGGTCTCCTGTATTCTTTTCATACATTGGGTTTGCTTCCCTTAACTTAAACACGTCTCATTGTGCAATAATTACAGTCCATTGGTTCGATGGCTTCCATAACCTCAGATTCCCCTGGCAGCCATTCCATTTCTGAGGGGTCCGAATCTGATGTCTCAGGGATGTTAAAATCTGACTTTCTAAAAGCACGCCATACCGTATCCCAGTGTTGGCTTGACAGTTTGGGGCGTCGGCTTTTAGGTATGTTGTAACACCCTGGATTTTCTGCTGTTACAGGATTAAAAGTTTGCTTATTCCAGTCTTTGGCAGCACTAACCTTTTTCCTATAAAGATTATCTGGTATTTCTGGTTTAAAACTGTCCTTATCATCCAGATAAAAGTTAGTCCTTTGTTTCTCTCTTGGTCTAGGCCTTGGTAGACAATTACAGGCACCAACTGTTTCCCCTTTAAGCTTCCTGCAATCCCTTTTGTGTAAGGCTTGAGGCCTAGTCTGAATGTCCTCCGTTTCAGGCAGTTTCCAGTGATCCCAGGATATCTTTCCTGCTTTAGAATAGGGTATAACTTTTTTGAGGCAGGGCTGCTGCTGAGGCGCCTGTCTTCCACCTCCACCCCTGTGGCAGTTGGCTACTGGCCGCGCCCTCTCAGCTATGTCCTCTTCCCCATGCCTCTGAATCTTTCTTTCATCTTTCAGGTCACCTTTATAAAAACTTTTAAAAGTACCTTTTCCTCCTTGAAGGTTCCTTTCCAGTGGATATATCTTCCTCTGCTTGTATCCCCGTCCTTCTCCTTGGACAAGGCTTCCTCTCCAGCTGGAAGGGTAAGCACCTCCTTCCTTGGCTGCACTCTGTAATACTGCCCCTTGCAGTTGTGTATGGCCTTCCTCTAGGCCTGCTCTTGGGCCTTCACCTCGGCCTGCTCTCCCAGTAGCTTTCACTCCTTGAGTTATTCTGGGTCTGTCAGTGACTTCACCCCGGTCTCTGACTCCGGCTTCTGGAGCTGCTCTTGGCACTGCTTCCTGTAATGCTCTCTGTGAAGTTCTCTGCCAAGCTCCTTGCCTCTTTTCTTGTAATGCTCTGTCCCTGCTTAAATCGAGGCCAGCTGCTTCTGGGACCTGCCCATAGAGGCGTGGTTCCTCTGCTTCCAGGCTTGCTCTCCTGCTCCCTCTATGTGTACCTTCATGTAATTGCGGGTAAATCTTGTTTTTTTCAAGATTCAAAACTTTTTTTCTTTGTGTCAGAGGGCCTGCAGTATCACAACATGGAGCCTTGTATAAAGAGCGAGGGTTGATCACTTCAGGGGGTAAGGACATTAGGTATGTGCCCAAGATATTGATGTTGTTAGATGCTGTGTGGGCCCCCAAACAAGTGGCAGTCATGCACTGCCGAGGTCATCAGGCAGGAGCAGGAGAAATTGCCCGAGGGAATAGATTTGCAGATGCCACAGCCCGAAAGGCAGCTACCACAGGACAAGTTAGGACCCAAGATACTGTACTGCAGGCAGCCCTATTCCCTGTGCCCCTTAGTTTCTGGGCACCCCAATACACTACAAGAGAGTTAGACTATTATTGTGAAAAGGAGGGAGGAGTCTTGACAGAACAAGGTTGGATAGTGCTGCCACCCCCAGAAGGTAGTCCACCTCCAGGTCCTACAGTCATCCCTGAAGCATTAGGGCCAGCCTTTGTCCAAGCTCTTCATCAAGCCACACATTATGGAAAAACAGCCATGGAGAAAGCCCTGAGACCCCATTTCTGTATTTCATTGCTAGGATCCCTGACCGCCTCAGTGGCACAACAATGCCTGATATGTGCCAAAAATAACGCCAAGCAAGGTCCTGTTCCACCCCCAAGAGTTCAGTCAGTAGGGGTGACCCCCATGAGTGATATACAGATAGACTTTGCTGAAATGCCCCGTGTAAATGGATATCACTACATGTTAGTGTTAGTTTGCACATTTTCAGGGTGGGTAGAAGCCTACCCCACCCGAACTGAGAAAGCCCGAGAAGTCACTAGGGTATTGCTCCATGAGATCATTCCCCGATTTGGAATACCCTCAACTATAGGGTATGGTCTATCATTGGTCTATCATTTGTATCCCAAGTGACCCAACAGTTAGCAGTTAGGGTATGGTCTATCAATGTCTATCATTTGTATCCCAAGTGACCCAACAGTTAGCTCAAGCTCTGCGAATAAAATGGAAATGGCACACTGCTTACAGACCCCAGAGCTCAGGGAAAGTAGAGCATATGAATAGAACCTTGAAAACTCAGTTATCCAAGCTCTGCCAAGAAACACACCTGAAGTGGCTCCAGGTTCTACCCATAGCCCTTCTCAGGATACGTTCAGCTCCCACCAGATCCTTAGGTGTCTCCCAGTTTGAGATTTTGTATGGGCAACCTCCACCCATAGTGCAGGGAATAAAGGGAGACATGAGGCAGATAGGATCTGAAATAACTAGACAAGAACTATTAGCTTTAGGGTCTGTTTTGCAGAGACTCCAAACGTGGGTGCAAGACCGACTGCCCATCAACTTGACCGAGCCTCTGCATCCCTTAAGAACATAAGAACATAAGATATGCCATACTGGGTCAGACCAAGGTCCATCAAGCCCAGTATTCCGTTTCCAACAGTGGCCAATCTAGGTCATATTACCTAGCAGCTTCAAGCCAGGAACGTCCGTGTGGGTGAAAGAGTGGAGAAAAACCCCTGCTGGCGCCGCATTGGAAGGGACCCTACGGCGTCATCCTGTCAACCCCCACCGCAGTAAAAGCTGCAGAGCTCGAACCCTGGATCCACCACAGACGAGTGAAGCCGGCAGCTGCTCCTGATCCTGGCCAATGGACGTCAGTAAATGATCCGGAGACTCCATTGCGACTCACCCTGAGGAGACAGCCAGTTTTATAGAGAATCATCAGTATCCACCTACATCACGCGAAAGTGACCATCACTACAGAAACAGAAGAAAACTCAGCACAGTTCATTATCCTCAATTGTCCAGCTAACTTCCAGAGACTGAAATCATCATGCTCTTCTACTATTGTCTTGTGGGAGCGGTGGTCCTGGGAATCCTGGAAAAGACTTTTGCTCTACCCCCTTGTATAGCTTGCATAACCACCACCTGAACAGGACAAAAGATTACTCAGACTTTGCTCTATCATTCCTACTATACTTGCACTGGAACAGTCAGCCGGTGTGTTTATAAGGGCACCAAACTGAACGTTTGCACAAAGGGAAGAAGTAAGACTTGTTATGTTGTTGTTGTTAAGTGCCGTCGAGCCGGAGTCGACTCATGGCGACCCTCTGGATAGCTATCCTAAATTGTGTTCGGTCTTCAGTCAGGCGGCTCATTGTTGACAGACTGGTACCCGTAGCTGCTGTTATTGTATCGATCCATCTCATTGCTGGCCTTCCTCTTTTGCGTTGACCTTCTATCTTGCCAAGCATAATGTCTTTCTCTAATGATCTCTCTCTTCGCATGATGTGTCCAAAGTATGAAAGTCGAAGTCTTGTCATCTGAGCTTCTAAAGAAAGCTTAGGTTTGATCTCCTCTAGTACCGACTGGTTTGATCTTCTGGCAGTCCATGGTATACACAGTAGAAACATAGAAACATAGAAATATGACGACAGAAAAAGACCACATGGCCTATCTAGTCTGTCCTTCCATAACAACTACAACAGTCCACTTTTTGCCTTTAGAGATCCTCTGTGTTGGTCCCATGCTTTCTTGAATTCAGTTACTGTCCTCATCTCTACCACCTCCACTGGGAGACTATTCCACGGATCCACTACTCTTTCCGTAAAGAAATATTTCCGCATATCACTCCTGAATCTATCTCCCTTCACCCTCATCCCATGTCCCCTCGTAGCAGAACTTGCTTTCAATTGAAAGAGGCTCTCTCCCTGAACATTTATGCCACGGAGGTATTTAAACATCTCAATCATATCACCTCTATCCCGCCTTTCCTCTAAGGTGTACATATTAAGATCCTTAAGTCTGTCCTCATATGCTTTATAATGAAGCCCATTAATCATTTTGGTAGCAACCCTCTGCACCGACTCCATCCTGTTCACATCCTTTTGAAGGTGCGGTCTCCAGAATTGCACACCATACTCCAAATGAGGTCGCACCAAAGACTTATACAGAGGCATTATCACCTCCTTTTTTCTGCTAGCCATTCCTCTCCGTATGCACCCAAGCATCCTTCTAGCTTTTGCTGTCGCCTTTTCCACCTGTTTAGCTACTTTAAGATCATCAGACACAACCACGCCTAGGTCCCGCTCTTCTTTAGTGGACAAAAGTACTTCACCTCCTATACTGTATTGCTCCCTTGGATTGCTGCAGCCCAAATGCATGACCTTACATTTTCTAACATTAAAGCCCAGCTGCCAAATTCTAGACCATTCTTCAAGCTTAGCTAGATCCCTCCTCATGTTATCTACCCCTTCCTGGGTGTCTACTCTATTGCAGATTTTGGTATCATCCGCAAAGAGGCAAACCTTACCCGACAGCCCTTCCGCTATATCACTAACAAAGATGTTAAAAAGAATCGGACCAAGGACAGATCCCTGGGGCACACCACTGGCAACATCCTTCTCCTCAGAGTGAGCTCCATTTACCTGTACTCTTTGTCGCCTCCCACCCAACCAACTTCTAACCCAAGCAGTAACTTTAGGGTCCATCCCTAGGGTACTCAGTTTGTTTATAAGTCGCCTGTGAGGAACAGTGTCAAAGGCTTTACGGAAATCTAAATACACCACATCTAGAGCTCTCCCTTGGTCCAACTCCCTGGTCACCCAGTCAAAAAAATCAATCAGATTTGTCTGACAAGACCTGCCTCTGGTGAATCCATGCTGCCTCGGATCCTGTAATCCGCTGGACTCCAGAAACCTCACTATTTTCTCTTTCAGCAGCGTTTCAAATAATTTACTCACCACCGAAGTTAAACTAACCGGCCTGTAGTTTTCAACCACATCCTTACTTCCGCTTTTGTGTAAAGGCACCACATGAGCCTCTCTCCAGTCCTTTGGCACCACTCCCGACTCCAACGAGGCATTGAAAAGGTCAGTCAGTGGAGCTGCTAGAACGTCCCCAAGTTCCCTCAATATTCTAGGGTGTATCCCATCCGGTCCCATCGCTTTGTCTACTTTAAGTTGAGCTAGTTTCTCACGAACACAGTCTTCTGAAAATAGTTCAAGATGTCCCTCGCTTCTGTTCTTATTTGTGGGTGTTTTCTGAGGTCCTGCTCCTGGTTCTTCATCTGTGAACACAGAACAAAAATATTTGTTAAGCAATTCCGCTTTATCCTTATCAGCTTCTACATATTCCCCCCCTGCACCCTTGAGTCTGACAATACCACTTTTGCTCTTCCTCTTCTCACTAATATATCTGAAAAATGTCTTATCCCCCCATTTTATTGCATTGGCTATTTCCTCCTCCTTTTGAATCTTTGCCTTCTTGACTACTTTGCTAGCTTCTCTAAGTTTTTCCAAATACAGATGCCTGTCTTCTGCTCTCTGTGATCTCTTGTATTTCATGAAGGCCTCCCTCTTTTTCTTCACTTTTTCAGCTACTTCCTTCGAAAACCATAGCGGTCTCCTGTTCCTTTTGCCTTTATTTACCATTTTAACAAAAAGGTTGGTTGCCCTTAAAATACCTCCTTTCAGTTTTGCCCACTGTTTTTCTACATCCCCCAGCTGTTCCCATCCCACTAACGACTCCCTGAGGTATTGGCCCATCTTCGCAAAGTTAGTCTTCCTAAAGTCTAAGATCCTCACCTTGGAATGGATTCTAACAGCCCTAGTCCTAATACTGAACCACACCATCTGGTGATCACTGGATGCAAAATGATCTCCCACTACAACATCAGAAACACTTTCACCATTGGTAAGCACCAAGTCCAGTATGGCCCCTTCACGTGTGGGGTCTGTTACCAATTGCCTGAATAGTTCTCCCTGTAGAGAATCCAGGATCTCCTTACTTCTAGATGATACTGCAGCAGGAATGTGCCAATCAACATCTGGCATATTGAAATCTCCTATCAGTAGCACTTCCCCTTTCCTAGCAATGCTGCGTATGTCTTCAATTAACTCTCTGTCCACCTCTTCCTCTTGTGAGGGAGGTCTGTATATCACTCCAATGCAAATAGATTTCTCTTTCCCTCTTTCTAGTTTAACCCACAATGCCTCCTCTCTCCCTTTTAAGCTCTGTAATTCCAAAGCTTTAATAGTAGTTTTTACATATAGTGCCACTCCTCCTCCTCTTCTTCCTACCCTGTCCTTCCTGAATAAAGTATAGCCAGGTATAGTTACATCCCAGTCATTGTTTTCTGTGAACCATGTTTCTGTAACTGCCACTAAATCCAAGTCAGCCACTCCCACCAAAGCTTCAACCTCAGGGATCTTATTTCCCATGCTACGGGCATTAATACACACTGCTTTCCATATGTTACCCCTGTTACCCATTTCCATAAAGGTATTTAATGTATCACCTACCTGGGGGCTTTCACTTACCTGGGGGCTTTCTTCACCCATCCCCAAGGAATCTAGTTTAAAGCCCTTTTCAGTAGATTAGCCAGTCTACTACCAAAGATGCGTTGACCTCTCTTGGACAGATGGATGCCATCTCTGCTTTGCAACCCTTGGAAAAGCATCCCATGGTCTAGGAAACCAAAACGCTCTCGATGACACCATCCACGCAGCCATGCATTTGTCTCCAGGATGCGAGCCTCTCTGCCTTGGCCTTTACCCTCAACAGGGAGGATTGAAGAGAACACCACCTGTGCACCTAACTGCTTCACCCTCTGTCCCAGAGCCATGAAGTCACTTTTGATACGTTCCGAGGTATACCTGGCAGTATCATTTGTTCCAACATGGATTAGCAACATTGGGTAATAGTCTGTGGGCTTGATGAGTCTCGGCAAACTCTCCGTAACATCTTGGATTTTGGCACCAGGCAGACAGCATACCTCTCTGGACCTCAAGTCTGGTCGGCAGATGGACGCCTCAGTACCCCTCAGAAGAGAGTCTCCAACCACCACCACCCTTCGTTTCCTTCTGGTGACTGATTCCGCAACTTTGGGGTACTTGAACTCTGGTTCTTCCCTTTCCAGGGATGCTTTCACCTCCTCCACTTCCAGGGCTGCATAACGGTTCTTCAATTCAAGGGATGGAGAAGTTGGATTGATTTTGCAGGCCCTGGTGACTTGTGTCCAACCATCGACATTCTGTTGGCACCCATCTTCTCCGGAGCTGGAGAGCTTGGTTGCTGCAAGTAGCATCTCATCAATGTACTTCTCACTGTCTTGAATGCTCCTCAGCCTCGCCACCTCCTCTCTGAGTTCCTCCACCTCTTTCCTCAGAGCTTCAGCATGCAGGCACCCTGCACATGGAACCGGTCCTTCAACCGGCATTAGGACCTCTGTCTGGACCGAGGCAGAAGCTGTAACGGGAGCAACAGCTTTAGCAATACGATTTTTCCCAGCCATTGTTCTTTTCGTGGAGCTTAGGTATCTGTTAGAGCAAAAGAGAGAGATCTACCAAGTACCAGCCGGTTTCGCAGCTGTCTTTATAGAGAAAAAGCAGTTAAAACACTTTAATTACATACAAATGTGCTGGTCCAATTCACTGTGATTTGTGAAAGGGGAGGCGCCCTATAAAGCAAGGCTGCGCACTAGGGGTGGGTGGGAGTCGGGGTGGGTAGGGCGGGATCTAACACCTGATTAGGTGTTAGCAGCTTCTAAAGCTGAGGAGGTCACTGGAGTCAGCAACCTACTGTGCTCAATTAAAGTTCCCCTAAAACAGCAAAAATGAAGTAACCTTGCTTTTAAAAATATACACAAAACCCTTTTAAGAGCTCCCAGTCAGAGAGCTAGCAATGTAATAAAAACAAACCAAACAAAGAAACCCTCAAAACCTTACTTACTGTTTGATGTGTGGAGCCCTGGTTAGAAAAGTCGCCAACACCATAATTCAAAGGCATCAATTTTCTTCCTGTCTGTCTTTTTCACTGTCCAGCTTTCACATCCATATGATGTTATTGAAAATACCATGGCTTGAATAAGTCGAATCTTTGTATGGAGAGAGACATCTCTGCTCTTGAGAATCTTATCTAGGTCTTTCATAGCCATTCTGCCAAGAGCAATGCGTCGTCTGATTTCTTGACTGCTTGTTGCTTCTTTATTGATAGTTGATCCAAGTAGGTTGAAGTTGTTCACAATTTCAATTTCTTCTCCTTCAACGATGAACCTGTTGATTATGCCAGTTGTCATGATCTTTGTCTTCTTTGCATTAAGGTGCAGGCCCATTTTGAGACTATGTTCTTTGATTGTGAGAAGCAAATGTTTCAGATCATCTTCACTTTCAGCCAGTAATGTGGTATCATCAGCATAGCGAAGGTTGTTGATGAGTCTTCCACCAATCTTCTCACCTCTGTTGTCTTCATACAATCCTGCTTCTCTGATGATTTGTTCTGCATATAAATTAAACAGGTAGGGGGAAAGTATGCAGCCTTGTCTTACACCTTTGCTTATTTTAAACCATTCTGTTTCTCCTTGTTCCGTTCAAACTGTTGCTTCTCGATCAATGTACAGATTGCGCAAGAGAACGATCAGGTGTTCTGGTATACCCATGCTTCTTAATGTGGTCCAGAGTTTCTCATGGTTTACACAGTCAAAAGCCTTGCTATAGTCGATAAAGCACAAATAGATATCCTTTTGGTATTCTTTAGTCTTTTCAAGGATCCATTATACCCCTCGACAAAACCCATCATATTATACATTTGAGATACGCTGGAATGATGAAGATGGAGCCATCTTGAATACGACAAAACCCCTTACTGACTCCACCAAGCCTATCACCTTGAACTTTGACGCTTGTGATGCCATCAACAGAAATGCTTACCACAGAAGTGAGTCATGGGAGCGAGCCTACTACCATGACGATAAATACATGTGTCCAGAAGGAGCCTATGGATGGGGAAAATGTACCGGAAAGAGTACTGCAGCTACTATTTACACCACCGCATCTAAAAATGATTACTTTTGCCCAAAATGGGAATGTGTATATTTTGCTACCTGGAAAAATGCACCGACAGGACAAGACGGCGATCATCGCAAAGGCAGCCTAACAAAGATCAGCATACCAGAATCTAAGAAATGCCAGAAAGGTGCCTGTAATCCTCTACAACTCTTCATAGCCAACCCTAGCCACTGGAAGCAAGGATACAAGTTTGGGTTGCGTATTGCAGGAGGAGATGTAGATCCTGGGACTATTTTATATCTGCGATTAAACACCAACACCCATGTATCCTCACCCTATCGTATACATCACTCTTTCTATGAAGCCATGAAATCAGAGTTTGAAATCCCGCCTGCCTCCCAGAACTTATTCCTTGAATTAGCGGGAGCAGTTGCTTCTAGTCTCCATGTTTCAGACTGTTTGTTTTGTGGAGGAACAAAAATGGGAGACCAATGGCCCTGGGAGGCACAAGAACTGAATTATTCTGTTCCATATAATCAGACTAATATACGCAATACTACAAGTGAATGGGTATTGGCCCACTCCATTGTGGGTAATTTATGTTTCTCTCGCTATGGACCAATGTTTAACATGGAAGTGGGGCAGCTTGTCTGTCTCAATCAGAAGTATTACAACAGTACCACTAAGAAAACATCTTGGTGGTCAGGAGCCAACGCTACTGAACCTTCCAATCCTCTAGTCCAGTTCCCCAGACTTGCCAGCATCTGGACTAACTTAGTAGCATATAATTCCTGGCAAGCACCTCCTGGACTGTACTGGATTTGCGGAACCCGAGCATATGCCAGACTTCCTCATCACTGGGGAGGCGCATGTGTATTGGGAACCATACGACCTTCCTTTTTCCTTCTACCGACGTCCCAGGGCGAACAGCTGGGATATCCTGTGTACAGAAGTCGACAGCTGAAGGAGGCCTTGAAAATAGGCCAATGGGACAAATGGGATGGTGAAGAATGGCCCCCAGAAAGAATTATCTCATACTATGGACCTGCTACTTGGGAGCAGGATGGGACTTGGGGATATCATACCCCTGTTTATATGATTAATCGAATAATACGTTTGCAAGCTGTTGTTAAAATAATAACCAATGAAACCAGTAAAGCACTAACCCTTTTGGCAAAGCAAAGTACACAAATGCGCACAGCCATTTATCAAAATCGTTTAGCTTTAGATTATTTGTTAGCAGCTGAAGGTGGGGTATGTGGGAAGTTGAACTTAAGTAATTGTTGTTTACAGATTGATAATAATGGACATGTAGTTGAAGATTTAGCCACCCAGATGAGAGAGCAAACATTTGTGCCTGTCCAGACATGGCACAGTTTAAAGATGGAAGGGTGGTTTGGTTCATTGTTTTCTTGGATAGGTGGTCTGAAATCCCTTATGTTGATTGTACTATTCATTTTAGCCATGTGCTTATTGCTCCCCTGTCTCCTACCCCTTTGCTTACGCATGATAACATCATCACTTGATAACACTATAGAGCGGAAGGTGGCTACAAAAGTATTAGCTATGTGGCGATATCACCCTATACCCCACAATGCTGATGCCATTACACCAGTATAATGTGTTGACTAATGAGTGATTTAATTCTCACCCTTTCTCACTTGCGGGTGAGAATAATCAAAGGGGGGAATGAGGTAGGCTATGGCCTAGCATGGCCTGCTACTATGAAAGGCTTGTAAGTTAGGCCTGGATCCTAACTCCCATTATAGCTAGAAAAGAACCAAAAATCTGTGAAAAACAAGAAAGCTGTTTTAAAATGCTTAATAAGAAGTTTTCATGAATTCATAAGTCTTCTATTATTCTCTTGTGTGTGAAAGAATAGAAATGTAACAGTATATGCATTCCAGAAGCCGAAGTTAACCTTGCAGTAGAAAAGTAACGAGATTCAGAACTGTACCATTGTTCAAGCAATCCTAAAGGAGGGGGCCGGTTGCTAGGCTCCGGAGGGATTTCTAATTGGACAGGTGTAGGGAATGTAAGGCCAATGAAATGTTTGCATGTATCGAGTTGGAACCAATAGAAAATTCTCATGTATCAAACTGCAAAAGAGGTATAAAAAGATATGTCTCTGTATAAACTTTTACTCAGTACCTTTTGAAGCTTTGACAGACTGGGCCTTGTGCACAATAAACTGACTTGGACCCTGTCAATCGACTCCTGGACTTATTCACTGATTGCACTTTGCTACAGCAATGTGAGTGTGTGGCCTACTCACTGTGGTCATAGGACAGTAGCCAGGGGCGGCCCAAGGGGGGTGCGGGGCCATGTGCGGAGACTCATTTGCATAAGGGGCCTCATTTGCATAATGTTACCATACACTAACTTTTAGTAAACATGCCTCTTAATGAGTGTATGAATAAAGAAAAACTAAGAGACTTCTACATTACTATAATCCAGTGCCAACCGCCAGACACATTAGGAACTACTACAAACACTGCCCATTTAGAACCCATAGCAAACCCGCCGTATCCTAACAGCACTACCAGGACTCATAAAGCACCATACCCTAACTATCAAAAGGAAACACTGCAAATATTAAACCAATACATTTCAGAGAACAACAATACATGACCTACTGGGGAAAGAGAACAAGTGGCAATGTCAAATAGGAATTACATAAACAGAATACCTCAGCTCAGTTACACATGCAGAACATAGACCATCACCAAACAAGGAATCACAATTTAGAAACAGGAAGACAATAATTAAACTGGGAATCCCAAAAGCCAAACTTGGAATGTACAACACTGTAGAAATAAAACTATACATTAATTTGCTCTTGTACTAAACAAAGCGCAGACGTTAATGATGCACATTTCCAAGAGCTGACATATTCCAATTAATAAATTCAAAATAAAGAGATATTTTTCTACCTTTTGTGCATTTTTTTTCAGCTGCAATTGCTCCAGTCACTTTCTTCTGGTTTCCTTGTGTCTTCCGCTAACTCTCCATCGTCTGCTGTCCATTTGTCTTTTCTTCTCTCTTCTAGTTTTTTTCCATTCTCTCTCTACATCTGCTTTAACATACTAATCTTTCTCCTTTTGCTCTTTCCTCATTCCTATTTCATCTGCTCAAATTTTACCCCTCCATTCTCAATCCCCACTTACTCTCCCAATATCCGGCCAATTGTAGATTTGTCTTCCCTCCCACACAAAATATTTTTTCCCTCTCCATTTCACTCTCCCAGCTCCATCCCATTCTAATCCTCCCCCAACATCAGCTTCATTCTAGTTCCAGTCCCACCCAGCATCCGCTCCCTTCTAGTCCCCGCATCAGCCCATTTCCAGTCCTAGCCTCCCATAAGCCCATTTCCAGTCCTATTCTAGACCCACCATCAGCCTATTTCCAGTCCTAGCTCCCCCATCTATTTCCAGTCCCATCCGAGTCCCTCCATCAGCTCATTTCCAATCCCAGCCCCCCTGAGCCCATCAGCCCATGTCAAATCCTAGCTCCCCTCCACTCAGCCCATTTCCAATCCAAGCCCCCCATGAGCCTACTTCCAGTTCTAGCCCCTTCATGAGTCCATTTCAATCCAAACCCCCACCAGAGCCCATTTCCAATCTTAGCACCCCCCAACAGCCAATTTCCAGTCCTATTCTAGCCCCTCCATCAGCCCATTTCCTGTCCTAGCCCCCCCACTCACAACCCATTTCCATTTCAAGCCCCCGTCCCCATCAGCTATTTGCAGTTCAAGCCCTCCTTCCACTCAGCCCATTTCCAGTCCTAGCAACCCCCCAGCCCATTAACAGTCTCAGCCCCCCCAGCCCATTACCAGTCCTAACCCCCCCATCAGCCCATTTCCAGTCCTAGCCCCCCCATAACCCATTACTAGTCCTAAACCTCCCCATCAGCCCATTACATCCTAACCCCCCCATCACCCTATTTCCAGTCTTAGCCCCCCATAGCCCATTACCAGTCCTAACCCCCCCATCATCAGCCCACTTCCAGTCTTAGCACCCCCCCCATGGCCCATTACTAGTCCTAACCCTCCCCCATCAGCCCACTTCCAGTCTTAGCCCCCCCCCCGCCAATTACCAGTCCTAACCCCCCATCAGCCCATTTCCAGTCAGCCCCCCCATAGCCCATTACCAGTCCTAAACCCCCTTCCCCCCTATCATCCCAAATTAAAAAATAAAAAAAAAACAGCTGCTTCTGCCGCGGCAGCATCAAGAGTGCCGCCGCGGGGCCCCCCCCCCTGCCCGGCAGAGCCTCCCTGCAGCGTAGGCTAGCGTTGAATCCCCGAACGCGGGCTTCTTTCAGAGCCGCGAGAGTTTCCTTTCTCGCGGCTCTGTTAATCCCGCGTCCCTAGGGAAATCCCCAGAACTCTGCCCCGGTAACACGCCAGCGCTGCCACTTGCACCTTCAGAGAACTGGCCGCCAAGCCTTTGTCAAAACCGTCCTGCAAAAAACTGAGAATCACCGCCACCGAAGCCGTAGCCGCACGAACTCCACGTCGCGAACACCAATCCTCAAACAACCGCCACACCCGCACATACGCCAACGATGTGGAAGGCTTCCGAGCCCGTAGGAGCGTGGCAACCACCTCAGAAGAATAACCTTTCTTCTTCAACCGAGACCTTTCAATGGCCAAACCGTAAGTGAGAATCGATCCACCTGAGGCATCCGCAACGGCCCCTGAAGAAGCAGATCCGGAAGCGAAGGCAGCCTCCAAGCCACTCCATGGCGCAAGCGAACCAGGTCCGCATACCACGGCCTCCTTGGCCAATCTGGAGCCACCAGCAAAACCCGGCCCCGGTGCGCCTCGATGCACTGAACGACGCGACCGATCAACGCCCACGGGGAAAAGACATAAAGAAGCCCGTCCGTCGGCCACGGCTGAATTAGGGCGTCGATACCTTCGGACATGCGTTCTCTCCGCCTGCTGAAGAATCGCCCGGACTTCGCCGACTGGAACGTTGCCATAAGATCCATAATCGGAGGCCCCCATTTGCGAACTATCTGCGCGAACACCTGAGGGTTCAGTTCCCACTCCCCAGGGTCGACCTGCACCCTGCTGAGAAAGTCCGCCATCACGTTGTCTTTTCCGGCGATATGCGCCGCCGAAAGGGCCGGTAGGCGGGTCTCCACCCAAGCGATCAAGATCTCTGCCTCACTTTCCATGGCTACACTGCCAGTGCCTCCCTGGCGGTTGATGTATGCCACTGTCGCCGAGTTGTCCGAGAGAACTCGCACCGCTCGCCCCCGCACCAACGTCTCGAGGGCTTGCAGCGCAAGTCTCACCGCCCGCAATTCGAGACGGTTGATCGACCAAGCAGCTTCGAGAGGAGACCAGGTCCCCTGAGCATAGCGGCCTTCGCAGTGGGCTCCCCAGCCCAACAGACTCGCATCCGTGAGGAACGGGACCCAAGAGGGCTGCTCCAGGGGGAGCCCCATCCGGAGGCTCTTCGAGCACAGCCACCACCGGAGGGACAAACGGACCGATTTCGGGCAAGGCAACCGCTTGTTCAACGAATCCAACTGGTTCGACCAGCGCCGTAACAGAGCCCTCTGAAGTGGCCGCATGTGGAACCTGGCCGACGGAACAACTTCCAACGTCGCCACCATAGTGCCCAACAGTCGCAGGTACCACCACGCTGACGGAGCGGGAATCCCCAAGAAAAAACGCACGAGTCTTTGCAAGGCCTGAACGCGGTATTCCGGCAAGCACACCAACCCTCTCGCCGTATCGAAACGAACGCCGAGGTATTCGAGGGACTGCGTTGGCACCAAATGACTCTTTTTCTCGTTGATCACCCAGTCGAGGGACCTCAGCAATGCCACCACTCTGTCCGTGACCTGCACACTCTCGCCTACGGACTTCGCACGAATCAACCAGTCGTCGAGGTAAGGGTGTACTAAAATACCTTCCTTGCGCAAGGCCGCCGCAACCACCACCATGACCTTGGTGAAGGTGCGTGGCGCTGTGGCAAGACCAAAGGGCATTGCCTGAAACTGAAAGTGACCCCACGGAAAGGCGAACCTCAGGAACTTTTGATGGACTGCTCGGATGGGAATGTGTAAATACGCTTCCGAGAGTTCGAGAGAGGTAAGAAACTCTCCTTGACGTACCGCTACAATGACGGACCGTAAGGTCTCCATTCGGAAATGGGGGACCCGGAGAAAGCAATTCACGCCTTTGAGATCGAGAATGGGACATAGCGACCCGTCCTTCTTTGGCACCACAAAATTAATGGAGTAGCGACCGACGCCGCGCTCGGAAGGAGGAACGGGAATCACTGCTCCCAATTCGAGGAGCCGACTCAAAGTTAGCCGAATGGCCTGCACCTTCTGTGCGCCCTTGCAGGGGGAAAAGACAAAGGCATCCGGAATTGGTAAAGCAAATTCTAGCGCATAACCCTCTCATATAATCTCGAGCACCCATTGATCTGATGTTATTTGGGCCCAGGAAGGAAGAAAGTCCCGAAGACGACCTCCGATGACCAATCCCCCTTCCGGGGCCTGCCTCGCTTCATTGTGGCTTCCGACCAAAGGAAGAGGGCGCCGAAGATGACGCTGCGGCGAATCCTCTACCCGCCCCTCGAAAACCGTGGCCTCTGGCACTATACCGACCGCGCTGGGAACTCCAAAGTCGGGAAGAACGAAATCTGCGAAAGTCTCGAAACTGACCCCGCACCGGCGGTAAACTTCTACCCAGCTTAGGCTTATCCTCGGGCAGTCTACCACCCTTGGACTCTCCGAGATCCTTTGCCAATTTATCCAGGTCGTCTCCGAACAACAACTTACCCTTAAAGGGAAGCTTACTGAGCCGGGACTTAGAAGAACCATCAGCCGCCCAATTCCGCAGGCCAAAGAGATCTGCGCGCCGCCACCAAAGAGGCCATACTATTTGCTAAGGTTCTAATCAAATCATAATGCACATCCGCCAGATAAGCTGAGCCCGACTCCAGCCGAGTCACCTCTAGCAAACCCTGCTGATCCAAGCCGGAAACCTGCCTCAAGTGCTGAGCCCATCGCAAACAGGCTCTAGCCACCCAAGCCCCACAAATGGAGGCCTGCAAAGATAAAGCATTGGTTTCAAAGGACTGTTTCAACAATCCATCAATCTTCTTGTCTTGCACGTCCTTTAATGCCGCACTGCCCTCCACCGGGATGGTAGTTTTCTTGGTGACCGCCGACACAGCAGCGTCCACCCGCGGCGATTTAAATCTTTCCTTGTCTTTATCCGCCAACGGATAAAGGCGGTGCATAATCCGAATCCCCTTAAGGCTGGACTCAGGTTGATCCCACTCAGTTTGAATCATCTGCTCTACTACACGGTGCACAGGAAACACTACTTGAGATTCCCGCACCGCCTGAATGAGGGGATCCTCCAAGCCGTCTTCCTCGAGAGGACGAGGAGCAGCGAGATTGAGAGCGTGGAGAGATTCCGTAATCAAAGGTACCAGCTCCTCTTTACGGAAGACCCGAATAATCCGGGCTTGATCCTCAGGCTCTGGGATTTCTCCATCTTTTAATTCGTCAACAGTACCTTCCGGATCTACCTCTGCATCATGATCTTGCCAACTCAAATCGTCATGGTCTAGGTCCATAGCGCGAAGGCGCTTGGCCGAAGGCTGGCCTTCCTGCCTGGCCTCCGCACCCTGAAGGGAAGAAATAGGCGCCGGCCAGGTGTCTGGGAACTTGCCCGAGCGACACAAGCGAAAGGCCTGGTGCATAAGCAGGACAAAGTCAGGGGAAAAATCCGGGAAGGGAGATTCCGTCGTTACCATTGGCCACGTGCCCCCCTGCCCTTTAGGAGGGGCCATAGAGCCAGATGCAAGAGGGTTAGGAGAGGGACCAGTGTCCGCCGGCACCGTCGGGCTTCCTGGACCGGATAATTCCTTATGTTCCATTTGGTGTTCTAAATTGGTGGAAACTGAAGCGCAGCCCCTGCAGACCCCAGACTCATCCACCGTCCCCCTGCACGACCCGCAGATGACACACTGCGGTCTGGAAGCCATGTCATAACAGACCCCACAGTGACAGGAAACTGAAATATAAAGTTAAATGAAAGCAAAACTCCGTTTGAATTAAGGGGGTTTTTTTTGTTTTGTTTTTTAAAAGAATCAGCAACCGGGAACTGCAAAGCCCCCCTCCCCCAGCAAAAACGCTATGCTAAAAGTGCGCTAAAAAGAAAGGAAAGTCTGTTGTAGCACACTACATGCCGGGCGGGAGAAACACCGGGGCTTTAAAATGGCTGTCGGCACCTTTAGCCAGCGGGAAAAAAATGGCGCGAAAACCAACGCGAACGAAAATCAAAGTAAATAGAAAATAAACATTAAGGAAAGGAAAGGGCCAAGCAGCAGCACGAAATCCCGAAAAAACTCACCGCACCTGGCCAAGATCGCCGAGCAAACTCCCCATACAATTCTGCGCGGGAGCCAACAATGACACCGGCTGTCAGTCAACAGAATGCCTGCAGCACGGAGCGTAACGGAGGAAGCCGGCCTGCTTGTGAGGGGCTTCCCGAACGCTGTCAAATGGCCGGAGAGGCAGAGACCTCCTCCGAAGTGTCTTGGAGGAAGGTGCTAGCCTCGGACTGCAGAAAAAAGTCCTGAGAAGGAAGACAGTAGTGCAGTGCAGACTGTGCTCCCGATCGTAGCCGGCTCTATTCTTTTTTTTTTTTTTTTAAAGATATATCTACCTAAAAAGAAATAATTGAAATCAAAGCCAAAAACAGCAAAAGAACAAACTCTCTAGTGTTGCCTCTACCGTCCCTAAGTGAGCCTAAGCCCAGGCACACACGTCATCCAGCTGCCAGGAGACTGGACACACTGGGGGCTGATGGGAGCTCCAGCAGCAGACATCCTGGCAAAGGAAGATTCTGATTGGTCCAGTCTCCAGGCTGCAGGAGGAGGTGCACTAAGAACATAAGATATGCCATACTGGGTCAGACCAAGGTCCATCAAGCCCAGTATTCTGTTTCCAACAGTGGCCAATCTAGGTCATATGTACCTAGCAGTTTCCCCAAGGGACACAGGTTCCACAATGCTTGTATTGGTTCAAGCATTGATATCCTAGGTCCCTTCTTAATAATGGCTTATGGACCTTTCCTCCAGGAACTTGTCCAACCCTTTTTAAACCCAGCTACACTAACAGCCTTTACTACATCCTCCGGTAACAAATTCCAGAGTTTGATTACACGTTGAGTGAAAAAATATTTTCTTTTATTAGTCTTAAATAGTTTACCCTGTAGCTTCATTGCATGTCCCCTAGTCTTTCTATATTCTGATAAGGTAAACAATCGATCTACGTTTACCCGTTCCACTCCGCTCATTAATTTATAGACTTCTATCATATCTCCCCTCAGCCGTCTCTTTTCCAGATTAAAGAGCCCTAACCTTTTTAGCCTATCTTCATAGGAGTATCCTTCCATCCCCTTTACCATTTTGGTGGCTCTTCTCTGAACCTTTTCTAATAACTCTATATCCTTTTTAAGATACGGCGACCAGAATTGCACACAATATTCAAGGTGCGGTCTCACCATGGAACGATATAGAGGCATTATAATATCCTTTGTTTTATTTTCCATTCCTTTCCTTATCATACCTAGCATTCTATTTGCTCTCTTGGCCGCCGCTGCACACTGGGCCGAGGGTTTTAACATGGCATCCACAATGACGCCTAAATCTTTTTCCTGGGTGGTGTTTCCTAATGTGGAACCTTGCATTGTGTAACCATAGTTTGGGTTGTTCTTCCCTAGGTGCATAACCTTGCACTTGTCCACATTAAATTTCATCTGCCATTTTGATGCCCAGTCTTCCAATTTATCAAGATCCTCTTGCAATTTTCCACAATCCTCTTGGGTTTTAACAACTTTAAATAGTTTTGTGTCATCTGCAAATTTGATAACCTCACTCGTTATTCCACTTTCCAGGTCATTTATGAATATGTCAAAAAGCAGCGGACCCAGCACAAATCCCTGGGGTACACCACTATTCACCTTTCTCCATTGGGAAAATTGGCCATTTAGCCCTACCCTCTGCTTTCTATCTTTTAACCAGTTCCTGATCCACAATAGTACACTGCCTCCTATCCCATGACTCTTTAGTTTTGCCAAAAGTCTCTCATGAGGGACCTTGTCAAAGGCATTCTGAAAGTCCAGATACACAATATCAACCGACTCACCTTTGTCCACCTGATTATTCACTCCTTCAAAAAAACATAAAAGATTAGTAAGACAAGATCTTCCTTGTCTAAAGCCATGTTGGCTGTCTCTCATTAGTTCATGACTATCTACATGCTGAGTAATTTTATTCTTTATGATGGTTTCTATCATTTTTCCCGGTATTGACGTCAGGCTCACCGGTCTGTAGTTTCCTGGATCACCCCTGGAACCCTTTTTAAAAATTGGTGTTACGTTGGCCATCCTCCAATCTTCAGGTATTAGAGATGATTTTAATGATAGTTCACAGATTACTAATAGCAGGTCTGCAATCTCATATTTCAGTTCTTTCAATACCCTTGGATGTATACCATCCGGCCCAGGTGATTTGCTACTCTTCAGCTTATCTAATAGTTGTAATACATCTTCTCGATGTATCGATATTTCCTTCAATTCTTCTGCACCTTTAAATACCACTTCAGTCATGGGTAACATCCCTACATCTTCCTCAGTAAAGACTGAAGCAAAGAATTCGTTCAGCCTCTCCGCTATCGCCTTGTCGCCTCTTAGTGCTCCTTTAACCCCTTTATCATCTAATGGACCAACTGATTCTCTCACAGGTTTTTTGCTACGAATGTACTTGAAAAGGTCTTTACTTCACGTTTTTGCTTCTGCAGCAAGCTTCTTCTCAAATTCTCCCTTTGCCTGCCTTATCAATGCCTTGCATTTGACTTGCCAGTGCTTGTGCTGTTTCCAGGTTTCGTCGTTTGGCTCTTTTTTCCATTTTCTGAAAGATGCTTTTTTGGCAACAACAGCCTCTCTGACCTCAACTTTAAACCATGCTGGCAGTTTTTTGGACTTCTTTCCACTTTTCTTAAAGCGTGGAATACAGCTGGTCTGGGCTTCCAAGATAGTATTTTCAACAACAGCCAAGCCTGATGTACGTCTTTAACCTTTGCAACTGCTCCTTTTAGTTTTTTCTTGACTGTTTTCCTCATTTTATCATAGTCTCCCTTTCGAAAGTAAAAAGGTAGTACTGTGGATTTCCTTACTATCCCTCCTCCACTAATTAAATCAAAGGCGATCATGCTATGATCACTATTGCCAAGTGGCCCCAACAACCTTATCTCTTGCACTAGATCTGGTGTTCCACTAAGGATTAGGTCTAATATGGCTTCCCCTCTGGTCGGTTCATGAACCAGCTGCTCCAAGAAGCAGTCATTTATTTCATCTAGGAACTTTATCTCCCTAGCATGTCCTGACGTGACACTGACCCAGTCGATACCGGGATAGTTGAAATCACCCATTATTATTACTGTGCTGTAACTTTTGTTAGCTTCCTTGATTTCTTTGAGCATTTCATCATCCATTTGGTCATTCTGGCCAGGCGCTCGATAGTACACCCCCACTGCCATTGCCTTCCCCCTTTTACATGGAATTTCAATCCATATAGATTCTACAGCAGATTTTGTTTCCTTTAATCCTTTCTGACTCAATGCCCTCTCTAACATAGAGAGCAACCCCTCCACCAATTTGATCAGCTCTATCATTACGATATAGTTTGTACCCAGGTATCACAGTGTCCCACTGGTTGTCGTCCTTCCACCATGTCTCTGATATTCCAATCATATCTAACCTTTCATTTAGTGCTATATATTCTAACTCTCCCATCTTATTTTTTAGACTTCTAGCATTTGCATACAAGCATTTTAGAGAATGTATTTTATCCATATTAATTTGTCTGTTAGACATGAGTAATTTGGGATCTTTAAGCTCTGTCTGCTCCATACTTGAGGGCATTTGGGCTACTTTACTCTTTTGTGGAACCTCTCTGCTTTTGGTAGTATCCTTCAAAGATACATTCTTCCGAACCATCTGCTCTTGGGCGACTGTCGGCTTTCCCCTAATATCTAGTTTAAAAGCTGCTCTATCTCCTTTTTAAAGGTTAATGCCAGCAGCCTGGTTCCATCCCGGTTAAGGTGAAGCCCATCCCTTCGGAAGAGCCCCTCCTTTCCCCAGAATGTTCCCCAGTTCCTAACAAATCCAAACCCCTCATCTCTGCACCATTGTCTCATCCACGCATTGAGACTCCGGAGCTCTGTCTGCCTTTTGGGTCCTGCGCGTGGAACAGGAAGCATTTCGGAGAATGCTACCCTGGAAGTTCTGGATTTCAACTTCCTACCTAAAAGCCTAAATTTAGCCTCCAGAACCTCCCTACCACATTTTCCTATGTCATTGGTACCGACATGTACCAAGACAGCAGACTCCTCCCCCAGCACTATCTAAGACCTTATCTAGGTGGCGCGTGAGGTCCGCTACCTTCACACCAGGCAGGCATGTTACCAGGCGATCCTCACGTCCACCAGCCACCCAGCTATCTACATGCCTAATGATCGAATCACCAACTATAACGGCTGTCCTAACCCTTCCCTCATGGGCACATGGCCCTGGAGAAACTTCCTCGGTGCGAGAGGGTTTTACATCACCTGGAGGACAGGTCCTAGTTACAGGATCACTTCCTGCCACACCAGGGTGATGCTCTACTGTCACGTGACCTCTCTCCTCCATGGCAACAGGGATGCTGCCAGACTGGAGGTGGGACTTCAGGACTATATCCCTGTAGGTCTCGTCTATGTACCTCTCTGTCTGTCTTATGCTTTCCAAGTCTGCTACTTTAGCATCTAGAGAACGGACTCGTTCCCTGAGAGCAAAGAGCTCCTTGCACCTAGTGCACACGTAAGACCTCAAACCAACTGGGAGAAAATCATACATGTGACACTCAATGCAAAAGACTGGAAAGCCCCCATCCCGCTGCTGGACTGCTGTCTGCATCTTAGTTTTAAGTTTGTGTTTAGATCTAAGTTCTTTACTTACTAAGGGTTGCTATGGATATTTATACTAATAAAACTGAACCTAATACGTGTAATATACCTTGTTCACCTGAAGCTTAACTAATCTCAGGTCCTTAGTGTATGACTGGATTTGGGTAATGAGCTTCACCTGAGAGCACCTCCTGTCTTTTAAGATGTGTAAGTACCTATAAAGCTACGATTATCCCAGGGGTGGGAGGGAATTAACACTTATTAAAAGAGGGCTGCTACACAGTACCCTGTCTTGTGCTGCTGAGGTAGGTAAGCTATATTCTGATTTGATTTAAATTATAGCTCTTAGCTGCTGCTAGGCTCTAACTTCTTATGAAATTTAAAGTACAAGCTCTCTGCTGGGTTCTAAATTTAACCAGAAAGCTCTTTTCTGTGTTGTAAACTTAAACTAAAAGAACTTTGCTGATGCTAGGCCCTGAGTGACTATTAAATGTAAACTACAAGCTCTCTGCTGGGTTCCAAATGTAACCAGAGAGTTCTCCTCTGTGTTTTAAATGTAAACTTAAACTGCTGCTACTAGGCCCTGACTGATTTAACAAAAATAGCGGATCACAGATTAATTAGCTTTAATACAAAGAATTCCTTTTAGAAAATTACCAGAAGTAAATACTCACAGTTGCAGATCTCCCTCCAGAAGCAAGTGTCCCCCTTACCAGTCTTTCAAGGTATATTACACGTATTAGGTTCAGTTTTATTAGTATAAATATCCATAGCAACCCTTAGTAAGTAAAGAACTTAGATCTAAACACAAACTTAAAACTAAGATGCAGTCCTCCAGGATGTGGAGGACTAAACTGGATTACCGCTCAGGAACTGAGCTGATGTGATAAATCAGTCCATTCTCCATTTGGTGATCAGCTGCAAACGTTTGTTCTGCATGTGCAGTGCATCATGGATACTGGAAGGACTAACCTCTATTGGCAGACACAGCAGACAGTTTAGGCAGAGACCTGCGGACTATTTGAATCCAGACATTGCAGTGTAGAGAGATATGGAGATGTAGCATACTGGTTAGTGCAATGCCCCCATAATCAGGGGACAGGGGTTTGGTTCCCACTTTTTCATTTTTTACCTGTGTGTTACTCAGGTCATTTCCCTGCCTGTAACAGTCCAGGCTCTGCTGTGACTTGCAGACACTCATTCTTCTACTTTGTTATGCGTTCTGGCCATACTTTGGGTCAGCAAACATGCTAAAATGCAACAGTAACACATTCTGAAATGTCACATAAGGAGTGGTAGTAGGCCTTAAACCGTGATATCTTGGCCACCAAGCCATTGGCATGATCATCACACCATGCCTTCAAGCAAGGGCCTGACATTTGCAGGGTGAACATATCTGACCCCCTGCAAAAGGCTGCAGCAGAGCCAAGAAAGTCATGCTCTCAAAGGGACATGATGGGAAATATGTCTGCCACAATCTTCATGGATTGACAACACCACCTTGTGACCTTGATCAGATTGCTTAACCCACCAATGGTTCAGCTGACTGCAGGTCCATACAGTCCCTGCTTAACATCAGACATTACCAATTAACAGTAAAATGTACCCCGATGTGACTACACTACTACAGCAGTATACTAACAGGCAGTTAAATGCATATAGCTGTAACCTACTTGGACAACATGAGTCATGTCTGACATCATGTCTGTTATGTTTATCCAATTTCTTGAGGGCATCAGAGCGGTTTACAATCACTATTAACAGGTACTGGATACATTTCCTCGTCCCCAAAGGGCTCACAATCTATGTGTACCTTAGGCAATGGAGGGTTAAGTGGCTTGCTCAAGGCCACAAGGAGTGCCCATAGGACTAGAAACTCCAGTCCCTCTGGCCTGAGATTGCTGTCCCCAAGGTGGGAATTGAACTCCCAGCCCTCCGGCCTCAGGTACCTTGTCCTAACCACTAGGCCACTCCTCCTCCACATCTCTGCAGTACATGCGGACACATCCTACCCCTTGGATATCCACCTGCAGGTCTCAGCTCATGCCATTAGCACATTTGTCTGAGGCGTTGTCTGGGGGATGTGTGGCTAGGACAGGTGTAAGTCCAACATGTGTGGCATTGCCACCTGGAAGGCCAGACATTTTCATGCACAGTACAGACATGGTGGGGATGGCACCTGCAGCACATCGGTGCTACCAGCGCATACCACCCTCTCCTCCACTGCCATCAGTCCTTCAGCCCATCCATCCACCTCTGTCAGCTGGGTGCAATCATGTCTTCTCATGCAGGCTACTATATACCATGACCTACATTGGTACCCTTTCCCACAATTTGGGACCACACACATACACACCTTTCCTGATGTGTACGTCGCCACTCCTACTCTGTCCTCCTGTTGCTGCACGCATCCTGCCATTTCTGACTCCGTTGGGGGACATGTGTTCCACATTCTATGCCACACACTGACACGGCGCCATATTATATTGGCACACTGTGCATTGTTACAGCTGCCTCCCACATGCTCATCCACTTTACTGGCTGCCACATAGGGTGCCCATGGATCAGGCAGGTCCATCAGCACCCAGCTGTCCTTCCATCCATACCCTTCAGATTGACTTTCCAGGCTGCTCCTTTATCCAGCTGTTTTCGGACGTTAAGGTGCCTGCTTGACACCTTACCGCCCGATGTCCCGTTACCGCATGTTAAATAGCCCATAGTGTCCTTAACCCCGGAACGCCTCCTACACACCCAGAGCTTTTTTCGCACGGAAACCCCTTTTCGCTGCCATACCCCAACGTTTCTAGATAAAATAAATGACTGCTTCTTGGAGCAGCTGGTTCATGAACCGACAAGAGGGGAAGCCATTTTGGACCTCGTTCTTAGTGGAATACAAGATCTGATGCAAGAGATAAGGGTGTTGGGGTCACTTGGCAATAGTGATCATAGCATGATCGTATTTGATTTAATAAATGGAGGAAGGACAGCAAGGAAATCCACAGTAATACCTTTTAACTTTCAAATGGGAGACTATAATAAAATGAGGAAAATAGTTAAGAAAAAAACTAAAAGGAGCAGTTGCAAAGGTTAAAGATTTACATCAAGCATGGGTGTTTAAAAATACTATCTTGGAAGCCCAGACCAGTTGTATTCCATGCTTTAAGAGAAGTGGAAGGAAGTTCAAAAAACTGACAGCATGGTTTAAAGGTAAGGTCAGAGAGGCTGTTGTTGCCAAAAAAGCATCTTTCAGGAAATGGAAAAAAGGAGCCAAATGACTAAAACTGGAAACAACATAAGCACTGGCAAGTTAGATTCAAGGCATTGATAGGGCAGGCAAAGAGAGAATTTGAGAAGAAGCTTGCTGTGGAAGCAAAAATGCATAATAAAAGACTTTTACAAGTATATTTGTAGCAAAAAACCCGTGAGAGAGTCAGTTGGACCATTAAATGATAAAGGGGTAAAAGAGGCACTAAGAGGGGACAAGGCTATAGCGGAGAGACTGAATGCACTCTTTGCTTCGGTCTTTACTGAGGAAGATGTAGTGATGCTACTCATCACTGAAATAGTATTTAAAGGTGATGCTGCAGAAGAAATGAAAGAAATATCAATATACCAGGAAGATGTATTACAACTATTTGATAAACTGAAGAGTAGCAAATCACCTACAGTGGATGGTATACATCCAAGGTTGTTGAAAGAACTGGAAATATGAGATCACAGATTACTAATAGTAGGTCTGCAATCAATCATTAAAATAATCCGTAATACCTGAAGATTTGAGGATGGCCAATTTAACGCCATTTTTAAAAAAGGTTCCAGGAGTGATCCGGGAAACTACAGACCAGTGAGCCTGATGTCAGTACTGGGAAAAATGGTAGAAACCATTATAAAGAACAAAATTACTGAACATGTAGATAGTCATGGCTTAATGGGAGAGCGTCAACATGGCTTTAGCCAAGGAAGGAATTGCCTTACTAATCTGTTGTATTTTTTGAAGGTGTGAATAAATAGGTAGACAAGGTGAGTCAGTTGATATAGAGTATCTGGATTTTCAGAAAGCCTTTGATAAGGTCCTTCATGAGAGACTCTTGATGAAATTAAAAAGTCATGGGATAGGAGGCAGTGTACTACTGTGGATCAGTAACTAGTTAAAAGATAGAAAGCAGACGATAGGGCTAAATGGCCAATTTTCCCAATGGATACAGGTGAATAGTGGAGTACCCCAGGGATCTGTGCTGGGTCCGCTGCTTTTTAACATATTCGTAAATGACCTGGAAATGGGAACAACAACGAGTGAGGTAATCAAATTTGCAGATGACACAAAATTATTCAAAGTTGTTAAAACCCAAGAGGATTGTGAAAAATTGCAAGAGGACCTTGATAAATTGGAAGACTGGACATTCAAATGGCAGATGAAATCTAATGTGGACAAGTGCAAAGTTATGCACCTAGAAAAAAACAAAACTATGGTTACATGATGCAAGGTTCCACAATGGGAACCACCACCCAGGAAAAAAGATTTAGGCATCATCATGGATAACATGTTGAAACCCTCTGCCCAGTCTGCAGCGGCAGCCAAGAAAGCAAATAAAATGCTAGGAATCATAAAGAAAAGGGAATGGAGAATAAAACAGGATATAATAATGCCTCTGTATCCTTCCAAGGTGCGAAAGTACCTTGAATATTGTGTGCAATTCTGGTCACCATATCTTAAAAAGGATATAGCATTATTAGAAAAGGTACAGAAAAGAGCCACCACAATGGTAAAGGGGATGGAAGGATACCCCTATGAGGAGAGGCTAAAAAGGTTAGGGCTCCTCAACATGGAAGAGAGATGGCCGAGGGGAGATAAGAGAGGTCAATAAATTAATGAATGGACTGGAACGGGTAAATGTAGTTGGTTGTTTTATTCCTTCAAAAAGTAGAAAAACTAGGGGACATGCAATGATGCTACAATGTAGCACATTTAAGACTAATCAGAGAAAATATTTTTTTCACTCACTGCATAATCAAACTCTGGAATTCGTTACCAGAGGATGTAGTAAAATCTATTAGTGCAGCTGGATTTAGAAGAGGTATGGACAAGTTCCTGGAAGAAAAGTCCAAAAAGCACTATAAAGAGGACTGGGGAAATCCAGTGCATACCCATTGGACAAGCAGCATGGAATCTAGATATCTTCTAGGAACTTGCCAGGGACTTGTGACCTCAACTGGCCACTGGGAAACAGGATACTGGGTTTGATGGACCTTTGGTCTGACCCAGTATGGCATATCTTATATTCTTATGTCCAGCAATGGGAAGGTTGTGGGGGTGGAGGACTGAAATGCTGCTTGTCACAGAAAGGGAGGTGGTGATCTGGGAGAAGTTCCTGTGTTGTACAAGTTTTATTCCCCCATGTCATGGGAGATAAAAGAGAAAAATCTCCTTTCCTCCCCCCCCCCCCCCCCATGTATTTCTCTAGGAAAAGCAGTTCCAATTGCTGCTGCATACTAACACTAATTCACAGCAACATAGCAATTATACAACTGTACCTGTTAAAAAATTTGACAACGTATTACTCTTGACAGAATGGCTATAAAGGACCTAGACAAAATTCTCAAGAGCAGAGATGTCTCTCTCCAAAAAAGATTAAACTTGTCCAAGCCATGCTATTTTCAATAACATTATATGGATGTGAAAGTTGGACAGTGGAAAAGATAGAGAGAAAGAAAATGGATGCCTTTGAATTATGGTGCTGGTGAAGAATATTGTAAATACCATGGACTGCCCGAAGAACAAACCAGTCAGTATTAGAGGAGATCAAACCTAAGCTTTCTTTAGAAGATCAGATGACAAGACTTTGACTATTATACTTTGGACATATAATATAAGCAAGAGAGGTAGACCTTCGTCTAGCCTTCAATAAGGTGGAAACCACTGCGGATGAATATCCCTTCTTTGTCAGCCATGCCCTCTCAAGAGCCAGGCCGTAGAGAGAATCGATCCACTTGTGGCATGCGCACAGATCCTTGCATTAGCAGATCCTCCCTCACTGGGAGATGCCAGGGGCAACCCTCCAGAAGTCATATGGAGCGGTATATCAAATGTAATAAACAAACATATGAAATCTGCATAACATAGCTTCCTTGGCCAATCTGGAGTGATGAGAATAACCAGACCTCAGTGTGCCTCGATCCTCTGTACGACTCCCCCTATCAAACCCCATGGTGGGAACACGTACAGCAAACCTTCTTTGGGCCACCGCTGCATTAAGACGTCCAGCTTTTTTTTTTGTATAAAGGGCAAGGGAAAATAACCAACAAAAAACTAAACACCTAAACCAACTAAACTAAATCTCCTTAATTTTTCCCTCTAGTGAACCCAGAACCCTGGCTCACTATCTCCTCCAGCTGCTTGGAGACTGAGTAACTGGAGATGGTGGGCGGTCCCTCTGGTATTTATACTAGGATCATCAAAAGATGACGTGCTCAGTCTCCAAGATGCTGGAGGAGGAGCTCAACCCAGAGGTTCGGGACTGGACTGGAGGGACGATAAGGAAGCTTTCTTTAGATGCTCAGGTGACAAGACTTTGATTATCATACTTTGGACACATCACGCGAAGAGAAAGAACATTAGAGAAAGACATCATGTTTGGCAAGGTTGAAGGTCAATGTAAAAGAGGAAGGCCAACAATGAGATGGATTGATATAGTAACAGCAGCTATGGATGCTGCCTGATTGAAGATCAAACATAGTTTAGGACAACTATCCAGAGTGTCGCCATGAATCAACAACCTGTTAAACAGCCTTCATCACTTTTCTCCTCTTCCGATAACAGACATACATAGAACATACACATATGAACAAGCATTCACACATACATGCCAGAACACATACAAGCAGATATGCACTGACAAACATGTAGACATACCAATCCACAAAGATACATAGACATACACACAAAAACAATAGATACACATGTAAAAAAAAGAGATAATAAACATCCAAAATAGAGATATACATGTTCTCATATAGATAACACATTCACAAGACTCATACAGGCAGGCAATGCAGATACAACCAGACTAGTGTGTGCATGTATGCATATAATATATATATGCACTTACACATACATACAGAGAGGTTGGATAACATTTCGAGATATACTCTCTGCATACTTTCCCCACTTATTTCTTTTTTCATGTAGGACTTAAAGAGCTACCCTCACCCCCTTATGAGAAGTCAGCTGCATGTTCAAAATATACATATATACTTTGCCAAGCCAAACATTAAGAATTGGGGAATTCTGTAAAGTTTTGGAGACCATATCTTAAAAAGGATATGAAAAGATTTGCAATGGTTCAGAGGAAAACAACCAAAATGATTTGGAGCCTGCGCTAGAAGACATATGAGAAGAGACCTGAAGACCATATGTATATGCTAGAGGAGAGTGGAGACAGGGGAAATATGATGCAGACCTTTAAATACTTAGAGTATTAAAGAACAAACAAAGCTTTTTCAAAGAAGGGTAAGCTGTAAAACTAGAGAGCATAAAATGAAGCTGCAAGACGGTAAACTTAAAGGCAACCTTAGGAAATACTTTTTCGCTGAAAAGATGGTGGATGCATAGAATGCCCTCTTCACTGAAGTGGTGGGAGCAAATACAGTGACAGAATTCAAAAAGGCATGGGACAGACATAGTGGATCCCTTTATAGCAACAGGATAAAATTAACTATTTCTTATACCTCAACAAATAGAGAGGTGTGATCTGCATAGAGTATCAGGTACAGCCTGCTCTAGTCACCTTACTAGGCAGACTAGATGAATCATACTAAAAATATATAGCAACCCCTGTTAAACTCGTTGTAATACCTGTTCTCTGTAAAGTGCATTGCATGTTCCGCTGCATTGTACAAATTGTTACCTGTAAATCGCGCTGATTTTAAAGAGCGTGGCATAGAAATAATTTAAATAAATAAAGTTAAATAAATAAATAAGCTAGTCTTTATCTGCCGTCATATATTATGTTACTATGTTAACCTCACTCTCAAGCGTCTCTCATTTAGACAGTAAGAACTGTAGAAACTTAAATAGTCGTCCTCTACGTTCGCATATAAGGCCAAGAGAAACCGCCAACCCCTCCCCTCTTTCAAAAAGCCAGTGTCTCATATATGATCGCAGGTTGTACTAGACAGGTGATCAGGAGCCATTCGCGGCCCTTTTAAATCGGAACAGGAACGAATAGCCTCTCTCCAATCAATCAGAGCTGACTGAGCTTGAGGCAGGGAGAACCCGAGCCTGCAGAGAGCTTGGGGGGAGAGCGCGTAGCGGGTCATGGCGTATGGAAATCGTGTTCAGTATTTACCATCTTGCAGCAAGGAGGTTTTCTTCGCGGCCTTCAAGCTCTCTAGCCAGCTGGCCACCGCCATCTTCCCAGATTACCGAAAGAGGGCCACAAGCGACTCGTCGCCATAGCAACGACGGTCCCGCTTTTTCAAAGTCCTCGATGTTAGACTCGCTCTCCGCGTCATTGTTCATGGAAACAAAAATATAATGAAATCTATTGCTAGTATTCACTTAATAGTTTTATGTATTTGTTTAATTATGTATTGCTGGTGTTAACTTCCTTTTAACCCGGAAGTTGTATCGTGGATGTTTAAATAGCTCCAGTCTGTAGGCTTCGTCGTGGTACTTCGAAGTGGTTTCCTGTAAGTATGCTCGTCAGTGAATGGAAGAGAAAGTGAAGATTTTATTGTTATTTACGTGACATCAGTCTTCTAATAACATTTCTGTGTCTATCGTGTGGTTAATATTCCTGTATTCAAACAGGAAAACTGTCTCCAGAAGAGATCGTCCTCGCTGTGCACCCTATTATGATAGCGCCATGCAGATAAATCACTGCATTTTAAGTCTGGGAAACCGTCCTCTTTATTAGACAATCCACGTCTGAACCAGATTCATACTCCTATAATGTTTGAAGGACCACCTTTCTCGTTTATTGCTAGGTGGGTCTATAATTAGAATCTGATAATTAAAATAAATAAATCTAAAAAGTCATTTTACTAATAAGGGCTAAGCAGTTAGTTAAAGCTGCTAATTTCCAGGTGTGAGATTTGGGCTAGTCCTGGATTTCTGACAACTTCATCCTGATGCCTTGATTTACATGAGTAGAAGAGGGAGGGGGTGGAATCAATAAATATCAGACTGCTTTGGTATGTAGTTTCAAGACCAGGACTAGCTGTAATATTTCTCTCCTAGAACTGGATAATTTTGGAGTTCAGATTAGCAGGACAAAAAAATTGGGGCATGGTCACTGTTCACACTGGCCTGAATGGACATGAACTGTACTATATGCGGACACTTGCAGGGCAGGCCTTAAGGGTTCTTGCTGCCCCAGGCAAGAGCCCTGGTAGTGCTGCGGCACTGCCTCCTATTGCTGCTGTTGCCGATTCCGTCTTTGGGAGGAGGTAGACAGGAAGTTTCGGGGGGGGGGGGGGGGTCAGAAGCAGCAAGCCATGTATACCGACCGAAGCACACGGCCTGCCATGGGCACCAAAGCAAAGGCACAAAGCTGCCAACCAGGGTGTGCTGCCCTAGACAGCTGCCTTCTCCCCTAGTGGATGACCCATCCCTGGGCAGTTGTGTAGTTGGTATGGCCGCATCTTCACTAGCCAATCTCAAATCATTGAAAAAGCAACTGCCAGTAGCTATCACTGGCACTGAATTCAAAATGCATAAACACAAAATTTTTTGTCGGGAACAATCAGCTGGAGAGGGAGGAATGATACCTTCCCCTCATTACCGAACGTACCCTTTTACTCAAGCGGGCCACAGCATGCCCATTTCCCTCTTTTTTTTTTTTTTAATATATTTTTCAACGTATTTTTAAGCTTGTCAAACAATTATCTTAAAAAAGACCAAACCGGTCTATCGCAGGCGAAGGTTGTCTTCCACAATCAGCCACTGCCACGACATGACATGCATGTTTCGGGCACCTCCGGGTCCTGTATCAAGTGGTATTTCGCCTGACTCTTTTACCTAAAAAACGCCATGGGCCAACCGTTCTTTTTGTAGCTAAGATGATTGCTGATTGGTTATACACCCGATGTCATCACCAGAGGCGTGGCCTGTAGGGAATCCCCTCCCTACATCACTCTCCCTACTAATGCAACTGCCAGTAAGTCCAACCAACCTTGCCCTTCATAAGAGGTTCCACCAATCCTGTTCCATGTTCAAACCCAGTGGGATCACCGATCGTAGTTTAAAAATCCAACGTTGTTCTCTCCACTGCAGGCGTTGTTCACGATCTCCTCCCCGGGGGTTTGCAGGAACCCAATCGATCACTCCACCGTAGATCAGCAAAACTGTGATCCAAACATACACAATGTTCCACAATAGGGGCTGTCAAAATCTTCAACCGAATACGGCTGGCATGTTCCCCCAGTCTAATCCTTACCGGGCGAATAGTACGTCCCACATAATATAAATCACAAGGGCACTTTAAAATGTACGCCACAAAAGACGTTTGGCAAGTAGAAAAGCCAAAAAATGAATAAGTTCTCCCCGTAGTGAAATGATGCCATTAAACTCCCTCCAAAGTAGTGGAACAGTATTGGCAATTAGTACAAGCCCAGTGTCCTTGCATCCCGATTGGACATCCTCTTTCTAGATCATCTGGAGACCTGGGAATAGCCTGAACCAAACGATCCCGTAAATTTGAACCCCTAGTGTATACAAACCACACCAATTTCCGAAAACAATCCTGTGCCTGCAAAACCTTCCAATGTCTCCTAAGCAATCGGGAGACCTCCACTGAGTGACTCATAAAAGGGAGAACCCCAGTTATCACATCTTCAGCGTCCGTACCAGGTGTCAATGACCCCAAGGGTTGCAAAAGCCACTCACGATGCGAAAAACGAGCCTAAATGTAAGCTCTCCTGATGACCTTACTAGGATATCCCCGATCCAGAAGACGGCCCCTTAAAGCCCATGCTTGCATTTTAAAGTCCACTAAGGAAGAGCAAATCCTGCGAAGGCGAAGGAACTGACCCAGAGGTAGATTGTTTCGTAGTGGAAAAGGATGATGACTATGATTTTTATTTATTTATTTAGCAAGCATTTGTATACCGTTCCTTCTAGCGATCAGAAGCGGGTATGATTACATAGAAAAAGCTGTCAAATCAAAACAGGAAATTTATGGTATATACATGATTGATTCGGGAGGAAAGGATGGCACACACAAAATTATCTACTTCTAGTCTATGGGGAAAGAGTTGATATGATAGCAGAGCAAACTATTTTGTTGGCTTTGCTTCCTAAATAAAGTTGTACAAAACACCCCATCTTGAATCTTTACTAATACATCCAAAACGTTTATACTATTCTCACCCATATGTGCCGTAAATTTGATGTTTTCTTTAAGAGAATTTAACCAAATAACAAAATCCAACAGTTCTTCTCTTGTGGAAGTCCAGACAAAAAAGATATTGTCCAAAAACCTCAGCCACAGCCAGATATGCTGAAAAGCTGTAGACGGATAAATGAGCTGTTCCTCCATCGCCGCCAGATATAAAGTGGCAATGGAGGGGCTACTGTGGCTCCCATAGCAATTCCTTGACATTGTAAGTAAAAATGATCCTGATATTGAAAATAGTTCTTTGTGAGAGCTAGCCTCGCAAGTTCTAACAAAAAGGACTTTGGTATTCTGTCTGGAGCCGTCACAAATGCTGTTTCTAACAACAGAAGAGCCTCTTCTTGACAAATATTTGTGTAAGAGTGTGCCACATCTAAAGTCACCATCCACACCGATTCCAAGGGTTCTGCAAAAGAAGCCAACAAACTCAAAAAATGAGATGTATCCTGCAAAAATGACTTTACCAACTTAGCCTCCTGTTTAAGAAATATATCAATAAATTGAGTTAGAGGCTCCAATACAGACCCCCTACAAGAAACTATGGGGTGTCCCGGAGGTGAGGTCATAGATTTATGTATCTTTGGAACCGTATAAAAAAACGGAATACTTGGATGTTTTTTGAAAAGAAAAAGAGCCTCCTTTGCTGTAATCCACCCTTTGTCTCGCGCATCATTAATAATCGACCGAATCCGAATTTGTAACTGAGGGGTAGGATCGGCCCTCAAAGGGGAATAATAAGTGGTATCATTCAACTGAGATAAAACCTCACTATGGTATTGGGTCCAAGACTGAACTATTACCGCTCCCCCTTGTCAGCTCCTCGAATAACAATCTCCTTATTCTCGGCCAAATGATTTATAGCCAAACGTTGCACACGAGAAATGTTTACAAAACTTTGTGTAAACTGTGTCTCCATTGATGACAATTCCGATAATATCAAAGATTGATATGTGGAAATAGCGGGGTCCGGTAAACCCAGTGGGGCCCAATGTGACAAGGGTCGTACCAATGAACCATCTGAAATACCCTGCTTATTGGCAAAAAACCGAATTACCCGCTATTTAAAAAAAACCCGAAACAAAGCCACTCTCATATGAAATGCATCATAAGGGATGGTAGGTACATAAGAGAGGCCCAAATCTAAAACTTGTTGTTGGCATTGCGTTAATACCAATCCTGAGATGTGTCATACGCCCCCCAGCCCTCTGCCTAGGGGTCAGAGGGTTGGGGCTGCCATGATGTCCTTTATGCAGAAAATGACTATAGCTTTTACTCCCACTATGTCTTATGGGAGTGTAGTTTTTAGTCCTCTGATAAAGGGATAGCCGTGAGTCGAGTGTTAGGCAAAAATTGATAAGAAAATTTATTCCCCTTCCTAAACAGACTTAGTGCAGAACAAACAGTACTCTTTACAGGAGCTTTGCTTGAAGGTTATTTCCAGAAACAAAATAGCTATATTTTCATACTCCTGGCTTCCAAATCGTGCAAGGTATTTTTCTCTACAACAAAGTAGTAAATCAAAACAGCTTCTTCTTTTTCCTCAAAGAAGAAGATTCCTTTCCTCTGCTTTATCTCAGCTCATTCTCCCAAATCTTTAGCGAAGAGATTTAATGTCGTCTGCGAGACAGAGCGTACAATCCATTGGAATTTCTTCTGAGTCGGCAGAATTAAATTCCCATAGCATCTTCTCAACCTCAGGGCTTACTGAGCTTTGTTTCAAACTGTTACTGCTATGCTGGGAATAACCTCTCTCTAAGAACTGGGGCGTTTCCCCTGGGTACCGTTCTAGATGGTGAGGTTTTGTAAGGTTTGTGGCTGTGGGGATTCTTCCCTGGCTCTCCCCTTTCTCTTCAGCTGCTAGGCAATGCTTTATACCTTTCTGCATTCAATTCCTGCCTAAAGCACTGCCCTAGCTCTTTAGTACAAGCTGAGCCTTTTGACTTCCCTGGTTTAGTGTTAGGTTCCCACCTGTATAGACCTTGAGACCTTTCCTCCGGCAGTGAGATCTGAAGGGCTCCCAATTCTCTCCGTCTAGGCTGGTTCCTAGTAACTGGCTGTGCCTTCTCTCCTTCTGCTCGGTTAGTCTCACTTCCCGACCTACAACCAGGTTCTTCACAGAGTCTCCAACCTTCTGAAGTCTCTGAGCCTCTCCACTTCTCTGAAGCTCTCAGTGTGCCAATCTCTCCTTCTTGGCCACTGCTATCTTCTCTGCCACGCCTTCCACCTCTTTGCTCTCTGCCAGGCCTTCTGCTTCCCTCCTTCTCCTCTCTTCCTGGAGCTACTGAGCAACGTTTATCTTTTTCCCCTCTGAAGCTTGGCTCGACTTCTTTAAGCAGGTGAGAGTAATCAAACTCCAAGCTTGCTGCTACGTCAGAGCTTGGGTGTGTCAGCTCAACTGCTCCCTCTCTCTGCTTGCTTCTCTTGTGCAGACCCTAAGCTGTGTGTGTTGGCTGTGATTTTTAAAGGTAAAATCCACCTTTCTTTCTACTTCCATAGGCTCTGCCTGTGCTTCTGTATTACATATCCCCCCCCTTAAGATATTACGGGCTGGCAAACCCACACTTGCACAGCTCGTAATACGTGATAGGGCTCGGATATGCTCTTCTACCTGGGACAAACTGGCTGCCGCTGTCCTCTCATGCCAGGGCCTCAGGACATTCACATGGTAAACCTGTTGGTGCCCTTTGTTGGTTTCCACCGCATAGGAAACGGGACCCACCTGTGCCACTACTTTATAAGGGACCCTTCCATTGAGCCTCAAATTTTGGCTTGACATCTGCTACCATTACCACGACCTTCGCCCCTACGGTCAACTGCCGCGGTTTTGTCCCTCTATCATAATATTTCTTCTGGAGTTTTTGATTGCCCTGTAGATTCTCTTCCGACACCTGAGAAGTCCTTTGTAGGTGACTCCTCAGTTCGCAAAGAAAATGGGGTATCCCTATTTCCTCCACTTCGGGCTCCACCCATTGTTTGCGTAAAATGTGTAAGATTCCCCTCGGGGCACGTCCAAACAGTAATTCATAGGGGGAGGCCCCCAAGGACACCTGAATACGCTCCCTACAGGCATACAAGACAAAAGGGAGCATGACATCCCACTCAGACATTTTTCCGTCTAACCCACGTCTCAGCATTTGCTTGAGCGTCTGATTCAACCACTCCACCAGTCCATTTCTCTGGGGGTGGTAGGCGGCGGTCTTTAGGTGGTGTATCCCAAATGCATCCCATACTTGGGCCAAATATCTGGACATGCAATTGCTGCCGCGGTCAGTAAGCATCTTTTGGGGAAAACCGACCTCACAAAATAGTTTAATTAGTTCCAGGGCTATGGTTCTGGCTGAGATATTCCATAGGGGTATAGCCCACGGGAACCTGGTGGCCTGATCTACTACCACGAGGATATACTGAAATCCTCTAGGTGTCTTTAGGAGGGGTCCCACGATGTCCATGGCCATACGCCGTATGTGTTCAGATATCATGGGGGTAGGAATCATGGGTACCCCTGGTGGCTTGGCAGGGGTAACCCGCTGACAGGATGGACAAGACTCACAAAAACGGGCGGTCTCTTTAAAAACCCCTGGCCAATAAAATCGGGCTAAAATTTGATCCAGGGTCCCCTGTATTCCCTTATGACCCCCTATAGGATGGTCGTGGGCCAGCCTTAAAACCACAGCCTTGAAAGTGGTCGGAACGACCAACTGTTTCCTAACTGCTCCAGTCTGAGGGTCATTACTCTCCCTATATAATATTCCCTTATCTAAAAGGAATCTCGGGAGCGTATCCTGCTCAATTTTGGCACACTCAAATGCCCGTTTTAACGCGGGGTCGGTTTGCTGCTCCTTGGGGAAAGATGGAAATCTCTTAACGACGTCTGCCGGAACCCAAGGCAACCCTTCTCCGGTCTCCATTTCTGCCCTCCGCTGAGTCCTATGCTTTCTTTTCCATTGTTTGTCTGCTTTACTTTTCGCCATCTTCTCTGAAGGGACACTAATTAGATCCTCATGTGTGGGAAGCTCATTTAGTGCCTCATCTGCCGGTTCCTCTATCTCCCTTAGGGGTTCATCTTTCCCTTCTGGGGGTTCCTTCTCTTCCTCTGGGGGTTCAGCTTTTGCCTCTGAGGTTCCTGCCTGGGATCTAGTGGAGACCATACCTGTCTTCATGTGTAGGCCCTTCTCCATCCCTCTGTGAAACTGGGGCCAGTCCCTACCCAGTACAATATCATGGGGCAACTTAGGGACTACTGCCACTAGCACCTTCTTCCGTGTACCTAACCCTTTTACTGAAAGTTTGTCCAGAGGATAAAAGGAAGACGCTCCGTTTATACAACGGATCTTAACTCTGCCTTCTGGTTGACTCGGTACTGACCCGCTGCAGGCTTCTATGGGCTGCCAGAGTTTTCTCGAAACCATACTTTGGTCTGCACCCGAGTCAAGCAAGGCACTGGCTAAAACACCCTGAACCTCCACATTCAGAAGAAAACCTTCTTGTGCGTGTTTACCATTAGCAATTATCAGTGCTGTACACATCATATAATCTTTTTTCATATGACCTGCTTTACCACACTTATAACATTTTCCTCGTTCCCATTTACTTTCTTTCCTTGGCAGACAATTGGTTACATGTTTCACATTTGGTTTCAACTCCTTTTCTGATTTTTCAAAGTTTGCCTCTCCCAATACGCTTAGAGCGCTCCCTTTTGGTTTACTAACCAACTCGGCCTCGAGATACCGTTCCGTAAGGAGGGCGGCCTCTGCTGTGGTCTGGCAACTTTGCAAAATAAAAAAAGCACGTATTTCTTTAGGAACTGCTTCCATATATTGTTCCAACACAATGGCATCAATTACTGACTCAAAGGGTTTTCCTTCAAGAGTGAGCCATTTCCAGGCTAAGCTCCGTACTCTTTGTACCAAAGCCTTAGGTGTTTCATTTGGCTTTAGCTTAGTAGCTCTCAACATTCTTCTATAGACCATAGGTGTCAAACCCAACCTATCTCAAATAGCTTTCTTGAGCTCCTCATAGCTCGTCGCAAGAGCAGCGGGCATGGCTTTATAGGCTGCTAAGGCCTCTCCCGTTAGGGACATCGCAAGCCTAACTGCCCATTGTTCTGGCGGCCACTTCACATTAAGGGCAACTCTTTCGAACACCTCGATAAAGTCGTCTATATCATCATTAACTGTAAGTTGTCCAAAAGCTAAAGTCTCACAGTGCTGTGGTCCTACCAGATAGGTATGCGTGGGTCTTGCTTGTCCTTCCGCCTTCTGGCCGGCAAGCAAAGCCTGGACCAAGTCCACAATCAGTTTTTGCTGGGCCTGGAGTGTTGCAGCAGCCTGTTCCTGGGCGTGCTGAGACATCTCCTGCTGTTTTTCGAATTGGGAGGCCATCCCAACGGAACATCTCTTGCGGATCCATCTCTCGTGCTTTCTTCTGCAGAGAAACAAAAGAAAGAAAAGGCCCACCAAGTGCGGCACTACCACTGTGTTCTCAGACTGTCTAGCTTAGGTATTGGTTAGGAGCTCTCTTTCACACCGGAATCCCCTACACCCATGCCCAAATACTGTTTACCTGAGCATAGTGTAGATTCAGGCCTTGAAAAGGGGTCTTTTCGCTGGTCTCCGGTCCTTCTGGCCGATACTGCCAGCGATCTCCTGCTCTGCTCCTCAGCACACAGCTTTGCAGCTTTGGTTGCTTCCATTGAAACACCTTCGGTGTATCTCCTGGAGTTTTTCCACTTGTATCCTCATATATTCGTAAGTTCTACACAAAAATCCGTAAAACTACGCCACTTGTCATACGCCCCCCAGCCCTCCGCCTAGGGGTCAGAGGGTTGGGGCTGCCATGATGTCCTTTATGCAGAAAATGACTATAGCTTTTACTCCCGCTATGCCTTATGGGAGTGATAGTTTTTAGTCCTCTGATAAAAGGATAGCCGAGAGTCGAGTGTTAGGCAAAAATTGACAAGAAAATTTATTCCCCTTTCCAAACAGACTTAGTGCAGAACAAACAGTACTCTTTACAGGAGCTTTGCTTGAAGGTTATTTACAGAAACAAAATAGCTGTATTTTCATACTCCTGGCTTCCAAATCGTGCAAGGTATTTTTCTCTACAACAAAGTAGTAAATCAAAATAGCTTCTTCTTTTTCCTCAAAGAAGAAGATTCCTTTCCTCTTCTTTATCTCAGCTCATTCACCCAAATCTTTAGCGAAGAGATTTAATGTCGTCTGCGAGACAGAGCGTACAATCCATTGGAATTTCTTCTGAGTCGGCGGAATTAAATTCCCATTGCATCTCCTCAACCTCAGGGCTTACTGAGCTTTGTTTCAAACTGTTACTGCTACGCTGGGAATAACCTCTCTCTAAGAACTGGGGCATTTCCCCTGGGTACCGTTCTAGATGGTGAGGTTTTGTAAGGTTTGTGGCTGTGGGGATTCTTCCCTGGCTCTCCCCTTTCTCTCCAGCTGCTAGACAATGCTTTATACCTTTCTGCATTCAATTCCTGCCTAAAGCACTGCCCTAGCTCTTTAGTACAAGCTGATCCTCTTGACTTCCCTGGTTTAGTGTTAGGTTCCCACCTGTATAGACCTTGAGACCTTTCCTCCAGCAATGAGATCTGAAAGGCTCCCAATTCTCTCCGTCTAGGCAGGTTCCTAGTAACTGGCTGTGCCTTCTCTCCTTCTGCTCGGTTAGTCTCACTTCCCGACCTACAACCAGGTTCTTCACAGAGTCTCCAACCTTCTGAAGTCTCTGAGCCTCTCCACTTCTCTGAAGCTCTCAGTGTGCCAATCTCTCCTTCTTGGCCACTGCTTCCTTCTCTGCCACTCCTTCCACCTCTTTGCTCTCTGCCAGGCCTTCTGCTTCCCTCCTTCTCTGCCTCCTTCTCCTCTCTTCCTGGAGCTACTGAGCAACGTTTATCTTTTTCCACTCTGAAGCTTTGCTCGGCTTTTTTAAGCAGGTGAGAGTAATCAAACTCCAAGCTTGCTGCTACGTCAGAGCTTGGGTGTGTCAGCTCAACTGCTCCCTCTCTCTGCTTGCTTCTCTTGTGCAGACCCTGAGCTGTGTGTGTTGGCTGACTGTCATTTTTAAAGGTAAAATCCACCTTTCTACTTCCATAGGCTCTGCCTGTGCTTCTGTATTACAGATGTTGATAACTGCTGTTGCCGTCGGGCCCTCTGTCTGGTGTTTGGGGGTTCCCACTGGTCGTTCAAGTAGGGTCGCCAAGACCGACCTCCCCTTCATCGACCTCCATGAAAATCCGAACCCTCCTTCCCTCTCGTGGAACGTGATTTCTCCCGTGATTGTTCACTAGAATCGGTGTCTTCCGAGGAATGGTGAAAAGTAACATGTTTACTCTGTCCCTTAGGGAGCTCCTCTGAATCCGGATTCTCATACATCCACCGATAAACCATTTCCAATTCATAATCCATTTTATCCTTCTGTAATTTATTAGCTTTAAATCCACGAAGATAATCAAAAAAATCCTTGTAGCTGGCGTTCCATCTCGTCCATCAGATCATCAGGAGAGCTTACGTTTGGGCTCATTTTTTGCATCGTGAGTGGCTTTTGCAACCCTTGGGGTCATTGATGCCTGGTACGGACCCTGATGATGTGATAACTGGGGTTCTCCCTTTTATGAGTCACTCAGTGGATGTCTCCCGATTGCTTAGGAGACATTGGAAGGTTTTGCAGGCACAGGATTGTTTTTGGAAATTGGTGCGGGTTCAAATTTACGGGATCGTTTGGTTCAGGCTGTTCCCAGGTCTCCAGATGATCTAGGAAGAGGATGTCCGATCGGGATGCAAGGACACTGGGCTTGTACTAATTGCAAATATTGTTCCACTACTTTGGAGGGAGTTCAATGGCATCATTCCACTACGGGGACATCTTATTCGTTTTTTGGCTTTTCTACTTGCCAAACATCTTTTGTGGTGTACGTTTTAAAGTGCCCTTGTGATTTATATTATGTGGGATGTACTATTCACCCGATAAGGATTAGACTGGGGGAACATGCCAGCCGTAATCGGTTGAAGATTTTGACGGCCCCTATTGTGGAACATTGTGTATGTTTGGATCATAGTTTTGCTGATCTACGGTGGAGAGTGATCGATTGGGTTCCTGCAAACCCCCGGGGAGGAGATCGTGAATAACGCCTGCAGTGGAGAGAACAATGTTGGATTTTTAAACTACGATCGGTGATCCCACTGGGTTTGAACATGGAACAGTATTGGTGGAGCCTCTTATGAAGGGCAAGGTTGGTTGGAGTTACTGGCAGTAGTTTACGGATCAGTATTAGTAGGGAGAGTGACGTAGGGAGGGGATTCCCTACAGGCCGCGCCTCTGGTGATGACATCGGGCATATAGCCAATCAGCAATCATCTTAGCTACAAAAAGAACGGTTGGCCCATGGCGTTTTTTAGGTAAAAGAGTCAGGCGAAATACCACTTGATACAGGACCCGGAGGGGCCCGAAACATGCATGTCATGTCGTGGCAGTGGCTGATTGTGGAAGACAACCTTCGCCCGCAATAGACCGGTTTGGTCTTTTTTAAGATAAGTGTTTGACAAGCTTAAAAATACGTTGAAAAATATATAAAAAAAGGGAAATGGGCATGCTGTGGCCCGCTTGAGTAAAAGGGTACTTTCGGTAATGAGGAGAAGGTATCATTCCTCCCTCTCCAGCTGATTGTTCCCGACAAAAAATTTTGTGTTTATGCATTTTGAATTCAGTGCCAGTGATAGCTACTGGCAGTTGCTTTTTCAATGACTTGAGATTGGATGGTGCATTAATTTGTTATTGAAATTTAGAGGGGGTTTTTTCTGCATCCTAAAAAGAGAGCAACAGCCATTCCTTTGAGAAATGAGGGGTACAGCTTTCGTGAAATCGCTCAGAAGATGGGCCATGGAGTGACAGCATCTGGTGTACAAAAGTTGTGTGCTCGCTTCAAAGTCACTGAAAGTGTTGCGACTCAGAAGGGAAGAGGAAGGAGAAAGTCTACAACACTTTCAGTGACTTTGAAGCGAGCACACAGCTTTTGTACACCAGATGCTGTCACTCCATGGCCCATCTTCTGAGCGATTTCACGAAAGCTGTACCCCTCATTTCTCAAAGGAATGGCTGTTGCTCTCTTTTTAGGAGACCAGTCAACCCTCTTTGTTGCTGCCATCATTAATCTACAAAATACAACAACATATTCCAAATTGGAAACTTTTTATTAAGCATTTGTCATTATATTATTTATTAGCAAAAATATTTAAAAAAGAAATTTGTAAAAATAACAAAAGCACAAATATGACTTTGATACAGCTTGTATACACCTGGCAGTATAGCACACATTATCTGAAGCGTCAGCTTATACATGAGATTCTGCATAAAACCTGCTTAAAGTGGATCGACAGTTTCATGAAAAATATCATTTTCCTGAGAAAGACATCAATTACCTTGTCTGACTCCAAATCAAAGTTTTTTTCTGATAAATGTTGATGATATTCATTTGTAATATGTTCCCAAATGTTATGGCAACAATCTGCATAGTGTCTAATATATGGAATACTTAATTAACGTAAGTAAGAGATATTATCGCGGAGAGCTCAAATTTTACAGGTGTATCCACAATTTTTTCCGCTAGTGTACATTGTTAGTACACTAAGGAGGTAATTTTATAAGGAGCTGTGGACATTTGTGTTCAATCAAGGTGCATATTCACCTATTTTAAATGACTTAAGTGCAGGGATAGGGATTTATACTTAAAGTGTAGGCGGTTGCTATTTTGTAAGTGTGCACAGGGTGATGGTGTGTTGTATTGAAGTGGGTGGACATAGGGGTGGAGAGTAAATTTGCATGCATACGCTATAGAATACTGTAACTTATATGCATTTCCTATAAATCTAGTCATGGGCATTTACACCAAGTCTAGGATTGGTGTAAGCAGTTGCTCCTAGAGTTGGTGTGCATATCTCACCACATGTGCTCCTGTTCTATAAAGTACATGCATTTTTTTACTTGATAGAATAGGTGCCAAATACAGTACATGCATGAAATACAGTACATGCATGACAACTCACCTTGAAATAAGCAACCCTTGTAGAATTACCTTCTTAATGTACCACAAAGTATTTTCTGTGCAGTAACTGTATGGAATGTACTGGAAACAACCACAACAGTTAGCATACAGGCTTTGCATTTACAGCATATTAATTTTTGCTTTTAACATACTTGCAATAAGTGCAAAACTTTACTTTACTGTACTTTAGTAAAAGTACAAAACTTAGATTTTAAGACCTTTGGGGTTAGGGAAATACCTAATGCACCTCGCATATTTCTCCTTGAGTTACTAATGAAAAAGTATGAGCTAAATCTAAAAAAAATAAAAGGGCCCTAAAAGTTCTAGTGAGCTAACTCAGTCTGTTTTACAGGCTACAAAGGAGACACATGAAAGCTGTTCTGTAGTTTGGCCTTTTAGATAGGTTGTGATGTTGAAAATCATTAGCAGCAGAGTCCACCTTTTAAAAACAACACCTGTGACCCTTCTGATCTAATTTTCTCTTGAAATAATTAATGACTTTATAATATAGTCAGTGTTAGTGGATATCTGCAATCCACTTTAATCCTTCTTAGTCATGATCTTATTACTTTATCTCAGTTTCTAATTTGTTTCTTGAGTCTCGTCTGTCTTCTTTTTTATTTAGTTTATAAGCTTCAAAAAGTAGAGACTGGCTATAGTGAATTTCTGTACAGCTCTGCATCTAGTATGCCCTACACAAATCATGATTAGTATTTAAAAAAATTTCTTCATTTTCCTATCCCAGGAGAAAATTAACTTTGCTTCTTAAGTCCTTTGGTTAGAGCTGAAAGCTGGCAGCTTAGTTCCTCTAAGAGGTCTAGACATAAAACAAATCACTTAGAAAACTTAGGAGTGAATATTCAAACTCCCAGCTGCCACATAAAAATAAACAGATTGGGAGTAATTTTATAAAGTCATTTTCACCTATATATGACAGCATGAGAAAAGAAACAAAGGTAGCATGGCCACAGAGTCCAAAAATTAAATTTTTATTAAACCACAATCAGGAGATTGTGGCATCAGTACTAATAAAGAAGACACTACATGGCCATATTTCCATATCATCCTACTAGACCAGTCCGGACAAGTGGGCTGTGTTCCTTTAAAAGCAGATTGGTGGAGGGAGACAGCCAATGAAATGCCCAGGTTTCAATGATATCACTCCCATGCCTCTATTTGCCTCAGCCACCAGAGGGCCCTTCAGTATTCTTCTGTCTCCAGCAGATGGTGAATGGATTTTCTCCATCCAGTTGAGAGGAAAATACTGATTTCGCTTGTGAACAACCACCTTGAAGGTGATTCTCTCACTTGAAGGCGATGTTGGAGAATCCACTAGACTGCAGTCTTTTCAATAGCCATAGGAGGGAAAATTTGGTTCAGCTTCACGCTCTTAAGCTAAGAGCCTGTTGAACAGCCAGAAAATTGGAAGGATTTGGAAGAGTTTAGCAGCCTAACACAACTTCACTGCCCCCTCCCTCCTCTCCTGTCCCCTCTTGCCTCTCCTGAAGATTGCAGAAGGCTTTCAGAGGAATCTGCCTGCTAGCCACCATAAACACATTGTCTGAAAAGCAACAGAAGCAGTTTCAGGGGAGTAGAGCTAAGCCCGGCATGAGTTTCTGCCTGGTGCTCTCAAATGGTGAGTTCCAAGGCTTGACCTCGTCATTGTCCTTATTGGGGGCTCTTGATTCCATCCATCTGGGGCACAATTGCAACAGTTAGCGTGGTATGGGTGTTTCCCACCCTTTTTTACATGTGTTAGTAGCACCTTTTTTACCATTGTGCACTTGGTGGCCACATGGTCCAGATGTGCATTCTGCCCAAGCGGCTCCAATGCGCGTTCCTACCCAAGTGCCCGTTTCGTGCATTGCTGTGCAAGCGCAGTTAACGCATGCTTTCCAGGCTGCCACAGCCTTAGCACATGCTGCTATTATACTTACCTTAACTCTTTATGTCTTCTTCCAGGAAACTTTTGGCCTGTGGCTAGTGAGGTATCTCATTCTGGCTTCTGGACTCTGCCCTTCTGGCATTGCAGCTTCTGAGTCACCTTGAAGGGCCTGTTTCCCCTCTCTCAGCAGGGGGATGCAGTTGGTCCGGCCTTTCCTGTCTCAGGGCAGGAGGTGGTGGATGGCCCTATGGATAAGGATGGCCAGCCAGCTAGAGTTTCTGGCGAGCGTTCTGTTGGCTCTTCCCCTTCCTCTAAGTGTTCGGCGGCAGCTATGTCCCCTGTTGTTGGGGCAGTCCTTTCTGAGAGGAGAACTTCCGGAGTCTAGATTGTCCTCCCTGAAATTCTGTTCCTTTCTACAACAGGCCTAGTCATTTTGGCATGGAAATTCAGACTTGGCAGCCTCTGAGTCCCCCCCCCCCCCCCAGTACAGTCTCGTGATGGAGAGCTGAGAGCGGAAGCCCTGTTTCGTTACCTGTGGCTAAGCGACCCTGGCGAAGGTCGCCTCCTAGAGATGTGGAGTAGCAGGGGGTTTGTCTGACATATATGGTCTCAGATGTCTCATTTTGGGCTCTGCTGTGGATGTCGAAGTGCTCTCGTCTTTAGAGGATTATGAAGAGGCTGATGTTATCAGTCTGTTCTGGAAGGAGGCATTGGTGATGTTGATTGCCAGGGTCTCATCCATCTTGGACTTGGTGGATGCTCCAGGCATGGAGCAGGAGCCAAATGTTCATCTACTCCTGCAAGGGGTGCAAAACTCCACTACATTCTTCTCACTTCCGGAGATTTTCAAGGACATGACCTGGTCAGAGTGGGATTTTACCAACTCCCCACCTAAGGGGCTAATGGTACTCAAGAAGATGTATACTCTCCCAGAGAAGGGAGTGTGTTGTGTGGTTAGGTATTCCCAAAGTGGATGCACAGTTCATGGCAGTTACTAAACGGACCACTATTCTTGTGGAAGGCGGATGGGCCTTAAAGGATACTCTGGACTGCAAAGTGGATATGTTGTTGAAGAACCAGTTTGCCATGGCAGCTGTTATTCTTCAGTTGGTGGTATGTGTGGGCCTGACATCTCGAGCCCTGCTCCAGTAGATTCAGTCACTCCCGCAGGACTATACTACCTCTCTTTTGGAGTTGGCTACGGCCTTTCTTTCTGAGGCCATATACTACTTCCTCTGCCTAGCAGCCAGGAATAGTGCCCTGTCAACAGTGACACAGTGTTGGATTGGGCTTCACCCTGCACAGTGGACACATCCTCCAAAGCCTAGTTGACTTAATTGGCCTTTAAAGGGAAGCTTCCTTTTGGAGCCGATTTGGAGAAGCTGATGAAGGATCTGGACGAGATAAGCCTTTCCAAGTCATACTGCTAGACCAGTCCAGACAAACGGGTTGTGTCCCCCTGCCAGCAGATCTTGGAGACAGAGAATTCCACCAGAGCTCTGATAGGCTGGACCCTGCTGATATGTTCCTACCCCTGTGCCTCTGCGGAAGAGGACGACGGTAGCGGGCCATCCAACACAGGCAAATCAGAGACCGAGGCACCTGGATTTGTCGAGGCTGACGAAGACTCACCCGGGTGAGCATAACAAGATGTGCACAACCGATTCTGCAAATCCTTCTGCTTCTTGTTACACCCAATGCACCTCTGCATTGAAGAAGGCATTGTGAGTTGATAAAAAAGGCTCTTTTTTTTTTTTACAATCCAGAGGAACGCTGAGCAAACAAGGCACCCCAAGCCGGAATCCTTTAGAAAAAACGAGGTGCAGGGAAGGAGCTACAGCGAGGAGAAGCAGAAGCAAATCCTGGGTTTCCCACCAAAAAACGGAGCTCCGCGGCGATTCAAAATGGCCGCCGGCACACAGAATTAAACTAAAGAGCTTAAAATAAACAGAAAACTGCCGAAATTAAACTAAAAAACCAACGGAAAGAAGTTAGGAGGTAAACACCGACCAAGCTGCGACCAGAGCGATTAAAAGGAGGCAAAAATACTGTCAGTGCTGCCGAGGAGCTGCAGGAGCTGGGGGAGAGAAGACTGTACTCACAATACCGGGATAGTGCAGTGAAGACAAGGGCTGCAGAAGACGCGGTGTCAGATGCCAAGCCACTAAACTCAATGCCACACAAAGATTTTAGGAAGCCCTTCGTCCAGCTAACAAGCCCTCATGGCCAGATGCTGGGAATTCTTTCAGTCAGCGAGCTCAACTATTGAATAACAGGAGCGCAGCTGAAAACACCCGAGTTCCAAGTGAAGCACACTGGAAACAACAGGAAATGTAGATCTTTTTCTCCCCCAGATAAGATTTATATGAATTTTGAGGGAAAACAACAAAAGGCAACCAGATCTGCTGGAGACAGAGAAATACTGAGGGAGACCCCTAGGGGTAGGAACATATCACCAGGGTCCAGCCTATCAGAGCTCTGGTGGAATTCTCTGTCTCCAAGATCTGCTGGCAGGGGGACACAGCCCGTTTGTCTGGACTGGTCTAGCAGTATTCCAGGAAAGGAAATTAACAGTAAGTGAAATTTCTCCTTCTGCCTTCTGGAGGCAAGGTCTGAGGGTCCTAGGAAGCAGACAGGAGCCCTCTTTTATATCAGCCTCCACCCACCCCTCGTAGACATGCTGGTCTGACTCCCGAGGGTATCGGGACTCTGTCACTATCAACATTGAAAGCCTTTCTTCTCCTCTGCTTCCGGATTTCAGGCTCGTTCTCAGTCCTTTCTAGGAGCTTGTGGGGCCAGGGAGGTCTGTCCTGGGTCCCGCAATGAAAGGTTTGGGGGCCCATTCCCTGGTTTGTCCGGTTGGAAGCAGACTTCACCTTCTCTTTCAGAAAGGGGCCTGGGTCAAGCATAGAATCACTGGGTGCTTGACGTCATTCAATACGTCTATGTTCTGGAATGCAAAGGGTCTATTCCGGATGCTTTTTGTCATCTCCCCCTGTGTTTCTGGATGGAAATCTTGAAATCAATGGTTCAAGTGGTACACCAAAGGGCTTTCCTTGCATACCTGGAGTGGCCAAAGCATCTTTTCATATTTGATCTGGGAGGGTCAGCAGAGGTATCTGCATTTTGCTGTGCTTGTCTCTCACTTTCAGTTCACCGTTCTTTCATTCAGACTCTCTACTTCTCTAAGGTCATGGTGGTGGTGCCTGCGGCGCTATGATGCCAAAGGACATATATGCACCCATATCTGGATGACTGGCTCATCGCCCCATCCTCCTTTTGGAGGCATCTCTGGAGTCTACCCAAGTGATGACCTGCTTTGGAAATTCTCGACTGAGTATTCAAGCGGGGGGTAGAGCCAGTTGTTGCCTTCCCCATCCCTGGAATTCCTGGGAGCATGGTTCGATACTCAGATGAGCAGAGTCTTCCTGCCAGAGGAGAAAGACAGAAGGTTGGTGAGTCTCTAGCCTTGCACCCAGATGTTGTGCGCTTTCTTCAGGAGGTTCAGCATATGCGTCCTCCCTTACGGTTAGTGGTCCCTTCCTGCAATCTGTGTCTGCTCATGGTTTTGGTGTCAGAGCCTTTGAACCATTGAAATGTGCTACTCTGATGGATTTGATGCTCAAGATGGTTTTCTTGGTTGCCATTTGTTTGGCAAGGTGAATTCCAAGCTGCAGGCCTTGTCTTGCCAGGATCCTTGTCTTTTCAGAGGAGGCTATTTCCATTCGGCCTGTGCCTTTCCTTTACCTAAGGTGATTTCTCCCTTTCATGAGAACCATTGTTTTGCCTTCCCTTCTTCTCTAAGGAGGAGTATCAGGGGAAGGATAAGGTTCTTTGCCTTGTGAATGTGTGATGGTCGCTTCTCCAGTACTTGGAGATTACAGTTTCCTTTCATAAGTCCGATCATCTGTGCTTTTGATGGCCCATGCAAGGGTGACACAGTGGCTAAGTCTTTATTGGGGCACTGGATTAAGGAGGCCATTGCCTTGACGTGGCTGTTGCAGAACTGGCTGGTTCTGGAGGGTGTGTGTGCCCTTTCTACCAAGCGCAAGCTCCCTCGTGAACAGAGCGGAGCTTGGTAGCCCCTGTGGACATTTGTCAGATGGCAACATGGGCATCTCTTTTTGCTGTTGTCAAGTGTTACTGTTTGCTGTCCACGCTTGGGCAGACACGGCCTTTAGCTTAAGGTTTTATGAACTCCAGTGTCTTCTTTCAGCCCAGTGGAGACATAGCTGTGGTATGTCCCACTTGTCTGGACTGGTCTAGCAGGATGATATGGAAGGTGACATTTTACTTACCAGATAATGTCCTTTCCTTGAGTCCTGCTAGACCAGTCCAGGACACGCCACTGGAACTCTGTTGGCTCTGTTATTCTGTTATCCTTTTGGTCCAGTGATTTTCTTTGCTTTCTATTTCTTCTTTTCTGTGCATAGTTCTCTATGCACATTGAAGTTGTGTGAGGTTTACCATGTTCTTCCATATGCTTTGGGATGGATACTGAAGGGCCCTCTGGTGGCTGAGGCGAATAGAGGCATAGGAGTGATGTCATTGAAACCTGGGCATTTTATTGGTAGAGAAAAACAGCCAATCTGCTGGTAGAGGAACACAAACCACTTGTCCTTTCCTTGAGTCCTGCTAGACCAGTCCAGACATTATCTGGTAAGTAAAATGTCACTTTCGACAACCATTGCCTTCCTCAGGGGTCACATATATGTCTCTGTAACAGGAAAATATGGACCATTTAAAAATAATGCCCAATATGCAAAATGCAATGTGTGCTTTCAAGTCAGTGCTGGCTCCTGGGTTTTCTTGGCAGTATGACCGGAAGTAGATTGCCATGCTTTCTTCCAGTGCAATGGTGGGTTTAGTGCAGTGCTTCCCAATTTTTTTTTATCCAGTGTGACCCCATTTTATCAAAGGAAAATCAAGTAACCCCGGATACTAATCAAATAAAATTATTACTCAAACATAAATATAAACATAAGTATGTAAATCTATGCTTTTTTAAAGTAATTATTCAATATATATAACATGCCTGACACATATAGGTTTCAAAATTATGACACAGCTTCTTGAATATTTGCAGTGTGGGCAAGGCTGGTGTTAAACGTGCAGGGGACCCAGGTAGAAACTGATGAGAGGGCCCAAAGCCCACCTGCAGACTATGCCTCCTGCAGTCTGAGGCAATCTTGTGGCCCCCTTTGGCATGGGGGCCCAGGGCAACTACCCTGTTTGCCACCCCTTAATGCCGGCCCTGGGTGAGGGGGCTGAGGATCTGAGAGGCAGTGTGTGGGTGTTTGTTCAGGGGTTGAGTGTTTGGGAGCAGTGCGTGTGAACAGCTATGAGGGATAAATGACCAGGGACAGCGTATGTATGTCTGAAGCCGAAGAAAGCACAGCTTCCTAGTGGGCTTTGAGGTCCCCTCCCAAAGTTTACCCTGAATTGGTCCCCAGCCATATCTATTACCAGTCCTGGCAGATGTACATTCCAAAATCTCATATATTCCAATTACTAAATAGAAAATACAATTATTTTTTTTACCTAGTTTTCTGGCCATTTTATTTTTATAATTATTTGGCTGTGGTTTCTGCTTTTATTTCTGTCTTAGCTCTTTTTTTCAGGGTTACCTGTCTATTTGCCATTTCTTCTTTCTCCTGTCTTCACTGTCATCGCCTATATCAATCTGTAACACTAATCTTTCTTTTCAGTTTTCTTCCTTCTTTTACCATTTAGTTGCCAGTCTCCCGCTATTTACTGCATTTACCCACAGCTTTACATCACTTTCCCTCATCCATCCCTCCCGTTCCCAAACCTCTTATTGCCCACTCTTTTTTACTAACTCTCCCCCTGTATCCAGCATTTTCACTCTTTCCTCTCATCTTCCCTATCCAGGGTCTCTCTCTCCAATTTTCATTAGCTCCTTTCTATCTCCCTAGTCCCCTCCCCCCCCATATGTCCAGCATCTCTCCTGTCTTTCTAGTTCCCCCCCCACCAGTATCTTTTCTGTGTCCCTAGCCCCTACCCTTAGTGTTCACTCTCACCAGTTGCTGCACCCTTCACGTCCAGTGTCTTTTCTCTCTCACATCCCCTGTAACCCCCCTCCTCCAATGTCAAATATCTCCTATCTGTCTCCCTCCTTCCTATTCCAGCATCTCCTCTATTTCCATATTTCCCCCATGACCGATATCTCCTGTATTTCCCTAGTCCTCCCCTTCCATTTCCAGTATCTCATGTTTTCTGAGTTCCTCTACAAAGACTATCGTTTCCTCTGTCTCACCAGTCATCTTCCTACCCATATCTAGCATCTCCTGTCTCCTCTGCCAAGTACCCCCTCCACATGTCAAGCATCTTCAATCTGTCTCTCTCCCTTCCCTGTTCCCTGTCCAGCATTACCTATGTCTCCCCCCCCCATATGTCTAAGATCACCCATCTGTCTCCCTGTGTCCCCTCTGATGTACAGCATCACTCCTCTGTCTCCTTCTGCTTCCTCCATGTCCACCATCCACCCCTCTGTCACCCATTGTCCCCCCCCACACACATATCCAGCATCTCCTCAGTCTCCCTCCACCACATGTAATATTTTGTACTGATATTTTCTCTCAATAATTTCTGCTCGAGTGTCATTCCTTCCACTATTCTGAGATACTTATATACGCCTTCCTGTTCAAGGTCCTTGATGTCACAGCTCTCAGCAAGGGTGATGTTTTCGGTTTTGCTCAATTTTCCTCTGAAAAAGGTTGCCTTAGCACACTTATCAAGACCAAAAGTCATCCTGATGTCATTAGAGAAGCTTTTCACCACACAAAGTTGCTCTGCTAATGTTGGTCACTGTATTGGTGCCTCTGTATATTTCACATATGGCAGTATGAGGGTAATTTTATAAGGATTGCATAGATTTACATGCATTTTCACACACGTTTCAAGCCTATTTTATAAAATAAGTGGTCAAAAATGCATGTTAAACTAGGCATGAGCACGTATGCCTGCCCTATGGCAGGTGTAAATGCCTGTGCCTAGATTTTCAAGAACTTGCGTTACAGTATTTTATAACTGTGTAAATTTGCGCTCCACACAAACTTCGCCCCTTTATAATTTCACAATGCAAGTACGCGTTGTTGGTCTGATGTGTGCTTCCATATCAGCCTGCTAGACCAGGCCAGACCATTGGGTTATGTCCCCCTTCCAACAAATAATGGAGACGGAGGAAGATTAGAAGCTTCCAGTGACATCTTTACTGGTAATATGGCTGGTGCAGCTAGGAGTACCCTTCAGTATTTCTCTGTCTCCAGCATATGGTTGTTGCTGAACTGATGTGCAGCTTTGAGTGTTTGAGTTTAGGGTTCCTGGGCAGCCATCTTACAGAGCGCCTTCTTCATAGAGCTAAGCAGCAAATGTCTCCAAGGCGTATCTGCAGATATCCCACTGGAGTGTCTCGCTTCAAGTGGGGAGTGAGGGCAGGCTTCCTGTCTGTGCTCCTGACCGGATGACTTTGGCCTGTGGCAGCTAGACCTGGACCTGCTTTGGCCCCTGCCCTTGCTTCTTTAAACTTATTTCCTTTAAATTTCCTTTTAAGTTCTTTTAAAATTTTACATTTAACTTATGGTTTATTAAAATTTGATATACCACCATTCAAATATATCAAAATGGTTTACAAATACAAATAAAATCGGAGAATAGGAAAGAACTCCATCAAAAATAAGTAGTAAGAGATAGCTAACAGAAATAAAGCAGACAGCTGAGGCTTAGTTCTAGTCCACCCCCCTCCCCCCTAGGCAGTGCTTTAACTTGCAAAAAGCAAGAACAGCTATCTGGATTGCAACAAGTATGTACAGTCTGCCGATCATTCTTCCTGTCTGATTCAGGAATTGGCTGCAATCAAGGCAGATTGAGCAAGCGTCCCGGGGCAGTGGTAAATGAGTTGCAGATGGGGGAGAGCAGATATCTTGCCAAGGCTGACCCCTGTGTTGTGGCTGTGTGCCGCTTCGAACTGAGGAGAGCACTGCCAGCTGAGAAGAGTGCTGTGGTTCAAGATAAACTGTCGACAGGAGGGGTGGGGGGATGGGCAGGTGTACTGTGGCTCAGCCCAGCACATTCATGGCCAGCAATTGCAGCCTTGTTTGCTCCAGACAGAACCCAAAGAGCATGAACTGATTACTGGTATAAGCCCTGACAGTACTGGCTTGAGCACCTCTGGTTGGTGGCTCAGAGTGTCAGATTGTTGTTGTGGTAACTGTGTCCTTTATAGCTAGACTGCACACTCGAGATGCCACATGCCTGGTCTGAAGAAGTGTTGCTTGGCTTGCGGTTACTCTTGTATCACCGTGCTTGGCTTGCGGTCATCATATCACTTGTATGGAACAACTTTGTGGTGGATGTGCCTCAGATGCTGGGAGTCCATCTGCAACATGTCTCTCCCCACCATACTGAGGCAGCAGTGATGGTGGGAACGACTGCCATGTTGATGGATCATGCTCGTCCCAGCCCCAGCAATTCCCTACCTCGTTTGCTACTGCAGGTAGACTCAGGGGGCTGAAGGTCATCCATTGGAGGCAGGGGCACCTGGTAGGGTAGCCTCTTGCCCTCCTGAACATGATCAAACTCTCTTGCCATTACCACAGGATGTGCAGTGGCAGCACTAGTCAACACCTCCCAAACCAGAGGACTACTTGGACTGAGAAAGTTCTGGCGGTCAGGCCAGTTTGGAGGCGGGAGAGCTCTCTTCCCTGGATCAGGAAGAGAAGAGATCTGTGGTGATCCACCTATTCAGATGTGACAAACTGGCCACCCTGATATCCCAGGTCACATCTTCTTTTCAGCTATCTGAAGGACTCTCTGAGGGTCAGGACAAGTTAGAAGGGGATCCCATCATGGAAAGCCTCTGTAAGCCCTCCAGGGCTTTTCCTTTTTCTCAGGCTCTCTGGTGAATGGTGCTTGCAGAATGGGATGTGGCTGGCACTCTCTTGAGGTCAAGGTCATTAGATAGCTTTATTTTCCATCTCAGGCCGAGCTGGACCAGTGGCTCCACTTCCCCAAGGTGGATGCACCGGTAACAGTGGTCACTAAGCATACTACCATCCAAGTGAAGGGCGGAGCAGTCCTCGGAGATCAGCAGGATCATAAGATGGAGGCTCTACTAAAGATGGTCTTTTCGGCCTCCTCTCTTTATTCTCCAGCAGTGGGTGGAGGCTTGCCAGCTAGAGCACTTCTGTGCTGTGTGAAACTACTGCTGGATGACCCTGTAGGAGCATCTTTTTTGATGAACGCGATATATGATCTTTTCCTCTGAGCATCCAAGGGCATTGCGGCAGCTTTAGTAACCCAAGTTTGACTTTGACTCCAACACTCAGCAGTGGATACCTCCTCCAAGGCCTGGCTGTCTAAGCTGGCCTTTAGTGGGAAACTGCCTTCAGGGAGAACCTAGAGAAGCTGGTGAAGACTCGTCCAGGTCCTAAGCCGCAACAGTTCCCCAAAGACAGGCTCAAGTCTTCCTTTAGGCCAAGGCTTGACAAACGTCAGGTGCTAGGTCACCATGGTGACTTAAAAATCAGACCTGGTGCCTGGGGCTTGGAACACCTGTGCAGCAACATGAAGATTGCAAAGACAGCAATCATGGCCAGAACAGGTTTTGGCTACCTGCAGGGAGCCCATCTCCTGCGGGCAGAAGAGAAGGGGATAGCCATGATCACAGCACAGATGCAAGCTGTTTGTTTGTTTGCATGGAGTGGGATCCTTGCAAGCAGACTAGGAGGGGAAGGCCGTAGGCTCCCCACAGGGATCCCATCTCCCACAGGCAGAAGAGAGCCAGTTGGGGCCAACAATAAAAAAAATAGGAGGGTGAAGGAAAGTGAACTACAAAATCTTAAAGGACCTGTAACTAAAAAAACAAAAAGTCAAAAGGATGGGGGGAATCGAAAGCAAGGGAAGTGGGAGTGCTAGGGTTGAAGGAGAGAGAGAGTCTGGAAGGGGAACAGAGGTTGGAGGGGGAAGGAAGGGTGCAAAGTTAAAGGGATGAATGCATGGGGACAAAAGGGCACAATGCCAATTTACCAAAAGGTGCCGTCCCCTTCCCCAAGAACACACACACAAAAGCACTCCACACCACACACACGGGCATCCCACCTCCAGAGGACAGACGTGTACTCTAGCTTGACACTACATACACATGCATACATACAGGAACCACCCCTCTGCACTACACACATACACAAGCTTCCTAGCTCTGCAGCACACACACACACACACACATGTACTGTAGCCTTGCACCCCACCCACACAAAGGCACCCACCACCACATTCCTTGCACTGACTGGCACACCACTGTTGTACTACACACTCACACAGACACTTGCTGTATGAAGCTATAGCACTTATTATCTAAAGATGATGCATGGTAGAGGAACTCTGGAGCTGGTCTCACAAGACTTGAGAACATGAGACCAGTTTGAGAGAAACGTGAGGGCCCAAGGAGGTCAGGAGCATTGGCTCCTAAGATTTTGGCCTGGCTCCTAAATCCGCATAAAATTTGTTAAAACTTGCTTTTGGTACTCTTCTCGCTCATCTTGTCCTCATTCATGGCTCTTGATGTTATTGACCAGTGAAGCAGTCGGCCACGTTTATAGTTTATTTAAAACTTACTATACCGCTCTCTGTAATAACACCAGAGCGATGGCTCAGTGGTTGGGACAGGTTACCTCAGGCCGGAAGGCCGGGGGTCAATTCCCGCATGGGGACAAGCAACTTCAGGCCGGAGGGACTGGGGTCTCTAGTCCCATGGCCACTCCTTGTGGCTTTGGGCAAGCCACTTAACCCTCCATTGTCTCAGGTACACTTAGATTGTGAGCCCTTCGGGAACAAGGGAATAAAAAGTACCTGTTAGTATACATGTAAACCACACTGATTCTAAATAGTGCGGTATAAAAAAGAAATAAATAAATTAAAATAAAGATCAATCAATACAACTAACATAATATCCCAAAAATCAATAACCTACATAATTCATCAAAGGAAATCAACAATCACATCCCCACATAAAATGCAGCCAATTTCAGGATGAACCCCAGCAGTGAATCCTTTCTGATCGTCTCCAAAGGCCAAATTTAAAGAAGTTTGTTTTCAGAGCTTTCCTAAACTTCTTTAATGCAAACTCCATTCTTATGTATAATGGAATAGAATTCCAAAGAACAGGGGCCAAAAAATAAAAAGCTGCCTGATGAGTCGATTCATAGAGGGCTGAATTATTTGGTGGAATCATTAAACGATTCTGTCCTTGTGAACGAAGAGACCTTGATGGTACATAAGGTGCGAGCAAATCAGATAGATACACTGGAAGCCCTGCATAAAATGACTTATGGACCAAAAGTAAAATTTTGTATTTAATACAGAATGATACTGGAATCTGGTGATTTTCCTGGAACCAGTTCCAGCCTTTTTGAGGGACCTGTTGACCTTGGGACTCTTCTTCCTCAAGTCAGACTCCTCCCATTTGATCCGTTGACAGGAAGAGGGCTCATTCAGGTTTGCCTCCAATGGGCAGCTGACTTTACCTGTTCTTTCAGGAGTGGACCTGAATAACCAACGATTCTTGGGTTCTTGATATCATCTGTGATGGCTACATCTTTGAATTCATGGAGTCCATTCGGACACCTTCATGTACTCTCCGTGTGGTTCTGAGATTAAGAGTTACCTTGCAAAGGCTGCTGCTTCTCCAGGCCATTGTGCCTTCATTGCACCTTAAAAGGACAGGTCCTTCAGACTGATTTTGGATCTAAAATGAGTCAATGTGGTTCTGCTCATTTCTTGGTTAAGAATGGAGACTCTAAAATCGTTCATTGGATATCTTATCTGGATAAGTACTGAGAATTGCCACTATCCAGATGATGGTGGAGATTATCCAGGTAGTGACTGCTCAATCCAGATATTCAGTGGCAGCCATTATCTGAATATTGTCACTGACACCATGATCTTTAAATATCTGGTGTTCTTAATATTGGGCCATAGTTTTTAATGGGAGCATTTGGGCTCCATTGCAGTAGTCTTGTCGTCCCCTATACTTGACTTGTTGAGGTAGGGTGGAAGTGCTGAAGATCATGATCACTCAGTGATGTAAATTCTGCCAAGCAGCTCTCGTAATGCAGGGGGCTCAGGCAGGAAGGGGGACCACATTGATGTCTGTGCTCCTTCCACACGCGACAAACTTAATTTGGCTTCTTTGCCATGCTGCCTCTGCTTCAGGCCCTGCAGCTGTCACCTCCCAGGCCAAAGTCTCCTGATAACAGCCACCATGAGACTTTGGTTTGGAAGGTAATAGCCATCAAGGTTGGAGCGGAGGCAGTGCGGCAAACAAAGTAAGATTGCTGCGCACAGGGATGTGTCACCACTGCTGCAAAAATGGGGGGGCCCTCATTTGAACTTACACCACTGTGATCACTCCCATAATAAATTACATCTTCTATACCCCCTCCTCATTCACTATTTACAGTAGTGGAATCCATATCGGTGAGCTTTCTCGGTGGAATAAACCCCTCAGAATAATCTGGAAACTGAAGCTAACAAAGATGCAGGGCAGGGGAAACTTCACAAATTTTGAACAGTATCGCAATGCCTTCCAGTTGTGGCAGGGTAGTTTATGGTTCTGTGATACAAATACAGATGATGTTCCAGATTGACTTCAGATGGAGCAAGATTTGTTCAAAAATTTTCTGCTTTCCTTAGCGGCAGGCATGTCCCTTTCAAAGTCTTCATCGATACATTTGGTGTTGGCTGCTACGGTTACTGCTTTTAGGAAATTGCAGAGTGTTATGGAGAATACTCACTCTTTCAGGGTGAATGCCATTGTTTCATAATCTGGGTTTCAAGATTCTTAATACCCCAAAAACATGGCCTATTTGGCAAGCTGTGAGTATCTACCAGATTGGGCAGGTGATACCTTTCAGTAACTTTAAGACATTTGAGATGCTCCAGGAGGGCTTTATTCCACCAGCCGCAGTTACATTATTGCAGAAATTTCAGAGGATTGGGAGCTTGAGAATACATATTTGGGATTTAATTCTAAAAGTGACTTCTAAATTTTACACTTTGTTGCAGACAGGATATGGGTTTAATTGTTTAGGACATCAGTGAACCGGAGAGGAGGATACTCCTCCAGGTAAATCCTGGGAAATATTTAGGGGAAATTTAACTTGGACATTCCTTTCAGCTTTGCTGACTCAAACACTGTTCTTTGTGGCTCACCAGGTGATTTGGACCCCAGTTACAGTTGGATCTCGCAAAGGCAGACTTGTTGCTATTTTCTTAGTTGATTCTGTTGGCCTTTAAGTTAGAAATACCACATTGGAAAGATAACATGGTTCTGAACCTCAACCTGTGGTGGAACCTAATTTGCCTCATACATAGGTATGAGGCGGCAGCAGCAGAAAGGAACAATTGCCTGGTAAATTCTCGACTAGTTTGGGCATTTCTTGAGATGTTTGTGGCATGATATATATTTCTTCATTGGTTATAGGTTTAAGACTTTTTAGGGTGCAGTTATTGTATTGTGGTTTTGTTACTGTTATTGTTTTAAATTATTGTTTTAAATAAAAATTCTTGAATTGAAAAAAGCCTGAGTTTGATTATTTTATTTTAACAGTCTTTTTTATACCACTTTATCATTTTAGTCAAAGCAGTTTACATTGTAACTTAAACTTGATAATGTACATTAAACAGGGACATTGATAACTTGGATTCTTTTGGAGGCATTGGAGGGTTAAGTGACTTGCCCAAGGCCACAAAGAGTGCTAGTGGGAATTGAACTCTGGTTTCTGAGTTCCCAAGCCAGTGTTCTAACCATTAAGCTACTGTTCCACTTATGAGCTTGGTCAAAAGTTGATTCAAGCCTTTACAAGTTCTGGAGCATTTAGACGTACTATCAGGCACCCAGTAGTCTTCAGGTTTCCTCCTAGACTCTTCAGTTAGCAAGTTCTAGAGCCATGTGGGAAGTTTGCTGCAGATAAGCAACTCCATTGTCTGAGATTGCCTGCAGGCAGTAGGATCCATGATATCAATCATCAATGTAGTTCCTTGTGCAAAGGTTCAGATGTGAGATGTGCAGAGGAGTCCCCCTTCTTGTTCCCCAGGAAAAGAAGATTACAGCAAAAGAGTTCCTTTAGGGAGGTGGCCATCATTTGGTGGCTCAGCAGGCACATTTTGGAGAAGAGGATGGAGCTGCAGTTGGCAGAGTGGGTCCTGATTTTCATCAATGTGGCTTCCAGGGAATGGAGTGCCAGGGCTAGACCAGGGAGGCTCTGTTTTGCTGAGCACAGGCTAAAACCAAGCATCATATTAACAGGTTAGAGATCAGGCTGGCCCTACAGCATTTTTTTGCCGCTCCTCAAAGTATGCTGTTTGGTCAACGTTTCAGCAGTTACATATGTAAACAAACCAGGAGGAATCAGGAGCCCACAGCTAGCACAGGCAACCAGTTTCATTTTTGCCCGGGCAGAGTCACATCACAGCTTTGTTGGCTTGCCATATCATGGGCAAAGACCATAAAGAAATGGACTTCTTTAGTTCTTCTATAGCCAGAGCAATGGGAGCTCAGCAAGAAGGTCTTCAGTGATCATAAGACAGTGGGGAGTTGCCCTTACATTCACAGGGTCACCAGCAGTAGGCATCAACCTAATGGCACTTAGCAACAACAGTTCTTTGAGTGAGTGTAGCTGTTGAGGCCTGTTTTGTTGTAATTGCTCCTGCTTTTTGTCCTTGCTTCTCTCTCTCCAACCCAAAGCTGAATCTCTATGTAAATGAACCCTTTTTAAATTCCATAATACTGGCTCTGCATATATATTGACCTCTCTGTACACACCCTCCTCCAGCTCTTAAAGCTATTGTATGATGGTGGTGCTTTTTTGGAAGAGTGTGAACTGTTAAGGTTTTTATTTTTGTTCCTTATCGTTCCTCCAGTTTAGTCCTCCACCTCTGGGTTGTGCACCTACTCTTGCAGCTTGGAGACTGGGCATGTCAAAGTCGTGACATCACTGGATATAACTTGCTGGTATCTCCCATCAGCCCCAGTGTGTCCAGTCTCCATGCAGCAGGAGGACTTAGTGAGCCTAGGTGCTGGGCTCACTTGAGGAACGGATAAGGAACAATTTAGTTAGATTTCAGGGGCTAACTTTATTTTGGTCCCTATACTTTCTTTATTTTGCCTTGGTATCTGTCTCTTTAAAAAAATAAAATAAAATATAAAGCTCTTCCGCAGCCTGTCACTCTAGCCGGGTCACTTACATCAGCGGCTCTCTCTCCCCCGAGACCGTACGGGGGAGAGCTCTGCAAGTCGCATATCCTTCGGCTGTCTGATCCTCAGTTTGCCGGGAGACGTCGACTCAGGCGCATGAGCCCAGACAGGCATCTCTCATCACCGATGTTACTCGCCCCTGGCTGAGCATCGTCGTGGCTTGCAGGGCAGATCATTGAGCAGGTAAGCATGGAGGTTGTTGGCATCCTTTTTTTTTGGGGGGGGGGGTTGTGCCGTGAGGAGCGTCAGGGCCGCATATGGCGTGGTAAGACCTTGCTGTTTCTCAGATGTTTCAGTGCCAAAACGGTCCTGGCTGCACGGGCGGCCATTTTCCCTGCATGGCACTACCACGTGGCGATTCAGTGTCGCAGCATGCGCTGGGGCAGGGGGAAATAGTAAAACGCTCTGTGCCAGCCACGCTCAGTGAATCGCGCGGGCCCAGCATGGAAGGCACGTTTTGTTCCAGGAGTTGAAGGCAAGCTATTTCATTAATTTGATTTAATGCAGGGCAGTTCTGGACCTTTGGGGTTTCTTTCATTTGTCTCCTTAGAGGAGATTAAAAAAACAAAAAACAAACAAACAACGAGGTAGATGCAATGGAGAAGTCCCCCACCAGAGACAGGAATTAACAATATAATAGGAGGGAGAGCTCTAGATGTGGTGTATTTAGATTTCAGTAAAGCCTTTGACACTGTTCCTCACAGGCGACTTATAAACAAACTGAGCACCCTAGGGATGGACCCTAAAGTTGCTGCTTGGTTTAGAAATTGGTTGAGTGGGAGGCGACAAAGAGTACAAGTGAATGGAGCTCACTCTGAGGAGAAGGATGTTACCAGTGGTGTGCCCCAGGGATCTGTCCTTGGTCCGATTCTTTTTAACATCTTTGTTAGTGATATAGCGGAAGGGCTGTCAGGTAAGGTTTGCCTCTTTGCGGATGATACCAAAATCTGCAATAGAGTAGACACCGGGAAGGTGTAGATAACATGAGGAGGGATCTAGCTAAGCTTGAAGAATGGTCTAGAATTTGATAGCTGGGATTTAATGTTAAAAAATGTAAGGTCATGCATTTGGGCTGCAGCAATCCAAGGGAGCAATACAGTATAGGAGGTGAAGTACTTTTGTCCACTAAAGAAGAGTGGGACCTAGGCGTGGTTGTGTCTGATGATCTTAAAGTAGCTAAACAGGTAGAAAAGGCGACAGCAAAAGCTAGAAGGATGCTTGGGTGCATACGGAGAGGAATGGCTAGCAGAAAAAAGGAGGTGATAATGCCTCTGTATAAGTCTTTGGTGTGACCTCATTTGGAGTATAGTGTGCAATTCTGGAGACCGCACCTTCAAAAGGATGTGAACAGGATGGAGTCGGTGCAGAGGGTGGCTACTAAAATGATTAGTGGGCTTCATTATAAAGCATATGAGGACAGACTTAAGGATCTTAATATGTACACCTTAGAAGAAAGGCGGGATAGAGGTGATATGATTGAGATGTTTAAATACCTTCCTTGGCATAAATGTTCAGGGAGAGAGCCTCTTTCAATTGAAAGCAAGTTCTGCTATGAGGGGACATGGGATGCGGGTGAAGGGAGATAGATTCAGGAGTGATATGCGGAAATATTTCTTTACGGAAAGAGTAGTGGATCCATGGAATAGTCTCCCAGTGGAGGTGGTAGAGATGAGGACAGTAACTGAATCCAAAAAATCATGGGACCAACACAGAGGATCTCTAAAGGTAAAAAATGGACTGTTGTAGTTGTAGATATGAAAGGACAGACTAGATAGGCCATGTGGTCTGTCATTATGTTTCTAATAGGTCTCCCTTCCCCTGTTTCACAGATAATGGCACTTTGAATTTTAAATCTGTGTGATCCCTTGAGATTGGATTGTATGTGTTGCCACACCGACACAGAGGAGCACTGAATATAACAAGAGGTTTACAAATGCATGTGGGGGGTTAAAGAGCTATGCCCTCCTCCCCCCCCATATCCATATTTGTTTGTAGCTATAAAGTTGATGGAGTAGCAAGGGGTCCAAAACATGGGCAACAGTTAAGCTTACAAGCAATTTTGGCTTAGTTAAGCTCATACCTGCAAACTGTCTGTCTAACTTCAGCCATTCAGGGAGAGCTGGAGTCATTTTTGGTTTGCAAGTTCTAAACACTATGATCTGATTCTTTTAAGAGCAGAAGCCCAGGAATCCTCAGCAAACTACATTACTAATTTGCTTGGCTCAAATTCTTTCAATGGCCTAGAATAGGTTGGCAATTCTGTACTACACAGTGTAAATAGAGCATAAATACTTAGTGATTCACACAGGGTGTGGATATGGCAGTAATTTATTTCCAGGTACAGGCACATTTTTAGCTCTCCTTGCATGGACTAGGCATATACAGGCCAATGCCTGATCAATCACAGGTGGCATATTTGGTGATGTGTAGAGGGAGTCTTCACATAAGGAGTCTTCCTCCTAGACAGCAACACCAGGCATGTCTGCCAGCTTCTATATTACATTTTAAGCAACAACATTGGAATTGGGGTGCAGGCATGTCCCAAATACTATAGTTGAAGACAACAGGGATATTCTAAAAGAATTACGCGCTGTCTTGATGATTTGGGGCCTTCCTTTCAGATGTCCTGCATATATGGGCTCTAGGTTGGCTGCAAGGCTGCTAAGCAAACTTTGCTCCAGGCGTGCCCTGCAGGAGCTTTAAGGCCAAATTCAAATTTCAAAAACAAAAACAAAAAAACCCCACTATTTGAGGAAGTAGAATACAGGAAAAACAGCACAACTCTGATAAATCGTTCAGTTGGTGAAGCTGGAATGCTATTGAATTATGTCGTACGGCCTTTGCTTAGCCGGTTATTGGGAGGCTTTCAAAGATGATTGTCTCTATCAGGGGCACAGATTCACACAGTGCTCTAGAGGGCTGAAAATATAATAAAATAACTGATAATAACTGGATTGGGGGAAGAAATCTGCTTTTAGCCCTCTTGGGGGAGGCTGCTTTACATTGACAGATTTTGCTCTGGCCTGCTTTATTCTCTGGTGGCTGCTTCCTTTAGGCACCCAAGACAGAAGGGGGTTAAACCCATGCAGACCTGAAGGGGTAGAACCGCACCTAATAGGTAGCGCGGGGATTTGCCCTCACTGCGGCAGGCTCCGATTCAGGCGGCTGCAGACTGTGTTCTATCTCTTCATGGTCTGGCAGTTGCAATGGTCGGCAGAAGTTGCTGGTGGTGTCGGTCGTTGGATTTCCTACTGCAGTTGGTAGTGCTGGTGCCGGGGCCGCTTTCAGGTTATGGCGTCGGTCGTTCATCGTTTGTTTTGGGAGGCCACAGAAAGATGGATCCCTTTGTCCACTTTTGCCTAAGCGGAGTGAATCGTGGCTTTTGGTTAGGCAGTTCCGGTAGGAAGCCTGGCGGTCGGTCATTCTGGAGATTTGCCAAGAAGGCTTCTTGACTTTTCGCGATCTCACGGAAGCGTGGTTACATGTTCCAAGCCGAGCGGATCTTCAAAAGTTCCAGGGATTTGTGTTTCCTGGGGAAAATATCGGTTCCAAGCATTGCCCTTCGGTCTTGGCATGTTTTACCAAGATGATGGTAGTGATATCGGCAGCGCAGCGAAGGGACGGCATTCTAGTTCATATCTATCTTGTCGTCTGGAGAGTCGAGCAACATCATGGGTCGAATGTCTGCAGGTCACAGACAGAGTGGTGTAGTTCCGGCAAAGTCTCGGTTGAGTAGTCAATACGGCCAGGAGCCATCTGGATGCGTCCCAGGACCTCAAATATCTGGGGAGGGGGGGTGTTTCAACACTCAAAGAGGAGCGGGGTATCTGCTGGGCTGTCCAGTTCAAGTCTTTCGACAGCTGGTGCGTCAGTTCATGTCTGCTCCGGCGCCCTCAGAATGGAGTTACCTGCGGGTAAGGGGGCAGAAAGCGGCAACCCTGGGGTAGTGCCATGGGCCAAATTTCTTATGAGACCATTTCAGAGAGTGCTACTTCGCTGTTGCTCACACCAGTCCGCCTCTCTAAGCAGGTGTCTTTCTGGTCCTTCCCTGTCCAGACAGTCCCTTCGGTGGTGGCTGGTTCTGGAATCTCGGAAATCGCGCATACCTCAAGAACAACCAGAGTGGATTCCCTTAGTCACAGCCGCAAGTCTCGCGGGCTGCGGAGTTCATTGCGGTGATCTCTACGCTCAACGCTCTTGGACTGGATGTGAGAGCAGATGGTCAATCGGCGGACTAGAACTCAGAGCAGTATTGCTTGCGCTTCAGAAGTCCGGTGCTACAGTGACTGCCTGAGCGGTGCGGGTACTATCGGCCAACTCCGCGACAATGGCATACATCGATCGGCAAGGCGGAACGGGCAGCATGGTCATGGAAGAGGAAGCAAAGATGCTGTTCGCTTGGTTAGAGTCTCGACTATATGCAATCTCAGTGGTGCACATTGCAAGAAAGGACAATGTGATGGCGTACCTTTTCAGTAGGGCCCGAATGGCTGCCGGGGAAATGGAATCTACGTCCGTACGTGTTTTCGATATGGGGAAAAAAAAATTGCCCAGAGGTGGGGGGGCCATTGCGGATGGCTCTCATGGCTACCTTTTAGTAGAGCTCGGAGATCGACGTCCTGATGCAACAGTGGACAATGTCAGGGCTCTTTTAGGTCTTCTCCCCGTGGGCAATCAGGGCGCAAGTGAATTCCGCACATAGGAGCTCATCGGGAAAGAGCGCTGTCGGGTCTCGAGCTGGTCGATGCGCCCATGGTACGCCACTGTACTTCGACAGCTCAACGAGAATCCTTGGAGGTTATTGGTATTGCTGGCTCTGTTGCGGCAGAGTACGCTTCGAATACCCTAGTTGGCTCGGATCTTGCTTACGGTTTGGCCATGGAAAGGGCAAGGTTAAGGAGATAAGGTTATTCGGGTGATGTCAATTGCGTCTTTACTTTAAGCGAGGAATAAAGTACACGTCTCTCGCATAGTGCGCATAGGGCGTATTTTAAGGACTGTGTCCCTGGTGGCAAATACGCGTGGATGCAGTTTGCCGGCCCTTAGGGTTGAGTTTCCTGCATGACGGATTTGTTAAGGGGCTGGCAGCCAGTTCTTTAATTATTCCGTTAGCAGCTCTGTCTTGCTATAGAGGCAGAGTTCAGGGGGTGGCCCTAGGGTCTCACGTAGATGAGCTGCATTTCTCAAAGCGGTATCCAGGCTGGGGCCGTGGCGTAGAATATTGGCTCCGCTGTGGGATATTAACGTGGTTTTTGAAAACCTTTTGAGCCGTAACGCCAGGAGTCTGGTAAGGATTTAGCTTTAAAGACTGTTTTTGGTAGACATCTGCTCGGTGAGGTAAATTTCGGAATCGCAGTCCCTATCGGGTAGAGAACCCTTTCTGTCCTTTCCGGAGAAAGGGCTGGCGTTGCGACTAGTTCGGTCATATTGTCCGAAGGTATTTTTTTCCGTTTCTCCTAAATCAAACGGTTTCTCTTCTAGTTCTAGGTTCGGCGGAGGGGAACGTCTCGGACCGTAGTTTGCACCACTTGGACATAGAGAGAGTGCTATGGCAGCATTTAAGAGTTTCACAGTCTCCAAATACGACCATCTATTTGTCCTAGTCGGGAGTTCCCGCAAAGGGGACGTGGCAGTGATGGCGTCCATTGCCAGGGGAATGGAAGAGGCGAGTGCGTTGGCCTATATTTTGCTAGCTTGTCCATGACCAGTGGGCTTAAGGGTTCACTCTACTGGAGCGCACAGACATCCTGATTAGAATACAGTTTGGTTACGCTGGTAGCGTTTTGTAGACTGGTCACCTGGTCATCCTTTCTTTTGTTACTTTTGGTGGCCTTCACCGCCTGGATGTTCTAGCGGAGAGCGCTGCCTGTTTTGGCTTGGCGGAGTAGCGATCCAGGTGGAAAGGTCCCTCCCAATAATTACTGCTCTGATACATCCCAGAGGTGGAGGACTAAACTGGAGGAACGATAAGGAAATAGAAATTACACTTACCTGGTAATTGTGGTTCCTTGCGTAACTCCAGTTTAGTCCTCCTTCCCGCCCGGGGGTTGATTTTTTTCAGAGATTATTTTCAAATGGAGTGGAGCATCAATTTCAAGGAATGAGAAAACCTTTCAGACTCTAGATCACAGTGAGTATTTATCTCTGAGCTGTTGCTTCCTTCTCTCTTATTTAAGTGAGGGGGTGGCACAGGGAAAGTGAAAGAAGAGAAACGTGAACGTAAAAAAAATAAAATAATAATAATAATAAGGTTGTGACGGTCCCTCCAGGTTGAGGGTTGGATAGTTCAGTTAAAGTTATTCTATTTATTTGTTGTTCCTTTTGAGTTTGCTTTGTCAATAGTACAGTGGGGCTGATGGGAGATACCAGCAGGTTATATCCAGTGATGTCATGACTTTGACATGCCCAGTCTCCAAGCTGCAGAAGGAGGTGCACAACCCAGAGGTGGAGGACTAAACTGGAGTTACTCAAGGAACCACAATTACCAGGTAAGTGTAATTTCTATTTTGTTACTATTGTATGTTTAACTGTATTGTTTTCTCTTAATTTCTACATGGGGTGTCAGGGGAAATTACCAGACACCTTGTCGCGACCTGCATCTGCCCAGCAGCCAAAGCTGGCTGAAAGGAGTAGCATTTCTATGAGACCTTCAAAGAGATTGTAGCCTCGCGAGTGGTCCCCCTCAGACATGGAGGGTAATGAAACGGATGAGGCTAAGCTAGATCTTGAGGGTGAGATTCAGGAACTGGAGAATCAGGCAAAGATCATTCGAGTGTTCCAAAAGGAGGAGCTGGCAGCCCTTATTACGGAATACCTCCAGGCGTTGAACCTGGCGGCAGCACCACCGACTGAAGAGGAAAGTGTGGAAGACCCTATCATCGAAGCGGTGAGGCAAGCGCAAGTGGTGTTTCCCGTCCACCGGGTGGTGGACAAGATGATACAGGACGAGTGGGATCAGCCGGAGTCAGGTCTCAGAGGCATTAGAATGATGAACAGACTCTATCTTTTAGCGGATAAGGACAAAGAGCGGTTCCGGTCTCCACGAATTGATGCAGCAGTGTTGGCAGTCACCAAGAAGACAATGATTCCGGTGGAAGGTAGCGCGGCGTTAAAGAATGCGCAGGATAGGAAGGTGGATGGCCTGTTGAAGCAGTCCTCTGAGGTGGATGCTTTGTCCTTGCAGGCTTCCATTTGTGGAGCTTGGGTGGCAAGAGCTTGCCTCAGATAGTCTCAGCACTTGATGCAATCCTCTCAGCTGGATCAAGAGGGTGTTGTTGAATTGGATCGGTTGAAGTCAGGAACCGCATATTTGGCGGATGTGCATTATGACTTGATCAGAGCGCTAGCTGATAACATGGCTTCCTTGGTTGCCGCACGCCGATCCCTGTGGCTAAGGAATTGGGCGGCCGATGGCTCCTCTAAATTGCGTCTCAGTAAGCTTCCGTTTAAGGGTAGGTTACTGTTCAGAAATGATCTTGATAAGTTGGTTAAGGATTTAGGGGAGTCAAAGGGCGGTAGACTTCCAGAGGATAAGCCTAAGCCAGGAAAGTCCGCTCTAGCCTATCAGGGTCAGTTTAGGGATTTTAGAAGATTCTGTACTTCTCGTCTAGGCGGTTTCCAGAGAGGGAGATTTGCTTCAAGAGCCCAGGGGTTTCGTGGATTTCAGGAATGAAGTAGAGGTTTCGCAGGGAACTCATCATGGCTTCTCGGAAACCCCATTGAAAGCTGGTGGGTCCCGGTAGGAAGTCATCCAATCGGCAGGAGGCTTCGGGAGTTTCTTTCTGCCTGGACCCACATAGGTGTTACATCTAGGGTGGTAAAAATATTACATCGATTCTGGCCAATCTTAAGTTTACATTCCTGCTTTTCAAATAAACGCCTTATGATTGCCTATTCCAGAGGGCCCAATCTGATATGGTGGTTAAGACAACATCCCCCCCTTGATCGGCCTCTTATAGCTCATTCAGACCTGGGCCATTACACATGTGGCTCGTGCTGCTATTGTCAATTGGCTCTTTTGGGTCCCCTTTGGACAGATGTTCACACTTTGGCAATCTATAGATCTAAATGGCGGACGAACTGTGATTCCACGTATGTAGTGTATTTAATTCAATGCCCATGTTTACTGTATTACGTTGGACGTACTACGAGAAGCATTAAAGTCCGTTTAGGTGAACATGCCTCTTATCTCTGTACGAAGACCTTAACAGCGCCTTTAGTGGAACACTGTTTGCAAAAAGCACATGTTTTTGACCATCTGAAATGGTGAGTTCTTGATAGTGTTCCGCTGGATCCCAGGGGAGGCGACCGAATTTCCAAATTACAAAAATTGGAACAACGATGGATTTATAAATTGGGAACGGTTTCCCCCTCGGGTCTTAATGAGTCTTTGGAATGGCACAGTATGCTTTAACTTAATTTGGCATGTCAATCTTTGTTATATAACAGGTCAATTTCTTGCTTTTTCACCAATAAGAACTGGGGGTTCCCTGATTCATAGGGTTTCCCCATGCTCCATTGGCTGTAGCAAGTTCTTTATGTCTGAATGATTGGTTCAGTAAGCTTTTCAATAGCGGCTATGGGTTCGTCCAGAGCTTACGTCATACGCCGATTCTTTAAATGTGTAAATGCTCTGTTTTCTGGTCATTGAAGCTTTTATTACTACGGGATTCATTCAACCTGATGCAGGGTCTGAAATTTTTCTGACCCGAAACGTGCCACGTCGTGTTCATCACCATTCTTGTGGTTCTTCTAAGCTCATGGAAAGTCTATAAGTTAAGTGTTTTATCTGCTACACTGTTTTTCAAATGATTAAAAGGAATGGTCAAGGCGAGGTGAAGGTTTTTATTCCTCCCTCTTTTTAATGATCACTCCGACAAAAAGTTATTGTTACAGAGGTTCTTTTCTTTTACGCCAGGGTTTTGTTTGATTTTGTTTTGTTTTACCTTGTGCAGGGGTTCTTCAGTTAGTATTTGCCTGGACCCAAATTACGACAGACCAGTGGGTTTTGGAAATAATTTGCGATGGCTGTGCGCTGGAATTGGCAAGACCGGTCTGGAATTCCTTTGTAATGTCTCCCTGCAGAGGTTCACAAAAAGCTCTGGCAATTCGCAAGACCCTAGATCATCTTTTACACATGGGGGCGATCATACCTGTCCCATTGACAGATTACGGTATGGGTCGATACTCAATTTATTTCGTTGTGCCAAAAAAGGATGGATCTCTACGCCCTATTTTAGACCTAAAGGGTGTGAATCGGTGCCTGCGCGTACCACATTTCCGGATGGAAACGTTGCAATCCGTCATTGTGGCGGTACGCAAAGGGGAGTATTTGTCCTCCCTGGATCTCACGGAAGCGTATCTACATATCCCAATCTGAGAGGTCCATCAAAAGTTTCTACGTTTCGCCCTTCCATGTGGGCACTATCAGTTCCGAGCTTTACCTTTTGGGCTGGCTACGTTGCCGTGGACGTTCACCAAGATCATGGTGGTGGTGGTGGCGGCGGCATTACGGAAGGAAGGAATCCTTGTTCACCCCTATCTCAACGACTGGTTGATTCAGGCGAAATCCGAGGCCGAAAGCATGCAGGTTGCGGACAAGGTGGTGAAGTTTTTACAGCAGCTCAGCTGGGTGGTCAATCCGGCCAAAAGCCGACTGGTGCCGTCCAGGAGCTCGAATATCTGGGAGTACGGTTCGACACTCGTCAGGGGGCGGTGTTTCTACCGCATCATCAGGTGCTGGGCCTGAGCTGCCTGCAGCGCAAGTTCAGATCCGCTCTGGCGCCATCGGCATGGGATTATCTTTGCATGCTGGGCACGATGGCGGCGACTTTGGAGGTGGTACCCTGGGCCAGATTCCATATGAGGCCGTTACAGCGAGTGCTCCTTCACCTCTGGTCGCATCAGACCGACTCGAACAAGCATCTTCCCTGTCCTCTCCGGGTCAGGCGGGCTCTGCGGTGGTGGCTACTGCCCGGAACCCTGCAAGCAGGGGTGCCCCTGGAGCAGCCGGAATGGCTCCCGCTATTGACGGATGCAAGTCTCACAGGATGGGGGGGGGCGCACTGCAGAGATCTGTTCATGCAGGGCATGTGGTCTGTCCAAGAGCGCTGTTGGTCGATCAACCGGCTAGAGTTGAGAGCGGTGTATCTGGCGCTTCAGACTTTTGAAGTGGCAGTGACAGGTCACGTGGTGAGAGTGCTGTTGGACAACTCCGCGATGGTTGCCTACATCAATCGGCAGGGAGGCACAGGCAGTGCGGCCATGGAAGAGGCAGCAGGGACACTCTTCACTTGGGTGGAAAAGTGTCTGCCAGCGTTGTTGGTGGCGCACATTGCAGGAAAGGACAATGTGACCGTGGATTTCCTCAGCAGGGTGCAAGTGGATGCGGGGGAATGGGAGTTGCATCCGGTAGTGTTTACGCTGATAGTCCGCAGATGGGGATCTTATCATGGATCTTATGGTGACCTTTCAGTCCGCAAAAGCAAGTCGCTTCTTCAGCAGATGGCGGGAAAGGATGTTGGAAGGGCTTGCGCCCTGATGCAGCTATGTATTTCTGCCATGGGCGCTGATAGGCCGTGTAGTGCAGCGGATTGAGGCTCATCACGGGAGAGTGCTGTTGGTAGCCCCGGACTGGCCAAGACACCTGTGATATGCCGATCTGGTTCGACTGCTAGACAGGGAGCCTTGGAGGCTGCCAGTCTCGGAAGATCTGCTATGCCAAGGTCCGCTTCGAATGCCTCAGGTGAATCAGTTCTCACTTACGGTTTTGCCATTGAAAGGGCGAGGCTGAAGAAAAAAGGATACTCTGGTTCGGTAATCGCGACATTGCTGCGAGCTAGGAAAAGGTCAACTTCTCTGGCATATGTTCGTGTATGGCATATTTTTGAAGCTTGGTGTTCAAGGCGGCAAGTCCCGTGCAAGCTTCCGTGCCCGTGGTGTTGAGCTTTCTACAAGATGGCTTTGATAAAGGATTGGCAGCCAGTTCGTTGAGAGTGCAGTTGGAAACACTAGCCTGCTATAGGGGCAAGGTGCATGATGTGCCTTTAGGGTCACATACTGATGTATTGCACGTCCCGAAGGTGGTGATGAGGCTGAGGCCCTCTCGTCGTATTGTCGTTCCCCCGTGGGATCTCAATTTGGTCTTAGGAGCGTTAGTAAAGGAACCCTTTGAGCCATTACTTCAAGCAACGATGAAGGATTTGACCTTAAAGACAGTGTTTTTAATGGCCATATGTTCGGCAAGGTGAATTTCGGAGTTACAGGCGCTGTCTTGCAGGGAACCCTTTCTGTCATTTTCAAAGGAAAAGGTAGTCTTGCGTCCAGTGCCATCCTTTTTGCTGAAGATTTTCTCCATTTCACCTAAATCAAACAGTGTCACTTCCGGTCCTTGGCTCAAGGGGGGAACCGCATCCGATTGCAGTATGCGTCTGTTGGCCATCAAGCGGGTGTTGAGGCGATATTTGCAAGTTTCCGAACCTTTTCGCAAATCTGAACAGCTTTTCGTGTTGTTCGGAGGTCCTCGCAAGGGGGAGGCGGCAGCGGAAGCGACCATTTCTAGATGGATTAGAGAAGCGATTGCCTCACCATATCTGGTACAGGGTCGTTCTGTTCCAGTGGGATTGCGAGCGTACTCTACCAGAGCACAGGCAGCCTCTTGGGCGGAACACGCTTGGTTCCGTGAGGGGATATCTGTAGAGCGGCTACTTAGTCGTCTCTCCATACCTTCAGTAAGCACTATCGCCTGGATGTGCTAGCAGCGAATGATGCCTGTTTGGGTTCTGCAGTATTGCGAGCCGGGTATAAGGGTCCCTCCCAATGAACACTGCTCTGTTACATCCCAGAGGTGGAGGACTGAACTGTAGGAACAATAAGGAAATGATAATTGCACTTATCTGGTAATTGCCCGGGGTGGTGGTGGTGGCAGTGGAGTTTCATTAGGTGGAACAATACATTCTATGTATGAATTTCGAGGGATTCTGTTTGCTTCGTTCTGCTCTGTCTATTTCTCTCTATTTATCCTCCTTTCTGACTTTTGTTTTTGAAGAAGTCAGGAGAAAACGGTACAAGACAAAGTTTTGTTCTGTCAGGAGGGAAATTATAACTATTCATCTAGTTACGGGTTATTAAGGTTACAGTTTATTTGTTTGCTACTTATTTGTTGCTCTTTTGAGTATGCTTTCTCAGTAGTTCACTGGGGCTGATGGGAGATACCAGCAGACTACATCCAGTGATGTCATGATTTTGACATGCCCAGTCTCCAAGCTGCAGGAGGAGGTGCACAACCCAGAGGTGGAGGACTGGACTGTCGTCACTCAAGTAACTACAATTACCAGGTAAGTGTAGTTATCATTTATGCTCTTACATATAAAGCAGGAAATTTAAGAAGGGAAGACCAAATGTAGTCTTGAGACATCTACGCCAGAACATCTGAAAAAAATGTAGGCATTTCCAGATGCAGACACAATTTCACAAACGTGGACGTGCCATATATGACGTCTACAGGGGTGTCTATGTAGACGTCCCCAGAACCATATTTCAGAACCTGGACATCTAGGATAGCCTAATGGTTAGAGTAGTGGACTAGGAGCAGGGTACGCAGGGTTCAAAGCCCACTGCTGCTATCATTGACATTGTGTAGAGTACTAGGGATGATGGAGTGCCTTCTCTACATCCTCTGGATGTTTTTCAGCCAAAACAAGCATTTTTCATATGCCTGTTAGTGCCTGGAGCAGGTCTAAACTTAGACACGATGTTGGACGTCTCTGACATTTCTGAAATCAGGCCAGGGCATGCCCTGGCCATGTCTCTTCATGCCCGTGTTCAGATTTGGACGTCCTCACACTGGAGGCGTCCCTGGAGCTGACTTCTAAAATGGATCTGTAGATGCCGCTGTGCTTTGGACATCTCTATGCCCATTTTCGAATGTCCAAAGCATGAATAGGGCTTCTAAAATGACCCTCAAAGTCTCTTAAATGTATTTGAAAAAAGTAAATTAAAAGCAGAGTCTTCTGACTTCCACCTTTATCAGTCATGTCCAAAGTAACAGCCCAAATCATTGGTTCATGCAATTTGGGTCATAATATCAACCATGGTTGCTTGACAAGCCAAACCCATCCTAGCATTTCAACACTCCAGTGCCTTTTTCAAATTGTGAGCTTTTACAACAATGATGCTCCAGATTCTTTCTCTGGGAATAAACAACAAACAAGAAAAACAATCAAAAAACATCACTCATATTCTTTAAATACTCTCACGGTGATTTGTTACTTGTATGAGAAAGTATTCATTCTCTTCAGCAATGGTGCTACAAGACCACGTATGCATATTTTAAAACACTTTGGACCCAATTCTGTCCCGGACGTCAATTCCCTCTGTACATCCAGGGGATTGCAATTCTGATTCCGTGGGGCACGTCTAGCCCCACGGGATCAAAATTGCGAACAGTCCTGCACGTGCAGGCTGGGACTGATTCATTCCGGCCTGCAAGTGCAGGACTGTCCCCGGCTAACTCGGTAAAGGCTTCTCAACAGAGCCATGGCACCATGGCGTCATGTTGCCATGGACCGCAGCTCCGTTGAAGAGTCGTGGTGCCGGCCGCCAGAAATCAAATGACTGTTCCCCACAGTCTGACCCACGATCTGGCCTCCTAAGGCCAGGGTCAAGCTGCGGGGAGTGTCCTCCAGCCCCCCTGCCCCATCCGCACCCCAGCGTTTAAATAAAATCACATCCAGGGAAGTTATTCCATCTCGGAGATGGAATAACTTCCCCGCACATGTTGCCGGCCCCGGACATATAGGGCCGCGACCACCCAGATTCTGCCCCCAAGCCGCCCCGTCTAACTTCCCCATACAACCAGCGGGGAAGTTAGTTAGCACGAATAGTGGGGATAGACGTCCTGTTGGGCCGTCCATCCCTGCTATTCGTGGCACAGAATAACCCCCTATTGGCCAATCAAAGAGAGTCTATAGGAAACCATTCATAACTTTCAGAAAACAGAAACATTAACTTCATTATTAAGTTCATCAGGATATACTGTGCCAAAAGTGAATATCCACCATTATTCTTGCTGAGGAAGCTGAAGATTTAGATCCCCCTCAGATCAATGGTTTCACAACTTCCAGAGCAAAAAATTGCAAATGGGGGAAAAAGCAGTTCAAGTGTGTTGCAGTGGGCCACCAATGACGCTTCTTTTCTATCAGTAGTGATGCCACTTCGGTGTTCAATCATACGGGGCTTTGGTGAATGTTTAGTACTTCCAATGTAATAAAATAAACAGGGCCAAAAGGTACAATATACTACCCCCACAGTAGCACAAGTAGAGAAGTATTTCAGATCTGAAATCCTAGCAGACGCACAAATAAATGAATCTCCAGTATAAGACTGCTCACAAACGGTTAGTTTTCATGTTTTATTATTATTGTAAACTGCATAGATATTTTTATGAATTGCGGTATATCAAATATTGAATAAACTAAACTAGGTGCATAGGAGTTTTCCATTCACCCTGTATGATGCCTCATTTCAATGTAAATTCATCAGTTCTGGCCAAGCTCCTTCTGAAATACTTTCTATCTTTTTAGCAGATAGAAAGGGGGGAAAATGCTCTTGTGGACTTTCTTGCTGCTGTTGTATATGTAACTTTTTTTGGAAAGTTAGAACTTTATCAAAAATAAAAAATGTGAAATCCAATGATTTGTAATTTCTTCCGTTTTCTATTTTATATATTTTCATCGGCCTTAGTTGTGAGTCAGACCTATAGAATGGGAAAGATATTGATTATCATTTTAGTCTGATGTCTAAAATAGTCATAATGTTTTACTGCATTTTAGTCTTGCTGATTGCGGTATATCAAATGCAAATAAACTAAATTAATAATGTAGATTCTTTTTTTTCCAAAGAATGGACTGTCCAACTTACAGATATATAGATCTCACTAGTATATTTTGTATATCAGGTTACAAGATGCATACGCTTGTACATACGAAACTTTGCTGCAACCTTCGGCTATCATTTTCTGGTAATATGTCTGTACCTTTGTGTCCCCTAGTTGGCTATATTATTTTAACCTTTACAAACCTGAGTGCTTTCTAATAGTCCCTTACCCAGCAAAATTCCACTCTAATTGGGTACCTGAGACAATGGAGATCCCAGCTCCACACAAACGTGAGTGGGATTTGAACCCAATTTTTTTCATTCCTGATCTGTTATTCTAATCCTAAGGGTATCCATTATCTTCCACATCAGTGTACTTTAATCAAGGGCAGTTTGAGATTTTGGAAGGGAGAGGAAAGGGATTTTGGATTTAGCTCATGCCTTTTTCAGGAGTAACTCAAGGTGAGTTAGGTGCAGTAGGTATTTTTTTTTCCTATTTCTTCGAGGGCATATAATATACATTTGTTGTTGTTAAGTGCCATCGAGTCGATGTTGACTCATGGCGAGCCTTTGGATAGTTGTCCTAAACTGTGCTCGGTCTTTAGTCAGTTGGCTCATTGTTGACAGAGTGGCACCCATAGCTGCTGTTATTGTATCTATCCATCTCGTTGCTGGTCTTCCTCTTTTGCATTGACCTTCTACCTTGCCAAGCATGATGTCTTTTTCTAATGATTTCTCTTTGCATGATGTGTCCAAAGTATGAAAGTCAAGTCTTGTCATCTGAGCTTCTAAAGAAAGCTTAGGTTTGAACTCCTCTAGTCCTGACTGGTTTGTTCTATGGGCAGTCCATGGTATACACAGTATTCGTCGCCAGCACCATATTTCAAAGGCATCAATTTTCTTCCTGTCTATCTTTTTCACTGTCCAACATTCGCATCCATATGACATTACTGAAAATACCATGGCTTGAACGAGTCAAATCTTTGTATGAAGAGACATCTCTGTTCTTGAGAATCTTGTCTAGGTTCTTAGCCATTCTGACAAGAGCAATGCGTTGTCGGATTTCTTGAATGCTTGTTGTTTCTTTATTGATAGTTGATCCACGTAGGTTAAAGTTGTCCACTATTTCAATTTCTTTTCCATCAACGATGAAGTTATTGAATTTTGCTAGTTGTCAGGCTCTTTGTCTTCTTTACATTAAGGTACAGGCCCGTTTTAAGACTATGTTCCTTGATCTTCAGAATCAAATGTTTCAGATCGTCTTCATTTTCAGCCAGTAATGTGATATCAGCATAGCGAAGGTTGTTGATGAGTCTTCCACCAATCTTCACACCTCGGTTGTCTTCATACGGTCCTGCTTCTCTGATGATTTGTTCTGCATATAAATTAAACAGATAGGGGGAAAGTATGCAGTCTTGACATACACCTTTGCTGATTTTAAACCATTCGGTTTCTCTTTGTTCTGTTTGAAATGTTGCTTCTTGATCAATGTAAAGGTTGTGCAAGAGAACTATCAGGTGTTCTGGTATCCCAATGCTTCTTTCTCATGGTTTACACAATTAAAAGCCTTGCTGTAGTCAATAAAACACATATACAGTAGATATCCTTTTAGTATTCTTTATTCTTTTCAGGGATCCATTTCACATCCGCTCCTACTTACCCACAAAGCCCTCCATCAAACCCAGACCTCACAACTCCGGACTCTACTACCTCACCCTACTCTCAACAGACCAACCTGTCAGACCACCAGCAACACTCTCACTATCCCCCAAAAAGCAAACTAAGTTCAATCAGCAAACCTGCAACAGAGCATTCGAACTGTACGCACCCTCCCTCTGGAACTCCCTCCCGAGCCAGACCCGAAGCACCAAAGACCTCTCCACATTCTGGACGGTTAAAAACCATCCTGTTTCATGAATATCTTGGACCTGAAACAGACATCTCTCAATAACTGTTCACCTGAACCTTCTGACATATCCCCACAGCAACCATCTAAGAGACTTCCGTAAAACGTCAACTGTCTAGTACTGTTACTTTCTGTGAAGATCAACTATGTTGTCCCCCCTGGTGACGGCCCCCTCCCTCTCACTGTCAATTTGATTATTGTCCCCCTCCCCTTTTTGTTAAACTGCTTTGACCCGGTGAAAAGCAGGATATAAATGCAGTTAAATAAAATAAATAAATAAATTACAAATAAAATAAATGTCTCTCTTTCCGAAACCCTAATTGCACTTCAGGCAGTTCTCGTTCCAGGCATGGTTGTAGTCTCTGCTGAATAATCTTGAGTAGAATCTTGCTGGCATGTGGGATCAGAGTGATTGTGCGATAATTTCCACAGTCTGTTGGATCACCTTTCGTTAGTATTGGTATAAACACAGATCTTTTCCAGTCAGTTGGCCATGATGTTGTCCTACAAATTTCCTGGCAGAGCCTTGTAAGTATGGTAACAGTTGCATCCGATTGCTGTAATATTTTAATGGGAATGGCATCAATGTCAGGTGCTTTGTTCTTTGATAAGGCTTTCAATGCTGCTTCGACTTTTTCTTTCATCACCAATGGTTCCTGATCATAAGGTACATGTTGAAATGGCTGTTGGTCCACTTGATCTTTATCATATAACGATTCTGTATATTCTTTCTACCTTTTCTTGATCTTCTCAGCATCATTCAACATGGATCTTTGAGCATCTTGTAACATTCCAATTTGAGGCTGGAATTTTTTCTTTAACTCTCGTAGCTTTAGGAAAGCCAATCTTGTTCTTCCTCTAATAGTTTCTGCTTATAGTTCCTTGCTTGCGTCATTGTAGTACTTCTTGTCTTGTCTTGCTGCACATTGCAAATCTGAGTTCTGTGATTGCCTTTCATTCTCCTCTAGCTTCCCTGCGTTTCTGGGAAATTTTCAGTTTCTTCAGTCATCTGTTTCGGCTGGTTTTGCTTTTTTACCTTTTGTATGAGACTTTCTTCCAACACAACCTTCTTGATGTCATTCCAAAACTCTTCTGGAGCTCTGTCATTTGTGTCTATTTAATTAGCAAATTGATTTTGCAGGCAGTCTTTAAATTCTGGTGGTATATTCTCAAGGTCATATTTTGCTACATTCATGAGTGACTTGCTCTTTTTCACTATAGCCTGAGTTTGCATACTAGTAGTTGGTGATCTGTACCACAGTCAGTTCCAGGTTTTGTCTTTGTTGATGTTATCAAGCTTTTCCATCATTGACTTCCACAGATGTAGTCAATTTCATTTTTGTACAATACACTGGGTGTAGTTCATGTGTACAGTCACCATTTGTGTTGCTGGAAGAAGGTGTCTGAGATGAATAGATTGTTGGTCTTGCAGAATTCTATCAGTCTTTTTTCCAGCTTCATTTCTGTTGCCAAGTCCATATTTTCCAACCACTTTGCCACCACCTTTGTTGCCAGCCTTTGCATTCCAGTCACCCATGATTATCAGGATATCCTGTTTGCATGTTCTGTCAATTTCAGCTTGTACTTGTTTATAGAACTCAATCAACTTTGTCCTCTTCTGCAGCTGTTATTGGGGCATATACTTGAATTATAGTTGTGCTGATGGGCATTCCTCGTAGACAAATAGAAATTAAGCATTCACTGATTGCATTGTATTTCATTACAGTTCTTGCAAGTTTCTTCTTAATTATAAATGCAACACCATTTCTTCTTTGTCTTTCATTTCCAGCATAGTAGACCATGTGATCATCAGATGCAAAGTGCCCGATGCCAGTCCATTTCAGTTCGCTGACACCCAACAGATCGAGTTGTACACGTTCCATTTCATTCTTGACCACCTCCATCTTCCCTTGGTTCATGCTTCATATGTTCCATGTCCCAATATGTAAGACATCCTTTGCAGCTACTGACAGTTATTTCATGCGCAGCTACATCAGCAGTCAGACATCCCAAGGGCTTTGATCCAACTACATCATGCTGGATTGAAAAGTCTTCATCTGCTCCCCAGTAGCCAGTTGAGTGCCTTCTGACCTAGGGGTCTCATCTTCCAGCACTATATTGCAATTTGTTTTGTTGTGACTATCCATTGGGTTTTCGTGGCAAGATACAGAAGTAGATTGCCAGGCCTTTCTTCCATGCAGTTTAATTCTAGTGTTATTGCCGTTGTCACAGAAATGTGATCCTTCACTGCCAACATTGTCCCAATCTGCTGCTGCCCAGATGGGTGGTTTGTCTTGGTCTGGCACCTCAGCTGAGACCTGTCCATCTTGGGAGACCTTGCCAGTAGTTAAGCTACCGATAGTTTTGCCTTCAGCATCACTGATGCACACAAGCCCTCGTGGCACGACAAGCTGCAAACCCAAGTATATTTGAGGTAATACAGGATTAAATGGCTTGCCCAATATCACTAAGAGCAGCATCAGCATTTGAACCAGGCTTCCCTGCTTCTCAAACCATTGCTCTAACTACTAGGCTACTCTACTTGTTTCCCTGATTGCCACTAGAGACACAACATGGAGGCAGCAAAGTTCAATAGCGGGGAAACAAGAGAAAACCTGGACACAAAGGGACTGGCAAAAGATATGTAAGAAAGGATGAACATCACAAAAACCATCATTAAGAAAGAAGTGCGGAGAAGACCATTTGGGAAAATTGTTAGTGAAACATACAGTAGAAGATGGAAGAGGAAGAAAAGGCATATTTGTTTACCAATTATTAGATTGTTATTGTTTTAATGATGCATTGATACAGGAAAAAATTGAACTATGTCAAATTTTGCAAAGGATGAGCAGATAAGGCATCCTTGATGTCTTTTATACCCAGTACCACATGCTAATTTATTTATTTATTTATTTAACAGTCGCTTATATACCGCTACCTTCCACCGATCAAGTGCGGTTTACAGTGAACAAAATGACAGAGTAACATATCTGTTTTACATGAAACATTAGTAACTACGTACAATTTTGCTATTACATGGAACATTAGTAACTATGCTAAGGCTTGCACAGAAAATATATCCAATTATCTCCTGGTAATTAACCCCTTTGATTCTGTAACTTGGCAGTGCTTCAGGATTATTAATATTTTAGATTTAGAGCCCAATTGCCAAGTTACTAAAGAACAGTTGTCTTGGATACTTGCAAACCATATGCTTCAGAGAACACATTCTACTATTAAGACGCTTCACTTTATTTTTGGGATTTCATTCATGCCTTTCCAGTAGTAGTTCAAGGCAAGTTACATCCACATACAGCAGGTATTTCTCTATCCCTGGAGGGTTTATATTCTAAGTTTGTACCTGAGGCAGTGGAGGGCTAAGTGATTTTGGGCAAGTCTCAAGGATTGTGTGTTGGTTTTGAATCTGGCTTCTCAGCCTGCTTCTCTAACCACTAGGAGGGTAAATGTATAAGGCATGCTTAGATTAACATGTTTTTACATATGTATCTCATGCCTAGTTTAAAAAGTGAGATATGCGCAAGTTGTTTAAAGCGCGCATTAATTTGTGAGCACTTACATTAGCCCTATGGCTGGTGTAAATACCTGCACCTAGATTTTACAAGAATGTGTATAAGAACATAAGAAATGCCTTACTGGGTCAGATCAAGGTCCATCAAGCCCAATATCTTGTTTACAACAGTGGCCAATCCAGGCACCTCACCCTACCGATCCACTGCTGGCGTGGTCCTCCGCAGTGACCCTACGGCATCATTACGATTAGGGTTCGCCCCAGGTGGAATGGCGAAAGAAGAAGACGACTTTGAAGTCACTGTTGGGGGCTCCGGATAAGTGCAAGCGGTCTTGTGCTGGTTCCCTTATCCCTCCCCGGTGTTCCCGAGGGTCGGACAAGGAGCAGCCTCGAAAGGTACCTCCGGCGATGGTGCTCGGTCTCCTGAGGGTCATCCCGGTAAGGACCCTCTCTGCTCCTCCACGCCAGACCCGGTAACCCTGGTGTTGGCATCGCAGGGACACACTCTCGAGTGGGAGTCCCATATGCTGGCACTGGAGCGCAGTGTTTCTGCCTTCCTCACTGCCCAGCAGGCACTTTTGCCCAGCATGGCTGGCTCGTGCCCCGAGACCGAGTGTCCCCCGACTGGGGTCCCAAAAACTGCCTTGGAAACCCCCGATACCGCAGGCCTCGTGAGGGTCCTGGGCACTGGTCTTGCTCGCCGTCCCGTTCCTCGAGGTCTTCCAGAGCCAGTGCCTCTAGCTCCAGGCGGGCCTCGGCCACACAGCGTGGGGACCAGCCTGACTCCTAGTCCTTCTTGGACCTCTCGGGCTGGGAATCAGACGGGGACACATCCCCGGAGACCCGCGCCCATGGAGATCTCCCCTGCGAGGTGGTCGCCTCCCGAGGACACCTCTTTCCAGGCGTTTGTGCGGGATATGGCTTGGGCCCTCAATCTGCCAACGCAGACCGAGGAGGAGCCGAGGGCAGAGGAACTTGACATCTTGCAGTACGAGTCTCCTCCCAGGGAGTTTTTTACGGTTCCAGTACCATCCATCTTGTCCCAGCTGCTTCTCCGCATGTGGAAAATACCCGACTCGGTCCCTTTTGTCAGTAGAAGATTTGATGCCATGTATAGGGTCCAGCACGGCCCGGGTTTCAGAAGACCCAACTTCCTCACACCTCCATGGTAGTCGAATCTGCAGTGCAGAAACAGAAGAGCCCGAAGTTGCACTCTTCCGTCCCGCCTGGTAGGGAATCCTATGCCCTCGGGCACAAGGCTTACCAGGTGTACCAATTGTATATGGGCATGTTTCTTCGTGACCTCGCCAAGGAGCTCGGCATTTTTTCCGTGGGCCTGAGTGGGGAGCACCTCCTCAGGTTCCAGATTCTCCTGAGGTCAGTCGCAGACAGGTCGAAATACCTTTCCTGCGCCGTGTATGATGGGTTTGAGTCTTCTGCCCATGTAGCAGGGGCTGGCATCGGAGCCTGACGCCAGGCGTGGCTCCAGTCCTCGGACCTGGAGCAGTGGATCCAGGAGAAGCTTCTGGATGTCCCCTGCCTCGGCGAACAGCTGTTCGGCAAGCCCATGGAGGATAAGACAGCTGAGATTGAGACAGAGTTTGTAACTCACACCCGTCTCTCTCGGAAAATTTCCTCGCTTCCACGGAAGAAGCAGCATACCAAAAAGCCTTTCTTCCAGAGGAAGGGGCTCCCCTCCCGGGGATACCCCCCATACCTGCCTACCCCTGCGCTAACGACCAGCGCTCAGGGCAAAGGAGGTGCTCAGGGTCACCGGAAACCCAAGGGGCCCAAGACCCAGACACTGGCATCACCCCAGCCAGCCCCGGAGTTTTGACGCCGAAAGCATGGTCTCTCACCCCCAGGGATGCTTCTGCCCGTGGGAGGACGCCTGTCTTTTTTTCGCCCCTGAATGGGCAGCCATTACATCAGCCACCTGGGTCTTACAGGTGATCCGGGACAGGCATTGTCTTCGTCTAGATAGACTCCCTCCTCCCTTCTCTCTGGTGGAGTCTACCCGGCTTCCCTTGCACCAGGCTTGCTTGCAGCAAGAGCTGAACAATCTCTTTGTTCAACAGGCGGTCGAAACGGTAACGCTGCACCTCTGAGGTCAGGGTTTTTATTCCCGGTACTTTCTCGTTCCGAAGAGGACGGGAGGCCTGCGCCCCATCCTCGACCTCAGTAATCTGAATAAGTTTCTGGTGCAGGAGAAGTTCAAAATGAGCACAGGGAGTACCTGCATTTCAGGGTGCAGGGAGAGCACTTCCAATACAGAGTGCTCCCCTTTGGGCTCGCGTCTGCTCTGCGAGTCTTCACCAAGTGCCTGTCTGCAGCTGCGGCCCACCTCCAGCTGCAGGGAATACCCATCTACTCTTACCTGGACGATTGGCTCTTCTTGGGCACCTCAGCAGAGGAGGCTTATCTCTTGGTGTCACGCACGGTCCTCCTCCTCGAGCACCTCGGTTTCCTGATTCAACTACTCCAAATCCCACCTCACACTGGTGCGGACCCTGGAGTTCATTGGTGCTCTTCTTGACACAGAACATGCGACCGCCTTTCTCCCTCGAGCGCACGCAGATCGGCTCCGCGCTCTAGCTGCCAAGGTCCAAGGCCGGCCCAGAGTCTCAGCGCGGGCCATGCTGTGCCTCCTGGAGCACATAGTCTCGACTGTGCACGTCATTCCCCATGCTAACATGCACATACGAGTGGCCCAATGGTGCCTCAGGGCGCAATGGGCCCAGGCCTCGGGCTACCTCCAGACCCCGTCTGGGTGTCTCGCAGTCTAGTCGAGTCCCTGGTCTGGTGGTAGGACCCTCAGAGCCTCCTTCGGGGCATACCCTTCCAGACTCATCCGCACAAACTCATCTTGATGATGGACACCTCGCTGTTGGGCTGGGGAGCCCACTGCAGCCACCTCTGCACCCAGGGGAGAGGTCCCCAAGGAATCTCAACAGCAGATCAACCTGCTCGAGCTTCAAGCGGTCCGGTTGGCCTTGAAGGTCTTCGAGTACCACCTGAAGAGCAGGTCGGTGCTCGTGCAGACTAACAACAGAGTAGCGATGTTCTACATAAACAAGGAGGGGGGCACGGGCTCCTGCCTCCTCTGTCAGGAGGCAGTCCTCCTCTGTTCCTATGTAGTGTGCCGGGGCATGACCCTCCCGGGCCAAGACATTGTCCTCGCGAACAGGCTCAGCAGGCTTCTCCACCTGCATGAGTGGCGCCTAAGTTCGGAGGTGGTTCTCCAACTGTTCCGCTGCTGGGGGACTCTGTCCATGGACCTGTTCTCCAGCCCAGCAAATGCGCAGCTCCCCTGCTTCTGCGGACCAACACCACACCCGAGTAGGGTGGCCCCAGATGCATTCTTCCTGAACTGGACCTCCGGACTTCTGTATGCATTCCCTCCCACTCTTCTGGCGATGACCCTCCACAAGATCCAGCGCGACCGAGCCACGGTGATTCTCGTGGCTCCTTCATGGCCTCAACAACCTTGGGTTCCCGCTTCTACTCCGGCTCTCGTCGGAGCCTCCGGCTTCCCTGGGCAATGCCCCCAGGGTGCTGACGCAGGAGGACGGACGGGTGCTTCATCCGAACTTGGTCTCGCTATCCCTAACAGCCTGGTGGCTGAACGGGTCTCTTTAGCCTCGCTATAACTTCCAGTGGAGATCAAGGATGTCCTCCTTGCATCGAGGAAGGATTCGATGAGGCGGGCCTATGCCCTGAAGTGGTGGCGTTTTTTGATCTGGTGCTCTGAGCTCCAGATCGACCTGTTCTTGTGCTCCACCCATTGGGCTCTCCAGTACGTTCTCCACCTTTCGCAGGTGGGACTGAAGTCCAACTCGGCCAGGGTTCACCTGAGTGCCATCTCAGCCAACCACTTGCCCGTTGAGGGCAAACCCCTCTCGGGTCAACCTCTGGTTTCCCGCTTCATGCGGGGCCTCCTGCTTTTTAAACTCCCCCCCCCCCCCCAATACGGCCTCCCCCAGCAGAATGGGACCTCCTCATGCAGCTGACGTGGCCATCTTTTGAGCCAATGGCGACATGCTCACTGTGATACCTCTCCTGGAAGATGATTTTCCTGGTGGCACTGACCTCGTAACGGCGAGTCAGTGAACTAACTTCAAGCCCTCATGGCCGAGGCCCCCTACACCAGGTTTTACAGGAACAGGGTGGTCCTTCGAACCCACCCCAAGTTCCACCTCAATCAGGAGGTGGTCTTGCCGACTTTCTTCCAGAGACCTCACGCCAACCGGGCATCAGAGGTCCTGCATGCGCTCGACCTCAAAAGGGCACTCGCCTTCTATCTGCAGCATACCCAAGGTCATCGCAGGTCTGACCGGCTTTTCATTGCCTACGATCCCAACCGCCTGGGGCTGGCAGTCACCAAGCGCACCCTCTCCATCTGGGTGGTGGACTGCATCACCTTCGCCCAGGCAAAGGTTGGCGCCCCGCTGGATCATCAGGTCACCGCACATGGCGTCCGTGCCAAGGCGGTGCCTCTGACAGACATCTGTCGGGCTGCGACCTAGTCTTCAGCGAACACCTTCACTTCGCACTACTGCCTGGAGAGGGAGTCCCGCTGGGACAGCGCCTTTGGCCAGGCTGTACTCCGTAGTTCGGGGTATAAGCAACTCCTGCTTTCTGACACTTCTTCTGCAGCTACCAAGAGCTTCGCCCTGAAGGCCCGAGAACTCGGGCTTCCTTTGGACATTGGCTTCTGCTCATGGCCTCGCGGAGATGTTGTTGGCTTACAGGTTCGGTAACCTGTAGCTGGGGAGTCCCATAAGTGAGGACTGACTTCCTGCTTGTTCCTGGAGAAAGCGTAGTTACTCACCTGGAACAGGTGTGCTCCAGGGACAGTAGGAATCGGTCCGCACTACCCTCCTACCTCCCTTGAAGAGTTGGAATTTTTTTGTCCTTCCCTTGCCATCTGCTTAGTAGGGCTCTAGCTCTGGGACCTGACTAAGCAAGATGGCACCTTTTGGGCGGGAAGAGGACCATGCATGTGTGGCAGCACTCCCAAAGGCTTTTTTTGAAAGCTGGGGAATTGCTCCATGCGGGCTCCGTCGGTGCCGATGTCACCCTTAAGTGAGGACTGATCTCAGGTATTTTAACCCTGGCTAGGCCAAACCTGTGTAGACAGGCAAACCTCTGCAGGTTCTGCAGCCCTGCTAGTCCTTATTTTGCTCCAAGTGACATAGGACAGCAAGTACCCCAGCCTCTATCTACGAGGGCGGCAGAGGTACATGTTGGCAGGATTCCCTGCTTGTGTGCTGTGTTCTGGCTGCCGAACGGCTTGGATCCGCTAGGGTTTTGCCGTTTCTGTACCAGGCAGGGGAGATCTTTGCTGTGGTTTTCAGCTGAGATGATGGAAGGGCCCAAGGAAAGCAAGGAGGACTTTATTGGGGAGGATATTTCAGGGCTGGCAGCTCTTGCAGTTTCAGAGGGATTCGTGGCTATTTTGCCCCAGCTGGCTCTGCAGCCAAAGCGCGGCAAAAGTACATCTGTCCTCGAGGGCCTGCCTTTCAGCACCAAGGTCATAGCTTGAGGAGGTTTCTGCCCTCAATTCAGTTTTTTCAGAAGATTTCATCCTTTCCCTGCACAAGGCTCACTGCCTCCAGCCAGGGCAATACCTTTTCGGACCAACTGGCCAGTCCAGAGTCTTGGGCCCCAGAGATTCTACAGGAGGATTCCCTTGGAGGGCCACCACCATCATAAAAGAGTAAAGGGGAGCCTGAGGCCTGGCTGGCTCAGGACTCGCCTCCCTCACCGGTCTCCAAGAAGCTAGAAGGGCCCTCAGATCTCTGGGATGAGACAGAAATTCATGATTTAGAGGAGGATGAAAGCCCTTCGGGAGAGGATCCTAATGTCTTCAGAGTATTTCATAGAGAGGAGCTGGCTGCCCTCATTTCTCATTTGCTGGCATCCCTGAACATTGTCTAGCCACCGGCCGCACAGAATAATCCTCTCGAGGATCCCTTACTGCAAGGGTTCAGGGGAGCACAGGTGTGCTTGCATGTGCACCGGGTAATCAAGAAGATGATTGAGTCAGAATGGGAGTTCCCGGAGGCTACCTTATTTATTTAACCAGTTTTCTATACCACCTTATCCTTCAATAAAAGCGGTTTACATTATGTAACTACTACAAACAGGTACTGGATATATTCCCTCATCCCCAAAGAGCTCACAATCTATGTGTACCTAAGGCAATGGAGAGTTAAGTGGCTTGCCCAAGGCCACAAGGAGTGCCTATAGGACTATAGAAATCCCAGTCCCAACGACGTGAGATTGCTGTTCCCAGGTGGGACTTGAACCCCCAACCTTACCATGTCCTAACCTCTAGGCCACTTCTCCCTTGAGAGGGAGCAGAGCGATGGGTCATTTGTACCCTATACTGCAGGACAAGTGTGATCTTTTAAGAATGCCTAAGATAGATGCCATAGTCTCAGTGGTCATGAAGAAGACCACTATTCCAGTGGAAAGCATAGGGGCCCTTAAGGATCTCCAGGATCATAAGCTGGAATTTCTCCATCTCCAGGAACAAGCAGGAATAAGTCCTCACATATGGGTACGTCGGTACCGACGGAGCCTGAGCGGGAAAGCTCCCCAGCTTCCCAGAAGGAAGCTTTTGGGGCCTCCCACTGCACATGCGCACTGCCTTCCCGCCTTCCTGACCAGCTCTCCTCAGTTTCTCTTTTTCCGCGGAGCCAGCAGGTCGTGTTCCTGTCACCGCTGAAGAAATTCTTATTTTAGTTTGTTTCTTTAGACCGCGTACCTGCCTTCCCCATACCGAAACCGGTACCGCCGGTCTTTCTTTTCTTTTCTTTACAAAAAAAAAACAAAAAAAACTTTTATTTAGCAACTTGGTGACTTCGGTTAGGCCTCAGGCCTACACAAATTCTCCTCATGGAGAAACCAGCCCCTGGTTTCAAGAAGTGTACCAAGTGTAGTGCTGTTATTTCAGTCACAGACACCCATGATTGGTGTCTTAAATGTTTGGGACCTGACCACTCCATTCCGGACTGCCCATCCTGCTCCCAAATGTCTAAACGTGGTTTGCAGAACCGGGCCAACAAATTCCATGTGCTGTTTGCTTCAGATAATCCAGCATCACAGTCATCCAGGTCTTCCTCTCCGGATGGATTTCAGGTAACCAAACCTTCTTCGGGCAGGTCCTCAAAGAGCAAATCTCCTTCAAAGCATCGAGAGGCTCTCTCTTTTGAATCTGAGGAACCTGCCCCAGCCAAACAACCCCGGCGGGAAGCTCTGACTTCCAAAGCTCCAACTATGGGGTTACAGGTTGACATCGATGGCACGGCCTCGACCGATCACCTGTTAGACTGCTCTGGGGTACCGGCCCATACCGGTACCGACATCCAGGCAGCAGTGGCGTCTATGAGCAATACTGTTCAGACCATGCAGCAGGCCATGCTGGCTTTTATTAAAGCTGCGACGCCCTCGGTACCGCGTTCAGCGGTACCGGGTCCGGTTCCGGTATCGTCTCCCATACCGGAACCGAGACCATCGACTTCCAAAGGCAGATCGGTTCCGCATGCCGGATCCGGGTTTTCACCCGATACCGATCCCATACCCGGTACGCCCGATGTCGATACCGATCGGTATGCGTATCGTGCGTTGGAAGCAAATAGAGAATACTCTGATTCTTCTGAGGATTTTGACTCCTCTGAGGACTCTGATGAGCTGTCTCTAGTTCTTCATGAAGACCCTTCTTCCCCAAAGAGGAGAATGTCTCCACCAGAGGATTTGTCCTTTCAAGACTTCATTATAGAACTAGCTAAAGGACTTTCTATTACCACATCCTCTGAAAAAGAACCTAGGTCAAAGAAATTGGATATTTTAGGATACCCTAAGGTTCCTAAAGAGGCAGTCACCCTGCCTATCCATGAAATCCTTCAAGAACACTTGATGGACTTATGGGAGGCTCCTCTAACGTTGTCTCCTTACTCTCGTAGGTTGGACACCATGTACCGGGTCCCTCCTTCTCCTGGGTTTCAAAAGACTCAGCTGCCTCACCATTCCATTGTGGTGAAGTCTGCGCTGAAAAAGATTAAGAGCACCAAAAGGCACTCTTCTACCCCTCCAGGGCGAGAATGTAAGACCCTAGACTCTTTTGGCAGGAAAATTTTCCAGGCTAGTATGCTTATAGCCAGGATTAATTCTTACAGTCTGTATATGGGCATGTTTCTCAGGGAACTTGCCCTAAAGGTACGGCATTTTGCCCCCTTTATCCCTGAGGATAGAAAGGAGGAGTTCATTTCTATAGTGAAACAGCTTCTAGATGTTTCTAAGTTCTCCAACAGAGCAGCCTTTGATTCCTTTGAAAGTGCCGGTAGAGCTTCGGGCATTGCCATTGCAGCCCGACGACTTGCTTGGCTCCAGGCCTCTGACCTAGAACCCTGGGTCCTGGATGGCTTACGGAATCTGCCCTGTACAGGTGAGAACTTATTTGGTAAAGACTGGCAAATTAAAGCCACTCAAATGGACGCAGAAAATGCTACCTTGGATAGACTTTTAAGTCTACCTCTACTCCTGCCAAGAAAAAGTCTTTCAAGAGGCCTTACTACAAGAAGGCCAGATTTTCCACAAATACTGGCCAACAATCTTCTCAGCCTCGCTTTGCTGCTAAACGTCAGCAGCCTAAACAGGAAAGATCAAAGCCTGCAGTGTCTGCCACTCCTCAGCAGGCTCAACCCCCTCAGGGGTTTTGACTTGCCCCTAGAGAACTTAACCTTTTTGGCTCTAAAACAACCAGAGCCCCTCACCATTCCCGGAAGGTTAGCTCACTTTGCTCCCAGATGGGGGCAAATTACATCAGAGCACTGGACCCTCTTTATCATCAGAGAGAGCTTCAAACTTCATTTTTCCAACCTTCCTCCATATACCATGGTGAGGCACTTCAATTCTCCCCCATCTCTCCTGGGCCTGTTGGATCAGGAAGTCTCTTCTCTCCTTGCCCAAGGGGCAATAGAAGAGGTTCCTCTTCTTCAACAAGGGACAGAATTCTACTCCCCTTATTTTCTCATAACAAAGAAGACAGGGGGATTCAGACCTATCCTAGATCTGAGAGAATTGAACAAATTTCTGTACAAGGAGAAATTCAAAATGCTTTCTCTAGGCATTCTCCTTCCATACCTTCAGAGTCAGGATTGGCTTTGTTCTCTAGATCTCAAGGATGCGTACACACATATACTCATCCACCCATCCCACAGAAAATATCTAAGATTTCTGTTTCAGGGAAAACATTTCCAGTACAGAGTACTTCCCTTCGGTCTAGCCTCTGCTCCAAGAGTGTTCACCAAATGCATGGCAGTTGTTGCCGCATTTCTAAGAGGTCTGGGAATTTTTGTATTCCCATATCTGGACGACTGGCTCATCCGAGCTCCATCTCAGTCAGAGGCCCAGATTTCCCTGGACCGCACAAGGCACATTCTGCAGTATCTGGGACTGGTGATAAACCTTCCCAAGTCTCAACTTATCCCTACTCAGTCTCTGAAATTCATAGGGGCCCAGTTGGACACCACCACTGCAAGGGCCTACCTACCTCAAGTCCGGGGCCAACGTCTGGTGTGCTTGGCCTCCCAAGCTCAGTCCAGCAGTCACTTGACAGCCAGAGAAATGCTGCGACTTCTGGGCCACATGGCCTCCACGGTACACGTGGTGCCCTACGCTCGTCTTCATATGAGAGCAGCTGAATGGACCTTGGCCACCCAGTGGACTCAGGCATCAGGAGCGCTCTCCGACCAAATACTCACCTCAAAGCGTCTGTTTTGGTCCCTCCAATGGTGGATGTCCACCAAGAATCTGTTGTTGGGGGCCCCCTTCCAACCTTTGTTGCCCCAAACAACCCTCACAACAGATGCCTCCCAAACAGGGTGGGGAGCCCATCTTCAACACCTCTCCACTCAGGGTGCTTGGTCTCCACAGGAGACCACCCTTCACATCAACCTCCTGGAACTGCGAGCAATCTTCTTTGCCCTCAAAGTCTTCCATACCCTCCTAGTCAACCTGACCGTCCTAGTCCATACAGACAATCAGGTGGCCATGTTCTACATAAACAAACAAGGAGGGACAGGCTCTCTGTCGCTTTGCAACGAAGCTCTCAGATTATGGGCCTTCGCCAGAGAGCATCAAATTCATCTTCTGGCAGTGTATCTTCCAGGGGTTCAAAACTCTTGGGCAGACAGACTCAGTCGAGTTCTGCTTCCACACGAGTGGTCCCTACATATGGACCAGATAGACAGAATCTTTCAGGAATGGGGAACCCCGGACATAGACCTCTTTGCAAGTCCGTGGAATGCCAAACTTCCCCGGTTCTGTTCCAGGACTCCGTGTCAGAGAGCTCAGGCCAACGACGCCTTTCTCCTACATTGGGGTCAGGAATTCCTATATGCCTTTCCACCCATTCCTTTGATTCCCAAGACTCTGTTCAAACTCCAGAGGGATCACGGATCGATGATCCTCATAGCTCCACGCTGGCCACGCCAAGTGTGGTTCCCTCTACTTCTGCATCTCTCCCAGGGACCCTCCCTGGACCTGGGAGCTGCGCCAGACCTTCTCTCTCAGGAGGAAGGGACTTTGTGGCACCCAAACCCCAAGTCCCTACACCTCAGAGATTGGTTACTGAAGGCCTAAGCCTTCATGACTTCAATCTTTCTCAACCAGTGAAAGATATCCTTCATGCCTCTAGGAAACCCTCCACGAGGCGTTCCTATGCTTTCAAATGGAAACGCTTTTCCATTTGGTGTGCTCAACAGGGTCTTGACCCTCTAGCACTTCCTTTGAATTCTCTATTAGACTATCTCCTGCATCTTTCCAATGCAGGCCTTAAGACGAATTCAGTAAGAGTCCATTTGAGTGCTATTGCAGCATCTTTACAACCAATAAATGGACAACCTGTCTCCTCTCATCCTCTTATCTCACGGTTCATGAGAGGCCTGACTCTAACTAAACCTCCCATCCGGCCTCCTCCGGTAGCATGGGATTTGAACCTAGTTCTAGGTCAGCTTATGAAGCCACCTTTTGAACCGTTGGTTTCTACCTCCTTGAAATTTCTTTCCTGGAAGGTCATTTTCCTTATTGCAGTCACTTCGGCTCGCCGCATCAGTGAACTACAGGCCTTAGTGGCTCATCCACCTTATACCAGATTTCATCATGATAAGGTGGTCCTTAGGACGAATCCCCACTTTATGCCCAAAGTGGTCTCGCCTTTTCATCTTAATCAGGAGGTATATCTACCTGTCTTTTTTCCGGCTCCTCATGCATCCAGTGCAGAGAGGAACCTTCATACTTTAGATTGTAAAAGAGCTCTTGCCTTTTACCTCAACAGGACTCAGCCACATCGAAAGTCTTCCCAACTTTTTGTGGCTTTTGATCCTTCTCATTTAGGACTTCCAGTCTCCAAACGTACACTTTCCAATTGGATTGCTCAGTGTATTTCCTTTGCTTACCAGAGTAAAAACATTTCTCTGGAAGGCCATGTCACAGCTCACAATGTGAGAGCCATGGCCACTTCTATGGCTCATCTTCACTCTGTATCCATAGATCAGATCTGTCGAGCCGCCACCTGGGCCTCGGTTCATACCTTCACAGCCCATTACTGTTTGGACAAGGACTCCCACCGGGATGCCTTGTTTGGTCAGGCTGTCCTCAAACACCTGTTCCATACTTGAACAACTCCTGCCCACCTTCCCAGGATGGATGCCTGAGATCCATACGAAGATGGCGAACCCTTGGAAGGGGATCTCCCAGGCATCTTAGCTAGGGAGTCCCCATATGTGAGGACTTATTCCTGCTTGTTCCTGGAGATAGCACAGTTACTTACCTGTAACAGGTGATCTCTGGGAACAGCAGGAATTAGTCCTCACAACCCACCCACCTCGCCTAGGAGTTGTATCTTCTATCTATCTTCCTTTCCTCTCTCTATTGTCTCAGCTATAAACTCGAACTGAGGAGAGCTGGTCAGGAAGGCGGGAAGGCAGCGCGCATGTGCAGTGGGAGGCCCCAAAAGCTTCCTTTCTGGGAAGCTGGGGAGCTTTCCCGCGCAGGCTCCGTCGGTTCCGACGTACCCATATGTGAGGACTAATTCCTGCTGTTCCCAGAGATCACCTGTTACAGGTAAGTAACTGTGCTTCCTTAGCGTCCCTCTAGTCCAGTCCCGGAAAGATAGAGTTGTCAACCTCCACTAGCAGCTTTGGAGACTGAAAGATGTCATCGTCGTGATGTCACTGGTACAAATAGGCTCGCTCCGCCCCCTTTCACCAGTACTTTCAGTCTCCAAGCAGCTTGGAGGTTCTGAGCCCAGGACTGGGCTCAGAGGGACAAATAAGCAGAGCTTAATCTTTTTCTTTAGTTCATGTTTTGTTTTTAAATTTAGATTTTCTGGCTCTTTGGGTGCCTGCTGCTGCTATAGAGATCTGTTCTGCTGAGACTGTACTCTCCTTTCTCTGCTCCCTAACCCCCTCCCCCCCTCCCCTCCCTGCCTCAGCATTGAAACAAGCATTGCAGTAGCACAGGAGTGTGCCTGCTTTTGCCTCCCTGCCCCCGAACCCACTTGGAAGGGTGAGGAGCAGGTAGAAGGCTATATAGAGACTCCCAGCAGCAGGCAGTGGTTATTACCACAGGATTTTGAGTCTCTCCAGGAGCTGATGCTGCTTTGAAAGCTGTGCTTCTGAGGGGTCCAGCGCTGCCCTTCTTCTCTCTCTCCCGAGGTCTGGTGAGTACTCTGGACTTTGGGGTTTACCTGGGGGAGGTATTTGGGGGTTAGTTGAGGTGTTTTGGCAGCTCCTTAGGAGTCAGGGAGGCCTAGCCGCGTAATTTTTCGCGCCGAAAAAGTGGCGGCGGCCATTTTGAATTTTTCATTTTCAAAGTCATTTTTTTAGGGTTTAACAGCTTCGTTTTGAAAAAAGGTGGTTAGGGGGCAGCTAGTTACATCTTGCTTGATTGATCACTGCCAAAAAGTAAAAAAAAAAAAAAAAAAACGCGTTTAAATTGGAGCTTGTCTTGTGGCTGTGCAAGGCTCTGTGCAAGGCTCTTTTACTGGCATTGAAGCGCTGTTACTTACCATGCCTGCCAAACCACGCTGCTTGGTCTGTGGGGTGCGGCGTGGGGAGCTTCTGGACACTGGCGTTTGTAAAACATGCTCTTTAGAGGCCATGGGCATGGAGAAGTCCTTGGGGGAAGGTTCTCAGGACCACGAGACCGCGTCTCAGAATGGCAGGGGTTCTGACCCTCCTTCCTTGCCTGCTTCGGAACCGGTAGCGGGTCCGTCCTCTGCTTCCAGTGTTCCCTTGGTGCCAGAAGGATCCCAGGGGTCTGGGATTCCAGGTCTCCCTTCCGAATTCCTCTCCTTGATGCAGAAGGCGTTTGCCTTGCTGCAGACGGACAGGGGGGTTCAGTCTCCCGGTCCTTCTAGCAGGAAAAGGAGTCGAGCTGCCGGTCTTCAGGAAGGGGAGATGACGCTACCCAAGAGGCGACGGGATGATTTGGAACCGCAGTCGCCTGCCCTTCTAGAGGAGGACCAGGGGATGCCGGACCTTGATGATGAGGTCTCGGATGACGACTTGGAAGATGGTGAGTTGTTGGAGGAGGAGCAACAGAGCAGGGTGGTCCGTGTTTTTCGGCGAGAGGAGCTCCCTGCCTTAATTTCCGAGACACTCAAAGTTTTAAATATGCCTGTGGGGTCCACACCCTCAGAAGAGGCGTTGGAGGATCCGCTGTTGCAGGCTGTGCGCACCTCGCAGCGGGTGTTCCCTATCCATAGAGTCTTTCGGAATATGATTCAGGAGGAATGGGACGCGCCGGAGTCGGCGTTGCGCGGAACCAGGGCTTTGGACCGCTTGTACCCGCTCTCGGAACAGGATAAGTTGATATTTCGGTCTCCAAGGGTTGATGCCGCGGTGGCTGCTGTCACGAAGAAGACCACCATTCCGGTGGAAGGAGCGGCGGCATTGAAGGATGGCCAGGATAGGAGGTTGGATACCTTGCTGAAGCAGGTGTTCGACATGAGTGCCTTTTCCCTGCAGGCCTCCATAGCGGGGGCGTGGGTGGCGAGAGGCTGTTTACGCTGGTCTCAACGTCTTCAGGGCTCCCTCTCAGACGACCAGATGGCGGATACGTCTCGACTGTCCGATGTTCATTATGATCTAATTCGTGGCCTAGCTAAATGTATGGCTTCTGTAGTCGCGGCTCGCCGTTCTTTGTGGCTCCGAAACTGGTTGGCGGATAGTTCGTCCAAGGCTCGGCTCAGTAAGCTTCCCTTCCGGGGCAAGCTCCTCTTTGGAGAGGATCTTGAGAAGTTGGTTAAGGACCTCGGGGAGTCCAAAGGGGGGCGTCTCCCTGAGGATAGACCGAAACAGACTCGAGGAGGATCGGCATCTAGTTGCCTCTCGAGGGATTTTCGCAAGTTTCGCACATCTCGCTTTCAACAATCGCAGCGGAGCAGGTTTCCAGCGCGGAGTCAGTCCTTTCGAGGGTTTCGGGGGGCAGGCAGGGGTTTTGGTCCCTACCAGTCTTCCGGTGCGAACAAGAAATCACAATGAGATGAGGCGGGCCCAGGTAGTGGAGGTGCCCGTGGGAGGCAGGTTGCGGGAGTTCTACCCTGCCTGGGTCCAGATTATATCAGACCGGTGGGTCTTAGAAGTCATTCGGGACGGCTATGCTCTAGAGTTTCAGTGTCCAGTGCGAGATTCCTTTGTTCGTTCCCCCTGCAAGGCGCCTCGGAAGCGCCGAGCGGGTGCGGACACCTTGAGACGTCTCCAACGGCTCGGGGCAGTCGTACCCGTTCCGATCGACCAGTGCGGCGCAGGACGATACTCCATTTATTTCGTGGTCCCCAAAAAGGGAGATACGTTTCGGCCAATTCTCGATCTCAAGAGGGTGAATCGTTGTCTCCGAGTGTCCCACTTCCGCATGGAGACCTTGCGCTCCGTCATTGCGGCCGTTCGCGAGGGCGAATTTCTTACGTCCTTGGATCTGACGGAGGCTTATCTTCACATTCCCGTGCGGAGGGAGCATCAACGTTTTCTGCGCTTTGCTGTACCGATGGGACACTTTCAGTTCCGGGCGTTGCCTTTTGGTCTGGCGACGGCTCCTCGGACATTCACAAAGATTATGGTGGTTGTAGCGGCTGCGCTGCGCAGAGAAGGGATCCTGGTGCACCCGTACCTGGACGACTGGTTGATTTGGGCAAAGTCCAGGGAGGAAAGCGTGGGGGCCACCGCTTGAGTGGTGGAGTTCTTGGAGAGCCTCGGTTGGGTAGTGAACGGGGCAAAGAGTCAGCTGTCCCCCTCGCAGAGCCTAGATTACCTGGGGGCGCGCTTCGAGACTCGACAAGGTCGGGTCTTTCTTCCCAGCTCAAGGGCGCAGGCCTTGCGCGACCTGGTGCGGCGGTTTCTGGGGCTTCGAGCGCCGACGGCTTGGCAGTACCTACAGTTACTGGGGACCATGGCGGCTACAATAGACTTAGTGTTGTGGGCCAGAGCTCACATGCGGCCGTTGCAGAGTGCTCTCCTCAGGCGCTGGTCTCATCAGAGAGATGCGTTGTCGCAGTCTCTGCCCTGTCCGGCGGCGGTGAAGGGCAGCCTACTTTGGTGGTTGCATCCCGACAGCCTGACGCAGGGCGTCCCCCTGGAGCCTCCGTGCTGGCGGTTGCTCACGACGACGGATGCGAGTCTCGCAGGATGGGGGGCTCATCTCGAAGGCTCGTTTGCGCAAGGAACGTGGTCAAAGGAGGAACGTCTATGGTCCATAAACCGTCTGGAAATGCGCGCAGTGTTTCAGGCTCTTCTGGCTTTTCAGCAGAAACTGCGGCAGGCGGCGGTGCGCGTGCTGTCGGACAACGCGACCACGGTGGCATATATAAATCGGCAGGGCGGCACGGGCAGTGCGGCCCTAGAGGAAGAGGCGTGTGTGCTGCTGGCCTGGGCAGAAAGGAATTTACTGGCCCTGTCGGCTCAGCACGTCGCCGGAGTCGCCAACGTCGAGGCGGATTATCTGAGTCGGTGCCGCGTGGATCCGGGGGAGTGGGCTCTGCACCCTGACATTTTCGCGATGATTGTGCGCTGTTGGGGGCTTCCGGTGATGGATCTCATGGCCACCTTGCGGTCGGCAAAGGTGGAGAGATTCTTCAGCAGGCGGAAAGAGTGGATGGCGGAGGGCCTGGATGCCTTGGCGCAGCCGTGGCCGGTGGGGGGCCTACTGTATGTGTTCCCTCCCTGGGCGCTGATTGGCAAGGTGGTTCAGCGCATCGAGCGACACAAGGGCCAGGTGGTCCTGATAGCGCCCGATTGGCCGAGGAGACCGTGGTATGCGGATTTGGTTCGTCTGTTGGCCGACGTTCCGTGGAGGTTACCTCTTCGGGAGGACCTGTTGCTTCAGGGTCCCTTGCGCATGCCTCAGGTGGGTCGGTTCTCGCTTACGGCTTGGCTCTTGAGCGGGTGCGGTTGATGGCCCGTGGATACTCGGCGGCGGTTATAGGCGTCGGAGGTCGACTTCCCTGGCTTATATCCGAGTTTGGCGTGTCTTTGAGAACTGGTGTTCCGATCTCTCTCTCAATCCCTTACGAGCTTCGGTGTCCGATGTTCTTTCCTTTTTGCAGGCTGGATTGGATAAGGGCCTCTCGGCCAGCTCCTTACGGGTGCAGTTGGCGGCTCTCTCCTGTTTTCGTGGAAAGATTCAAGGGCAGGTAATCGCAGCGCATGGCGATATTCGTCGGTTCTTGCGAGCGGTGTTGTTGCTCAGACCGCCGAGGCGGACTGTTCTTCCTCCGTGGGATCTTAATTTGGTCCTGAACGCCTTGGTTGGGGAACCCTTCGAGCCATTAGGACGGGCTTCGCTCAAGGATTTGACGCTCAAGACTGTGTTTCTCGTGGCAATATGTTCCGCCAGGAGGATTTCCGAGTTGCAAGCGCTCTCTTGCCGGGAGCCTTTTTTGACTTTCTCTGCGGACAAGGTGGTCTTGCGTACGGTACCCGCCTTTTTGCCAAAGGTGGTGTCCGCTTTTCATTTTAATCAAGTGGTGGCGCTCCCGGTGTTTTCGGTGGAGCAGGGAGCTCAGGCAGGTGGACGTTTGCACCGGTTGGATGTGCGGAGAGTGCTCAAGAGGTATCTTGGTCGTACGGTGTCGTTTCGGAAGTCGGACAGGCTTTTTGTCGCGTTCGGAGGCCCGCGAAAGGGAGAAGCGGCGGCAAAGTCTTCCATTTCTCGGTGGCTGAAGGAGGCGATTGCTTCGGCCTACATTTTGAGAGGCAGAGCGGTGCTGGTAGGGTTGCGGGCGCATTCCACGAGAGCGCAGGCAGCCTCGTGGGCGGAAGTCAGCCTAGTGCCGGCGGCCGATATTTGTAGGGCGGCGACCTGGTCCTCGTTGCATTCCTTTGCTCGGCATTATCGCTTGGATGTGCAGGCGCGCGGGGATAGTTGTTTTGGTTCAGCCGTCCTTCAGGCTGGGCTCTCGGGCCCCTCCCGTTGAGATTTACTGCTTTGTTACATCCTCTATCTTTCCGGGACTGGACTAGAGGGACGCTAAGGAAGAGTAAATTAGACTTACCTGCTAATTGTTGTTCCTTAAGGAACTCTAGTCCAGTCCCGGATCCCTCCCGTTCAGTGGGTATTCGCCAGCCTGAAGTGTCCACAGGCGGGGGAGAGTGAGATTGACAGCTGCTGTACCCGTACGGCGGGGAAACACAGAAAGTAAATGTTAAAGTATAAAATGAGAAAACAACCAAAATGCTTTTCAGGGCGCTCTGGGGGTAGCAGAGATGGGAAGCGCTCTCAGAGGGGATCTCTGTGGTGTTGGCGGCAGGCGGCTGGGGCGCAGAGGAACCGGGCTACCGCCCTTCCGTTCCACGTCCGTTTTAGGGCGCGCCCTGGCTCTATCTTTTTTCTTAGAGAAGTATTTCTATCTGTACATAATTACATAATTGTTTTGTATACGTTTTTGAAATAGCTACTTATTTGTTGCTCTGCTGAGTCTGCTTTGTCAATAGGTGCTGGTGAAAGGGGGCGGAGCGAGCCTATTTGTACCAGTGACATCACGACGATGACATCTTTCAGTCTCCAAAGCTGCTAGTGGAGGTTGACAACTCTATCTTTCCGGGACTGGACTAGAGTTCCTTAAGGAACAACAATTAGCAGGTAAGTCTAATTTACTCTTTACTAATTGGTGAAGCACTAGAAAAGCTGGTCGAAGGCCTAGGGGACTCTAAGGAAGGATATTTGCCAGAGGATAAGCCGAAGGATCCTCAGCAGGGGATCCTCCAGCGGGGACAGCTTGGGAATTTCCGGCATAACTGGTTTGTCCCATATCAGAGAGGCAGATACAGTCCTAGAGGTCAACCTTTTTTGAGGTTACCGGAGGACCAGTCGGGGCAGTTTCTCTTCTCTGCCGGTTCCAGCCAAGAAGCCACAATGATGCCAGGGTGGCCCAGATGGAGGTGGTGATTGGAAGTCGGTTACAGCAGTTTTATCCAGTTTGGTTCAGAATCACATAAGAACATAAGATATGCCATACTGGGTCAGACCAAGGTCCATCAAGCCCAGTATCCTGTTTCCAACAGTGGCCAATCTAGGTCATACGTACCTAGCAGTTTCCCCAAAAGACACAGGTTCCACAATGCTTATACTGTGTCGAGCATTGATATCCTGGGTCCCTTCTTAATAATGGTTTATGGACCTTTCCTCCAGGAACTTGTCCAAACCTTTTTTTAAACCCAGCTACACTAACAGCCTTTACTACATCCTCCGGTAACAAATTCCAGAGTTTGATTACACATTGAGTGAAAAAATATTTTCTCTTATTTGTCTTAAATAGTTTACCCTGTAGCTTCATTACATGTCCCCTAGTCTTTCTATATTCTGATAACGTAAACAATCGATCTACGTTTACCCGTTCCACTCCATTCATGAATTTATAGACCTCTATCATATCTCCCCTCAGCCGTCTCTTTTCCAGGTTGAAGAGCCCTAACCTTTGTAGCCTCTCTTCAGAGGAGTAGCCTTCCATCCCCTTTACCATTTTGGTGGCTCTTCTCTGTACCTTTTCTAATAACGCTATATCTTTTTTTTAAGATACGGCGACCAGAATTGCACACAATATTCAAGGTGCGGTCGTACCATGGAACGATACAGAGGCATTATAATATCCTTTGTTTTATTTTCCATTCCTTTCCTTATGATACCTAGCATTCTATTTGCTTTTTTGGCCGCCGCTGCACACTGGGCGGAGGGTTTTAACATGTTATCCACGATGACTCCTAAATCTTTTTCCTGGGTGGTGGTTCCCAATGTGGAACCTTGCATCGTGTAACCATAGTGTGGGTTGTTATTTCCTAGATGCATAACTTTGCACTTGTCCACATTAAATTTCATCTGCTATTTGGATGCCCAGTCTTCCAATTTATCAAGATCCTTCTGCAGTTTTCCACAGTCCTCTTGGCTTTTAACAACTTTAAACAGTTTTGTGTCATCTGCAAATTTGATAACCTCCCTCGTTATTCCCTTTTCCAGGTCATTTATGAATATGTCAAAAAGCAGCGGACCCCGTACAGATTCCTGGGGTACTCCACTATTCACCTTTTTCCATTGGGAAAATTGGCCATTTAGCTCTACCCTCTGCTTTCTATCTTTTAACCAGTTCCTGATCCACAATAGTACACTGCCTCCTATCCCATGACTTTTTAGTTTTGTCAAAAGTCTCTGATGAGGGACCTTGTCAAAGGCTTTCTGAAAGTCCAGATACACTATATCAACCGACTCACCTTTGTCCACCTGTTTAGTCACACCTTCAAAAAACCATATCAGATTAGTAAGACAAGATCTTCCTTGACTAAAGTCATGTTGGCTGTCTCCCATTAGGTCATGACTATCTTCATGCTGTGTAATTTTGTTCTTTATGATGGTCCTACCATTTTCCTCAGTACTGACGTCAGGCTCACCGGTCTGTAATTTCCCAGATCACCCCTGGAACCCTTTTTAAAAATTGGCGTTACATTGGCGACCCTCCAATCTTCAGGTATTACAGATGATTTTAATGAAAGTTCACAGATTACTAATAGCAGGTCTGCAATCTCATATTTCAGTTCTTTCAACACTTTGGATGTATACCGGTCCAGGTGATTTGCTACTATTCAGCTTATCAAATAATAATAAGCCCACCAATGGGTTCTGGAAATTATTCAAGAGGGGTATGTGCTGGAGTTAACCCGCCCCCTCTCCGATGCCATTGTCCTCTTACCCTGCAGGGTGCCGGGGAAGGCAGAGGCAGTGCACTACACCCTTCAGCGCTTGTTGCAGTTGGAAGTGGTGGTGCTGGCGCCCCGAGACTAGTGCAGATGAGGTCGATGCTCCATCTATTTTGTAGTCCCAAAAAAGGAAGGGACCTCCTGGCTTATTCTTGACCTTAAGCATGTGAATTGCGTGATGCGCATGCTACACTTCTGATTGGAAACTTTGCTCTTGGTTATTTTGGCAGTGCATCAAGGAGAGTTCCTTTCAGCCCTGGACTTAGCAGAAGCCTACTTGCATATACACACCCAGCCGGATAATCAACGGTACCTACGTTTTGCGGTTCCGGTTCCAGTTGCGGTTTTTCAGTTCCGGGCTGTACTGTTTTGCCTAGCCTCCATACTGTGTACATTAGCAAGGTCATGATGGTGGTGGCGGTGACCTTACAGAAGGAAGAGGTACTGGTTCACACCTTCATCCGAGCGAAGTCGGAGGCCGAAGGGCGGACGGCCACGCAGCGGATGGTGGCGTTTTTACAAGGCCTAGGCTGGGTGGTGAATTTGGCCAGAAATCAGCTGCAACCGGTACGGTGACCCGTCTATCTGGGGGCTCAGTTCGATACTCAAGCGGGGATGCTCTAATATCACCTTAAACAATGTACATGCTTGATGTAAATCTTTAACCTTTGCAGCTGCTCCTTTTAGGTTTTTTTTAAATATTTTCCTCATTTTATCAGACTCCCTTTTGAAAGTTAAAAGGTAGTACTGTGGATTTCCTTGCTGTTTGTCTTCCATTTATTAAATTAAAGGCGATCATGCTATGATCACTATTGCCAAGTGGCCCCAAAACCCTTATCTCTTGCACCAGATCCTATGTTCCACTAAGGACTAGATCCAAAATAGCTTCCCCTCTTGTCAATTCATGAACCAGCTGCTCCAAGAAGCAGTCATTTATTTTATCTAGAAACTTTATCTCTCAAGCACGTCCTGTTGTGACATTGACCCAGTTGATACCAGGGTAATTGAAATCACCCATTATTACTGTGTTGTAACTTTTGTTAGCTTCCCTGAATTCTTTTAGCATTTCATCATCCATCTGTTCATTCTGGCCAGGCGGTCAGTAGTACACCCCCACTGCCATTACGTTTCACTTTTTACATGGAACGTCTGTCCATAGAGATCCATAGGAGTGGAGGAGTAGTCTAATGGTTAGAGCACTGGCTTAAGAACCAAGAGATCAGGGTTTGATTTCCACTAGCACTCCTTGTGGACTTGGGCAAATCACTTAACCCTCTGTTGCCTAAGAAAATTCCAAGTTATCAATGTCCCTGTTTAATGTACATTACCAAGTTTGTTATAATGTAAATTGCTTTGATTGAAATGATAAAGCGGTATAAAAGACCTGTTAAATAAATAAATAGTGTATTTTGTTTCCTGCAAAACTTTAATCCTATTTGATTCAATGCCCTCTCTAACATAGAGCGCAACTCCTTCGCCAGTTTGATCTATTCTGTCATTGCGATAAAGTTTGTACCCAGGTAACAGTGTCCCATTGGTTGTCTTCCTTCCACTAGGTTTTTGAGATGCCAATCATATCTAAACCTTTCATTTAGTGTTATATATTCCAGCTCTCCTATCTCATTTTTTAGATTTCTAGCATTTGCATACAGGCATATTAGAGGTTGTATTTTATTCATATTAATCTGGTTATCAGTTGATAGGTGTTATTTGGAATCTTTCGGCTCTGTCCTGAAGGGCATCTGGATTACTTTTATCTTTATTGGACTCTCTCTGTTGGGATGCCCTAACTTCCCTGTTTGCTAGTATCCTTCAGGATACATCCTTCTGAACCATACGCTCCTGTGCGACAGTCGGCTTTCACCTACTATCTAGTTTAAAAGCTGCTGTATCTCCTTTGTAAAGGTTAATGCCCGCAGCCTGGTTCCATACCGTTTAAGGTAGAGCCCATCCCTTCAGAAGAGCTCCTCTCTTCCCTAAAATGTTGTCAAGTTACTAACAAATCCAAAACCCTCCTCTTTGTACCATCGTCTCATCCACACATTGAGACTCCGGAGCTCTGCCTGCCTTTTGGGTGCTGCATGAGGAATGGGGGAAGCATTTCAGAGAATGCTACCTTGGAAGTTCTGGGTTTCAACTTCCTACCTAAAAGCCTAAATTTGGCTCCAGAACCTCCCTCCCACACTTTACTATGTCATTGGTGCCAACATGTACCAAGACAGTAGACTCTTCCCCAGCACTATCTAAAACCTTGTCTAGGTGGCGCATCAGGCAGGCATGTTACCAGATGGTCCTCACGTCCACCAACCATCCAGCTATTTACATGCTTAATGATTGAATTGCCAACTATAGCAGCTGTCCTAACCCTTCCCTAATGAACACATGGCCCTGAAAAAACCTCCTTGATGCGAGAGGGTTTTAATTCTCCTGGCAGACAGGTCAAAGCTACAGGATCACTTTCTGCCACACCAGGGTTTTGCTCTCCTTTTCACGTGACCTCTCTCCTCCATGGCAACTGAAAGGCTGCGAGCTTGGAGGTGGGACTTCAGTACTACATCCCTGTAGATCTCATCTATGTACCTATCTGTCTTCCTTATGTCCTCCACTACTCTAGCCTCCAGAGATCAGGCTTGTTCTCTGAGGGCAAAGAGCTCCTTGCACCTAGTGCACACATAAGACACCTCACCAACTGGGAGAAAATCATACATGTGACACTCAATGCAAAAGAATGGATAGCTCCCATCTCGCTGTTAGACTGTTGATTGTATCTTAGTTTTAAGGTTTTGTTTAGCTTTTTAAGTTGTTTACTTAAAGTTGCTAGGGATGCTTGTACTAATTATTTATTTATTTATTTATTTATTTTATTTAGCTGTGCTTATATACCACTTTTCAGCGGGTCAAAGCTGTTTACAGATATATTCTAACAGGCACTTTTTATTCCCTCGTCCCCAAAGGCTCACAGTCTAAGCGTATTTGAGGCAATGGAGGGTTAAGTGACTTCACAAGGCCACAAGGAGTGGCCATGGGACTAGAGACCCCAGTCCCTCCGGCCTGAGGTTACTTGTCCCTACGTGAAATTGAACCCCCTGGCCCTCCAGCCTGAGGTAACCTGTCCCAACCACTGAGCCACTCCTATACCAATTACTTTTAAGGGACTTTGTTCGCCTTTGATTAATTAACTTAATGACCTTAATCTATTCCTGGTGATGATAACCAGCTGAACCGGAACATGACTTTGACCACCATTCCCCCTTTAATAGGTTTAAAAGCCTATAAAACTAGGATTATGCCTGGGGTGGGTGGGAGGGAATTAATACTTAGTAAAGGCTAGCTTGCTACACAGGTCCCAGACCTGTGTTTGTAAGGTAATCTGTTACAATTTCCTGTGTTCACATAGCCCTTGATTTGATAGAGGGAGCCTTTCAAATTGCCGCTTTGACCTTTCACTTGACTTTAACATCTATTTAAAACAAATTCCCAGATTTCTTGCCTCCTAAATGGAAGGCCTTTTTATAAAAGTATCTAGAAACAATTTATTTCCTTCAATGCAAACAATATTTTACCCTGTTCATTCTTCTTTGCTCAGCTATACTCTGATTTGATTTAAATTAAAAGCTTCATGCTGATACTAGTCCCTGACTGAGTTTTAAATTTAAACTAAAAGCTCTCTGCTGGTTTTAAGAGTAAACTAAAAGCTTAAACTGAAAGCTCTCTGTATTGTATTTTTTAAATCTGCACGCATAACTTTGCAATCCACCTATGCGTTGCCAAAACTCTGCCCCGTGCATGCCCACGGTGAAAGTGCATGCAATTGGCCTGACAAGTACTTTCAGAAATGGGCACTACACTGCATTAAACACTTGTGTAGTGCCCATTTTGCTCACATATATGACTAAAATACCTAGATTTACATATGTAAATCTAGGTGTGTCTTATAAAATTATCCCTTAGGCGACTACTCCATTTCAGTTCTGAATGTGTAGCCTAATGATTAAAGCAGGGAAATGAGGACTAGGAACACCAGAGTTCAAATCATGCTGCTGCTCTTTGGATCTTGGATAAAGTCATTTAACCCTCCGTTGCCTCAGGCACAAACTTAGATTGTAAATCCTATGGCGACAGAAGAATACAAATTGTTCCTAAATGTAATTTCACCTTGAGCTGTTCTTGAAAAAAGGTGAGCCCTTGCCTTGTTTTATTTATTCAAAGACATTTCTATTTCCCCAATCCAGATATTCTTAGTAGATTCCATTATGACATAAGAAATATTATCATTTTTATAATGCTTTACAGACACATATGACAGTCACACTCTGAAAAGAAAGAAAGGCAGACAGACAAGAAACATAAGTCATAGGGCCTTTAAATTAAAGCAGTGGGGCTAATTGCAATGATACAGGCCTAATGCAAATCTCTCAAAAGCTGGAGGTGTGGGGGGCATTGTTTTTGGGCCTGGAAAGGATGCCATATGTGATATGAATAGGATACTGTTTTAAAAGTTGAGGTAAGGAAATATGTTTTCAGGCTGGATTTGAAGCTAACAAGAGTGAATGCTTTTGTAGGCACGGAAAAGCAGTTTGACTCTGTGTCAAATTCCACATAAAATTTGATACAGTGATTCAAGAAGGAATTATACATTTGTATGAACATCGAAGGAAGATAACTAGATAAGTCATGTCATTCAATTCTAAACAGTCTGCAAAGGGAGAGAGTTCTTCCAGATTTTTTGAGGTTGCAGTAATCATTAAACCTTTATATGTTGTTATATTATAGGGAAGAACCATAAACCATCCCCAATAGTTAATGGAAGCCAGAGGGATTCTCAAAGCTTTTCCCAAAGTAAAAAGAGCAAGAGAAGACACAGAAAAACAGGACTCCAAAAAGAAACTAAAAGAGAATCAAGACGTTCAAGGTGAATCCAACAGTCTTATGATAGCAAATTTTGCCAAGCATTTTCCCCTATAAACAAAATGGGAACAGTCCTTTGTTAGATCTGGCCTTAAATATGTGCTTCATGAAATGGGACCAGGTCTCTCAGTTCACTTGTAACCTTTAATGTTTACTGCACCGCCTGTATTTTGTCTTTATATTTTCTGTAGCATGGCTGCAGCTGCATGCTGGTCTTCAGATACTTAAATGTTTGTGCTTTTACTTTTAATATTTATGACCTCGGCGTCACTAAGCAGTTAGGATTTTTGTTGGAGAGTGTCTGAGTATCAGCTGAGTTTTCTTGTGCTAGCAAGCAGAAGTATCACTTGCTCCAGCACCAGCTAAAAGCATAACAGGAATTTTCTATCTGGTTTCCCATTTGGAAGTGTGATGAGGAAGCTGCCCAGAGCCTAGAGAATACTGATAAAGGAAGGGAATTTACCCTAATCAAGGGACCTGTTTTGGCAGGTTACAGGAATAAAACTGCATATTTACCTAAAAGACAGGTTATTCCAGGCTGCAGTGGCCTGCAGAGAGCCTCTAGTGGAGATGAGGTGAAGGAGTATAAGCCCAGATTGAGAAACCCTTACGTCACTCCTAATTACTCAGCTGCCAGGAGGGAGTTTGACCACCAACACCTGGGGACTGCAAGGGAGGAGTTAGAAACTGGGAACTTTAAAACTAGAACAGAATATGCAGAGAGAAGACAAGGGAAGCTTAAGCCTGGACGACGACGAGAGCGAGGAGGCAAACCTGAGAGGAGGCTTGAAGGCAAGCGTGAGAGCAAGGAAAGAGGAGCTCTAAGAGATTCATATTCTTAGAGAGATTCCTAGGAGAAGCCAGCTTCAAGGGATTGGGGAAATCCAAAGGCTTGGAGAACTTCAGCTGGGAATCCTAAGAAGAGGTATGGAGCAGAAACCCTGAGGTCCAGGAATATAGACTGGAGGACAGGTTATAAAAGCTCCAATGAATACTGGCCAGAATATTTGAGAGGACAGCCTAATGCCAGCTTTAACCCAGGTATGAACTATGAAAATTTGTCTAACCTAAAGCAAGGCAAAGTGTTTAGACACAGTTCTTGTCCTAGTGAAGGTCAGTTAATAAAGCCCTCTGATCCAGCTCCTGATATAGAACCAATGCAAATAGAAGAACAGGCTATAATTACAGAGGAGGACGATAATCTCATGGACTGTTCTTTATGCAAGGTTGCTAGCACAGAGAAATCCTGAAAGGGGGATCAAACATAAAAAGGAAACGTTCTAGTAACTGGCACTAGACGTTTGTGTAAATACTTGTGCAGAGAAGGAAAAGAGCTGTTGATTGAAGCTTGTTAGCCAGCTGGTATCAGAGCAGCACACAGCTCAGGCTATGCACACGTTGGATACAAAAGTGCTTTGAATGAGAAAAGGAAAGCTGTTTTGGGGAAGAAACTTTTACTCTTTTGGTTTCCTTTACTCCAGCCTTGCTGAGCAGGTTTGTCAGCAGTGACTGAGAAAGACTTTCTATTGTTAATGGACTTTACAAGCAACTTGCTTTACCTTTCAGTTGTATTATTATTTTGAATATAAAATCCTGGAAAATACATCCTAAAGTGTTACCAAGTAGAATCTGTGTGCATCTGGATTTACCTCCTAAATAAATATTCTGTCACTACCTTACACTCGAGCCAACTACATTGTCTTCATTTACCTCAAAGGCAAGCACCACATGACTGGACTACCAGTACCATAATCCTTTGCAAGATAGCCAATCTGGAACATTGCTTAATTGGGGAACTCTATCTAACAAGCACGCCCCTCCATACACATGTAAGGGGCTATGGGCGTGACAGAAGGCCATGGATGGAGCTAGAGTAATAGTATTCACTTTACTGCATTGAGGGCCGTTAACAAGTCCGGTTTTAAGGATATCCCAAATGAATATGTATGAGATAGATTTGTATCCATACTACCTCCATTGTATGTAAATCTCTCTCATGCATCTTTATTGGGGGACACATTGGCGCCCCCCAAGAACTGGGAGTCATTACCACAGAACTAGTTTCCAGAGATTTTTTATAAAGAGTGTTTTTAGAGGGAAGTTGGGTGGATGTGTAGAATGCCCTCCCGATGGAAGTGGTGGGGGCAAATACAGTGACAGAATTCAAAATGGCATGGGACAGACACAGTGGATCTCTTCATAGCAACTGGATAAAATAAAAATACAATTAACTATCTCTTAAATGTCAACAAATAGGGATGATCTACATGGAGCGGTGGGTATACCTCTAATCAAAGACATGGGGAGGGGCAACCTGCACAGAGCGGCAGGTGCACCTACTCTTGCCGTCTTGCTTAGCAGACTAGATGGACCATGCTGGTCTTTATCTGCCATCAATATACTGTGTTACTCAAGGAGGCAGAGCTCCAACTGTCAGTAGGAATTTGGTGCTGACCAAAGACCACGTCGAATGAAAAGAGGAGAATTTTGGGTGCTACCGCTAGCCCTAAAAAGTCAAGAAGAGAGAGTGTATAATCCCAAGAGTGTACTTCCTGCCTCCTGGAAAAGCAGGGAAAGAGGAACTTAAGGCTTTATGTTCATGGGACGATGATATCTATCTGGAGTGCTGGGCCATCTGCCTGGTGAACCATACAAAGAAAGCTCTGCCTTCTGCTTGTAAATATCTAAAGCTGCATGGGGTAATGAATCAGCAGGGAAGTTGAGGAGCATGCAGACTCCAATGTTGATGCAGTAAGTGCTGTGTTAGAACGCTATACTAAGCTTCATCACACAGAATTCTAAAGCATACACTAAAAATAATGCCATAAATTTATGGCATGCAAATTATAGCTGTGTTTAAAAGCATGCTCTGTCAGAAAAAAACACAATTTTTATCACAATCATTAATTTACATTAATCTTCAGCGTTAATATATCAGTACCCATGACTGACGTGGTATTTAAAGGTGCGGAAGAATTGAAGGAAATATCAATAGATCGGGAAGATGTATTACAACTATTTGATAAACTGAAGAGTAGCAAATCACCTGTACCGGATAGTATACATCCAAGGGTGTTGAAAGAACTGAAATATGAGATTGCAGACCTGCTATTAGTAATCTGTGAACTATCATTAAAATCATCTGTAATACCTAAAGATTGGAGGATGGCCAACGTAACACCAATTTTTAAAAAGGGTTCCAGGGGTGATCCAGGTAACTACAGACCAGTGAGCCTGATGTCAGTACCGGGAAAAATGATAGAAACCATCATAAAGAACAAAATTGCTGAACATGTAGATATGATGGCTTAATGCGAGACAGCCTACATGACTTTAGACAAGGAAGATCTTGCCTTACTAATCTCTTACGTTTTTTTGAAGGTGTGAATAAACAGGTGGACAAAGGTGAGCCGGTTGATATAGTGTATTTGGACTTTCAGAAAGCGTTTGACAAGGTCCCTCATCAGAGACTTTTGGCAAAACTAAAGAGTCATGGGATAGGAGGCAGTGTATTATTGTGGATCAGGAACTGGTTAAAAGATAGAAAGCAGAGAGTAGGGCTAAATGGCCAATTTTCCCAATGGAGAAAGGTGAATAGTGGTGTAACTCAGGGATCTGTGCTGCGTCCGCTGCATTTTGACATATTCATAAATGACCTGGAAAAGGGAATAACGAGTGAGGTTATTAAATTTGCAGATGACACAAAACTATTTAAAGTTGCTAAAACCCATGAGGATTGTGGAAAATTGCAAGAGGATCTTGATAAATTGGAAGACTGAGCATCAAAATGGCAGATGAAATTTAATGTGGACAAGTGCAAAGTTATGCACCTATTTATTTATTTATTTACATTCTTTTATATACCGCGCTATTCTGCATCAGTGCGGTTTACATTGAACAAACTGAAATTACATTGAACAGGGCATTATAACTTGGAGATAACTATTTTACAGGGAACATGGGCTATGGAGGGTTAAATGGCTTGCCCAAGACCACAAGGAGCACCTGTGGGACTAGAAACCCCAGTCCTTCCGGCCCAAGGTTGCTGTCCTCTAGTGGGATTTGAACCCCCAACCTTCCGGCCTGAAGTACCTTGCCCCAACCACTAGGCCACTGCTCCACTCCTAGAATAACCCAAACTATGGTTACATGATGCAAGGTTCCACATTAGGAACCACCACCCAGGAAAACGATTTAGGCGTCATTGTGGATAACATGTTAAAACCCTCCACCCAGTGTGCAGCGGTGACCAAGAGAGCAAAAAGAATGCTAGGTATCATAAGGAAAGGAATGGAAAATAAAACAAAGGATATTATAATGCCTCTGTATCGTTGCATGGTGAGACCGCACTTTGAATATTGTGTGCAATTCTGGTCGTCGTATCTTAAAAAGGATATAGCGTTATTAGAAAAGGTTCAGAGAAGAGCCACTAAAATGGTAAAGGGGATGGAAGGATACTCCTATGAAGAAAGGCTAAAAAGGTTAGGGCTCTTTAACCTGGAAAAGAGACGGCTGAAGGGAGATATGATGGAAGTCTATAAATTAATGAATGCAGTGGAACGGGTAAACATAGATCGATTGTTTACGTTATGAGAATATAGAAAGACTAGGGGACATGCAATGAAGCTACAGGGTAAACTAAGACTAATAAAAGAAAATATTTTTTCACTCAACATGTAATCAAACTCTGGAATTTGTTACCGGAAGATGTAGTAAAGGCTGTTAGTGTAGCTGGGTTTAAAAAGGGTTTGGACAAGTTCCTGGAGGAAAGGTCCATAAACCATTATTAAAAAGGGATCCAGGATATCAATGTTTGACCCGATACAAGCATTGTGGAACCTGTGTCTTTTGGGGAAACTGCTAGGTACGTATGACCTAGATTGGCCACTGTTGGAAACAGGATACTGGGCTTGATGGACCCTTGGTCTGACCCAGTATGGCATATCTTATGTTCTTATGCTAGTGCCTTCATGTGCCTAGGGCATGAAATCAATTCATAATCAAATTCATAATCAAAAACGTCTAAAAATCTTTCAAAAAAGTATTCTTCCAAAAACTGTTTACTTAGCATTTCATGAAACCATCTGACATGGCACCATGTTTTATCTGTCTCCATCAGCATGAATTTGGATTTATTCCATGTAAAACTCTTCCTATAATATTTGATGGTCCTTCATAAAACCTAGGGTTTCATGTAACAGTCTTTTTATGGGCTATATGATATACTGTTTGTGTATCTCTTGCAGTTTATATGGAGCTATTTTTGATGGTTGCTATCAGAAAAAACAGTACACATTGTCGAGGTAATATATTGCTGTTTGTTGCATTATGTTTATGTTTATTTAACATTTGATATCTCGCCCTTCATGGTTATGGCAAGACTTGCAAATAAAGTTGCATATTTACTAAGGGACACGCTGGTGTTTAGACCGTGAAATTAATGCAGAGGCCTGCACTAACTTTAAGGGTGTGTGTGTTCACCTCCTGCCTATAGTGCGTTGCTTCGCACAGCACTGTGCCAACTGACATGTGGGTGCACTTAATGCCTCCCATGAGATGGCATTGTGTACCCATGCTAACAGCAATATTCGTAGTTAATGCACATCCATAACGCCCACCTAAGCAAATTGCGCCATCAGTGCTCATGTTCCACCCCTAACTTGCTCAGTCCATGGTCAGTTACAAGGGCTCCTAGCGCACACTAGTAAACATTTCCAAAAATGTCTCCCTTACTGTCGGTGCAAGAGCAGGGATTGATTCAAGCACTGATTGGAAGAGTGACATGGGAAATACAGGCCTGCCAGATTCCCCAACTCCTGCTTTGCTTTTAACCTATACGCCCACTCCGCAGAATTTCCCTTGTGGCCCATTAGGTTCCAGACCTCCTGATGTTCTCCGTTCCCAACAATCCTGATTTCTTCCCCCCAACAACCCCTCCTTTTGCTATCTGGTGTCCTGAGTCGACATCCCAGCTTTGAGCACTCCTTAGTCCAGGCAACCCTGGCCAGGGAGGCCCTCAACCAACCTTCAGTGATAGTCCAGACCCCTCTCCTAGATGCCTCTCATTCTCCGACCCACATCCAAAGGTTGGGTGGCAGGAGCGAGGCCCATTCCCTCCTGCCTCTGTCACCATCATCTTCCAAAGTGTCAGTACCTTAACCCCTAGTAATGCATTCCGATACAGCGCTAGGGATCAAGTATCACTGTTCCTTATCATTGACAAATACTGGCAAGATCTCTGCAAATCTAAAAGCAAATGTTTACTTCAATTCCAAGTGAATAAGTACCAGGGTTGCCTGTACCTTATGATCGGGAACCATTGGTGATGAAAGAAGAAGTTGAAGCAGCATTGAAAGCCTTATCAAAGAACAAAGCACCAGGCATTGATAGCGTTCCCATAGAAGTATTGCAGCAATCTGATGCAGCTGTTACCGTACTTACAAGGCTCTACCAAGAAATATGGAAGACAACATCATGGCCAACTGACTGGAAAAGATCTGTGTTTATACCAATACTAAAGAAAGGTGATCCAACTGACTGTGGAAATTATCGCACAATCGCTCTGATCCCACATGCCAGCAAGATTCTACTGAAGATTATTCAAAAGAGACTACAACCATACCTGGAACAAGAACTACCTGACGTGCAAGCAGGGTTCAGGAAAGTGCGAGGAACGAGAGACATCATTGTGAATGTGAGATGGATCCTTGAAAAAAGACTAAAGATTACCAAAAGGATATCTATTTGTGCTTTATCGACTATAGCAAGGCTTTTGACTGTGTAAACCATGAGAAACTCTGGGCCACATTAAGAAGCATGGGTATACCAGAACACCTGATCGTTCTCTTGCGAAATCTGTACATTGATCAAGAAGCAACAGTTCGAACGGAACAAGGAGAAACAGAATGGTTTAAAATAAGCAAAGGTGTAAGACAAGGCTGCATACTTTCCCCCTACCTGTTTAATTTATATGCAGAACAAATCATCAGAAAAGCAGGATTGTATGAAGATAACAGAGGTGTAAAGATTGGTGGAAGACTCATCAACAACCTTCGCTATGCTGATACCACCACATTACTGGCTGAAAGTGAAGATGATCTGAAACATTTGCTTCTCACAATCAAAGAACATAGTCTCAAAATGGGCCTGCACCTTAATGTAAAGAAGACAAAGATCATGACAACTGGCATAATCAACAGGTTCATCGTTGAAGGAGGAGAAATTGAAATTGTGAACAACTTTAACCTACTTGGATCAACTATCAATAAAGAAGCAACAAGCAGTCAAGAAATCAGACGCATTGCTCTTGGCAGAATGGCTATGAAAGACCTAGATAAGATTCTCAAGAGCAGAGATGTCTCTCTCCATACAAAGATTCGACTTGTTCAAGCCATGGTATTTTCAATAACATCATATGGATGTGAAAGCTGGACAGTGAAAAAGACAGACAGGAAGAAAACTGATGCCTTTGAATTATGGTGCTGGCGGCGAATACTGTGTATACCATGGACTGCCCGAAGAACAAACCAGTCGGTACTAGAGGAGATCAAACCTAAGCTTTCTTTAGAAGCTCAGATGACAAGACTTTGACTTTCATACTTTGGACACATCATGCGAAGAGAGAGATCATTAGAGAAAGACATCATGCTTGTCAAGGTAGAAGGTCAACGCAAAAGAGGAAGGCCAGCAATGAGATGGATCGATACAATAACAGCAGCTATGGGTACCAGTCTGTCAACAATGAGCCGCCTGACTGAAGACCGAACACAATTTAGGATAGCTATCCAGAGGGTCGCCATGAGTCAACTCTGACTCGACGGCACTTAACAACAACAACAACAAGTTTCAGGAATTTAGTGTCCCTGGCCAGTAGACCGTATATGAACTGAGGGCACACTCAGATTTCTGTAGGCAAGCTAAAGTTTCCTAATCTTATAACCAACATTTAGGTTGTTTGCCATTAGACTGTAGATGAATGTGGCTGTGAGCAGATAGAAATGTGATAGAGACAGAAAGATAGGAGGAGCAAGGGTTTTTTTTCCCCCTGTTTCTTTTGTATTTGTCCCCCTCCCTTGGTGCAGTTACCCTAACACACCACAGTGCCCCAAGTATTTTAAGAGAATAAAACAGGTAAGCAATAGCCAAGGAAATTTTATATTAAAAAAACAGCCAAATAGTAAAGTTACAAATCTTAGCTTTGTAGAGTCTCTTGAAGTTGTGATGGCAATTACTGGATAAGATCCATTTCACAAAATTCAGAAGTTCACAAATAGAGGAACACAGAACAGAAGATACGATAAAGCTAAAAGAGACAAAAAGAGAAACAAGGATAGCAAAATCAAAGGCAGAAGAAAAGATCTTAAGCACGGAGACAAAACTTTTTTCAGGCTTATTTGGAAGATCAGAGGTGTAATCTCAAGCTCAAAAGTGCCGAGAATGGATTCATAGAAAGTGACATTGAAAAAGCAAAAATGCTAAACAAATACTTTTGTTTTTATAAAAGAAAATCCTGGAGAAGGACCACCTGTGATTGATAAATATACAAATGGGAATGGAGTAGATACTACACCATTCACAGAAGATGATATGTTTGAACATCTTGCAAAACTAAAAGTGGACAAGGCCTTAGGAGCAGATGAGATACATCCCAGGATACTGAAAGAGCTCAGAGAGCTTCTTGCTGGGCCTTTAAAGGATGTTTTTAATAGATCCTTGGGGACGGGAGAAGTTCCACAGGACTGGAGAAGGGCTGATGTGGTACCTCTTCACAAAAGTGGCAATAGGAAAGAAGTGACAAACTACAGGCCAGTAAGCCTTACCTCGGTGGCAGGAAAAGTGATGGAGGCACAGAGGCGGCTCTATAATGAGGCAAAGTGAGGCGGCTGCCTCAAGCAGCAAAGTTTTGAGGGTGGCAAAAATGCCCCCAAAACAGCTACCTCACTTCACCTTCAAAAGTAAAAAAAAGAAATAAACAAGTGCACGTTGCTGCCGCTGCCGAGTACACTTTAAGGCATCAGCAAACTCACTCTCTTCTCTTCCTGCAGCCATGGCTCCTGCCTCTTAGAACCGTGGTTGTGCTATGCGGGTGATCTGAATTTTAAATTAAAGTGAAGCCGGTGCGGAGCCTTCTCTCCTCTTGAAGGATTCCGTGCAACTTCGTCCTGCCCCCAAAGGAAGTTATGCGTGGGGCCCTTTATCGAGGTGGGAAAGCTCTGCACCGGCTTCACTTATTTAAAATTCAGATCACTCGCATAGCACAGCTGCGGTTCTAAGAGGCAGGAGGAGAAGAGAGTGAGTTTGCCATTGCCGCAAAGTGTACTTGGCAGCGGCAGCAACTTGTGCACTACTTTAATTTAAGCTACAGATCATCGGCGAGGTGGTGAGAAAAACGTAGGACTGCTAATGGGCTATCGGGGGGGGAGCTAGGACTGGAAATGGGCTGATGGGGGGGTTAGAATTGGAAATGGGCTAATCAGGAGGGGGGACTAGGACTGCTAATGGGCTATGGGGGGGAGCTAGGACTGGAAATGAGCTGATGGGGGGTTAGAACTGGAAATTGGCTGATCAGGAGGGGGTACTAGGACTGCTAATGGGCTATCGGGGGGGGGGGCTAGGACTGGAAATGGGCTGATGGGAGGTTAGAACTGGAAATGGGCTGATCGGCAGGGGACTAGGACTGGTAATGGGCTGATTGGGGGGCTAGGACTGCAGTGGGCTGATAAGGGGGATAGGACTGGAAATGGGCTGGGACTGGAAATGGGCTAATGGGGGAGGGGAGGAGAGTGCTGCTGGCCCTGGAAGAAAACTAGGGGCTAGGGCTACAAATGGGCTGATGTGGGGGGATGGTAGAATAGGACTGGAAGGGAGCGGATACTGAGAGGGTCTGCCAGGGGAAGGAGGGGGCAGGAAGGGAGCTGACACAGTGGAAGGAAGGGGCTGGAATGGAGCTAACACCTGGGATGTACTGAAGGGGGACTGGAAGGGAGCTGACACTTGGGGATGTGAGTGGTAGGTGGCTGGGTAATGGGGAGGAGGCCGGAAGGGAGCTGACATGTGAATGGCACTGGAAGGGGGATGGACAGAGGGTAGAGCGACTGGAAGGGAGCTGACTGGGGGGGGGGGAGGTGGCACTGAGAGTGGATGTGAGCTGATACCTGGGATGGTATTTGGACTAGAAGGGGCTGGACAGTGGGGAAAGGGGAGGGGGGACTGGAAGGGAATGGAACCAGTGGCAGTCATGGGAATGCAAGGTGATTGACATTGGAAGGTACTGGGAGGGGAAGACTGGAAAGGGAACTGATACTGGGGAGGGTTACTGGAACTGGAAATGGGCTGATGGAAGGCAGTGAAGAAAACAAAAGAAGAGATAAGAAATGGCAGATGGACCATGGACCATAGACCACAGAAAGAGAGCTAAGAGAAGACAGGAAAGCAGAAGCCTCAGATCGGGACCAGCATGATCAGAGAATTAAATGATCAGACAACAACGGTAGAAAAAATAATTTTATTTAATTTTAGTGATTGGACTTTGTGCTATTTTTATATTTTACATAGTATTGGGGAACGGCATCTCTTATTTATCTGATGTTGCACTGCATCTGGACTCTTACTACTTGGGGTTTCAGTTTAAATTTTGTCTACATATTTTTATTTTTACTTTAGATTGTGGTTACTTATTCTGTACTTGGTGAGGGTTGATCTTGCGAGTGTGTGACTGAGGTCAGGTGTTCTGTTAACATGGAGTTTGTACATAAAGATCTGTACTGTACTGCAGTAATTTAACTTGTTCAGCTTTTCAAATAGGTGTATGGATGTTCCAGGGCCCACTGTAGTATTTACAGTGATGCTTTTTTTCGATGGGCTCCTTATGTGAGTTTTGGAAGTTTGTGCTGATATGGTATGGTGTGGTAGGTTTGCTCTTTGTTGTAGGGTTTTGTATTAGTTCACAATATGCCTGCTACTGGAGAATAGTGGCGGTTGTTGTTAGTGAGATGATCAGAATCAGAGTTTTTTTTTTTAAATATTGAGTTCTGCTCTGCACGTACTATGGATGCAAAATATATGTTGAAAAAGAAAAAGCAAGAACCATAACACAGTTTATAACAACAAAATAAAAATGAGTTATAATTTAGTTTTATAAACTGTGCTGTTGGTTCTTGCTGTATTTTAGTTCCTTGGTGTGCAAACGGGACCATACCTAGACCCGTGCAAGCGGTGCAGCCGCACAGGGCAGAACGGCTTGGGGGGGGGGGGTGCATTTTGGCTGTCTGCTGTTGCCCTGCCACCGCTGGCAGGACAATAGCAGGCAGCCAAAATGCGCTCCCCAAGCTTTTTCGCAGCACTTTAAGCAGGTCTGGACCCTCCCTCCTCTGACGTGATGTCAGAGTAGGGAGGCACAGATCTGCTTAAAGTGCCGGTGCCTTTCAGATCGGGCGCATGCCCTGCTCCTCCTCCTCTCCATACCTCCGTCCAGCGCTGCCTGCTTTTTCTCTGCTGCCGGTGCTGCCGTGAAAAAAACAGAGGGCAGCGGCAGCAGCAGGGAAAGAGCAGGTAGCGCTGGACGGAGTTATGGGGGAGAGGGGAGTGCGCCTGAGCTGCAAGTCGCACAGGGTGCGATTGCAGCTCGATACGGCCCTGTTTGCAAACATCTTGCATTTCCTCCATATAATCTAATCAGCTTTTTGATTTGGTTCAGTCTCTGATTGGATTTCTGAAAAAGCCACGCCCCCCTCTAAGGTGTGTGTGTGTGGGGGGGGAACGCCATTTCATACTTCACCTCAGGCAGCAGATTGCCTTGAGCTGCCCCTGTGGAGGTGCTCCTGAAAGAGAGAATAGTGGACTTTCTCAAAACCATTAGGTTGCATGATCCGAGGCAACATGATTTTACCAAAGGACGATCATGCCAAACAAATGATGAGGATGAAGAGAAAGATGCAGAAAGAGAATGAAAAATACACAAGGGAAAAGGTTTCAACGCAGCATAGTAAAGGAGATGGGAGAGAGAAGGCAGGGAAGTATGCCTATATATACATATTGTCACAAGGTAAACCCAGGGGACCCAGAGGAAATGGAGATTAACGGAGAAAATCAGGCAGAACCTGATGAGGTAAACAAAAACATGTCAAATAGTTGCTATGAGCGACCACAGCACACGTGGGAAAAGGGTAAAAAGACACACCCAGCCAGCATGAGAATGGAGGTTGATTTACCTGATAGGGATCAGCTGAGAAGGGGTGGAACCCGGGGACAGATACATAAGGCACACTCACAAGCAGTGAGGGAGAGTGAGCACGGACAGAGGTGGAAGCGACAACCTCAGTCGTGGGAACGAAGGGAAAGAGAAAGAAACCCTAGAAGCAAATCTCATCTCCAGGACCAAAGTTGGTGGAAGGGAGGAAATGAGAGAGAGTGTCAGCAATATACAGCAGAGGAAAGCGTGAATGAATCTCAGGACTACGTGAGTAGGTGTGGAGATCAGCTGGTGGGCACAGAGTGCGTGTGTGGAAGCCAGAGGAGAAGAGAGAGAAATCCTGGTGCAGGAAGCAAGGCAGGCAAAGGAAACAACTTCTTTCCTTATAGGGATAATTACAAGAGAAAGGAAGGTCACTTACCTTGTAATTCTGCTAGCAACTTTAAGTATTCAGACTTCCCTCGAGTGCCGTCGTCAAGACTGGAAATCCCCACAGCTGTAGCTGAAGAACTAGCCTTTAACCCATTCAGGGCAGGACACAGGCTGCTGAACTCTAATACCAGTGTTTTTGGGCAGTTGCCTAATAGCTCTACTCAGGAGGAGTGCTCTTACAACTCCTTATCCAGAGAATATGGTAATTCCCAACAGTGTTTGAGCCTAGAGCCAGGAAGTAGTCACGTAGCTGACGTAATCAAGCAGAAGGAGCTCGGCAAGGCAGCTGCTACAGACAACGTAGGTACAGCTGGTTATTCTTTATTGCCCTATGATAAATTCAAGGTACCTGATAACAGTGAACCAATGGAATGTTCTTTGGTGATAGCTGAAGGTGAAGAATTGTCATTAAGATAAGGAAATACATGTGCAAGGAAAGTTTAAACTGCAACGCAGGAACTGGCATAAGTTGCTGGGTTTAAACTGAATCCTGTTTGAGTTATACCATCAAAAGAAAAAGGATTATGTGTTCAGGAAAGCACTATTTTTCTTTTGTTAAAAGTTAAGCTGAAGAAAGCACTTTTTGTTACTGTTTACTTCTGTTGTTGCCAGAGTGGCTTTTGATTTATTTTGTGCTTCAAAGAAAAGAATACCTCGTGGGACGGGGAATAAAACCCTTGATTTAAAGTGTTCAACTTTGTGTGTCTGGACTATCTGTGCCACTGGCACTGTGACAATATGTACATAAATATTCTGTAAAACAAACAAAAAAAAGGGCAGAATAGATAGCTCATGTGGTCTTTTTCTGCCGTCATGTTTCTAAATCTGATTGAGTTCTTTGACTGGGTGACCAGAGAACTAGATCAAGGGCATGCAATGGTTGTGATCTACCTAGATTTCAGCAAAGCCTTTGATACTGTACCTCACAGTAAACTGAACAGCCTGGGGATGGGTCCCAAGGCGGGAACTGGATCAAAAATTGGTGACTGACAAACGACAGATGATGATGATAAACCCACTCGGGTGAAAGGAAGGTGATTAGTGGCGTGCTCCAGGGATAGGTCCTGGGATCGGTACTGTTCAATGTATTTCTGAGTGATATTGCTGAAGGACTGAATGGAAAATTCTGTCTTTTTGCAGATGACACGAAAATTTGCAACAGAGTGGACTCCCCTGAGGGAGTAGATAACATGAGGAAAGATCTACATAAGCTGGAAGATAATACTTGGCAGTTAAGATTTAGTGTGAAAAAGTGCAATGTCAAGCACTTGGGATGCAGAAATTCAAGGGAATTGTATGCGATAGGGGGCGAGAAGTTAATGTGCACTGATCAGGAGAAAGACAGAATCACTCCAAGGTCCAAGGATCTCAAGGTCGTGAAACAGCGTGATAAGGCGGTGGCCAAAGCCAAAAGGATGCTGGGTTGTATACAGAGAGTAATTACCAGCCGAAAGAAGGAGGTATTAATGTCCCTGTACAAGTTGCTGGTGAGGCCTCACTTGGAATATTGTGTTCAGTTTTGGAGACCATATCTTGCAAAGGATATAAAAAGACTGGAAATGGTTCAGAGGAAGGTGACCAAATTGATTTGGAGCCTGTGCCAGAAGATGTATGAGAAGAGACTTGAAGACCTAAATATCTATACGCTAGAGGAGAGGAGGGACGGGGAGATATGATACAGACCTTTAAATACTTAAAGAGTAATAATGAATGAACAAACAAACCTTTTCCAAAGTTGGAGAAGCTGTAAAACTAGAGGGCATGAAGCTGCAAGGGGGGTAAACTGAGAGGCCACATCAGGAAATATGTTTTCACTGAGAGGGTGGTGGATGCTTAGAACGCTCTGCCGATGGAAGTGGTGGGGGGCAAGTACAGTGACAGATTTCAAAATGGCATAGGACAAACACATTGGATCCCTTCATAGCAACAGGATAAAATAAAAATAAACTTATCTATCTCTTATATCTCAACAAATAGGTGTGACTGTCACAGACTGGTGGATACATCCCTAAACAAAGGCATGGGGAGGGGTGATGTGCATGGAGTGGTAGGTGCACCTACTCTTGCCACCTTGCTGGGCAGACTAGATGGACCATGCTGGTCTTTATCTGCTGTCATATAGTAACATAGTATATTTATTTATTTATTTAACCAGTTTACATCAAACAGGGGAGAATGTATCGTACATAGAACCATAATTTTCAAACAACAAGCCCTCATATCAACATGTAACTTAGGTAACTATATACATTAGCAGATGCTAACAATACATACATGAGATGTGTGGCATGCTAGGGATTTAGTTGGTGAATAGGCTAGCGGGGGGAAGGAGAGGCACAGGTATGAGTTGTGGCAGGTCTAGAGGGGGGGAGGGCAAGGCTACTTTGGGGGCCAGGGAAGAGCTAATAAGGGAGGCGGGGCATTGGGGATAGTGCAGGTAGTGAAAGAGTCGCTTCGCAGGCATAGTCTGGAGCCAGTAAAAATGCTCAAGGCATTTGGTAGGTATAGTTAGTCCGGTGCCATGGAGAAACGCTCGAGGAACAGGTAAGATTTTCTTTTCTTTCGGAAGTCTTTGAGATCCTTTAGTGTGCCAATGTTGGTAGAGCAGTCCAGAGTCTCCGGGTGAACAGGGAGAATGCCATGCTTGAAGTTGTCTGTAGGGATAGCAAGACTGGTTTGTGTGCTTGTCCATCTGGGTTGATCGCTGGCTTTTTTATAAGGTTTTCTAAATAATCTGGTGATAGATGATGGAGCACCTTGAAGATAGTGACTAATGTTTTGTATTTCGCATGGGCTTTTATAGGAAACCAATGGAGATTTCTGAGTATCAGGGTAATATAATCGCGTTTGGGGGTGCTGGTTAGCACTCTTGCGGTGGTGTTCATGGCCGTCTGCAGCGGGTGGATTCATGAGGCTTGGTAGTCCATTGAAAAGTATGTTGCAAAAGTCAAGATGAGGCTTGGAAAACTGCCGGAAGTGAATTTGGTCAAGGAGCGGTCTGAGAACTTTGACTGTTCTCATTTTCTGGTAGAACAGACTTACAGCGGCGTTTATGTGTTGAGTTAGTGTAAGACCCTGGTCCAGGATGATGTCGAGGTATCTTACATTCTCAGGTACAACCGCCCGGAGGGACTCGGGCGACTCTGAGAAGTGCCCCACCAAGGTCCTCAAGAAGGATCCTCGGCCAGCAGAGACCATGCAAAGTTCCTCGAGGCCATAGTCCTTGTCGAGGACACACTCACATGAATGCCGGCGCCAGGCCCAAGATCCTCGGTGTCCGCACCATAGGCTGTGGAGCCTTCTGGCCCAGAGACCAGAATGGTGGACTTGGAGCAGAACATCACTGCTATCCTGGCCCTGCAGCAGGCGATGATGGCCGGTTCATCTGCCTCATCTGCCCCAATGACCGGACCCTTGACTGCGAAGGAGCCCCTAGTAATTGAGCCTAGCTCTGAGTGCCACCGGCCTCGAGTAAGGGCTGTTCCAAGTTCCTCTCCCGTGCAGCCTACGATGGCTTCAAGTCAGCGGCTCGGGTAGCCGTGGCTGGCATGGGGGCTTGACTCCAAGCCCTGGCTACAATCTTCTGACCTCAAGCACTGGATCCAAGACAAGCTGTATGACGTCCCCTGCACCAGAAAGAACCTGTTCGGCAAACCCATGGCCGGCAAAGCAGCTGAGATCGAGGTCAACGTGGTGATCTGCCAGAGGCTCTCTTAGAAGACCTTATCCCATCCCTGCAAAAAAACATCAGAGAAGAGGCCCCTTTTCCCGAGGAAAAAGGAGTCCTTTGGGCAGGGTCACCAATATCAGCCCTTCTCAGAGCAGCAGCAGCAGCAGACTTCTCATCCCAGAAGGCAAGGGCACGGGACTCAGAAGACAAAAGCACCTAAGCCCTGACCCCAGTTCCCACCCAGCCTGTGGGGATCTTTTGACTCCCAGGACAGGGCCTCCCCTCACCCAGGAGACCTTCACCAGCCCACAGGGGGGTGCCTGACGCTCTTTGCCCACAGATGGGCTACAATCACCTCGGACCAGTGGGTACCTACAGCAGATTCCACCCAGGTTCTTTCCCGGAGAGCCGTTGTGACCCCTCCTTCACCAGACCGTTTTTCACAGAACTGTTCTATGTAAAATAGTTTCTAAACCCGTTCTATGTAAAATAATAGCATGCTATTATTAAATTTTGTTTACTTGTAAACCGCCACTGATCGCTGGAAGTGGCGGTATAGAAGAGATGTATAAATAAATAAATAAATAAATAAACTTACAGGTCTTCTCAGGGACAACGCAGTAGAGCCTGTACCCAAACACCTATGAGGCAAAGGCTTCTACTCCAGGTACTTCCTCATCCCAAAGAGGACTGGGGGCCTCAGGCCCATCCTAGACCTGAAACTTAAACAAGTTTCTGGTGAGGGAGAAGTTCAAGATGCTCTCCCTTGGAACACTGCTGCCTTACCTGTGCTGTGCTCCTTGGACTTAAAGGATGCGTACACACACATCCTAAGCCACCCCTCCCAAAGGCAGTACCTAAGGGTCGAGGTAGGAGGAGAACACTACCAGTACAAGGTGCTACCCTTCAGTCCCGCATCCTCGCCAAGGGTCTTCACGAAATGCCTAGCAGTATTTGTTATATTTATTTGGTTTTATATACCACGCTTTTTCAGATCAGTGTGGTTTACATATAACACATGAACAATAAACTGGTTTACATAGAACAGGTTTGAACAGGCAGTAGTAACTATGCATTTCCGCCGATCCCTCTGGTCACCAAGAACCCTATTCAAGGTCCAGCATGATGGAGCATCTCTAATATGAATTGCCCCCAGGTGGCCCAGGCAGCCCTGGTTCCCGTTGCTGCTCTCCCTGTCGGCGGCATTCCTGGTCCCGCTGGGCTGTGCCCCCGAACCTCTTGATACAGGAGGAGGGCTCCCTTCTGCACTCCAACATGGGGTCTCTAAAGATAACAATGTAGATACTGAAAGGATAGCATTGGCCCCTTTCATCCTCCCAAAGGAGGTCGAGGAAGTCCTACTGGCCTCCCGAAATCCCTCCACCAGATGAGCTTGCGCCTTTAAATGGTGAAGCTTTTCCATCTGGTGTGGAGAGATGGAAGAACCTGTTAGTGCTCCAGTACCTACTGCATCTGTCACACACCAGGCTGAAGTCCAACTTGGTGAAGGTGCACCTGAGTGCAATAGCTGCACACCACCACCCTATTGAGGGAAAACCCCTCTGGTCAGCTCCTGGTCTCTCGGTTGTCTAAGCCCCTTGTTTGCCCTCTGCCGGCAGAGTGGGACTTCAACATGGTGCTCTCACAGCTCACTAGTCCGCCTTTCGAGCAGCTAGTCACTTGCCATCTGCGGTATCTCTCTTGGAAGGTTGCCTTCCTGGGGCCCTCACGTTCGCTTGGACAATAAGTGAAATTCAGGCCCTAGCGGTGGAGCCACCATATACAAGATTCTACAAGAACAGGGTGGTGCTCCGCATCCACCCCAAGTTCCTTCCAAAGATGGTATCTCCTTTTTATCTCAGCCAGGAGGTGGTTCTTCCCACAGCCTCACGCAGGTTGGAAGGAAATTATACTGATTGCTAACAGGCTCTGTCCTTCTACCTACAGTGTACGCAGGGCCATCACAAAGCTCCTCCGCTTTTTGTTTCTTATGACCCTAGTAGAATGGGGCTTCCTCTGACTAAGTGAACTCTGTCCACTTGGGTGGTGGACTGTATTGCCCTCACCTATGAGCGAACAGGGCTGTCTCTGGAACACTGGATCACAGCGCATTGCATGATAGTGATGGCCACATCAGTGGCGACTGCACTCAATACCGGTGTCAGAGATCTGTAAGGCCTCCACATGGTCTTCAATTCACACATTCACAGCTCACTACTGCCTGGAGAGCGAGTCCCATCAGGACAGTGCCTTTGGCCAGACGGTACTCTGTAATCTTTTCAGGGTATAGGCAACTCCTGCCCTCTGACCCTTCTGTGTTCAGGCTACCGGAGTGATGGTGCCGCTGGATGCTAGGGTCTTGTAGAGTCTCTCAGTTGGGGACTCATCTGCAACTCACAACTACCCGACTTGGCCGCCATTGGTGCTGTCGTGGTTTGGTCCTTGGCAGCCTGGAGCCTAGGAGTCCTATATGTGAAGACTGACTTCCTGGAGAAAGTGTAGTTACTCACCTCTGTGTTCTCCAGGGACAGCAGGAATCAGTCCTCACAACCCTCCCTCCTTCCTTGGGAGTTGCCTCTCTACCTTGTCATCTTTTACTATCGTCCTATCTATGTCATCAGAATGAGCAAGGTGGCATCCTTGGCGGGAAGGGGACCACGCTTGCGTGGTAGCATATCCCAAAGGCTTTCTTTGAAAGCTGGGGAAATGCTCCATTGGCGCCAAAGTCACCCATATGAGGACTGATTCCTGCTGTCCCTGGAGAACACCTGATCTCCAGGAACAAGCAGGAATGTAGTCTTCACATATGGGTACCGATGGAGCCTGCGTGGGAACGCTCCCTAGTGTCCAATAGGAAAGCTTTGGGAGGATCCCACAGTGCCTGCGTGCTGCCTTCCCGCCTTTCCCAACTGTCCCTCTCCAGTTCTTCATTTTCCGTGGAGTCGATAGGTCGCACATCCTGTCACTGCAGAAAAAAATCCCTTCTATTCTTCTTTTTTGTGGTCGTGTCTGCCTTCCCTCGACGCTACACCGGTACCACCAGTGGTTCTTCTTTCTTTTTAAAAAACAAAACAAAAAAAAACCTTTCTTCTGGAGTCTTTCCAGTAATTTTCTCTTCAGGTGCCATGCGCCATTTTGGGCACTAGGCCCAACTTTTCCTTCAGAATGGAAAAACCTGCTTCAGGTTTTAAAAAGTGTTCTAAGTGTGGCGGTACCATCTCTGTCACCAACACCCATGAGTGGTGCTTCAAATGTTTAGGTCCTGACCACTCTATTTCAGAGTGTGTTGCCTGTGGGATGATGTCGAAAAGGGGCCGGCAGAACCGAGCTACTAAACTTAGCACCCTTTTTCCCTCCGATGCAGCCTCCGCGGCATCGACGTCTTCCAGAGCTTCGTCTTCCTCCCATGGATCTCAGGTAACTAAACATAAATCTAGCTGGTCCTCAAAGGGTAAATCTCCTTCTAGACAGCGAGATGCCTCTGGCATTGCCCCGGCGGGAGACTTCGGCTTCCAAAGCATTAACGAGACTCCAGGATGTTCTCGAAGCTTGAACCTCTGCAGAACTACTGGTGCCATGCTCTGGGGTACCGGCCGCTTCATCCAGTACCAATATCCAAGCATCGGCAGCGTCGATAGACCAGAGATTCTTGGCTATTGAACGCAGTCTGGCGGCTCTTCTCACAGCCTCGATGCCCCTGAAACCGCTTCAGACAATTCAACCGATACCGGCACCAACTGCATCGACTTCGGCAGGTATTCTGCTAGGTACGTATGACCTAGATTGGCCACTGTTGGAAACAGGATACTGGGCTTGATGGACCTTGGTCTGACCCAGTATGGCATATCTTATGTTCTTATGAGTCATGCGTATCCATCTGGTATCAACAGGTCGGTACCGGACCACTCCGATGCCAACTTCGATCGCTACCAGTATCGTGCCTTGCACGATCACGCGGATCAGAGATACTTCGAATCCTCGGATGAGTCTGAAGACTCTGAAAGCTCTGCCGATACCAGAGTACTTCTTCCTGAGGATTCTTCTTCTCAGCATAGGATGTCTCCACCAAAGGATATGTCTTTTCAGGATTTTATCTGAGATGTGGCTCAAGGTCTTTCCATCACAGTGGCTCCTGAAAAAGAGCCTAAGGCAAAGGAATTAGAAATCCTGCAATACCCTAAAGCTCCCAAGGAGGCAGCTACCTTACCTATTCATGAGATCTTGCATGATCTCAGGTTAAGGATGTGGGAAACACCTCTAACTACATCTCCTCACTCTCGAAGACTCGACACCATGTATCGAGTTCCTCCTTGACCTGGATTTCAGAAGACTCAATTACCACACCATTCCATGGTGGTGGAGTCAGCAATGAGAAGGATAAAGAGTGCAAAAAGGCATGCATCTAATCCTCCAGGACGTGAGTGTAGGACTCTTGACGCCTTTAAACGTCGAACCTTCCAGGATTCCATGCTTTCTGCTAGGATCAGTTCCTTTATCTTATATATGGGAATGTTCCTTAAGGAGGTCACAGGAGATTTAGAGCTTATGAGCCCTCTCCTTCCTGTTGATAAGAGGCAAGATTACCTTGCCTTTGTCAAACATGCTCAGGATGTTTCCAAGTTTGTGAATCATGAAGCTTATGACTGCTTTGAATGCATAGGCAGAACCTCTGCCATTGCCATAGGTGCACGTAGGATTGCCTGGCTCCAGGCATCTGACTTGGAAATTTGGGTACAGGATAAACTAGGGAATATTCCTTGCACAGGAGAGAATCTCTTTGGCAAGAATTGGCAGGAAAAAGCTAATGAGATAGATGCTGACAATATCACTTTGGATAGATTGTCTAAATCTACAGCTGATACTGCGAGGAAAAAATCCTCTAAGAAACCATTCTTCAGTAAGAAGAGGTTTTATCCCTCCTATACCCAACAGGGGCATCGTTTAGGTCAGTCTGCCCAAAAGGGACAGCAGCAACAACCTAGGCAAAGAAAGACAAAAGCAGCTAAGCCTCAACCGGCTTAGCAGACTCAGCCTCCACAGGGGCTTTGACTTCTATCTAGAGAACTTTGCCTTCCTGACCCTGAACGTCCCAGAACCCTCCACCATCCCAGGAAGGTTATATCATTTTGCCCCCAGATGGGGTCAGATAACAGCAGAAAATTGGACTCTGTCTATTGTAAGAGAAGGGCACAAGCTTCATTTCCTCAGCATGCCCCCTCCTACAATGCTAAGAGAGTTCAATTCTCAGACCTCTCTCAACAACCAGTTAGGTCAAGAGGTCACTGTGCTTCTTGCCCAAGGGGCAATAGAAGAGGTACCTGTTCCCCAACGGGGTACAGGGTTTTACTCCCCCTCTTTCCTTATTCCAAAGAAAACAGGAGGACACAGACCCATTTTATACCTCATAGAATTGAACAAATTCCTGTTCAAAGAGAAATTCAAAATGATTTCTCTAGGAACTCTGCTGCCATACCTTCAGAGTCAGGATTGGCTTTGTTCTCTAGATCTCAAGGATGCGTACACTCATGTTCTCATCCATCCAACTCATCGAAAGTTCCTTCGCTTTCTGTTTCAAGGGAAGCACTACCAATACAGGGTTCTTCCTTTTGGCCTGGCCTCTGCACCAAGAGTGTTCACAAAATGCATGGCTGTAGTGGCAGCATTTCTCCGCACCCTGGGAATATTCATCTTCCCTTAGACGACTGGCTCATTCGAGCCCCTTCAGAGCCAGAGGCCAGGGTTGCTCTCTCGCATAATGCGCATCCTTCAGTATTTGGGACTTGTCATAAACTTCCCAAAATCTAACCTTGCTCCCACTCAGTCCCTGGAGTTTATAGGAGCTCTGCTGGATACCAGACAGACAAGGGCCTACTTTCCACAGCCCCGCTGCCTTCGCATTGTGCAGTTAGCTTCCCAAGCAGTCCTAAAACCTCATCTCACTGCTCGGGAAATGTTACAGTTGCTAGGCCACATGGCATCCACCGTGCATGTGGTTCCTTATGCTCACCTCCATATGAGCGCAGTCCAGTGGACTTTATCCACTCAGTGGACTCGGGCGTCAGGTTGCCTGTCAGACAAAATAGCAAACTCAGATCGCCTTATTTTGTTCCTCCAATGGTGGCAGTCACCCCAAAACCTTTTGGTGGGGTCTCCTTTTCAGCAACCTCCACCGCAAGCCACTCTAACAACAGATGCCTCACAGGTGGGTTGGGGAGCCCACCTGCAAGGCCTCTCTACCCAGGGTACCTGGACTCCACAGGAGGCCTATCTACACATCAGTCTCCTGGAACTCAGAGCAATCTTCCTTGCTCTTTGAATATTCCACACCCAGCTCAGCTACAAGACAATCCTAGTTCAAACGGACAATCAAGTAGCCATGTTCTGTGTGAACAAGCAGGGTGGAACAGGCTCTCTGTCGCTCTGCAATGAAGCTTTGCAACTATGGGCCCTCGCCAGAGAGCATCAGATTCATCTCCTTGCGGTGTATCTTCCAGGCATTCAAAACTCTTGGGCAGACAGACTCAGTAGAGGTCTGCTTCCACACGAATGGTCTCTCCATGCAGACCAGGTATTTATTGTCAAATTTGGGGAACCCCGGACATAGGCCTCTTTGCAAGTCCGCTGAATGCCAAACTTCCCCGGTTCTGTTCCAGAATTCCGGCTCAGGGTTATCAGGCCAGGGATGCTTTCCTCCTCCATTGGGGCCAGGACTTTCTATATGCCTTTCTACCCATTCCCCTAATTCCCAAAACCCTGTTCAAGCTTCAGAGAGACAGAGGTCATATGATTCTCATAGCTCCACATTGGCCACGGCAAATGTGGTACCCTCAGCTCCTACATCTCTCTCAAGCTCCGCCTCTGGAGTTAAGATCTGCTCCATATCTTCTTTCTCAGGAGGACGGGATCCTGTGGCTTCCCAATCCCCAGTCTCTGCATTTCAGGGCCTGGTTACTGAAAGCCTAGAACTTCACGGTCTTAACCTTTCTCAACAGGTAAAGGATATCCTTTATGCTTCAAGGAAGCCTTCCACAAGACGCTCTTATGCGTTTAAGTGGAAAAGGTTTACCATATGGTGCTCGCAGAAGGGTCTTAACCCTCTTGCGATATCTCTGGAATCATTACTGTAGTATCTCCTTCATTTATCAAATGCAGGGCTTAAGACCAATTCAGTAAGAGTTCATTTCTTGGAATTCTTGCCCTCAGACCGGCGTTGAGTAGCCTGTTTCAAACAGTTCGATCAGTAACGGACACCTCAAGATCCATAAGTTCCTGATTAATGTCCTTGGCAGATGATTTACAATTTTTTAAGCCAGCCTAACAATCATTCTGTCAGTTTTTGGAGTTGTAGACTTTTTCCTTCCTCTTCCCTTCTGAGTTGCAACACTTTCAGTGACTTTGACGCGAGCACACAACTTTTGTACACCAGATGCTGTCACTCCATAGCCCATCTTCTGAGCGATTTCACGAAAGCTGTACCCCTAATTTCTCAAAGTAATGGCTGTTGCTCTCTTTTTAGGAGACCAGTCAACCCGCTTTCTTGCTGCCATCATTAATCTACAAAATACAACAACATATTCCAAATTGGAAACTTTTTATTAAGAATTTGTCTTTTTTTTTAAAATATTTTCGCTAATAAATAAAATAAATTTGTAAAAATAACAAAAGCACAAATATGACTTCGATACAGCTTGTATACACTGTCCCCCGCAGCCCCCCCCCCTAGTGGCGGCGTAGTTTCCACAGAAGGGCTGGGGGACACAAAATTGTGGTGATTGGGGTTGGACAGGTGCGAGGGTCAAGGGTGGCAGTCCCTTGTGCCGGCCTCGTAACCAACTTCCCAAAAAGAAACAAGTCCGCACGAGAATGGAGGGAAAATGAAAAGGCTTTATTTCCCCTTTTTGCACAAATGGTTCAAAACAGGATAAACGGATTGGATGGTATCACAACTGAACAAGTCCTTGCATCAGGTTTAAATCATAAATGAAAAAGATCAAAGTAATGACTGTTAACTTCACAGTAGCTTAAGGCAACACAATATACTGCATTCATTTATTCATTCATAGAGCTAAGGATAGACTCCAGGTTCTCTGCTGTACAGTATGTGCATTCCATCGGCTGGTCAGACTCTTTGCCTGCAGATTCCACTTGCATGAATTCTACCTCTGACAGTTCTGAATCCGATGTCTCCACACAACTATACTCTGTTTTTTTTAAAAGCTTGCTGTACTGTTTTCCAGTGTCTGGCAGATAGCTTAGGGCGTCGGTTTCTGGCCACTGGATAAAACAAAGGCTCCTCTTCAGTTGGAGTTTTAAAAGCCTGTTCAGCGCAATGCTTAGCATTTACAGTCCTCTTTTTAGCCCAATTGTTTTCAAGCTTTTGCTTATAAGTATCTTGGTTACAAGGAGAAGCTTCCTTCCACTGCCCTTCTCTTATGTTAGGATTATGCAGACAATCACAAGTAATAAAAGTGTTACCTTTAAGTTTTCTCCTTTCCTTCTCTGAGAAGGCTTGAGGCCTACCCCAGTCGGCTTCTAGCTTAGCACGGTCCAGGTTTTCCAAGGGTATCTCTCCTTAGTATAGGGAAGAATCTCTCTGTTCCAAGGCTGCAGCTGTTGCCATCTGCCAGATATTTGCTTACAGTTTGTTTCTCTGCCTCTGCCCTTGCCTGGTAGCCCAGCTCCTTCAGTTTTTCTGTGCACACCCGTTCTTTGTGTTCTCCACTTGTCTTCAAGGCCAGCACTCTCTTTGCCTCTCAGGCCCGCTTTCTCTCTGCCTTTCGAGTCTGCTCTTTCTTTGGCTTTTGGGTCTCCTTTCTCCCTTGATTCAGACCTGTCTCTGTTTAAATCCAAACTGACTAGGCCTAAGTCCTGCCCATAGAGGCGTGGTTCTTCAGACTCTGTACTGACTCTCGTGCTCCCTCTAGGTGGATCCTCAGGACATTGCAGGCTATACCTGTCTTTTCCTGGATTTAAAACTTTTTTTCTCTCTGCAAGAGGGTCTGCCGCATCACAACACCTGGCAGTATAGTACACATTATCTGAAGCGTCAGCTTATACATGAGATTCTGCATAAAACCTGCTTAAAGTGGATCGACAGTTTCATGAAAAATATCATTTTCCTGAGAAAAAGACATCTATTACCTTGTCTGACTCCAAATCAAAGTTTTTTTCTGATAAATGTTGATGATATTCGTTTGTAATATGTTCCCAAATGTTATGGCAACAATCTGCATAGAGTATCTAATATATAGAATACTTAATTAACGTAAGTAAGACAGATATCGCGGAGAGGTCAAATTTTACAGGTGTATCCACAATTTTTTTCCGCTAGTGTGTGTGTATATATGTCTTGTTTTAAACAACTAAGCTAGCTGCTTACCTTTCAGTGACTCTTCTGAGATTGTTTTTTTGCGAGAAAGCAGTGATATATCAGGCTACAACATGGATGTATGTAGTCTTAACTGGTCTTCCAGGTGTTCATCTGTAATTTGTGATCTTAAGGATGTCTTAATTTGTGTTAAGTAGGAGAATGTAGATTTGCAGCGATATGTTGTTGAGAAGTAGGAGAGCAAGTGTCATGCGTGTTCCCTGAGGTGAGGATATTCGACGGCATTTTTCCATATTTGAATGGGATCCTTTTTGCTGTCAAACAGCAACTTCAGAATATAATCTTCCAAGAGCTCAATTAACTCCATCTGCAGCTTCTCTGGGGCCTCAGTTGCATCAACTAAGTGAGGTTGAAAAGCCAATTTGAGGGTCATGTCATGCTTCTCAAAATCTCTGAACCTTTCATTGTATTCCTTGATTAGCGAGTCTATAACCGATTCATATTGTTTGAAATGTTCAAAAGAATATTTTTCTTCATTAATCATTTTTACTAGGTGAGAGAAGTGCTCTTCAGGAAGCTCATTTCGGCCAAGAAGTGATTTAAGAAATGTTAATTTTTTTCTGAATGTTTTTATTTCTCGCCACAAATCATATATAGACTTGGTGTTACCTTGCAACAAAACGTTCAAGTTATTTTGCTTTGTCATTATATCACACAGAAAAGCAACATTGCTATGAAACTCCTCGCATGATAATTTAGTGTTCATTCCTTTCCTCAAAAAATTGGATTATTTGTTCACGCACATACAAAACTTTGACTAAAACCTGTCCTTTTGATAACCAGCGCACTTTCGAATGGTAGGGCAAATGAAACACTAATTACCTCATTATCCATCATTAGCATCTCATGAAATTGTCAATGTCTCGTTGCATTTGCTCAAATATAATTCACAATTCCTACAACTTTCTGCAAAGTGTCATTTAAAACAGTGGATTTGGCACAGAGACTTTGTTGATGCAAAATGCAATGAAAAGAGATAAGATCATTTTGGCTTGTTGTGCGATAAAGCCTTCGTTCTTCCCTGTCATAGAAGGTGCACCATCTGTGCATACACTTACTAAATTAGCCAGATTCAGTCCGAATTCACGACATTTGTCTTTAAAATCGTTAAACACATTGATTCCTCGCGTTCTGCTCTTTAGAGTGCTCAGAGTAAGCAACTCTTCGTAAACACAAAAATCTTTAGTTATGGCGGAAACAAAATACAATATCTGCGCTGAGTCAGTGCAATCAGTTGATTTATCCAGCGCTATTGAATAGTACATATTTTCTTTTTGGATTATTTCTTTCAGATGATCTACTGCATTGAGTGCTAATTCATACTGCCGATCAGCATTAGTTCTTCTTGAAAGAGGCAGTTGTTTGTATTTGTTGACCTTATCAGGATCTAAGCATCCTACAACCTCTACAATGCAATCTTTTATAATTTCCGCATCACTAAATGGCTTACCTTTTTTCCCAAGTATATACGCCACTTTATAAGTAGCTTCTGTAGTTGTGTTTCCGATACTCTGCACTGATTGGAATAACTGCCTCTGCTTTTGCTTCCCTTCTTTCAATTTTTGTAAAGCAATCTTTTGGGATTCACCTTCTAGCTTAACGTATTTATTGTTCTTATGAGTAGAGTAGTGTTGATGTGCACTGTTTTTTTTTACCGTTGAAATCACAGAATCACAGGGCAAGCAACTCATTTTATCCTTCTCAGAAACAGCATAGTATTGCAATTCCCACTCATCGTTAAACACTCTGTGTTCTTCTTTCAGTGACCTTTTCAGTTTTTTCAACATGATGGAAAGCAAAAAAAAAATGTAATTAAGTGACAAACACACTCTGAAGGAAGGAACCACAAACGCTGCACTCTCTTTGTCAGTCAGTTAGTAACTGTCAGCACAGTGTTGCCAGAAGGTGGAGAAGAAATTTTGGTTTCAAAACAATTTTTTTGTTGCAATCATGAATTTGTTTCTTCACATATAAATTTGAATGAAAATGTTGAGAATTTATTCAACGTCACACACTGGGTACTTCCTCGTACCGTGGTTTTGTGTCCTACACGCACCAAGGGTGAGGCACACTCTCCTCTATGCGACACACTTCGACTCGCACGCATGACCACTACACTTCACCGTCAACTCCAAACTGATTCGCTAATGCGTTATCTCATTCAAAATCCAACCCTTACTCTTCCTCTGCATTCTCTTCCGAGTCTCATCGTGATATATTCATCTGAAGGCGTAATGTTATGCCACGCCAGTTCCGTGTCTGTCAGCATCTGTTATCGGGTGTAGTGTCTGTCGCCAGTTCCCCATACAGACGTCACCGGCAACGGACATTTCGGGCGGCCTCTTTATCGCCTCCAAGAACTACAAGTAGATAAGCGATACCTCCTTATCGCGGCCAGATAACGGCTTTTACCGAGAATCATCTCTTAGCGGAATCGCTATATTGCCAAAATTAGTTCACATATGTTAATCAATGTCATACGTATATATAACAATATGAAAACTTGTTTAAAAAAGGCCGCAGAAGGCCGCACATCACGCTCCAAAAGGCTGCATGGGGCCTTAAGGCCGCAGGTTCCCCATCTCTGGTCTAAATCATTCACATGGAAGTGGCCAGATAAGATTGGAATCTTATTCCTTATGGAATGAGCGTTAGGTTGTGAGGTAGAAAGGTCCATTGGGTTGATCCAAATTAGAGATTTTGTGTATTTAAGCCTTGGGTATTGTGAAGCGATTGTCATTACATTGGAGGTGCTACGTCGAGTGATCATAATGGGATGTTCATTGTAGGTCAGAGTTACTGAGCGATAGACTAGTAATGAAAGGAGAAGGATTAGGCTGGAGGTTGTAAACATGATTGTTGGTGGTAATAGCCCTTAGGCTGAGTGCTGCTCTCCACTCCAGCAATTCTTCAGCGTCAGGCTGATGGCAGTGATATCACGCCTAAATCCTAGCTTTTTGATGTGGTGAGGCGGTGCTAAACTATGATGCTGGTAGGAGGCGGTTCAGGGAGTGGTGTGGATACTGCGGGAAGTGTTCAGTGCCTGCTTTACTGTGCCGGAGCTTGGGGAGGCCCTTTGGCTGTGCACTGTTCACTGATCCGTTCCCTGAGATCCCCTCCGGGATACCTCTTTAAGCTGTCGGGCACAGGTGGTAGACTGATTGGGTGATGGAGAGTTTCAGTTGGCGTCTTTTTCTGTCTACATGTTATAGGGTGCTGTGGTAGTCTCTGTGGTTAAGTGAGTGCTTACAAGATGATCTAGAGAGGATGGTGTACTATACTTAGCCTCTCATACTGAACTATCCTCCTTCCTGAACAAAGATCACATTGAAGAGAAGAAAGGAGAAGCTACTTACTGCAATCCTTATAATGTCATCATGTGGTTAAGTATGTGTGCCTACAAGATGAGGCATATTTAATCTCCAGGAACAAGCAGGAATGTAGTCTTCACCTATGGATATCATCGGTACCGATGGAGCCTGCGTGGGAACGCTCCCCAGCGTCCAATAGGAAAGCTTTTGGGAGCATCCCACAGCGCCTGTGTGCTGCCTTCCCACCTTTCCAACTGTCCCTCTCCAGTTCTTCGTTTTCCGCAGAGCGAACAGGTCACATACCCTGTCACCGCAGAAAAACTTTGTCTTTAATCTTTGTTTTTGTGGTCGCGTCTGCCTTCCTTCGATGCCATACCAGTACTGCCGGATCGATCTTCTTATAGTTTCTGAGGTGTTTTACTTTAGAAACATTTTTTCCTTGGTGCTAGGTGCCATTTTGGGCACTAGGCCCAATTTTTTCCTTAAAAATGGAAAAACCTACTTCAGGTTTTAAGAAATGTTCTAAATGTGGCGGTACTATTTCCATCACCAACACCCATGATTGGTGTCTCAAATGTTTAGGTCCTGACCACTCTATTTCAGAGTGCCACTCCTGTGGAATGAAGTCAAAAAGGGGCCGGCAGAACCGAGCTTCTAAACTTAGCCCCCTTTGTCCCTCAGAAGTGGCATCTGTTGCATCAACGTTCTCCAGGGCCTCATCTTCCTCCCATGGATCTCAGGTAACTAAACATAAATCTAGCCGGTCCTCAAAGGGTAGATCTCCTTCTAAGTATCGAGATGCCCCTGGCGTTGCCCTTGAGGAATTTTCACCGGTAAAATTGCCCCGGCGGGAGGCTTCGGCTTCCAAAGCACTAACGGGGCTCCAGGATGTTCTCGAGGCCTCATCCTCGGCAGAACTACTGGCGCCATGCTCTGGGGTTCCGGCCGCTTCTACCGTTACCGACCCAAGCATCGGCAGCATCGATAGAACAGAGATTCCTTGCTATCGAACGCAGTCTGGCGGCTCTTCTCACGGCTTCGGTACCGTTGAAACCGCTTCAGACACCTCAACCGACACCGGTACCGGAACCGGTACCGACTGCATTAGCATCGGCGGGTATGCCACCCATACCGAGTCATGTGTATGTGTCCGGCATTGACAGATCGGTACCGGAATAACCCGATACCGACTTCGATCGATACCGGTACTGTGCTTTGCATGATCACCAGGATCGAAGGTATTTTGAATCCTCTGAGTCTGAAGACTCTGAAGACACAAGAGTACTTCTCCCTGAGGATTCCTCTTCTCCTCAGCGCAGAATGTCTCCGACAGAGGATATGTCCTTTCAGGACTTTATCCGTGATGTGGCCCGAGGCCTTTCCATCACAGTAGCTCCTGAAAAAGAGCCTAGGGCAAAGAAATTGGAAATTCTCCAATACCCTAAGGCTCCCAAAGAGGCAGCTACTCTGCCTATTCATGAGATTTTACATGATCTTATGCTAAAGGTGTGGGAAACACCTTTATTTATTTATTTTTATTTATTTATTTAACATCTCTTCTATACCGCGCTATTAAAATCAGCGCGGTGTACATCGAACAAAATATACTGCAATGCATACAGGTAACATTGAGTTTACAGAGAACAAGGGAATATATAACATGGAATAACAGGGATAACTATGTACAATCAACATTACACTATATATATGCTTTTACTCAGGGCCGGCCCGTCCATTGAGCAAGAATGTTTTTTGCACAGGGCCCCGCGTTTCAGGGGGCCCCGCGCAAAAAACATTCTTAAGCATCCCAAGTTAAAAAAAAAAAAAAACCGGCTGCTTCTGCCGCGACAGCTTCAAGAGCTCTGCCGCGGCAGCATCAAGAGCTCTGCCGCGGGGCCCCCCCCTGCCCGGCAGAGCCTCCGTGCATCTTCAGCTCTTCACGTCCAAAACGCGGGCTTCTTTCAGAGCCGCGAGAGTTTCTTTTCTCGCGGCTCTCTTAATCCCGCGGGGCTGATGGGATTTCCCATCACCCTCGGCGGGATTAACAGAGCCGCGAGAAAAGAAACTCTCGCGGCTCTGAAAGAAGCCCGCGTTTTGGACGTGAAGAGCTGAAGATGCACGGAGGCTCTGCCGGGCAGGGGGGGGCCCCGCGGCAGAGCTCTTGATGCTGCCGCGGCAGAGCTCTTGAAGCTGCCGCGGCAGAAGCAGCCGGTTTGGGTTTTTTTTTTTATTTTAATTTGGAATGATAGGGGGGGGGGTGGTTAGGACTGGTAATGGCTATGGGGGGGGGAGGCTAAACTGGAAGTAGGCTGATGGGAGGGGGAGGCTAAACTGGAAGTGGGCTGATGGGGGGGGGGTGGTGAGGACTGGTAATGGGCCAGGGGGGTGGGGTGGTTAGGACTGGTAATGGGCCAGGGGGGTGGGGTGGTTAGGACTGGTAATGGGCCATGGGGGGGGGAGGCTAAGACTGGAAGTGGGCTGATGGGGGGGGGGTTAGGACTGGTAATGGGCTATGGGGGGGGCTAAGTGGGATGATGGGGGGGTTAGGACTGGTAATGGGCTATGGGGGGCTAAGTGGGCTGATGGGGGGTTTGGACTGGTAATGGGCTATGGGGGAGGGGCTAAGGCTGGAAGTGGGGGGGTAGGACTGGAAATGGGCTGATGGGGGGGGGTTACGAATGGGAAGACACGAGGGGGAGGGGCAGAAGGCAGGAAGTGGGGGGGTAGGAGTGGAAATGGGCTGATGGGGGGGTTAGGACTGGTAATGGGCTATGGGGGGCTAAGACTGGAAGTGGGCTGATGGGGGGGGTAGGACTGGTAATTGGCTATGGGGGGGGCTAAGACTGGAAATAGGCTGATGGGGGGGCTAGGACTGGAAATAGGGTGATGGGGGGGTTAGGACTGGTAATGGGCTATGGGGGCTAAGACTGGAAATGGGCTGATGGGGGGTAGGACTGGTAATTGGCTATGGGAGGGGGGCTAAGACTGGAAATAGGCTGATGGGGGCTAGGGCTGGAAATAGGGTGATGGGAGTTAGGACTGATTGGGCTGATTGGGGGTTAGGACTAGTAATGGGCTATGAGGAGGCTAGGACTGGAAATGGGCTGAGTGGAAGGAGGGCTTGAACTGCAAATAGCTGATGGGGACGGGGCTTGGAATGGAAATGGTTGTGAGGGGGAGGGAGCTAGGACTGGAAATGGGTGGGGGGGGGGGCTAGGACAGGAAATGGGCTGATGGGCTAGAATAGGACTGGAAATTGGCTGTTGGGGGGTGCTAAGATTGGAAATGGGCTGTGGTGGGGGTTTGGATTGAAATGGACTCATGAAGGGGCTAGAACTGGAAGTAGGCTCATGGGGGCTTGGATTGGAAATGGGCTGAGTGGAGGGGAGCTAGGATTTGACATGGGCTGATGGTGGGGCTAGGAAAGGACTAGAAATGGGCTCATGGGGGGCTGGGATTGGAAATGAGCTGATGGAGGGACTTGGATGGGACTGCAAATAGATGGGGGAGCTAGGACTGGAAATGGGCTTATGGGGGCTAGGACTGGAAATGGGCTGATGCGGGGACTAGAAGGGAGCGGATGCTGGGTGGGACTGGAACTAGAATGGAGCTGATGTTGGGGGAGGATTAGAATGGGATGGAGCTGGGAGAGTGAAATGGAGAGGGAAAAAATATTTTTGGTGGGAGGGAATACAAATCTACAATTGTCCGGATATTGGGAGAGTAAGTGGGGATTGAGGATGGAGGGGTAAAATTTGAGTGGATGAAATAGGAATGAGGAAAGAGCAAAAAGGAGAAAGATTAGTATGTTAAAGCAGATGTAGAGAGAGAATGGAAAAAAACTAGAAGAGAGAAGAAAAGACAAATGGACAGCAGACGATGAAGAATTAGCGGAAGACACGAAGAAACCAGAAGAAAGTGGCTGGAGCAATTGCAGCTGAAAAAAAATGCACAAAAGGTAGAAAAATATCTCTTTATTTTGAATTTATTAATTGGAATATGTCAGCTCTGGGAAATGTGCATCATTAACGTCTGCGCTTTGTTTAGTACAAGAGCAAATTAATGTATAGTTTTATTTCTACAGTGTTGTACATTCCAAGTTTGGCTTTTGGGATTCCCAGTTTAATTATTGTCTTCCTGTTTCTAAATTGTGATTCCTTGTTTGGTGATGGTCTATGTTCTGCATGTGTAACTGAGCTGAGGTATTCTGTTTATGTAATTCCTATTTGACATTGCCACTTGTTCTCTTTCCCCAGTAGGTCATGTATTGTTGTTCTCTGAAATGTATTGGTTTAATATTTGCAGCGTTTCCTTTTGATAGTTAGGGTATGGTGTTTTATGAGTCCTGGTAGTGCTGTTAGGATACGGCGGGTTTGCTATGGGTTCTAAATGGGCAGTGTTTGTAGTAGTTCCTAATGTGCCTGGTGGTTGGTATTGGATTATAGTAATGTAGAAGTCTTTTAGTCTTTCTTTATTCATACACTCATTAAGAGGCATGTTTACTAAAAGTTCGTGTATGGTAACATTATGCAAATATTTATGCAAATGAGGCCCCTTATGCAAATGAGGCCCCGCACCGAGTCTCCGCACATGGCCCCGCACCCCCCTTGGGCCGCCCCTGCTTTTACTATATACCATATTTAAACTCGAGTGGATATTGTGCGTGTATTCATGTGGTGGCACGGGTCAACAGTAGTAATGTGAATTATCGTGGGGTTTAACCATTTTCTGGTTGGATTAAGGTGCTATGGTGTTTGGTGTAAGTGTGAGGCCTGTTGGTTGTGTGAATGTCCATGGTCACTTCTGGGTAGTATTTTGTGAATAAGTGATGCTTCACGGCTTTGCGGAATTGTAATAGGCTTTTGATGCCGCGGATTTCATGGGGAAGTATATTCCAATTCATGGGTGCGAATAATGAAAAAGCTCTGTTTGATGTAACTTTAGTACATGATGTCATCATCTTGGGAACTATTAAGGTGTTCATAGCTGTAGTTCTTCTGTTTCTATTTTCAAGGGTGTTGTGGATTAGTTTGCTGATTGGTGTCGGTGGGTAGTTATTCATGGCTTTGAAGGTCAGGACTAGTGACTTATATGAGAGTCTGGCTTGTAGAGGTAGCCAGTGTAGGTCTTTCATGATAGGCGTTATATGAGCAGATCTTGGTGACCCAGAGAGGACTCTTGCAGCTGCATTCATAGCCAGACGAAGTGGATTTAAGGTTGATTGAGAGAGCCCGTGGAGGAGGATGATCGCAAAATCTAGATGTGGGAGGACTAGTGCCTGGAAGGTTGATCGGTAATCAGTATAGTCAAGTAGGGGGCGGAGGTGGCGTAGTGTTCTGATCTTGTGATATATATTCTTTGTCACATTCTTCACATGCATTGTCATATCCAGGTGTTGATCTAATGTGATGCCGAGGTATCGGATTGTGGGTTTGGACATCAGTTCTATGTTGTTGACCAGCAGCGACGGAGGAGGTACGAACTTACGATTCCTTGTAACAAATAGGACATCAGTTTTGCTATGATTTATTCTTAGGTTTTGAGTCAGCAGCCATTCAGCTACTGCTCCGAAACAATTGATTATTGGTGTAAACACTGGTTGGTCAGTTTTGAACGGCATGTAAATGAGGATGTCATCTGCGTATGCTAGGCATTGCACGTTGAAGGATCTGATCAATTCACATATCGGCTGCATATAAATATTGAACATCAGCGCCGATAGGGAAGATCCTTGTGGTACACCTTGAGACTGTAGGAATGGCTCTGAGGATTCTTGGCCTGTTTTAACTTGTTGCCACCTATTGGAAAGGTAGGATCTACACCATTCCAGTGCTGTGCTTCGAATCCCCTTCTCTCTCAGACGTTGCAGCAGTATATCGTGGTTCACAGAATCGAAGGCGGCGGAAATGTCTAAGAAGATGAGGACAAATCCTTGTTTGATGCTGTTTATTCCTGTGATCAGATCATTGAATAGGGTTGTAAGGATTGTGTCGACTCCATGTGCTTCTCTGAATCCATGTTGTGATTTGTCTAGTGGTGCTTCCGTGTCAATATGATGCTGGAGCTGTTGTTGGGCAGCTTTCTCGATGATTTTTGCAAGCTGGGGGATGCTCGAGATTGGCCTAAATGATTCAACTTTGGATGGATCGAGCTTACTGTTTTTTAGTAGGGGCTTGATAGAGGTGTGTTTAAGACTCTGGGGGAATGAGCCTGTTAGAAAGGACTGGTTCAGTATTTTGCACAGGATTTGGCTTAGATCATGTCGCAGATCTTTGATCCAGTTGGCTGGGCATGGGTCGTTAGGTGCTGTGCTAGGATTGATGGAGGCGACAATTTTCTCAATTTCACTAGTTGATATAGTATTGAAGTTGCAAAATGGAGTTATTTGAGATGCCTTAGGTGATATAGAGGGGTTGTTGGTATTTATGCTCGTGCTGGCCTTAATCATTTTTGATTGCAGGTAGTTTGCGTAGTCCTGTGGCTGCGGCATTGCAGGTTGGGCTGAAACTGGCTCTCTTGTTATGGATTTTACTAACTTGAATAGTGCATGAGGTTTATTGATGGAGCGTTTCAGTAGGTTTGTGTGGTAGAGCTTCTTACTCAGTGTTACCTTCTCACGGTGGGTAGTTAGGTGTGAGTTATATGTTTCAAGTGCCTCTGGTGAGTGGGTTTGGTGCCACTGTCTTTCAAGTTTGCGTAAGTGGATGAGAGATGTACCCTTTAACCACATCTCCTCATTCTCGAAGACTCAATACCATGTATCGAGTTCCACCTTATCCTGGCTTTCAAAAAACTCAATTACCAACCATTCAATGGTGGTGGAATCAGCCATGAGAAGGATGAAAAATGCAAAGAGACATGCATCCAATCCTCCAGGTCGTGAATGTAGGACTCTCGATGCCTTTGGGCGTCGATGCTTCCAAGCTTCCATACTCTCAGCCAGGATCAGTTCCTATATCTTGTATATGGGAATGTTCCTTAAAGAGGTCACAGGCGACTTGGAGCTTATGAGCCCCCTCCTTCCTGATGACAAAAGGCAAGACTATCTTACTCTAGTCAAACATGCTCAGGATGTTTCCAGGTTTATTTATTCATTTATTTATTTAGACAGTTTTGTATACCGCCTTATCCTTCAATCAAAGCGGTCACAACACAATTGAGGGATACATTTAACATGTGGGGATATGAGACACATACACTAATACTTACAGGGAACATGGGCAGTGGAGGGTTAAGTGGCTTGCCCAAGACCACAAGGAGCATCTGTGGGACTAGAAACCCCACTCCTTCCGGCCCAAGGTTGCTGTCCTCTAGTGGGATTTGAACCCCCGACCTTCCAGCCTGAAGTACCTTGCCCCAACCACTAGGCTACTCCTCCCTCCCTCCCTTGCCCCAACCACTAGGCTACTCCTCCCACGGTTTGTAAATCGTGCAGCCTTTGACTGTTTTGAGTGCATAAGCAGAACCTCTGCTATTGCCATTGGTGCACGTCAGATAGCCTGGCTTCAGGCATCTGACTTGGAAATTTGGGTACAGGATAAATTAGGAAACATTCCTTGCACAGGAGAAAATCTCTTTGCCAAGAATTGGCAGGAGAAAGCTAATGAAATTGATGCTGACAATATCACCTTGGATAGATTGTCCAAATCTACAGCCGATCCTGCAAGGAAAAAATCCTCTAAGAAACCATTTTTCAATAGGAAAAAGAAGTTTTATCCTTCCTATACCCAACAGGGAAACCGTCCAGGTCACATTGCCCAAAAGGGACAACAGCAACAACCTAGACAACAAAAGAAGCCAAAAGCTGCAAAACCTCAGCCACCTCAGCAGGCTCAGCCTCCTCAGGGGCTTTGACTCCTCTCTAGAGAACTTTGCCTTCCTGCCTATGAACGGTCCAGAACCCTCGAACATCCAGGCAGGTTATGTCATTTTGCCCACAGATGGTACCAAATAACAGCAAAAAATTGGACTCTGTCCATTATACGAGAGGGGTACAAGCTTCATTTTCACAGCATGCCCCCTCCTACAAGTGTAAGACAGTTCAATTCTCAGGCCTCTCTCGACAGTCTCTTAGGTCAAAAAGTCACAATGCTCCTTGCTCAAGGAGCAATAGAGGAAGTATCCATTCTTCATCAGGGTACAGGGTTCTACTCCCCCTATTTCCTTATTCCAAAGAAAACAGGGGGACACAGACCCATTTTAGACCTCAGAGAATTGAGCAAATATTTGTTCCGAGAGAAGTTCAAAATGTTCTCTCTAGGAACTCTGCTGCCATACCTTCAAAGTCAGGATTGGCTTTGTTCTCTAGATCTCAAGGATGTGTATACTCATATTCTCATCCATCCAAATCACAGGAGATTCCTCTGATTCCTGTTTCAAGGAAAGCACTACCAATACAAGGTTCTTCCCTTTGGCCTAGCTTCTGCGCCAAGAGTGTTCACAAAATGCATGGCTGTGGTAGCAGCATTTCTCCGCACTCTGGGAATATTCGTCTTCCCTTACTTATACGACTGGCTCATTCGAGCCCCTACAGTACCAGAAGCCAGCTCTGCTCTGTTTCGCACAGTGCAAATCCTTCAGTATTTGGGACTGGTCATAAACCTCCCAAAATCCAGTCTTGCTCCCACTCAGTCCCTGGAGTTCATAGGAGCTCATCTGGATACAAGGGCTTTCCTTCCGCAGCCCCGCTGTCTTCACATAGTACAACTAGCTTCCCAAGCAGTGCTCAAACCTTGTCTCACTGCTCAGGAAATGCTACAATTGCTAGGCCACATGGCATCCACCGTGCATGTGGTTTCTTATGCTCGCCTCCATATGCGAGCAGCCCAGTGGACTTTATCCACTCAGTGGACACAGGCCTCAGGCTGCCTGTCGGGACAAAATAACAAACTCAAATCATCTTATTTCGTCCCTCCAATGGTGGCAATCACCCAGAAACTTTCTGGTGGGGTCTTCTTTCCAGCAACCCCTATCCCAAGCCACCCTAACAACCGATGCATCACAGGTGGGATGGGGAGCCCACCTGCACAATCTCTCTACCCATGGTACCTGGACTCCACAGGAGGCCTGTCTTCACATCAACCTCCTGGAGCTCAGAGCAATCTTCTTTGCTCTTCGAGTATTTCACGCCCAGCTCAGCTACAAGACAGTCCTAGTTCAAACAGACAATCAGGTAGCTATGTTCTATATGAACAAGCAGGGCGGAACAGGCTCTCTGTCGCTATGCAACGAAGCTTTGCGACTATGGGCCCTCGCCAGAGAGCATCAGATTCATCTCCTTGCGGTGTATCTTCCAGGCATCCAAAACTCTTGGGCAGACAAACTCATTTGAGTTTGGCTTCCACACGAATGGTCTCTCCATGCAGATCAGGTTGCCCAAATATTTCAGATTTGGGGAACCCTGGACATAGACCTCTTTGCAAGTCCGCTGAATGCCAAACTTCCCCAGTTCTGTTCCAGAATTCCGGCTCGATGTTGTCAGGCAAGGGACGCCTTCCTCCTCCACTGGGGTCAAGACTTCCTATATGCCTTCCCACCCATTCCCCTCATCCCCAAAACCCTAGTCATGCTTCAGAGAGACAGAGGTCATATGATCCTCATAGCTCCACGTTGGCCACGGCAAACGTGGTACCCTCAGCTCCTACATCTCTCTCAAGCTCCGCCTCTGGAGTTGGGATCCGCTCCAGATCTTCTCTCCAAAGAGGACGGGATGCTCTGGCATCCCAATCCCCAGTCTCTGCATCTCAGGGCCTGGTTGCTGAAAGCCTAGAACTTCAGGATCTTAACCTTTCCCAACAGGTAAAGGATATCCTTCATGCTTCCAGGAAACACTCCACAAGATGCTCGTATGCCTTTAAGTGGAAAAGGTTTACCATATGGTGCTCGCAGAAGGGTCTTAACCCTCTTGCGATACCTCTGGAATCGATACTGGAGTATCTCCTTCATTTGTCAAATGCGGGTCTCAAGACAAATTCAGTAAGAGTCCATCTTAGTGCTATTGCAGCTTCTTACAAGCCTCTAAGTGGACAACCTATTTCCTCTCATCCTCTCATAGCGAGATTTATGAGAGGCCTTCTTTTAACAAAGCCTCCCATTAAGCCACCACCGGTGGCATGGGACTTAAACCTGGTGCTCAGGCAGCTCATGAAACCACCCTTTGAACCATTAGCCACTACATCTTTGAAATTCCTTTCTTGGAAAGTCATCTTCCTCATTGCAATCACATCAGCACGTCGCATCAGTGAATTGCAAGCGTTAGTGGCTGATCCTCCTTATACAAGGTTCCACCATGATAAGGTAGTTCTTAGGACTCATCCACACTTTATGCCAAAGGTGATTTCACCTTTCCATTTAAACCAAGTGGTTTACCTTCCTGTATTCTGTCCGAGGCCTCATGCCTCCAGTGCAGAAAGGAACCTTCATACCTTGGACTGTAAAAGAGCTTTGTCCTACTTGCAAAGGACACAGCAACATAGAAAATCTTTTCAACACTTTGTTGCTTTTGATCCTAGTCATTTGGGACTTCCAGTTTCCAAAAGAACTCTAACTGGATTGCTCATTGCATATCCTTTGCCTATGAGAGTAAGAACCTTCCTCTTGAAGGCCATGTCACAGCTCACAATGTGAGAGCCATGGCAGCCTCAATGGCTCATCTTCACTCTGTGTCTATCGACGACATCCGTCGAGCAGCTACTTGGGCTTCGGTACATACCTCACAGCCCACTACTGCTTAGACAAGGACTCCCGCCGGGATGCCTTGTTTGGCCAGGCTGTTCTTGAACACCTTTTTCAGACTTAATCAACTCCTACCCACCGTCCCTGGTAGGATGCCAGAGATCCATGGGGGAAGTATGGCCTTTCACAAGGCCTAAAAACTTCCTGGGGCTATCTCCCTGGCATCTGCAGTTAGGGAGTCCCCATATGTGAAGATTACATTCCTGCTTGTTCCTGGAGATAGCGTAGTTACTCACCTGTAACAGGTGATCTCCGGGAACAGCAGGAATTTAGTCTTCACAACCCACCCACCTCCCCTAGGAGTTGTGTATCTCTCTCTCTCTCTCTTTGCTATAAACTCAACTGGAGAGGGACAGTTGGGAAAGGCGGGAAGGCAGCATGCAGGCGCTATGGGATGCTCCCAAAAGCTTTCCTATTGGACGCTAGGGAGCGTTCCCGCATAGGCTCTGTCGGTACTAACGATACCCATATGTGAAGACTAAATTCCTGCTGTTCCCGGAGATCACCTGTTACAGGTGAGTAACTACGCTTAACTGCATCAGGCACGCACAAGATCAAGGATGTACTCGAGGCAGAGCAGGGGCAAATTAAAAGCATGGGATACAGGCATGCATCACAGCATGTGTAAATTGGTGGCTATATTGCATATAAGGAATATAGCTAATCAAAATATCAGCGAGCATCTCATGGAGAATCTCTACACAGTAAACTATTTAAACTTATCATCGGATCAGCAGATTATAAATAAGCAGTCGATTGTAGTCAATCGTCAAAATATAAATGCAATAAAGGCGAATGTTAGCTAAATGATATAAAAGTGAAAATTCCCAGAGCCTTTTAACCGCACCGCTTTTTAAACTACAGTTCTGCGGAAATCAGTCAGTTAGGTTAAGATGTTTTGGTGCTACGTTAGATGGTCCACACCTAATGGCCATGCCAAAGGGCCCTCAGGTGAGTTCTTCAGGTGCAGGCGTACCTGGAAGTTCTTCATAATTTAAAGCTCTTCTCCCAGTGTTCTGATTGGCCTTATAGAGATGATCGGGAAGGGGCTCTCCCTCCTGCTCACCTCCCCGGCGCTAATTGGGCTGCTGGAGGCTGCTACTGCGTCTTCATGCGCCTGGAGGCACTTCACAATTTAAAGTTCTCCTTCCGATCTCCTGATTGGCCTTGTGGAGGTGATCGAGGAGGGGCTTTCCCTCCTGCTCACCTCCCCGATGCTGACCGGGTTGCTGGAGGCTGCTGCAGCGTCTTACAGTGAATATCTTTCTAAATATACAATAATTTCAGAATCCTAAGAAGAAGAACAACATGGGAGATGAGAAGTAAGAAAGCAGTGGAAGAACAAAAGATATAATGAAAGGCCAATTGCTAACATCACTTTGGAAGTTTATGATTAAAGACTGTTGTACAGTTATACTATGCGCCATATTTAACTTTCTTATCTAATGAGTTTGGATGCTTGTTTCAAAGAGGTTGTAAATGATAAAATCAGTTGTTTTCCACCATCATTGAGTAGATTTAGAAATGGCTTGTTTACTAAGCATTTTTCCCATAGACACACAATGGAAGAAGATCTTTAGTAAACAAGGTCCTTAGATTGTGAGTTATAAACAAGCAGAATAATTACAATCTCTCTTTTGTTTTCATCAATTTTAATTAATTCCTATGGGGGTCATTCTGAACCGCATTTAGCGGGTCTGGACATTTGATCCGGGCGTCCAGATTCGCTAAATGCTAGGATGCTGAGAGCTCCCTGCACGTACTGGCTAGATGTGCGGGGAGCTGTTTTTGGGTGGGAGGGGGTGGGCTGAGGGAGGAGCAAGGGTGGGCCATAGGTGTGACCCATCACCCGGATGTACAGGGCCTATACCAGGGGTCTGCAACCTTTAAGACATAAAGAGCCACTTGGACCCGTTTCCGAAGGGAAAAAAAAAACTGGGAGCCGCAAAACCATTGCGACATTTAAAACAAATCTAACACTGCATATATTGTTTCTTACCTTAATGCTATATACGACCCCCTACTTTTCCTGTTAAAATATAGGTGTTTGGCCTATACTCGCCGTATAAGACTACCCCTCTTCCTTCGCACACCAAAAAAAATACGCCAGAAAATATAACAACAAGAAGTAACAATATTTGATTTCAAAATTATGATGATTTTGTAGTCAAATCACTAATATGAAATAAAATTATTTTTTCTACCTTTGTTGTCTGACCAATTTATTCTTTGATCATGCTGGTCCCGATCTGAGGCTTCTGCTTTCCTGTCTTCTCTTAGCTCTCTTTCTGTGGTCTATGGTCCATCTGCCAGTTCTTATCTCTTCTTTCGTTTTCTTCACTTCTTTCCATCAGCCTATTTCCAGTCCCAGTAACCCTCCCCAATATCAGCCCCTTTCCAGTCCTCACTCCCAGTACCTTCCAATGTCAACGTGCAGTCCCATGATTGCCACTGGTGTCCATTTCCTTCCAGTCCCCCTCCTTCCCCACTGACCAGTCCCTTCTAGTACAAATACCATGGCAGCCCCTCTCAGATCCAGTTCCATTCTCCCATCCCCTCATATCAGCCCATTTGTAGCCTTAGCCCCCAGTTATCTTCCAGGGCCAGCAGCTCTATCCTCCCCTCCCCACAATCAGCCCATGCCCAGTCAAAGCCCCCCAATCAGCGCGCGTCCAGTGCTAATGCCCGCGCAACCCCATTACCAGTGCTAGCCTCCCCTAATCAGCCCAATACCAGTCCTACCCCCCATCAGCTCATTACCAGTCCTAGCCTCCCCTAATCAGCTCATTTCCAGTGCTCGTCCCCTCAACCCCATTACCAGTGCTCCATCCCTCCATGTCAGCCCCCTCCCTCCCTCCCTCCCTCCCTCCATCCATATCAGCTCCCTCCCTCCATGTCAGCCCGCCTCCCCAATCCCTCCATGTCAGCCCCCTCCATGTCAGCCCCCTCCATCCCTCCATGTCAGCCCCCCTCCCTCCATCCATATCAGCTCCCTTCCTCCATTTCAGCCCCCCTCACTCCATCCATCCATGCATATAAGCTGCCTCCATCCATGTCAGCCCCCCTCCCTCCATGTCAGCCCCCTCCATCCCTCCATGTCAGCCCCCTCCCTCCATCCATTCATATCTGCTCCCTCCCTCCATGTCAGCCCCCCTCCCTCCATGTCAGCCCCCTCCATCCCTCCATGTCAGCTCCCCTCCCTCCCTCCATGTCAGCCATTCATGTCAGCCCCCCTCCCTCCATGTCAGCCCCCTCCATCCCTCCATGTCAGCCCCCCTCCCTCCATCCATTCATATCTGCTCCCTCCTTCCATGTCAGCCCCCTCCATCCCTCCATGTCAGCCCCCCTCGATCCATCCCTCCATGTCAGCCCCCCTCCCTCCATGTCAGCCCCCCTCCCTCCATTCATTCATATCTGCTCCCTCCCTCCATGTCAGCCCCCTCCATCCCTCCATGTCAGCCCCCCTCGATCCATCCCTCCATGTCAGCCCCCCTCCCTCCATGTCAGCCCCCTCCATCCCTCCATGTCAGCCCCCCTCCCTCCATCCATTCATATCTGCTCCCTCCCTCCATGTCAGCCGCCCGCCCGCCATGTCAGCCCCCTCCAACGATCAACTAATATGACTACTCCTACCTATCACCCTATATTTCCTTCACCTACTCAACATTACACTGTACAATATGATGCTCCTTATTCCCAACCCCTTTATATGTGGTTCTCAACCTACATGCCAATTTACCATATTCTCCTCAGTTCAATAAATTCACATATATTATCACAACACAAACACAACTCTTATCAACACCAGCAAACAAATCCTAAGAATCCTCAAAAAAGGTCTTACACGCCAACTTCCATTGAATTAATGAACACAAGATCAGTTAGAAATAAAATTCACACAATCAGAGACCATATCTATGACCAAAAACCAGATATCCTTTGCATTACAGAATCATGGCTAACTCCTACTGACAGCGTTCTACTAAACCAACTGGTCCCACCAGAATATTCCGCCTTTAACAACCCTCGCACACAGAAAAGAGGAGGTGGAGTTCTAATCATTGCAAAAAAATCTTTTCAGCTACAAACTATCGCCTCTAATACCTCTGATAAATCCAGCTCTATCACAGTGGGTAACAAACACTTAGCTATCAGCCTCCTATATAGAGCCCCTCACGCCCCAGCTGATGAGCTAACCTCTATTTTAGAGACCATCTGTGCAGTCAACACTTGCCATAAACCTCTAATTGTATTAGGTGACTTCAACCTCAACTCCTCTTCTAATGCAGATAAGGAAACCTTCTTGCATGCTATGGACTCCCTACAATATACACAATTAATAAATGCTCCTACACATAAATACGGATCTACGCCAGATCTCTTCTTTGCCCCCAACCACCTTGTAAATAATGACAGCTTCTCCTCACCCATAATCACACCAGTCCCATGGTCAGACCACCTTAGAATTAAAATAGAATTCTCAAGCAGGATTGACAAACTTGATAAGATAAAAACTTCTACATTTACTCCAAGAAGATTTAAAGCCTTCAATAAAGAGCAGTTCTTACTTGACACATTACCTTGCCTTGACTCAACTGAACTTGATTTGAACAAACAAGTGAACAACTGGTATAACACCATTAGCACTGCATCCAAGGCCTTTTCAGACTCAAGAACATTCAAAAACAGACATCATGCTCCATGGTATTCCAAAAACATACGCAATGCTAAGAGGGAATTAAGGAGAATTGAACGCCACTGGAGACGATCAAAATCTCCTACCTCTCAAAATTTATATTTAATTCAGCAAAAGAATTACAACGATCTCATCAACAAAACTAAAAAAGAGCACCACACAAATACTATACAGAAAGCATTTAACAAACCTAGAGAACTTTTTGCAATTGTAAAAAATCTAGTCAACGAACAAGCTCTGATAAAGACATTCAGATCAGTCCTCAAGTATATGCAGATCATCTTCAATTGAAAATAGGCCAAACACCACCTTTAAAACAACCTGAAAACAACAGCCTTATTTTACCAAGTACAATTTGGAACAAGTTTTACACTCCCTCGACTACACAACTTTCAGACATCATTGCTGCACTTAACACAAGCACTGCACCCACAGATCCTTGCCCTGTACCTTGGATCAAAGCTACCAAGTCAAACTTTATTAATTTTATTCACAATCTTGTAACTAACTCCTTAACTCATGGAATCATGCCAGAACAACTTAAATTAGCAACAATTAGGCCTACCCATAAAAAAACCAACCTTGAAAAAGACAATCCAGCTGCATATAGACCAATTTCCAGCTTACCACTCTTAGCAAAAATTATTGAGAAGGCAGTACAGCTACAACTTCAAGACCATATTGATGAACATGCGCCACTTGATATACATCAGCATGGCTTCCGCCCCAACCATGGTGTTGAAACGCTCCTACTATACTTATTTAATGACATCACTCAAACAATAGATAATTTCAACAAAGGTACCTTAATGATCTTCTTAGATATTTCAGCTGCCTTCGATACAGTGGACCATGCAATCCTCTTAACAAGACTAAAGAGCATCGGATTAACTGGCACCGTCCTAAATGGTTTGAATCCTACCTAGTTGATAGACAGTTCCAAGTTAAAATTGGCCTAAACACTTCACGTCACATAGTAATCAAACAAGGCGTGCCGCAAGGATCTGCACTCTCTTCACTTCTTTTTAATTTGTTTATCCAACCAATCTGTCACATAATAGCAGATCATCAAATAGATTACACGATTTATGCGGATGATATCATGATTTACACTCCAATTGATATCAACTGCCCAGATTACAGCAAAATTTCAAACTGTATTACCAGCATTTCAAATTGGCTAACAAATAATAACCTTGCAATAAACCTGAACAAAACGGAAGCACTTATTGTAACTAGAAACACCAGCTTTATCCCTCCACCTTACATTACATGCAACAACACAAAGATTCCAGTTAAGGACGAAGTAAGATACCTCGGAATAACCCTCGATAAGAAGCTAAACCTGCGTTCTCATATAAGAAAAACTGTTAAAAACGCGTATTACAAAATGAAGATAATTAGACGACTTAAGCCTCTTATCTCTTATGATCACTTTCGAACAGTCTGTCAGGCACTCATTACTCCCATTCTGGATTTCTGCAACCCTATTTACAATGGACTGCCTAAGCATGCTCTCAAGCCACTTCAAATGGCACAAAATACAGCAGCTAGAATCATCAATGGATCCTCAAATTATGAACACATTACCCCCATCCTTAAAGAACTCCACTGGCTCCCAATAATCCTTCGCATAAAGTATAAATTAATCATAAATATATTCAAAATGAAACACAACAGTTCTGCAATCAGCCTTCATGCCCTCTTACTCCATGATATCAACAAAAGACCAAGAAGGTTATCCACTTCTAACACCCTCAGCACCCCAAAAAACTACTCTAAATCATGCAAATGTACCTCACAAAGAGCAATTGCTTTGGCCGCCCCTTTAATTTGGAACTCTCTCCCTCCTGATTTACGCTCACTGGATGATTTAAAAGACTTTCGTAAACAATTGAAAACTACACTTTTCATTGAACAATATGGATCAACAATTGACTAAATATATTATATTATTTTAATTATTTTAACTAATTTGCCTTATTGTTAACCCTTGTTATTTTTCCTATATTACCATTGTACTGTTATGTTTATACTGTGTTTGTTTCCCTTGCCTATAACCTTTGTATTTCTTGTGACCGCTTTGATTGAAGGAAAAGGCGGTATAGAAAACTTGTTAAATAAATAAATAAATATCAGCTCCCTCCCTTCATGTCAGCCCCCCTCCCTCCATGTCAGCCCCCTCCATCCCTCCATGTCAGCCCCCCTCCCTCCATCCATTCATATCAGCTCCCTCCCTCCATGTCAGCCCCCCTCCCTCCATGTCAGCCCCCTCCATCCCTCCATGTCAGCCCCCCTCCCTCCATACATTAATATCAGCTCCCTCCCTTCATGTCAGCCCCCCTCCCTCCATGTCAGCCCCCTCCACCCCTCCATGTCAGCCCCCCTCGATCCATCCCTCCAAGTCAGCCTCCCTCCCTCCCTGTCAGCTCCCTCCCTTCGTCTGCAGCCGCGGCTCCCTGTCTCTTACGGAACCGCGGCTGTGCGTTTAAAATCATCTCGGAGCCCTTCCTGTCTTGACGGGCTCCGTGCAGCATTGTCCCGCCTCCAAAACTTCCTTTAGAGGCGGGACAATGCTGCACGGAGCCCGTCAAGACAGGAAGGGCTCCGAGATGATTTTAAAAGCACAGCCGCGGTTCCCTAAGAGACAGGGAGCCGCGGCTGCAGAAGAAGGGAGGGAGCCCATAACGCGACGTTTAAAGCCGGCAGTGTGCTCCGGAGCCGCGGCAAAGGTGAGAAAGAGCTGCATGCGGCTCCGGAGCCGCGGGTTGCCGACCCCTGGCCTATACCAATGGCAGCCCTGTACGTCCAGGTGATGGAGGATAGCCGGGGAACTTATTCCACCACAGAGGTGGAATAAGTTCCCCCGAAGATTGCGGCGGCCATCGGGGGAGGACCCAGATCCAAGGTGAGGGAGTGCAGGGGGGCTGCGGGGAAAGCAGTGTCTGGAGGACGGTCGGGGATCGCAGCTCCATGCAGGAGCCTGACTGAGTTAGCCGGGTAGTGTACTGTACTGGACTTCTGGGAGCTCAGAATCGGGGCCCGCAGAATCAGAATCGGGTGCAACTCCTGGCCGTCCTGATTCTGAATGGCTGGACGGGCCAGGCACGTACAGCCCGGAATTGGCCTCCACGGTAATATCATTTTTAAAGTTTTGAAAGTTCCTCCTACTCAATCATGCATCCTGTTATGAAGCTATGTAAATCGTGTATATTTGTGCTTACATAAATGAGAGCCCATATAGAGGCATGATACTAATTAGTGTTAAAAAGAAGTACAAGAAAAAGCAAGGGTAGTAAGTTAAAAAAAAAAATTTAACATGAGAATGGCAGTGGGTGGTCTACCCTTATTTTTAACAAAATTATAAAAACAAAGATCATGACAAGAAAGATGACTTAGGAATGAGACAATCATAAAAAAGAAGAATTAAGAAACGGGCAACCTCATGTTTTAAAAAATGTACTGTGCTAGCAAGTTAGCGCCTCAGTATCTCCTCTGACTACCACATAAAATTATGGACTTGACCATAGCAGTATTTCCATCTTACTGAAACAATGCACTTCTTATTTCAGAAGAATGGCTGAAACCAGTCACTGCATATATTATTCAGGCTGGCATTGGCCAGGCAAGGACAGACATTTTTCAGAAACAGATAATTCGGAATGGTGGTAAGGTCTGTAGCTCACCTTCTTCTGAAATGACACACATCATAGTGGATGATGGGATGGACTGTGATCGAGCTCTCCGAATAATGAAGTTAGACAAGCTTCCACTGAAAGTACAGCTTGTGAAATCTGCTTGGCTGAGTTTGTGTATCAAAGAAAGAAAGCTGATGAGCACTGCTGAATACAGTATCTTCATCCCAGAGAGGTACACATTTGTTAACTAAATATATATTTTTTTAGTGCTAATCATTTATGTATTCGTTTTGTCTGTGTACATAGTGAGGGGTATTTTCAAAGGAATTTCTGAGGGTACCCATGGAAATCTCTGTCCCCTTTGCAGTAGAATGGATGTCACTGGGGGTGGGGCCAGAGGAAACCAACTTAAGGATTTCATTTTGAAATCCATGTTCTTGGATTGCAAAGTATGCAGGGAAAAGCTTACTTTTGGCACCAACCCAGTGGGGATTTTTGAAAGGGAAACTTCACAAGGAGTTCCTCTTTCTAAAGCTTCTGGCAGGCTTGTGGGGATGAAGTACCTGCAGGCCTGTAAGCTAAGCAAAAGCATTGAAAATTGCCTCATTGGGGGTAATTTTATAAAGGTACACAAACAAATTACTGCTCTGAAAAATCTGCACCTACGTTTATAATTTGGAGGAAAAAGACCCCAAAGCTATCAGCTTCTTATTCATATTTATTTCAGGCTTTTTCAATTTCCATTGTAGGCCAGCAAAAAATCTCCATTATTTGCCTATATTCACAAAATAGGAAAACTGACTTTCACAAATTGAATGGCCCTTGTATTGTATTGCAAATAATATGTTTACTCAAAATTACTGCATTCCAAAAAAGGTTACTGTGTTCCAAAAAACAGACAGACTCATCAGATCCCATGCTGAAACATTCAGATCGTTCCTGTTCATTCTGCAAGACGAGTCCAGATGAGTGCATTATGCTGTCCGGCCAGCAGGTAGAAGTAGACTTTAGCAGCTTGCAGTGATGTCATCCCTTGATATATCACTAAAAAGATCCCATTGTTGTCTTCCTCCTGTGGCAGGCTATGGCCTATAATAGTCTGCAAATGTGAAAGGCCTGTAAGTTAGGCCCTGATTCCAACCCCCATCTCAGTAAAGAACCAAAGTCTGTAAAAGTTTGAGAAAAACTGTTTTAAACTGCTTAATAAGACGTTTTCATGAATGCATAAATCTTTCATTATTCTCTTGTGCTGTGAAAATAGAAATGTTTCAATACTTGCATTCCTAGAGCCAGAAACGACCTTGCAGTAGAGAAGTATCCAAACCTAGAAACTGCACCATTGTTAGAACAGTCCTAGAGGAGGGAGCTGGGTGCTAGGCCCAGGAGGGATCTCTGATTGGACAGGTGCAGGGGGTGTAGGGACCAATAGAAAGTTTGCATGTATCAAACTGAAAAGAAATGTATAAATGAATATGTCTCTGTAAGAACTTTGCTCAGTCCTTTTTGAAGCTTTGACTAACTGGGCCTTGTGCACAATAAATTGGCTTGGACCCTGTAAATTGACTCCTGGATTTATTCGTTGTCTGCACTTCGCTGCTACACTCCAACTGCTGTCAAGGTGTGTGGACTGGTGCAGCAGTGCAGACTGGCATGTCTCCCCTGTCCCAGACATAGTTCTGTGGCCTGTGTGCTAGAGACCAATAGGCCCAGTGTTTGCCCAGACCCGGGAAACCGTGTTATTCCATTTATTTCATGGTGCCCGAGATGAGAGTTTTCTTCTGGCCTCTTCTGGACCTGAATGCAGTCCATGCCAAATTCTGAGAACCTTACTGGCATATGGAGTCCATTAGGACAGTCTTTGTGTCAGAGCAGCCTAGTTCCTTCCCAGGACTTGGAGTATCTCAGGGCTTGGTTCAGTACTTAATTGGACTGAGGATTCCTCATGCAAGAGAGGTTGTTCAAGCTACAGATTTGGTTTAAGGAATTTTGTGTTCAGAGGGCCCAATTCCTAGGGTCCATGAGGTCGACCATAGAACTAATCCTTTGGGCCAGGGTGCACATGCTCCATATTTTCACTTGTTCAGCCAGACCTTTCTTCTCCCTCAGGAGATCAAGGATCAGCTGGTATGATGGCTGCAGTCTTACCTTCTGATGACCGAGATGCTCCTGGAAATGCTAAATTGGGTCATAGTCGCTACGGATGTCATCCTGAAGGGCTTGAGAGCTCACTGTCTGCGTCCTTTCAAAAAGCCTCCTGGCCAATCAACCAGTTGGAGGCCAGTGATCCTCCTGGCACTGCTGAGTCCATTCCTTTCTGGTGGGCAAAGTAGTCTGCTTATTCTCTGACAGTGCCATAGCTGTGGCATATGTTCCCAAGCACAGCGGAACTAGACAAAGCTGAATCATTGGACAGCAGAACATCTAATAGCAGACATAGACGACATACTGGTAGCAAAAAACCTTTGCCTAAAAAGAAAATCCCCCTCTGCAAACATCTAAAAAATTATACCAGTAACATGAGCAGCAAAAAATGTTCTATAAGAAAAATAGTCCCCTTTATTAAGAACTGTCAGGCAGAGAACTTGTAGTAAAAGCCACAGAATTACCTTGTTTGAAATTAAGCCCCTCCAGCAATTTTACAAGTAAGCAACTATGCTTTAGAACAGGGGTCTCAAACTCAAATTGCTTTGAGGGCCAAATGAGGACTTGTAAAGTAACCCGGGGGCCGCATAAGACGCGGGGCCTCATTTGCATAAGGGACCTCATTTGCATAAATATTTGCATAATGTTACCATACACTAACTTTTAGTAAACATGCCTCTTTAATGAGTATGGATAAAGAAAGACTAAAAGATTTAGAAACAAGAAGACAATAATTAAACTGGGAACCCCAAAAGCCAAACTTGGAATGTACAACACTGTAGAAATAAAACTATAAATTAATTTCCTCTTGTACTAAACAAAGCGCAAACATTAATGATGCACATTTCCCAGAGCTGACATATTCCAGTTAATAAATTCAAAATAAAGAGAGATTTTTCTACCTTTTGTGCATTTTTTTCAGTTGCAATTGTTCCAGCCACTTTCTTCTGGTTTCTTCATGTCTTCTGCTAACTCTCCATCGTCTGCTTCCATTTGCCCTTTCTTCTCTCCTAGTTTTTTTTCCATTCTCTCTCTACATCTGCTTTAACATACTAATCTTTCTCCTTTTTCTCTTTCCTCATTCCTATTTCATCCACTCAAATTTTACCCCTCCATCCTCAATCCCCACTTACTCTCACAATACCTGGCCAATTGTAGATTTGTCTTCTCTCCCAGACAAAATATTTTTCCCCTCTCCATTTCACTTTCCCAGCTCCATCCCATTCTAATCCTCCCCCAACATCAGCTCCCTTCTAGTTCCAGCCCCACCCAGCATCCGCTCCCTTCTAGTCCCTGCATCAGTCCATTTCCAGTCCTATCCTAGCCTCACCATCAGCCCATTTCCAATCCTAGCCCCCCATCAGCCCATTTCCATTCCAAGCCCCCCTCCCCATCAGCCATTTGCAGTTCAAGCCCCCTTCCACTCAGCCCATTTCCAGTCCTAGCAACCCCCCCAGCACATTACCAGTCCTAGACCCCCCATAGCCCATTACCAGTCATAACGCCCCCTGCCAATAGCCCACTTCCAGCCCTAACCCCCATTACCCCATTTCAGTCAGTCCCTCCATAGCTCATTACCAGTCCTAACTCCCCCCATCAGCCCACCTCCAGTCCTTCCTAACCCCCACCTGCCCATTTCCAGTCCTAGCCCCCACCATAGCCCATTTCCAGTCATAACCCCCCCCTGCCAATAGCCCATTTCCAGTCATAACCCCCCCTGCCAATAGCCCATTTCCAGTCATACCCCTCCTGCCAATAGCCCATTTACAGTAATACCCCCCCCTGCCAATAGCCCATTTCCAGTCATACCCCCCCCTGCCAATAGCCCATTTCCAGTCATACCCCCCCTGCCAATAGCCCATTTATTTATTTATTTATTTTACAGTTTTTATATACCGCGCTCTTTGGTATCAGCGCGGTTTACAGATAACAAATTTCGCATTAGAACAGTCCTTTGCTTACATTATAACATTTCCAGTCATACCCCCCCCCCCGGTAAATAAAAAAACAACCTGGCTTCTGCTGCAGCAGAAAATCAGCTGTCCCGCGGCCCCTTTCCCTCTGCGCGAGAGCCCTGAGTGTGCTTCCTCTGCGGCATGCTTTTAAGCCGCGAAGAGAGTATTTCCCTCTCGCGCGGCTTAAGCCTATTCACTTTTCAAGCCTCGCGAGAGGGAAATACTCCCTTCGCGGCTTGAAAAGCACGCCGCAGAGGAAGCACATTCAGGGCTCTCGCGCAGAGGGGAACGGGCCGCAGGACAGAGCAGCAGAAGCCAGTTTTTTATTTTTTTTAAATTGACCGTCGATTCTGCCGTTGCCACGGCGGCAACGGCAGCAGCAGAAGCCGTCGCGGGCCGCACAACCTTCTCCCGCGGGCCGCATGCGGCCCGCGGGCCGCGTGTTTGAGACCCCTGCTTTAGAATCATAGTGGGGAGATATGTTGTGGCATGAATCCAGATAGTGCCATTAAATATTCCGGCTTTGTGCCACTAAATGCCCCGATGCTGAGCAGGGCAGTGTAGGGGCAGTATTGCAATATTCACTCCACTGCCTGGTTAACCTTAACTAGCTAAAGTTAGGAAAGCTGAATCTGGGCAGCCCAGATAGTCAGTGCCAATGCCCAGATATGGCCTCACCATTGAGAAACTAAAGCAGTGATAGCCAGACGCTTTAAGTGTGCTGACCACTGTTGCTGAAAATCACCTCCAATGTTTTTAGAAAAAAATGGCTCATGTGAATTGCTCTTCAGTACCTTGTTGTTAAGTGCCGTCGAGTCGATGTTGACTCATGGCGACCCTCTATAGTTGTCCTAAACTGTGTTCGGTCTTCTGTCAGGGGAGAAACGTGTTGATAGAGTGGCGTCCATAGCTGCTGAAAAGGTATCCTTCCTTCCCATCCCTCCATTCCAGTTCAGATAGGTGGAGACTTAACATGCAAATTATGATGATGTCACCACATAAGAATCCATGAGCGTCCCCATCAGGTTAGTATTCTGTCTCCAGCAGCTGGTGGTGGGCATCTGTACAGATTTCTGATTGGACAAAGAATGCAAAATTCAGTAGAATAAATAATTTTGGGGGTAAAAAGAACTGACTGCAGAGGCTAGACTGCATAACTGAATTGTTTGGCAAAAAACAACAAAAAAAGAATTGAACAATCTTGACAAGAGCCCTTAAGTGGGTGGAACGGGCCTCTGTGGGAGCACCGCAGGCCGTTAAGTTGGTGTTTGCCTCCATGTGGGATTAGGCTTCGAAGGGCGGCTTACCATCAGCACAGTCTCCCTATAGCGTGAGTTTGAGAACTTTTAATTTTCTCTCTTGGGCGGCTGAATTCGTCAGAACTGGACATCAGTGATCAGTTACAAGGGACAGCTCCAGGCATAGTTAGTGAGTCGGGGGAGCTGTCTGGTGTGCCATCGGAGTGTTAGTGGGACACTTGGGGAGGATAGGTGCTTTGGGCCACCATACCCTCTAACAAGCCAGTATGCACCGCAGTTTCCTCTCTGCGGTGGAGTTCTGTAGAGCTGTGAAGTGGAAAGCTGGACACTAGAGAGACAGCCATGGGAGGCAAGCTCGCAGTTCATGGGGGCGCAGGACTCAGAGGACACACAACAGATGGCTATGCCTTCTCCTCAGAGGCAGAAGGTTTCCCACGCTTCGGGAGCGGCAGCTATCTTGGGAGACAGGCTCAGTGATGCCATGGCCATTTTAGGCAACTTTCAGGGAATGACGAAAGCACAAGATGAATTGCAGGATAACAAGGGGACCGATGAGGACTCCCCTACTGAAACAGCTGTTCTCACCATACCTCTCTTGCACCGCACCTACATTTAGAGCGGAGCCAGGGTGCAGAGAAGTTAAGAACCACCTCTCAGACTAAAGTAACAACCACACATGGCCTGGAGAGGCTAGCATGAGAGCTGGCTAGTAATCAGAGGAGCCTAGTGAGGTACCAGATCAGCTCTCGGACCTCTCAGGGGCGTCAGAGGACTCCCTGGAAGGGCCTTTCTCCAGAAACAAGCAGGAATGTAGTCTTCACATATGGGTACCTTCGATACCGACGGAGCCTGCACTCCCCAGCGTCCAAAAGGGAAAGCTTTGGGAGCATCCCACCACGCATGCGTGCTGCCTTCCCGCCCAACTACCTCTCACTTCAGTTCTTCATTTTCCGCGGAGCCGACAGGACGTGTCCCGTCACTGCAGAAAATCTTCTCTTATTTTTATATTTTTGTGGTTGCGTCTGCCTTCCGTCGACGCCTACCGGTACCATCGGTGCTTTTCTTTCTTTTCTTCTAAAAATATTTCAATTTTAGTGCTTTTTCTCAGGGATTTCTTCCCTGCTCTGGTGCTTGGCGCCATTTTTGGCATTAGGCCCTCTTTTCCCTTACCATGGAAAAACCAGCCACTGGTTTTAAAAAATGTTCAAAATGTGGTGGTACAATTTCTGTTACCAACACCCATGACTGGTGTCTTAAATGTTTAGGTCCTGACCATTGCCCTGCGGAGTGTCTCTCCTGCAGGAAGTTGACTAAAAGACGTCTTCAGAATCGAGCGAATCAACTCTGTGCCCTTTTTGCTTCAGACACGATGTCTGTAGCATCGATGTCTTCCAGGGCTTCTACTTCTTCCCAGGGATCTCAGGTAACTAAACACAAGTCTTCTAAGACTAGCCGGTCCTCGAAGGGTAGATCTCCCTCTAAACATCGAGATGCCACTGGCGTTGCCCTCAAGGATATTTCACCGGCAAAACAGCCCCGGCAGGAGTCTTCGAGCTGCAAAGCTTTATCAGGGCTCCAGGATGTTCCCGAGGCCTCGGCCTCGATGGAACTACTGGTGCCATGCTCAGGGGTTGTGGCCGTTTCCACCGGTACTGACACCCCGGCATCGGCAGTGGCAAAAGACTCCTTGCTATTGAACACAGTCTAGCGACTCTTTTAGCTACTTCAGTACCGCTAAAGTCTCTGCAGATGGTTCCGCAGGCACCGGTACCGGTACTGGTGTCAGTGCCCTTGGTATCTGTTTCAACAGGCATGCTTCCTCCGATGCCGAGTTTGGAATCTCTCTCCAGCATGGGGGATCAGGTACCGACTCGTTTCGGTACCGACACCGAGCAGTACCGACACCATCTACTTCAGTAGAACCCGGTGCTTCCTCCTTTTGAGTCTTCCGATTCCGATGACTCGGATGATTCCACCAGTATCAGAGCTGAACGTTTACAAGATTCAACTCCTTCTCCTCAACGCAGAACATCCCCTCCCGAGGATATGTCTTTTCATGATTTTGTACATGATATGGCAAAGGGTCCTGCCATTACAGTAGTACCAGAAAAGGAGCCTAGGGCAGAAGAATTGAGAATTCTTCAATATCCTTTGGCTCCAAAGGAGGCAGCTATGCTTCCTATACACCAGATCTTACATGATCTAATGTTAAGAATGTGGGAAGCTCCTTTAACAGTATCTCCATACTCTAGACGTCTTGACACTATGTATCGAGTACCACCTTGTCCAGGGTTTCAGAAGACTCAGTTACCACATCATTCTATGGTGGTAGAGTCCGCCATGAGGTGGATTAAAAGTGCTAAAAGACACTCTTCCAATCCACCAAGTCGTGAGTCTAGAACACTGGATGCCTTTGTTCCTCGATGCTTTCAGTCCTCCATGCTATCAGCAAGAATCAGTTCCTATATATTATACATGGGAATGTTTCTTGAGCAGGTTACAAAAGACTTGGAACTTTTGAACCCTTTTCTTCAAGAAGATAAACGGACAGATCATTTGACTTTAGTCAAACATGCTCAAAATGTCTCTAAGTTTATGAATCGTGCTACCTTTGACGGTTTTGAATGTATTAGCAGAACTTCAGCTATATTCAAAGGAGCACGTCGTATTGCCTGGCTCCAGCTTCAGACTCGGAGGAATGGGTGCAAGATAAGCTGGGAAACATTCCTTGCACAGGAGAAAATCTCTTTGGCAAGGATTGGCAGCTCAAAGCTAATGAAATTGACACTGATAATACAACTTTAGACAGATTGTCAAAATCTACAGCTAACCCAGCCAAGAAAAAGTTTTTTCAAAAAACCTTTTTTTCTCTAAAAAGAAAAAGTTCTATCCATCTTCCACCCAGCAATCACATGGTCCCCAGAAGGGGCAACAACAAACTAGACAAAGAAAGACACAAGCTCAGCAGACCTAGCCTCCCCAGGTCTTTGGCTATTGTCTAGAGAACTTAGCCATTCTTCCTATTCTAAGCCCAGAACCTTTAAATATTCCAGGCCGTATCTGCCATTTTGCCAAAAGATGGCAACAAATCACATCAGAGGATTGGACTCTATCTATCGTGAGTCTGGGATACAAGCTTCATTTCCTCAGCTTGCCCCCATCCACCCTTATAAAACAGTTCAAATCTCAACCACCGGTCTCAGACCTATTGTGGCAAGAGGTCACCACTCTTCTGGCTCAAGGGGCTATAGAAGAGGTTCCAATGTCCCAGCAGGGCACAGGATTCTATTTTCTCATTCCAAAGAAGTCAGGTGGACTAAGACCAATCCTGGACCTCAGAGAACTGAACAGATATTTAGTCCGAGAAAGGTTCAAGATGATCTCCCTCAGCACACTTCTTCCAAACCTTCCAAAGTCCCAGCTCACCCCATCTCAATCCCTCAAATTTATAGGGGCTCGCTTGGACACACAGCAGTCAAAGGCTTTCCTGCCTCAGCCTCGCTGTCTGCGCATCATCGAACTAGCATCTCAAGCAGTGCTACAAACCTTCCTCACTGCCCGACAGATGCTTCGACTTCTAGGACACATGGCATCTACAGTCCATGTGATTCCTTATGCACGACTTCACATGCTTGCGGCCCAGTGGACCTTAGCTTCCCAATGGTCCCAGGCCTCAGGATGCCTGTCGGACAAGATCAGAGTTACCACACGCCTGATTGCGTCTCTGCATTGGTGGCATCTCTGGAAAACCTTACAGTAGGCTCTCCTTTTCAGCAACCCCTACCTCAGGCGTTCCTGACGACGGATGCATCCAAGTTGGGTTGGGGAGCCCACTTGGGCGATCTGTCTACCCAGGGTCTCTGGACCCCACAGGAGGCTTCTCTTCAAATAAACCTCCTAGAACTAAGGGCCATTTTCAATGCTATTTGAGGCTTTTGCTTTCATCTCATAAACAAAACAGTTCTGGTGCAAACCGACAATCAAGTAGCCATGTTTTACCTAAACAAACAAGGCGCGGAACAGGCTCTCTGCAATTATGCAACAAAGCTTTGCAACTGTGGGCCTTTGCCAGAGAGCATCACGTTCATTTATTGGCAGTATACCTTCCAGGCATTCAAAACGTTTGGGCGGACAGGCTCAGCCGAGTCCTGTTGCCACACGAGTGGTCTCTCCACTCATATCAACTTGCTCGAGTATTTCAGGTCTGGGGAACACCAGACAGACCTCTTTGCAAGTCCACAGAATGCCACACTTTCCCGGTACTGTTCCAGACTTCCAGCTCAAGATTGTCTGGCGAGGGATGCATTCCTGCTCCATTGGGGCTAGGACTTTCTCTATGCCTTCCCACCTATTCCCCTAATTCCCAAAACCTTATTAAAACTCCAGAGAGACAGAGGTCACATGATACTCATAGCTCCCTGTTGGCCAAGGCAAACATGGTATCCTCTTCTCTTAGGTCTCTCTCGAGCCACTCCTCTGGAGTTGGGGAGTGCTCCGGATCTTCTGTCCCAGAACAACGGATCCCTACTACACCCCAATCCCCAGGTCTCCTTCATTTATCAGCTTCTGGTCTTATGACCAATTCTGTTAGAGTCCATCTTAGTGCTATTGCTGAATCTCATAAACCCTTCGATGGACAACCAATTTCCTCTCATCCTCTTGATTCAAGATTTAGGAGCAGTCTCCTTTTAACAAAACCTCCCATCAAACCTCCTCCGGTGGCATGGGATATTAATCTTGTTCTGGGTCAACTCATGAAGCCACCCTTTGAATCTTTAGCTACTTCAGAGCTAAAGTTTCTTTCATGGAAAGTCATTTTCCTAATTGTTATCACTTCTGCAAGACGCATTAGTGAACTGCAAGCTTTAGTGGCTGACCCACCTTATACGAGGTTTCATCATGACAAAGTAGTCTTGAGGACTCCTCCTCATTTTATGCCAAAGGTGATATCACCTTTTCAATTAAACCAATCGGTTTATCTCCCAGTCTTCTTTCCTAGGCCTCATGCTTCCAGTGCGGAAAGAAATCTTCATACCTTAGATTGTAAACGGGCCCTGGCTTTTTATCTTCACAGAACTCAGCCATTTAAAAATTCTTCTCAGCTTTTTCTGGCTTTTGACTCTAGTCATTTAGGACTTCCAGTCACTAAGAGAACTCTCTCTAAGTGGATTGCAGACTGTATTTCCTTTACCTATCAAAGTAAAGGAATCCCTCTTGAAGGCCATGTCATGGCTCATAATGTTAGAGCCATGGCAGCCTCAACAGCTAATCTTCGTTCAGTTGCTATTGATGAGATCTGCAAAGCAGCAACTTGGGCATCTCCAGGAACAAGCAGGAATAAGTCCTCACATATGGGTACGTCGGAACCGACGGAGCCTGCGCGGGAAAGCTCCCCAGCTTCCTAGAATGGAAGCTTTTGGGACCTCCCACTGCACATGCGTGCTGCCTTCCCGCCTTCCTGAACAGCTCTCCTTAGTTTTCTCTTTTTCCGCGGAGCCAGCAGGTCGTGTATCCTGTCACCGCTGAAGAAATTGTAGTTTTTTGTTTTGTTTCTTTAGACCGCGTACCTGCCTTCCCATACCGATACCGGTATCGCCGGTCTTCCTTTTTCTTTCTTGAAAAATTATTTTCTTTTCTTTTATTATTTTTCAGCACTTGGTCACTTCAGTTAGGCCTTCAGGCCTACTTGAATTCTCCACATGGAGAAGCCAGCCCCTGGATTTAAGAAGTGTACCAAGTGTACTGCTGTAATATCAGTCACAGACACCCATGAATGGTGTCTTAAATGTTTGGGGCCTGACCACTCCATTCCGGACTGCCCTTCCTGCTCCCAAATGTCTAAGCGTGGGCTGCAGAACCGGGCCAACAAATTCCATGTGCTGTTTGCTTTAGAGAATCCAACATCACAGTCATCCAGGTCATCATCTCCGGATGGATCTCAGGTAACCAAACCTTCTGTGGGCAAGTCCTCAAAGGGCAAATCTCCTTCAAAGCATCGAGAGGCTCTTAGTTTTGAGGACCCTGCCCCAGCCAAACAGCCCCGGCGGGAAGCTCTGCCTTCCAAAACGCCAATTCAGGGGCTACAGGTTGACATCGATGGCACGGCCTCGACAGATCACCTGTTGGACTGCTCTGGGGTACCGGCCCATACCGGTACCGACATCCAGGCAGCAGTGGCGTCTATGGGCAATACTGTCCAATCCATGCAGCAGGCCGTCATGGCTTTCATTAAAGCTGCAACGCCATCGGTACCGCTTCCAGCGGTTCCGGGCCCGGTTCCGGTATCGTCCGCCATGCCGGGACCCAGGCCTTCCTCTTCTAAACGCAAATCGGTACCGTATGGGCTTTCGCTCCATACCGCTTCCATACCCGGTACGCCCGATGTCGATACCGATCGGTATGCGTATCGTGCGTTGGAGGAAACTAGAGAATACACCGATTCCTCTGAGGATTTTGGCTCCTCTGATGAGTCTGCAGAGCTCTCCCTTGACCTTCCTGAGGAACCTTCTTCTCCAAAAAGGAGAATGTCTCCTCCAGAGGATTTGTCCTTTCAGGACTTTATTTTAGAAATGGCTAAAGGCCTTTCTATCACTACCTCCTCTGAAAGGGAACCAAGGTCAAAAAGGTTGGATATTTTAGGATACTCTAAGTCTCCTAAAGAAGCAGTTACCCTGCCTATCCATGAAATCCTTCAGGAACAATTGATGGATTTCTGGGAGAACCCTTTAACTCTGTCTCCTTATTCCCGTAGGTTGGACACCATGTATCGGGTCCCTCCTTCTCCTGGTTTTCAGAAAACTCAATTGCCTCACCACTCCATTGTGGTAAAGTCTGCAATGAAAAAGATCAAGAGTACTAAAAGGCACTCTTCTACACCTCCAGGAAGGGAATGTAAGACACTGGACTCTTTTGGTAGGAAAATCTTCCAGGCTAGTATGCTTATAGCCAGGATTAATTCCTACAGCCTCTATATGGGCATGTTCCTAGGGGAACTTGCCAAGAAAGTGCGGCATTTTGCCCCCTTTATCCCTGAGGATAAACAGGAGGACTTCCTTTCTGTAGTGAAACAACTTTTAGATGTTTCTAAGTTCTCCAACAGAGCTGCCTTTGATTCCTTCGAGGGAGCCAGCAGAGCTTCTGGCATTGCTATTGCAGCCAGACGTCTAGCTTGGCTCCAGGCTTCTGATCTGGAACCCTGGGTTCTAGATGGCTTACGGAATCTGCCCTGTACAGGTGAGAACTTATTCGGTGCAGAGTGGCAAGTTAAAGCCACTCAAATGGACGCTGAAAATGCCACCTTAGAGAGACTTTCTAAGTCCACTTCTACTCCCACTAAGAAGAAGTCTTTCAAGAGGCCTTATTATAAGAAGGCCAGATATGCTTCCAATACTGGCCAGCAATCTTCTCAACCTCGTTTTGCGGCTAAACGTCAGCAAACGAAACAAGCAAGAGCAAAGCCTGCAGCAGCTACTGCAGCTCAACAGGCTCCACCCCCTCAGGGGTTTTGACTTGCCCCTAGAGAACTTGCCATTCCTGGTTCTGGACCAACCAGAACCTCTCACCATACCTGGAAGGTTAGCTCACTTTGCTCCCAGATGGGAACAAATCACAACAGAGCAATGGACCCTCTCTATCATCCGAGAGGGTTACAAACTTCATTTCTCCAACCTTCCTCCTCATCACATGGTGAGACCCTTCAATTCTCCATCTCCTCTCCTAGCCCTGTTGGATCGGGAGATCTCTTCTCTGCTTGCCCAAGGGGCCATAGAAGAGGTTCCTCTTCATCAACAAGGGTCAGGTTTCTACTCCCCCTATTTTCTCATTCCAAAGAAGACAGGGGGATTCAGACCAATCCTAGATCTGAGAGAATTGAACAAATTTCTGTACAAGGAGAAATTCAAAATTCTCTTTGGGCATTCTCCTTCCATACCTTCAGAGTCAGGACTGGCTTTGTTCTCTAGACCTGCAGGATGCGTATACACATCTACTCATCCATCCATCCCACAGAAAATATCTTCGCTTTCTGTTCAGGGGAAGTCATTACCAATACAGAGTACTTCCCTTCGGTCTCGCCTCTGCCCCAAGAGTCTTTACCAAATGCATGGCAGTCGTAGCCGCATTTCTCAGAAGCATGGGGATTTTCGTATTCCCATATCTGGACGACTGGCTCATTCGAGCTCCAAATCAGTCGCAGGCCCAGATTTCCCTAGACCGCACAAGGAGCCTTCTGCAGTATCTGGGACTGGTGGTAAACCTTCCCAAGTCTCAACTCAGCCCTACTCAGTCTCTAGAATTCATAGGGGCCCAGTTGGACACCACCACTGCAAGAGCCTACCTTCCACTGGTTCGGGGTCAGCGTCTGCTGAGCTTGGCCTCCCAAGCCCAGTCCAGTCCTCACTTGACAGCCAGGGAAATGCTACGCCTCCTGGGCCATATGGCCTCCACAGTACATGTGGTGCCCTATGCTCGTCTTCATATGAGAGCAGCTCAATGGACCCTGGCCACCCAGTGGACTCAGGCGTCGGGAGCACTCTCAGACTAAATACAAACCTCAAACCGTCTGTCTTGGTCCCTCCATTGGTGGATATCCACCAAGAATCTGTTGTTGGGGGCTCCCTTTCAGCCCTTGCTACCCCAAGCAACCCTCACAACAGATGCCTCCCAATTGGGGTGGGGAGCCCATCTGCTAACTCTCTCCACTCAGGGCACTTGGTCTCCACAGGAGGCCACCCTTCATATCAACCTCCTGGAACTGCGAGCAATTTACCTTGCCCTCAAGGTCTTCTATACCCTCCTTGCCAACCTGACTGTCCTGGTTCAGACAGACAATCAGGTGGCCATGTTTTACATAAACAAACAAGGAGGGACGGGCTCTCTGTCGCTTTGCAACGAAGCTCTCAGATTATGGGCCTTCGCCAGAGAGCACCAAATTCATCTGCTAGCAGTGTATCTTCCAGGAGTTCAAAACTCTCGAGCAGACAGGCTCAGTCGAGTTCTGCTGCCACACGAGTGGTCCCTACACGTGGACCAGATAAGCAGAATCTTTCAGGAATGGGGGACCCCGGACATAGACCTCTTTGCAAGTCCGTGGAATGCCAAACTTCCCCGGTTCTGTTCCAGGACTCCGTGTCAGGAAGCTCAGGCCACGGACGCCTTTCTCCTCCATTGGGGTCAGGCGTTCCTATATGCCTTTCCACCCATTCCGCTGATTCCCAAGACTCTATTCAAACTCCAGAGAGATCACGGCTCTATGATCCTCATAGCTCCACGCTGGCCACGCCAAGTGTGGTTCCCTCTGCTTCTACAGCTCTCCCAGGGATCCTCCCTGGACTTAGGAGCTGCACCAGACCTTCTGTCTCAGGAGGAGGGGACTTTGTGGCACCCAAACCCCAAATCCCTACATCTCCGAGCTTGGTTACTGAAGGCTTAAGTCTTCAAGACTTTAATCTTTCTCAACCTGTGAAAGATATCCTTCATGCCTCTAGGAAACCCTCCACGAGGCGGTCTTATGCTTTCAAATGGAAACGTTTTTCCATTTGGTGTGCTCAGCAGGGCCTTGACCCTCTGGCACTTCCTTTGAATTCCCTCTTAGACTATCTCCTGCATCTTTCCAATGCAGGCCTTAAGACGAATTCTGTAAGAGTCCATTTAAGTGCTATTTCAGCATCCCTGAAACCTATAAATGGACAACCTATCTCCTCTCATCCTCTTGTTGCAAGATTCATGAGAGGCCTGACTCTCACTAAACCTCCCATCAGACCCCCCCCGGTCGCATGGGATTTGAATCTAGTGCTTGGTCAGCTTATGAAGCCACCTTTTGAGCCGTTATTTTCTACCTCCTTGAAATTTCTTTCCTGGAAGGTACTATTCCTAATTGCAGTCACTTCCGCTCGCCGCATCAGCGAACTGCAGGCTCTAGTGGCTAATCCACCTTATACAAGATTTCATCATGACAAGGTGGTCCTTAGGACGAATCCCCACTTTATGCCCAAAGTGGTCTCGCCTTTTCATCTTAATCAAGAGGTATATCTACCTGTCTTTTTTCCGGCTCCTCATGCATCCAGTGCAGAGAGGAACCTTCATACTCTGGATTGTAAAAGAGCTCTAGCCTTTTACCTTAATAGGACTCAGCCACATCGAAAGTCTTCTCAACTTTTCGTGGCTTTTGATCCTTCACATTTGGGACTTCCAGTCTCCAAGCGTACACTTTCCAATTGGATTGCTCAGTGTATTTCCTTTGCTTACCAGAGTAAAAACATTTCTCTGGAAGGCCATGTCACAGCTCACAATGTGAGAGCCATGGCAACTTCTATGGCTCATCTGCACTCTGTTTCTATTGATCAGATCTGTCGAGCCGCTACCTGGGCCTCGGTTCATACCTTTACAGCCCATTACTGTTTGGACAAGGACTCCCGCCGGGATGCCTTGTTTGGCCAGGCTGTCCTCAAACACCTGTTCCATTCTTAGACAACTCCTGCCCACCTTCCCAGGATGGATGCCTGAGATCCATACGAAGATGGCGAACCCTTGGAGGGGGATCTCCCAGGCATCTCAGCTAGGGAGTCCCCATATGTGAGGACTTATTCCTGCTTGTTCCTGGAGATAGCACAGTTACTTACCTGTAACAGGTGATCTCTGGGAACAGCAGGAATTAGTCCTCACAACCCACCCACCTCCCCTAGGAGTTGTATCTTCTATCTATCTGTCTTCCTGTCCTCTCTCTATTGTCTCAGCTATAAACTCGAAACTGAGGAGAGCTGTTCAGGAAGGCGGGAAGGCAGCGCGCATGTGCAGTGGGAGGTCCCAAAAGCTTCCATTCTAGGAAGCTGGGGAGCTTTCCCGCGCAGGCTCCGTCGGTTCCGACGTACCCATATGTGAGGACTAATTCCTGCTGTTCCCAGAGATCACCTGTTACAGGTAAGTAACTGTGCTTTCTGTACATACTTTCACTGCCCACTATTGTTTAGACAAGGACTCCTGTCGGGATGCCTTGTTCGGTCAGGCTGTTCTACAGCATCTCTTCCATTCCTAGTTTAACTCCTTCCCACCATCCACTCTTGGATGCCTGAGGTCCCTGGGAGGAAGCATGGCCCATCTTACTTAGATCCGCAACATGCTGGGGTCATCCCTAGGCATTTTTAGCTGGGGAGCCCCCATATGTGAAGACAACATTCCTGCTTGTTCCTGGAGATAGCATAGTTACTCACCTGTAACAGGTGATCTCCGGGAACAGCAGGAATAAGTCTTCACAAACCACCCACCTCCCATAGGAGATGTCTTTCTCTCTCTTTCTATTTTTCTTCTACTTCTCTCCTTTGGTCTCAGCTTCCAACTCAACTGAAGTGAGTGAGGTAGTTGGGCGGGAAGGCAGCACGCATGGGTGGTGGGATGCTCCCAAAAGCTTTCCTTTTGGACGCTGGGGAACGTTCCCGTGCAGGCTCCGTCGGTGTCGACGCTACTCATATGTGAAGACTTATTCCTGCTGTTCCCGGAGATCACCTGTTACAGGTGAGTAGCTACACTTTACCCTATGAGGATCCGGAGGTCTTGGACTTGGTAGAGGGGGAGCTCCCTTTATTGTCTGGGTCTTACGGAAGGAGGAGCTACAGGTGTTAATTGCTCACTCCTTGGCGGCCTTGAACATTCCGTTCAGGACAGCGGAGGAGGGCACTTCCCTTGAAGACCTGCTCTTGCAGGGTATGCGTTCTCTAAATTTCTTTATGGTACACAAGGCCATTATGCAAATGATTGAGGCCGAGTGGGACCTTCCAGAGGTAGGATTGCAGGGCAGTCGGGTGATGGCTCAGCTTGGCTGTACCTGATTCCTCCGGCGAAGAAGGAGCTCTTAAGGTTGATGCCTTGGCCATGTCAGTCACAAAAAAGACTACCATCCCAATGGAAGGAGGGACCTATCTAAAGGATCTGCAGGATCGGTGGCTCGAGTCGCTGTTGATGCAAGCATTTGAGGTGAATGCACTGTCGTTGCAAGCTTCTGTGTGCGGTGCATATTGTGATGCACGCATGTATGTGTTGGATGCAAGCTTTACCTGATCTAATCCACAGTCCCGGACCAGAACCCAAAGAGGTCTTCAAATTGGAAACCGCCTCAGCTAATCTCTTCAATGTCTTCTTTGATTTGGTGCATGCCTCATCCAAGAGCATAGCCTTATTGGTTGCGCCTCTGCAGTTTTTGTAGCTACGGAATTGGTCCGCTAATGTGTCTTCCAAGATTCAGTTAAATAAGCTTCCCTTCAAGGAGAAGCTGCTATTTGGCGACGCACTAAAGGAGTTGGTGAAATACTTGGGCAAAACTAAGAACCAGGCTCCCAGAGGATAAGCCTCGAAGGGGCAAGGTCCAGCCTCCTTCTAAAAGTTCAATGAGGGATTTCCAGCAGTTTCTAGCAACACGCTTTCCTCTACTGCACCGGGGGCATTTCCCATATGGACGTTCTTTCATGGTAGAGGGATGGTTTGCGGCTATTATGATCCGTGAACACTTTTAATAAATCACAATGAAACATGGTGGGCCCAGGAGGAGGGGGTGCTGATGGGCGGCCGCCTTCAGCAATTTTACCACTCCTGGGTCCAAATTACATCAGACCAATGGGTCTTGGAGGTCATCAGAGAGGGATACGCCATGGAATTCACTCAACCGCTGCTGGAGGCATTTATGATGTCCCTGTCCAAACTCTGCGAAAGCCGCAGGCTGTGCAGAATACATTAACGTGCCTGCTGGCTTTGGACATGGTGGTCAAGGTCTTCAAAGACCAGTGCAGCACCAGTCAGTACTCCATTTATTTCGTGCTTCCCAAAAAGGAAGGGTCATTCCATCCGGTGCTAGACCTCAAATATGTCAGCAGGGCCTTAAGAGTACCGCTATTCCATATGAACATTGCAGTCGGTGATGGTGACCGTACAAAAAGGCAAATTTCTGATGGCTCTGGATCTCACGGAGGTGTACTTACACATTCCCATTTGGCCAGAGTATCAGAGATTTCTGTGCTTTGCTACGCGAATGGGTCACTTTTAGTTTCGGGCAATACCCTTTGGATTGGTGATGGTGCCCAGAACCTTTACAGAGGTGTTATTAGTGGCAGACACGGCCCTCAGAAAGCAGGGCATGCTGGTATACCCATACCTGGATGACTGGCTGATCCAAGCAAAGTCGTATGAGGAGAGTCAAGCAGTAATGAAAAAGTTGAGACCTCCAATGAATTATCAACGTAGCCAAAAGCAAGTTGACTCCATCGCAACATTTAGGGGTATGTTTACTAAACCGGGCTAACGGTTAACCCGGGCTATCTGCCACTAGGTCCCATATTATTCAATGGGACCTAGTTGCAGATAGCCCGGGTTAACCGTTAGCCCGGTTTAGTAAACATACCCCTTAGTGTACCTGAGAGCAGGGTTCAACACAGAGTGTGTACTTGTGTTCTTACCCCAGGAGCAGATAGGCAAATTGCAGGAGCAGTTATGCCAGTTTCTGTGGATGGATGGCCCCGTCAGCTTGGCATTATCTCCAGGTATTTGGCTTCATGGCAGAGGCTCTGGATCTGTTACCCTGGGCCAAGGCACAAATTAGGCCACTATAGTAGACTGTCCTCTTGAGATAGTCTCCTCGTCATCATTTGCTATCCAAGTGGCTTCAGTGCCAGAAGGAAACTGAGATCAGTTTGCAATGGTGGCTGAGTCAGCAGAACCTTGCAAAGGGGATGTCATTGGAAATCCCTAACTGGGTAGTGGCCACGACCAATGCCAGCCTCTCAGACTGGGGGGCTCACTATGAAGCACAGGTGGCTCAGGGACAATGATTGACAGAGCTCCTAGTCCATCAGTCGCCTAGAGATCAGGGCAGTGAGGCTGGCTATGCTGCGGTTTGCTCCATTATTGCAGAACAAAGCGGTGAGAATATTCTCCAACAATGCCTCAGCAGTGTCATACATAAACAGACAAGGAGGCACAGGAAGCATAGCGCTAGTGGCCAAAGTAGTCTCAATCCTTTAGTTGGCAGAGGCGAACCTGTTAGCGCTCACGGCTGCATGCATTGCTGGCAAGGACAATGTACAGGCGGATTATTTGAGCAGACACAGCTTGGATCCAGCAGAATGGGCGCTGGAGGAATCCGTGTTCCACAGCCTGGTGCAGCAATGGGAGCAGCTGGTGATGGACCTAATGGCATTGGATGCCATGACTAGCTGCTTCTTCAGTCTTCATTGTGAGAGGATGTCAGAAGGGTTGGATGCCCTGGCACAGCCCTGGCCCTTGGAGAGACTCCTTTTATGTGTTTCCTCCATAGGCTCTCATCGGCCAACACCTGCAAAAAATTGCGTAGCACAACGGTTGGGTGATCCTGGTGGCTCTGGACTGACCTCAGAGGCCCTGGTACGTGGACCTAGTCAGATTAGGGGTGACCAGGCCATGGAGGTGACCACTCTGATGCGGCCTTCTGTCACAAAGGTCGATTCTCGTGCCTTAGGTGGATCGATTCTTGCTTACGGCTTGACTCTTCAAAGGGCACAGCTGAGGAAGCACGGTTATTCGGCACAGATCATTGCGACACTGCTGAAAGCCTAGAAGCTGTCAACTTCCCTTTCTTACATTTGAATATGGCCAATGTTCCCTCTAATTTTCTGTAGGCTGGGGGCGCATAAAATATCAGCTGTGTGCAGCTTTTGAAGGAAGGTTTAAATTTTTGTGCGCCACATAACGACACTCGGAGTTATATACTTTAAAATTTGACTACATGTCAGAATACAGTATGTACACCACATTGATTTTAATCAAATTAAATGAAAATAGACGATTACTAAATGAAGCGGGAGATTTCTAGTAATTACAATCATAACTTTAAAATTTTAAGACGTCTGTGTTTTCTATCAGAATCAGAGCTGTAATTTTTGTGCGCTCTGTTGTAAAGTATGTGCGCTCGCTCGGTGAGGTGTATGCGCGCGCACACGCGCACAGCTTAGAGGGAACAGTGAATATGGCGAGTATTTGAGGACTGGTGCACCGATCATCATCTCAAAGCGTTGTTGGCCTCGGTTGTGGACATTTTGGCGTTCTTGCAGGTGGGCCTGACCTTGAACTCGTTACGGGTGCAGGTCGCTGCCCTAGCGTGTTACAGAGGCAAGGTGCAGGGGCCACCATTGGCTTCTTACCCTAATGTCGTTCATTTCTTCCAGGCCATGAGGCACGTCCGGGCCCCCCTCCCTCCATGCAGACAGATAATCCCTTCATGGGATCTCAACATCGTGCTGATGGCATCTCCCCTTGAGCCGATAGGGAGCACCTCTTTGAAGGATTTAAATTGAAGGTAGGTTTTCTGGTAGCCATTTGTATAGCATATTTCGGAGTTGCAGGCATTGTCCTGCCAGAGCCGTTTCTTGTGGCGTCAAAGGAGAAGGTGGTACCGCAGCCGGTGCTTTCCTTTCTTTCTAAGGTGGTATCTTTATTCTATGTGCGGAGGAGCAATGGCTGCACAATCTGGTTGTGCGTAGGGCTGTGCTCATATATTTTAAGCGCACTCGGCCATTCAGAAAATCAGATCATTTGCTTGTGCTCTTTGGAGTTCTGCATAAAGGGGAAGTGGCCTTGAAGGTGTCAATAACCAAGTGGGTGAAAGAGGTGATTGCATCGTTGTATCTACTTAAACACTGGCTGGAACCTGTAGGCTTGCATGCTCATTCTACAAGGGTGCAGGCAGTGTCTTGGGCCGAGTTCAGTCTCGTGCCACTGTTAGAAATCTGCAAGGCGGTGACATGGTCATCCTTACATACCTTTGCAAGACACTATCATCTGGATGTGCAGACCAGGCAAGATGTGTGCGTTTTGGGGCTCAGGTGCTACAGGTGGGGCTCTCAGGTCCTTCTCATTTCTAGGTGATACAACCCATCTGTCTGGACTGGACGAGGGATGGGAATGAAGGCGAAATTAGACCTTACGTGCTAATTTTCTTTCATGGAGTCTCTCCAGTCCACTCTAGGACCCGCTCCTGTCGTTCAGTGAATTTCTGTGGTGAGCCCGTGGAGGAGAAGTGCTGATGGTAATGCAAGGATCTTGGAGCCTCGTGGGGGCCGTCCAGAAGGTCGGCACCAAAGGTCCTTTCCTTGACGCTGTCACAAGCACAACACCAAAACCACTAGTCTTCTAGTTGTTGAGGGCGTGGTGGTTGAAAACCACCTTTTATTTATTTATTTATTTTATTTTATTTATTTAACATTTCTTCTATACCGCGCTATTAAAATCAGCACGGTGTACAATGAACAAAACATACTGCAATGCATACAGGCAACATTGAGTTTACAAAGAACAGGGAAAAATAACACATGGGATAACCGGGATAACTATGTACAGTTTAACTTTAAACTATATACATTAACTATATGTAATATTCTAAACTCGTTTGTATATTGTAAGTGATTTCATGTGGATGGTGAAGGTAAATGGTTATCGTGTGGGCTAACCATTTTCTGGTTGTATTAGGGTGCTAAGGTGTCTGGAGTATGTGGGAAGCTTGCTAGATGTGTGAGTGTCCGGGATGACTTCTGGGTAACATTTTGTGAACAGATGGGGTTTCAAGGCTTTTCGGAATAGTATTAGGCTTTTGATGCCACGGATTTCATGGGGAAGTGTATTCCAGTTTAGAGGAGCGAATATTGAGAAAGCTCTGTTTGAAGTAGCCTTAATACACGATGTCATTATCCTAGGAACTATTAAGGTGTTCATAGCAGTAGGCCTCCTGTTTCTATTTTCGAGGGTGCTGTGAATTAGCTTGCTGATTGGAGTAGGTGGGTAGTTATTCAAGGCTTTGAAGGTAAGTACTAGTGACTTATAGTGGAGTCTGGCTTGTAGAGGTAGCCAGTGCAGATCTTTCATGATAGGCGTTATGTGTGCAGATCTTGGTGACCCAGAGAGGACTCTTGCAGCTGCATTCATAGCCAGGCGAAGCGGATTTAAAGTTGATTGAGAGATCCCATGGAGGATGATGCTGTTATATTTATGCTTTAAGTAGAAGAATTGTAGTCGTGTTAAACCAAGGGTAAGGCTTATGACAGAAAAATAATTTTATTTTGAACACCATAGAACAGATCAGGTTCCTGGTACCATTTAGAGAATTTTAAATTATAGGATTTTTTGCTTCAGGTTCAGCAAGTTGGTGGCAAAACAAACAGAACTCAACATTGGCTTTTAAAGTCCTCTTCACTGCAGAAGCTTAGCCTTTTCACATATAACAAGATGCCACTTTTCTTATTGTCCTTTGTCAATCAGAGCAATAGAAAAACCAACTTTACTTCTTCTATGGCACAATTATCTTCACTCGGCCATAATTCTCACTAGGCTGCACTTCCAGGTGAAGGACCAAACTTAGGTTATGAAATAAGCATTCAAAGTGTCCTCAAGACTCTTACAGCAGGCTTTTCTTATAAACAGGAGCAAAGCACAAATTCTTATAGCAGGCTTTTTCATATAAGACAGGAGCAAAGCACAAACTCTTATAGCAGGCTTTTTCATATAAGACAGGAGCAAAGCACAAACACTTCTAGCAGCCAATTAACTTTCTCTCCCTTGTGGAGTTTCAACACAGCTGACTCAGAAGCATGAATCACAGCCTTACTTCACTAGCTTATGCTGCAGTAAATTCCTCCTTTCATAACACACAGGAATTTACTTTCTCACTGCTTAGCTCTGAGGTTACTTCAGCAAGAGGAACAGTTCTTTCAAGGCTGGCTCTTTTCAACCCTTCAAGTCTAGAGCTTGGCATAAAGAACAGTCCATCAACATATCTTCCTCTGGCCCTAGCTCTGACAGTGGTTCTCCCAATTGCATAGGCTCTGACTCACCCACTTGATCAGAGTGTCCTGCTGACAACCTCTCTGGTGGTCTGAAAGCTTCTCTCCTTCCTGGCTCCCACCTTTGTTGCAAATGTGATTTAGGGAAATCACCTTTCTCAGCAATGTGTAGCTCAGCCTGTCTCCAGAAGTTAGCACCTGCTATGGCTTCTCCAGCATTCCATCGTCCTTGCTGCTCTGAAGTCTGTCCTCTGCTGCTTCCTCTGCTCCTTCTCCAACCACTCCTCCTCCTCCAGCTACTCTCTCCATAGTTTAACCAAGGTTTATACTCACTGGGATCCAACCCCACCTCTTTCTGTCCCAGGTGTTTGTAATCCCCCTGCCTTCTGACATCAGAATAATCAGTGCAGTTACTAGAGTGAGGGTTTTTGTTCTCGTGCTTGCAATCTATCCCTCTTACACTGTCAAGCATTCCCTGGAACTTGTTCCAGCTGGGTTTTTCCTGCCTTTGAACTGTGGCTCTGGCCTTTTGACCCTGCACACCTAACGGAGGCCCCTTGATTAAGGTGAATTCCTTATGCTGTTCACCTCCCCCATGCTCAAAATAGTTGACTTTGTCACATACCCACCTGCTTAAGATATTACTGGCTGTTGGAGGAGATTGGGGTTCCTCCAAACAGTCTGTAATTCGGGATAAGGCATCCACATTCTGATATGGCCTACCCACTCGATGCTCCACTTTAGATAGATTGGCTACTGCAGACCTTTCCTGCCAGGGCCTAAGCACATTTATATGATAGACTTGTCTGCGTTGCCTACCACTCTACACCTCATAGGTTACTGGGCCTACCTGTCTAACCACTTTCCATGGTCCCTTCCACTGGGCCTCAAATTTCGGTGTAGCACCCGCTACCATGACTAGGACTTTCTCCCCCTGGACTAACTGGTGAGGTTTTGCCCTCTGGTCATACCACTCTTTTTGGCAATTTTGACTGGCTTGTAGATTTTCTTCAGCAGCTCGGGAAGTCCTATTTAATCGCCCCCTTAAATCCCGTAGAAAGTGAGGGACTCCCATAACCTCCCTCTCTGGCTCTATCCACTGCTCCCTTAATATGTCAAGGATTCCCCGAGGTGCCCGGCCATACGTTAATTCGTAGGGAGACACCCCCAAAGAAGCTTGTGTCCACTCCCTACAGGCGTACAGCATGAAAGGTAGCAACACATCCCATTCTGTCACATTCCCATCTAATCCCCGCCTTAGCATCTGTTTTAGTGTTTGATTAAACCTCTCTACCAGACTATTAGACTGGGGGTGATAGGCAGCTGTTTTCACATACTGTATCCCAAAAGCGTCCCAAACCTGGGCCAAATATTTGGACATAAAGTTAGTCCCCCTATCTGTTAACACCTCCCTAGGAAAACCCACCTCACAAAACAGTTTCACTACTTCTAAGGCTACTGTTTTTGCAGTGATATTTCGCAAAGGGAACTGCCCATGGGAATCTAGTGGCCTGATCAACCATAACTAAAATATATTGAAACCCCCTAGGTGTTTTAACCAAGGGCCTAACTATATCCATGGCAATCTGTCCAATGGGGTCAGATATTGTGGGGACCGGGATCATGGGTGCCACTGCTGGCCGGGTAGCTGTGACCCGCTGACATGAGGGACAAGCATCACAAAACCGCGTGGTTTCCTTAAAAACCCCGGGCCAGTAGAAGCGTGCAAGGATCTGATCTAGAGTCCCTTGTACCCCTTTGTGGCCATCCACCGGATGGTCGTGGGCGAGCCTTAAGACTAACCCATTGAAAGCCACAGACACCACTAGCTGTTTTCGGACTGTCCCTGACTGGGGATCGTGACTTTCTCTGTATATCTCTCCGTCTAACAGAAATCTTGGAAGGGTATCTCGCACCACTTGTGCATATTCAAATGCCCGTGTGAGTGCTGGGTCTGCCCGTTGTTCCTTTGGAAAGGTTGGAAACTTCTCAACCAACTCTGCAGGCACCCAAGGTAATCCTTGGTCTGTTAGTATCCCAGCCCTCCCCTGGCCTCGCCATCGCTTCTCACGGCATTTTTCAGCTTTCCCCTTCTTAACCTTAGAGGACGGGGAAGCCACCAGGTCATCATGTGAGGGTAAGGCCTCTAGGGAACCCCCTGGGTACCCGTCCCTTTGGTCATTAGTTAAAGTCTGGGACCGGGTAGAGACAAAGGCAAACTTCTCTTGAAGGCCTTTCCCTAATCCTTCCCTAAACTGGGGCCAATCCCTTCCTAGAACTAGGTCATGGGGAAGCTTTGGTACCACAGCCACAGTAATGCTCTTCTGTACCCCTAATCCCTTTATCTCCAGTGTATACATGGGATAACCAGAAGCAGCCCTGTGGATGCAACGGATCTGAACATAACCTTCAGGCCTCCTCTGACCATTCTTTGCTTGAGCCTCAGTGGCCTGCCAAAGTCTCTGAGATATCATACTTTGGTCAGCACCAGAATCAAGTAAAGCATTGGTAGGGATCCCCTGTATATTCACACTCAGTAGAAATCCCTCTTCCAGAGGTTTCACACTTGTACCAACCAACCCAGTAAGAGCCTTACATGCTCTCTGTAAGTGTCCTAATTCTCCACAATGAAAACATTTCTTTTGGGACCACTTTTCTTTCTGAGCAAGCATATAAGTTTTCACACAGCTTGTTTTATTTCCTTGTTTCATTTCTGATATACCAAAACTGGCTTCAGCCTTCACCTTAGGAGCCCCCCCTCCTGGCTGACGCACTAACTCAGCTTCTATGTAGCGTTCAGTCACCAGAGTTGCCTCCTCTGTGGTTTGGCAGTTTGTTGGATCAGAAATGATTGGATTTCTCATGGCACTTCTGCCATAAACTGTTCCAAAACAATCATATCAAGAATCATATCCATATTTTTCTCTCCTGTGGTTAGCCACTTTAATGCCAGGCCCCATATCCTTTGGCTTAATGCCTTTGGAGTCTCTCCAGCTTTAAGAGCTGTGGCTCTGAACATTCAATGATAGACACTTTTAGTCAATCCCAAACGATCTCTAATAGCCATTTTTACAGTCTCATAGTCCAGGGCTTGGGCAGCTGGAATAGCCCTGTATGCAGCCAGTGCTTCCCCTGTTAAAGAGGTCGCTAAACGCACTGCCCACTGGCTAGCGGGCCATCTCATAGCTTGCGCTACTCTTTCAAATGATTCTAGAAAGTCATCAATATCATCCTCAGATGGAAGTTTGCCAAAATTAAAGGCTCCACTTGTGGGTGGGCCTACCAGGCTGTCCATTGGAAGTGATGATGGTCCTGCTGGTACCGGCTCTCCTCCACTTTCCTGCCTTTGTGAAGCAACCTACATAAAGCTTCCCCACAAGCAACATCTCATAAATCCCTTTCATGTTATCAAAATTAACAGACCAACTTTCTATGTATATAGTTTTACCCCCATATTATTCAAGTTTATCGAATCCAAGTTTATCGTCCTGTTTTATGTAAAACCGAGCAGCCTGTTGTTCTGGTCTTTGTTTATCTGTGAACCGCGCTGATTGTAAATAGCGCGGTATATAAAAAACTGTAATAAATAAATAATAAATAAACCAGGGCAGCCACTAAGTCCAAGACAGGTTTCTGCTGCTCCCTGATAGATGCAGCTGCACTCTCCTGGGCTTGCTGTGCCAATTCTTGCTGGCGCTGGAACTGCGCTGCCATCCACTGAAATAATTCTTTAGACTCCATCTTAGAGCATAAGAACATAAGATATGCCATACTGGGTCAGACCAAGGTCCATCAAGCCCAGTATCCTGTTTCCAACAGTGGCCAATTTAGGTCATACGTACCTAGCAGTTTCCCCAAAAGACACAGGTTCCGCAATGCTTGTACTGGGTCAAGCATTGATATCCTGGGTCCCTTCTTAATAATGGTTTATGGACCTTTCCTCCAGGAACTTGTCCAAACCTTTTTTAAACCCAGCTACACTAACAGCCGTTACTACATCCTCCGGTAACAAATTCCAGAGTTTGATTACACGTTGAGTGAAGAAATATTTTCTTTTATTATCTTCAAGGATTTCTTGAAAGAAAAACACAAGAAACCAAGTGCAGAACCACTCAACAGCCTCCTTGTCCCCTTTGACTCAAAAGCATTTACTTTTCCCTTTCACTTTTATCCTGAGCCAACCCCACCTGGGTATGTTTTACCTGACTCAGGTGTTGACTCCTGCTTTCAAAGGGTGTCTTTATGAAGATCCAATCTGGACTGCTCTGCCGTCTGCTAACTCCAACCGTGAACTCCACATGCAGTTTTTCAACAGCCGTCTGTGCTGTGTACATCCTCCAACAGCCGTCTGTGCTGTGTACATCCTCCAACAGCCGTCTGTGCTGTGTACACCTTCCAACAGCTGTCCGTGCTGTGTACACTTTCAGCAGTTGTCCGTGCTGTGTACAACTTTCAGCAGCTGTCCATGCTGTGTACAACTTTCAACAGCCTTGTTGCAATATATCCTTTTGTAAATCCTGAATGGCACAATCCGAACAACTACACCACTGTCACAAGCACAACGCCAAAACCACTAGTCTTCTAGTTGTTGAGGGCGTGGTGGTTGAGAACCTTCTTCTATCAGCTGTTATATTTATGCTTTAAGTAGAAGGATTGTAGTCATGTTAAACCAAGGGTAAGCTTATGACAGAAAAATATTTTTATTTTGAACACCATAGAACAGATCAGGTTCCTGGTACCATTTACAGAATTTTAAATTATAGGATTTTTTGCTTCAGGTTCAGCAAGTTAATGGCAAAACAAACAGAACTCAACATTGGCTTTTAAAGTCCTCTTCACTGTAGAAGCTTAGCCTTTTCACATATAACAAGATGCCACTTTTCTTATTGTCCTTTGTCAATCAGAGCAATAGAAAAACAAACTTTACTTCTTCTATAGCAAAATTATCTTCACTCAGCCATAATTCTCACTAGGTTGCACTTCCAGGTGAAGGACCAAACTTAGGTTATGAAATAAGCATTCAAAGTGTCCTCAAGACTCTTACAGCAGGCTTTTCTTATAAACAGGAGCAAAGCACAAACACTTCTAGCAGCCAATTAACTTTCTCTCCGTTGTGGAGTTTCAACACAGCTGACTCAGAAGCATGAATCACAGCCTTACTTCACTAGCTTATGCTGCAGTAAATTCCTCCTTTCAAATCACACAGGAATTTACTTTCTCACTGCTTAGCTCTGAGGTTACTTCAGCAAGAGGAACAGTTCTTTCAAGGCTGGCTCTTTTCAACCCTTCAAGTCTAGAGCTTGGCATAAAGAACAATCCATCAACATATCTTCTTCTGGCCCTAGCTCTGACAGTGGTTCTCCCAATTGCATAGGCTCTGACTCACCCACTTAATCAGAGTGTCCTGCTGACAACCTCTCTGGTGGTCTGAAAGCTTCTCTCCTTCTGGCTCCCACCTTTGTTGCAAATGTGATTTAGGGAAATCACCTTTCTCAGCAATGTGTAGCTCAGCCTGTCTCCAGAAGTTAGCACCTGCTCTGGCTTCTCCAGCATTCCATCGTCCTTGCTGCTCTGAAGTCTGTCCTCTGCTGCTTCCTCTGCTCCTTCTCCAACCACTCCTCCTCCAGCTACTCTCTCCATAGTTTAACCAAGGTTTATACTCACTGGGATCCAACCCCACCTCTTTCTGTCCCAGGTGTTTGTAATCCCCCTGCCTTCTGACATCAGAATAATCAGTGCAGTTACTAGAGTGAGGGTTTTTGTTCTCGTGCTTGCAATCTATCCCTCTTACACTGTCAAGCATTCCCTGAAACTTGTTCCAGCTGGGCTTTTCCTGCCTTTGAACTGTGGCTCTGGCCTTTTGACCCTGCACACCTAACAGAGGCCCCTTGATTAAGGTGAATTCCTTATGCTGTTCACCTCCCCCATGCTCAAAATGGTTGACTTTGCCATAACGCTCTGCAGGAGCTCTAGTCAAACTGGCAGACCTATCCATGCACAGGACACATAAAAAAGAGTGCAAGGAAGCCATACTACAAAGCCGAACTGGGGTTGAATGGAGAAGGGAGAAGTCAGCTCATGTTGGTTCAGGTTTGTTCATAGTTATGTAGTGTAGTTCTCTTGGTAGTTCTAAGTGATATGTTTAGTCTGCTTTGTCTGTAGGCTACTTACCTGATGGGGACGCTCACGAACTCTTATGTGGTGACATCACCAGAATTTGCATGTTCAATCTGTAGCTGCTGGTGGAGGGACATAACTGATCTGTCTGGACTGGACAGGATGGACTCCATGAAAGAAAATTAGCAGGTAAGGTCTAATTTCACCATCCACTCCATTGCTTTCCTTTCTCTTTTGCACTGATTGTTAACCTTGTCTTTCTCGAATGATCTCTCCCTTTGCATGGGTCCAAAGTAGGAAAATCAAAGTCTTGTCATCTGATCTTATAAAGAAAGCTTAGGTTTTATCTCCAGGAACAAGCAGGAATGAGTCTTCACATATGGGTACGTCGGTACTGACGGAGCCTGCACGGGAATTCTCCCCAGCATCCAATCAGAAAGCTTTTGGGAGCATCCCTCGCGCCTGCGTGCTGACTTCCCGCCTTTCCCACTGTCTCTCCTCAGTTTTCGTTTTTCCGCGGAGCCGACAGGACGTCCTCCTGTCACCGCAGAAACGTTTCTCTTTAAAATTCTTATTTCTTGTTTTCTTGTGGTCGCGGCTGTTCTTCCCGCCGATACCGGTACCGCCGGTGCTTTATTCTTTTCTTTTCTAAAGCACTTGATGTCTTTGGACGTCAAACCTTCCAAACTTCTATGCTGGCTTCAAGGATTATCTCATATATTTTTTATATGAGCCTGACACTTCAGGAAGTCACAGAGAAATTATCTCTTTTGTCACCTTTCTTGTCAGAACCTAAAGCCACTGACTATTCCTTGCTTCTTAATCATAGCAGGAATATCTCTTGGTTTCTTTCTCGTGCTTCTCTAGACTCTTTTGAGTCTGTTAGCAGAGCCTCTGCTATTGCCATTGGAGCATGTCATACAGCCTGGCTGCAAGCTTCAGACTTGAGCAGATGGGCACAACATACACTGGGTAACTCTCCTTGTACTGGAGAAAATCTCTTCAATAAAGAGGCTTTACGTAAGGTTGCTCATTGCTCCACTGACTTCCCTGGTTCTCAAAACCATCCCAAGCCGCCTTTTTCCCCAGGACGTAGGAAATGTCCTACCAAACCTTCTTTCCCTAAGAAAAGAAAGTTTCACCCTTCTCCTGCCCATCCTCCAGATGTTCCCAAACAAGGGACATCTCATCCTAGTCTGAAGCCTCCAGACTCTAGCCAGTCTAATCATAATCAGTAACCATAGGTTCCTGTGTATTGCAATTCACAGTTAACTTCTTCCTAGCAGAAGTTTATTCTTCAGACTCTACACTGGGTTTTTCTTTTTCAGTATGCTAAGCTGTTAGGATTCTTTTGTCCATGGGTTACAGAATTCCCCCCTTCTTCCTACCATGAAGGGAGGTTACAACTATCCCATGATAGTTTCTGTCCCCATATGGACATCTTTTCCTTCAGCTGACTTACCATATGGTAAGTCACTTTCCAACCCCCTCTCTTCCAGGGTTCCCCTGCTTGGGTTGGTACCATACTGAAACACTTCCCGTTCTTTCCAGTGTAGACTTTTTGTTATCCTTCAGTGCATGCTCTGAACAACTCATCAGAAAGGGATGGGAATCTCTTCGCTCCCTTTGTCTGTCTTCTCTCTGTTTTCATACAGAAGACTCCCCTCTGCTGTTTTGTTCAGTTGTTGTATATGCAGGAGTTCCAGTGCTTACCTTGATGTTTATTGCAAGCTACTTTCAACTTTCTTGCATAATACTATTCACTGCAGGTTATCTTCTCCTAGCCATATCCTTGCCTGGATGTGGCAATCTTCAGAGAAGCTTTCTAATATGGGCCCTTGCTACAGAGCATTGGACTTTGTCTCTGGGGGTTTTTTCCCATATAGTAGAAAAAGTTTATATATCATTCCATAGCGTGAATGTCCAAGGAGTTCCCAATCTTGCAGGAATCTACCCCTTTTTCCTTACAGCTTGGCATTATGCTCTTCTGCTCCATTTGGATGACGCATACTCTTTTACTGTACATGATACCCCTCTGTCCCTTGGCTGGGTCATCCTGGTGTCTTAGTCTATGCGTTTTGTTTTTGTCCTTTGGACATGCCAGAGTCCTAAAGTACTCCTGACGTGCTCTTGCCAGACTGCTATTACCCTCTGTTTTTTCACGCAACCATATTGGTGATTCCATTGAACTACATTCCTGCACCACACAAATAGATTCTCTATATATCTTCAGGTGGTTTTTACCCCCTCATTATTAGATGAATCTTTCCCATCACATTCCCCAGGTGAATGTTTTTGTGGGGCTCAGTTGCAGGCATGTCTCCGCAGACTTATTTTCGTGTATGTATGTGTCCTATACATACATATTTCTGTAGTCTGGGTGGGCATAAGTCATGCCCATATATATATATATATATATATATATATCACATATCTAGACATATATACACGCATATATAGATATGTATGTCTCTCCAGATATATATATATATATAATATATATATATATGTGCCCCTGGGGAGATGTCCACAGGACGCTAAGTATTACCTGCTATCTCCCTAACTGTCTGTGCTATAAAGCTTTTCCCTTCGTAAGGGGTCCAGACAGTCCACTTGCCTATTCTCATACGGCTCAGTAAGTGGGAGCGGTCATACACAATATTATTGCTGTGATGTTAACAGCTTCTATTTTTGTTATAGATCTCCCTGTCTATGAAGTATTAAACTTTAATGTCTTCCTATCTCTTATCAGCTAGGGAAGACAGTGTACTTCTTCAGTATTTCTGAGTACATTTCTGTTCTCCTTGGGAATAGGGGCTTTTTTTCCATACCCCCTCTTCCTTTCAGGACTGGGCTAATTCTCCAGATCGGTCAGTCTTCTTCTTTTAGTTCTCAATGTCAATAACTCTGTACCTAAAAGAGTTTTCAGCTTTTTCCCATAAAGCTTTCCATTGAAGACCTGCCGTTCTTCTCCTACCCCAGTTGACACCTGGGTCACCTGCCCATTCCAGGTTTGGGACTTCATCCTCACTGCTTTGAAGTCACCTTGAAGATTTCGCTACTGCATCTACAGTACACTCCATCACAGTTCAACTTCCTACAATCCAGTAGGTAAGCTCTATATTGTGCTGGTTCATTAAATATTTCAATGATACTTGACATACATTCTAAAGACTCTTTTCCCGGTAGTCTTTAGATTCGCTGTTCCTCTACAGCTCTTCTCTATTCAACTCCTACCCCCTATCCCTCAGGGGATGCCGGGGATCCAGGTTTGGGAAATGCCATCCTGTTCCAGGGATACGCATTTTATGGGATCTCCCCCGGCACCCACAGCTAGGGAGTCCCCATATGTGAAGACTCATTCCTGCTTGTTCCTGGAGATAGCACAGTTACTTACCCTTTAACAGGTGATCTCTGGGAACAGCAGGAATTAGTCTTCACAACCCACCCACCTCCCCTAGGAGTTGTATCTATCTATTTCCTTTCCTCTTTCTCTCCTTCTGTCTCAGCTATGAAACTCAACTGAGGAGAGACAGTGGGAAAGGCGGGAAGTCAGCGCGCAGGCGCAAGGGATGCTCCCAAAAGCTTTCTGATTGGATGCTGGGGAGCATTCCCATGCAGGCTCCGTCGGTACCGACGTACCCATATGTGAAGACTAATTCCTGCTGTTCCCAGAGATCACCTGTTACAGGTAAGTAACTGTGCTATCTCTTTGGATAGTTCATGGTATACACATTATTCTTCGCCAGCACCATAATTCGAAGGCATCGATTTTCTTTCTGTCTTTCTTCTTCACTGTCCAACTTTCATATCCATATGACGTTATGAAAATACCATGGCTTGGACAAGTCTAATCTTTACATGCAGAAATACATCTCTGCATTTGAGAATTTTTCTAGGTCCTTCATAGCTGTTCTACCAAAACCAATGCGCTCTCATATTTCTTGATTGCTTGTCATTTCCTTATTGATCCAAGCAGGTTAAATTTGTCTTCTATTTGTATTTCTATTCTCCATGAAAGATGAAATTATTGATTTTGCCAGGTGTCAGAAGCTTTGTTGTCGTTATGTTAAGGTGCAGGCCCATTTTAAGACTATGTTCTTTGATCTTGATAAGCAAATGTTTTAGATTGTCTTCATTTCCAGCCAGTAACATAGTATCATCAGCATAGCGAAGGATGTTGATGAGTTTTCCATCAGTCTTCATACCTCACTTGTCTTCATATAGTCCTGCTTCTCTGATAATTTGTTCAGCATATAAATTAAACAACTAGGGAGAAAGTAAGCAGTCTTATTATACACCTTTACTTATTTTAAGCCATTCTGTTTCTGCTTGTTCCCTTCTAACTGTTACTTCTTGATCAATGTAAAGGTGGCTCATGAGAACTATCGGGTGCTCTGGTATACCCATACTTCTTAATGTGGCCCAAGGTTTCTCATGATTTACACAATCAAAGGCCTTGCTATAATCAATAAAACACATATAAATATCCTTTTGGTATTCTTTTGTCTTTTCAAGGATCCATCTCACATCCTTAATGATGTCTCTCTTTCCTTGCCCTTTCCTGAATCCTGCTTGCACTTCAGGCAGTTCTCTTACCAGGTATGGTTGTAGTCTCTGCTGAATAATCTTGAGTAGAATCTTGCTGGCTTATGGAATTAGAGCAATTGTGCAAAAATTTCCATAGTCAGTTGGATCACCTTTCTTCAGTATTGGTATAAATACAGATCTTTTCCAGTCAGATGACCATCATGTTTTCCAAATTTCCTGGCAGAGCCTTGTAAGTATTGTAACAGCTGCATCTGACTGTTGTAATACTTCAGTGAGAATGCCATCAATGCCCAGTGCTTTGTTCTTTGGCAAAAAGCAGGAAGTGTTGGTTTTTTTGTGGGCCTCCCTTAGGATTACTTTGGGATTTTCTATTTCGGGATTGTGGCTGCAATGTTCACCCCAACATACATAATATATACAGGACCCACCTTGAACAAATCGCTCGTGCCACCGTAAGAGCATGGAAACTCTTATTGTCAGGTCTGCAAGGTTACAAGCTTCACATTTAAATGATAAGTTACAAATTTCAATATCAATACACAGCATCTATACATCTATAGCAAGCAAAGCACCTGACTCGAGTGTTAAGGGCCCTGAGACAGACAGCATCACTCCAATGGAGGTCAGCTAGTGTCTGTCCATCCATCAGAGTTTCTCTCCTATATTTATACTCATTTTTTTAGGCTTCTGAAACAGAACTGCTGATAAGCAGATTTCCTCTCCTTCTTGTTCCCCATTTTCTCAAGCATATCTGCTCCTTAACCTTTTGTCCTCTGCTTTCCCCTTGTGTCATCCTGTCTTCTCATCCTCCTGGCAGTTCCTTCGCCCTTTGCTAACCCTGTTTCCTGCAGATTAACTCCAGATGCTGATGTTGGTCAACTCCATCCTGCCACCTAGTTCTTCTTTTTGTTCCCCTTTTCCTAATCTAGGGGCCCAGGTGGCATTTTCAATAGCTGTGTAGTTTTCAGAGCCGATAAGGTCAGCATTTCTCATTGTGCCAGCTCTATGATTTCAGGATGTTAGCACATTCCATAACTCAAACTGCTTACTCTTTAATCCCAGGGTGGAAGGGTCAGCAGGCTATTTCTTACTTAGGCCTGGAGCTGAAGACATTAGCACAAGATGGAAGACAGTAGTCCAACTTGAGACAAGGGTACCTGAAGGGGGATTCATTTTCTCCTCAGAAGTCAGTTCTCATATATTGGTGACGTCAGCACTGATGGAACCCTCATGGTAATGTCTCCCTAGCTGTCAAAGAAAGCCTTTGGGAGTTACACCATGCATGTGTGGTCACCTTTCTGCCCAAGGGTGCCATCTTATCTCAGTCTTCTTTTTTCCGTAGAGCACAGCAGATGTCTTGTCCATTGATTTTTTTTCTGTATTTTTCCTTGGTGTTTTTTGCCCTTCTTTACTGATTCACATTCTGATCACCTTCCCTTCACCCGGAATCATCCTCACCGTGGTGTCACATTTTTCTCAGGTCCTTTTTATTCCTTTTTACTTTTTTGGTGTGCGGGTTTTTCCTTATACCCACACTGACTGGGACGTTCGAGTTTGATGTCGCGGGAGCTGCCTTTCCCGCTATGTAGTCAATCAGTGGCTTCAAGCAGTGGTGCAAGTGCTCCTGCACCATGTCCATCACAGACTGCCTCAATGTGGATCACAGCGACTCCACTTGTCCACTCTGCCTGCAGATATCGAGTAAGAGTCGGAAGAGTCGTGAGTCTAAGCGGGAATTGATCTTTGTCCAGAAGTCTTTGGTTTCTGCCCTAGCATTGAGTGCAGAATCACTGTCCTCTGGGGCTGTGACCAATGATTTGTCATCTGAGGATCTCCCCTGAAAGGTCAGGTCTTCGTCCAAGTCAGCGTCGAGGTTTGAGGCCAGAGCCAGGGATAAGACGTCCAGTCACTGGCCCCGAAGCCGTTGACGTAAGGGCAATGGCCGGAAGTGCCCCCCAAAGCTAACCCCCACGGAAGGACAAACCCATTATCATTGGTGATTCCCCATCGGGGGAGCCGGCTCCAGGCCCGATTTCTTCTGTGCCCGCGATGCCACCTGGCATCGAAACCAGGATCACAGTACAAAACGTGGGCAGGTGTAGGTTCTCACCAAACTTTATTGATCCATATATATAAAAAGGGAGACCTGACCCGACACAGGCCGTGTTTCGATAGAATCTTCTTCAGGGGTTGGCTCACCTTTATACTAAAAACACATTGTAAATAAATTAAGACCACAATTATAAAAAATTATAAATTAACAACATACAATAGATAAAACATGAAGGAACACAATGAGAGTAAAAATATAAATAGTAAATAAATAACAAGTTTAAAATCGTAACGTACAGAAAACTTATTATTCATAAACTCATATCAATGTGCGTCATGCCTGAACACATATAGGCATAAATAAAGACTAATAGTATAGGTTAAAATACTAATTAAAACTTAAAACATAAATAATAAAAACATTAAGACCGGCAAATACATAACATCCAAACTCATAAAAGGTGATAACTTATTGTGATAATAATAAAAATAATCATTCCACATAAAAAATAAATAATAAATAATAAATAAATAAACCAGAAACAAGCCCATAAAGGAGGAGAACTACAGGGCAGGAGTGACCTAAAACCTTAACCGCCAAGGTTAACAATGCTATTACTTATTGCTTATGTGACTAATTCTCGTACTACATAAATAAAGAATAAAAATATATCATAGAACATAAATAATAAGCTTTAAAAGAAGTTATGAAAAAACTTATAAAAAAACCCTTAGGGGGGGAGGAGAACAAAGGAGCAGGAGTGAACCAAAATTACCTGAACGGACCGTACTGGAATATATTGGCACAACTAATGGGTGCTAAACCTGATACCACTTTTTATAGCTGGAGGGTGTGAAGGAACAAAAAATGTATATTTTCATTAATAATTCATTGCTTACTTCAAAAAACTTAAAGTGTACAAAATTTTAATTTACCACTAGTTATAGTTATAACTAACCACCTTTTAATTCTAAAGATATAGAACGTGGCAGCAGTGTTTCAAATAATCACTTGTGCACTAACCTAGTAAAAACAAAATCAAGGCAATTGGTAAACAATCAAACTCAAAATGATGTCTACCACTATTGTGCAATGTACACTACTCCACCACGCTCATTCTTATTGGATGGACAAACTATAAATGCGCTATACGTTGATAATTTAAAAGTGAAACTAACTACTTCAAATGCTGATTTTGTGGCTTTATTGACACTATTGTTTATCCAAACAAATATCACGGGGCACCAACAAGACCTGAAATTAATTGTTGCGCATCCCACACTAATATACTTATACCAAAAATAAGGATAGGGTATTAAAACGTTTACTTACATACTTGAACTGTGGCTTGTACAAAAGTCTTTAAACCAGCATCAAATGCTCGCGGCACTATATTAGCAAAAACGCTGGCACATGCGTGTTAGCATTTATACCGCCCACGGGCACGCTAAAAAGTTACATAACCATACTGGCTATATTAAAAATCTACTATTGTATATTGGTGTCCAAACAAGAATCGGAATAGAGATCTAGTAACAACAGTTATCTGTCACTGTCGAAACCTTCCATTCTTAAGAAAGAATTAAAGATTTCAAATTGCCCAATCGGTCTCAACTGCGACCAGCCTGAAACTGAATGACCTGCATTATAATTCGCACACTCAAATGGTGACTCTGTAACTCCTTGGAACTAGCATCAAATGTTCTCGGCATTGCACTAAACAGGAGCGCACTGGCGCATGCGTCCCAGCATCTGTAACACCCACGAGAGCCCAAAACAAATGGGTGTCTCTATTGGTTACACAAACACTCGAACATCAAAACATTATTATAAAATCTTTGTCTACCACAATTAAAAAGGACAAATAGCATCATTAAATTATCTAAAATTATCTATAAAAAACTAATTATCAATTGTAATTAAAGTAGACACGTTAATATGCGTGGGAACAGGAAGTTTTCTTGATTTCACAGGAGTCTTGAAGGACTAGAAAGGGGGACTGTTACTTCTGGAGAGAAATCTGCAACTGTGAGTATATACTTATGGTAATTTTCTAAAAATAACACAGGTACACTAAAAAAATTTTTTTTTAAACTGCCTCTAATGTTTCGATTGATTTTTACGTTTTTTGGTGCGCTGAATCCAAATCTGGTAACCAATTTGCTCCATCACGTACAGATTTTTTGCTACATTGGGTTAGTTTCAGGTGAACGTTTCAGATTGAGTGCGATCGAGATAAAAGTTTCTTGGATGAATTCTTTATACTAATTGTTTAGTAGTTATTCAAATAAGAATAAAGAAAATTGTAACAAGGCAGCACATAAGAATAGAGTAATGTCAACAAAACACACTGTGATGGTAGCAAAATTGTCTGCACTTAAAACAGCCACATACATGTGCACAAACAATGAGCATATAAGAGCGAGGTTAGACACAAAGCAAAGCAAAGAAATGTGCAAAAAATGTTGTACAGGTATGTATGTAAGAATAGAAAACGCAAACCGCACCATTGCAATACATGAAGACAAACACCCGATGGTGTGAAAATAAAATTCTAATAAATGAGATCCGACACTGTGGTAATAACTAGCAAATTTTTATTTCAAAGTTTAGTAAAAACACGATATTTGTCAACACAGTTTAGATTTTAAAGTCATTCAATCAATCTCCTGGTGGGCCCGTTTCTTCTTCCCCCGAATGCTTCTCTTGGTGCGCTGCTTGGCGTATTTTTCATCTGGGGTTTCCCGCAGCAGCAACCAGCAGAAATCAGCCATCATAGTGGTGTTCCATCTTCGTTGGTACCTTCTCTCTGCGTCCTTGATGTCCTGGTGAAACCTTTCACCTTGTTCTTCACTGTACGCCCCCAAGTTTTTGGGAAAGTAGTTCACATGGGAGTGCAAGAAATGGACTTTCAGGCTCATGTTACAGCCTTGTTCTTTGAAGGCATTGAGCATCCTGGCAACAATATCCTTATAGTTCTCATCCCGCCTGTTCCCCAAGAATTTGAGAACAACATCCTTGAAGGAATCCCAGGCTTCTTTTTCCTTCTCAGACATCGTTTCAGCGAATGCTCCATCTGAAATGAGTTTCCTTATATCAGGGCCAACAAACACTCCTTCCTTTAGCTTTGCTTCAGAAAGTCGGGGGAACTTTGAGCAAAGGTACCGAAAGCACTCACCATCTTTTGGAAGGGACTTGATGAATTGCTTAATGAGACCCAACTTAATGTGGAGAGGTGGTAATAGAATTTTTTCACGAGGTACCAAGCTCTCATGAAGAACATTTTTCTCACCGGGTCTCAAATACTCCCGAATTGGCCAGTCTTTTTTCCCCCAGTGTAGGTCGCGGGCCCGGCTATCCCACAAGCAAAGGAAGCAGGGATATTTGGTGAAACCGGATTGCTGCCCTAATAGCATGGATAGAATTTTAAAGTCTCCACAAATCATCCACTTATGCTCATCATAACGAATCTTCTGAAGAATCAGGGCCAAATTCTCGTATTTTTCTTGGAGAATAACAGAGTGAGCAATAGGAACTGAAGCGAATGTGTTGCCATTATGAAGAAGAACACCTTTTATGCTGTCTTTTGACGAATCAATGAACAGCCACCATTCAGCAGGATCATACTTGAGTTTAAACTTTTCCATCACTCCGTATATATCGTTGCAAAATACCAAATCTTCCTCTTTGCTGAAATACTTCAAAAATTGTGTCTCGCGGTTGCGGTACCAATAAAAAGTTGTTCCTGGTGACAATAGATTTTTCTTTTTAAGCCGAGAACCTAGCAGTTGGGCAGCATCTTTTGGGAGTCCTAAATCCCGGACTAAATCATTCAATTCAGCTTGAGAGAAAAGTTCAGGTTTCGGATCTGGTTCAGTTTCAAACTCGGAAGTACTGGACTCATCAGGAAAAGCCATCTGATGAGTCTCATCATGATCAGAACCATCCACACAAATATGATCCAAAGATTTTGGTGGTTCAGGCACAGGTACTTCGTTGCTATGAGGCATAGGCCTAATTGCTGAGGGAAGGTTGGGGTAGCTTATTACGTTCTTATTTTTTAAGTTGTATCCCTTCACAATGCAAGAGCAAAAATATCAGTCACTGCTGTGGTCTCTTTGTTCACGCCACATCATAGGTATTCCGAAACGAAATGCTTGTTTTTTACCTTTCATCCATAAGCGTAGATCTTCCTCACATGTCTTGCACACTTTGTGAGGAGCCCACGGTTTGTCTTGATCGCCTAACTTCAAACCGAAATAGGCAAAATATACTTTTTTAATAAATGCAGAAATGTTCCTCTGCCGCTTTTTCACGGTATATTCCCCACAAATAAAACAAAAACTGTCCGGAGAGTTGACGCAACCTCTGGCTCTGTGAGCCATCACAAATACACAGCACTGCAAACTACAACTGTAGTGAACCACTTCAGAATAAAGCTGGATTACGACTGAGCAAACAAAAGGTAATAATGAACTTGCAAGAAACTGAAATTTGACAGGAACGTTCATGTCGCAACCACCGTGTTTGAGCGAGCGAACGAGGCGAGGCGAACAGGAAAGAACATGCGCCAGCGCAAGTACTGGATTTAGCCCCCCGCCTCCCAATTGTCCTGTTAATGTATAAAATGAATACAAAACACTCTAAAATATCATGAGGGGGTGTTTCTAGTTAGTCAACCATTACAACCTCTATTTTGGGCCAAGAAAATAAACTGCAGTCGGCTAAAAAGAAATTATGTGAACATTCCTTATATGAGTAAGAAATCTAATTTTGCAAGAAAACGTGACGTGATGGAACATTTTGGCTATTTTTCCTGGATTCAGCACCCCAAAATCTATAGGAATCAGTTGCAAAACTGGAGGCAGTTTTTTGGTAGTGTACCTGTGTAATTCTTTGTATTAAAGCTACTTAATCTGTGAACCCACTGTTTTTTTTGTTGGATCAGTTAGGGCCTAGTAGCAGCAATTAAAGTTTGACTTTGAAAACACAGAGGAGAGCTTTCTGGTTACATTTCATACCCAGCAGAGAGCTTGTAGTTTAAATTTAATAGTCCCTCAGGGCCAAGTAACAGCAAAGTACTTTTAGTTTAAATTTAACACACAGAAGAGAGCTTTCTGGTTAAATTTAGTACCCAGCAGAGAGCTTGTAGTTTAAATTTCATAAGAAGTTAGAGCCTAGCAGCAGCTAAGACCTATAATTTAAATCAAATCAGAATTTAGCTTACCTCAGCAGCACAAGACAGGGTACTGTGTAGCAGCCCTCTTTTAATAAGTGTTATTTCCCACCCACCCCTGGGATAATCATAGCTTTATAGGTACTTACACATCTTAAAAGACAGGAGGTGCTTTCAGGTGAAGCTCATTACCCAAATCAGTCATACACTAAGGACCTGAGATTAATTAAGCTTCAGGTGAACAAGGTATATTAAACCTATTAGGTACAGTTTTATTGGTATAAATACCCATAGCAACCCCTAGTAAGTAAGAACTTAAAGATCTAGACACAAACTTAAAACTAAGATGCAGACAGCAGTCCAGCAGCGGGATGGGGGCTTTCCAGTCTTTTGCATTGAGTGTCACATGTATGATTTTCTCCCAGTTGGTGAGAGGTCTTACGTGTGCACTAGGTGCAAGGAGCTCTTTTCTCTCAGGGAACAAGTCCGTTCTCTAGAGGCTAAAGTAGCAGACTTGGAAAACTTAAGACAGACAGAGAGGTACATAGACGAGACCTACAGGGATATAGTCCTGAAGTCCCACCTCCAGTCTGGCAGCACCCCTGTTGCCATGGAGGAGAGAGGTCACGTGACAGAGCATCACCCTGGTGTGGCAGGAAGTGATCCTGTAACTAGGACCTGTCCTCCAGGTGATGTAAAACCCTCTCGCACCAAGGAAGTTTCTCCAGGGCCATGTGCCCATGAGGGAAGGGTTAGGACAGCCGTTATAGTGGGTGATTCGATCATTAGGCATGTAGATAGCTGGGTGGCTGGTGGATGTGAGGATCGCCTGGTAACATGCCTGCCTGGTGCGAAGGTAGCGGACCTCACGCGCCACCTAGATAAGGTCTTAGATAGTGCTGGGGAGGAGTCTGCTGTCTTGGTACATGTCGGTACCAATGACATAGGAAAATGTGGTAGGGAGGTTCTGGAGGCAAAATTTAGGCTTTTAGGTAGGAAGTTGAAATCCAGAACTTCCAGGGTAGCATTCTCCGAAATGCTTCCTGTTCCACGCGCAGGACCCAAAAGGCAGGCAGAGCTCCGGAGTCTCAATGCGTGGATGAGACAATGGTGCAGAGATGAGGGTTTTGGATTTGTTAGAAACTGGGGAACATTCTGGGGAAAGGAGGGGCTCTTCCGAAGGGATGGGCTTCACCTTAACCGGGATGGAACCAGGCTGCTGGCATTAACCTTTAAAAAGGAGATAGAGCAGCTTTTAAACTAGATATTAGGGGAAAGCCGACAGTCGCCCAAGAGCGGATGGTTCGGAAGAATGTATCCTTGAAGGATACTACCAAAAGCAGAGAGGTTCCACAAAAGAGTAAAGTAGCCCAAATGCCCTCAAGTAAGGAGCAGACAGAGCTTAAAGATCCCAATTTACCCATGTCTAACAATAGCCAAATTAACATGAATAAAATACATTCTCTAAAATGCTTGTATGCAAATGCTAGAAGTCTAAAGAATAAGATGGGAGAGTTAGAATATATAGCACTAAATGAAAGGTTAGATATGATTGGAATATCAGAGACATGGTGGAAGGAGGACAACCAGTGGGACACTGTGATACCTGGGTACAAACTATATCGTAATGGTAGAGCTGATCAAATAGGTGGAGGGGTTGCGCTCTATGTTAGAGAGGGCATTGACTCAGAAAGGATTAAAGTTTTGCAGGAAACAAAATCTGCTGTAGAATCTATATGGATTGAAATTCCATATAAAAGGGGGAAGGCGATGGCAGTGGGGGTGTACTATCGAGCACCTAGCCAGAATGACCAAATGGATGATGAAATGTTCAAAGAAATCAAGGAAGCTAACAAAAGTTACAGCGCAGTAATAATAATGGGTGATTTCAATTACTCCGGTATCGACTGGGTCAGTGTCACGTCAGGACATGTTAGGGAGATAAAGTTCCTAGATGAAATAAATGACTGCTTCTTGGAGCAGCTGGTTCATGAACCGATCAGAGGGGAAGCCATATTAGACCTAGTCCTTAGTGGAACACCAGATCTAGTGCAAGAGATAAGGGTGTTGGGGCCACTTGGCAATAGTGATCATAGCATGATCGCCTTTGATTTAATTAGTGGAGGAGGGATAGTAAGAAAATCCACAGTACTACCTTTTAACTTTCGAAAGGGAGACTATGATAAAATGAGGAAACAGTTAAGAAAAAACTAAAAGGAGCAGTTGCGAAGGTTAAAGACATACATCAAGCTTGGGTGTTGTTGAAAAATACTATCTTGGAAGCCCAGACCAGCTGTATTCCACGCTTTAAGAAAAGTGGAAGGAAGTCCAAAAAACTGCTAGCATGGTTTAAAGGTGAGGTCAGAGAGGCTGTTGTTGCCAAAAAAGCATCTTTCAGGAAATGGAAAAAAGAGCCAAATGACGAAACCTGGAAACAGCACAAGCACTGGCAAGTCAAATGCAAGGCATTGATAAGGCAGGCAAAGAGAGAATTTGAGAAGAAGCTTGCTGCGGAAGCAAAAATGCGAAATAAAGACCTTTTCAAGTACATTCGTAGCAAAAAACCTGTGAGAGTCAGTTGGTCCATTAGATGATAAAGGGGTGAAAGGAGCACTAAGAGGCGACAAGCCGATAGCGGAGAGACTGAATGAATTCTTTGCTTCAGTCTTTACTGAGGAAGATGTAGGGATGTTACCCATGACTGAAGTGGTATTTAAAGGTGCAGAAGAATTGAAGGAAATATCAATACATCGGGAAGACGTCTTACAACTATTAGATAAACTGAAGAGTAGCAAATCACCTGGGCCGGATGGTATACATCCAAGGGTGTTGAAAGAACTGAAATATGAGATTGCAGAACTGCTATCAGTAATCTGTGAATTATCATTAAAATCATCTCTAATACCTGAAGATTGGAGGATCGCCAATGTAACACCAATTTTTAAAAAGGGTTCCAGGGGTGATCCGGGAAACTACAGACCGGTGAGCCTAACGTCAGTACCGGGAAAAATGGTAGAAACCATCATAAAGAATAAAATTACTCAGCATGTAGATAGTCACAACCTAATGGGAGACAGCCAACATGGCTTTAGACAAGGAAGATCTTGTCTTACTAATCTGTTATGTTTTTTTGAAGGAGTGAATAAACAGGTGGACAAAGGTGAGTCGGTTGATATTGTGTATCTGGACTTTCAGAAAGCCTTTGACAAGGTCCCTCAGAGACGTTTGGCAAAACTAAAGAGTCATGGGATAGGAGGCAGTGTACTATTGTGGATCAGGAACTGGTTAAAAGATAGAAAGCAGACGGTAGGGCTAAATGGCCAATTTTCCCAATGGAGAAAGGTGAATAGTGGTGTACCCCAGGGATCTGTGCTGGGTCCGCTGCTTTTTGACATATTCATAAATGACCTGGAAAGTGGAATAACGAGTGAGGTTATCAAATTTGCAGATGACACAAAACTATTTAAAGTTGTTAAAACCCAAGAGGATTGTGAAAAATTGCAAGAGGATCTTGATAAATTGGAAGACTGGGCATCAAAATGGCAGATGAAATTTAATGTGGACAAGTGCAAGGTTATGCACCTAGGGAAGAACAACCCAAACTATGGTTACACGATTCAAGGTTCCACATTAGGAACCACCACCCAGGAAAAAGATTTAGGCGTCATTGTGGATACCATGTTAAAACCCTCGGCCCAGTGTGCAGCGGCGGCCAAGAGAGCAAATAGAATGCTAGGTATGATAAGGAAAGGAATGGAAAATAAAACAAAAGATATTATAATGCCTCTATATCGTTTCATGGTGAGACCGCACCTTGAATATTGTGTGCAATTCTGGTCGCCGTATCTTAAAAAGGATATAGCGATTTTAGAAAAGGTACAGAGAAGAGCCTCCAAAATGGTAAAGGGGATGGAAGGATACTCCTATGAAGAAAGGCTAAAAAAGTTAGGGCTCTTTAACCTGGAAAAGAGACGGCTGAGGGGAGATATGATAGAAGTCTATAAATTAATGAACGGAGTGGAACGGGTAAACGTAGATCGATTGTTTACCTTATCAGAATATAGAAAGACTAGGGGACATGCAATGAAGCTACAGGGTAAACTATTTAAGACTAATAAAAGAAAATATTTTTTCACTCAACGTGTAATCAAACTCTGGAATTTGTTACCGGAGGATGTAGTAAAGGCTGTTAGTGTAGCTGGGTTTAAAAAAGATTTGGACAAGTTCCTGGAGGAAAGGTCCATAAACCATTATTAAGAAGTGACCGAAGATATCAATGCTTGACCTAGTACAAGCATTGTGGAACTTGTGTCTCTTGGGGAAACTGCTAGGTACATATGACCTAGATTGGCCACTGTTGGAAACAGAATACTGGGCTTGATGGACCTTGGTCTGACCCAGTATGGCATATCTTATGTTCTTATGTTCTTATGGAGTCCCCAATGTAAAGGAACCATATTGTTAAAATATGCTTGTTCATTCTTAATAAATGAAACTCTAAAAATCATTGAAAAGCCACCAGCTAAATCACAAATCAAGTATCCTTAATTATTGTGTATCCTATCTATTGCTAGCTTTCTTAAAAAAAAAAAGTTTTCTGTACGTTACGATTTTAAACTTGTTATTTATTTACTATTTATATTTTTACTCTCATTGTGTTCCTTCATGTTTTATCTATTGTATGTTGTTAATTTATAATTTTTTATAATTGTGGTTTTAATTTATTTACAATGTGTTTTTAGTATAAAGGTGAGCCAACCCCTGAAGAAGATTCTATAGAAACACGGCCTGTGTCGGGTCAGGTCTCCCTTTTTATATATATGGATCAATAAAGTTTTGGTGAGAACCTACAAATGCTCAGGATAAATCTAAAAAAGACTGAAGTCTTATTCATTGGAAGAGACCATTCTTTCACTCCCCCCTCATCAATCAAGGTGAACAACGCAGAACTCATCTCCAAGACAACTATCAAATACCTAGGCGTAACACTTGATCAGCACCTGGACATGCATGCTCATATAGACAATACCATCAGGACAATCTACCATAAACTACGGACACTACGCCTCATAAAGAACACTCTGGAACCAAATGACTTCAGAACAGTCTTCCAGGCCATAATCATGCTCCACTTCGATTACGCCAATTCCATCCTACTTGGCCTCCCAAAGAGCTCGATAAACCCCTTGCAGCTGGCGATGAACACCGCAGCTAGAACCCTCTATGGAGCCTCTCGCAGAGACCATATCACCCCCATTCTGAAGAGCCTTCACTGGCTCCCCATCCAATACAGGATCACATTTAAGATCCTAGCCATGACCTTCAAAGCAGTCAACGGTATCACCGCAACTATCCTGTCAGACCTGATTAAAACTACACCAGACAACAGATCAAGAAGAACCACATCCTGCAATACCATCCTCCTTCCAAAAGCCATCACAAAATGCAACAATTCCACTAGAAAGCGTGCCTTTGCCTTGTTTGCCCCCTCATGCTGGAACTCCCTCCCAACAGAAATCTGGTCCATAAACAACCTCCCCAGTTCAGAAAAGCCCTCAAACAGCACCTATTTATACAACACTTTTGTAACTCTGACAGCATCACCTAGACGGTATCACACGTCCTTACAGTCTCTCAATCCAATGCCGCCTAACCAATCTCATATGACAACTCTCCACCTCACCCAACCTTCCCCTTTAGGGCCTGTATCATAAACTCAGCTATGATGCAATCCCCTTTTGTATATAATGTTTAAAGTTCAATTGTTATCCATGTTTAAATTCCCCTTGTGTATATTATGTATAAAGTTCACCTCTTATCCATGTTTAAACTCCCTGTTTTATGTAAGTTCAATGTATGGCTGTTCCACATTGTACCAACTTGTTCCTTGTAAACCGTGCTGATGCCGAATAATATGGTATAGAAAAGCGATAAATAAATAAATACACCTGCCCACGTTTTGTACTGTGTTGCTGGTGTTCGCGTGGCAGTGTGCTGTTTTTGGTGTCCATCGAAACCAGGATGGCAGCCCTGGAGTACAGCCTCACTGCCTTCCGGGACTCGCAGTGTGGCCCGATGCATGGTGTCTCCAGGTCATCAGGGCCCTCCTCCTCGAGGGCTTCCAAGGAGGATTTCCAGCCAGTGCTCGATAAGCATGTGCTCCAAACCAAGCCATGGTGCTTCTCTTCCCGCATGCAGCCTTGGGTCTCGCCCCTAGCGCTTCCATGTCAGGGCTTGAGCCCCTCTGTTTGCATCGATGCCTCCATTGGGGCATCATGCTAATGTCCTTTGAGTCCTCAAGGCGCACTCCGATTCGGAGCAGGAGATTGAGGACGAGTCACCTGATACCCGGCTGCATAGGGATGTCCAATCGAATCCCACCCTGCCACAGGAGTGGAGATGGTCCCTGCCCAAGGATCTTGCATTCTTCGACTGTGTCAGGGAGATATCTAAGGCCCTGTCCTTTGTGGCTGAGCCAGAGGATGATCCTTGTGCCAAGGACCTTGAGATTCTCCAATACGACGCCTCTCCGAGGGAGGCACTGACGGTGCCTGAACTGCCCATTCTAGAGTGTTTCAGGATGTGGGAAGCCCCGGTGATAGTGCCTATTATGAGCAAGTGACTCGATTCCCATTATTGAGTCTGCAAGAGCCCTGGGTTTGAAAAGCCACAGCTGCCACACAACTTCATGGTGGTGAAGTCGGCCATGTGTCGGATCAAAAGCCAGAAGACGCATTCCTCGGTGCCACAGGGCAGGGAGGCGCACACCATGGATGGATTTGATAAAAAATGCTACCAGGGCTTGATGCTCATGTCCTGCATCCAAGCTTACCAGTTGTACATGGACCTGTACCTGAGAGACCTGGCAAAGAGCTTACTGGGTTCTCTGCTGGTCTGACTGATGAACTCTAGCGTGTTTCTGGACCCTGGTTTCATCAGTTAAGGACTGCTCCAAGTTTATAACTCGGGTAGCCTATGATGGCTTTGAGTCTGTGGCTCGGGTAGCTGCTGTGGGCATTGGTGCCCACCACCTAGCCTGGCTATTGTCCTCAGACCTGAAGCAATGGGTTCAGGCAAGTTGTTTGATGTCCCATGCTAAGGAGACAACCTCTTTGGTAAGCCCATGGTAGACAAGGCCACAGAGTTGGAGTCTGAGTATATGACCAGGACCAGGCTCTCTCAGAAGACCACTGACCCTTCCCACCAGAAGGCTTCAGGGGAAAAGTCCTTCTACTCAAAGAAGAAAAAGACTTACATAACTTACCACAGTTTCTGGCCTACCAAGCTCCCCAACAGGGCTAGCAAGCCAAGGGCCAGGGTCATGGCCCTCATAGGTCTAAGGCCCCCAAGCCCCAGACAGCTCCCCTGAGAGTCATCACCCAGGGCACACGGGGGGGGGGGGGGGAGGGGTGTCTAGTTTGCTTTGCCCACCTCTGGCCAGGCATCACCACTGACAGGGTCCAGCACTTGCATCCCTGGTGACCAAAGTGCAGAGTCGTGTGACTGCATCTGCCCGCCTCATGTTGCACCTTTGGGGCACATGTCCTTGACCATTCATGTGACCCTGAACACCCACTTGTGCATGCAGCAGGCACAGTGGTCTCTCAGCGCTCAATGGCCTCAAGCCGTGCATCGTCTCGATGATTGCGTGCAGGTCACCAGGCCCCTCGCGAGCTCTCTTGCTTGGTGGCAGCATCTGCTGAACCTCTTGGCAGGTCTGCCTTTCCAGGCCCCACCAGTTCAGAGCATCCTCACCATGGACTCCTCCAAGCTCGGGTGGGGAGCCCACTGTGATGGTCTCTGATCCCAGGATGTCTGGATACAGGAGGAAAGTCTGCATCAGATCAATTTCCTCAAGCTGCAGACTGTGACGAATGCTCTTCGAGTGTTTCAGAACCAACTATCGAACCAGGTGGTCCTCATCCAGACAGACAAACGGGTAGCGATATTCTACCTCAACAAACATAGAGGCACGGATTTGTACCTCCTATGCTGGGAGGCGGTCCACATCTGGACCTTTGCTGCGGTGAGGGGTATGCTCTTTCTGTGGTCTACCTCCCGAGACATAAGAATGGGCTAGCAGACAGGCTCAGCAGGGCATTTCAGCCACACGAACCCATCTGAACTCATACGTGGTCCGCTCTCTCTTGCGGTGCTGGGGACTCCGACGATGAACCTCTTTGCCAGCCTCAGCAATACCTCGCTTTTGCTCCCAGACGTCTTTCTCTTCCCATGGATGGGGAGTCTGCTGTATGCATATCCTCCCACTCCACTGGTTCCATGAAACCTGCTAAAGATTCAATTGGACCAGACCATGATGATCCTCATTGCTCCATGTTGGCCCTGGCAACCATGGTTCCCGCTACTACTGTAGCTGTCTTGAGCGGCCCCGGTTCCCCTGGTTATGCTCCGGACTTGATATTGCAGGAGGGAGGATCTCTCCTACATCCCAACCTCCTCTCCCTGGTGCTGAAAGAGTAGTTCTGACATCCTTCCATCTTTCCACAAGGGTTGAGGATGTTCTGTTGGCTTGCCGCAAGGATTTCACCATGCAGATGTATGCCTTCAAGTGGCACAGATTCTCATTGTGGTGCACCAACAAGGGCCTTAGCCCTTTCTCCTGCCCAGTGCAATCCATACTCCAGTACCTGTTGCACCTTTCTCATGCTGACTTAAAGTCCAACCCCGTCAGGGTGCAGCTTGGTGCCCTGGCGGCGCATCACCATCCGGTGGATGGGCAGTCCATCTCTATCCACCGTCTTGTGGGCTGCTTCATGAGAGGTCTTCTACTTTCCAACCCTTAGTCCGCCTGCCCCAGTGGCATGGGACCTGAATGTGGTTCTTGGGGAAACTCATGGCTCTTCTCTTTGAACAGCTTGCATCTGCTCACCTCAAGTTCCTTTCCTGGAAAAATTGTCTTTCTCATCGTGCTCACTTCTGCTCAGCAAGTCAGTGAGCTGCAGGCCTTGGTGGCTCATGCCCCGTATACCAGATTTCACAAGAATAGGGTGGTACTATACACCCATCCTAAGTTTCTACCAAAGGGTGGTATCTGTTTCATTTCAACCAAGAGCTGGTTCTCCTCACCTTCTTCCCTAGACCTCATGCATCTTGGGGGGAAGCCTCCCTTTATACCCGCGACTGTAAGAAGGCTCTGGCAGATGAAGACAGACTGCTGCTTGTCGCAACTGTTCATTTCCTATGACCCGAACAGGCTCAGCATTGCTGCCTCCAAGCGCACTCTGTCCACCTGGGAGCCGGACTGCATCTCCTTTGCCTACAAATAGGCTGGATTCTCCTTGGAGCGTCATGTCACTGCCCACAGTGTGAGTGCCATGGCAGCCTCAGTTGCACATCTGCGCTCAGTTCCTCTGCAAGACATATGCTGAGCCACCATCTGGTCCTCAGTCCATACCTTACTGTCTGGAGGAGAACTCACAGCATGACAGCATCTTCGAACAGGCAGAAACCCATCATCTCTTTGGGGATTAGTGCAATTCCTTCCCTCCGACCCTTACGTCAAGGCTACTAGAGACGTGATTCCATCCTTGACACTGGGGTTGTATCTTAGGACTTGAAGTCGTTTATCGCTCCCTGCTACCGTTCACAGCTCACTGTTTTTCAGTCGCCCATGGCGTTTTACAGGTTTTTTTGATAGCCTGTAGCTGGGGAGTCCCATATGTGAGGACTGACTTCCTGCTTGTTCCCAGAGAAAGCATAGTTACTCACCTGTAACAGGTGTTCTCCGGGGACAGCAGGAATCAGTCCTCGCAACCCTCCCTCCTGCCCGTGGAGTTGTTTTCTTTTTTATGCTTGATTAAGCCAGTGTTATCGTACTGAGGTAAAAGGTCACCCTTAAGCAGGAAGGTGATCACCCATGCGTGGTGTAACCCTAAAGATATTATCATGCAATTCCAATGTATAATGAACAGAATAACTATCTTTTACAGCTGAGGCATGTGTTGCCTGTAGAGAAGTGCACTGATTCTCACATTTGGAAATCTGAGTAGAGAAAGGGCCTGGGTCTACTGAGTGCTGCAGCTCTTCCTGCACTCCAATAACATCCTGTATCTGCTGATGCCGTTGTTGCTGCTCTTCCAGGAGGGTATATTGAAACTGCTGTTAACATTGTTGCATATTGAAACTGCTGTTAACATTGTTGCTGTTGCTGCCGATATTGTTGCTGTTGCTGCTGACCTTCTGCCAGAATCTGGAAGGGCCTCTGCACCCTGGCTTGTAACTGTTCTCTTGCAACACTACACAGTTTCCTCTTCTGTAGCTGAGTTAACTCTGCAGTATTCCAGCTCCAACTAACTTTTAGCAGCCTCTAATAGCCAAACAAAGCCTGCCTGTCCAGCACTGACCATACTTTCTTCAAGCTCCCTAACTAGGGTGAAGCTAAACCTCTTAGCCCATACAAACAAAAAAATACTGCTGTAGAGGCAAAGCCCTGGAGGGACGTAAATTTCTTCTCAGTCATGTGGTTAGGGGAAATCCCCAAGCTACCACCATATGTGGTAGTGTGGCATGCAGTGGGAAGAGCTATGTGTACAACACAGGCCAGGCAACAGTTTAGGAAAAACAAAAACAGTTTTACTTCTGTCCTAGCTTGTTAAATCTCACAAGATGGTTCTCCCAGCCCTTCCTCCAGCTCCAGTTCCTACCTCAGAACTCCTCTGCATGGCTTGCCTTGGAAGGACATCTGGCTCCACAGGCCTCTCTCCTTCCTGCAGCCTGCTGGGATCTTAACCACTCCCTTTGAGTTATGCCCTCCCAGCCCTGAACTCTGAGCTGCAAACTCTCTTAAAGGAGACTGTTGATAATCCTTTTGGAGAGGGATGGGTAACCTTCTATAGGCACCATCACACACCTTCTTCTATAAACACATGGCTGTACACATGGACTTCACCCAATCGATGGTACAAAAATCAAATTGACTACATCTGTAAAATTCAATGATGGAAAAGCTCAATAGCATCAACAAAGACAAAACCTGAAGCCAACCGTGGTGCAGATCACCAGCTACTAGTATGCAAACTCAAGCTAAAGCTGAAAAAGAGCAAGCCACTCACGAATGTCGCAAAATATGAGTTTGAAACTTTAGAGACTGCCTGCAAATTGATTTGTTGTTTTGGATACAAATGACAGAACACCAGAAGAGTTATGGGATGACATCAAGAAAGTTGTGTTTGATGACAGTGAGAAGTCTCTACAAAAGGTGAAAAAGCAAAACCAGCCAAAATGGAAGAACGAAGAAACTGAAAATTGTACAGAAATGCAGGGAAACTAAAGCCAGAGGAGAAAGAGAGGTAATCACAGAATTTAATAAGATTTCCAAAGTGCAGCAAGACAAAACAAGGAGAAGTACTACAATGAAACGTGCAAATAAATAGAATCAGAAACTTTTAGGGGAAGAACAAGATTAGCTTTCCTAAAGCTACAAGAGTTAGAGAAAATTTCAGCTTCAAATTGGAATGCTACAAGATGATCAAGGAACCAGGTTGAATGATGCTGAGAAAATGAAGAAGAAGTGGAAAGAATCCATAGTCATTATATCTCAAAGACCAAGTAGGCCTACAGAGGTTTCAACCTGAACCTTATAATCAGGAACCATAATGCCCTGTTCAGTGTAATTTCAGTTTGTTCAATGTAAACCGCACTGATGCAGAATAGCGCGGTATATAAGAGAATGTAAATAAATAAATTGGTGATGCAAGAAGTTGAAGCAGCATTGAAAGCATTATCTAGGAAAGTGTAGTTACTAACCTTAACAGGTGTTCTCCGGGGACAGCAGGAATCAGTCCTCACATATGGGTGACGTCGGCAGCAATGGAGTCCACGTGGTAACCACTCCCTAGCTTTCAAAGAAAGTTTTTTTGAATTTTCCCTTTTGTCTTTCTTCTGAGCTATTACTACGTAAATACCTTCGAGAGGTTCTGAGTCTTTCTAGGGCCAACTCGATGGGTATTTCTAAATTATTTTATTTAACTGGGAAGAAAATCTCCTCAGTCTCCAGAGGGCTTAGGTATCTTGCAAGTGTCTGATGATATTAATTTGACTAATTTTCTGGAAGACTCACAGGATGTTATTACTGCCAGAGCTACTTTATTGGTTAGTTTTGTTTCTGAACAGGATAAGATTTCTGTCTTTAAAGCTTATTTTAAGAATAAAAATGCCCTATTTTGTGGGGCAAAGTTGGTTATTTCCTGATGTCGCCAGAGCGACACAACTTCAGAGGAGGGCCTTTTTGGCCTTGAAACCAAGGGTGTTAGCTCTGGGTGCATCTTTTTTTCTTAGATATCCGTGTAAGTGCGTAATCACATTATATGGAGTTAGATTTATTTTTGTGGATTCATCTCAGCTGGAAGTGTTTTTGGCTTCTAGAGAAAAGAAGGACTGATATGCTGAGTGAGGTATAATGTGGTGGAAGTAGTAAATTGGCTGTATATTTGAGCAAAATATTGCTTATATTACTGTATTTGCTTTTTCGTATTTGTGATGTTCCCCGTTATGTCGGCTAAGGATGATGTTCATTATTATTGTTATTGATTGTATTATACCTTGTTGTTTCCACTTTGATTTCCTGTATACTGTGTGTAAGGAGTTGATGAGTGAAAATCAATAAAATACTTTAATCTTCCTTATCGTCTCTCCGGGCCAGTCCAGGGTACGATAGGGTTGCCAATCCCCTTCAGCAGCTGAGGACTGTAAAACTCCAAGTTTTGCTGACAGGCTAAGCCCCTCCCCCTGGTGACAGCTCCTCAGTCTTACAGTCCTCAGCAGCTGAATTGGACGCTTCGCTGACTGCCTCCCTGGCTGATGACATTGTTTTTTGTTATTTTGGTTGCTGTTGGCAGTAGATTGTCTCTAGCAGGGCTGTTTCTCTGCGTTATTTCCAGTGCTAACTAAAGTCTGTATAATTTTAAAAAAAAAAAAAAAAAAAAGGTGGACGTCCCGGGCTGCTCCGTTTAGAGCGGTGCTAGAAAGCAGAGCCTGTTTTCTTAAGGACTTCTTATCTGCCATCTCGGGGAATTACTTCTGGGAGCCCCAGTTGTCCCTTCCTCTCTCTGGCTTCCTCGTGCTTCGGCTCCCGCTAGCAGCGGGTAGCTCGGCACACGCGTTTCAGCGCATCTGTCAGGTGGGTGCTTTATTTCTTTCCGCGCCTCTGCCGCATGGTCGGGGATTGTGTTTGCCGGCACGCAGGGCTTAGCAGCACCGATCACCGCGGGGGGGGGGGGGGTTTCGGCGATTCGGGACCGTTTTGTTGTTTTCCACTTGCTCTGCCTAGCTTAGCGTTTTCATCTGAAGATGGAAATTAAATCTTCTGTGGAGTCCGACAAGATTCTTCTCTCCTCAGAAAAGGCGGGAACGGCAGCCATTTTGCAAGAGCTGCCTGTTTCTCCCACGGCCCACCATAAACCAGGAAAGAGAAAGGCCAAGACACATAAAGAATCGGCGGCTGTAATTCAGACCCCGCAGCCCCTGAAAGGGGCTCCGGAGGGGTTTTCCACTTTATTCTCTCCTGAATTTATTTTGCAGATGCATAAGGCTTTTCTTTTAAAGACGTCACAGACCAGCACTGCTGTTATAGGTTCGGAGGGGTTAGCGACTCCTCTCACAGCAGGGGCTGTCATGGACCCGGGAGAAGGTCCCTCCCAGTCCAGGTTGAAGCCTGAGTTAGATTTATTTACTGCAGGAGAACAGAGCGGGCAGCCGTTAGAATTGGAGGACGGTGAAGTTCTCTCAGAGGCCTGTTTGGATCCTTGGCTAATGGAGCTGGAGGAGGGGGAGTTAGCTCCTGGCGAGGATCCTAACCTTTTATGGGTTTTTCGCAAGGAAGAGCTCGGAGCGCTTATTGCGCAGTCTTTGGCGGCTCTGAATGTTGCTATGCCCGCGGTTTCTCAGGAGCCCTTGGAGGATCCGTTATTCCAGGGCTTTAAGACAGAACAACGCTGTTTCCCGGTACATCGTGTCATTAAACAGATGATTGACTCTGAGTGGGAGTGTCCTGAAGCTACGCTACGGGGTAGTCGAGCCTTAGGTCGCCTCTACCCGGTTCCGCAGGAGGACAGGGAATTGTTGAAAATGCCCAAGGTTGATGCTTTAGTGTCTGCAGTGACAAAAAAGACCACGATTCCTGTGGAAGGCAGAGCAGCCCTTAAAGATCTGCAGGATCGTAAGCTGGAGTTGCTCTTGAAGCAAGCCTTCGAGGCCACTGCTCTATCATTGCAGGCTTCTATTTGTGGAGCGTATGTCTCCAGGGCGTCCATCCGTTGGCTGCAGGGTGAAGTCCCGTCGGATTCGGGCGTGAGTCCTTCCACAGAAGGGGCTAAGATGGAGTCCGCAGCGGCTTACTTGGTGGATGCCTTCTATGATTTGGTCAGAATTGCCGCTAAGTCCATGGCTTCGCTGATAGCGGCCAGGCGTTTCCTTTGGTTGCGGAACTGGGCGGCTGACGCCTCCTCTAAGTCCCGCCTAAGTAGGCTCCCCTATAAAGGGAAGCTTCTCTTTGGAGAAGCCTTAGAGAAAATTGTCAAGGATCTCGGTGACTCCAAAGGGGGCCGGTTACCGGAAGATCGACCGAAGGTTGCTAAAGGAAGTATGCCGCAGCGGGGATCCGGTAGAGATTCTCGGAGATTCCGTGGGGCTCGGTTTGCTCCTTATTCTCGGGCACATTTCCCTTCTCGTGGTCCGTCCTTTCGCGGAGCCCGAGGTTTTGGTAGGGGCTATTTTTCGGCCCAGCAGTCCTCCGCTAAGAAACCACAATGAAGGTCGGCTGGTCCAGCCGGAGGTCCCGGTAGGCTGTCGCTTACAGGGTTTTCTTTCCGCCTGGACCGCCATAACGTCCGACCGGTGGGTACTGGACATAATTCGGAACGGCTACGCACTGGAGTTTGCTTGCCCATTACAAGAAGCTTTCATGATGTCCCCTTGTGGTCAGGGAACCAAGGCAAAGGCTCTTACCGAGACGTTGGAGCGCTTGTTGTTCCTACGGGCCGTGGTTCCCGTACCACCCGCCCAGTGCGGCTTCGGTCGATACTCGATTTATTTCGTAGTCCCCAAGAAAGAGGGTTCTTTTCGGCCAATTCTCGACCTCAAGCACGTGAATCGTGCGTTGCGGGTGCCCCATTTTCGGATGGAGACGCTCCGCTCCGTCATTCGGGCAGTGCGTCCCGGGGAGTTTCTCTCGGCTATAGATCTCACGGAGGCTTATCTCCACATTCCGATTCGAGAGTCGAATCGCTGGTTTTTGCGCTTTGCAGTTCCCATGGGTCATTTTCAATTCCGAGCCTTGCCTTTCGGTTTGGCTACGGCGCCCCGCACTTTCACGAAGGTCATGGTGGTAGTGGTGGCGGCTCTGCGAAAGGAGGGGATCAGAGTTCATCCCTACCTAGACGACTGGTTGATTCGAGCGGATTCGTTCCAGGACTCGGTCGCGGCTACTGCTCGGGTAGTCCAGCTCTTGGAGCAGCTCGGTTGGGTGATCAACCAAGCGAAGAGTCAGGTGTCTCCGGTGCAACAGCTAACATACCTGGGAGCTTTTTTCGACACGGAGCGAGGATCGGTCTTCTTGCCCGAGAGCAGGATAGAAAAATTGGTAGGACAGATTCACGCGTTTCTGCAGCTCCGGTCGCCGTCGGCATGGACCTACTTACAGCTGTTGGGATCCATGGCGGCGGCTCTGGACCTGGTGCCATGGGCAAGAGCGCATATGAGACCACTTCAACAAGCACTGCTCTCTCGGTGGTCTCCGCAACATCATCCTCTTTCACAGCGGTTGCTCTGTCCGGAGGAGGTGCGCCACAGTCTTCTTTGGTGGCTGGAGCTCCGCCATCTTCGAGCGGGAGTGTCCTTGCAGGAGCCAAACTGGGTGCTGTTGACAACGGACGCAAGTCTTTCCGGCTGGGGAGCGCACTGTCAGTCTCAAGTAGCGCAGGGAGTCTGGTCTCCGGACGAGAGCTTGTGGTCGATCAATCGTTTGGAGCTCCGGGCGGTGCGCCTTGCGCTGCTGCATTTCCAAAGCGTGCTCGAAGGCACAGCGGTTCGAGTGTTCTCCGACAACGTAACGACAGTCTCGTATATCAATCGCCAAGGCGGCACAGGCAGTGTGCCTTTGTTGGAGGAGAGCCAGGAGTTGATGCTATGGGCGGAGACTCATCTCCTTGCCTTGTCGGCGGCGCATGTGGCAGGCAAGGACAATGTGCAAGCCGATTTCCTCAGCCGCAACATTCTCGATCCCGGAGAGTGGGAGCTGACCGCGGCAGTGTTTCACGACATCACGCTGTGCTGGGGGCAGCCGGTGATGGATCTGATGGCGACTTGCGGCAATGCAAAAGCGTCGCGGTTTTTCAGCAGACGCAGGGAGCGCATGTCGGAGGGCTTGGATGCCTTGGTGCAGCCTTGGCCGTCGGACGTTCTTCTCTATGTGTTTCCTCCGTGGCCGATGCTTGCTCGGGTCATCCAACGTATCTTGAGTCACGGGGGTCCGGTGATTCTCATTGCTCCGGATTGGCCTCGGCGTCCTTGGTATGCAGACCTCACTCGGCTGTTGATAGCTGCTCCCTGGCGTCTGCCCGATCGTCTCAACCTCTTGAGCCAGGGGCCCGTGTTGATGCGACAGGTGGATCGCTTCTTGCTTACGGCTTGGCTCTTGAAAGGGACCGCTTGAAGTGTAAGGGTTACTCAGATTCGGTGGTTTCCACCTTGTTACAGTCTAAGAAGGTTTCCACCTCCTTAACTTACGCGCGAGTGTGGCGAGTTTTTGAGACTTGGTGAGGCCAGCGTAGCATTGCCTCTAGGGAGGCTACCTTGCCATAACTCTTGTTGTTTCTTCAACATGGTTTGGAGAAGGGATTGGCCCTTAACACTCTCAAGGTGCACTTGGCAACCTTATCTTGTTTTCGGGGGGCTGTGCAGCGGCATAGGCTCTCGACTCATGTGGATGTGCTCCGTTTTTTTCGAGCGGCCAAGCTTCTTCGCCCTCCGGTACATTCGGTAGTGCCTCCTTGGGATTTGAACTTAGTCCTGGAGGCTTTGACTCGCTCTCCCTTTGAAGTGCGTTCCTCGAGTGGTTTGAGGGAGCTTTCCTGGAAGACAGCGTTCTTGGTGGCGTTGTGTTCTGCTCGGCGGATTTCGGATTTGCAGGCTCTCTCTTGCAGAGAACCTTACCTTCAATTTTTGCCAGGTAGAGTGTTTCTCAGGCCGGTGCCTTCGTTTCTGCCTAAAGTGGTCTCGGATTTCCATGTTAATCAGTCTGTGGCATTGCCGGTTTTTCCACATCGGTCTGGGTCGCGGGTAAATCGCACGCTCCGGAACTTGGATTTGGCGCGCGTTCTGAAACAGTATCTTGCGGCTACTGAGTCTTTTCGTAAATCGGATCGCTTATTCGTCTTGTTTGCGGGGCCGCGTAAGGGTAACGCGGCGTCGAAGGCTTCAATTGCCCGTTGGGTGAAGCAGGCCATATCCGCGGCTTATGAAGCTAGCGGTCAGACACCGCCACTGGGACTCAGAGTGCATTCTACTCGAGCTCAAGCTACGTCTTGGGCTGAGTACGCCTTAGTTCCACCAGTGGATATCTGTAGAGCTGCGACTTGGTCTTCCCTGCATTCTTTTGCAAAGCACTATCGGTTGGACGTGCTCGCAAGGCAGGATGCCAAGGTCGGAGCTTCGGCGATTATCGCAGGACTTGCGGGTCCCTCCCATCTTTAGGTACTGCTTTGGTACTGCCCTATCGTACCCTGGACTGGCCCGGAGAGACGATAAGGAAGGAGAAATTAGGTCTTACCTGCTAATTGTCTTTCCTTGAGCTCTCTCCGGGCCAGTCCAGGGCCCACCCAGTATTCGTCTCAGTATTTTCCGGGAGTTCCATTTCTCTGCGGGGTTACAGATTGTATGCTATTGCGTTCCTCTCAGAGGATATGGTTTTTCTTTGGGGGCTCCCGTCTATTCCTTCGATCTAAATTCGACATATTAAGGATATTTAAAAAAAATAAATAAATAAAAATAGTAAAAAAATACTGAATGAGTAAACCTATATAAAAAAAAAAAAAGAATCATTGCGTTTTTTGCGCCACAGGGTGCATATCTGCTTACAGCAGGGCTATCATTGAGAAATATAGCAGATATTCAGTATGCTTTGTTTCTTTAATTTTTCTTAGCATTTGTTCTTGGCTGTTGGTTTTTGACTGCGTTACTTAAGCGGCTTTGTCAGTAGTAGACTGAGGAGCTGTCACCAGGGGGAGGGGCTTAGCCTGTCAGCAAAACTTGGAGTTTTACAGTCCTCAGCTGCTGAAGGGGATTGGCAACCCTATCGTACCCTGGACTGGCCCGGAGAGAGCTCAAGGAAAGACAATTAGCAGGTAAGACCTAATTTCTCCATATATTACATGGGCTTCCTGCCACATTTCAATGCCTAGGTGACCACCTACTGAGACTGCACAAGGAGTATGCTGTTGCTTACTTTGACAACATCATCTACAGCAGCAACTGGACTACCCATCTAACCCAAGTACAAGCTGTGCTAACCAGCCTGCGGAAGGCCAGGTTGATAGCCAACCCCAAGAAATGTTTCTTGGGAGGTCGGGACATTCAATACCTGGGATATTTAATCAGGAATGGGCAGATATGACCTCAGCTTCAGAAGGTGGATGCCATTGGCCAGGTCCCCACCCCAGAGTCGAAGAAAGAGGTTTGTACCTTCTTTGGACTGATTGGCTATTACCACTAGTTTATCCCTAATTTTGCAGAGGTGGTGGAGCTGTTAACCAGTCTCCTCTAGAAGAGAACTCCTGAACAGATTCAGTGGTCACTGGACATTGACCTGGCCTTCCAGCGCTTCAAGAAGACTGTGTTCTTTGAATCCATCCTGATTAACCCTGATTTCTCTCTACCATTTATTGTTCAACCGGATGCTACAGAGTTGGGCCTAGAAGCTGTTCTGGCCCAGGAAATCAGAGGTGAAGAACATCCTGTAGCATTCATCAGCAGGAAGTTGCTTCCTGGGGAACAGCATTATGCAGTGATTGAGATCGAAGCCCTCGCTGTCAAGTGGGCACTTGAGACCATCAAATACTACATTCTTGGCTGTCTATTTACGCTGGTAATGGAACACCAACCCCTCAAGCGGCTGGCTCAATATAAGGAGTCCAACAGCCATATTATGAGGTGGTTTTTGAGTCTCCAACCCTACCATAGAACACTACGGTGACGTTACTTAAACCATGCGTCACCTCAATTCACCCCACATGTCACTACAATTGTAATTAAGCAAGGACCTGATACCCATAGCATTGTAAATAGCGCACGCTGTAAATAGCACACCAAGAATCAACGTACAGACACACTCACACGCATACTCTACCCACTGCATGTGCACTCTAGACACTGTATCTTATTGATTGTTTGCTGTCCAGACCGCCTTGATTGCAGGATAAGGCGGTATAGAAATCCATTTAAATAAATAAATAAATACCAGTTTTGGGTCCTCCATAAGACTGGTCAGACTCATCTGAGCACGGACTTCCATTCCCGGGTGGGCTCCAGGGTGAAGCTGCGCTTAACGGGACATGGTTGAACTGAGGGGGAGAGTGTGTGTGTGATGGGTTCTATAGAATGTTACCTGTCCCTCTCTAAAGGGATTATCAACAGTCCCTTTTTAGAGAGTCTGCAGCCCAGAGTTCAAGACTGGGAGGGCATGGCTTATAGGGCGAGGTTAAGAACCCAGCAGGCTGCAGGAGGGAGAGAGACCTGTGGAGCCAGAAGTCTTTCCAAGACCCTCCAATTGTGTTGTGACGTGACCACCTTGATTGAAGGAAAAGGTGGCATACAAATCTGTCTAAATAAATAAATAAGTCGTGCAGAGGAGTTCTGAGGTAGGAACTTTAACTGGGGCTGGAGGAAGGGCCAGGAGAACTAGCTTGTGGAGGTTTAATAAGCTGGGACAGAAGTAAAGCTGTTTTTCTTTTCCCTGAGCTGCTGTCTGGTCTGCATTGTACAGAAAGCCCCTTCCCACTGCATGCCACACTACCACAAGGTATTTGAGATGAATAGATTGTTGCTCTTGCAGAATTCTATCAGTCTTTCTCCAGCTTCGTTTCTGTTGCCAAGCCCATATTTTCTAACCACTTTGCAAAAGCTGGCCACAAAGAAGGCAGCATTCCAGTCACCCATGACTATCGGGATATCTTGTTGTATGTTCTGTCAATTTCAGCTTGTACTTGTTTGTAGAATTGATCCACTTCTTCCTCTTCTGTAGTCGTTACTGGTGCATATACTTGAATAATAGTTGTGTTGATGAGCATTCCACGCAGATGAATAGAAATTGTGTTCACTGATTGCATTGAATTTCATTACAGTTCTTGCAAGTTTCTTCTTAATTATAAATGCAACACATTTCCTCTTTCTCTTTCATTTCCGATAGAGTGTATCATGTGATCATCAGATTCAAAGTGCCCAATGCCAGTCCATTTCAGTTCACTGACATCGAACAGATCGAGTTGTACATGTTCTATTTCATTCTTGACTACTTCCAACTTCCCTTGGTTCCTGCTTCGTATGTTCCATGTTCGAAAATGTAAGACATCTTTGCAGCTTTTGACTCTCATTTCATGCACAGCTATATCAGCAGTCACACATCCCAAGAGCTTTGATCCAACCACATCATAAATTCTGGCTTTGCTATAAAAAAAGGTTTTCAGCACATCCTCAGTGACATGGGGGTCTCATCTTCCAGCACTATATTGCAATTTGTTTCGTTGTGACTATCCATTGGATTTTTGTGGCAAGATACGGAAGTCGATGGCCAGGCCTTTCTTCTGTGTAGGTAATGCTAGTGTTATTGCAGTTACAGAAATGTGAATGCTGCCAATACTGTCCTATTCTGCTCCTGCCCAAATGGGTGGTTTCTCTTGGTCTAGCACCTCAGCTGGCAGGGTCTCTCAGCTGAGACCTGTCTATCTTGGGAGACCCTGCCAGTAAGTAAACTACCAATAGCTTAGCTCGCAGGATCAATGATGCACACAAGCCCTCGCAGTACGACAAGCCACAAACCAAACGAGGACTTCAGTTTTTTATTTACTTTTTCCTTATCATCCCTCCAGTCCAGTCCCAACAAGCAGTATGTCACTCCTTTCCAGCAGCCGAAGACTGAGCATGCCCAAACTTTGGTGTTGTCAGACCAGATATACTATCTGCACCTCCCAGCAAAGCTAGTAACTCATCCAGCAGCTGGAGGAGAGCTCCAGCCCTAGTTTGGGCTGGACTAGTTCCGGTGTGTGAAGCTAGCTAGTTTGGATGCTATTTAGGAAGCCAATCCTTACCTGTCAACCAGAGGCAACATCAGTTGTAAAATAAATTAATAAATAGCATAAGCCTTTCTAGGAGACTGCAAGACGAGATCAAGAAAACTGTAAGTTTCCTACCAGGGCTGAATCCTTGAATGGATGGTCCAATTTGGCGGTACTGAGAGCTGTCCAGGGTGGCTGGGGGCAAGCATCCTGGGGATCAGAGCCATTACGTCGGTCTGGTCCTGCTTCGGGGGATACACCGCCGGGCACAAGGTCACTTTCTCTCTGTTTTTACCGTGATCCAGCACTGTCAGGGAAGGCTGTTGTGGTTGGCGGTGATTGTGCTCTGGAGTGGGCACCAGCCATGGTATGCTGATAGAGCGACACAGGCATCATCCTTCCTGCAGGAGGTGGGGGTCAGCCATGTGGCAGGCCACTCGGGCCTGGTTGGTTATTCGAGCGACAGTGCTTCGGGTAGGCCATACAGTTTCTGTCCCAGGAGTGTGGAGGTTCAGGCAAGGCTGCAAGCTAGTGAGAAACCGTGTGGTTGTTGGCGGATAAGGTGTCATGTAGTGTATGCCATTCTAACCTCTTGGCTGCAGGGGTTTGTCAGACATGCGAGAAGGAGACTCACATGGTTGAGGAGGAGCTGTCGGAGAGGGAGATGACTCCGGAGCAGGCGGCCGGGAGAAAGCTGTGTTCCATGCAGGCTTCCAGAGCTGGCTCTGCGCCTGTGGTTTTGGCAGGAACAGATGCCATTTTGGATTCAGTTGGTCAGCGGGCCATGGCAGACAGACAAGAGGCGTTTGCCATGGTGGCTCTGGGCCCACTGGATGGGGTAGCATTGGGGGGAAAGGGGGAACCTGCTTCTCTTGAGCCCTTTTCTACAGAATTTATTTTGCTGCCACACAGGGCCTATTGCCTATGTCAGGGATGGGCAGGGCCTGGCACAGGAAGGATGCAGAAGCATAAGTTGAGATTGGAGAATTCCCTGGTGCCCCCCAGCTTGGGGGCTGGGGGACAGCCACCTGCCAAGCTCCCATGCTTGGAAGTGGAGCTCTGGGAGGACCTTCTGGAGGCCCTTTCCGATACCTGGGAGGACTCCTTGTAGGGCAGTTCAGGCTCACTAGCCAGGGTGACTATTGGAGACCTGGAATATCAGGAGGTCCCAGCCAGAGAGTATCCAAATGTCATCCGCGTCTTTTGGAGGGAAGAGTTACCCACTCTCATTGCCCATTCTTTGGCGGTGTTGAACATTGTAGCCATGGGGCTGGTGGAGGAGGAGCCCCTAGAGGATCCCTTATTGCAGGACACCCGAAAGTCCCAAACCATCTTTCTAGTCCACAGGGTTTTCCATCGAATGATGGAGTCTGAATGGGAGATGCCGGAGGTGGGGCTGTGGGGCTTTCAAGCCATGGTTCGGCTATACCTGCTCCTTGATCAGGATAGGGAGCAGCTCAGGGATCTGTGAGTGGACGTGACAGTGTCTGCTATCACAAAGAAGGCGACGATTCTGGTTGAACAGGGTGCGGGCCTTAAGGACAATCAAGAAAGAAGTCCTGCTGAAACTGGCAATTGATCCCAAGTCTTAATTCTTCAGACATCCATTTGTGGGGCTTTTGTCTCCTGGGAATGTCTGTGCTGGGCTCAGGTCCTGCCAGAGCAGGTAGACCAGGCTCTACCGGCTGGGGCAGAGGCAGCGCACCTTGAGTCAGAAACGGTGTTTCTGGTGAACACCTTCTATGACCTGATCAGGTCCTCCTCTAAGGCCATGGCCTCGGCTGTAGCGATGCACCATCTCTTATGGCTGTGGAATTGGGTGGCTGACCTGTCATCGAAGGTGAGGCTCAGCCGCCTTCCCTTTAAAGGCAAGCTTCTGTTCAGGGAAGCACTGGGAAAGCTGGTGAAGGAGGTGGGGGAGTCCAAAGGTTCAAAACTCCCCTAGGATAAGCCCAAGGCTCCAAAGGGCCAAGGGTTAAGCGCGGAGTCAGGGGCAACAGCGGGAGTTTTGGCGCTTCAGGGCTGTGCACTTTGCTACCTTTCAGAAAGCACGGTACCTGAGCAGAGGTCCTTTGTTTCGAGGGGGTTGTGGAGTTGGCAGGGGTTACTATCTTGCTGCCCCCACAACCACTAAAAAGCCACTATAAGATGGGCAGAGCCCATGGGAGGGCAACACTGGAGGTTTCTGTTCACCTGGCCCCAGATAACTTAGACCAGTGGATCTTGGAGGTGATCAGAGAAGGTTATGCGTTTTGTCACCAGCACCCCTTTTGGCCCTGTTAGGCGCCCGCCTAGGGCCGTGAGGTGTGGGTTGCCTTATTAAAGAAATAGTCAGTAGCCGTGTAATTAAGGCAAAAGAAATAATTCGGGTTTTATTCCCCGTCCCACATAGGATTCTTTATGAACAGCACAAAGGAACACAAAAGAAAACTGTTTCTTCACAGTATAGAAAATAAACTCTTCGCCAGCACAAGGTATCACAGAACTCTTGCTTGCCTGGCTAACATAGGGATGTAATTTCATCAGACAGACAAAGCGTGCGATCCATGGAATCCAGTTCTATATCACACTCCTGGTTTTCCCATTGCATCTGCTCATAATCTGTATTTGGAGGCACATAACAATCTTTATAACTGAAATCCTCACAGCTCTTCCCTTGAATGACACTGGTTATTCTATTTGGTAAATGCTCTACATCAACAGGGTTCAAGAGTCCTGTGCTAGGAACTGTATCTCTCAGGATCTCCAGGAACAAGCAGGAATGAGTCTTCATATATGGGTACGTCGGTACCGACGGAGCCTGCGCGGGAACGCTCCCCAGCTTCCCAAAAAGGAAAACTTTTGGGAGCATCCCACAGCACCTGCGTGCTGCCTTCCCGCCTTTCCTAACCGCCTCTCCTCAGTTCTTCTTTGCCGCGGAGCCAGCAGGTCGTGTTCCTGTCAGCGCTGAAGAAGTTCTTTGTTTTATTTTATTTCTTTGGTCGCGCGTCTGCCTCCCCCAACTTCGGACCGGTACCGCCGGTCTTTTCTTTCTTTTCTTATAAAAAAAAAAATTTCCCTCACTTAGTGTGTTTTTCTTCTTTTGGGCCTTAGGCCTCACAAAGAATTTTTCCTCATGGAAAAACAAGCCTCCGGGTTTAAAAAATGCACTAAGTGCAGCGGTACTATTTCTGTTACTGACATCCATGAATGGTGTCTTAAATGTTTGGGTCCTGAACACTCCATCCCGGATTGTCCGTCCTGCTCTTTGATGTCTAAACGAGGTTTACAGAACCGAGCAGCCAAGCTCCATGTGCTGTTTCCCTCTGATGCAGCTTCAGTGGCATCGATGTCTTCCAGGGCTTCTTCCTCCTCCCATGGATCTCAGGTAACCAAACATAAATCCAGCCAGTCCTCGAAGGGTAGATCTCCTTCCAAGCATCGAGATGCCTCCGGGCTTGCCCTCGAGGATCCTGCACCGGCAAAACAACCCCGGCAGGAAGCTCCGGCTTCCAAAGCTCCACCTATGGGGTTACAGGTTGACATCGATGGCACGGCCTCGACCGATCACCTGTTAGAATGCTCTGGGGTACCGGCGCAACCTTCCGGTACCGAATTCCAGGCATTCATGGTGTCAATGGATCACCATGTTCTATCCATGCAGCAGGCTATCACGGCCTTCATTCAAGCTGCGATGCCACTGATACCACAACAAACCTCATTGTCGGTATCGGCTCCGGTACCGGCACTGACTGCATCAACATCGACCAGGATGCCGACTGCAGCGGTTCCCTGTCCAGGGATGCTCATCGGTACCGAACCGGTACCGATGACGCCCGATGTCGATACCGCTCGATACGCGTATCGAGCTTTGGAAGAGCACCCTGACAGGCGATACTTTGATTCCTCTGAAGATTCTGATACATCGGAGGAGTCTCCTGAAGTATCCATAGCCCTTCCTGAAGAGCCTTCTTCTCCAAAAAGAAGGATGTCTCCTTCAGAGGACTTGTCCTTTCAAGACTTCATAAGTGAAGTAGCTAAAGGACTTTCTATTTCAGTAACCTCTGAGTCAGAGCCTAGAGCTAAAAAATTGGATATTTTAGGTTATTCTAAGGCTCCTAAGGAGGCAGTCACCTTGCCAATTCATGAGATTCTTTATGAGCACATGATTGACTTATGGGAGACTCCTCTCACTATCTCTCCTCATTCTTGAAGATTGGACACTATGTACCGTGTCCCCCCTTGTCCTGGTTTTCATAAAACACAGCTTCCTCACCATTCTATTGTGGTGCAGTCAGCTATGAAAAGGATAAAGAGTGCAAAAAGACACTCCTCTGCCCCTCCAGGAAGAGAATGCAGAACCTTGGATGCTTTTGGTAGGAAAATCTTCCAAGCCAGTATGCTCATTGCCAGAATCAACTCCTATAGTCTTTACATGGGGTTGTTTCTGAAAGAAGTTGCAGAAAAACTGCACACTTTCCTCCCTTTTCTTCCAGAGGATAAAAGGGAAGAATTCCTTATTTGGCTTAAGCATACTCAAGACATTTCAAAGTTTTCCAACCGTGCAGCTTTTGACTCCTTTGAAGGTGCCAGCAGAGTTTCTGCCATTGCCATAGCTGCTCACAGAATTGCTTGGCTCCAGGCTTCTGATCTAGAACCCTGGGTCCAGGATGGCTTAGGAAATCTGCCCTGTACAGGTGAAAATCTGTTTGGCAAATAAAAGCCACTCAAATGGATGCAGAAAATTCTGCTCTGGATAGACTTTCAAAGTCAACCTCCATTCCTGCCAAGAAAAAACCTTTCAAGAAGTCTTTCTTCAAAAAGGGCAGATTCCCTTCTACTTCTGGCCAACAATCATCTACAGGTCGCTTTGCTACTAAGCGTCAGCAACCTAAACAGGCCAGGCCTAAGTCTACAGGGGCTGCTGCAACTCAGCAGTCCCAACCTCCTCAGGGTTTTTGACTAGATGCTAGAGAACTTAGCCTTTCTGGCTCTAAAACAGCCAGAGCCTCTCACCATTCCTGGAAGGTTAGCTCATTTTGCTCCCAGATGGGAGCAAATTACAACAGAGCAGTGGACCCTCTCCATCATAAGGGAGGGCTACAAACTTCATTTCTTAAACCTTCCTCCTCACACCATGGTGAGACACTTCAATTCTCCAGCATCTCTTCTCGACCTTCTAGGTCAGGAAGTGGCTACCCTTCTTGCCCAAGGGGCAATAGAAGAAGTACCTCTCTTCTTCAACAAGGGTCAGGGTTTTACTCCCCCTATTTTCTCATCCCAAAGAAAACAGGGGGGTACAGACCCATATTGGATCTCAGAGAATTGAACAAATTCCTATACAAGGAGAAATTCAAGATGCTTTCTCTGGGCACTCTCCTTCCATACCTTCAGAGTCAGGATTGGCTTTGTTCTCTAGATCTCAAGGATGCGTACACACATGTTCTCATCCATCCTTCTCACAGAAGGTTCCTCCATTTTCTTTTCCAAGGAAAGCATTACCAATACCGGGTGCTTCCTTTCGGTCTGGCCTCTGCTCCAAGAGTGTTCACCAAATGCATGGCAGTAGTAGCTGCATTTCTACGCACTCTGGGAATATTTGTATTCCCATACCTGGACGACTGGCTCATCCGAGCTCCATCCCAGTCAGAGACCCAGACTTCCCTGGACTGCACAAGGCGCATTCTGCAGTATCTGGGACTTGTGGTAAACCTCCCAAAGTCCCAGCTCACCCCTACTCAGTCTCTAGAGTTCATAGGGGCCTGGTTAGATACTACCACGGCAAGGGCCTATCTTCCTCAGGCCTGTTGCCTATGCCTAGTACAGTTAGCCTCATAGGTTCAGTCAAAGAGCCATTTAACTGCCCGGGAGATACTGCAACTGCTAGGCCACATGGCATCCACAGTGCATGTGGTCCCCTATGCTCGCCTTCACATGAGAGCAGCTCAATGGACTTTGTCCACCCAGTGGACTCAAGCATCAGGGGCTCTGTCAGACAAAATAGCAACCTCCAGGCGCCTCTTTTGGTCTCTCCAGTGGTGGAGGTCCACCCAAAATCTGTTGCTGGGGTCCCCTTTCCAACAGTTGTTGCCCCAGGCAACCCTCACAACAGATGCCTCACAAACAGGTTGGGAAGCTTATCTGCAAGACCTCTCCACTCAAGGCACTTGGTCTCCACAGGAGGCCTATCTCCATATCAACCACTTGGAGCTCCGAGCAGTTTTTCTAGCTCTCAAGGTCTTCCATACCCTGCTCAGCTACAAGACAGTCCTCATTCATACAGACAATCAAGTAGCCATGTTTTACATAAACAAGCAAGGAGGAACTGTCTCTCTGTCGCTTTGCAACGAAGCTTTAAGATTGTGGGCCTTCGCCAGAGAGCACCAAATCCATCTCCTGGCCGTATACCTCCCAGGAATCCAAAACTCTTGGGCAGACAGACTCAGTCGAGTTCTGCTTCCACACGAATGGTCCCTGCACATGGACCAAGTACTCAAAATCTTTCAAGAGTGGGGAACCCCGGACATAGACCTCTTTGCAAGTCCGTGGAATGCCAAACTTCCCCGGTTCTGTTCCAGAACTCCGTGTCAGGGAGTTCAGGCCAAGGATGCCTTCCTCCTTCACTGGGGTCAAGGCTTCCTGTATGCCTTTCCACCCATTCCTTTAATTCCCAAGACTCTGTTCAAGCTCCAGAGGGATCAAGGATCTATGATCCTCATAGCCCCACGCTGGCCACGCCAAGTGTGGTACCCTCTACTTCTACATCTCTCTCAAGCTCCCTCCCTAGACTTGGGAGCTGCTCCAGACCTTCTGTCTCAGGAGGAGGGGACTTTGTGGCACCCAAACCCCAAGTCCCTTCACCTCAGAGCTTGGTTGCTGAAGGCCTAGACCTTCAAGATTGGAATCTTTCTCGGCAGGTGAAGGATATCCTCCATGCTTCCAGAAAACATTCCACTAGACGTTCCTATGCTTTTAAATGGAAAAGGTTTTCCATTTGGTGTACTGAGAAAGGTCTTGACCCTCTAGCACTACCTTTGAATTCTCTATTGGAATATTTCCTGCATCTCTCCAATGCAGGCCTTAAGGCGTAATTCAATAAGGGTCCATTTGAGTGCTATTGCAGCATCCCTTAAGCCTATTAATGGACAGCCTATTTCCTCTCATCCTCTTATTGCAAGATTCATGAGAGGCCTAACTTTAACTAAACCTCCCATTAGGCCTCCTCCGGTGGCATGGGACTTAAATCTGGTTCTTGGTCAGCTTATGAAGCCACCATTTGAACCCTTAGCCACCACCTCCTTGAAATTTCTTTCCTGGAAGGTTATTTTCCTCATTGCAGTCACATCAGCTCGCCGCATCAGTGAACTGCAGGCCTTAGTGGCTAATCCACCTTATACAAGGTTCCATCATGATAAGGTAGTCCTAAGGACCAATCCACACTTTATGCCTAAAGTGGTTTCATCTTAATCAAGAGGTGTATTTACCTGTCTTTTTTCCAGGTCCTCATGCATCAAGTGCAGAGAGGAATCTTCATACCCTGGATTGTAAGAGAGCTCTTGCCTTTTACTTACAAAGGACACAGCAACATAGAAAGTCTTCTCAACTCTTTGTTGCCTTTGATCCCTCTCATTTAGGACTTCCAGTCTCTAAGAGGACACTGTCCAATTGGATTGTTCAGTGTATTTCTTTCGCCTACCAGAGTAAGAACCTTTCTCTGGAAGGCCATGTCACAGCTCATAATGTGAGGGCCATGGCCACCTCTATGGCTCATCTAAATTCTGTGTCCATCGACCAGATCTGTCGAGCGGCCACCTTGGCCTCGGTTCATACCTTCACAGCCCATTACTGTTTGGACAAGGACTCCCGCCGGGATGCCTTGTTTGGTCAGGCTGTTCTCAAACACCTGTTCCATGCTTAATCAACTCCTGCCCTCCTTCCCTGGATGGATGCCTGAGATCCATAGGAGGAGGTAGAACCCTTCCCAGGGTCTCATATCCTTGGGGATCTCCCAGGCATCTTTAGCTAGGGAGTCCCCATATGTGAAGACTCATTCCTGCTTGTTCCTGGAGATAGCACAGTTACTTACCTGTAACAGGTGATCTCTGGGAACAGCAGGAATAAGTCTTCACAACCCACCCACCTCCCCTAGGAGTTGTATCTCTCTATCTGTCTTTCCTTTCCTCTCTCTCTCTTTGTCTCAGCTTTAAAACCGAACTGAGGAGAGGCGGTTAGGAAAGGCGGGAAGGCAGCGCGCAGGCGCTGTGGGATGCTCCCAAAAGCTTTCCTTTTTGGGAAGCTGGGGAGCGTTCCCGCACAGGCTCCGTCGGTACCGACGTACCCATATGTGAAGACTTATTCCTGCTGTTCCCAGAGATCACCTGTTACAGGTAAGTAACTGTGCTTTCCTTCTCCAATAGGGATTTTCCTCACAATTACTGGGCTTTGCTCTGCTGGCAATGCCTGGCTTTTTCCCTCTAGCTACAACAGGGTACTTAGCTTTTGTCCCTGGGTAATGAGCTTCTCTCTCTGGGCTTTGGCTGGCTCCTCTCCAAGACTTCCACGTCTCTGTAGCCAGGTCCAAGCTGAAATCACTCTCTGAAGAGAGTCTGTGTCTGCTGCCTCTTGCTACCAGGACACTTCCTTTACTTCCTGGTTCTAGCAAGGTCTGCTGGTTGAGAGGACTTCCTTCCTCTTGGTTACTCACTCTCCAGTGACCGAGGCCCCCTCTGGCTTGGGAGACTCCTCTGCAGCTACAGCCTGCTCCACCCTTTGGCTTTTGCTCCTGCCTTGGCTCCAGCCCCTCCCTTTGCTCCTCTACTGGGCTTTCCCTGTAGATTTTATGCTCCTGTTCTCTGCACGTTGTACATGCCCTTCCACTCAGGTGAGCTTGATTAGCCTTTTGGCTTTCTGCTGTGTCACCTTTGGTGAATGGAAAGTTTTCTCCACTATACTTGGGCTTCTTGAAAGCTGAATATGTCTGCTGCCTATGTGTTTGTGAGGTAAGCTCTTCCTCTTTTCCTATTAACATAGGCTCTGAGCTAGCCATTTCCTAATATAACATAGGCTCTGTACTAGTTACCTCATCACAGTTTGAGTTTGCCCATCCGTTGTCAGATGCCTTTGTGTTATCCCCATGCGGGGCCCTGGGGAAGGCCTGGGTGGTTCAGGACATGTTGCAGCAGCTGTTGCAATTGAAAGCAGTGGTGCCGGTTCCCAGAGAGCGTACGGCACCGGTCAGTACTCGATGTATTTTGTGGTTCCCAAAAAGGAGGATTCCTTCTGGCCTATCCTAGATCCCCAAACATGTGAACCGATTGCTACGAGTGCTGCGGTTCCGAATGGAAAGCAGTTGGTCCATCAATAGCTTGAAAATGAGAGCAGTGTTCTAGTGCTTCAGCATTTCCATCTGGCCCTCCAGGGGAAGGTGATCCGGGTTTTCTCAGACAATGCGACCATGGTGGCATACTTGAACCATCAGGGAGACATAGGCAGTGTGGTACTGGGGAACGAAGTCACCCTGATCCTGGCCTGGGTGAAGGACAACCTCCTGGTGCTCTCGGTAGTGCACATGGCCAGGAGAGAGAATGTTCAAGCAGATTTCCTCTGTCACCATCACTTGGACCCTGGCGAGTGAGACCTCGACCCCACCGTTTTCAGCAGGGTGGCCCACAGATGGGGACAGGTGGTCATAGATCTTATGGTGACATTCAAAAATGCAAAAGTGCCACCATTATTCAGTCGGCGGCGGGAGCAGATTTTATTTTATTTATTTTATTTATTTAACCGATTTTATATACCGTCTTTCTACAAATCAAGACAGTTTACATAAAACATTTAAAATAGTGTTTCCACTGTTTACATAGAACAAAGTAACAAATATATAAGATAACAATGAGAACTAATCATAAGAATAAACAACTATTTACAAAGGTATTTACCGAGATATCGGTTGTCAGTATGAAGGTTTAGAAGGGGTAGGAGCTGGGGACTCAATCTGAAGGACTCAATGCCTTGCTACAACCATGGCTGAGGGACGCTCTGCTATATGTGTTTCCACTGTGGGCGCTGATCAGGTGTCTCCTCCAGCACATCAAGATGCATCACGGGTTCATGATCCTGATAGCGCTGGACTGGCCATGTCGACTGTGATGCGCAGACCTGACGCGGCAGCTGCTGATGCAGCCACAGTTTCTATTCCAAGGACCAGTGCTCATGCCCCAGTTGGATCGATTCTGCTTATGGCTTGGCTCTTGAGAGGGCTCAGCTGAGGAAGAGGGGATACTTATCATAGGTGATCTCCACACTGCTGCGAGCCTGGAAGCAGTCAACCTCTTTATCGTAGGTACGGGTCTGGAGAATCTTTGAAATCTGATGTGAGGAAAATGGCTTCAGTCCTCTGATTGCGCCATTACTTTGTATCCTGGTGTTCTTGCAATTGGGCTTCAACAAAGAGTTGGCGCTCAGTTCCCTGCAGGTGCAGGTGGCTGCCCTGGCATGCTATCGGGGGCGGATACAGGGAACTTCATTGGCTTCTCATCTGGACGTGGTGCGTTTTCTAAGGGCGGTCAAGTAGCTGCGCCCTCCACGGTGCCCTCATGGGATTTAAATCTGTTTTTATTTGCTTTGGTGAGCCCCCCTTTCGAGACTTTGGGTGAGGCAACTTTGAAAGACCTTACTCTCAAGATGGTGTTTCTGGTGGCGATTTGCTCGACTAGACGAGTGTCAGAGCTTCAGGCTTTGTTTTGTAGGGAGCCTTTTCTGGTGATTTCTAAGGAAAAGGTGGTTCTGCGGCTGGTCCCATCTTTTTTTACCCTAGGTGGTATCGGCGTTTCATGTGAATCAATCTGTTTCGCTTCCAGTGTTCTCGAAACTCAGGGACTCCGCAGAAGATCGGAAGTTACATCTCTTGGATTTGAAGCATATGCTACGCAGGTATTTATGCCATACAGCTGCCTTTCGGAAGTTTGATTGGCTGTTTGTGCTCTTTGGCATGTCGTGTCAGGAGGTCTCAGCCTCCAAGGCTTCGGTGGCCCGATGGGTGAGAGAGGCCATTGAATCAGCCTACATCCTCAAGAATCGGTCAGTGCCGCCAGGGTTGCGTGCGCACTCTACCCAGGCTCTGGTGATGTCCTGGAAAGAGCATTCACTGGTGCCCCCAGTGTATATTTGCAGAGCGGTGACATGGTCTTCCTTGCATATGTTCATACATCACTGTCGGTTGGATGTTGAGGTGGTGTGGGACGCAGAGTTTGGGGCGTCGGTGTTGCTTGCTGGGCTTGCGAGACCTGTGTTTAGTACTGCTCTGCTACATCCCGCATGTTGAGACTGGATTGGAGGGATAATAAGGAAGGGGAAATTAGATCTTACCTGCTAATTTGCTTTCTTTGATTCACTCCATTCCAGTCCCGGGTCCATCATGATATTTCAGCTTTAGCAAGCCTGGTTCTCAAAGTATGTCATTTATGGTATTTTACGATTACGGCAGTTGGAATCTAATTGTGCGCTGGTTCTGGTGTCTTTGGTTCTGGTCTGGGTTGGCCATGGAGAACAAAAAAGCAGAGCCTGGACTGACAAGAATTGTAACCTTGTTTATTATGCCCCAACGCGTTTCGGCACACAGCCTTCCTCAGGGGGACTTAAAAAGAACACACCTCAAAGAGAAATGACAATAATAGTAAGCATAAACATATACAGACATAATAAATACAATTAAAACATGAAACCTAATGTTGTATAATAATAAAAATAAAAGAATTAAAAACATACAATGTTAACCATAAGTATAAAGGACAATCAAATGACAAAACGTTAATGTTACAACAAAAACAAAAACTTGTAGACAAGAATGTATCATAAACATATTAAAAAGGAAACTACAACTAAAACATATTAAAAACCATATTAAAAAACACATATTAGAAAACTAAAGAAGAGAGAGGAGGAGGAACGAAGAAGTAAATAAATACCTTAACTTTGTCACATGGAACGTTACCATGAACCAGACATGTGAGATGCTAACAGCTGATAATAAATAAATAAATAAATAAATAAAATGCATCAATAAATATACATATGTTAAACAACTGTACACAATTCTAGAACTGACCATCAGGTAAAAACTAATAAATAATCAATATATTAGCATAAGAAAGGGGGGAAGCAGTACTCAATCCTTAATGTATAGAGAAAAAGGAAAAGCATGTAAACCAAAAGTATAGAAAAGCACCATGCCAAATCATAATAAAATATGAATGATAGGTGGAGACACTCTTAAAAACAAAAACAAAAATGAAATAATGAACGATTATCCCAAGCACCTATTCAAACAATTTTAAAAAAACAAAATTTTTAAAAAAAAGGTGGATCTCCCACGAACAGAGCTGAGAAATGTAATGTGCTTTTAAATTCAAAGTGTTTACAAACTGGACATGTATTTTAAAACCATATATTAATAAATTTCAAGAATGCCCCCAGTCAGTGGACAACCCAAACTGCCATAAAACCGTCTGTCATCTGCCAGTCATAACAGCTTGCGGTTCGTAAACCTATAATAAAGGGGGGGAGCAGAAATGAATCTGTGATAGATAACTTCTTAAAAACATGCCATGCATTCTTGTAAAAGAGACACTTACAAAAATGTGCCCCAAACCAAAGAATAATAAGTGATTAAGACTTATCATAAAATGCTCTGGTAACGGCACTTTAAAAGGTCTTCGCACGACCCGGCATTGTATCACACGGAGGGCATAAATTACCAGATTGGCGCTAATAGAATATGTCAAAAATATAGTCAATAAGATACATACAACTCTTTTATGATACAATGTGTAATGCATAAAAACTTAAAAACTCAAAAATTATATTAGCAAGGCAGAGCCAGTGTTCTTTTAAAGAGAAGCATCAAATAAACCGGCAGTTGCTCTCTCCCAAAAGTGCCGAAAAAACAAATACCGTGCTTATTCATACTGGTTTATTTAAAACATCTGAAATTATCAAAAAGTATAGCAAAGGTGAACTACAACCCGTAATTACAGTGTGAATCAACTAGCCAGACTACCAGAGAAGATGTTTAAAAAACCGCAGTCACAGCAGAAAGAAAAATCCCATAAGAAATAATGATCTACAATAAGAGCTTACAAGTATACCTTGAAAGTGCAGCTCGAAACTACTCAACGCTTTATGTCAAAACAAATTTGAAAAAAATGCAAGAAATAAGCGAATCCCTAAAAAACGGGCTTACCGTAAAATAGCGTTCTGCACTTCCCCCCTTCCCCCCTCCCCCCTTCCCTCCCCTCCTCCCCCCTCCTCCCCTCCCCCCCTCCCTTTCCTCCCCCTCTCCCCTCCCCTCCCCCCTCCCTTTCCTCCCCCTCTCCCCTCCCCCCTCCCTTTCCCCCCTCTCTTCTTCTTCTTTCTCTTTTTCTCTTTTCTCCCTCCCCTCCCCCTTCTCTTTTTCCCCCTGTCCCTCCCCCCTCTCCCCTTCCTCCCCCCTCCCCCTCCCCTTCTCCCCTTCTCCCCCCTCTTCCCTCCCATGCCCCTCTTCCCCTCTTTCTCCTCCCCTCCCTCTCCCCCTCCCCCTCCTCCTCCCCCTCCTTCTTCCTCCCCCTCCTCCTACCCCTCCTTCTTCCTCCCCCTCCTCCTCCCCCCTTCCTCTCCCCCTCCTCCTCCCCCCTTCCTCTCCCCCCTCCTCCTTTTTCCTCCCCCTTCTTCCCCCCTTCCTCTCCCCCTCCCCCTTCTTCCTCCCCCCTTCTTCCCCCCTTCCTCTCCCCCTCCCCCCCCTTCTTTCCCTTCCCCTTTCTCTCCCTCCACCCCTTTTTTCCATCCCTTCTCTCCTGTCTTATAGTTTATTGATTTTAGCATTTATTATGATAAAGCTGAGCAATTCTTTGTAGGTTTATTTGAGTTCAATAGCTCCTGCAATCGACTGACTGATTTTCCACACAGACGCGAATTCTGCTAGCATTTAAACGCTTACTCGCATTGACTACGGTCTCGAGGTTTTAAGTTAGTGACCCTTAACCCGTACAGGCGGGAAAATGCCAGTATTTAGGCGTTTATTCGCAGTGAATATCACCTCGTGATTGAGCAGGTTAGCTGTGCAGAACGCTATTTTATGGTAAGCCCATTTTTTAGGGATTCGCTTATTTCTTGCATTTTTTTCAAATTTGTTTTGACATAAAGCGTTGAGTAGTTTCGAGCTGCACTTTCAAGGTATACTTGTAAGCTCTTATTGTAGATCATTATTTCTTATGGGATTTTTCTTTCTGCTGTGACTGCGGTTTTTTAAACATCTTCTCTGGTAGTCTGGCTAGTTGATTCACACTGTAATTACGGGTTGTAGTTCACCTTTGCTATATTTTTTGATAATTTCAGATATTTTAAATAAACCAGTATGAATAAGCACGGTATTTGTTTTTTCGGCACTTTCGGGAGAGAGCAACTGCCGGTTTATTTGATGCTTCTCTTTAAAAGAACACTGGCTCTGCCTTGCTAATATAATTTTTGAGTTTTTAAGTTTTTATGCATTACACATTATATCATAAAAGAGTTGTATGTATCTTATTGACTATATTTTTGACATATTCTATTAGCGCCAATCTGGTAATTTATGCCCTCCGTGTGATACAATGCCGGGTCGTGCGAAGACCTTTTAAAGTGCCGTTACCAGAGCATTTTATGATAAGTCTTAATCACTTTATTATTCTTTGGTTTGGGGCACATTTTTGTAAGTGTCTCTTTTACAAGAATGCATGGCATGTTTTTAAGAAGTTATCTATCACAGATTCATTTCTGCTCCCCCCCCCCCCCTTTTTTATAGATTTACGAACCGCAAGCTGTTATGACTGGCAGATGACAGACGGTTTTATGGCAGTTTGGGTTGTCCACTGACTGGGGGCATTCTTGAAATTTATTAATATATGGTTTTAAAATACATGTCCAGTGTGTAAACACTTTGAATTTAAAAGCACATTACATTTCTCAGCTCTGTTTGTGGGAGATCCCCCTTTTTTTTAAAAATTTTGTTTTTTTAAAATTGTTTGAATAGGTGCTTGGGATAATCGTTCATTATTTCATTTTAGTTGTAGTTTCCTTTTTAATATGTTTGATACATTCTTGTCTACAAGTTTTTGTTTTTCATTAATAATTTGTTGTAACATTAACGTTTTATTTGTCATTTGATTGTCCTTTATACTTATGGTTAACATTGTATGTTTTTAATTCTTTTATTTTTATTATTATACAACATTAGGTTTCATGTTTTAATTGTATTTATTATGTCTATATATGTTTATGCTTACTATTATTGTCATTTCTCTTTGAGGTGTGTTCTTTTTAAGTCCCCCTGAGGAAGGCTGTGTGCCGAAACGCGTCGGGGCATAATAAACAAGGTTACAATTCTTGTCAGTCCAGGCTCCGCTTTTTTGTTCTCCAATTTGTTGTGCGGATCCTTCTGCTCTTTTTGGTACTGGGTTGGCCATGGACATCTTCTCAGCATGTTTCAAAAACCCCCCCAGAGAAACAGCAAAGGTTTAATGAAGGGAAAAGTGGTTTGCTCCTGGTATGTGTGTTCTGTTTGGCGCAGGATTGATCATTAGAGTAGAATAGGCTGCTTTGTTAGGATGTTACTGGCTTTGGTGGGTGGTACAAGTGGTATATCTTGTCCAGCTCCAGCTGCTGGAAGGGAGTGATAAACCCGCTTGTCAGAACTGGACTAGAGGGAATCAAGGAAAGCAAATGAGCAGGTAAAAACCTAATGTCCCTTATTTATTACAAACCCACAGAAGTTGGAAAGAATTATGTAAGAGAGGTTGAGGATGTTTGTCTGGGGACAACATAACTGAAAATTTAACAGAATGGGATAAACCTGAGCATGTGGGAAAAACTATTAAAAAGACACACTGAGTTTAAAAATAGGCTAGATAAGACTATGGGTTCCAGAGAAATCAGCTTCTCCAAAAAATAGCCCAATGCATTCCAATGGAAGAAGTTCCAGTTCCATAGTATAGAAACTTAACAAACTGTAAAATATAGCAGTTAAGATATTTTTCTTCTTTCAAACTGCTTCTCCCTGTCCGCTACTTTTTCAAGCCCCCCTCCTGCCCCATTTCCCCAAACCACCCCATCTCAATGGCCCCTACCCCCCAAATTGTTCCCCCAACCCAATACTACTACCAAAACTGCCCCAGAAACTACCCCCACAAATGCTCTACCAATCCCCAATCTGCCAAACCTCCAAAATTATCCCCCTGCAACTGCCATATCACTCTGAAAATTGCTCTATGCCCCATAGCTACCTCAGCGACACCAACATGGCCTAGTCTGCCCTTACCCCCCAAACCTACCCCTGCAACTGCTCCATCACCCCCAGCAACCTCCCAAAGATACAATGCATGCACAATACACACAGAACACTCAACAGAAATACATATGCACGCCACACAAACATATGCACATACGTATGTGCCCCATATGAGAGGGGGAGACTAAGCCTCCCCAGCCCCAACTCTGATCTCCGCCACAATTTAAAGACAAACTGCCAGACAGCACTTCTATTTATTCTGCCTGCCATTCTCAAAAAGTGCTCAAGCTAGCACAGCACAGCACCCCCCAAACTGCTGATTCTTCCCCTGTCTGCCGCTTACTAGGATCTTTGCTGCTGCAGCAGCAGCAAACAACATTAAAAAAGTTGCAGAGCCATGTGCCCCATGTGGCCAATGATGGCTTTGCTGATCCCACTTTCAGAAACAGGAAGTCTGTATCAGAAGGGCGAAACCAGTAGAGGCATCATTAGCCACATGTGGATGACTCCGTGGCTTTTTTGTTGTTTGCTACTACTGCTGCTGCTAGGGTCCTGATCAGTGGTAGCAGTGGGAGGAAAGAATTAGCGATGTGTAGGACAGGTAGAAGAATCAGTAGCGGCAGTGGGGGTGGGAAGAATCAACAACAGAAGCAGCAGCAGGGGAGGGCTGGGAAGAATCCGTATTAGCAGTGATGGGAAGAAAGCAGCAACAGCAGTGGAGAGAAAATATTAGAGGCAGTGGCAGGTGGGGGTGTTTTACCCTTTATAGTTGTGGTCAACATAGAATGATGACAGAAAAAGACCACATGGCCCATCTAGTTTGTCCTTCCATATCAACAACTACAGCAGTCCCCTTTTTTCCTTTAGAGATCCTCTGTGTTTGTCCCATGCTTTTTTGAATTCAGATACTGTCATCATCTCTACCACCTCCACTGGGAGAGTGTTCCATGCATCTACCTCTCTTTCCGTAAAGAAATATTTCCGCATATCACTCCTGAATCTATCCCCTTTCACCTTCATCCCATGTCCCCTTGTAGCAGTACTTGCTTTCAATCGAAAGAGGCTCTCCCCCTGTGCATTTATGCCATGGAGGTATTTAAACGTCTCAATCATATCACCTCTATCCCGCCTTTCCTCTAATGTGTAATATTAAGATCCTTAAGTTTGTCCTCATATGCTTTATAATGAAGACCACTAACCATTTTAGTAGCCACCCTCTGTACTGACGCCATCCTGTTTATATCCTTTTGAAGGTGTGGTCTCCAAAATTGCACACAATACTCCAAATGAGTTCGGACCAAAGACTTATACAGAGGCACTATCACCTCCTTTTTTCTGCTAGCCATTCCTCTCCGTATGCACCCAATGATCCTTCTAGCTTTTGCTGTCGCCTTTTCTACCTGTTTAGCCACTTTAAGATCATCAGACAAAACCACGCCTAGGTCCCGCTCTTCTTTAGTGGACAAAAGTACTTCACCCCCTATACTATATTGCTTCCTTGGATTGCTGCAGCCCAGATGCATGACCTTGCATTGTTTAATATTAAATCCCAGCTGCCAAATTCTAGACCATTCTTCAAGCTTAGCTAGATCCCTCCTCATGTTATCTACACCTTCCTGGGTGTCTACTCTATTGCAGATTTTGGTATCATCCGCAAAGAGGCAAACCTTATCTGACAGCCCTTCCGCTATATCACTAACAAAGATGTTATTGACACCCTTGCAGTTCAACTCCTTAATGTCCAATATCTTCTAAGAAAAGTGGCCAGTGAAATGGCTTTGGACTATATATGCACACACATTTGACACATAAAAGAATCAAATAAAACAATACCAACTAAAAAAGGAAATGGTATAAAAACTGGGACATTGCCAGGACATGATTATTGGCACCCTTCTAAACAATTCAAATCAGTTTGAACAGAAGACCACATTTCCATTGCAGTAAAATTAGGCAAACCTATGATCAATTGTCAGTACTCACATGACTTGAATCAACCAGTTAATGATAACTCTAATGTTTAAAATGGCACAATGGTGAAGACGAGAGCTGTCTGAGACCATCAGAAAAGCCATTATGACCAACATCAAACTTCAAAGAGGTACAAGGCCATCTCCGAAGACCTTGGGATTCCTGTGTCTACAGTTTACAATGTTGTTAAGATGTTTTCTGCTCACAGAACTATCAAGAACCTCCCAGGACATGGGAAGAGGAAAATGAATCCAAGAAGACTTCGAAGGTTAGTGTGAACTTTTGGAAAAACACCACGTTACAACATCCAAAGAGTTTTTTTTTTTTTAAATTTTATATTTATGCAAATTTACAAAATTATCAAGCAAAGCTTGTACAGAATAGCACCACTGTGTACAAAAGGAAAAACATTAGAACTCCATACAATAAATCACAGAAAAGAAAGGAAATATTATACACAGGGTTGATTAGCCCACAAGTCGGGGAAGGGTAGGAAAATAGGTAAATGAGGCTAGGTAAAACCTCAAACCATATCTAAGAAACAATATATTTAAAAAAAACAAGAGGGGGGCATAGCTCGGAGCATATTACATATGACAACCAGTTATCCCATAGGTGATGAGGTCAGCAGATGAGATGAAACAAACATAGATAAATCTTACGGCTGAACAAATACATACTTTTTGTCCTGAAAATAGACTATACATTTACATGGAAATCGAAGTACCATTGTAGCCCCAATAGAAAGCACCCCAGACCTTAAAAGCAAAAAAGCCTTCCGCCTCTTTTGGGTCTCTCTGGAGACATCGGGAACATGGTGATTTTCTTCCCCATAAACAATGCAGAACGTTTCCTAAAATATAACTTCAACACCCAATCCCGATCAGAAGAAAGTGCAAAAGTGACCAATAGAGTAGAAACCTTAATATCAGTTTCCTTGGGCAACTGTAACAAAGCTGAAACATCAAGAGTATCTGCTTTGAAAGACCCCAAGTCAACCTGAAACCCCCGCTTAGCTACAGGAAGAAAATACGCTTTAGCAACTGGTGGCATCAAATTTTCAGGTACAGATAAAGTCTCCTATAAATATTTTCGAAACGCATCCACCGGAGAAACCCCACTAACCACAGGAAAATTTAACAAACGTATATTAGACGCCCGAACGGCATTTTCCAGCGTTTCTAATTTCCCACGGAGTGCTACATTATCTTTCACAATAGACTCAGTTAATACCGAAAATTGAGAAAGTTTTTGTTCACCAGCATTCATCTTCTCTGCTATCACCGTCAAATCTCCCTTAGTCCCATCTATGGCACTCTCCAACTTCTCAAGACACTGGGAAGACAAGGCCATCTGTTGAAAAACGGCTATCGAAAGCTATGAAATCGCATCCCAGATAGACTCCAGAGAGAACTCCTTCGGACGCTGCAAAGGATTAAATCGAGGTAAAACTGGACAAGTTGAAGAACTCCCAGCTGCTGAACCCCCCTGCTGATGTAATTGCGCCTCCGCCTCCGAAATCTGCCGGCCAGTCTCATCCACAGCCCCCGATGTCAAGGAGGCCATTCCGGAACGCTGATCCAGCGAAGCCCGCATCGGCAAAACAGCCCCAGCACCTTCCGGATAGGCTGAATCACCACTCGCGAGAGGAGATTCCGGGGAGGACAGACGCAGAGGAGGCGGTCGATCATCCGGGGAGAGAGACACCTCCAGGGCAAGCAACTCCGGATCTACCTCAACCGGTGTCGCAACGCCCGCTCGAATCTCCCCTTTCTTCTGCTCCGACAATGAAACAAAGCGGTCCATCGGACCGGAGGTAACGGCAGGAACCGGCTCTGCAGGCAAAGCCTTGTGCTTGCCCTTGCGTTTAGGCATAGTCACTGAGGAAAAGCTTACGCCGCCATCTTGGGAGAAACCACTCCCCCCAACATCCAAAGAGTTTAAGGCTGACTTGGAGCAATCTGGAGTGGTGGTTTCATCCCACACCATACGCTCCACACTAAATAAAGAAGGACTTCATGAGTGAAGGCCAAGGAGAGGATCCCACTACTCAAAGACAGACATAAAAAGACACTCCTGATCTTTGCCCAAATCATCTTGAGAAACCACAGTCCTTCTAAGAAAATGTTCTGTGGACAGATGAAACCAAAACTGAGCTCTTTGGCAATGCAGACCAGCAATACATTTATAGGCAAAGAAATGAAGCTTATAAGGGAAAAAACACACCCTTCCTATAGTTAAATATGGTGCAGGTTCTATAATGTTGCTAGGCTGTTTTGCTGCCTCAGAAACTTGAGGCCTGGAACATATTAAAGGAATCATAATGTCCGAGGACTACCAAGGTATTTTGTAGTGAAATGTGCTACCTAATGTCAAAAAGCTAGGTCTGGGTTGAAAGTCATGGGTCCTCCAGCAGGACGATGACCCAAAACATACATCCAAAAGTACAAAAACATGGTTAAAAAGAAACCAATGGACTGTTTTAAACTGGCCAGCAAAGAGACCTGATCTCAGTCCAATTGAGAATCTTTGGAGAGAGCTGAAATCTGCCCTTGGTAAAAGGAATCCTGGAAACATTCATGAGCTGGAACAAATTGGAGTCGAAGAGTGGGAGAAATTACCAGCAGACAGATGTAAGGAACTTATAGAAGGCTATTTTAGTTGATATGGAAGGGCAGACTAGATAGGCTATGTGGTCTTTTTCTGCTGTCATGTTTCTATGTTTCTACAAGAAACATTTGAAGTCTGTCATCACTGCCAAGGGTTGTGCAACCAAATATTAGTGAAGGGACCCATTAATCCTGGCTAGGTCATATTTTCTTTTTTTTCTCAAAAATTACTACATCTGAGTTGCACAGGCAACTTTTTTTTGTTGTATACCTTTGAACATACTATTAAAATATTATGATGACATACAGTTGAAATAGTTCCAATTATTTCTCAAGATATTGTACATAACATATCTAAAATGCAAGGGTGTTAATAATGTTGACCACAACTGTATAAGGTAGACACCCATGGCCAAGAATAGCGCCGTGGGACATAGGTGGGCAGGGGTTGCCAAGGAAGAGGTAAGGGGGCGGAGGGGCAGGCGAGCGGGCCCTGAGGAGGGCTATTTAGTAACCCATGGGGCCTCAGGTCACTCTCTTGCCCCTCTGGAGAGACAAGAATCCAGACTGCACCTTCTGCACACTCCTCCATGCTTTCACGGTGGAGGTGGGGGGGAGAAGGGCACATCTCAATGGTTACCAAGGGTTTCGCCCGGGGACCTGAGGACTCGGGCTCCTTCGAGTATCGACTTCTGCTTACGGCCTCACGGAGGCATTTTTTGGTTACAGGTTCGGTAGCCTGTAGCTGGGGAGTCCCATAAGTGAAGACTGACTTCCTGCTTGTTCCTGGAGAAAGTATAGTAACTCACCTGTTACAGGTGTTCTCCAGGGACAGCAGGAATCAGTCCTCACTACCCTCCTACCTCCCTTGATGAGTTCCTGGATTTTTATCCTTCCCTTGCCATCTGCTTGGTAAGGCTCGAGCTAAGTGACATGACTGAGGAAGATGGCACCCTTGGGTAGGAAGAGGACCATGCATGCGTGCGACGTCATCCATAAGTGAGGACTGATTCCTGCTGTCCCTGGAGAACCCTTGTTACAGGTGAGTAACTGCGCTTATAGGAGCTGCACAAGCTGGGGTCTTTCAACTTTTTATGGATGAGTAATGCCAGCAATTCGCAACATTTGAGGAAGGCACTCATTCTCCATCACCCTATTTAAAATTTGGGCCAACACCCCCAAGACCAAGCCCTGATAAGTTTTATAGAATTTGGCAGGGTAGCCATCAAGGCCCAGTGTCTTACCGCCAGGCAGAGATTTTATTGCTAAAAGAATCTTATGAGCCGAAATAGGCCCATTCAACATGGTGCATATCTCTTCCCCAGTCCTGGGTAGATATATGCCTTCCAGGTAAGTATTGATTTCTGCTTCAGTGGCATTATATTCAGGAGCATGCGAGTCCTTTATAAAAACCAAGGAATCTCTCCTCAATGCCCTCATCCCTTCTAACCTCATTGCCCACAGTGTCCCAGATTTTCAGTATATCATTATGTGTACTGTCAAGCCCCAGTCCTCCGCCTAGGGCTCAGAGGGTTGGGGTTGCCATTATATGCTCCTTGCAGAAGGTGAGATAAAACCTTTGCCTCCCGCTATGCCTGCTGGGAGTGGTAGTTCTTTTGCCCTCTGATAAGGAAATAGTTGTGAGACCAGTGGTAAGGCAAAATGACAAGAATTTATTCCCCAACAAAAAGATTCAGTGCAGATTAAATCAGGATACTCTTCAGGTGTTTGCTCGAGGATATTTACAGAACTTAAACTGATTGAGCTTCACACTCTTTGCTCACAAAACGTGCAATGCATATCACATGTAACAGATAGAAAACATAACAGCTTCTTCTCTCAAAGAAAAATATCTTCTTTCCCTTGGTTCACACTCAGCTCCCTCGTACGCATTTAGCAAAGGGATTCTATATCATCTGCCAAACACAGTGTACAATCCATAGGCACTTCTGCTGAGTCACTCTCATTAAAGTCCTGTTGCATCTCTTCAAACTCTGGAACTATGGAGTTTGGCTTTAAGCTGTTATTATACGGCTTAGGATAATTTCCCCCTAAGACCTCTGGTGCTTCCTTTGGGTACAGTTCTATATGGTAAGGATTGGAAATACCTGAGGTTGTGGAGATTCCTTTCTGGCTTTGTTCAGCTATCTTTTTCCAGCTGTAGGGAAACGCTCTCTGATTCCCTGTTTGGAGTTCTTGTCTGGAGCACTGCTTGGTTCCCAGTCCCAAACTGAGCTTTGCAAACTCCTGGGTTTAGTGCTAGGTTCCCACCTGTGAGCTCCTTGAAGCTTTTTATCTGGCAATGAGGTCTGAAGGTCTCTCTGCTCTCTCCCTCTAGGCAGGTTTCTGACAGCAGTCTGTCCCTTCTCTCCTTCTGCTCTGTCTGCTTCAATTCCAGAACTGCAGCTGAGTTTCCTCAAAGGTCTCCTCCCAGCTCTTCTCCAACCGTCTCTCCAACCACCTCTCCAGTCAATACTCTCATCAACACTCTTACCGGCTCTCTCAGAGAGACTCCAATCACCAACTCCTCCTCCTTTGCTTTCTTCTAGCCCGGGTTTATATTCCTGTTCCCTGAGCCTTGGGTCTGCCTTCCTGAACAGGTGTGTGTAATTAGGTTCCAGGCTTGCAGTTACGTCAGAGCTTGGGTGTGTCAGCCTAGCTCCTGTTTCCCTTTGCTTGCCTCTCTCTTGCAAACGTTGAAACGTGTGTGCAGCCTGACTGTCAGTTTGTTTAAAGGTAAAATCACCCTTTTCTTCTACTTCCATATGTTCAGTATGGGCTTCTTCATCACAGTACATAGTTTTTTTAGCCTAGTAGCCAAGAGCTTAGAAGTCTTATTCCCTTGTTCAAAATGCCTCTGTTTCATTTTTCTAGTGCAAAATTAGTTTCCTTACTGAGGAGTTCCTGTCAGTGGTTCTATAGAGCCTGCAATTTTGCCTTCCCCTCAGTAGTAAGGGACCCCTCATTGTTTTGCCCCTCCAACTATGCCAAAGCTCTATACAGTTCTTTTTCTTTGCCTTTCTGCTTTTTTTTTTAACTACTTACAGCAATTAGTTTATCTCAAATGACAGCCTTTAGTCTCTCCCACATCGTCCTGGGATGTATATCATTAATGTCGTTAAGTTCTAAATATGTTTGGATATCTTTCCTTATTTGTGTGAATATCCAGGTCTGCTAGCAACATGTTCAGTTTCCAAAATTGTAAACCCCTTTTTCCTCTCTCTATGGGCATGCTATACTAAACCGGGGTATGATTGGACCAACTGATTGGTTCTATCTTGCAGTCCCTAAGCCTAGAAAATCCCTCTTTATCAATGAATAGGTAATCTATCCGGGATTATGAATCATGGACGTTGGAATAAAAGGTGTAGTACCTCTTTCTAGGGTTCCTCTCCCTCCAGGCATCCATCAGATTTAAGCTGTCTAGGAAATTCCCCAAGCTCTTCCGGCCTGACTTTGTTCTTGGAATACCTCCCTTAGAAGTATCAAGGTTCGGGTGCTGCGCCATATTAAAATCTCTCTCCACAATCAGTAGTCCCTCCATAAAGTTCTGTATGCACTTGGCCATCGCATCATAAAAGACCCTTGGTTATCATTGGGGGTATATACATTTACCACTGTCAGAGTTTTCCCATTCAACTCCCCTTTCAAAAATATGACCTGTCATCTCGGTCCTTCTCTACTGATAGACTTTAAGGGGTAAATATGCTGCCTCTAGAATATCCACCCCACCTTGCTTTTTCATGATGCCATTAGTGCCAATAGCACTCCTCAAACCTTTAATGATGTACTAGCCCAGCGATGGCGAACCTATGGCACGCGTGCCAGCTGTGGCACGCGAAGGCCTTGCAGCTGGCACGCGGGAAGGTCCGCCATCGAAAAAAAAACAACAACCCTGTCTGCTGCCGTTGTCGGGGCCGCCGCGGCAGAATCGAGCGTGCCGCGGGGCCCCCCTGTACCCACCGGCAGAGCCTGTCCTCCCCGTAGCAGCTCTCTCTTTGGAGCTGCAGTCAGACTCGCCGGCTTGCAGAGCGCGAAGGGAAGAGTTTCCCTTTCGCGACTCTGTTAAGCCCGCGGGGGCTGATGGGAACTTCCCATCAGCCCCCGCGGGCTTAACAGAGCAGCGAGGGAACTCTTCCCTCGCGCTCTGCAAGCCGGCGCGTCTGACTGCAGCTCCAAAGCGCGCTGCTACGGGGAGGACAGGCTCTGCGGGGGGGTACGGGGGGGCCCCGCGGCACGCTCGATTCTGCCGCGGCGGCCCCGACAGCGGCAGCAGACAGGTTTTCTTTTTTTTTTTTAATTTTCCCTGGGCTGGGCTGGGCTGGGGGTGGGGGTTAGGAGTGGTGATGGGCTGGGCTGGGGGGCTTAGGAGTGGTGATGGGCTGGGCTGGGGGGGGGGTTAGGAGTGGTGATTGGCTGGGCTGGGCTGGGGGGGGGTTAGGAGTAGTGATGGGCTGGGCTGGGCTGGGGGGTGTTAGGAGTAGTGATGGGCTGGGGTGGGGGGGTTAGGAGTGGTGATGGGCACTGGGCTGGGGGGTTAGGAGTGGTGATGGACACTGGGCTGGCTGGGGGGGGTTAGGAGTGGTGATGGGCACTGGGCTGGCTGGGGGGGGTTAGGAGTGGTGATGGGCACTGGGCTGGCTGGGGGGGTTAGGAGTGGTGATGGGCGCTGGGCTGGGGGGGTAGGAGTGGTGATGGGCGCTGGGGGGGGTTAGGAGTGGTGATAGGCGCTGGGGGGGCTTAAACTAAAAATTGAGTGATGGGGGATTAGGACTGGGAGTGGGCTGATGGGGAGGTTAGGACTGGAAATGGGCTGGTGGGATTAGGACTGGGAGTGGGCTATGGGGGGCTAGGACTGGTAATGGGTTGGGGGGGTTGCTAGGACTGGAAATGGGCTGAGTGGAAGGGGGCTTGAACTGCAAATAGCTGTTGGGGATGGGGCTTGGAATGGAAATGGGCTGAGGGGAAGTGGGGGGCTTGAACTGCAAATAGCTGATGGGGACGGGGCTTGGAATGGAAATGGGCTGAGGGGAAGTGGGGGGCTTGAAGAAGGGAATGGATGCTGGGTGAGACTGGAACTAGAAGGGAGCTGATGTTGGGGGAGGATTAGAATGGGATGGGGCTGGGAGAGTAAAATGGAGAGGGGAAAAATATTTTGTGTAGGAGGGATGAAAAATCTACAATTGGCCAGGTATTGGGAGAGTAATTGGGGATTGAGGATGGAGGGGTAAAATTTGTGTGGATGAAATAGGAATGAGGAAAGAGCAAAAGGAGAAAGATTAGTATGTTAAAGCAGATGTAGAGAGAGAGAATGGAAAAAAAAACTAGAAGAGAGAAGAAAGGACAAATGGACAGCAGACGATGGAGAGTTAGCAGAAAACATGAAGAAACCAGAAGAAAATGGCTGGACCAATTGCAACTGAAAAAAAATGCACAAAAGGTAGAACGATATCTCTTTATTTTGAATTTATTAACTGGAATATGTCAGCTCTGGGAAATGTGCATCATTAACATCTGCGCTTTGTTTGGTACAAGAGGAAATTCCTATTTGACGTTGCCACTTGTTCTCTTTCCCCAGTATTCACTGAAATGTATTGGTTTAATATTTGCAGTGTTGCCTTTTGATAGGTAGGGTATGGTGCTTTGTGAGTCCTGGTAATGCTGTCAGGATACGGCGGGTTTGCTATGGGTTCTAAATGGGCAGCGTTTGTAGTAGTTCCTAATGTGCCTGGCGGTTGGCACTGGATTATAGTAATGTAGAAATCTTTTAGTCTTTCTTTATCCATACACTCATTAAGAGACATGTTTACTAAAAGTTAGTGTATGGTAACATTATGCAAATATTTATGCAAATAAGACCACTTATGCAAATGACGTGCTGGCACTTTGAGGAAATTCTTTGGTTTTGTGCGGCAGTTTGGGCACTCGGGCTCAAAAAGGTTAGCCATCACTGTACTAGCCTCTCATCCTTCTTTAGGGGATGTCTCTTAAATGAAGCCAATTCCCGCTTTCAAACGCAACAATTCCTTAACTAACAGGTGGCTTTTTCGAAAGAAGTTTAACTGCTTCACATTCAAAGGTATCAGAAATGGTAATATTCAAGGTACTTTAAAACCCACAAGCAACAACATTGAGAGATCTATTCTCCCTACCCCACCCCGACCTCTGAGCTTCCCCCGCCCCTTCTCCCCACCCCTCGTGCCTCACCCATTCATCGCCCACCATTCATCGTCTTCCATCATTCCAGCCACCACTGATGCACTCCTCATTATAAAACAAAGTAGTATAACATAACATTCCTCATCCAGAATATCAATTTATTCCTCACTTAAATGGTGTTGCTCAAACTTTATCGTTCCCACTCCATCTTAATATCATGCAAAATGTTCTCTTCCAGTCCATATGGATAACCAGTGTGTTATCCACAAGCTTTGTGGTACAGTTCAAGGGTACAAAGAGACTAAACCTCTGAGGCATCCTCAGCTCTATTCCAGCCCAGCTTTAACTTCATCAGAAGGCGCGTCCAGGCTCGCAGTTTGTCTCTGCAGCCGTTTTCTGCCCTTGCCTGTACGCTGCCCATGTGGGCCTGGAGTTTTCACGGTCTCCCGATGACCTTCGTCCACTTCCGGTCTCTTAGGCAAGTTAGATCAACCTGCTCTTTGTAATAACCTGTCATAACCTCAGAGTTTGTTGCTCTGGTGGACACTCCTGCAATTGTATACTGTAGACTAAATGGGTGGAACCACTTATATTGCACATTTTCTGCCCCAGGCACCTGTTGATATTCCATAGTTTGCGGTGCCTATGGTAGGTCAGTGCTGAGATATCAGTAGATTTCAGTGACGCAGTCTTCCCAAGATATTTAATTGAGCTTTCATGCAGCCGTCAATATTGCTTCTTTTGCTGAATATTCATGGTGAAGGACTGTGACAACCCATGAGCGGTCATTGTGCCAGGAGCCCAGTACTCTTTGTGCCTGCTCTATCGTCAAGCAATAATCCTTTGGCTGAAGCACTCTGGTTTGTAGTATTGTCTCACTGATCCTGTGAATAAGATCACAATAATCTCTTCTCTCCTCTTCTTCCAGGATCCCAGAACCTCAAATTGCACTGTCTGGCTCTATTGTTCATGTCCTCTAGTTTTCCCCATAAAGCTACTTGATCAATTTTATCAACTGTTTGTTAATGGCCTGTTGGTCAATACTTTGCTCAAAATCCTCCAACTTACTTTAGACCACCGCTACGAGGTTCCCAGTATCTCGAATATCTGATTTCAAATTATCGACCCAGGAACATACCTCTGCCTGTAGGTTCGTTAAGTCTTTATGAAGGTCTTCAAACCAGCTCTGCATTTCGGCTCACAGGAGCTTTAAATTGCAGGGTTCTGTTCACAGGCTTTCCTGGCCTTCTCTCATATCCCCCACCATCCCTTTTGTCGCCACGGTCGCGCGTTTGTTGCTGCTGCCAGTAGCTTTAGTGGAACTCATATAAGCAAAGGAATTCAAGTCGGTGTTTACTTTTTCATTGCCATCGCCACCACTCATCGACTGCTTCGTCTCATTTTGGCAAATTCAGGGGAAGTGAACTGCCAGAATCTCGATGGGGACTATAATTCCTCTCGGATTTACTAGAGTACGCTCTTTATGCCGTATTGGGTGCAGAGACGGAACCGGAAGCTGAGGCTTAATTCAAAGACTTTTCTTTTGCGATGTTCTTTTCCAGATGTCCAGTGAAACCATGTCTATGTATGCTGTTGGAGACATAAGAACATACTATACTGGGTCAGACCAAGGTCCATCAAGCCCAGTATCCTGTTTCCAACAGTGGCCAATCTAGGTCACAAGTGCTTAGCAGTTTCCCAAAAAGAGACACAGGTTTCCACAGTGCCTTTATTGGGGCAAGTAGTGAATTTCCTGGGCCCTCTTTAATAACGGTTTATGGACCTTTCCTCTAGGAACTTATCTAAATCTTTTTTTAAATCCAGCAACACTAACAACTTTTATTACATCCTCCGGTAACGAATTCCAGAGTTTGATTACACAGTGAGTGAAAAAATATTTCTCCAGGAACAAGCAAGAAGTCAGTCCTCACATATGGGTGATGACGCAGACAGAGCCCGTGTGGAGCATTTCCACAGCTTTCACAGAAAACCTTTGGGAATGCTACCACGCATGCGTGGGCTCCTTCCCGCTCAAAGGTGCCATTTTGGTTACTATCCTTTTTTCTGCGGAGCCCAACGGATGCTTGTCCGATTTTTCCTGGAAAGATCCTCTAAAAATTAACCTTAAAAGTTGTTTTTTCCAGGTTTACGTACCAGTTTCTCTTCCTGCCTTGAGCCGGCGCCATCCTCGGCTCCCCTCTTCTTTTTGATGAGTCTTTGCCTCGACCAGCGTTCGTGCCTGTTTTCACCCTAGGGTCGTCGACCCCGAAGGGAGTCCTCCATCATGTTCCCTGGTGGTTTTAACAATTGTGACTGCTACAGTCAAATCATGTCTGTTAGAAAACCAACAAGAAAAGGTCAGAGTTGCAGGAGAGGATGTTCCCGCAGTCCGACTCGACTCGAAAAAGGGGTCTTTTCACCAGGGCCAATACCACCCTAGTCGGGGCAACAACAACAGGGCCTCCTGCCCAAGAGCCAAGGCCATGGGCAGAGGAAGCCGAAGGCTCAGAAGCCTTAACCACAAGCTCCCATCCAGCCTGGGGGGAATGTTTGACTCCCCAGGCGGGGCCTCCACTCCCTAGGGAAACCCTCCCCAGCCCACAGGGGGCCACCTGGCATTCTTCGCCCACAGGTGGACCAGGGTTACCACGGACCAGTGGGTCCTGCACATAATAAAGGAGGGCTATCTCCTCAGGTTCCAGCAAACGCCCCCAGGGTTCTTCCTAGGAGAGCCGATGCGGCCTCTCTTTCATCAGACCTTGCTCCTTTCAGAGCTTGCAGGCTTGCTCAAGGACAGGGCTGTAGAACCTGTACCCAGACAGGTTTTTTTGCTACGAATGTATTAATAAAAACTTTTTCCAATACATTCGTAGCAAAAAACCTGTGAGAGAATCAGTTGGACCATTAGATGATAGCGGGGTAAAAGGGGCACCAAGAAGGGACAAGGCCTTAGTGGAGGGGACTATTTACTCTATTTTACTTTCTATGCTAAGCTATATTCTGACTTGATTTAAATGAAAAGCTCTCTGGTGGTACTGAGACCTGACTGACTCAGCAAAAGCACTGAATTCTAAAATGCACAGATTTATCAGCTTTAACCCAAAGAATTCCTTTTTTCCCCAGGATTTAGTGTATATTCCAAAAGATAAAAACTTACATGTGCAGATCTATTTTCAGTTGTAGCAATCCCTTTTGGTAGTCCTTCAAGGCTAAGATTCACAAAGCTCTGACAGACCTAATTATACTTGTGCTTCTAAAGTAAAGCCTTACTAATTTCCTGGATGATTCACACAGCACTTGGTTTGATAGAGGGGACCTTTCAAATTGCACCTTTGATCTGTCACTTGCCTTTAACACCTATTTAAGACATTTACTAAGCCTACACCAGGGCACTAAGCAGATAACCAGGATCTGAATTAGGCTTGGTGAATGTTTCAGATATTAGACACAATTTCACAGAATTTCTGGCGAAGAACATGGCAAAAGAAAAGTCTTTGCAATGAGGCTCTTGAGCAAGAATTAATAAATTCATAAGGCAAAAAATCCAGCAAGGTTTTTCCACAGAGCTCAAGAACAAGCAAGGTTTGAACCAATCAGAAAACAGGAATGAAAATCACCAGTAATGTTGTTAAGTTCTGTCGAGGCAGGCTGACATGGAAACAATGGTTTCTCCTGATGCCTGGCTTCCAATCCACTGGTTTGAGGTCAGGCCAGGTTGTGTTGCTAGTGAGGGAAAAAAACAATTTCTGTTGTTTGTTTGTTTTTTTTCATTTCGTGTTCACATTTAAAATGATATGCAACGACAAAGGAAATGTTTGTATTTCCTATGTTGTTTCAAATGAATGCACATTCTTATTAAGTAATGAGGTTTGGCTGCATTTTGTACCTTAAGGTGGAACCACCAAAAATTAGATTTTGTTCAGGTGGTTTAAAAGACAACTTTTTTACTGCCTACATAGCTGGAAAGTCTGCCGGTACCTCTTTACCTGCAGACTTTGTATCAGTTTTCATAGTGTAAATGCACATGCATTACTTTGAAAATTGCCTAAGGAGAAAGTACCTACAGGCAATTGCACCTTTTTGTTCTGCTGTTATTTATTTTGACGAATATAACGTGTGCATTTTTGAAAATACAAAAGTTCATACGGTGTTTCAGTCTGCACCTTGGAATGCCTCTGCTAAATGTGGATGAAAGTGGATGTGTTGTGGTAAAATGTGTATTTTACCCACACACAGGGCATGCCATTTTCAAATAGTCTACTTCTGTGGGTAAAACAATGGCTTTAGTATAGTCATCTGATTATAAATTATTAAGTTGTAAATGCTGGCATTATTTGGTGTATGGTTGGATGGGGGAGCAACCTTTGGAACCTCTGTGCATCTCTCATAGACTGGAGGGAGCTGGAAGTTCCCCGAATCAATTTATTCCATTCTAATATTAAATGCGCAGGAAAAGTAACTATGTCACTAAGTAATTGACATCAGAATAACAACATTCTGATTTATGACAGGTACCTAGAGGAAGTAGATAAGGTGAAGAAAAAGCAACAAATCATTCATAATGACACAGCACAGCTGACTGCAGAACCACTGGAAAGAACTATCTCAGAGCATCATGGAAATAAACCAACCAAACAAAATCCAGTAGAGGAGCCTTCTGCAGTACAGGTATACTGCATGTTTTGTTAAGCTATTGTTCTTGTGCCATGTGCTATCCTCATTTTAAAAACACTACTTAAGAGAAAATAGAGAGAGTCTATCGGTTTGCCTTTTACAATTCTACCTTTTCATTTTATGCTTATTTCATCTGAGTAGCTGCATTGATCAGTTTATAATCATTGCAAGGATTGCTTATAAATATCTTTGGAGCCTATTTAAACATTAGTGTGCTAACAGACACCAACATGTGCTATCTGTTTCTGTGCCCATTTTATTTTTATGGGCACAGCTACAGATAATGCACACTAATGCCCATGAACTCATGCTAAATTTTAGTGGACAGGGCCTTTAATCATTCCTTGTCTGGTAATTAAATTTGATATATTTTGTCCTTTGGCTAGGTTAGGCATAGAACTAACCTAACATATTCATGCGCTCTAGTATTGTGACAGTGTATTGCTATACCATTGTTTGTTTGATTTTATGTTAGTATAAACCTTCCAAAATTTGTGAAATTAATTCTGAAGTACTGTTATCCTCCCTGCAAAGACCATGTGCTGCCTTGGTTTATGGATAAATGGTATACATATAAAAAATGTGGCAGGGCTGGATTTAAATTCTGAGCATCTCACACAGTGAGGTGGATCCTCCAAAAGTCATCAGAGGTGAAAGGAGACCACCTCCTCCCTCCAATTTGCCCCTGCCTAGATCCTACTTGTCTTGAATTGTTGCACTGCTTGTTGTATAAAGTGCTGCCTGTTCCACAGCAGCAGCAACTTAGTAAAGTAAATTCAGTACGGGGCCTCCTGCGAGCCGGTGTGCTCTCTTAGGCTCTACAATGCTCTATGCCCACCTCCTGCATGGGTTTATTATTACCAGGGAAATTCATGCCAGGGATGGAGCACTGCAGGAGTTGTGAGACTGAAGGCTTACAGGATCCCTTATTGTTGAATTAATTTTTCTGAGTTGCTGCTGCTGTACAGTACAAGTGACATGGCAGCAGCAGGCATGATGATGGCATGGCAGTGGTGAGGCTCCAGTTCTTATAAACATTTGGCACCACAGGCAGTTAATTATGCTACCTATGCCTAAATCTGGGCCTGAAATGTGGTATATTTTTATACCTAAGTTTTACTAACTATATACTCCTAAAAAGGTCATCATAAATACCGTGTGATGGGGTCTATAGTGTTGCCCATCCCTCTCCAGAGGGATCATCAACAGGCCCCTTGCAGCTCAGAGTTCAGGGCTAGGAGGGCATGGTTCACAGAAAGAAGTTAAAACCCCAGCAGGCTGCAGGAGGGAGGGAGGCCCATGGAGCCAAGAGTTCATTCAAGGCAAGCCGTACAAAGGTAGGAATTTTAACTGGGCAAGGAAGGAACTTTAACTATGCTGGAGGAAGAGCCGGGAGACCAGCTTTGTGAAGGTTTAACAAACTAGGCCTGAATAAAAACACATTGAGCCCAATTCCGAAAGGGGCATGTCCGGGCCACCCGGAAAGCCCTAAGTAGGACGGGCCCATTAGGACCTGATTCTGTAACGCGGGAGCAAAACATTCCCGCGGTATACAGAATCAGGCCAGAGGACAGCCCAGTGTGCTCCAGCATGGCCAGCAGGACCTCCATCCCGCAGGCCCATAGTGCCCTAACACTTAACCTGCAGTGGAATAACCAGGCCATCGCCTCGGTGACCCCCAGATGTACAGGGCTGTCAATGGAATCAGCCCTGTATGTCCAGGCATCTGGTCTGCCCACACCCCTCCCCCATCACACCCACGTCCCCCACTGCATGCACAGCGGCTCTGTGCGTACAGCAGGGGCATCAGGCAGAATGCCGCCAGGACGGATAGCAGGGCAGCATGTCCCCACGGGACATGCTGCCCCACTATTCCCCTAGAATTGGGCCCATTTGGTTTTCCCTGAACTGCTGTCTGTTTGGTGTTTTAACAGAAAACCCCTTCCTACCACATGCCACACTACCGCATACCACAAGCCCATAAGTGTTCTCCCCAGCCTGATATGTAAAAAAACCTTAGGTTTACAGTTTTGAAAATCCATTAAAATGAAATGGGAGGGGAGTAGATGAGCTTCACAGAACTACAAAAATCATATATAGCTAATCTAAAAGTAAATTATTGCTATGAAATTTTACTTTTTGATACATAATGCTCTTTTTTTATAAAGAATATTTCAGATGATGAAGGCAGTGAAGATGAAGATACCAGAGTCACTCAGGGAGACCTGGATGCACTGATCGCAGGACCTTATCTTACCCCATCTGTAGAAAACTTTAGTAGCACTTCTACCATGCCACCTGTCTCTGCAAAGTGGGTTTGTGCTCAATCCTCTGATAACAAGAAAAAGAATCACAATCATGAAATTACAGAAAAGCTGGAAGTGCTGGCTAAAGCTTACACCCTTGAGGGGGACAAATGGAGAGCACTTGGTTACTCAAAAGCAATCAATGCACTTAAAAGCTATCATAAACCTGTCACTTCTTACCAGGTAATGTTAATGAAAAATCTGCAACAAAACTTTAACACAGCAATATGAAACTACAGGGTAGATTGAGAGTTTGAATGTTTGTAGCTTTTGGTTTCAGCGATAGAAAGGGATTACCTCTAGATGTGAGGAAGGGTGAAAGATAGAAAAGTTGGCAGTTTGGTTTGCTATTCAAAAGTAGACTGAATCCTGGGCTCCACATGTTTTTCCTGCACCCAGTTTACACTGTGCACAGATACCGTGTTTACCTATGGCAGAAATCTTCTAATTATGCAAAACTGAACTGAATCTTACAACTAATTTTTAATTTTTATCTACTTTCTGTCAGGGGTATAGCCAAGGGGGGAGGCCTCGGGAGCTTAGGACCCTCCACTTTCAGCTCAGGCCCTGCCACTGAGATCGCTCTGTAGCTTCAATGCCGGGATGGGTGGAAATGGAACATCAACAGTTTCGCAGGCAAACCAGCAGCTAAAACAAAAGGAAACATGGGACTTCAGCTCTGACATGCGCTGAAGGATTGCCCCTTCCTGCCCACTCCGATGCAGAATTCCTGTTGCTGAATGGATGAGGATGCAGAAGCCTTCAGCTCAAGTCCGATGCTTCATTTTAGTGTTCTGATGACTTGCCTATTGAGCTGTGGGTGTTCCACCTGCCCCAGCATTGAAACTGCTGCCAAAGGAGATGTGGAAGGTGAAAGAAAAAATATTGGACACAGGGGGAGTCAGGATACTGAGCTATGGGGAAAAAGGGGGGGAAATGCTGGACTGCTGGGGGGGAGAAGAATGGGGAAGCTGCTGGACTATGGATTGGGAGGAAAGAGAGGGAGCATGGAACTACTGGACTGTGGGGTTTGGGAAAAGGATAAGAAAGAGAAGGGAAATGCTAGACTATTGGATGCACACAAAAGAGCGAGATACTCAAAGATAATTTTATTTGGACCACAAAGACAAAAGTGGGAACACCAACACACTAGACCCTACACGAGCCGTGTTTCGGCAGAGCCTTCAGGGGTCAGTACTCTGTGTTATAAAACATGCATAAGAACACAAATAACAAAACACAATAAATAAATTAAAACAATAAACAATCATCTCATATGGAGCTAAAAAGGCAGACATCTAAAATCCATGGCTGAGAAACATAACAGACATATCTTTCATATAAATAATGAGTCTTAAAAAATGCACAATAAAGCAAAAATAAATGCTATCTAAAAAATAAGTGCAAATAGAGATATGCTAAATGAATTATCATATATCATGAAACAAAATGACTAGGCATGTTAAGACTATTATGAATAATACAAATATAGATAAAAAAGACAATGCAAATCTTAACACATAGTGTTAAGTATGATGAAGACTATTTGCAAAGTGCTAAACACTTAAAACAAACTTGCTAACAGAGAGAAGGCTCCTATCATTCAGAAAAACGGAAGGGAGGGAGGAGGAGGGGAGGGGAAGTGGGAGAGAAGGGAAAGGGGAAAGAGGATCCTATACCAAAAAAGTACATGGAAATTGTGCAGGAGAAGCAAACCATAAATAAGAAACTATAAAAAAGAGGCACCTGTGGTGTATGTATGTTTTATAACACAGAGTACTGACCCCTGAAGAAAGCTCTGCCGAAATACGGTTCGTGTAGGTCTAGTGGTGGTGGTGTTCCCACTTCTTGACCTTGTGGTATAAATAAAATTGTCTGAGTATCTCGCTTCTTTGTGTGCCCTTGGACTTTGGGAGTACTCTTGTGCTTTTGTTGCTTTGGACTACTGGGAGGATGGACAGGAAGATGCCAGACAATAGGAGAGAGATGATGAATTATTTGGGGGGAGGGGGGTGTTGGAGCAGAGAGATATTGGATGCAGTGGAGGAGAGGAAACAGGTAAGTACTATATCTTGGGGCTGGAAGGGAAGACTGAGTAGATGGGAAGATATCGGGTTAGAAAATGAGGGTAAGAAAAAAGAGTGGGAGATGCTAGACTAGGAGAGGTATGAAGTAAAATAGAGAGAAGTGATGCTGGAGAGGAGGGATAGAGAAAGGAAATGCTGGACTAGAAGGAAGAAGAGAAGATGCTGCACTAAGAGAAGGAAAAAGAGAGAGAGGTGATGCTGGACTAGAAGAGAGGAAATGCTGGTCCCTGGAATGAGAGTTAGGAGAAGAGAGATGGAGGAAAGAAGAAAAGAGACGGAGACCAAAATGATTGGAAATATAAAATGCCCAGATAATAAAGGTAGAAAAATTATTTTATTTTTGAGTGTATTTATTGGAATATGGCCATTTGGGAAATGTATATCTCTGATGTGTTTGTATTTTGCTCAGTACAAGCGGAAATGCATTCCTAAGCGTCCCTTTCCTCCGGGTTGTGCTCCCCTTCCAGCAGCTTGGAGACTGAGCACGTCATCTTCTTGATGACTCTGGAGTATAAATACCACTGGCAGCTCCCACCAGCTCCAATATGCTCAGTCTCCAAGCAGCTGGAGGGAGTCAGTAAGCCAGGGGACTAGGCTTACTGGAGAGGCATGTAAGGAGTTTGTAGGACGTTTTGTGTTTGTTTTTGGGTGTTTTCCTGCCCTATTTTTATTTTGGTGATTTCCCCTTTTCTTCAGAGGGACAGTTGAGTGGGGCAGGAGAAGGACCCTCCTCCCCTCCACTCCCCCTCCCCCATCTAGCTCATCGTTTGGAACAGGAGGAGGCTCCGGGGAAAGAAAGGCTCAGAGGGGAAGAAAGCTCCTGAGCAGCTCCTGATACCAGGAAGGGTGAGGAGCCGCCGTATGAGCAGATACCTGCTTGCCAGGCTGCCCGTCATTGTCTGTTCTGTCTTGCTGCCGAAGCCCCTTGGTCGGCTGAGCACGAGGGCAGGACGGCATCGCCGGAGTGTGGGCCTGGAATTGTGAATGATGAAGGGGACATTTCTGACTCGGAAGAGCGGTGGACAGCAGAGCACACGGTGGTGAGCCGTGTGGTGAGGTAAGTCAATCACACGGTCACTGACTGCGTGTTGAAGAAAGATCTACTATTGCTGGATATGGGGGAGTGCCGGAGGAGGCAGGCCTTTGATTTTCATGTGTTTTTTGCACTGGTTTTTCCTTTGAGCCTAGCGTGTCGGCTTCAGGAGTCAGGCATGCTGGTGGGCTCTGGTTTTAATTAAGTTATTTTGGTTGGCTTACTTATCTTTATTTACTTTATTCATTTTGTTTATTTTGTTCCTTTGGTAAAAAAAAAAAAGGAAGAAAGAGATGAGAGGTCAAAAGATTATTGGGGGGGGGGAGGGGCTCAACCTTGTATTTTTAGGTCAAAGACAGCCTTCCTGACATCATGCCAATGAGACCGCAGTGTTTGGTATGCGGGACCCGGCAAGGAATGGTATTGGAGGCAGGAGTGTGTAGATGCTGCGCGATGGAGGCTGCCTCCTTGGAGCAGGGAATCCAGGCGAGTATAGATCAGGAACCTCTAGTGTCCCTCTCTCAGGTGTCAGGGGATCCCATGGAAGCAGCAGTTGGGGCTGGGACTCCGCCGCCCTCTGGGTCAGTTCAACCTCCTTGCCCCCAGTCTTAACCCAGTCCCTCCACTTCTAGAGGAGTGGAGGAGGGGGGAGGCTGGGGAGGTTTCTCTACTGAGTTTGTCTTGTTGCTGCACAAAGTGTACTATCTGCGCCAGCAGGGCACATAGGGTCAGGTGCCAACGCAGGAGTGCGTGCCGAAGCAAACAGCGGAACCCAAGAAGCTGGGGGACACAGAGGTGCTGGTGAAGAGGACCAAGCTTATGAATGATGGAGCTCTGCACTCCCTCCTGTCGGAGGTTCTGAAAGGGGAGTCCTCGGACCAGGAGATGGGGGAGGATGAGGAGGAGCTTGAGGAGGGTGAGATTCCAGAGGGGGAACTGGCCAGGATCGTTCGGGTCTTCTACAGAGAAAAGTTGCCGGCCTTGATTGGCAAGTCCTTGAAGACCATTAATATCTCCACAGGCATCCCATCGGAGGAGGAGGCCTTGGAAGACCCGTTGATTCAGGCAGTACAGAAGTCAGAAAAAGTCTTCTCTGTTCCAAGAAGAGTGGGACCAGCCGGAGTCTGGCTTAAGGGGAGTGCGGTCCATGTCACGGCTGTACTCCTTGCTGGAACAGGAGAGAGATCTACTTTGGTCCCCTAGGGTGGACGCAGCAGTGTCGGCAGTAACTAAAAAGACAATAATTCCAGTGGGGGCAGTGCCGCTCTCATGGACGGCCAGGACAGGAAGCTGGATACATTATTTTTTTTTTTTTTTAAACTTTTATTTTCATTTTATAACAATAACAATACACACAGTAATAAAACAAGGATGATTGCATCAAAATAAAATGGAATAAACCGGAAAATAACCCCATCAACCCTCCCCCCCTATGCTTCTTCTCTAGATAATAAAAAAAAAAAAAAGAAAAGAAAAGATATTAACCCAGGCATGGGGTCCATAGCAATTATGTTAGAACATAAACATAACAGTCATGATATACTATGGATCAAGAGAGAGATATAACTAGACAGTCAAGTGCGAGCATTTGGCCGACTGCACGAAATCTGTGAGTAATTTCCATTTAGACACCTGGTAGCGGGCCTGAAGGGAAGGGGTAGCCCTACGAGGAATTTGTTCAAACTTACTATATAGACAGACACAATTCCACCATTCTAGAGGACTCAGTGAAGAGCTATTTTTCCAATATTTCATGATTAACGATATGGCAATACCCATTAGAAAGTCAAGGAGGAAGTAAGCAGATTTCGGGAGAGAGGGGATGCCCGCTGCAGAACGGAGTCCCACTATTTTCCAGGAGAGTGGTTCAGTAAAGTGTAAGATAGATTGAATACGACCCCAGACCCGGCTCCGGTAGTATTGTAGTGCGGGGCATTCGTACATGACATGAGTGAGGGTGCCTGTAGCTGCATGGCAAGTCCAACATTGATTACTCAGAGTGGAAGTCCATTTGGCCAGTCTATCAGGGGTATAGAAACAGCGATGGGCAAAGAAGAAAAGCGTCTGGGTTAAGGAAGCCGAGCGGGAAACACGAACCACTTTGCTCCAGAAGAGGTTCCAATGTTCAGGGGTTAGAGTTACACCCAATTCTCGCTCCCAAGTCTGCTGTGCAGAAGGGGGGACAGCATTCTGAGGAGTACAAAGAGTTTTATAAAAGGTGGAAGCAACACCGGACTGAGCCCCAATAAAGGAGACCACCTCAGTTATCCCTTGGTCATGAGGAGTTAGTGGGGGAAAAACCCCAGCACTCTTGAGACAGTGCTGCAACTGAAGCAGTTGAAAATAGTATTTAGAAGGAAGGCCCAACTCACAATGGAGCTCATTAATGGACTTCCAGCGAGCATTGTGAAACAGTTGATTGGGAGTCCAGATGCCTCTGGAATACCAGGGACTCCAGGCCACCGGCTTATGTTGAATTTGGAATCGAGCATTATGCCAAATTGGAAGCCTATCTAGTGGGCAAGCTAGGGAATCTAGGGAGCTGATGAGAACATTGAAGGAGCGAAGTGTATCCAGGAGCATTGGTGGATAGTGGGCATCCAGTGGGAAAGTCATTCCAGGGAGATAGCTAAGTGGAATGGGCTTACAGAGGTCTTCTTCTATATCTAACCATATTGGTCTGGACGGGAAAGAAGCGTCCAACCAACGGGCACCCTGTTTGAGAAGAAAAGAGAGGTGATAGTTGAAAAAATCAGGAAATCTTATCCCACCATGTTCCTTATCTGACTGAAGTTTATGTTTCGCTATTCTAGGCGGTTTGTTCTGCCACAAAAATCTGATCAACAGGCCCTCGATATCTTTGTAGGTGTGTCGAGGGAGAAGGCACGGTAACATTTCTAAGACATAATTAACCTTGGGAACAATCATCATCTTTATGGTATCCATACGGCCCCACCACGTAAGAGTAAGTGGAGACCAACGTTGGGTGAGCTCACGGACCTTGGTGATTAAATTTTTGACATTAAAAGCGACGGTTTCTTCGAGAGGATAACAGTAATGTACCCCTAAATATTTTACCATACGGGGCTGCCATACAAAAGGAAAGGTTTGCAAGTCTGCTTGGTGAACCTGGTGGTTTAGGGGAAAGGCGACCGATTTGGTCCAATTAATTTTGTAACCTGAAAGTTGAGAATAGCGGTCAATTAGATCCAGAACAACAGATACGGAGTCTAAGGAAACAAAAAGCATAAGATCATCTGCATACGCTGAGACTTTTATATCCCGACGGGGAAAGGGAGCGCCGTGGATATGTGGAGACTGACGGATTAACAGGATTAGGGGTTCTAACGCAAGATCAAAAAGTAAGGGGGAAAGTGGGCACCCCTGACGGGTGCCTCTTTGCAGTAAAAATGGCTGGGACTTCAATGTGTTGGCACAGACACTAGCAGTTGGTTGAGAGTATAGCACTTGAAGGCAACGGAGAAAATTATCGCCGAAACCAAACCAACGGAGGGTCGCAAATAGGAATGGCCATTCTAGCCGGTCAAAGGCTTTTTCGGCATCTAGGGAAAGGCCAACCAATGGACGATCGTGGGAGGCCATATTAGTTAGTACATGACAAAGAGTCCTGGCATTATCAGCAGTTGATCTGCCGGGAATAAATCCACATTGATCTGGATGTATTAAAGTGGTCATTTTGTGAGAGAGCCGAGTAGAAAGAATAGTGGCGAAGATTTTATAATCTGCGTTAAGCAGGGAGATGGGTCGGTAATTGGCTGTCAGGTGTGGGTCTCTCCCCTCCTTCTCAAAGACCACTATGTTGGCCTCTGAAAAGGAACCAAGGGAGGATCCGTCGGCTACTAGGGTAGTAAAGTATTGCTGCAAAAACGGGGCCAGATCAGAGCTGAAAGTTTTGAAGAACTCAGCCGGAAGGCTGTCTGGACCCGCAGCACGGCCGGAGGCACATCTTTTAATTGCATCCTGTATTTCCACAAGAGTAAACGAATGATCAAGGGCCGTGCATTCCTCAGCCGAGAGAGTAGGGCGCTGTACACCAGCTAACAAGCGGTCGAAATGTTCAGGAACAAACTCACATTCAGATTTATACAAGCTAGCATAAAAATCGCGAAAAAGCTCTAAAATCTCATGATCTTTTGTGACAAGGCCATTCCCAGATGGGCTTCGGAGAGCTGCTACCCGTTTGGCTTCTTTTTTCCCCTTCAAAGCATTAGCTAGTAGTTTACCAGCGCGATTATTTTCCCGGTAATACAATCCCTGCTGGGATGCTATATTTCTAACAGCGGCATTATGCAAAATCTGGTTGTACTGAAAACGGAGACGTTGCAAACGAAGCAGAACACATGGGTCTGTTCGGGACGTAAGAATACGTTCACCAGCCTGTATCTGTTGTTCAAGGATCACCAATTGTTGCCTTCTTTGTTTCCCAAGACGGATTTGATAACTAGTCACCGTGGCTCGAATAGACGCCTTAAAACCCTCCCACCAGGCCCAGTTCGTTGTGTCAAGAGGAGAGTTAAAATGAAAGTAATCTTGTATGGCAGCCCGTATTACAGTTTGAAAATCCTGTTGGTCTAGGAGAGACCTATCAAAAGACCATGCTCGGGGACTTGCATTTTGCGCAGCAGTGTGTATCGTAAAAGATATGGCAGCATGGTCTGAAATGTGCAAGGGGTGAATCTTAGCCATACCAATCTGCGATACCAATGTTTTAGATAAAAGAAAAAAATCTATTCGGGATTGTGATTGGTGAGGAGCGGAGAAAAAGGTAAAATCCAAATCAGAAGGATTCAATAACCTCCATATGTCCACCAAAGCCAAATCAGCGATCATAGCTGTAAGTATGGAGAGACTCTTGGGTGGACCACAGGTTCTAGGCGGCTGCCGATCCACCAAAGGGTCGAGGACCTGATTAAAGTCTCCTCCCAGTATTAGTGGGGTATGAGCGGAGGCTTGCGCAGCTTGTGCAATTTTAGCAAAAAAACCAGGATTGTCAACATTTGGAGCATAAATACAAATACACGTGAATTCTAGATCCCCCACTTTGAGATGAGCGCGAGCCCATCTACCCTCATTATCTGAGCTAATATCTAGCACGGTGGCCTGCAGGGATTTCTTAACAAGTATGGCAACACCACAGCGTTTAGCAACAGCGGGAGAATACGCCACAACAGCATAAGGCTTGACATTAAGCTTTAGTGTTTCTTTAGCATTTAAATGCGTTTCTTGAAGCAGTACTAAATCAGCATGCTCAGTATTCAAATAGCTAAGAATTTTCTTCCTTTTGATTGGACTATTGATACCTTTGACATTCAATGATAAGAGCTTACAGAAAGCCATCTAGTAATATACAAAATTCTGAGAGAACATGAAGTTGCACATTATTCCCTAAACTATGCATATTGGTAGCAAATGACTGTACACACGACATGAAATAATAAACTTTTGGTAGAAAGCATAAATAACCCCAAAAAAAAAAGAGACAGGCACCGAAGTGCACTAGAGAAGAAGCAAAACCCCAACTATTACTGGCGACCATGAGTCTGCGGGGGGAAGCCCCAGAGAAGGCCCGATACTGGCCATACTCCCTGCAGCAGGAACAAGTCCCGGGAGCCACCGAAGGGTGCAGAGAAGCAGGATGGCGGTTCAAAGAAGTAGGTCAGGAGAGCAGTCCAACCGCGTCCGCAGCGAAATCACTGCGATAGGCCCCAATGAGGTAGAGATTTAAGAGAGCTTTGAACAGCAACACAGCTTGATGGTAACATCAACGCATCAGTTCAGCTTCTTTAGAGTCCAAAAATGCAGCGAGGAGGTCAGGATCCTCGAAGGTCCTGGTATGGTTATGCAGCGTAACGCGTAGCTTTGCCGGATACAGGAGACCAAATCGGGCCTGCAGTTGCTGAAGGCGAGGACGATAAGCAAGAAGCTTCTTTCGGCGGTCCATCGTGGGCTTAGAGAGATCAGGGAAGAAAGACACTTTATGCCCATCTATCTCGAGGTGATGATTAGCCCGGGCAGCAGCCAGAATTTGCTCAGCTTGTTGATAGCGCAGTAGCCGAAAAATGATGGGCCTGGGAGTCGTCCGGTTGAGCGCCATATTAGTGGGGACACGATGTGCCCGGTCTATCTCCAGGTCCTTAAGAAACGTCGTCTTCAATAGAGAGGGTAGAATATTGCCCAGATATTCCCGCAGATCTCCTGCTTCTACGCCCTCTGGAGCTCCAATGAGTCGAATGTTATTGCGACGAGCTCTATTATTGCTATCTTCAAGTTCCTTTTGAAGGAGCAAAATCTGGCGTTCAGCTTTATCGATCTTCCCCATTCGCACCGCGTGCGATTCAAGAGTCTCCGCCATTTTGTCTTGGCGCAACGAGAGGCCCGCGAGCCTTTCCTGCATCATGGTAAGGTCCTCACGCATGGCGCGGATCGCTTCTCCGTTGGATTGTACCAGTTCCTTTACACCACGAATCTCCTCGAGTATCACCCGCTGCATTTCAGGGCTCTCACAGAGCGGCGCCATCTTATGCGGGGAAGGCAGTTCCGTTTTGGAGCGTTTGCCGTGCGACGAAGTGGGGGAGCCGAAATCTAGGCGCTGTGGTTTAGGTCCCGCCATCCCTCCGATGCGCCCCGGCGATTTTAAAGCAAAATAGTGAAGTTTTGCAGGAGTTTAGTCAGGATTCTGTGTAGGCCTCTCGGGAGCTTCAGCACAAGGCGTCTACCCCGTTGGACATCAGGCTCCGCCCCCCTGGATACATTATTAAAACAGGCCTTTGATATCAATGCCCTGGTTCTCCAGGCCTCTATGTGTGGGGCTCGGGTGGCCAGGGCTTGCCTGCGATGGTCTCAACAGCTTCAATTGCTGGGCGACCTCTTAGGAGGCTCAGCAGGGGAAGCAGCAAGGATTGAGTCAGGGGTGGCCTACCTTGCAGATAGCCACTATGATCTCATCAGGAGTCTGGCGAAGAGTATGGCTTCTATAATGGCGGCCCGTCATTACTTTTGGCTCCACAACTGGGCGGCAGACGGTTCCTCTAAGGCCCAGCTTAGCAGGCTCCCCTTTAAAGGAAAGCTGTTTTTCGGGGAGGACCTGGACAAATTGGTGAAGGAGCTACGGGAATCCTAGGGAGGCAGTCTCCCTGAGGATAAGCCAAAACAGAATTGCAGTCCCCCGCCCGCGCGGACCCAGCAATGAGAGGTCCATATGTTTTGGTCTGCTCGTTCGGTGCCCTTTCAGAGGGGATGCTTCCCCTCGAGAGGTCAAGGTTTCCGTGGGTTTCGAGGGGCAGGTAAGGGATTTGGTGCCTCTTCCTCCAGCTCGGGCCCTAGGAAGCCACAATGAAGCAAGGAGGGCCAAGCAAAGATTCTGCCAGTAGGAGGACATCTGCGGCAGTTCTTCTCCTCCTGGGCCCAGGTCACTTCCGATCAATGGGTTCTGGAGTTGGTTTGAGAAGGCTATGCCCTTGAGCTTGCAAGACCTATCCCCCCCATCGTTTGTTCAGTCTCCCTGCAAGGCTCCGGCCAGGGCCGCAGCAGTAAGGGAAATCTTGTTGCGGCTTCTGCTCCTGGGAGCGGTAGTGCCGGTCCCCGAAGATCAGTACGGCTGTGGTCAGTACTCCATCTATTTTGTGGTGCCCAAAAAGGAGGGTTCCTTTTGCTCGATCCTCGACCTCATGCGAGTCAATCGTTGCCTCCGGGTACCTCATTTTCGCATGGAAACTGAGGTCTGTGATAGTGGTGGTACGACAGGGAGAATTTTTAATGTCTCTCGACTTCATCGAAGCGTATCTCCATATACCCGTCCGCATGTCGCATCAGCAGTTTCTGTGTTTTGCGGTACCAATGGGGCATTTCCAGTTTCAAGCTTTGCCGTTCGGACTGGTGATAGCTCCTCATACCTTCACCAAAGTCATGGTTGTGGTGGCCGCAGCTCTCCGCAAGGAAAGGATCCTTGTCCATCCGTACCTCGACGACTGGTTGACCTGGGCCAAGTCCAAGGAGGAGAGTGTCAAGGCAATGGCCAGAGTGGTCAGTCTCCTGAGGAGTCTAGGGTGGGTGATCAATCTGGCCAAGAGCAGGCTGGTTCCCTCTCAGGAGATCGAATATCTCGGGGTAAGATTCAACACCAGCAGGGGCAAGGTGTTCTTGCCGGTTCAGAGGGTGAGAGAGCTCCGGCGTCTGGTGCATCAATTCCTATCCATGAGGGAGTCCTCCGCTTGGCATTATCTACAGGTACTGGGGACCATGGTGGCAACGATCGTGCTCGTGCCGTGGGCGAGGGCCCACATGAGGCCATTGCAGCGATCCCTTCTCCGTCTCTGGTCTCATCAGCATCAGCCCTTGTCCAGTACACTCCCCTGTCCCCCAGAGACCAGAAGAGCCCTCAAGTGGTGGCTACGGCCAGAGAGGCTGGAACAGGGCATGCCCCTCATGTCCCCTCAGTGGATTCAGTTGACAACGGATGCCAGCTTGGCCGGTTGGGGGGCCCCATGTGAGGGGCGCTTTGCCCAGGGATGCTGGAGTGTGCTGGAAGCCCAATGGTTCATAAACAGGCTGGAGATGCGAGCGGTGGCACTGGCGCTCAGAACGTTTGAGCGCTGGGTCTGCGGAAGAGCGGTCCTGGTGTTCTCGGACAACGTGACCACGGTGGCCTAAATCAACTGTCAGGGCGACACAGGCAGTCCTCCCTTGGAGGAAGAGGCAGAAAGGCTGCTGGATTGGGCCAAAGCCCATCTGCAAGCCTTGTCAGCAGTACATGTGGCCATGGTAGAAAAAGTCACTGCGGACTACCTGAGCTGGTTCAAGGTGGACCACAGCGAATGGGAGCTCTATCAGGAGATGTTAGAGCAGGTGGTGAGACGATGGGGCCCTCCCATCATGAACCTCATGGTAAGATGGGGATCAGCCAAAGCGAACCACTTCTTCAGCAGGAGAAGGGAAAGGAGGTCAGAGGGCCTGGATGCTCTGGTGCAGAGGTGGCCCACGGAGGGGCTGCTGTATGTGTTCCCTCCATGGGCGCTCATAGGCAGGGCCCTCCAGTGCATAGAGGCCGTGGTATGCCGACCTCATACGGTTGCTGGCGGATCGATCCTGGAGGCTTCCGACGAGGGAGGATCTCCTAACTCAAGTTCGGATGCTGCAGGTGGATCAATTTTCACTTATGGCATGGCTCTTGAAAGGGCAAGACTGTGAAAACGAGGGTATTCCAGTGCGGTGATAGCAACCTTACTGATGGCTCGAAAGCGTTCGACCTGCCTCTCCTATGTGAGAGTCTGGTGCATCTTTGAAGGCTGGTGTGCAGATCGAGAGAAAAGGCCTCTGGCAGTGACTGTTCCAGAGGTCCTAGACTTCTTACAGGCAGGCTTTGAGAAAAGCCTGGCTGTCGGCTCTTTGCGAGTACAACTGGCAGCGATTTCCTGTTGCTGGGGCAAGATCCAAGGCAAGTCATTAGGTCAGCATCCAGATGTAGGGCGGTTTCTGAGAGCAGTGAGGCGCCTACGGCCACAGCAGAGGATGTTGGTCCCTCCTGGAGACCTCAATCTCATGCTGGATGCTCTCACTGGGGAGCCCTACGAGCCGGTAGGACGGGCCTCTCTGAAGGACTTGACCCTCAAAACAGTATTTTTGGTGGCTATCTGTTCAGCTAGACGTATTTCGGAGCTTCAGGCTCTTTCGTGTCGACCCCTTTTTCTGACTTTCTTCAAGGAGAAGGTGGTCCTGTGGACGGTGTCTTCCTTTTTACCCAAAGTGGTCTCGCCTTTTCATGTGAATTAGCCGGTGTCTCTCCCATCCTTCTCAGAGGTGGAGGAGGGGTCCATGGATGCCCAGTTGCGCCGTCTGGATGTTTGCAGTGTGCTGAAGCACTATCTTGAGATAACAGAGGCGTTCCGCAGGTCGGACCGGTTATTTGTCTTGTTTGGAGGACCAAGTAAAGATGAGGTTGCGGCCAAGGCTTCCATTTCCAGGTGTATCAGGGAGGCCATTGCTTCGGTGTACATCCTGAAAGGAAGATCCGTTCTGGCAGTTTTCCTGACACACTCTATGCGAGCCCAGGCAACCTTGTGGGCGGAGTTCAGTTTGGGACCACTGCTAGATATCTGTAGGGCGGCTACGAGGACCCTCCTGCATACTTTCGCCAAACACTATCATTTGGATGTTTAGGCAGCGGGAGATGCCGGGTTTGGGGGAGCAGTTCTTCAGTCTGGTCTCGCAGGCCCCTCCCGTGCTTGAACTACTGTTACATCCCAGAGGAAAGGGACTAGACTGGAGGGATGCTTAGGAAGGAGCAATTAGACCTTGCCGGCTAATTAGCATTCCTGAAGGAACTCTAGTCCAGTCCCTGATCCCGCCCATAAATTCTGTTTAGATGTGGCTGAGGCATCACCGGCCCGAAGGTTTAACATGCGGGTGCAGAGTTCAGTATAAGTAGACTCAGCATCAAGCTGGGTGCCCTTAGATCTGGGAGTTTCGGGCTGAGTTGCTTATCAGATAAGCCTCCTTCTCTTCGGGGGGGGGGGGGGGAATCCCTTCCGGGAGGGGGGAGTTGATAATTTGGTTTTTCGGTTAGCAGAAGTTATAGTTGATTTGGTAGTTTTACTTAATTGTCTCTCCGTTAAGTCTGCTTTGTCAATAGGATACTGGAGTTGGTGGAAGGTGCCAGTGGTATTTATACTCCAGAGTCATCAAGAAGATGACGTACTCAGTCTCCAAGCTGCTGTAAGGGGAGCACAACTCAGAGGAAAGGGACTGGACTGGAGTTCCTTCAGGAACACTAATTAGCAGGTAAAGTCTAATTACTCCTTCCTGTTTCTATATCTCCAGTGTTACACTCAGTCTGACTTCTATAGTTTCCAATCCAATTTGTGCCTTCATATCTCTATTTGTAATCTATTAGTAGTCCCTTGTTCCATATTTGCTCAGAGTCTGTTTGAGTTTTGCATGTGTGACCAAGGTGAGGTATCCTGCTAGCATGTAGTTTCTGTGTAGAGATCTATATCAGTCCCGCTAGTTCTATTTTCTCAATAGATGGTGTATTGGTGTTCTGGGGTCTGGAGTAATATTTGCAGTGCTACTTTTCATGTCCTGGGAGTTAGTGCTGTTATGGTATGGTATGTTTTTGAGTGTCTTCTTGGAAGGTTGAGACTTCTTGAGGGTAAAGAATCAAGTAGATGACTTGAATAATGTGGTGCAGTGGTGATAGTTGAGCTGCAATACTATATCACACACATCATCCGTTTTTAACTGCAAGAGGTGGCCTTTTGGTTGAAGAGGTTTGAACCAGCAGTTGGTTATTTTGAGGTTTGTTATATGTATAAATTTGAACATCTTTAAATATAATTTAATTGTTTCTCTACGTACTTGAAAAAACTGAGTTTATTTTAAAATATTTCTATCCCGCCATATGTTAAAATGCATCCAAGGTGGCGTATAATATAGAAAAGGTCCAAAGACCTTAACACAGAAAGTTTAAAATATGTAAAGTGTCATACACAATGCATGGCAGCTATTGCAGACTGTCTACTTGGAAATCCATTTTTAACTGCATGAGAAGGCATTATTTGTTAATAAGAATATAACTAGCATGGTTCGGACCTGTAGGCCTAGTGTCCCCCCATCCCCCCCTCCATGTTAACCTTGGGTCCCTCCAAAAAATCAATTTTTGCTACGCCACTGCATTCTTAAGGGAAGAGGACTTATGAGGCTGCCATATCTACAGGGTGGCCCAAAAAAATTGAGAACATCTCGTAGCATATAAGTTCTTTAAAAATTCAAAGAGACAGATGTAAACGATTGACAAATTAAAAAAACAAAGATGGCGACCAGAAATTGTCAAAATAAAGATGTTATATAGCTAAAAAAGGTAAATAAGTAAACTATTTAAGCTTTTAATTTACAAGACGTTCTCACTTTTTTTGGGCCACCCTGTATATGTGTGTATCTGTGTCTATCCCTCCTCCCTCTCCAAAAAATATTTTCAGCTTTAATATTTAAAAGCACATCTGGATAGCAGCACCTGCTAGTTGGATAAGTGCTGCTGGCTGGATCTGTCCAGTGATTTTCAGCAGTACCTATCTGGATAGTGCCATTGAAAATCATTACTGACTGCCCTGGCACTATCCATATAGTGATGAGGCAGAATATGGCAGTTCCATTAATTATCTGAATATTGATACTATTCAGACAGCAATTCAGAGGACTATATGAACAGCTTTAGGACAGCAAATAAGCTGTCTGAGCATTATTTAATAATAAATTATCAATCAAAATGTATCTAGTATATGACCAAAATATATCCATATGAAATTAAGAGGGCCTGGAGCATTCCTGCAGCAAGGCCAAAATTCATGTGGATAGCAACAATTTACAGCCATTATTGGATAAGTTTATTGTTTAGGTAGTTGTAACTTTGAACAGATGAGCTATCCATGTAAGTTTAGGACCACATATTTAATAATCCTATCTTACTGGATTAGTCACACAAAACTGGTCACAAAGATAAGCAGACTTGTGAGCTGGATTGGCCATTGTTGGAAACAGGATACTGGGCTTGGTGGAATTTTGTTCTGACCCAGTATGGCAGTTTTTATGTTCTTATTTGTATGTGGCAACCATGTCTTTGAGTATTAACCCCTAGGTATGTATTACAAACCTTCCTTTGCAATTTTAGGAAGCTTGTACAATTCCAGGAATTGGGAAACGAATGGCTGAGAAAATTAAAGAAATCCTGGAGAGCGGGCACTTACGCAAACTTGACTACATCAGTGAAAGTGTACCTGTGATGGAAGTGTTTTCAAATATATGGGGGGTTGGTATTAAGACAGCTCAGATGTGGTATCAACAGGTAAATTGTTCCTGTCTTATAATATAAAAGTTGATTGCAGATAATCTCTAGCCCATCCAGTTGCTACAACTACTTTCTCCGGGAACAAGCAGTCCTCACATAGGGTTACGTCGGCACCGATGGAGCCTTCGCGGAAGCATCTCCCCAGCTTTCAAAGAAAGCCTTTGGGAGATGCCGCCACGCATGTGTGGTCCCCTTCCCACCCAAGGATGCCATCTTACTGAATCTCCTTTTTTCCATGAAGCCCATCAGACATCTGTCTGTCTTCCCCCCGGAAAAAGTTGATTATTTTCCTTCTGAGTTTCATACTCTCCCTCCGGTTGCACCGGTACTCCTCCCGCCACCTGAGCCCACTGCTTCGACCCCATGCCCCCTAACAGACCCAGAAGATCCACAGCTGTCAACACACTGGTAATTCCAAATACAATAACGAAATGCTCTCAGTCAACAATAAATAGGGCATTTAAGTTCTATGCACCTAAATGTTGGAACGCCCTTCCTACCACCATCCGATCAATCACCGACCTCACCCAATTTAGAAAGGCGCTGAAGCACCATCTCTTTCTACTGCAATACTCTGATGACAGTTTGCAAACAACCACCCTCCACCACCAGGACTGCCCCACCAGTGCACCCAGCACACAATGATGCAGCCTCACCCACTGGCGCATCCGCATACCATGTAAATAGTAGCGTGTAAATAATAACTACTATTGTAAATAGTCTGTAATCAAATATGGTCCTCACAGTGGACCTGTGACTGGATTCACCAACTTGTATATAGTTACCCTAGTTATGTCCAAGTTACATTTCGTGTTCATTGTAAATACAGTGCCATCTCTACCGCACTGTATAAGTTACTGTTTTATGTAAACCTCACTGATTCTAAAGAGCGCGATATAGAAGAGACATTAAATAAATAAAAATAAGTCTTGGGTCCATATTTGAATTTTTGCCTTTGCACCTTTTTTCTAACTGGCAGCACCATGGGTATGCGACCTCGCCAGGATCATTTTTTTCACCCATGGCTACCAGTGTTTTTAAAAAGTATGATCGGTGTACAAAGATTATCTCTCTCACCAATATATACGATTGTTGTTTACACCACCTCGGACCAGACCACGACTCCGCAGCCTGTGGTCTTTACAAAAAGATGTCCATCAAGACCCTCAAGAACCGTCAGCAGCAGCACGACAAGTTTTTCTTGGAGTCCCTGGCGCTGCCAAAGGCCACGGTCTGTCTGAAGCCTCGGACTCCTATGGCACCATCGCGGATCCCGGTCGACGTCATGGTTCTTTAGAAAGGGGATCTCCCTCTAGGGAACACAGGAAGAAGAAGAAACCCTTGAAGGCAGCATCATTGGATGATTCCGACAGGCCGGGTAAATCCCAAGTCTGATCCCGCAGTCCATACCGCTCGTTCGAGGGCATGGAGCAGACGCAGCCTACAAGGTCGCCAGGAAGGAATTGACCAGAGATTGGCCCTAGATACTCAAGGCCATCCTCGTTGAGGACTCTCCTTCGGGTGAGCCGGCACCAGGCCCAAGTTCCTCAGTGTCTGTGCCAAGAGCTGTGGAACCATCTGGGCTGGAGTCAAGAATGGCGGACTTGGAGCACAGCCTTTCTGCCTTCATGGACCAGCAGCAGGCATTGTTAGTGATACAGCGGAAGGACTGTCGGGTAAGGTTTGCCTCTTTGCCAATGAAACCAAAATCTGCAATAGAGTAGACACCCAGGAAGGTGTAGAAAACATGAGAAGGGATCTAGTTAAGTTTGAAGAATGGTCTAGAATTTGGCAGCTGAGATTTAATGTTAAAAAATGCAAGGTCATGCATTTGGGCTGCAGCAATCCAAGGGAGCAATATAGTATAGGGGGTGAAGGACGTTTGTCCACTAAAGAAGAGCGGGACCTAGGCATGATTGTGTCTGATGATCTTAAAGTAGCTAAACGGGTAGAAAAGATGACATCTAAAGCTAGAAGGATGCTTGAGTGCTTAGGGAGAGGAATGGCCAGCAGAAGAAAGGAGGTAATAGTGCCTCTGTATAAGTCTTTGGTGCGACCTCATTTGAAGTATTTTGTGCAATTCTAGGGACTGCACCTTCAAAAGGATATAAACAGGCTGGAGTCTGTACAGAAGGTGGCTACTAAAATGGTTAGTGGTCTTCATTATAAAGAATATGAGGACAGACTTAAGGATCTTAATATGTACACCTTAGAGGAAAGGCAGGATAGAGGTGATATGACTGAGATATTTGAATACCTCCGTGGCATAAATGCACAGGAGGAGAGCCTCTTTTGATTGAAAGTAAGCTCTGCTACGAGAGGACATGGGATGAGGGTGAAAGGGGATAGATTCAGGAGTGATATGCGGAAATATTCCTTCATGGAAAGAGTGGTGGATCCAGGGAATAGTCTTCCAGTGGAGGTGGTAGAGATGAGGACAGTATCTGTATTCAAAGAAGCATGGAACAAACAGAGAGGATCTTTAAAGGAAAAAAGGGACTGTTGCAGTGGTTGATATGGAAGGACAGACTAGATAGGCCATATGGTCTTTTTCTGTCATCATGTTTCTATGTTTCTATGTTGATGTCTGGCACAGCTGGTTCCTCTGCCCAGACCACCAGGTCCTCAATGTTGAGATGTCCCTGGAGGCTGAGCGAATCCTCGAGGCCATACGGCCCCAAGTCAATCCTTAGCCTAGGTCTCAATCTAGATTGCGCCCATCGGGACTAAGCTCTTTCCTGGCTAGTGTGCATGACACCAGCCGAGGAGCCTCCGAAGGGCTTTGACTGTGCTCAGGCCTGGAGTCCTTGGGTCGCCCTCCCCACAAGTCTTCCACTGACTACTCAGAATGGGAGACCAAGGATGATGAGTCCCCCGATACTCATTGCCACAGCAGAGTTCCCTCAGACCTGTCCCCCTCTGAGTCTCGACATCAGTCCCCGCCTGAGGACATGGCATTCCTCAACTTCATGCGGGACATGTCGAAGGCTCTATCATTCCCCATGGAATCAGAGGAGCTAGAAATCCTCTAATATGAGACCTCACCGAGGGAATCATTGACAGTGCCCATCCCACCCATCCTGGAATGGCTCATGCTCCACATGTGGGAAACATTGGCGTCGGTGCCCTTCGTGAGAAAGCGGCTTGACTCACTGTGTCTGGTCCGCTGGAGCTCTGGCTTCCAGAAGGTACAGCTGCCGCATAACTCCATGGTGGTGGAGTCGGACACGCGTCGGCTGAAGAGTAAGAAGAAGCACTCCTTGGTGCCCCTAGTAGGGAGGCCCACACCTTGGACACCCTTGGCAGAAAATGCTATAGGGCTCGATGCTCATCAGCTCGATCGAGACCTACTAGCTGTACTTGGGCATGTACCTGAGAGACTTGGCGAAGGAGCTCGCCAGATCCTCAGCTGGTCTCTCTGAGGAACCCCTACAGCGGTTCAGGCAGGACCCTGTTCAAAGCCGTCCGTGAGTGCTCCAAGTTTATAATTCGAGTAGCCTATGACAGCTTTGTGTCAGCAACTAGAGTAGCCGCGGCAGGCATCAGTGCCCGACACTAAGCCTGGCTACAGTCTTCTGACCTCGAGCAATGGGTTCAGGACAAATTGGTCGATGTCCCATGCCAAGGGGAAAACCTCTTTGGCAAACCCATGACGGAGAAGGCTGCCGAGTTGGAGACCTAACTCGTGACGAGGACCAGGCTCTCCAAGAAGACTGCTATCCTTCCCCAACGGAAGGACTTGGGCAAAAAGCCCTTTTGCCCAAGGAAAGGGGCTGCTTACAAAAACTACCAACATTTCTAAGCTTCCCCAACTTTCCAGCAGTGTCAGCAGTCTAAGGGACAGTGACATGACCCTCGTAAGCAGAAGGCTCCCAAGCCCCAGGTGTCGGCTCCAGCCCAGCCTGAGGGGAGTTTTTGACTCTTTGGGCACAGCCTCTCTACCCCAAGGAAGACAGCAGCCCATATGGGGATGTCTGATCCACTATGCCCAGAGGTGGCCAGCCATCACCATTGATTCCTGGGCACTCCAGGTGGTCAGGGAGGGCTACCTCTTCCACCTGGCACAAACACCTTCTCCCTTCTTCCCAGGAGAGCTCCCCCATGTCTCTCCTTCACTGGGACCTCCTATTGTAGGAACTCGCAGGCCTTCTCGAGGACAAGGCGGTGGAACCAGTATCCCAAAATCTCAGGGGCAAAGGATTCTACTTCAGATATTTCCTTGTGCCAAAAAGGATAGGGGGCATAAGGCCCATCCTGGACCTGCGAAATCTAAACAAGTTCCTGGTGAGGGAGAAGTTTAAGATGCTCTCCCTTGGAATATTGCTGCCTTACTTCCAGCAGGGAGATTGGCTATGCTCCTTGGATCTGAAGGATGCTTATACCCACATCCTCATTCACCCCAGCCACAGGCAATATCTGTGCTTCATGGTGGGGGAGGCCACTATCAATACAGGGTACTGCCCTTCGGACTAGCATCAATCCCAAAGATCTTTACCAAATGCCTAGCAATGGTGGCCTTCTACCTCCAAGGGGTTTTCATCTTCCCCTACCTAGACGACTGGCTCATAAAAGGAAGCACAGCTGCCGAGGTGCAGCAAGCTACGGCTTGCACCATCCACGTCCTACAAAATCTGGGGTTCGTAATAAACCACCTCAAGACCCATCTCCTCATGACACAAGGTCTGGCGTTCATAGGAGCAAAGCTAGACACAGTCCAAGCAAAGGCCTTCCTTCCTCTGGATCGCGCCATCCGTCTAAGAGCATTAGAAACATAGAAACATGACAGCAGAAAAAGACCACATGGCCTATCTAGTCTGCCCTTCCATATCAACCACTACAACAGTCCTCTTTTTCCCTTTAGAGATCCTCTGTGTTTGTCCCATGCTTTTTTGAATTCAGATACTCTTGTCATCTCTACAGCCTCCACTGGGAGACTATTCCATGCATCTACCTCTCTTTCTATAAAGAAATATTTCCACTTATTACTCCTGAATCTATCCCCTTTCACCCTCATCCTATGTCCCCTTGTAGCAGAGCTTGCTTTCAGTCGAAAAGGCTCTCCGCCTGTGAATTTAAATGTCTCAATCATATTATCTCTATCCCGCCTTTCCTCTAAAGTATACTTATTAAGATCCTTAAGTCTGTCCTCATATACTTTGCTGGTTGCCCTCGGCTTGGGTGCCTAGAGAGAGGAATGGCCAGCAGAAGAAAGGAGGTGTTAGTGCCTTTGTATAGGTCTTTGATGTGACCGCATTTGGAGTATTCTGATCCAAACAGACAACCAAGTGGCGATGTTCTATTTGAACAAGCATCTTGCATACTCCTACATGCTCTGTCAGGGAATGTTTCTATGATCAGTGTACTTACCAGGCCAGGACACTGAGCAGGGTCCTCCAGCTGCACAAATGGAAGCTGGATCCCACAGTGGCCACCCGGCTCTTCCAACACTGGGGGACCCTGAATGTGAACCTCTTTGCCAGCCTGGATAACTACCAGTTGCCCTGCTTCTGCTTCCACCAGTCCCACCCAGGCCGGGTAGCAGCAGATGTGTTCCTCATCTCATGGTCAGAAGGCCTCATGTACGCCTTCCCTCCCATGCCCTTGATCGCCAAGACCCTCTTCAAGGTTCTTCACGGTAGAGCGTCGCTGATCCTGGTGGCTTCCCGGTAGCCCAGACAGCTGTGGTTTCCACTGCTCCTTCGGTTAGTAGTGGAGGCACCAACCCCCTGGGGAGTGCTCCCGGGCTCCTGTCTCAGGAGGAGGGCTCTCTCCTGCACCACAATCTGGGTCCCTATTGCTGAGAGCATGGCTGCTGAAAGGGTAGCCTTTAACCTCTTTCAACCTCTCAGGGAAAGTGGAGGAGATCCTATTAGCCTCCCGCAAGGCTTCCACTGGGAGAGCTTATGCTTTCAAATGGTGCAGGTTCTCATTGCGGTGTGCAGAGCAGAGAGTGAACCCATTCTCCTGCCCGGTGCAGCTGCAGTACCTTCTCCATCTCTTGCAATCCAGGCTCAAATCGAACTTGGTCAGAGTGCACCTCAGTGCCTTGGCAGCACACCACCACCTTGTTGAAGGCAAGCCCCTCTCGGCTCAGCCTCTGATGACTCGCTTTCTGAGGGGGCTTCTGCTGTCAAAACCCTCTGTCCGCCCCTGGCGATGGAGTGGAATCTCAACATGGTGCTGTCACAACTCACCCGCCCGCCCTTCAAGTCCCTGGCTACCTGCCACTTCAGGTATCTCTCATGGAAAGTCATGTTTCTGGTGGCGTTCACCTCCACTTGTAAGGTCAGCGAGCTTCAAGCCTTAGTGGCAGAGGCGCCAAACACCAGATTCTATAAGAACAAGGTCATGCTACGCACACATCCCAAATTCCTTCCGAAGGTGGTATCTCCCTTTCAGCTCAATCAGGAAGTGGTGCTACCCACTTTCTTCCCAAGGCCTCACTCCAGCAGGACGAAGACCATCCTTCACACCTTGGACTGTAAGAGGTCCCTGTCCTTCTACATTTAATGTATGCAGGCCACCGCAAAGCTGCTCAGCTTTTTGTTTCCTACGATCCAGTCGGCTGGGGGAAGCGGTGACCAAATGAACACTGTCCATCTGGGTGGCGGACTGCATCAGGCTCACGTTGGGTCATGGCACACAGTGTCAGAGCCATAGCGGCCTCTTTGGCAAACCTGCTTTCCATCTCGATGTTGGACATCTGCTGGGCTGCCACCTGGGCTTCAGTCCACACCTTCGCAACTCACTACTGCCTGGAGAGGGAGTCTCAACGGTACAGCACCTTCGACCAGGCCATGCTCCATAATCTTTTCAGGGTCTAGGCAACTCTTACCCTCCAACCTTTCTGTGTTCAGGCTACTGGAGCATCTGTTCCATCGAACACATGGGTTCTACTGTATTCTGTATCCATGGACTCATTTGCTGCTGCTGCTCATAGCTCCCCTTGAGGGCGACCGTGTATTTATTTATTTATTTACATTCTCTTATATACCGCGCTATTCTGCATCAGTGCGGTTTACATTGAACAAACTGAAATTACATTGAACAGGGCATTATAACTTGGAGATAACTATTTTACAGAGAACATGGGCTTTGGAGGGTTAAGTGGCTTGTCCAAGACCACAAGGAGCACCTGTGGGACCAGAAACCCCAGTCCTTCCGGCCCAAGGTTGCTGTCCTCTAGTGGGATTTGAACCCCCAACCTTCCGGCCTGAAGTACCTTGCCCCAACCACTAGGCCACTCCTCCACTCCACGTGCTTTCAGTAGCCTGTAGCTAGGGAGTCCCATATTGTGAGGACTGACTTCCTTCTTGTTCCCTGAGATAGCGTAATTACGTACTGACCTATAACAGGTGTTCTCCGGGGACAGCAGGAATCAGTCCTCAACCTTCCCCCCTCCCTTGGAGTTGCTATATATGCATGTATATATGTGTGTGTGTGTATATATATGTGTCATCTGACTGAGTAAGATGGCACCCTTGGGTGGGAAGATACGTGTTGGCATCTTCCAAAGGCTTTCTTTGAAAGCTGGGGAGATGCTTCCACGAGGGTTCCCTCGGTGCCAACATCACCCATATATGAGGACTGATTCCTGTTGTCCCCAGAGAACACCTGTTTACCCTCCAATTTCTGTACCTCAGTTTTTCCCTTATCTGATCATCACCTTCATCACTCCCCACTTCAATCTCGCCCAATCTCCTCCTACCTTTTCAGGAATCCTCATGCTATTGATCCTTTTGCTCTCTCTACTATTGTCTCATCTTCTCTTTCTCCCACCTTGTTGTCTAAATCTATTGATGAGGCTGTAAATTTCCTATAATCTCCAGGAGCAAGCAAGAATGTAGTCTTAACAGGGGAGGAGTGGCCTAGTGGTTGGGCAAGTTACCTCAGGCCGGAAGGTTGGGGGTTCAAATCCCACTAGAGGACAGCAACCTTGGGCCGGAAGGACTGGGGTTTCTAGTCCCACAGGTGCTCCTTGTGGTCTTGGGCAAGCCACTTAACCCTCCATTGCCCATGTTCCCTGTAAAATAGTTATTTCCAAGTTATAATGCCCTCTTCAATGTAATTTCAGTTTGTTCAATGTAAACCGCCTTGATATCATGAAAGGCAGTATATAAGAAATGTTAAATAAATAAATAAACAGATGGGGTATTGTCTGTACCGACAGAGCCCGCACCGGAATGCTCCCCAGCATCCAATAGGAGAGTTCTGGGGAGTACTCCACTGCACCTGCACAGTTGCCTTCCCGCCTTCCTCACAGCAGTTCTTCATCTTCTCTGGAGCCAGCAGGAAGCCTTTCCTCTCACCGCCGAAAAACGTTCTTATTTTTTGGTTTTATTACTGTGCTCTGCCTTCCTGTCGACACCGGTACCCTCCTGGATACCGCTCTCTTCTTTCTTTAAAGTTTTCTTTTATTTCTTTTTTCTTCAGGTGGTCCACCACCCTTTTAGGCCTCAGGCCTATATATTTTTGATAAACACATCAGTGGCTTTAAAAAATGTTCCAAGTGCTCCTGCGCTTTTGTCGGTCATTGGTTCCCATGATTGGTGTCTTAAATGTTTGGGTCCAGACCATAGACCAGGCAACTGTCCTTTGTGCAAGCAAATGACTAAATGAGGCCTACAGAAAAAGGCCAAGCAGTATGAATCACTTGAATCAGATTCAATTTCAGTAGCCTTGACATCGTCGAGGGGCTCAGCTTCCTCTACTGGCTCTAGGGTCTCCAAAAAAATCCAAACATAAGTCAAAATCTTTATCGGCATTGAAGTCCAATGCCGAATATCGAGGTAAGTCTCATTGTCCAAGGGATGCATTGAAAGGTGCATCCGATGCTGACAGGCCTGCCAAGCATCCCCGGCAGGAGGACCAACCCTTCAAAGCCACTCAGGGACACCAGGATGCTCCCGAGGCATTGACCTCCAGAGAGCTACTGGTATCATGCTCGGGGACAGTAGCTATCAGCCCCATATTGCAATCAACCCAGACATCAGTAATGTCCATCGATCAGCACTTTTGACTATTGAAAGAACCTTGTAGACGTTACTGGCCGCTGTGGTACCGCAGGTATCGACAGCCTCAGTAACTCTAATACCGTTATCAGCTTTGGTTCCCATACCTGTGGGTCCGATGCCAGCTTTTGAACTGGTTGCCCTCCCACAAGCAGTACCTACAGTTCATGGGGGAGTAGGGCAGTAACAGTACAGGGTGCTACCCTTCGGCTTGGGCTCCTCGCCATGGGTCTTTACCAAATGCTTGGCGGTGGTAGCGGCCCACCTGCACCTACAAGGGGTTTTCGTCTTCCCCTACCTAGAAGACTGGCTAATCAGGGGTGGTACGGCCTCAGAGGTTAGTCAGGCCGCAGAGCGTGCAGCCCTCCTTCTGCAGCACCTGGGGTTTGTCATCAACTACCCCAAATCCCACATCTCCAGCCCAAAGCCTGGAGTTCATAGGTGCTCAGTTGAACATGTTACAGATCAAGGTCGTCCTCCCAAGAGAGAGGGAAGACTGCCTCAGGCAACTGGCAGGAAAGGTACAACACCGTTGGTCAGTGCCAGCTCATCTCCTCCTCCGCCTGCTGGGCCATATGGCCTTGACGGTCCATGTCATGCCCTCAGCCCGCTTGCACATGCGGTCAGCCCAGTGATGCCTCCGCTCGCAGTGGACTCATGCCACAGGCAGGCTATGGGACAGGGTCAGGTGTACCTGCCAACTGGCGGAGTCCCTCAACTGATGGCAAAACCTGCGCCACCTTCAAGCGGGAATGCCCTTCCAGGCACTCGCGCCTCAGAGGACCCTGACCACAGATACCTCCCTCCTGGGTTGGGGGGCACATTGTGGGGACCCCCACACACAGGGCAACTGGTCTCAGGAGGAGTCACTCTTACAGATCAATTCCCTGGAGCTCAGGGCACTCTTTTTGGCTCTACGAGCATTCCGCCGCCACCACCTGTGACACCAGCCCATGCTGATCCAGATTTATTTTTATTTATTTAAGGGTATTTCTATCCCGCCTTATCCTTCAATCAAGGCGGTGAACACATCAAACAATCAATGGCAATGGTGTTTATGTCAGATAAGCTTATGTACAGTGAGGGTGCATGGGTGTGGGTGTGCTGATTAGTGTGAGCTATTTACAGTATGTGCTTTTTAAAGTTATATACATGGGTTTGCTGGTTCCGTAGCGGGTTGTGATTGAACTTCAATCGAGTCTAAGGTTGGTCCAAGTCTGTAGATTCTGGCTATGCGTTTGGGCCGTAGTGCTCAATGAAGAGTACTGTCTTTAGGTGTTTCTGGAAGTCCTTTGGGTCTTCAGTTGATCGTAGGTCGTCTGGGAGTGTGTTCCATATTGTTGGAGCCGCCAGTGATAGGGCTCTTTGTGTGGTGGATTTGCATGCTTTTGTGTAGTTGCTTGGGGTGCTGAGTGTGTCTGCTGTGGTCTTTCTTCTCGGTCTATTACTGGCGTCAGGGAGCATGAGGGCTTGTAGGCTGAGTGCAGAGCTCTTGTGTCTGATTCTGAATATGTTTAGTATCATTTTGTATTTGATGCAGTGGCTGATTGGGAGCCAGTGGAGGTCTTTTATTATGGGGGTGATGTGGGCTTGTGTTGGAGAACCAGGTCGCCATGTTTTATATCAACAAGCAGGGGGGCACGGGATTGTACTCCCTCAGCCAGGAGGCGGTGGCCCTCCTTTCTTTTGTAGTATGCAACAGCATGCTCTTGCGAGCAGTGTACCTCCTGGGCCAGGACAACTGCCTAGCAGACAGGTTGAGCAGAGTCCTTCGTCCACACGAGTGACATTTGAACCCCAGGGTGATGGAGCAACTCTTCCACCTCTGGGGCAGGCCATGATGGACCTATTCGCTTCCCCAGACAACACGTAGCTGCCCCGCTTCTGTTCATGTCAGCCCCACCCGGAGAGAGTGGCAGCAAATGCCATCCTGTTCTCGTGGTCTGAGAGCCTACTTTATGCATTCCCACTGACCCCCATGGTCACCAGGACCCTCTTCAAGATTCAGAATGAAAGGGCCTCAGTTATACTGATTGCCCCCAGGTGGCCCAAGCAACTTGGTTCCCTCTGCTGCTTTCCATGTTGGTGGTACTACCAGTCCCTCTGGGCTGAGCTCCGGACCTCCTGTCCCAGGAGGAGGGCTCTCTCCTGCATCCCAATCTGGGGTCGCTAGCACTTACAGCATGGCTGCTGAAAGGGTAGTGTTGGCCCCTTTCAATCTTCCAGGAGAAGTCAAGGAGATCCTTCTGGCCTCCCGAAAACCCTCCACCTGACGGGATTATGCCTTTAAGTGGAGAAGATTCTCCCCCTGGTGTGTGGAAAAGGAAGAGAATCCCCCGACGTCCGGGGATGCGGTGAGCACGAGCGGACGCACGCCGCTCGAGCTCTGGGCCTCCTCGCCCCTCCGACGCCGCCGAATGAGCTGCCCGAGCCGGGTTTGAGGTTCCGAGCCTCCCCCCTGCACCCCCGCCTGGTCCACCATGTGAGCTGGCGCTCCTGAGCCCCCAACCCCCCCCCCCCCCCCGCGCCGAACAACGGCCACGGCCTGGATCCAGGCAGCCGCGGCGGAAGACCAGGAGCCTGCAGTAAGTGCCACGTGGTGGGGAGACCCGGTAAGCAGCGGCAAACAGCGACGTGCAGCCAGATCCCCGAGCTGCGCTCCGCGGCGGCGGGCGCCCCCCCCCTGCTGAGCCTCATTGTTCCCGCTACCTCCCCCAGCTATATCTATATATATATATTTTTTTTTTTCTTCTTCTTCTCGCGCTCCAGGAGGGCGGCTGACATCAGGTCCTTGGGGGTGGCTGGAGGCCCCCCTGCTGAGACCTGGGCTGGGCCGCGGCTAGTCCCTTGGCCTTGGGAGATCCGCGGGGGCCGCTTAACCTGGCGTACGGCCCCCCCTGCAGGAGTCGGGGAGCAGAGGAGGGCCTTGGACTGGGGACAGAGAAGACCTTGCCCCCCCCCCTGTGGCAATTGACTCGCATACCCGCGTGGGAGGTATCTACGCCGCTGAGATCTGCAGTGAGTGGTGGGGACGGGGAACGAGACCCCTGCGGACCGACACAGCTCGGGCATGGCGGCAAAGGGCGGCCGCCGGGTGGAAAAGGAGAAGACCCCTCTGCCGCCCAGAGGGGGAGAGAGCAGTCCTCGCCGCTGAAGGGGGAGGTTAAAGCCGGGATGGTGGATGAAATCTCCTTGGCTGTGGCGGGAGCGCTGTCAGCGCAATTTGAGGACCTGCGGGGCCGTATGGACCTCCTCCAAGCTTCTGTGGGGGCCCTGGGGAGCCGAATGCAGGAAGCAGAGGGCCGGATAGAGCGGACGGAGGAGCATGTGCTGGAGCTGCAACAGGAGATGACCCGTATGAAAAAGCTACTTCAGGGTCAGGAGGCCAAGCTGGACGACCTGGAGAACAGGTCCCGCCGTAACAATCTGAGATTTCTGGGGGTCCCGGATGCCATAGAGGACAGGGACTTACACTCTTATTTGGAAGATCTGGTGAAACACCTCCTGGAGAACGACCCTGAGGGCAGCCTAGTGCAAATAGAGAGAGCACACAGGGTTGGGCCTAGGAGAGCCAGTGATGGCCGACCCAGGGTGGTTTTGGCACGGTTCCTGCGATTCCAACAAAAGGAAGCGGTTTTGCGTGCAGCGCGGAAGAGAGGAGTAGTCCAAAAGGACAATGTTAAGCTGCGTATTGTCCAGGATTATTCAGCGGCCCTGGGACAGCGACGACGAGAGTATGGACCTTTGTGCCAGATTCTGATAGATAATAACATCAGATTCATGGTGCAATACCCTGCCCGGCTGATCTTCACTCATGAGGGGACTCGCTGGTCCTTTGACTCGGCGACGGCAGCTACACCCTATGTGGAGGAGATACGGCGGAGGGCGACTGCGGCGGCTGCGACCTGAGCGCCAGTGGAGATCGGGCTGGAATCGACGAACCTTTTTGGTATATGCTGCTTTGGACTGTGGAGAAACGGCGGTGGTAATCCTGTGGGGGGAGGGGGTGGTGCGGGGAGTGGTAAAGCTGTTATAATGTATGTTGTTGTTGTTTTTTTTTTTTTTTTTTTCCTTTCTTTGTTTGTTGCTGGATGCCCCCTATGTATGGGGGGAAGGAGGGGGAGGCTTGGTCTGTTGGAGTAGAATGGTACAGGGGGAATGAGAGGGCCTGGTTCTCCTGGTGGGGGAGGGGGGTAAATCTGGAGGGGATGGCTCTCCCTGCCTGCACGGCTGGAGACGAGCCGGTATCTGGGAGGGGCGGGGGGGTCCCACACGCATCTAGAAGTCACAGAGTGGGAGAGAGGTAGATGTTAGTAGAGTTAGGGGAACGAAGAGTGGAAGGGGGGGGAGGGGGGGTGGAGGGAGGGGGGAGGGGAAGGGGGGGGAGTGGAGGGAGGGGGGGAGGGGGGGAGGGGAAGGGGGGGAGTGGAAGGAGGGGGGGAGGGGAAGGGGGGAGGGGAGGGGAGGGGGGGAGAGGAATGGGGGAGAGGGAGGGAGGGGGGAGTAGGAGGGGAGCAGTATTGTCAGGGACCAGTGGAGGGGTGGATGACAAGAGGGAATGCCTTGGTGGGGAGGAGGGGAGGACCTCAGGCTGGGGGGGTGCCTTCCCTGTATCAGATCTGGTTCGTGCTGTATTATCGTAGGTCTACTTTTGTATTCAATGCCGCTTAAGATCATCTCTTGGAATGTTTGTGGTTTGGGCAGCCCTATTAAACGGGCCAAAATCTTGCAGGCATTAGCAAGGCGGGGGGTGGACATCGCCATGCTTCAGGAAACCCACCAGACTGCCGAGGAGCACCGTAAATTATGCCGGGAATGGGTGGGACAGGTCTGGGGGGCCCCAGCTCAGGGGAAGAAGGGGGGTGTGGTGCTCCTGATTCATAAGCGGGTGCGGCTGGAGGTTGTCCGGGACTTTGTTGATCCGACAGGCAGATTTATCTTGGTGCAGGGAGTTCTTGAGGGGAGGCCGGTTATTCTAGGCAATTTGTACTGTCCTAATGTGCTCGACCTACCCCTTTATGCCCGTCTTGCCTCCAAACTGGAGACAATGCCGGAGTCTCCCTTGATTCTGGGGGGAGATTTTAATGGAGTCATGGATGTCGATCTTGATACTTCTAGGGGGGGGGGAGCAGAGAGATAGGATCGCGACGGTTCGGGCATTGCGACGTTTATGTTCCCGGCTGGGGTTGGTGGACCCTTGGCGACTATTACACCCGGCCGAGCGGGATTATACGCATATATCCCGGGCCCATGGCACTAGTGCCCGTATAGATTACCTGTTGATTTCTACTGGACTGTTTGCTAAGGTGGCAGATGCTCAGATAGGGCCCATGGAGATATCTGACCATGCGTTTGTTTGGCTCGACGTCTTTTGGAATGGGAACTCTCCCCGGTCCCCGACATGGCGCTTCCCCCTTGAATTATATAGGGATGCGCAATTCCGTTCTTTTCTTCAGCAACGATGGCAGGAATTTGAAGCTGATCATAGGGGTCATCAGGGTGACCCTGAATTGCTCTGGGAAACTGCGAAGGTGGTTTTGCGGGGGGACATTATAGGGTTCCTTGCTCGGAAGAGAAGACTCAGGGCCGAACGTATCATTGCTTTAGAAAAGTTGGTGACGCGGCTGCGGCGTCGAGGGGCCTGAAACCCGACGGCGGTGCTTAAAAAGCAGCTGTGGGACGCTCAAACGGAATTAAATGAGCTTCTGCATCAACGGGCAAAGAAATCTGTGTTATACTATCGTTACCAACTTTATCAGTATGGGGATAAGCCCGGGAGATTATTGGCCAGATGTCTTCGGGGACCCAGGGGCTCCAAATTGGTGCCGGGCTTGCGGGACGATTCGGGGGTGTTACATCGGGAGAACCCGGCGATAGTGGGGGTTTTTCGTTCCTTTTTCCAGAGTCTCTATACAGCAGCGTCGCCCTCCTTCACGCAGATGGAGGAGTATGTGGGGGCCTTGGACCTACCGCGCTTGACCGCGGAGCAAAGAGCGCAGTTGGATCGGCCGATAACGGCGGCTGAGCTGCAGGGGGCTATCTCCAAGGCCAGTTGTTATAAATCCCCGGGATCCGACGGGCTCGGTGCTGAATTCTACAAAATCCTTAACGACCTGATTTCCCCAACGCTGGCCGCAGTGCATAATCGGCGGGCGCAACAGGGCTACTTTCGGTGGGGGGTTAATCATGCCCATATTGTCCTTATTCCTAAACCGGGGAAGGACCCCCTCTCCGCGGCCTCGTACCGTCCTATCTCATTGCTTAACTTTGACCTTAAATTGATGGCCAAAATTTTGGCGGATCGCCTGGCGGAGTTTTTGGGGTCACTGGTGCATGATTCTCAGGTTGGGTTTGTAAAGGGGCGATATGCTGTTCGTAATCTGCGCAAAATAGTGGCATCCTTAGAGTGGGCCCAGCATAGACAGTTACCCTCTTTGCTTGTCAGTTTTGACGCGGAAAAAGCATTTGACCGGGTGGACTGGCACTATCTGAAGTATATTCTTCCTTGCTATGGTATAGGGCCGCTATTTTGTAGCATGGTTGCGAGTCTGTATGCCGACCCGACGGCGGCGATACTTTGCAATGGGATGGTATCCGAGAATTTTTCGTTGCAAAGGGGGACCCGTCAGGGCTGCCCTCTCTCTCCTCTCCTCTTTGTTCTGTCCCTGGACCCCCTCCTGCGGAGAGTGGCGGGCCTGCGTTCCATAAGGGGGGTTAGAATAGGCGCCCAAGAATTTAAGATATCTGCCTTTGCCGATGACCTGTTGGTCCATCTACTGTCGCCTATGGACTCCTTGCCGCTTCTCTTGGGAGAGTTCCGAACCTTTGGGCAGTTTGCGGGGCTACGCATTAACAGGGATAAATCCGAGGCCATGGATGTGTCGGGGAGTCTTCGGAATGGCTGGCCGGGGGTGTTCCCTCTTAAATGGGCCGAGAATCAATTTATATACTTGGGGATTGTACTGCCCTGTTGCCCGGGCCGTTTGTATGGGTGCAACCTGCAGCGAATGCTGACCAAGGTGAGAGCTCAGCTGCAGGCCTGGCGGCCTCTCCCCTTATCCCTATTGGGCAGGATTGCGGTGATTAAACTGGTGCTCTTGCCGCGGATCTTGTACTGGCTGCAGACCCTCCCTGTTTGGCTTCTTCGCCGGGATGTCCGGTGCTTTGAGGCGGAATTTTGGGGCTTCCTCTGGGGGGGGGGGGCGAGAGCTCGTGTCCCCTATGGTCGGCTTGTGGGGAGAATGCGGGATGGGGGATGGGGGCTCCCGGATCTTGGTGCCTATGCTTTGGCCTGCCAAGCGCGTCATTTGGGAGATTGGCTAGGTGACACCGACCTTTACACGCCCACAGGTTTGGAGGAGGCATTTGTGGCACCCCACTCTCTGCGGGCCCTCTTGCACCTGGAGGTCAGCCAGTGGGCTACTCACCTGGCTGAGAGTGTGCTGCTGTTGCCGGTGTGTAAGACCTGGCGACAGCTGAACGCTTATTGGGGCCATAATTGGAAGGTGTCGAGTTGGCTACCCTTTCGGGGGAATGCCAATTTCACCCCGGGGACTGAGACTGCTGCCTTCCGTCTTTGGGGGGAGAGAGGGGTCCATAGTGTGGGACATGTGGTGGACTTGACGGGGAAGCCTAAACCCTTCTCTGTGCTTTCCCGCGAGTTTGAATTGCGGCCTAATCATTCATTTGCGTATATGCAGGTGGCCCATTATGTGGCCTCCCTTCCGGGGGGGGAGTTACATAGTGACCGCTCGGCCCAGATTATATTTATTTATTTATTATTTATTACAAGTTCTTATATACCGCACTATTCGGCATCAGCGCGGTTTACATTATAACATAAAGACCATAACAACAAGCTGTTTGGTTTACATCGAACAGGAGTACAAACTTGGAGAACCGGGGTAAACTATATACATGAGATAATTACATAGAACAGAATAGAGTCTTAATAATATCAAGAACGGCATTCTTTGGCCTGGGCGACGAGGCCCGACCATCCATCCGGGGTTTTCACCTCCGGCTGGAGCAGTTTCGCCAGCGGCTAGACTATGGCAGAGTGGAGCAGGCTTGGGGGGCCGAAATGGGGCGGGATATCCCCCAGGGCACCATCCTGGTAGCCCTAAGGCGGGTGGTGAGCCTGGTGGGCGGGGCCCGTTGGCGGGAAATCCAATTTAAATGTCTAACTAGGGTCCACTTCTCCCCACGGAGGGCTTTTCGTTGCCACTTGACTGCGGACAGTAGTTGTCCGCGGTGTGCGGCGCCAATGGCGACTTTGTTACATATGTGGTGGGGATGCCGGCGGCTTCGCCCCTATTGGCGGAGGATTGCCCTGTACGTAGCTAATCTGCTGGGACAACCTGTTCACTGGGATGCAGCCTTGGTGGTCTTGGATTCTCTGGCCCTCGCCTCTCCCAAGGGGAGGTGGGGTCGCTGGCTCGTGCGTAAGGCATGTCTGGTGGGTAAGGGGCCTCTGTTGAGGCGGTGGCGGGAGGTCCGCCCACCCTCTTTTTGGGAGTGGCGGAACTCCTTCCACCAGCTTATGCTCCTGGAGTGTAGGGCTGCCCGGGGCCATGCACGGCGATGGTCCACCTTCTTGCTCATTTGGGATCCATACATTCAAAGCCTGAGTGCCCGGACCCGTAATACAATCTTGCAGATGGGATGTTGATACCCTCATTTGTTATACTGTTATTTGGGTGATATGTCGAACTTCCAGATGGTCCTGTGTGGCTTGCTATGGGGGGGAGGGGAGGTGGGTAAGGGCGGGGGGAGGGGGGTAGAAGAAGGGGGTGAGGGTAATTCTTCTTTGAAAACCTTTCTGTAACCATCGATGAGTACTGCCCCTGTGGATAAGAGCCAACCCCAGGGAGTGGTGATTCTTTGCTGTGTACTTGTTTTTTTTGTTGATGGTTCTAAATAAAATTTTGAAAAAAAAAAAAAAAAGGAAGAGAATCCCTTCTCCTGCCAGGTGCAACTAGTGCTGCAATACCTATTGCACCCGTCACACAATAGGATGAAATCTAACTTGGTGAGGGTACATCTGAGCGCCATAGTCACTCACCACCACCTTGTCGAGGGACAACCCCTCTCAAGCCAGCCCCTTGTCTCCAGGTCCTTCCGGGGCCTCCTGTTAGCCAAGCCCCCTCTCCGCCCTCCAGCAGCAGTGGGACCTCAACATGGTGCTCTCTCAGCTCACCAAACCACCGTTTGAGCCCCTGGCCACTTGCCACCTTGTCATGGAAAGTGTTTTTTCTGGTGGCCCTCACGTCCGTTTTAAGGGTGAGCGAACTCCAGGCTCTGGTGGTAGATCCACCATATGCAAGGTTCTACGATATCAGGGTAGTGCTCTGCATGCACCCCAAATTCCTCCCAAAGGTGGTGTCTCCTTTCCACCTCAACTAAGAGGTGGTCCTCCCTACCATCTTCTGGGACCTCACGCCGGCAAGGAGGAACTAATGCTTCATACACTAGATTGCAAACGGGCCCTGTCCTTCTATTTACAGTGGACTCAGGCCCATTGAAAAGCTCTTCAGCTTTTCATGTCTTATGACCTCAGCACACTGGGGTTCCCCATGACCAAGCGAACTATGTCCACTTGGGTGGCGGTCTGTATTGCCCTCGCCTATGAGTGAGCTAGCCTCTTCCTTGAGCACCAGATCACAACGCATCACATGAGGATGGTGGCCCTCTGCTCAGTGTCGGTGACGGAGATCTGCAAGGCCGCCACATGATCTTCAGTTAACATGTTCACAGCTCACTGCTGCCTGGAGAGCAAGTCCCGTTAGGACAGTGCCTTTGGCCAGGCGGTACTCCGTAATCTTTTCGAGGTGTAGGTAACTCCTGCCCTCCGACCCTGCTGTGTTCAGGCTACTGGAGTGATAGTGTCGCTGGACACTAGGGTCGTGCAGAGTCTCTCATTGGGGACTCACCTTCTGCAACTCACAGCTAACCAATTGGTCGCCATTGGTATTGTCGTGGTTCAGTCCTCAGCAGCCTGGAGCTAGGGAGTCCCATATGTGAGGACTGACTTCCTGCTTGTTCCTGGAGAAAGCATAGTTACTCACCTGTAACAGGTGTTTTCTAGGGACAGCAGGAATCAGTCCTCACAACCCTCCCTCCTCCTTTGGGAGTTGCCTCCCTACCTTGTTTTAGTTTTTACTGCTGTCCTAGCTATGTCATTTGACTGAACAAGATAGCACACTTGGGTGGGAAGGGGCCACACATGCGTGGTAGCATGTCCCAGGGCCTTTCTTTGAAAGCTGGGGAAATGATCCACTCGGGCTCAGCGCCGATGTCGCCCATATGCGAGGACTGATTCCTGCTGTCCCTGGAGAACACCTCTTACAGATGAGTAACTACACTTACTCTCCTGCAACAGGTAACCCCCGGGAACAGCAAGAATCAGTCTTCACAATACGCCTTTCTCCCCTAGGAGTTGTAGGATTTGTTTGGTTTTTTCTCTTCCTCTCAGCTACAAACCCAACTGAGAAGAGGAGTTCAGAATGCGGGAAGACAGACACTCGGGCGCAGTGGAGTGCTCCCAAAGGCTTTCCTATTGGATGCTGGGGAGCGTTCCCGCGTGGGCTCCATCGGTGCCGATGTCACCCATAAGTGAAGACTGATTCCTGCTGTTCCCAGAGATCACTTGTTACAGGTGAATAACGTTTTCCTTTTAGGTACTTACCAGTTCTTATCCTCCCTATTTGAAAAGCAGCTAATGTTTTTTTGTGCCTTAAATACAAGATTGTACACTGTTTTCCTTATCTAATATAGAAAAGGTCATCTCCTAAGATTCTTTAAAATATACTGAATAACAGGATCTTATTGCAGGGTCTAGTAGCTTGTGTATAATTCATGTTTTTTTGAAGGGCTTTCGGAGTCTGGATGATATCCGCACTAAGGCTACTTTGACCTGCCAACAAGTCATTGGGTTAAAATACTATGACGATTTCCTTGACCGCATGCCACGAGAAGAGGCTGCAGAGATAGAAAAAACTGTGAGTACCATGAGATGTTCACCTAAACAGATTTTAATGCTGACGTTTGTGAATAAAAATACCACTATTACAAAACAGCTTTTGAGATAAAGTAGGATGGTTGTCAATTTAGTCCACATGAATGCACAAAAGTAATGGTAATGAAACAAAAATATAAGGTGATAGCTTTCTATCGGATTAGCTTAATACAGTTCTTGATCAGCTTTCAGGCGCTATCATCCCCTTCCCTCAGGTCAGAAGGGGCTGCTAGTCAAGAAATGTATTAAGTTAATCCAACAAAGTGTATTGCCTTCTAGTTTTTGCTTTTTTTCAATTAACATTTATTTCTATGGAAAATAGCACTTGAGTATTTGAGACTCATTAATTTCGAATCCCTACCAGGCAAGATACATTTTTCAGCATAGGCAAAAGATTTTTGCTAATATTATTTTGTTTAGAAATTATAGGCTAATATAAAAAGCATTATTCTACAGAGCTAGGAGCAATCCTCTTTTTCTCTGTCGACAAGCAAAATTGAATCAGATATGCAAATTGGTGACATTGTTTGATGGCAGCAGGACAGAATAGCTCTAGTATAAAGTTCTGAGCATGCATGGTCCTTTCTGCATACAGGAGTCTCATAAGTCTCTTCAGTTTTGTTTTTTTCCGCTCTGCCAAATGGATACTGAAACAAAGTTCTCCCAGTAATTCCCCCGAAGAAACTTCTCTTCAATTAAACTAAACTAAACTACAAAAAGTGTTATTTTCTTTTTTCATGCTGAAGGGTTATAGTGCAGGCAAAGGCAAACGTCAGACCGTGCCCAATGTGTGAGAGAAGAAGAGCCAAAATGACACGGACCTTGATAAAGTGGAAGACTCGACATTCAAATGGCAGATGACATTTAATGTGGACAAGTGCAGAGTAATACACCTAGGAAAAACTAACACAAACTATGGTTACATGATGCAAGGTTCTACAATAGGAACCACCACCCAGAAAAATATTTAGGCGTAATACATTGAAACTCTCCTCCCAGTGTGCAGCGGCGGCCAAGAAAGCAAATAAAATGCTAGGAATCATAAGGAAAAGAATGGAGAATAAAACAAAGGATATTATAATGCCTCTGTATTGTTCCATGGTGCAACCGCACCTTGACTATTGTGTGCAGTTCTGGTTGCCATATCTGAAAAAGGATATAGCAGAATTAGAAAAGGTGTACAGAGAAGAGCCACAAAAATGGTAAAGGGGATGGAAGGATACCCCTATGAGGCTCCTTTTAAAAGGTTAGGGCTCTTCAGCTTGGAAAAGAGATGGCTGAGGTGACATATGATAGAGGTCTATAAATTAATGAATGGAGTGGAACGGGTAAATGTAGATTGGTTCTTTATGCCATCAAAAAGCAGAAAGACTAGGGGGGACACAATGAAGCTACAATGTAACCCATTTGAGACTAATAAGAGAAAATATTTTTTCAGTCAACGTGTAATCAAAGTCTGGAATTCGTTACCAGAGGATGTAATAAAAGCTGCTAGTGTAGCTGGGTTTGGACAAGTTCCAGGAAGAAAGGTTCATATTAAAGAGGACCCGGGAAATCCACTTCTTACCCCGGGGCAAGCATTGTGGAACCTGGGTACTTTTTTTGGAACCTGCCAGGTACTTGTAACCTGAATTGACCACTGTTGGAAACGGGATACGGGGCTTGATGGACCTTGGTCTGATCCAGAATGGCATTTCTTATATTCTTCTGCACCCCATGTGCATCACTTTTGCACTTCTTTGAATTAAGTTTTTACTGCAAAGCATTAGATTATTCTAATTTTTGTAGTTCATTTCTCATGTTCTCAACTTCTGGGGTATCTACCCTGTTGCAAATTTTTGTATCATCTGCAAAAAGGCAAACTTTTCTTTCCAACCATTTGGCAATGTCACTCACGATATTGGACAGAATCGGGCCCAGGACCCATCCTCGAGGCACTCTACTACTCATCTTTCTTATGAACGACTTTCATTTACCATCACCCTCTGTTGTCTGTCCATAAACCAATATCCAATCCAGTTCACCATTTAGGGTCCTAATTTCAGGCTGCTCTATTTGTTCATAAGCTTCCTGTGAAGAATATTATTAAAGGCTTTGCTGAAATCCAAATAGATGACATTCAGCACATGCTCCTGATCCATTTCTCTGGTCGTCATGTCAAAGAAATCAATCAGATTTGTCTGGCACAATCAGTCTTTGGGGAAATCATGCTACTTTGAATCTTGCAGTTCATTGGATTTTATTTATTTATTTATTTATTTAGAGTTTTTTCTATACCGCGCTATTCATCTTCAGTGCGGTTCACAAGCAACAAAAATTGTGCAATGTAGAAGGTCTACACTGTACTTACAATAAACAGGGAATATAAAACAAGGTGAAACAGGTAAACTATATACAGATTGTTAACAAGAGGTATGTTGAGATGAGATGAGCATATGGAATGACATGGACTGTGGAGGCCATGTGGCCTAGGAGATGTAGAAATGTTCTGGCCATTATTGACTCCTGTTGTTGGATCTGTGATGCCAAGGACATTAGTTGGCACATCTGTCTGGCAGAAATGCTCGAGCTTTTATCGTGTCTAGTTGAGCTCCTATGAACTCTAGGTTTTGAGTTGGAGTGAGGTGCGTTTTTGATAGGTTTTGTCATAAATTAACTCCTGTAGGATGTGGATAGTCTGAGGGCAGTAGTGACTGCCATAATGGTATCTGCCCTTAGCAACCAATTGTCTAAGTAGGGGAACAGAAAGATCCCCAAAGTTCAAAGATAGGCTGCCACCACAGCTAGGCACTTTGTGAAAACTCTGGGTGCCTAAGCCAAACTGAAAGGAAGGACTCGATATTGGTAATGATTGTTCCAAAATACAAATCTGAGGAATTTTTTGTAATCTAGGTGAATGAGTATGCGAGTATAAGCATCCTTTAGGTCTAAGGAGCAAAGCCAATCATTTGGCTGGAGGTAAGGAAGAAGGGTATCTAGAGAAATCATCTTGAAATTTTCCTTGGCAAGGATTGTAGAAAGTTCACTATCCTTTCCGCCAGCAGTATCTCCATTACTTTTCCAACCACTGAGGTAAGGTTCTCTGTTACAACTTTTGTGAAGAGGAACTGTATCAGCCCTTTTCCAGTCCCATGGAACCTCTCCTGTTTCTAAGGATCTATTAAATACATCCTTGAGAGGACCCACCAGAACCTCTCTGTGTCCCTCTGTATCCTAATGTGTATCCCATCCAGCCCCATAGCTTTGTCTACTTCAGTTTTTCAAATTGTTCACAAGCAGTTTCCTCCATGAATGATGTGATATCTACTTCATTCCAGATGTACCTTTGTTATGCCATTTTACTAAAGTCAGCTTTTTGAAAATCTAGCACTTTTGAGTTTGCAGTGATCTCCAGGAACAAGCAGGAATGAGTCTTCACATATGGGTATCATCGGTACCGACGGAGCCTGCACGGGAATGCTCCCCAGCGTCCAAAAGGAAAGCTTTTGGGAACATCCCACAGCGCCTGCGCGCTGCCTTCCCGCCTTTCCTAACTGCCTCTCTCCAGTTCTTCTTTTTCGCGGAGCCAGCAGGTCGTGTTCCTGTCACCGCTGAAGAATTTCTTTATTTTATTTTATTTCTTTGGTCGCGCGTCTGCCTTCTCGACGCTGGACCGGTACCGCCGGTCTTTTCTTTCTTTATTCTAAAAAAAAAAAAAAAAACCCTACTGTTTTTTCTCACTTCAGTGCATTTTCTTCTTTGGCCTTAGGCCTAGCAAATTTTTCCTCATGGAAAAGCCCGCCTCTGGGTTTAAAAAATGCACGAAGTGCAGCGGCACTATTTCTGTCACTGACACCCATGAATGGTGTCTAAAATGTTTAGGTCCTGACCACTCCATTGTGGATTGTGAGTCCTGCTCCATGATGTCTAAAAGAGGTCTACAGAATCGAGCAGCTAAGCTCAGTACCCTGTTTCCCTCGGATGCAGCTTCGGTTGCATCGACATCTTCCAGGGCTTCTTCTTCCTCACATGGATCTCAGGTAACCAAACTTAAATCCAGCCAGTCCTCGAAGGGTAGATCTCCCTCTAAGTATCGAGATGCCTCCGGGCTTGCCCTCGAGGAAAACAAAAATTGTGGTCCTCTTTTGTCAGAGTCAAACTAATAATCTTCTTCCAAACTCTGCATTACAACGTGAAAGTATCAAGTGACTTACAATGACTCTAAGCTGATTTCAAAAAATGGCTAACAAGGTCTCAGAATATCCGGGCATTTTCATGACCATTTAAACTGTGGTCAGTAGAGCCCTACATACATCAATGACCTTTATTCCAGCCATATTATATATAAATTTTTTATATTTTTATAATATGTTTTTGATGAAAAACTTAAACTTAACTTGAAGGTATTCAGCTTCTAATACAAGTGTTCCCGCTTCTGGTGTATTAGTTCCCGACGCTAAGTTGCGCGCTGAAGGGATGCGTTTCACCTCAAGCGGTTTCTTGAGGGGATTGCAGAAACACTGGAACAAAAATTGTCTAATTAGTGCATACTTTCAATGAACTGGTAAATTTATACCACTCGAGGAATCCGCACCGGCAAAATTACCCCGGCGGGAGGCTCCGGCTTCCAAAGCTTTATCTATGGGGGTCACAGGTTGACATTGGTTGCGTCAATGGATCAGAATATCCTGACCATGCAGCGTGCCATCACGGCATTCATACAAGCTGTGACGCCTTCGGTACCGCAACAAACTCCGTTGCCGGTACCGACTCCGGCACCGGTACAGACATCGGTTCCGGTGCCGGTACCGATTGCATCGACATCCGCTTCGGTGTCGACTGCAGCGGTACACTGTTCTGTGATGCCCATCGGTATCGAACCGGTACCGATCACTCCCGATGTCGATACCACCCGGTATGCGTATTGGGCTCTGCAGGAGCATCCAGACAGGTGATACTTCGATTCCTCTGAAGACTCTGATGAATCAGAGGTCTCTGTCGAAGCATCGGTGATCCATCCTCAGGAGCCCTCTTCTCCAAAAAGGAGAATGTCTCCTCCAGAAGACTTGTCTTTTCAAGACTTCATTAGGGAAGTGGCCAGGGGCCTTTCCATCTCAGTGGCCCCTGAGACAGAGCCTAGAGCCAAAAAATTAGATATTTTACAATATCCTAAGGCTCCTAAAGAGGCAGCCACTTTACCAATACATGAGATTCTTTATGATCACATGTTGGGCATATGGGAAACTCCTCTCACCACTTCCCCTCATTCTCACAGGTTGGACACCATGTATCGTGTTCCTCCTTGTCCTGGCTTCCATAAGACTCAGCTTCCTCACCACTCCATTGTGGTGGAGTCTGCTATGAAGAAGATAAAGAGTGCAAAAAGGCACTCTTCTGCTCCTCCAGGAAGAGAATGCAGAACCTTAGATGCCTTTGGCAGGAGAATTTTCCAGGCCAGTATGCTTGTTGCCAGAATCAACTCCTCTAGTCTCTATATGGGGATGTTTCTAAAAGAAGTTACAGATCACCTGCAAACTTTATCTCCTTTTATTTCAGAAGATAAAAGGGAAGAGTTCCTCACCTGGCTCAAACATGCCCAGGATATTTCCAAGTTTTCCAACCGTGCAGCCTTTGACTCTTTTGAAGGTGCCAGCAGAGCCTCAGCCATTGCCATAGGTGCACGCAGAGTTGCTTGGTTACAAGCTTCTGATTTGGAACCCTGGGTTCAAGATGGACTAGGAAACCTTCCTTGTACAGGTGAAAACCTTTTTGTCAAAGATTGGCAAGCAAAGGCCACCCAGATGGATGCTGAAAATTCTGCTTTAGATAGACTTTCAAAGTCTACTTCTGCTCCTTTTAAGAAAAGGTTGTTCAAAAAGGGTTTTTTTTTCCCAAAAAAGGGAAATATTATTCTGCTTATGGTCAGCAGTCATCTTCTGCAGGTCGTTTTGCTACAAAGAGACAGCAACAACCGAAACAGGCCAAGCCTAAGGCTGCTAGGACTGCTACGGCCCAACAGCCTCAGCCTCCTCAGGGCCTTTGACTTACAACTAGAGAGCTTAGCCTTTCTGGCTCTAGAACATCCAGAGCCTCTCACCATTCCAGGAAGGTTGGCTTACTTTTCTCCCAGATGGGAACAAATCACAGCAGAGCAATGGACCCTCTCCATCATAAGGGAGGGGTACAAGCTTCATTTCTTAAACCTTCCTCCTCACACCATGGTGAGACAGTTCAATCCTCAGACATCTCTCCTCGACCTTCTGGGTCAGGAAATTGCTACCCTTCTTGCCAAGGGGCAATAGAAGAAGTACCCCTTCTTCAACAGGGCTCAGGGTTCTACTCCCCCTACTTTCTTATCCCAAAGAAAACAGGGGGCTACAGACCCATATTAGATCTCAGAGAATTGAACAAGTTTCTATGCAAGGAGAAATTCAAGATGATTTCTCTCGGTACTCTCCTTCCATACCTTCAGAGTCAGGATTGGCTTTGCTCTCTAGACCTCAAGGATGCGTACACCCATGTCCTCATCCATCCAACACACAGAAGGTTCCTTCGGTTCCTTTATCAAGGGAAGCACTACCAATACAGAGTGCTTCCTTTCGGTCTGGCCTCTGCACCAAGGGTGTTCACAAAATGCATGGCAGTAGTAGCTGCATTTCTACGCACTCTAGGGATATTCGTATTCCCATATCTGGACGACTGGCTCATCCGAGCTCCATCCCAGTCAGAGGCCCAGACTTCTCTAACCTGCACAAGGCGTATCCTTCAGTATCTGGGACTTGTAATAAACTTTCCAAAATCCCATCTCACCCCTACTCAGTCTCTAGAGTTCATAGGGGCCTTGCTGGATACCACAACTGCAAGGGCCTATCTTCCCCAGGCCCGTTGCCTACGCTTGGTGCAGTTAGCCTCACAAATTCAGTTAAAATCCCATTTAACTGCTCGAGAGATGTTACAACTGTTAGGCCACATGGCATCCACTGTGCATGTGGTTCCTTACGCTCGCCTTCACATGAGGGCAGCTCAGTGGACTCTATCCACCCAATGGACCCAGGCATCAGGTTGCCTGTCAGACAAAATAGCAACCTCCAGTCGCCCCTTTTGGTCCCTCCAGTGGTGGAAGTCCACTCAAAATCTGTTGCTGGGGCCCCCCTTTCAACAGGTGTTACCCCAAGCAACCCTTACAACAGATGCCTCTCCAAGAGGTTGGGGAGCTCATCTTCAAGATCTCTCCACTCAGGCATCTGGTCTTTACAGGAGACATCTCTACATATCAGCCTCTTAGAGCTCAGAGCAATTTTTCTAGCTCTCAGAGTCTTCCACACCCTGCTCAGCTACAAGACAGTCCTCATCCACACGGACAACCAAGTAGCCATGTTCTACGTGAACAAGCAGGGCGGGACTGGCTCTCTGTCACTTTTCAAAGAAGCTCTGAGATTGTGGGCCTTCGCCAGAGAGCATCAAATTCATCTCATGGCAGTGTATCTTCCAGGGGGTTCAAAACTCTTGGGCAGACAGACTCAGTCGAGTTCTGCTTCCACACGAATGGTCCCTCCATGGGGACCAGATAGCCAGGATCTTCCGAATTTGGGGAACCCCAGACATAGACCTCTTTGCAAGTCCGTGGAATGCCAAACTTCCCTGGTTCTGTTCCAGGATTCCGTGTCAGGGAGTTCAGGCCAGGTATGCCTTCCTCCTTCATTGGGGGCAAGACTTCCTCTATGCCTTTCCACCCATTCCCCTAATTCCCAAGACACTCTTCAAACTTCAGAGAGACAAGGGGACTATGATCCTTATAGCACCACATTGGCCACGCCAAGTGTGGTACCCTCTACTTCTGCATCTCTCCCAAGCTCCCTCCCTGGACTTGGGATCTGCTCCAGACCTCCTGTCCCAGGAGGAGGGAACGTTGTGGCACCCAAATCCCCAGTCTCTTCACCTCAGAGCCTGGTTGCTGAAGGCCTAGACCTTCAAGATTTGCATCTTTCTCAGCAAGTGAAGGATATCCTTCATGCTTCCAGAAAGCCTTCCACTAGACGTTCCTATGCTTTTAAATGGAAAAGGTTTACCATTTGGTGTGCAGAGAAGGGTCTTAACCCTCTTGCAATACCTCTGAATTCTTTACTAGAGTATTTGCTGCATTTATCCCATGCAGGCCTTAAAAAGAATTCAGTAAGAGTCCATTTGCGTGCTATTGCAGCATCCCTTAAACCTCTCAATGGACAGCCTATTTCCTCTCATCCTCTTATAGCAAGATTCATGAGAGGCCTTCTTTTGACTAAACCTCCCATCAGACCACCTCCAGTGGCATGGGACTTGAATCTGGTTCTTGGCCAGCTTATGCAGCCACCCTTTGAACCCTTAGCCACTACCTCCTTGAAATTTCTTTCCTGGAAGGTTATTTTTCTCATTGCAGTCACTTCAGCTCGCCGCATCAGTGAGCTGCAAGCCTTGGTGGCTAATCCTCCTTATACAAGGTTCCATCATGACAAGGTAGTCCTCAGGACTAATCCACACTTTATGCCTAAAGTGGTCTCACCTTTTCATCTGAACCAGGAGGTTTATTTACCTGTCTTTTTTCCAGGACCTCATGCTTCAAGTGCAGAGAGGAATCTTCATACCCTGGATTGTAAAAGAGCTCTTGCTTTTTACTTACAAAGGACACAGCAACATAGAAAGTCCTCTCAACTCTTTGTTGCTTTTGATCCCTCTCATTTAGGACTTCCAGTCTCTAAGAGAACTCTGTCCAATTGGATTGCTCAGTGTATTTCTTTCTCCTACCAGAGTAAGAACCTTTCTCTGGAGGGCCATGTCACAGCTCACAATGTGAGGGCCATGGCAGCCTCTATGGCTCATCTAAATTCTGTGTCCATCGACCGGATCTGTCGAGCGGCCACCTGGGCCTCGGTTCATACCTTCACAGCCCATTACTGCTTGGACAAGGACTCCCGCCGGGATTCCTTGTTTGGTCAGGCTGTTCTCAAACACCTGTTCCATACCTAACCAACTCCTACCCTCCATCCCTGGCTGGATGCCTGAGATTCATGGGTGGAGGTAGAGCCCTTCCCAGGGACTCACAACCTGGGTGATCTCCCAGGCATCTCTAGCTGGGGAGTCCCCATATGTGAAGACTCATTCCTGCTTGTTCCTGGAGATAGCACAGTTACTTACCTGTAACAGGTGATCTCTGGGAACAGCAGGAATAAGTCTTCACAACCCACCCATCTCCCCTAGGAGTTGTATCTCTCTATCTATCTTTCCTTTCCTCTCTCTCTCTTTGTCTCAGCTTTAAAACTCGAACTGGAGAGAGGCGGTTAGGAAAGGCGGGAAGGCAAAAGCTTTCCTTTTGAATGCTGGGGATCGTTCCCGCGCAGGCTCCGTCGGTACCGACGATACCCATATGTGAAGACTTATTCCTGCTGTTCCCGGAGATCACCTGTTACAGGTAAGTAACTGTGCTTTATCTGTGCATAAGAAGCTACTTCACAGTTCTGGCACAGACCCTTCTTGGCACAAGGTGGTGCATTCATTTGTATCACAGACCATTCTGTGCATAGATTCTTCCAGCACAGAATCTGCACAGAATTCCTCTTTCCTATATATGCAGAAGACTCTGATGCCACCTTCTCCTTGACATTTATTTTTATTTTATTTTATTTACATTCTCTTATATACCGCGCTATTCTGCATCAGTGCGGTTTACATTGAACAAACTGAAATTACATTGAACAGGGCATTATAACTTGGAGATAACTATATTACAGGGAACATGGGCTATGGAGGGTTAAGTGGCTTGCCCAAGACCACATGGTATCTCTATGCCAGTAACTTTTGAAAATCCCGTTTTCAGTAAAAAAGCTATTGATCTCAACCCCAATTCTCGCTGCCATGGTGAATGAGACTTCTTTATCAGTATTCTTGCCTTTACCAGAACAGCCCTATTCATTTTTACAGAAAATGTTCAATGACTTTAAGGGCTACAGCGTGGATATTCCAGCAGCAAAGTGATGGCATCTTACTTTGCTACAAGCTTCTCAATCCACAAGAGTTACCTAAGAGAGCTGCAGTTTTCTCAGAATCTAATAGTATCTCTTCTTTTCTTATCAGATTCTGAGTTACAGGAGGGCTACTCATCCATTACCACCACCACCTCCTTTACAGTCAGAACATTTTCATAGGGTTCTGGAAGATTACATCTGAAATATACCCCAGCTGATTCCTCTTCTGAGAGGGAAGAGTTATCTATAGGAATCCCTTCAGTTTCATTCCCTCCTCCTGAAAGGAGATCATCTCCTTATGAAGTCTTATCTTATCCTAGATATGTGCAATGGATATCAAGAAGCAGAATTTAGAACTTATGTTTTTGATCTGTTAAAATTTATAGAAGCTCTGAGGGCCACAGTTGCAGTTCCAGTCCACGGTTTACTGTATAAGCATCAATTTCATATATAGCAGACTCCAGTGTCTGTACAGCTAGTCTCCATACAGCCAGTCTCCAATAAGTTAGATCTTAAATATAAGCTACCACTAATTCTGAATTCATTAGGATGCATCTTTGACATACCTCTGTGGTAGTGAATCAGCAAAGAAGAAAGCAAATACCGGGAAAGAACCCCATGTTTATGGACCAGTTAAGTAGGAACATTTTTTTAAAGGACCATGCTCACTGCAAATATTGCTTCCCATCAGTTATAAATACCTTGCTTCAAAAGGTTCAAAGAGTTTTGTCTAACCTTCCTGCTCGCTCATACTCAAGTTGAATTAATTGCCGTCTTATCTGAGGCAGATGAGTGTGGGACTCTCCTGATTCATTCACCTTATGATGTCTTTGATACCTCTTCCAGAAAGTTTTGTTTTCAGCCATTGTAGCTAGATGCCTTGTCTGCTTATTGACCTCAGAGCTTAGAGAAGATGCTCATGCTACGTTGGCAGTTGCACTTTGCACCAGAGATAATCTTTTTGATGAAAACTTTAGAGCTTAAACATAGAATGTTGTCTTTGGAAGATGGTGCTTCATAATAAGACATAGACCTTGGAGAATTCTATCAAACAATGATATTTACATCTTCTGAGCTTTCTGAGGGTTCCTACTATTTCAGCAGTTGAAATGTTAAAAAAAATGCTGTTGTAGTGTAAAAAAAAAAATCCATTAAAGTCTGTACTATTTCTTTCCAGGGTTTTTTATTTGGCTACTTTAAAAAGAGATGAAACTGACAATAAGAAACATCTTTTTCAATTAATCTTAGTTTTCACTGCACTAGTGATCCAGGGGGCAGGGGTTGCTTAATAAAGAAAATGCTTTTTCAGAGCCAAAGATACTTAGTTTATCACTGCTGAGTTAGGATGTTTCCGTATGTCTCCAAAGACACCGAAAAGAGGAGAAGCAATTTTTACTACTTAGGCAAGCCTTGTTAGGTGGCTTATTTTATTTTCTGTTTTTTTCCTTGTAAACGTCTGATAAAGTATCAGGATGTTAGATATTTTATTTTTGATCTGCAGCAGTTAACTGCCTTTCTTAACAATGAATTTTAAACCCTCAGGCCACAGGTATGTCATCTGTGACAATCTGTGCCTTGTATCCTTGCCACTTTAGCTGGGAGCTAGATGTTTTCTGTTTGCCCAGTTGCCTGCCTTCTTGCTTCTTTCTACTTATGGAAAGATAGTTACTTTTGATTAGTGTCTTGGATCCTTTGTAATTGTGGGCTTGTAGGTTGGGCCAGTATATTATTATGATATTATATTCTATGGCCTAAGTCTCTCTGTTGTGTAAGGCGTGTTTGCTTGTATATATTGCTTGTACAGTGCTTCAAGCCATGATTTTCCCTCACTTTGACTTCTGCAAATGCATCTTCCAAGTATTAACAAAACAAGCATTACCCCCAGCTACAAATGGCGCAAGACCTATCCTCAGAGCACCAAAATCTGAACATTTCATACCAATCCTAAACCTGCTACACTGGCTCCCAGTTGCAAGCAAAATCAGATTTAAAACCCTAATAATCACCTTCAAAGTACTGCACAATTTATTCTCAACCTCGCTACAATCACTAATACAAGCAATACCAAACAATAGATCCAGGAGAGGCTGTACACAGAATACTCTAGCCATAGCCACAGAATTCAGAAAAGGTAACCAGCTCACATGCGGGAGGAGAGCATTCTCACTCTATTCACCCACACTTTGGAACTCCCTCCTAGATAGAAGAAGCATACTGGACCTTTCAACATTCCACAAACAACTAAAAGCACACTCATTTATAGAGCACTTCGGGGGCAAACCAAGCTGCCCAAATACCAGCCCAACATAATCTGCAACCCAGCTGCAACATAATCCACAACAGGTCCTCCTTGGGCCGCAACGTCTACCTTACCTATCTGACATCTCCTCACCAAGATCCTTTTTTTTGGTCAACATACTATAACACCTTGGACATAATCCCTATTCTTATCCCTCAAATGACAATGCTTGCACCCGGATTATATTATTCATTGCTTATTCTCAGTTTCTTTAATAATATTGTTAAACCATAGAACTACAATATATTATTTATTGCTCCTTCCTTTAACATTGATCGATTTAGCCAACTGAATAGATTTCTTATAATACTATATATTTTATGTTACTTGCTCTTGTAAACTGCTTTGATTCATTGATTAAGCGGTATAAAAATTAAATAAATAAATATTTATTGTAACATTGATAAACGTTAAAAAAACAACTCAAGTGCAGGTGCACCATGGAATGATAGAGAGGTACTGATATTCTCTTTTTAGTGTCCATTTCTCTCCTCATAATTCCTATCTTCTTTCTGATTTTTTTTTTTTTTAGAGGCAATCACTGTACAACCCTTCAACATCTTTTTGCTCTAGTCTCAGAATCTACACCATCTTGTAGACAAATATGCACAACCAATATATAAGCTATTTCTCATTTGAAAGAAAGAGCTTTCTTCCGTTCATCAGATATGCTTAACAGGCACAATATCATTTTTATTCTAGGTCTTGCCAGAAAGAAAATAGCTAAAATAGGCTGATCAACCCATGCAGCCTTCATCTTTTTGATGGATCCATCTGAAAACCTTTGATTCTTTCTCCATAGGGGGTCAGATGACTTGAGTACAACATTTTCTATAATAATCTGAAAAGATAACAAAAGATTCCTTGGTGCTCAGCATTATCCAGTCTAGATATTACCTTGGGTGTCTATCCATTTCTTCTAAAAGACCTCTCACCTATCACTGTCCTGTGCACGGTTTCTTCAGAATGAGATCCGTCTACAGTTGCAGGCCATTGTAATAGAATCTGTTCAACTGCCAGAGATAAATTAGGGGATTCTTATCCAGACCCTTCATTGTGTAGAAGACAGGGGGACTGCTTCCCATCTTGGACCACAAGAACTTCAGTCTTTTTGTCCTCAAAGAAAAGTTCATAATGAATACCCTTCCTATCTTCCTTCCATACTTAAAAAGAGGGAACAGACTTTGTTCACTGGGTCTCAGTATATACTACTTCATCTTAAATGTATGCAGCACCTTCACTTCACCTTTCAGAATAAAAATGATCAATACAGAATCCTCCCATTCAGGCCTTCCTCAGCAACTAGGTATTCACCAAATGAATTGTAGTTGTGGCAGTTTATTCAATTCAGGGCCCTGTACGTCCACTGGCAGCCACATAGACGTCCGACTTATTCCACCTCGAAGGTGGAATGAGTGCCGAGTGCGAGGGGGGGGGGGGAGATTGGGCTCTGCAGCCCCTCCAAACACTTTGCGCCGCCATGGGAGATGCCCCATCACCTGATTCAGGCCCCGGCTGCCTCCACAGAGGGCTGGGTGGTGGGGAAAAGCTATGTTTATGGGGTTGGGCTCTGGGTGCTCCTGCTGGACATGCCACTGCACTGGCACACCAGCAGGAGCATAGGGTGGGCTAACCGAGCAGATAGGTGGATGTCTGCTGCGGCAGAACTGGGGGCATGCTGGGCCATCCAGGAGCCCTGATTATGCCACCATGGGGATGCTTAGCTCCCACAGTTGCAGAATCGGGTCCAGATCAGCCTCGTACATTTTTTAGATGTCCGTATGGCCCCCTGTCAGAATTGGCCTCCATGGGACAGGGCCTTTTCTCCGGGAACAAGCAGGAAGTCAGTCCTCACATATGGGTGACGTCGGCACTGACGGAGCCCTCGTGGAAGTATCTCCCCAGCTTTCAAAGAAAGCCTTTGGGAGATGCCACCACGCATGAGTGGTCCCCTTTCCGCCCAAGGGTGTCATCTTGCTCGGTTTCCTTTTTTCCGCGGAGCCCTTCAGATGTCATTCTGGCTTGTCCCCGGAAAAAGTTAATTTTTCTCTCCGAGTTTCATACTCACTCTAGTATTGCACCGGTACTTGGCGTTAAGTTCGGTCTCTTTTTGTAGTCTTTTTATTCCTTTCTTTTTCTAGTGTTTTTGTGCCTTTTTTTCTCCCACTGGCAGCCCGGAGAGTCTTCGACCTCGCAGAGGTACTTTTTTCCCCCCATGGTTACCAGTAGCTTTAAGAAGTGTGATCGGTGCTCTAAAATCATGTCTTTGACTGACACACACGACTGCTGTCTCAACTGCCTTGGGCCAGACCATGACCCAGAAGCCTGCAGTCTCTGCAAGAGGATGTCCAGTAAGACCCTCAAGAGCCGCCAGCAGCAGCACAGTAAGTTTTTCCCTGAGTCTGCGGTGCCGCTGAAGGCCAGGGCCTCATCTGAGGCCCCGACATCTCAGGCAGAACCCTCCGAACCCAAGACTCATCATGGGTCCTCAGAAAGGGGGTCTCCCTCAAGGGAAACCAGGAAGAAGAAGAAACCATCAAAGGCGGCGTCCTTGGACGGTTCCGACTGCCCGGGTGCTGCCCGGTCCTGCAGTCTGAGACATTCGACCGAGCCATCGGAGAAGGAGCAGCCTGCAAAGATCCCCTGGAAGGATCCAACCACGGACCAGCCTCAGTCCCCAGACACTATCCTCATCGAGGATTCCCCTTTAGGGGAGCCGGCGTTGGGCCCGCACCGAAGGCTACGGAGCCTTCTGGCCTGGAGTCCAGAATGGCGGCCATGGAGCGCAGTTTGTCTGCCTTCATGGACCAGCAGCAGGTGCTGTTGTCCGGCACGACTGATTCATCCACCCCGACCACTGGGCCCTCGATGTCCAAGATGTCCCCGGAGGCTGAGCTGATCCTTGAGGTCCTTCGGCCTTGAGTCGATCCTCAGCCAAGGTCACGATCTGAGTCCCACTTGATGAGACCGCAATCATCCCTGGCAAGTTTGTCGGGCACCGGCCACCACGTATCAGGGGCTCTGAAGCCCGCGGAACAGCCCTCCTACGAGTCTTTGATGGACTACTCCGAGTGGAAGATGGACGACAAGGAGTCCCCAGATATTCATCACCACTGCGACATCCCTTCTGACTCCCCCATCTCGGAGCCTCGGTCCCCTCCCGAGGATATGGGCTTCCTTGATTTTGTATTTCCGACCGAATCATAGGAGGACCCTCGGGTGGAAATCCTCCAATGTGAGGCTCCTCTGCGGGAATCACTCAGTGTCCATCCCTCCCATCCTGGAACGGCTGATGCTCCGAATGTGTGAGATGCTGGCCTCGGTGCCGGTGGTAAGCATACGGCTCAACTTGATGTATCGAGTCTGCCGGAGCCTGGGCTTCCAAAAGTCACAGCTGCCACATATCTCCATGATGGTGGAGTCAGCCATGTATCTGCTGAAGAGCCAGAAGACGCACTTCTCGGTGCCCCCCAGTAGGGAGGCTCGCACCCTGGACGTCCTCAGCAGAAAGTTCTACCAGGGCGCAATGCTCATCGGTCACATCCAGGCCTACCAGCTGTACATGGGCATGTACCTGAGGGACCTGGTGAAGGAACTCGCTGGGTTCTCAGCTGGTCTCTGTGAGGAACTCTTGTAGGGGTTCAAGAATCTGGCCAAAGCAGTCTGTGAATGCTCAAAATTCATGTCTCGAGTGGCCTATGATGGGTTTGAGTCGGCAACTCGAGTAGTGGCTGCAGGTATTGGTGCACATCGCCATGTTTGGCTACAGTCGTCCGACCTCGAACAGTGGGTTGAGGACAAATTGATCGATATCCCTTGCCAAAGAGAGAATCTGGAGACCAAGTTCATGACGAGGACCAGGCTCTCCAAAAAGACCGCTATCCCTCCTTGACAGCTCGGGTAAAAAGTCTTTTTACCCAAGGAAGGGAGCTGCTTGCTGAAACTGCCCACCTTATCAGGCCTCTCTGGCTCCCCAACAGGGTCAGCAGGCCAAGGGACATGGGTAGGGCCCGCATAAGCAGAAGGATCCAAAATCCCAGGCACCGGCTCAGGCCCAGCCAGTGGGGAGTTTTTGACTCCTTGAGCATAGCCTATCTACCCCAAGGAGGTCAGCAGCTCACAGGAAGACATCTGACCCTCTATGCCCAGAGTTGGGTTTCCATCACCACCGATTCCTGGGCACTTCGGGTAGTCAGGGAGGGTTACCACCTCCACCTGACTCAGACACCTCCCCCTTATTTCCCAGAAGAGCCCGTCGGGTCTCCCCTCCCCCGGGACCTTCTTCTGAAGGAGTTGGCAGGTCTTCGAGGACAAGCAGTGGAACCAGTGCCCCACCATCTCAAGGGCAAGGGGTTCTACTCCAGGTACTTCCTCATGCCAAAAAGAATAGGGGGCCTAAAGCCTATCCTTGACCTTTGCAACCTCAACAAATTCCTGGTGAGGGAGAAGTTCTCCAGGACCAAGCAGGAAGTCAGTCCTCACTTATGGGTGACGTCGGCGCCGACGGAGCCCTCGCGGAGCAATTTCCCCCAGCTTTCAAAGAAAGCCCTTGGGAATTGCAGCGCGCATGCGCGGTCCCCTTCCCGCCCAAGGGTGCCATCTTAGCCAGTCTTCTTTTTTCCGCGGAGCCCTACAGACGTACCCGTCGTGTCCCCGCGAAAAAGTTGATTTTCTTTAGAATTACTCTGTTTTTTCATTCGGTTCGACGCCGGTCTTTTTCCCGCCGGACTCGTGACGCCGGTCACGAGTCCTCTTCTTATTTTTCGGTTTTTCTGACTTAGTCAGTTTTCGTTTCGGTTTTTCCCTGGCAGCCCGGTCCTTTGACCTCGCCGGGGCCCTTTTTCCCCCGATGGCTGCCAGTGGTTTCAAGCGGTGTGGTCAGTGTGACCGAAATATGTCACTAACTGACACACACGACAATTGCCTCCGCTGCCTGGGCCCGGATCATGAAGAAATGATCTGTGGGCCTTGTGGCAAACTATCCTCCAAAGCGTTGAGAAGTCGGCGGCATCAGCGGGATAGAATCTTCGCTGACCCCAGCCGTACCCGGACCTCGTCGGAGGCCTCCGCGTCCAGGGGTTCCAGCTCGGACCGTCGCCGGAGTTCCTCCGACAGGGGTTCTCCCTCCGGGGACCATCGACGGAAGGTGAAACCCGCGAGGGCGGCGTCGGTGGACGCTCCTGGCTCCGCGAGGGCCAGGTCGCATAGCCCCGATAGCCGCCCCGGGTCCTTGGAGAAGGAGCACCTCACGAAGCGACCTCGCCTGGAGTCGGAGCTGCCTGCTCGGGTAAGTCCTGTGGTCCTTCTGGACTCGCCTCCGCGACAGCCGACGTCGGGCCCGACACCGTCGGGGCCCGAGTCGGGGGCTGCTGGGTCACCTGAGCTCGGACTCAGGTTGACGGCCTTGGAGAGCAGACTGTCTGCCTTCATGGACCAGCAGCGGGCACTGCTCGCTGGCTTCGCTGCCGCCGCTGCCCCGACCGCCGGGACGTCGACGTCGAAGTCGACCCCGGAGACCGAGCCGATCCTCGAGTCGATGCGAACTCGAGTCGATCCTCAGTCGAGGTCGCCCTCGGCCTCCCGTTCGGGACCGAGGTCGCCGACGCCGACTCCCTCGGCGTCGGGGCGGCAGGCGCCGCGCCCTGCCCGGGCCGACCCCACCGAGTCCTCGTCGGAGTCGGTCTGGGAGTCTGAAGAGGAAGAGTCGCCTGATTCTTTTCGGACTCGGTGTGTCCCCTCGGACTCACCTGAGTCCGAACCTCGGAAGCAGTCCCCCCCGGAGGATGCCCGGTTCTCGGACTTCGTCAGGGATATGGCCAAGGCTTTGGCCTTCCCTGCGGACCCCGAGGAGGAGCCTCGAGCCGAAGAGCTCGACGCCCTCCAGTATGACTCTCCCGCCAGGGAACACTTTACTGTACCGGTTCCTCCCATGCTGGAACGACTACTTTTCCGCATGTGGGAGAGTCCGGCCACCTCGCCGGTCCTGAGCAAGCGGGTCGATTCTATCTATCGAGTCCGCAAGAGCCCTGGCTTCCAGAAAGCACAGCTACCACACCATTCCATGGTAGTGGAATCGGCCATGCATCGTCTTAAGAGCCAGAAGATGCACTCCTCGGTGCCTCCTGGCAGGGAGGCCCGTAACCTGGATGGCCTTGGTAAGAAGTGTTTCCAGGGCTCTATGCTCGCCTGTCGTGTCCAGACCTACCAGCTATACATGGGCATGTATCTCCGAGACCTGGCTAAAGAGCTAGCCGGTTTCTCCGCTGGTTTGTCCGAGGAACCCTTGCGGAGATTCCTGGCCTTGTCCACTGGCATTCGGGAATGCTCAAAATTCATGTCCCGAGCAGCCTATGATGGCTTTGAAGCATCGGCTCGAGTGGCCGCAGCCGGCATCGGTGCCCGCCGACAGGCTTGGCTTCAGTCGTCTGACCTTGAGCCCTGGGTGCAGGACAAGTTGGTCGATGTCCCTTGCCGAGGCGACAACCTCTTTGGCAAGCCCATGGCTGATAAGGCTGCACAAATTGAGACAGAGACTCTCACCAGGACTAGGCTTTCTAGGAAGACCTCCGCCCCTTCCCAGAAAAAGAAGGGCTCGGGAAAGAAGTCCTTTTACCCGAGGAAGGCGACTGCCTACAAACAATACCCCCACTATCAGGCCCCTGCAGCTCCCCAACAGGGCCAGCAGGCCAAGGGACGGGGTAACGGGTCCCGTAGGCAGCAAGCCCCCAAGCCTGCACCACCAGCCCCTGCTTCGCAGGGTGGGGGTTTTTGACTCCTTAAGCATAGCCTCTCCCCCCCCCCGCTGGCTCCTCCCAGTACCGGAGGCCGGCTGGTTCACTTCGCCCACAGGTGGTCCAGCATCACCTCAGATACCTGGGTGCTTCAAGTCGTGCGAGAAGGCTATCTTCTCCACTTCCACCAGGTCCCTCCCTCCTATTTTCCGGGAGAACCTCCACGACCCCCTCTGCACAGGGAATTACTCCTTCAGGAGTTAGCAGGTCTTCTACGGGATCAGGCGGTGGAACCGGTGCCCTACCACCTGAAGGGTCAAGGCTTTTATTCCCGGTATTTTCTAATACCAAAAAGAACAGGAGGCCTCAGACTCATCCTGGACTTGCGCAACCTCAACAAGTTCCTCGTGCGGGAGAAGTTCAAAATGCTTACCCTTGGAATCCTTCTGCCCTACCTCCAGCAGGGAGATTGGCTATGCTCCTTGGATCTAAAGGATGCCTACACGCACATCCTCATCCACCCAAGCCACCGCCAATACCTAAGGTTTGTGGTGGCAGGAAATCATTACCAGTACAGAGTACTGCCCTTTGGCCTATCCTCCGCACCGCGAGTCTTCACAAAATGTCTCACGGTGGTGGCGGCCCATCTCCGGCTTCACGGCCTCTATGTCTTTCCGTACCTCGACGACTGGCTCATCAGAGCAGCGTCCGCTCTGGAGGTCACCAACGCCACGCGCCGCACGGTGACTCTTCTGCAGTACTTGGGCTTTGTTATAAACTTCGCAAAGTCCACTTTGCTCCCCTCACAGGATCTCGAGTTCATCGGCGCAAGGCTGCACACTCCTCAGGCACGAGCGTACCTACCGCTCGACAGGGCTCAACGGCTCATGGACCTAGCCGACCGTTTTCGCAGCCAGCCCCTGGTCTCCGCCAGGCGCTTCCTGAGACTACTCGGCCATATGGCTTCCACCGTCCATGTGACCCCCAATGCCCGCCTGAATATGCGGCCTGCTCAATGGTGTCTCCGCCGGCAGTGGCGACAAGCCACAGGCGGCCTAGCAGACCTAGTGCGCGTCTCCGAGCCGCTGATCTTGTCTCTCCGGTGGTGGCTCCAGCGGCCGAACCTGATATTCGGCATGCCTTTCCAGTCACCTCAGCCGGCCCGGGTGCTGACAACAGATGCATCCCTCCTGGGCTGGGGAGCGCATTGCCAAGGGGCACGTACTCAGGGCCTCTGGACCACGTGGGAGTCTGCTCAGCAGATCAACTTCCTGGAGCTCAGGGCGATCCGCCTGGCTCTCAAGGCCTTCTCCCACCTGACTTCTCACCAGTCCGTCCTTGTCCAGACGGACAATCAAGTTGCCATGTTCTACGTGAACAAGCAGGGGGGACGGGCTCCTTCCTCCTCTGTCGGGAGGCACAGAAGCTCTGCTCTTGGGCCGTCAGTCACGGCGTTCTCCTCAAGGCAGTTTATCTCCCAGGCCAAGAGAATCGCCTGGCGGACAAACTCAGCAGGATCCTCCAGCCGCACGAGTGGCGTCTGGATCCCTTGGTAGTTCAGAAGCTCTTTCTAAAGTGGGGCCTCCCCACGGTGGATCTCTTTGCCAGTCCTCACAACCGGCAACTTCCTCGCTTCTGCTCTCGTCAGCCACACCCCCTTCGGGTTGCGGCGGACGCTTTTCTACTCTCATGGTCGGGGAGCCTTCTGTATGCTTTCCCTCCCATCCCGCTAGTCTCTCGGACTCTCTTCAAGGTTCTCCGAGACAAAGCCTTCATGATCCTGGTGGCTCCTCGCTGGCCCAGACAGCCGTGGTTTCCACTCCTGCTGCAATTAGCGGTGGAGGATCCGTTCCCTCTGGGGTTTCAACCGGATCTCCTCACTCAGGATCAGGGGTCTCTGCTACACCCCAACCTCAGGTCTCTCAATCTGATGGCCTGGCTGCTGAAAGGGTAGTCCTTGCTCCCCTCCTCCTGCCGGCAGAGGTGGAAGAGGTCGTCCTAGCTTCTCGGCGACCTTCTACTCGAAAATGCTACGCCCTTAAATGGCGTCGCTTTTCCGTTTGGTGTACCCGACAGTCTCAGGATCCCTTCTCCTGCCCGGTGTCGGTGGTCTTGCAGTACTTGCTTTACCTCTCTAATCTGGGACTTAAGTCCAACTCCGTCAAAGTTCACCTCAGTGCTCTTTCAGCACATCATGTGCCGGTGGACGGCAGACCTCTCTCCAACGACCCTCTCATAGCGAGGTTTCTCCGAGGTCTCCTTCTACTTAAACCACCTCTGCGCCCACCAGCGCCTGACTGGGACCTGAATGTGGTTTTACAGCGGATCACCTGTCCGCCTTTTGAACCTATGGCTACCTGTTCTCTCCGTTTTCTTTCTTGGAAAACACTGTTCTTGATAGCCCTCACTTCCGCTAGACGCGTAAGTGAATTGCAGGCCCTCGTGTCTGATCCCCCTTACACTCGGTTCTACAAAAATAGGGTAGTCCTACGGACTCACCCAAAATTTCTTCCAAAAGTGGTCTCCCCTTTTCACATCAATCAGGAGGTGGTACTTCCAACCTTCTTTCCCAGACCACACTCCAGCCGAGCTGAAACGGTCCTCCATACCCTGGACTGTAGAAGGGCATTGAACTTCTACCTTGACCGTACGCGAGAGCACCGTAAAGCTGCTCAGCTTTTTGTGTCTTTTGACCCCAATAAATTGGGGCTCCCGGTCTCCAAGCGTACTCTGTCCATCTGGGTTGCGGACTGTATCTCTTGGGCTTATGGGGCAGCCGGACTCTCCTTGGAAGGTCGAGTCACGGCTCATTGCGTTCGGGCAAAGGCTACGTCAGTGGCTTACCTCCGCTCTGTTCCGCTGGCAGACATCTGCCGGGCCGCTACTTGGTCTTCGAGCCAGACTTTTGCGGTCCATTACTGTCTCGAGAGGGAGTCCCGCAGGGACAGTGCTTTCGGACAGGCAGTCCTCCGTAATCTCTTCGAGGTCTGAGCAACTCCTACCCTCCATCCCGGATGTGGGCTACCGGTGGGTAATAATTCAGCGAAGATTCTTTCCTTCTGTGCTGCTGAGCTAGAGGGAGCTCATTTTTGTGCTTAGGGTCTCCGGTAGCCTTGAGCTTGGGAGTCCCGTAAGTGAGGACTGACTTCCTGCTTGGTCCTGGAGAAAGCGTAGTTACTCACCTGTAACAGGTGTTCTCCAGGAGCAGCAGGAATCAGTCCTCACAACCCTCCCTCCTCCCCGTGGAGTTGCAATCATCTGCTTTAGTTTTTTGCAAATTTTTATGCTGTCTTTTTTAGCTATGTCATCTGACTGGCTAAGATGGCACCCTTGGGCGGGAAGGGGACCGCGCATGCGCGCTGCAATTCCCAAGGGCTTTCTTTGAAAGCTGGGGAAAATTGCTCCGCGAGGGCTCCGTCGGCGCCGACGTCACCCATAAGTGAGGACTGATTCCTGCTGCTCCTGGAGAACACCTGTTACAGGTGAGTAACTACGCTTTCTAGATGCTCTCCCTTGGAACATTGCTGCCATACCTCCAGCAGGGAGACTGGCTATGCTCCTTAGACCTCAAGGATGCTTATAACCCACATCCTCATCCACCTCAACCTCAGGCAGTACCTGCGGTTCATAGTGGGGGGCAGGCATTTTCAGTACAGGATGCTCCCTTTCGGCCTAGCCTCTGCCCCAAGAGTTTTTGCGAAATGCTTGGTGCTCGTGGCTGCCTTCCTCCGGCTCCAGGGGGTCTTCGTCTTTCCCTACCTGGACGACTGGCTCATAAAGGGAGGCACGGCCTCAGAGGTACAGCAGGCCATCTTTCACACCATCCAAGTTCTGCAGCACTTGGACTTCGTCATAAACTTCCCCAAGTCTCACCTCCTCCCAACACAGTGTCTGGAGTTCATTGGGGCAAAGATCAACACTCTCCAGTCGAAGGCTTTCTTGCCCAGGGACCAGGCCACTTGTCTCAGGACGTACAGCACCATCCCTCGGTGCCCACTCATCTTCTTCTGTGGCTCCTCGGGCACATGGCCTCCACAGTCCACATCACCCCCGATGCTCACCTCCACATGAAGGCGGCGCAGTGGTGTCTCCGACACCAGTGTTCCCAGGCCATGGGCCTCCTACGAGACAGAGTTTCTGTGATCTGCCAATTGGCAGACTCTCTGGTCTGGTGGCAGTCTCTCCAGCATCTCGAGGCGGGCATGCCTTTTCAGGCCCCGAGCCCCTCAAGGGTCCTCACCACGGACGCCTCCCTGCTCAGCTTGTGAGCCCACTGTGGAGATCTCCGCACTCAGGGCGACTGGTCTCCAAGCGAGAGCACCCAGCAGATCAACCTCCTGGAGCTCCGAGCCATACATCTAGCCCTGAGGGTCTTCTGTTCACCACCTGTGTCACCAGCCGGTGCTGGTTCAGACGGACAACCAGGTGGTGATATTCTACGTGAACAAACAATGGGGCACGGGGTCTCGTAACCTTTGTAAGGAGACACTGGTCTTCAGCTCGTACGCAATCTGACAGAATATCCTCCTGCGGGCAGTGTATCTGCCAGGCCAGGACAACTTGCTGGCCGACAGGCTTAGCAGAGTCTCCATCCGCATGAGTGGCAGCTGGACCCTAGAGTAGCTAGTCTGCTTTTCTGGATCTGGAACCCGTGATGGACCTGTTTGCCAGCCCGGACAACTTTCAGTTGCCCTGCTTCTGCTCCTATTAGAAAATTATTATTTATTTTATTTTATTTTTTTTTTAATTTATATTCTCTTATATACCGCGCTATTCTGCATCAGTGCGGTTTACATTGAACAAACTGAAATTACATGGGAATTAAATGGGAATTAAATGGGAAAACACTCCACTCTAACTTACATCAAAATTACTGAATGCCAGTGATGAGCCTTAAAATATACCAATCCCATATGTAGTCTCAGACCTGTGTCGCGCTCATGCTCCACTGTAGTGGAAAACTAGTAGCGCTTCAATTGCATCAATGACTACTGGGAAGACTTATTTTTATATAAATGCTTTTTTTTTTTTTTTGTGTAAATAAAGGCTTTTCTACTTTGTCACTGGTATTCATCCACCGTGGTATTCTAAACGCTATTCAACTTTTCCAAACACTGGCTTATCTCTATCCATGTGAGCTTGATAAGTCATCAGAAGACAATGAGAGACGCGGGCAGCAGTTCGTAATCCTCCTGAAGAAACTCCGTCAAGGAGTGAAACGCTCAGAGAGGTACCAGAGGAGGCGTAGAGATCTGCCAAGAGCATTCTGAGAGAATAACTTTGAGAAGATAAGTTAAAGTCTGTTAATGTTTAAAGAGAGATTTGCTAAGAAAATTCTGAGAGAACAACTTTGAGAGGATAAGCCAGCGTTTGAAAACGTTTAATGAGATTTGCTATGAGATTTCTGAGAGACCAACTATGAGAATTTAGAGAAAAGCTCAGCGACTTATCAAGCTCACATGGATAGAGATAAGCCAGTGTTTGGAAAAGTTGAATAGGTCTGAGACTACATATGGGATTGGTATATTTTAAGGCTCATCACTGGCATTCAGTAATTTTGATGTAAGTTAGAGTGGAGTGTTTTCCCATTTTCTAATAATAGTTCTATACTCTGAGTAGACCAATTAAAGTTCTGCTTCTGCTCCTGGCAGGCCCACCCCTCCAGGGTGGCAGCAGATGCATTCCTGGTCTCATGGTCAGAAGGCCTCATGTACGCCTTCCCTCCTACACCGCTGATTGCCAAGATCTTGTTCAGGACCCTCCACAACAGGGCCTTGCTCATCCTGATAGATCCTCAGTTTTGTGCGCCAAGCATGGGGCTGACCCTTTCTCCGCCCAGTGGCACTGGTGTTACAGTACCTTCTCCACCTATCTCAATCTGGGCTCCAGTCTTACTCTGTCCGAGAGCACCTTAGTGCCCTGGCAGCGCACCACCATCCGGTGGATGGCAAGCCCCTCTCATTTTCTTCAGGGTCTGCTCTTATCGAAGCCCCCGGTTCACTCTCCGGCAGCCAAAAGGGACCTCAGTGTAGTGTTGGGGCAGCTCACACGCCCACCCTTTGAGCCTCTGGCTACCTTCCACCTTCGCTACCTCTCTTCGAAGGTGATTTTTCTGGTTGCACTCACCTTCGCTCGCAGAGCTTTCGAGTCGCAATCTGTTTGCCTGCGCATTCCACTCAGGCACAAGCATAACTCTTTGGCAGAGCATTGCTCGGTCACCCCCTCAGACATTTGTCGGGCAGCACCAGGACATCACTTTTCACTGTTGTCAAGTACTATCACTTGGATGTCCATGCTCAGACAGACATTACCTTTAGCTCAGAGGCTTAAAAGCTACCATGTCATCTTCCTGCCCAGTGGAGTCGTAACTTTGGTGTGTCCCACTTGTCTGATCTAGTCTAGCAGGATGATATGGAAGGTGACATTTTATTTACCAGATACTATAATGTTCCTTCCTTAAGCCCTGCTTGACCAGTCCAGGACCTGCCCATGGAACCTGTTTTGGTCTGCTCTACTCTCAGTGGTTGGATCTGTGAGCTCATGTCATTCTGATAGGCCTTCTATTGAAGTTGGTCCTGTTGTTATGGTTTCTGTTCTGTTGAACCTTATTATCTTCACTATGGTTATGTGAGGTTAGAGATTCCTGACCATGTGCTTGCTGGATTATGCCCCTAGGGACACAGGCTGTTAATGGCACAATGATGTCATAAGAAGGCTCTGGAACTTTATCTCCACATATGCTTGTAAGAGAACACAACTCACTAGTCTGGACTGGTCTAGCAGGACTCAAGGAAATAACATTATCTGGTAAGTAGAAAGTCATCTTCATTCATAAGAGTTGCTCATGAACTATAAACTAACCGAGGAGACTGAGGGCACTGCTGCACATGGGAAGAGCCAGACATGCTCAGAACTTTACATTAGTTATGAAGCCTGGGAGAGCTATTCCAGCCCAGTGCTATCAGATGGCATTACCACGTGTTCCTGCTGACTATGGAGAACACATTTTACAGTTAAGCAACCTTGCTGTTCTTCCCTTTCCACCAGGATACTCAAAGCATAGTACAGCATGATCAATTGCATCATCAAAATACAATACAATGGTAAAACAATAATAAAAATACAAAAACACAAACAAAATATAAATAAAGCATAACAAAAAAGTCACTAATGCAGTAGTTGCATTATTAACAGCTTGAGTAGAAAATTGTAGTTGCTGTGTTAGTCCACTTTGATATGTGTAAATTAAAGTCCGCAAACAAGTTATAAGTGATACATTTTTATTGGACTAACAATATAGTTTTGACAACTTTTTGAGAGTTATACTGTTCATCAGAAGTATAAAAACATAATACTGTTACACTGGGTTTAAATAGTACAGACTCATCTAGGTTCTGTCATTAAATTCTAATTTAATGATAGGTGCAGACCATCTAAGATCAGACAAGGCCTGTGTGATGTAAATTGCTTTGATATTTAATGGCATATGAGACAGCCCAGAGCCTAGATATGTTTGTACTGTTTAAATCCAGTGTAACAGCATTCTGTTTTCATAGTCCTGATGAAGAGAGTATAACTCTTGAAAGCTTGTCAAAAACATATTAATTTAGTCCAAAAAAAATCTCACCTACAACTTGTTTATTGACCTTCATTTGCACATTGCAAACAGCTTAAATAAATCCAATAGGACAGAGTCTGAGAACAAGTAATAAAAGCATAAGAAAAACATAGAACTGAGTCAATAAAGGTTCATAGACTAGTTGTTTTAGAATTTTAACTTTAATTTTATTTCATTACCATTAAACTTCTCTTTGTAATGCATTCTTATTTATTTATTTGGTGTTTCTTTTATACCGCCCCTTCCTGTGATCAAGGGCGGTTTACAGTAAAACAGCAATAATACATATAACACATCTTAACAGTTTGTGACTCTAACGGAAGTCAGCACAATGTACATAGAATTAAGAACAATAACTATTTATAATCAGAGAGAATCTGTTAAGTTTCTACATAATGGGTGATTCTTCTGGGAGGGTTAGTTTTGTAATGGCTTGTAGGAGGAGTCATTCACTCCATTTTCTGAATGTTTGCAATTCTTTGGTGGAGCGTAGGGGGTCTGGGAGGGCATTCCATAATATGGAAGCAGCGAATTAAAAGGCACGGTTGGTAGTGACTTGCTTTGACTTTCAAAAGGTGAGTGGAATTGCTAGTGTGTTCTGCAAATGTTCTCTCCTAGATCTGGTATTTGTGGGGTGGGAGATTAATGTCGAGAGGTAAGATGGAGCAATTTTATTTGCAGTCTTAAATGTAGTCATAAGCATTTTATATTTGATTCTGCTTTAAATTGGTAACCAGTGTAGGTCAACATAGAAACACAGATACAGAAATATGATGACAGAAAAAGACCACATGGCCTATCTAGTCTGTCCTTCCATATCAACAACTACAACAGTCCCCTTTTTTACCTTTTGAGATCCTCTGTGTTTGTCCGATGCTTTTTTGAATTCAGTTACTGTCCTCATCTCTGCCACCTCCGCTGGGAGACTATTCCACGGATCCACTACTCTTTCCATAAAGAAATATTTCCGCATATCACTCCTGAATCTATCTCCCTTCACCCTCATCCCATGTCCCCTCGTAGCAGAACTTGCTTTCAATTACAATATTGGCGTTATGTCGTCGGACAGATGCGCTTTATATATAATCCTGGCAGTGACATTTTGTGCAGTTTGCAGTTGGTTCAGATACGTTTTTGGAATACCGTATAGGAAGCTATTGCAAAAATCGAAATGGGGTGTGATGAGTGCATGTTCTATAGATCTGAAGTCGTGAGTATCAAGAAAGGGCCTGAAGTGCTGTAATGTTCTTATTTGAAGTATATAATTTTAGTTAATTTGTTTATGTGGGATGCTAGGGATAAAGTTTGATCTAATAAGACACCGAGATACCTAACTTCTTTTTTTAACTGGGAGGCTAGTATTATTTATTTTGAGGGAGGGTGAAATTTAAATTTCGTGAGATGAATAGCACTTCAGTTTTTCTGAAATTAATGAACAGTAACAGTAAAGTTAGCCAGGTTTGCGCTTCAGTGACACAGGATCCAATTAAGTGTTGGGCTGTGACTAGATTATCCATGGGGAGATATAACATAATATCATCCGCATATATGTGGTAATTTACTTTGAATTTCTTGAATATCGTACAAATGGGTTGTAAATATAGATTAAATAGAAGGGCTGATAGGGCAGAGCCCTGTAGTATTCCTTGCTCCTGTATGAAAATATTAGAGGTTTCATGTCCTAGAAGAACTTGTTGTGTACGGTTTGAGATATATGATTGAAACCATTGGAGAGTTGTACCTGTGATTCCAATATGTGTCAACCTGGTAAGTAATATGTCATGGTTAACATTATCAAAGGCAGAACTTATATTAAGAAAGATGAGCATGAATGAGTGTTTTGTGTCCTCTATCCCACGTATTAGGGTGTCAAAGAGAACTAGTAGAAGGGATTCAACACCGTGAAAAGGACGGAATCCAAATTGCTGATTATTGAGGGGACAATTGAGGTCTATAAAGTCCTGCAATTGGTTTTGGACAGTTTTCTCAATTATTTTGGCTACAAATGGTATACTGGCAATAGACCTGTATGATGTGGGGTCAGATCTGTGAAAGGATTTGTTCTTTAGAATTGGACGAGTCATGGAATGTTTGAGTTCATTCGGCATGGTGCCTTGATGAAGGGATTGATTGACTATTTGTCGGAGGTGTGGTGCAACCTTCTGACTTTGTTGCCTTAATCCACGAAACAGGACAGGGATCGAGCGGGGATGTTGTAGTGTTGATTCTGGAGCTGTTTTTGATCTATGCTGCTGAAAGTGTGCCATGTGTTTATTTATTTATTTATTTATTTACATTCTCTTATATACCGCGCTATTCTGCATCAGTGCGGTTTACATTGAACAAACTGAAATTACATTGAACAGGGTATTATAACTTGGAGATAACTATTTTACAGGGAACATGGGCAATGGAGGGTTAAGTGGCTTGCCCAAGACCACAAGGAGCACCTGTGGGACTAGAAACCCAAGTCCTTCCGGCCCAAGGTTGCTGTCCTCTAGTGGGAATTGAACCCCCGACCTTCCGGCCTGAAGTACCTTGCCCCAACCACTAGGCTACTCCTCCACCCCATGGCCAAAGCCTTGGCCTTCCCCCGCGGATCCCGAGGAGGAGCCTCGAGCCGAGGAGCTTGAGGCCCTCCAGTATGACTCTCCACCTAAGGAGGCCTTTACTGTACCAGTTCCTATGATGCTGGAACGGCTGCTCTTCCGCATGTGGGAGGCACCGGCCTCGGCGCCGTTTCTCAGCAAACGGGTCGATTCCATCTATCGAGTCCGTAAGAGCCCTGGGTTCCAGAAGGCACAGCTACCACACCACTCCATGGTTGTGGAATCGGCCATGCATTGTCTGAAGAGTCAGAAGATGCATTCCTCGGTGCCCCCCGGCAGGGAGGCCCGGAACCTGGATGCCCTCGGTAGAAAGTGCTTCCAGGGCTCTATGCTGGCTTGCTGTGTCCAGACTTACCAGCTGTACATGGGCATGTACCTCCGGGACCTGGCAAAAGAGATTGCCGGGTTCTCTGCTGGCCTCTCCGAGGAACCTTTGCAGAGGTTCAAAGCTTTGTCATCGGGGATTCGAGAGTGCTCGGAGTTTATATCTCGAGCAGCCTATGATGGCTTCGAGGCTTCGTACCGAGTAGCAGCGGCCGGCATCGGTGCATGCCGTTAGGCCTGGCTACAGTCATCGGACCTCGAGCCATGGGTCCAGGACAAGTTGGTTGATGTCCCTTGCCGGGATTTGAACCTCTTTGCAAACCCATGGCTGAAAAGGCTGCAGAAATCGAGACTGAGACTCTCACCAGGACAAGTCTGTCCAGGAAGACTTCTGCCCCTTCTCAGAAGAAGAAGGGCTCGGGGGAAAAGCCCTTTTACCCGAGGAAGGCTTCTGCCTACAAATCCTACCCTCAATTCCAGGCCTCTACAGCTTCCCTACAGGGTCAGCAGGCCAAGGGGCAGGGACATGGGCCCCGTAGGCAGAAAACCCCCAAGCCACCAGCTCTGGCTTCTGCACAGCAGGGAGCGGGGTTTTGACTCCCACTGCATAGCCTCTCCCCCACAGCTGGCTCCACTCAGCACAGGAGGCCGGCTGACACTGTATGCCCACAGATGGTCAGCTATAACAGGGGATACCTGGGTACTGAGCATAGTCCAAAAGGGCTACTTGCTCCACTTCAACCAGTTACCTCCCTCCTATTTTCCAGGGGAGCCTCCAAGACTTCCTCTGTACAGGAACCTCCTCCTTCAGGAGTTGGCAAGTCTTCTACAGGAGCAGGCGGTGGAACCGGTGCCTCACCACCTGATAGGACAAGGCTTCTATTCCAGGTATTTTCTGGTACCAAAAAGGAAAGGAGGCCTCAGGCCCATCCTAGACTTGTGAAATCTCAACAAGTTCCTGGAGAGGGAAAGTTCAAGATGCTTACCCTTGGAATACTGCTGCCTTACCTCCAGCAGGGAGATTGGCTATGCTCCTTAGACCTAAAGGATGCTTATACTCACATCCTCATTCATCCAGACCACAAACAATATCTCAGATTTGTAGTGGGAGGAAATCATTTTCAGTACAGAGTACTTCCATTTGGCCTGACCTCCGCACCCAGGGTTTTCACCAAATGCCTGGCGGTGGTGGCGGCCTATCTCAGAAACCAGGGCATCTTTGTCTTTCCATACCTGGACGACTGGGTCATCAGGGGTCATTCTCCGCAGGAGACCAGACAAGCCACTCTTCGCACTGTCTCTCTTCTCCAGCACCTGGGCTTCGTCATAAACTTTGCAAAGTCCACTTTGCTCCCCTCACAGGACGTAGAGTTCATAGGGGCAAGGTTGGATACCTTGCAAGCAATGGCTTATTTGCCCGAGGACAGGGCCCACAGACTGAAGGCTCTGGCCCAGCAGTTTCGCAGTTGGTCTCTGGTCTCTGCTAGACATTTCCTGAGGCTTTTGGGCCACATGGCTTCCATGGTCCATGTAACTCCAAATGCCTGTCTGCATATGTGGCCTGCTCAATGGTGCCTCAGAGCTCAGTGGCTGCAGGCCACAGGAGACTTAAGAGACAAAGTAAGAGTGTCCAAGTTCTAGCGACCTCCCTGCAGTGGTGGCTGCATCTCCCGAACCTGGTCAAAGGGGTGCCTTTCCAGGCACCGCCACACACACAGGTGCTGACAACCGATGCTTCTCTTCAGGGTTGGGGTGCACACTGCCAGGGGGCATGCACTCAGGGCCTCTGGTCCCCTTGGGAGGTCACACAGCAAATCAGTCTGTTGGAGTTGCGAGCTATTCGCTTGGCTCTACAGACTTTCTCTCATGTCCTCTCTCACCAGTCTGTCTTGATTCAGACAGACAACCAAGTAGCAATGTTCTATGTGAACAAACAAGGAGGCACAGGATCCAGGCTTCTATGTCAGGAAGCACAGGCCCTGTGCGCCTTGGCAGTCAAGCAGGGCATGTTTCTCAAGGCAATTTATCTACCTGGCCAAGAAAATTACCTGGCAGACAGGTTGAGCAGGATTCTTCAGCCTCACGAATGGCATTTGAATCCCCTAGTGGTCCAGCAGATCTTCCTAAAATGGGGTCTTCCAACTATCGATCTCTTTGCCAGTCCTCTGAACCGTCAGCTACCCAGGTTCTGCTCCAGACAACCGCATCCTCTGCGAATAGCAGCGGATGCCTTCCTAATATCTTGGTCTACGGGCCTACTGTATGTGTTTCTCCCAATGCCTCTAGTGGCCCGAACCCTATTCAAGGTTCTTCGAGACAAGGCTTCGCTGATCCTGGTAGCCCCCAGATGGCCGAGGCAGCTGTGGTTTCCACTCCTTCTGCAATTGGCGGTGGACACTCCACTCCCTCTGGGGATGCAACCCGATCTCCTGTCTCAGGATCAGGGATCTCTCCTGCACCCCAACCTCCAGTCCCTCAATCTGCTGGCCTGGCTGCTGAAAGGATAGTTCTAGCCCCCTTACTTCTACCTAGGGAAGTGGAGGAGGTGGTTCTGGCCTCTAGGAGACAATCCACCCGGAAATCTTATTCTCTCAAGTGGCGAAGGTTCTCCACCTGGTGTGCTCAGCGCTAAGAGGATCCTTTTTCGTGCCTGGTGCCAGTGGTGCTGCAGTATCTGCTTCACCTGTTGGACCTAGGTCTTAAATCCAACTCTGTTCGGGTCCACCTCAGTGCTCTGTCAGCGCACCACTTGCCGGTGGAGGGCCAGTCTCTGTCGGTCCACCCCTTAGTGGCCCGCTTCCTCAGAGGTCTACTTTTGCTTAAGCCTCCGATTTGTCCACCAGCCCCTGAGTGGGATTTGAATGTGGTCTTGCAACAACATACCTCCCTTAGGTTTTAGTTGCCTACAATCTTGTTCATTGTAATTATTTTATGTATATAGTTCACCCCTGTTATCCAAGTTTATACTCCAGTTATCCAAGTTTGTACTCCTGTTCAATGCAACAAGCTGTTTGGTTTTACACAGGACATCTTGTTATAATGTAAACCGTGCTGATACCGAATAGTGCGGTATATAAGAAATTGTAATAAATAAATAAAATAAATAAATAAATAACTTGCTCGCCCACCGTTTGAGCCGATGGCTACCTGTCATTTACGCTTCCTTTCCTGGAAGGCATTGTTCTTGGTAGCTCTTACCTCGGCCAGGCGTGTGAGTGAACTACAGGCTCTGGTTTCTGATAGACCGTACACGCGGTTCTATAGGAACAGGGTGGTCTTACGGACTCATCGTAAGTTTCTTCCAAAGGTTGTCTCCTCTTTCCACCTCAGTCAGGAGGTGGTTCTTCCGACCTTCTTTCCCAGGCCGCATGCCAGCCGGGCTGATATAGTCCTGCATACCCTGGACTGTAGTAGGGCGTTGTCCTTTTACATTGACCGTATGCAGGGGCATCGAAGGGCTGTTCAGCTCTTCGTATCTTTTGACCCTAATAAGCTGGGGTTACCTGTCTCCAAGCGTACATTGTCCATTTGGGTAGCAGATTGTATCACCTGGGCATACAGGGCAGCTGGCCTCTCCTTGCAGGGTCGAGTCCCGGCCACCGTGTCAGGGCGAAGGCCGCGTCAGTAGCCCACCTTCGCTCTGTTCTGTTGGTGGACATCTGCCGGGCCGCTACCTGGTCTTCAAGCCAGACTTTTGCGGCCCACTACTGCCTCGAGAGGGAGTCCTGCAGGGACAGTGCTTTCGGACAGGCGGTACTCCGTAATCTTTTTGAGGTTTAGACAACTCCTATCCTCCGGCCCTTGTGTTGGGCTACTGTACAGGGGAGTTCTCAGAAGATTCTTTCATGGATGCTGAGGCTCTAGAGGGAGCTATTTTTCAGCTTTGGGTTCCCGGTAGCCTGAAGCTGGGGAGTCCCATATGTGAGGACTGACTTCCTGCTTGGTCCTGGAGAAAGAGTAGTTACTCACCTGTAACAGGTGTTCTCCAGGAGCAGCAGGAATCAGTCCTCACGACCCTCCCTCCCCCCCTTGGAGTTGCAGTCATATGATTCATTTTGTTATTTTTGCTGTCTTTTAGCTATGTCATCAGATTGAGCAAGATGGCACCCTTGGGCAGGAAGGGGACCGTGCATGTGCGCTGCATTCCAAAAGGCTTTATTTGAAAGCTGGGGAAATGCTCCGCACGAGGGCTCCATCGGCGCCGACGTCACCCATATGTGAGGACTGATTCCTGCTGCTCCTGGAGAACACCTGTTACAGGTGAGTAACTACTCTTTATGTGTTGTGATGGCTGCTTCATGAATAGAGGTGTACCAGTTGTGAAGGAAGGAATTTAGGTCAGTTTGGATAGAGTTTAACTTAGGAAGAATATCATTTAGGAAATCTTCCTTATTGAATTGTTGAATCGTCTTGTGGGTGGCTTTGTGTTTAGGGTGTGTGTTGATAGTATGTTGAAGCTAACTATATAATGATCTGACCAAGGAACTTGTTTCAGGTGAGGCGCTGAATGGAGGGCTAGAGATGTTAGAGGGAGGAATGCAAGATCTAAAGTATTTCCTTTTATATGAGTGGGTGAATTTATGATCTGTGAGTAACCCAGGTCTGCCATAGCGTCAATGAATGAGGCAGCATGATGTGTGTTGAGAGAGAAGGCAGATTGAAGTCACCCAAAATGATGAATGGTTTCTTCAGAGGGGCAAAGCATGCAGATTCCAATACTGAAGCCAGATTCTCATGGTCAGGAGAGGGAGGTCTGTATAGTAAGCATAAGACAAAGTTTTTATTTTCTTTTTTCAGGATGTCTATTCCTTCTATGTTGGAGGCTGTGCTTAGGTTTGTTTTATGTTTTTGTTTACTGATTATAAGGACTCCTTCTCCTCTTTGTTTACCCCTATGGCAGTTAAAAATGTCATATCCATCAATTTTGAGATGATTTAGCAAAATGTTATCTGATTCTGAAAGCCATGTTTCTGTTGCACATAGGAAGTCTGGGAGATCATCTTTGATGAGATCTGTGATAACGGATTTTATTTCTGATGGATCTTGCGTTAATCATCATTAGTTTAAAAGGATAGGGTTTAATTGATTGATGTAAAGTTTGGCTATTGGATGTTATCTTAATGTATATTAGTCTACTGTAAGTTCTATGCTTATTCGTGTGATGAATGTTTTTATGTAAGTGACTGGGTTCATGTCTGGAGCGTGTTGAAATGATGGGTATATAGTAAGAGGGTGGTTTGCATCAAATTGTTGAGTGTAGGCATTTAATTGATAGCAGAGTAATCGTGTGAGCAGCATGATAAAGGCAAACAAGGTCTTGTACTCCATGTTAGGAGAATTGTCTTGGACAGGAGTGAGGCCAGCCAATTTTGTCAGGTACTGGACATTGAGAACGAGGTAAGAGGAGAGGATTGAGTGATGGATATATTAAATTCTATAAGGCATGTAAGTGAAGAGAGGTGGAGATTGCTAACCGAACGGGTTCTGTTGAGGGGGAGGGGAAATGCAGAGTGCATTCTTACTGTATTATAATTAATTGTGTATGCTAAGTGGAGTTCTATTAGAAGCAGACAACAGCAGGCAAGTAAATAAATAAATGACATGGTAATTACATACAAATAAAAACCTTCCTATAGACTTGGGATCAAGTGAATAAATAGAAATCTATAAGTAGTAGGAAAATCAAAAAATGTTCAGTATTTAAAAACGGCAAGAATGAATAATTCTCCACGTACTCACAATAAATAAAATGAAGCAAAGGGCAATAAGAACAATCAGTATATAGAAAACATCACAGATCAAGCAATTTAAACTTTCTTCCATTATTTACAAGGCGAAGAAAAAAAGAATTAAAAATTTGATGATGAATCAGTCAACAGCATTTTGGTAGTTTACGAAATCCATTAAAACTGGATAAAAGAGAATTCTAATTAAAAGTATGATCAAAACGTGATTGTTTAAACAAAGCTCCTAAAGGTCAGATTGCCTCCTATTGGCTGAATCTCATACAAAATTTAATTCCATAGTCTAGGATCATATCCCCTTTTTTAATGTTCATCCTTGACCAATGGAGTTCCATGCAGAACGATTACTTCAATTGTCTGTACCCTCCAAAGAGAATGCATGCTTGATGCCTTAATGCATTGTATAGTCTTATTGCAAATTATAGCATTTAGTAACAAATACCAGCCTAGAGAAATGCTGCAAAAGGTTTTACAAGATCCAGCTTTGTAAAGTGATAGCTTATAAAGAGTCCTAGCCTTAGAAAGAAAAGAATAGGCAGCTAAGTGCTAAATGATAATGGAAGTGCTGATCATGCTGTGAGTGGCAGAGCCTTCTCAGGATGGGGTGGAAGGCATTGCTTTCTATCACATCTGCACATCCAGTCACCGGGAAACAATCAACCCGTACGACACTGTCACTGAACCGCAGCATCCAGTCGCAAAGAATAGTCATCACTCAGGCTTCTGTTAATAGTCTAGTTCCCATAAACAAGGCAAAAAAGGGAAGGACCTGTCTACTTTTTTCTTTCAACACTGTGGTCATCTGAAAGATTATTAAGGAATAGCCTTCCTGTTGACTGCATTTCACTTTCCTATCCATCCTTTTAAAGTTTGGCCTGGTTAGTGTGCCTGATGTTTTAGGAGGGCATGGGAGGCTGTTGTTGCTTTTGATGGGATTACTTGTTTTGGATCTCTTGGCCCCTTTGGGAAATGCACAAGAGAAAGAAGGGGATTAAAGGATTATCCACTGTCCTTGCTGTATGTCACACTTTGAGAAGCTTTAGAATTAATTGCAATGTAGCAGTTCTGAGAAATCTTCATTAAAAAGGGTTGAAATGTGCATTAGAAAAGAGTCACGACCTCTTTGCAGATGTCACTGACATAAAGGCCAGGGTTAATGGGTTTATCTTCCCCTTAATGAAAGATGAGCCTTAATTATTAAGATTAAACAGAAACAAAATGTTAATTTGATGTGTTTTTTTTCTAGTGATGGTTACATAGTTGTAAGTTCAGTAAAATTTTACTGAATTTTTCTTTGTCAGTTTTATGCTTTCATATCTTTATTCTAGATCCAGTCAGGTAAAGCTCCAGTATTTGAGATCAACAGGAATGTATGCAAGAGAGATGCTATCCTGCTAATCTTATGTAAAACCCATTAAGAATATGAAAGTATAAGATATGCCATACTGGGCTAGACCAAATGTCCATCAAGCCCAGTATCCTTTTTCCAACAGTGGCCATTCCAGATCACAAGTCCCTGTTAGGTTCTCAAAGGGTAGACAGATTCCATGCTGCTTATCCCAGGGGTTAAGCAGTGGATTTCCCCAATCCATTTTAATAATGGTTTATGGATTTTTCCTCCAGGAACCTGTCCAAACCTCTTTTAAACCCAGCTACACTAACAACTTTTACCACATCCTCCGACAACAAATTGCAGAGTCTCCCAATTTCTCAAGGACCTCTTGCAATTTTTCTCAATCCTCTTGCAGTTTAACAACATTGAATAATTTGTGTCATCTGCAAATGTAATCATTGCATTCGTTGTTCCCATTCCCAGGTAGTTTATAAATATGTTAAAAAAGTAGCAGGCCAAGTACAGATCCCTGGGATATTCCACTATTCACCTTTCTCCTTTGAGAAAATTATCCATTTAGCCCTGCTCTCTGTTTGTTATCTTTTACCCAGTTCGCAGTTCACAATAGTAAACTGCCTTCTATTCCATGACTTTTAATTTCTTCAAGAATCTTTCATGAAGGGTCTTGTCAAAGGCTTTCTTAAAATCCAAATGCACTATATCAAGCAGCTCACCTTTATCTACCTGTTTAATCACACCTTCAAAAAATATAGTGTAGACTTTCCATGGCTAAATCCATATGGACTTTGTTCCATTAAACCATGATTATCTGTATGTTCATTAATTTTGTTCTTTATAATGGTTTGTACCATTTTAGCTGGTACTGATGTGAGACTTATTGATCTGTATTTTCCTAGATGACCCCTGTATCCCTCTTTAAAAGTTGGCATTAAGTTTGCCAATCTCCAGTCTTCAGATACTACAGATAAGTTTAAAGATAGTTTACAGATTATTAATAGCAGGTCTGCAATCTTATTTTTGAGTTCTTTCAGCATCCTGGGATGTATATTGTCTGGTCCAGGTGATTTGATACTCTTTAGTTTATCAAATTGCTGTATTACATCTTCCATGTTATTGAGATTTGTTTCAGTTCCTCCGCTATATCATCTTTAAATATCATTTCTGTAATGGGTAACTACCCTTTGTCGTCTTCAGTAAAGACTGAAGCAAAGAATTCATTCAGTCTGCTATGGCCTTGTCCTCTCTTAGTACCTCATTTATCCCTCTATCATCTAACTGTCCAACTGACTCTCTTGCAGGTTTTTTGCTATAAATGTACAGTACGTGAAAACATTTTTACTATGAGTTTTTCTTTCCACAGTAAACTTCTTTTCAGATTCTCTCTATGTCTGCCTTATCAGTGCCTTGCATCTAGCTTGCAGTGTTATGTTTCTTGTTTAGTCATTTGGTTCCTTTTTCCATTTTCTGAAAGAAGTATTTTTTGGCTCTAACAGCCTCTCTGATCAAATCTTTAAACCATTCAGGCAGTCTTTTGATTTTCCTTCCACCTTTCTCAAAGTGTGTAATACATCTGGTCTGGGCTTCCAAGATAGTATTTAGAAACAACACCCAGATTTGATGTAAACCTTTAAACTTTTTAGCTGTTCTTTTTATTTTTTTTCTTAACCAATTTCCTCATTTTATCATTCATTTCCGTCCATAGAGATTCTACAGTGTATTTGGTTTCCTGCAAAAATTTTATCCTGTTGAGATTCAATGTCATCTTTAGCATATAACACAATACCTCCACCAATTTGATCTACCTTATCGTTGTGATATACTTTGTACCCAGGTTTCACAGTCTCCCGTTAGTTCACCTCTTTCCTCCAAGTCTCTGAGATGCCAATTATATCTAATCTTTCATTCAGTGTTATATATTTTAACTCTCCCATCTTATTTTTTAGACTTCTAGAATTTACACGCAAGCATTTCAAAGTTTGTTTTTTGCTCATATTAACAGTCTGGCTAGAGATAATTTGGAATCTTTCAACTCGCTCTGATTTTACTTAAAGGCCCTTGGGTTATTTTTACCTTTATTGGAACCTCTCCATTTGGATGCCCTAACTTCCCTGTTTATCTAGTAACCTTCAAAGATACATCATTCCGATCCATGTGCTCTTGTGCGACTGTCAGCTTTCCCCTGTTTTCTAGTTTAAAAGCTTCTCTATCTCCTTTTTAAAGGTTAATGCCAGCATCCTGGTTCCATACTTGTTAAGGTAGAGCCTGTCCTTTCAGAAAGGCTCCCCCCTTCCCCAGAATATTGCCCAGTTCCTAATAAATAAAAAGCTCTCTTTCTTACACCATTGTCTCATCCCCGCATTGACACTCCGGAGCTCTGCCTGCCTCTTCTGTCCTGCACAAGGAACGGGAAGAATTTTTGAGAATGCTACCCTAGAAGTTCTGGGTTTTCACTTTCTATCTAAAAGCCTACATTTAGCTTCCAGAACCTCCCTTTCTTATGTCATTGGTACCAACATGTATCAAGACTGCAGGCTCCTACCTAGCCTTATCTATGTGGCGTGTGAGGTCCACTACCTTCGCACCAGACAGGCATGCTACCAGGCGATCCACCAGCCACCCAGCTATCTACATGCCTAATGATTGAATCGTCAACTATAACGGCCATCTTAATGCATCCCTCATGGGCACATGGCCTTATAGACATGTCCTCAGTACAAGAGAGTATTATATCACTTGGAGGACAGGTCCTAGCTATAGGATCACTTCCTGCCACTGCAAGGTGATGCTCTCTTTCCATGTGACTTCTCCATGGCAGCAGAAAGGCTGCCAGACTGGAGGTGGAACATCTCTATTATATCCCTGTAGGTCTCGTCTATATACCTCTCTTTCTGCCTCAGCTGCCCCAAGTCTGCTACTCTAGTCTCCAGAGATCGGACTCATTCCCTGAGAGCAAAGAGCTCTTTGCACCTAGTGCACACATAAGACTTCTCACCAACTGGGAGAAAATCATGCATGTAACTCTCAGCGTAAAAGACTGGATAGCCCCCATTTCTCTGCTGGACTGTTGTCTGCATCATAAGATTTAAAGATTTTTTTAATTCTATTTGAAGTTGTTCAGTAGTTTAAAGTTGCTAGGGGAATAGGGATACTTGAACTAATACAATTATACCTAATAAATATAAGCGAGTTTTAGTTTTCACCTCAAGGTGAACAGCAAGGACTCGATTAATCTACTCCCAAGGCCTAATAACTTGCTTATAAAGATAACACAGGTACACTAAAAAAAAATTTTTTTTAACTGCCTCTAATGTTTCGATTGATTTTTACGTTTTTTGGTGCGCTGAATCCAAATCTGGTAACCAATTTGCTCCATCACGTACAGATTTTTTGCTACATTGGGTTAGCAGTTTGAGGTGAACGTTTCAGATTGAGTGCGATCGAGATAAAAGTTGAACGAACACAGACAAAACAGGGGGAAAACAGACAGAGGGAAGACAAGACAAGACACGGCTGGGATGGAACAAACAACCTACGGCAGCCTCAGGGAGGTGGATCAGGAAGAGGATCAAAAGCTTGTTGGAACAGAGAGGTTTTGAGTAAAGCTTTAAACTGGGAATAAGAGGGTTCCAACCGGAGAAATGGAGGCAGTGCATTCCACAACCGGGGACCAAGAAAGAAAACAGCTGAGTGGCGAGTTTTTTCAAGATGTGCTTGGGATGGGGAGGGTAAGGACAAGCGATTAGCATGGAGGGAGCGAAGTTGGCGATACGGGGTATGAAGAGAAATGAGATCAGCCAGGTACAGAGGATTGTTAGTATTAATGGCACGATGAGTTAGAATGAGGATTTTGTAGTGGATACGAAAACGGAGGGGCAACCAATACAAACGAAAAAGGATGGGAGTGACGTGATCGAAGTGGTGAGCAAAATTGATAAGGCGAGCTGCAGTATTTTGGATAAACTGAAGGCTTTGGAGTTGATAATTGGGGAGATTGGCCAAAAGAATGTTGCAATAATCGAGTCTGCTGGTAATCAAAGCTAGAACAAGGGTAACCAGGGAACCAAAAGGGAGAAGAGAACGGACAGCCCTGAGTTGACGGAGGATAGCAAATGAACGCCTAGTAAGGGAGGAGATGTGGCCATGGAAGGAAAGTGAGGGATCAAGGATTACGCCCAAATAACAGAAGGAAGAAACGAGAGGAGCGGAGTTGGAATCAATCATGGGGCAATGGAAGGACACGGGCCGCTCAGGGACACCCACATAGCTGTAGACTTTGAAGGGTTTAAGCGTAGAAAATGCTGAGAAAGCCAAGAGGCTACATGGGAGAGGCAGAGGTTGAATTGGGAGATATCTAAGAAGAGTGGAGAAGTATGGAAAAGAAGAATGATGTCATCCGCATAAATATACGAAGACACTGGGTACTGCTGGATTAAAAGGGGTAAGGGGGCGAGGAAGATGTTGAACAACAGAGGGGACAGAACAGAACCCTCGGGGACACCACAAGTGAGGGGAAGAGAGGAAGAGGATTTGCCATTCACGGAGACAGAAAAGGAACGAGCTGTGAGAAAGGAGCGAAACCATTGGAGAACCGTGCCACGTAACCCCACATCAGAGAGATGAGAGAGGAGGGTCTGGTGGTCAATCAGATCAAACGCCGCAGACAGATCAAGGGAAACCAAAAGAGTGACATCACCACGGTCGTGGGCGACATGTAATTCATTTAATACTGCCAGAAGAACAGTCTCGGTACTGTGGCCTTGCCGGAAACTGGCTTGACGGGGGTGAAGAGTATTAGTGGACTCGACGTGGGAGGATAACTGGTCAAACACAAAGCGTTCCAAAAGCTTGGCCAGGAAGGGGAGGTTCGAAACAGGACGCCAGTGGGACAGAACGGAAGGATCGAGGGAAGGTTGCTTCAGGAGAGGATGGACAACAGCTGACTTCCATGGGGAGGGAAAAAGACCAGAAGATAAACTGGTGTTGATGATGGTAGTAATAACAGGAATCAGCTATAGGGAAGGCTCAGACAGCCAGCGAGATGGGATCGGGTCCAAGGTGCAGGTGGTCTTCCGGGATTTAGACAGCATCTGAAGGAGTTCTGCGGGGAGAACGAAGTGGAAAGAAGACCAGGTATGGGCAAGGGCCCGGTTAGGCTGGGAAGAAGAGGGCAGAGACACAAGGTCGGCAGCAGGCAGCTCACAGGGGGAAACAGGAGACAATGGAGAGGGCGGAGGAGGATTCGAAAATGAAGAATGTAAATTAAGAATTTTGTCGGAAAAGAAAGTGGCCAGCGAGTGGGGATCTGGAGCCCCCATTGCTGAGGTACGGTGAGAGCTGGTAGAAGAAAGCCTACGCAAGATTTTGAAAAGCTGGCGAGAGGAATTTGCTGCTTCAGAAATCTCAGCAACATAGAAAGCACGTTTGGCAGACTGGACAGCCGAACGATAATCAGCGTAAAGCTGCTTGAAGCGAAGGTGCAGATCTGGGGAAGGTTGACGGGACCAACGGCGCTGCACTTGTCGGAGCTGAGTCCGTTGAAGACGTAAGGCTGGATGAAACCAGGAGGAGTGGCCTGAAGTAGGAGATCTAATAAACGGACGAAGTGGCGCTAGACCATCCAGAGCATCGGTGAAAAGGGAGTTCCAAAGGGGGAAGCCTGACTGTCAGGTGAGCGCAGAGCAAAATCCAAGGGGAAAATAGAGGAGGCAGGGGGAAAAGCACTAAGGGTGTCAGGAGTTAGGTGGCGGCGAAGAAGAGGGGGAGAAGAAGATGCTAAAGGAGGAACAGTCTCAGGAGAAGAATAGGAGACCGAGAAGAAGACACAAAAGTGGTCAGACCAAGGGATGCCCAGTATGGTGGGGGGGGGGGAGATCTCTGCTAGTAACGTAGAAGAAGACAGAACTAAATCCAAAGTGTGGCCTGCGGTATGAGTAGGACCAATGACATGTTGTTGGAGAGAAATATCATACAAGTGATTCAAAAAGGCACCTTCATCATTAGACATACCTTTGGTTCCGCTTCAAGTCAGAGCATTACCAGTACAGAGTGCTCCCCTTCTGACTCTCTTCGGCTGCAAGGACTTTCACAAAGTGTCTGGCAGTTATCATGGCATACCTACACAGACAGGGCCGGTATATTTACCCTTACCTAGACGACTGGCTTATCTCAAATCCCTATAAGAATAAATTTGTCAGCTCAATAACTTACCCTGAGTTCAGTGATCTATTTTAATTGCTACAAGAAAGCCTATTAGCTAGATGCAACGAGGTCTCAGATTTTCATGAGGCGTTTAATCAGCCAGACTTGCTGGAGTGAAAAGTGCCTTCTGCAACATCAACGACCTCAATTAACTATGCATCCGCATGGCTTTTTTAAATTTTCTAAATTTAACTTACTATAAAAATATATATATAGAGACTTATTTTTAACTTCTGAAATGATTTTCTATTTATAGTATCTCATGTCATCAAACAGTTACTACCCTATATTTAGGATTTAGCGCATGTCTCCATAGTTCAGCAACATCAACAAAATTCATAGTCCTCCAATCAGCAAATTTTTATAAAGAGACTGCGCTTATCTGTTGTCATTGGTGAGAAACTCGTGAGGATATCCAGTAGAAGAAATTCCAAAGGTGTTCCTAATTCCAAAGGATGTTCCCGACGTCTAACCGTGAAGCGCTCACTCGTTTCACTCTTCGTTTCTTCAGGGGAATCGTGCTTCCAACATCTACCCTCTTTTTGTAACTGCACGGACTAAAACAGATTATACCATTCATACTAGCTTCCACATACTGAACTCTCATATATTTGTGATAATACTCTATCAAGAACTGTAAGAAACCATTTGTTACCTTTATTCATTCAGCTAACGCTTAAATTTTTCTGTAGTGCCCAAAAGACGCCGCGCATGTGGGCTATTTCTTTCCCTCGGTTAAATAGAGAACAATGGGAGGTGCTTACATCACTTTTCTTTAAAGGGGCTCACAACCCTAATTCAATGACACAAATGCCAATCAACCTGCGCATTTAACCCTTTAGGTGAAACTGTGGGCAGGGAAAATATCCAACGTTGTTCTCGATAAAGGAGTTGTTGCTCTCTTGTGCGACCCTTCATCCCGCTCAAAACTTGTTCAATGCTAAAACACCGGAGCTCTAAAAAACGATGTTGAAATTGAAGACAATGTTCAACCATCGGTGCCTCTCTTCGCCGGCATTTTAATCTGCTGCGGTGTTCTTGCATATGTATTTGTAATGAACGAGTGGTTTTTCCCACATATAGTAATTGGCAAGGACAGAATATCCCATACACCACATAAGCAGACTTAAATTACATTTAAAAGCGTATTTTAGTAGAAACCCGTTGACTATAACATCTATGGTGCAAACAAATAGGATTCCTCTACCATTAAAATTCAGCTGGTGTCCACCTGAACCCTTGCCTCCGGCATTGCAAATATTTAAAGAATTGGTTTTAAGTGATGTTACACAGTTGTCCACAACACGACATAAAAAAGTAAGTTATTCGTTATCATGAGCAGAAAATGAAATTTTAAAAAATCTTAAAGCTCGTACTGACATTGTCATTCGACGAGCCGACAAGGGGGGTGGTACAGTGGTTATGGATAGATGTGATTACTTTGAAGAGGCTTATCGCCAATTATCGGATGTTACAGTTTATGAGAGAGTGATTGAAGATCCACAGAGTCGTCTACAAAAATGTGTTTCTGATTTGACAACAGAAGCGATACGTGAAAAATTAATTTCGGAGAAGGAGTATAGATTTTTGAATCCACCAAATCCTGTAATGTCTAAGTTTTATCTAGTCCCAAAAGTACACAAACGGCTCACTCACCCTCCTGGTCGACCAATAGTGGCCACAAAAGGTTCAGTATTGGAGCCGTTATCAATTTATTTACTCTTTTCTCCGTCCTTTAATGCCTAAGATGATTTCCTATGTACGTGATTCAACACATTTTTTGCAACTGTTGTCTCATCATGCTGGGTTGACGAAAATTCCGGATATTAAATTGGTGACATTGGATGTTACCTCACTGTATACCAGCATTCCTCAACAGTCAGCCAATAGAATAGTTATGAAGGCATTGCAGGGTAGAGGAGATTTACCGATGATGTTGCAGAATTTTTTGGGAAAATTGACAGATTTAATCCTATATGAAAATTATTTTGGTTTTGATGGTAACATCTATCACCAACTATCCGGGGTAGCGATGGGCGCGACCTGTGCCCCTTCTATCGCAAACCTTTATATGGAAGAGTTTGAGTATCAATGGATTTTTACGGAGCCCCCTAACCCCCATATTAGATTATGGCGGCGTTATATAGATGACGTCTTTATGTTTTGGGAGGGCCAAGAACTAGAATTGATAGCCTTTACAACATGGCTAAATGAGAGGGATCAGAATATAACCTTCACTTATGAATGGGACACAGTTCGTATTACGTATTTGGATGTTTTAGTGATCAAAGGAGAAGGGGTTTGGAATACGTCGGTCTTTTGTAAGCCTACAGATCGTAATTCCCTTTTACATTATTCTAGTGCGCATCCAATTAATCTCAAAAAAGGTCTTCCATTTTCACAATTTCTGCGCTATCGACGTAATTGCTCTGAAACTTCAGAATACACCGAACAAGCAAAGAGCTCTAAAAAGAAAAGAAAAAAAAAAAGAAAATTTCGGGATTGGGGTTATCCACGGTCTGTTATATCTCAGGCATATAAACATGCTCTGTATAACCATCGGGAAACCTTACTTACAGACTCACCACATAGAATTTAATATAGATGATACATGTATTAATTTGATAACGACTTATTCTCCTCTGAGTTATAAAATACAAGGTATTTTGAAACGCCATGGTAATGTGTTACAGCATATTAAAGGATTGGAAGACAAACGCATTCGATGTGTCTGGAAAAGGCAACGAAATCTCAAAGAAATACTCAGTCCCACCAAATTACGATTACCTATGCCCAGAAGTATTTCATGTGACCAAGGTCACTATAAATGTGCTGGGTGTAATATTTGCCCGGTTACATTAGAAGCATCTTCATTTTCCTATGAAGGTAAAAATTATAGGTTAACAAGTTCCACTACTTGTCAGTCTGTTTATGTGGTGTATGGGATATTCTGTCCTTGCCAATTACTATATGTGGGAAAAACCACTCGTTCATTACAAATACGTATGCAAGAACACCGCAGCAGATTAAAATGCTGGCGAAGAGAGGCACCGATGGTTGAACATTGTCTTCAATTTCAACATCGTTTTTTAGAGCTCCGGTGTTTTAGCATTGAACAAGTTTTGAGCGGGATGAAGGGTCGCACAAGAGAGCAACAACTCCTTTATCGAGAACAACGTTGGATATTTTCCCTGCCCACAGTTTCACCTAAAGGGTTAAATGCGCAGGTTGATTGGCATTTGTGTCATTGAATTGGGGTTGTGAGCCCCTTTAAAGAAAAGTGATGTAAGCACCTCCCATTGTTCTCTATTTAACCGAGGGAAAGAAATAGCCCACATGCGCGGCGTCTTTTGGGCACTACAGAAAAATTTAAGCGTTAGCTGAATGAATAAAGGTAACAAATGGTTTCTTACAGTTCTTGATAGAGTATTATCACAAATATATGAGAGTTCAGTATGTGGAAGCTAGTATGAATGGTATAATCTGTTTTAGTCCGTGCAGTTACAAAAAGAGGGTAGATGTTGGAAGCACGATTCCCCTGAAGAAACGAAGAGTGAAACGAGTGAGCGCTTCACGGTTAGACGTCGGGAACATCCTTTGGAATTAGGAACACCTTTGGAATTTCTTCTACTGGATATCCTCACGAGTTTCTCACCAATGACAACAGATAAGCGCAGTCTCTTTATAAAAATTTGCTGATTGGAGGACTATGAATTTTGTTGATGTTGCTGGACTATGGAGACATGCGCTAAATCCTAAATATAGGGTAGTAACTGTTTGATGACATGAGATACTATAAATAGAAAATCATTTCAGAAGTTAAAAATAAGTCTCTATATATATATTTTTATAGTAAGTTAAATTTAGAAAATTTAGAAAAGCCATGCGGATGCATAGTTAATTGAGGTCGTTGATGTTGCAGAAGGCACTTTTCACTCCAGCAAGTCTGGCTGATTAAATGCCTCATGAAAATCTGAGACCTCGTTGCATCTAGCTAATAGGCTTTCTTGTAGCAATTAAAATAGATCACTGAACTCAGGGTAAGTTATTGAGCTGACAAACAAATTTATTCTTATATGGCTATATAAGCTCAATGAAGTGACTATATACGATTTTTTATCTCAAATCCCGACAAGGTCTCGACTCAAGTGTCCATCCACGCAACAGTCTTGCTCCTACAGCAACTCGGCTTCATGATCAACTTCCAGACGTCCGCATGCGAACCTCGTCAGATTTTGGATCTCATCGGAGCTTGCTTAGACACAGTTGCAGTGCGAGCTTACCTTCCTCCAAACAGAATAGCCACCCTCCAACAGCTGACTGACTTCTCCGCAGGACTCAGCATGCACTATCCTACGCTTGTTGGGATACATGGCAGTTGCAGTGCGAGCTTACCTTCCTCCAAACAGAATAGCCACCCTCCACTCAGCTGCTGACTTCTCCGCAAGACTCAGCATGCACTATCCTACGCTTGTTGGGATACATGGCAGCCTCAGTGCACGTGATTCTGTTCGCACGGCTTCACATGTGTCCTCTCCACTGGCACTTCAAGCTCAACTGGAATCAACATACTCAATCTCTTCGATGCCAGGTTCCTCTCTCTGGACCCAAGCATCGAGCCCCTTCGGTGGTGGATGCTCCCATCCAGCCTCACGGTGGGAGATCCTTTTCTATAGCTGCCGCATCATCTTACTCTAACTACAGATGCCTCCTACATGGGCTGGGGTGCTCATCTACTACATCTCATGACTCAGGATCATTGTTCCAACAAAGAGTTTCTCTGCACATCAACCTGCTGGAGATGCATGCAGTTTACTATGCCCTTCAGGCACCCTTGGATCCGCAACGTCTCTCCTTGTGCAAACCGACAATCGAGCCACCATGTTCTACATCAACAAGCAGGACAGTTCCAGTTCCCTCTGGCTCTGCCGTGAAGCCCTCTACCTATGGCTCTATACCCAATCCATCAGATTCTTTCTCACTGCAATCTACTATCCCGTTCAGAACCATCAAGTGGACTCCCTCAGTCAGTGCCTCGATCCCCACAAGTGAACCCCACGGTTCTCTTCCCCATATTTCAGGACTGAGGAATGCCCCAAGTGGATCTCTTTGCATCAGACGACAATGCCAAGTGTCTTCTCTTCTGTTCCCTTCATCCCAGCTCAGGCAGATGGGCAGCGGATGCCTTCTCCTCTCTTGGGTGAATCGCCTCTTCTATGCTTTTCCACCATTCCCACTCATCCCTCGGACATTGCTGAAACTATGTGCAGACAGAGCGACACTAATCCTCATTGCCCCTCGATGGCCCAGACAGATGTGGTACCTGCATGTCCTTGCAGTGGCTCAGCACAATCCCTGGCCTCTACCACTTCATCCCTTCCTCCTGATGCAGCAGGGTCATCTTCTCCATCCCAACTTAACATCCCTGGCTCTAGCCGCTTGGAAATTGATGGGCTAGTTGATCCTGCTCATTCCATGCCAGCTGATGTCCAAGCTATATTTCAGGCATCCCGACGCCCTTCAACACAGTCGGATGTTGTTGTTCTTTGTAAACCGCGCTGATCATAAATAGTGCGGTATATAAGAATTGTAAATAAATAAATAAATAAATGGACTCGTTTCTCTCACTGAGCTTTGTCACGGGGTTTGGATCCTATCACATGCCCTTTCAGATATTTTCTCACTTATCTATGTCACCTATTTGACTCTGGACTGCAGACTTTGTCGGTTAGTTTCCATCTCTCCGCCATTGCTGCTTCCTGTTGTCATGAGGATGGCAAGCCGATTTCCATGTATCCTCTTGTGTCTTGCTTCATGAAGGGCCTCATGAACACTAAGTCTCCTGGAGCCCTCTGCTCCAGCATGGGATCTCAATGTAATGCGCTCAGCACTCATGAAAGCCCTTTTTGAGCCCCTGTGGTCTGCTTCATTAAAACATCTTACTTGGAAAACTATTTTTCTCATCACTATCACCTTGGCCAGAAGTGCCAGCGAGCTCCACGCTCTCGTACATTATCCTCCATACACGCAATTCCTTCATGATAAGGTACTGCTACATACCCATCCTAAGTTTCTTTCAAAGATTGTCTCCATTTTTCACCTCAGCTAATCCATAGTGCTTCCTGTGTTCTTCCCAGCGGCACAGTCAGAGTCACCTGAACAAGCACTACTCATTGGATTGCAGACGAGCTTTGCTATACTATCTCCAAGCTACCAAACAGCTTCGTCAGTCTTCTCAACTGTTTGTCACCTTTAAACGTAACAACCCAGACAAATCTGCATCCACTGTAAACAATCCATCTCATCCTGGATCGCAGACTGTATCTCTTTCTGTTATATTCAGGCTAGTCTCACCCCTCCCTGTCGGAGGAGTGCCTTCATGCTACCTCCACTGCCTTCATGCTACTGCGGCTCCAATTGCTAATTTGGCTGCAATTCCTCCTCAAGATATCTGCAAAGCTGCTACATGATCAAATGTTCATACTTTCACAAAGCACTACAGCTTCAGTCACTGACCTTGCCAGTCTGGCAGCATCCCTGTTGCCATGGAGGAGAGAGGTCACGTGACAGGAGAGAATCACCCTGGTGTGGCAGGAAGTGATCCTGTAACTAGGACCTGTCCTCCAGGTGATGTAAACCCCTCTCGCACCGAGGAGGTTTCTCCAGGGCCAAGTGCCCATGCGGGAAGGGTTAGGACAGCAGTTATAGTTGGTGATTCGATCATTAGGCATGTAGATAGCTGGGTGGCTGGTGGACGTGAGGATCGCCTGGTAACATGCCTGCCTGGTGCGAAGGTAGCGGACCTCACACGCCACCTAGATAAGGTCTTAGATAGTGCTGGGGAGGAGTCTGCTGTCTTGGTACATGTTGGTACCAATGACATAGGAAAATGTGGTAGGGAGGTTCTGGAAGCTAAATTTAGGCTTTTAGGTAGGAAGTTGAAATCCAGAACTTCCAGGGTAGCGTTCTCCGAAATGCTTCCCGTTCCACGCGCAGGACCCAATAGGCAGGCAGAGCTCCGGAGTCTCAATGCGTGGATGAGACAATGGTGCAGAGATGAGGGGTTCGGATTTGTTAGGAACTGGGGAACATTCTGGGGAAAGGAGGGGCTCTTCCGAAGGGATGGGCTTCACCTTAACCGGGATGGAACCAGGCTGCTGGCATTAACCTTTAAAAAGGAGATAGAGCAGCTTTTAAACTAGATAATAGGGGAAAGCCGACAGTCGCCCAAGAGCGCATGGTTCGGAAGAATGTATCCTTGAAGGATACTACAAAAAGCAGAGAGGTTCCAAAAAAGAGTAAAGTAGCCCAAATGCCCTCGAGTATGGAGCAGACAGAACTTAAAGATCCCAAATTACCCATGTCTACCAATAGCCAAATTAATATGAATAAAATACAGTCTCTAAAATGCTTGTATGCAAATGCTAGAAGTCTACAAAACAAGATGGGAGAGTTAGAATATATAGCACTAAACGAGAGGTTAGATATGATTGGAATATCAGAGACATGGTGGAAGGAGGACAACCAGTGGGACACTGTGATACCTGGGTACAAACTATATCGAAATGATAGAGCTGATCAAATTGGTGGAGGGGTTGCGCTCTATGTTAGAGAGGGCATTGAGTCAGAAAGGATTAAAGTTTTGCAAGAAACAAAATTTGCTGTAGAATCTCTATGGATTGAAATTCCATGTAAAAAGGGGAAGGCGATGGCAGTGGGGGTGTACTATCGTCCGCCTGGCCAGAATGAACAAATGGATGATGAAATGCTCAAAGAAATCAAGGAAGCTAGCAAAAGTTACAGTGCAGTAATAATAATGGGTGATTTCAATTACCCCGGCATCGACTGGGTCAGTGTCACAACAGGACATGCTAGGGAGATAAAGTTCCTAGATGAAATAAATGACTGCTTCTTGGAGCAGCTGGTTCATGAACCGACCAGAGGGGAAGCAATATTAGACCTAGTCCTTAGTGGAACACCAGATGTAGTGCAAGAGATAAGGGTGTTGGGGCCACTTGGCAATAGTGATCATAGCATGATCGCCTTTGATTTAATTAGTGGAGGAGGGATAGTAAGGAAATCCACAGTACTACCCTTTAACTTTCGAAAGGGAGACTATGATAGAATGAGGAAAACAGTTAAGAAAAAACTAAAAGGAGCAGTTGCAAAGGTTAAAGACGTACATCAAGCTTGGGTGTTGTTGAAAAATACTATCTTGGAAGCCCAGACCAGCTGTATTCCACGCTTTAAGAAAAGTGGAAGGAAGTCCAAAAAATTGCCAGCATGGTTTAAAGCTGAGGTCAGAGAGGCTGTTGTTGCCAAAAAAGCATCTTTCAAGAAATGGAAAAAAGAGCCAAATGATGAAACCTGGAAACAGCACAAGCACTGGCAAGTCAAATGCAAGGCATTGATAAGGCAGGCAAAGAGAGAATTTGAGAAGAAGCTTGCTGCGGAAGCAAAAACGCGAAATAAAGACCTTTTCAAGTACATTCGTAGCAAAAAACCCGTGAGAGAGTCAGTTGGTCCATTAGATGATAAAGGGGTTAAAGGAGCACTAAGAGGCGACAAGGCGATAGCGGAGAGACTGAATGAATTCTTTGCTTCGGTCTTTACTGAGGAAGATGTAGGGATGTTACCCACGACTGAAGTGGTATTTAAAGGTGTGGAAGAATTGAAGGAAATATCGATACATCGGGAAGATGTCCTACAACTATTAGATAAACTGAAGAGTAGCAAATCACCTGGGCCGGATGGTATACATCCAAGGGTGTTGAAAGAACTGAAATTTGAGATTGCAGACCTGCTATCAGTAATCTGTGAACTATCATTAAAATCATCTCTAATACCTGAGGATTGGAGGATCGCCAATGTAACACCAATTTTTAAAAAGGGTTCGAGGGGTGATCCGGGAAACTACAGACCGGTGAGCCTGACATCAGTACCGGGAAAAATGGTAGAAACCATCATAAAGAATAAAATTACTCAGCATATAGATAGTCATGACCTAATGGGAGACAGCCAACATGGCTTTAGACAAGGAAGATCTTGTCTTACTAATCTGTTATGTTTTTTTGAAGGAGTGAATAAACAGGTGGACAAAGGTGAGTCGGTTGATATTGTGTATCTGGACTTTCAGAAAGCCTTTGACAAGGTCCCTCATGAGAGACTTTTGGCAAAACTAAAGAGTCATGGGATAGGAGGCAGTGTACTACTGTGGATCAGGAACTGGTTAAAAGATAGAAAGCAGAGGGTAGGGCTAAATGGCCAATTTTCCCAATGGAGAAAGGTGAATAGTGGTGTACCCCAGGGATCTGTGCTGGGTCCGCTGCTTTTTGACATATTCATAAATGACCTGGAAAGTGGAATAACGAGTGAGGTTATCAAATTTGCTGATGACACAAAACTATTTAAAGTTGTTAAAACCCAGGAGGATTGTGGAAAATTGCAAGAGGATCTTGATAAATTGGAAGACTGGGCATCAAAATGGCAGATGAAATTTAATGTGGAGAAGTGCAAGGTTATGCACCTAGGGAAGAACAACCCAAACTATGGTTACACGATGCAAGGTTCCACATTAGGAACCACCACCCAAGAAAAAGATTTAGGCGTCCTTGTGGATACCATGTTAAAACCCTCGGCCCAGTGTGCAGCGGCGGCCAAGAGAGCAAATAGAATGCTAGGTATGATAAGGAAAGGAATGGAAAATAAAACAAAAGATATTATAATGCCTCTATATCGTTCCATGGTGAGACCGCACCTTGAATATTGTGTGCAATTCTGGTCGCCATATCTTAAAAAGGATATAGCAATTTTAGAAAAGGTTCAGAGAAGAGCCACCAAAATGGTAAAGGGGATGGAAGGCTACTCCTATGAAGAAAGGCTAAAAAGGTTGGGGCTCTTTAACCTGGAAAAGAGACGGCTGAGGGGAGATATGATAGAAGTCTATAAATTAATGAACGGAGTGGAACGGGTAAACGTAGATCGATTGTTTACCTTATCAGAATATAGAAAGACTAGGGGACATGCAATGAAGCTACAGGGTAAACTATTTAAGACTAATAAAAGAAAATATTTTTTCACTCAACGTGTAATCAAACTCTGGAATTTGTTACCGGAGGATGTAGTAAAGGCTGTTAGTGTAGCTGGGTTTAAAAAAGGTTTGGACAAGTTCCTGGAGGAAAGGTCCATAAACCATTATTAAGAAGGGACCCAGGATATCAATGCTTGAACCAATACAAGCATTGTGGAACCTGTGTCCCTTGGGGAAACTGCTAGGTACGTATGACCTAGATTGGCCACTGTTGGAAACAGAATACTGGGCTTGATGGACCTTGGTCTGACCCAGTATGGCATATCTTATGTTCTTATGTTCTTATGCCTTCGGCCAGGCTGTTCTGCCAAACCTCTTTGCCTAAGTCTCCGCCTCCCTGTTTTTCAACCGGGCCATACATATTACTGGACTGTCAAGTGGCTCTCAGCTCTTGACTCATTCAGACTGAGCCTGCATCCCCCTGCTTGTATCCGGAGAAAGCATAGTTGCTTACCTGTAATGGGGGTTCTCCGTATACAGCAGGGGTATGCAGCCACACTCACCCACCCACCATCCCCTCACAAAGAACCAACAACTTACTCACTCAATCTTGCCACTGCTCAACGTATCTCCCCCATGACTACTGAATGCAGTTTGCAACATCTGACAGGAAGCAGCTGCCTCACTAATTCTGCTCCTTTTTCATCATTCATCATCTCTGTTTTTGGTGTCTGCTCTCAGTGTTTTTAACGCTGCGCTTGTCTGCTTCGATATTGATTGAGGGGACTCAGAGCGGGACAGCAAGGCGGGAAGTGGTGTGCATGCTCAGAGAAGTCCAAAGGATTTCTTTGAGCTCAGGGAGAGCCGAGCACACAGGTGCTGTCAGCAGACAGCACCTAGAGTGTGGCTGCATACCACTGCTGTATACGGAGAACCCTCGTTACAGGTAAGCAACTATGCTTTCTTTGGATACTCCACCTTTTTGTATATTTGCAGTATAACATTGTATTGTAATGTATGTATTGTTGTTCCCTGTGCTATGTAGTCTCACTTCCAACCACTCTGATGTAATGATAAGGTGGTGCATGTCCTCCCTGCCTTTGTATGACCTTTGTAGTATGTTGTGAACTGCTTTGATTGAAGGAAAAAGCGGTATACAAAACATGTCAAACAAATAAATAAATAAATATCACAAATTCGCTCTGTATATCTGTTTTTTTGTCTTGCGCTAAGGTTGCAGAAGTGGTTCAGGGTGTCAGTCCTGGGTTACTGACTATGGCATGTGGCTCCTTCAGACGTGGAAAGCTCACTTGTGGAGATGTAGATGTTCTGATTACCCACCCTGATGGAAAATCTCATCAAGGCATTTTTGGCAAAGTAATAGATGGCCTCAAACAACGAGGTATGTGTATCATAATCAAACCTGCAGAGTTTCCAAGAGTGTGAGGGTGATCTACAGGTACAATATAACTAGAACTGACCTATTGTTTAGAGCTAAAAACTTTGTAAACAGCCAGAAAGAAACTAATTTGGAACCTTGTAAGTTTAGTTAACACATTTCAGCTTATTTTACAAGAAGAAAACAACTTCTTTTCTTTATCTAGACAGAAGAAAATGCATAGCAGGTTCTCCGTCTCAGGAAGCATATTGAAGGCAGATGCTGGTAAATTATTTGTCATGGATCCATTTTTAGGTGTATTTTGCTGTAGTGATAGTGCCTATTGGAGAGGTTTGGTCTATCTGTCTGCCTGTCCATCTGTCCATCCAGGTTTGCGCATGTGCAAACTTATGCATAAAGCAGAAGTGATACAGCTTGAAAGGAGTATGCCATAGGGAACCCAGACCTACTGCACAGGGACAGAAAGTATACCAATATAAAGCTTGGATGAATGTGCCAGCAGGGGCAAACTCCCAAAAGCACAATAAAAATTGCCAGTCTACTTCAGAGAGAAAGTAAAAGGAAGCTTGGGGGAGGGAGAAAGAAAAGGGAATTAGTGCAGTGGGGAAGGGAGAAAGAAGGAGTGGGAGTTAGTGAAAGAGGGAAAGAGAATGGGGCATTGTACAAGGGAGAGGGGAAGAGGTGTGAGAACACCCCAAAATATATTTCTCCACACCTCTACACTCTGGCAATTTTGGCATCTTCATACCCCATCATACAACTCGAACCCCCAAAGAATATAACACCCCAAAAATCCCTCAGATTGCAACCCCAGAAGACTCTCTTCGACGACCGCACACAACTTCCCAACATCTCTCACAACCTACACATCTGCCAACCTACACATCTGCCAAACAGCACAGTTAGTTGTAATAGACACGCCTGTGGCCTGCATACCATTGTACACATATATGGTTAATTTCAGCACCAGTCACAATGGCGCGCATTAGCAGTAAATTTGAAAGATTTGAAATCATGCTCCACGTACCATGGCTTAGGAGTAAGAGTCATTATAATCATGTATGCTTGTTGACTTTTTTATTATATATTTGAAAAGAGATCTGAATACTGATGGAGAAGAAAACTTGAACTCATCAAATCCACACCACTACAACCAGTCAGCAGGGAAATTGATTTTCTTCATCATTATCATTACTTGATCCCCCTTGTAAGAACTGCATATTTTGCGTACATTCCATTCAGCAATATATAATTTATATGAAGTTGTACATCAGATCGTTTACTTATTTTAAATCATCCTGAGTTGTCTCTGAAATCCTTCCCGTCATGTAGTCTATTTTTTATAAACCCACAACAATTTGTAATTACTAGATTCCTTTTTCTTCTTTCTCTGACTTAGCCCTTAGTTTCACCTGGGAAAGCTTCACCAGGGAGAGCATAACCATTATAAACAATATGAATCCATCAGTACATCTTCCATATTTCACTCCATTATACTTATATTTATACAAACACTTTCCTTTCTCTATAACAGAATATTTTAGTTTGTGCACCTTATGTGAAGCTTGTATCTAATGTGCTGAAAATATTTGATGAACATTCAGTACTGTCCATTGACCGCAGAGGAGACAAAAGGTAGTTCCTTCAGTTGTCTGTTTGTTATGAGGTCATCAGAAGACTCTAGATTTTTCTTTGTTTTCATCTCTGCTAGTTTGTGGACACAACCCACTTGTCTGGACTGGCCTAGCAGGACTCAAGGAAAGGACATTATTAGGTAAGTAAAATGTAAATTTATAGATCAAATTTTTGACAGCATATCAAACTTTGGACACATTTCATTGATTTATTTTTTTGTATGGGGAAGACCCCGTAATAAATTGAAGGAGCTTTTAGAGTGGATAAATCATCAAGGTAATCATTCAGATTTGACGCCACAATATCATTCCTGGATACTAAAATAATCAAAAAGAACAATTTATTTTATATATCTGTTTATCATAACGATACAGACAGAAACACTTTGTTCAATTACAGGAATTATTATCACAGACATTTACGAAATAGTATCCCCATGGTACTGCTGATATGTCTGAGATGCTTAGTACAACAAAGGAAGAATTTAAATATTACTTCATCAGTATGAAAAAAAGATTCCAAAGCAAAATGTATCCATTATGAATCACAAATACATATAAAAGAGCAATGAATATTGATTGGTTTATTTTATTGGACTATTGCAGGCATGTCCAACAGGTAGATCGCGATCTACCTGTAGATTGCGGAGGGGTCAGAGGTAGATCACCAACCCCACTTGGCTCCATCTCTCCAGCAGCTTGCCCCGTCGCTAGGAGAGAGCTCGTGCCGGCAGGTCGTCTGCCGAGGGCTTGCCACCGCTGCTGATCCTTTGCCTGTTTTTTTTTCCCCTGCCTGCAGGAATCTTGCCTGCGGGTGTACGGGGGCGCTTGTTGTTTTCGTACCAATAGTTTGTGGGTACCCCAGGGGGCTGTTGCCCATGCCCCGTGATGAGACGCCACAGGCCCGGCGTCATACCTGGTCTCCTGCCTCTCAGAATCACCCATTCCTGCCCCTGCCCCAACACCACTTAGAAGTGTGTTATATACCGGGCGATATCCATTCACCCGGGCTTTACCTGAATACACTTACCATATTAGTTGTGTCGTGTCGCTTTATAGTTCGCTTTCATTAAATGTTTTCGGGCAGACACAACAAAGTGTCAAGAATTTAGTGATTTTGGCGGGCTTTTCCAATTTTGTTCTAACTTGCTTATGCCTTGCCTTTGAATTGGTTCAAACCACTGTGACTTTTGCTTGCCTCTGCAATTTTATTTTGCCTAGCCTTTGTGTTGATTCTACACTGTCTGCAGAATTTATTAAATCGTGTGTGTTGGTATTTGAACTTGTTTGGCGGTATTTGATTTTATCTGGTTTGCTGGACAGGTGTTTGAGTTTGTTTTGATGATTGTTTGGTGGTATTTGATTATTGGTGCCAGTATGATGAATTCATATTTTTACTTTTAAAACTGCATGTGTGGTTTTGGCATCTCCAGTCTTTGTATTGCACATCATCCAGAGGTCTTCAGTTCCTGTTGATCTTTAATACTTTGGGATAGTGACAGTTTTGGACCAGATTCAGCCAATGTTTATACTAACTTAGCAGATTTGGCCTTCTTACATCCAGCCATCCCAGTATAACGAAGATGAGTGCTCCAAAGAAGAGCGAAACCTACCACTTTCATGATGAATGGGAAATGGACTACTTCTTCATCATGGTGAAAGACAAATGTTGCTGTCTAATTTGTAACGTCCCAGTATCCTTGCCCAAAAAGGGTAATCTGGAACGTCATTATAAGGCTCTGCATAGCAATAAGTTTGATTTATTTTATTTATTTATTTTATTTAGCTGTATTTATATCCCGCTTTTCACCGGGTCAAAGCGGTCAATTGGGGGATACATTTATCACGAGGGGATATGAGACACATATGCTAATACAGTACTTACAGGGAACATGGGCAATGGAGGGTTAAGTGGCTTGCCCAAGACCACAAGGAGTGCCTACGGGACTAGAAATCCCAGTCCCTCCGGCCTGAGATTGCTGTCCCCAGGTGGGACTTGAACCACCGTCCCTCCGGCCTGAAGTACCTTGTCCTAACCACTAGACCACTCCTCCCTGATTTTCCACCCAAAAGTGAAATTCGTAAACTGAAGCTCAAAGAACTTAAATCGAAATTGGCTATTCAGCAACAGTTGATGGCGAAGCCAAGGTCACATTCGCTCAATGCAACCATAGCATCCTTCAAGGTCAGCAACCTGATCGCAAAGAAATGCAAACCTTTCACTGAAGGGGAATTTGTAAAAAGATTTTTCTTGAAGCAGCTGACTATCTTTTTGAAGGATTTAAAAATAAGAAAGAGATCATAGCTGCTATTCAAGATGTACAATTGTCAAGAAACACAGTCGTGCGGCGAATAGAAAAGATGTGTGGAGACACAACTGAACAATTGTTGGAGGATGTTTCAAATTGTGTTGCTTTCTCACTCCAACTGGATGAATCTACAGACATAAGAGACATAGCCCAGTTACTAGTCTTTATCCGGATGATTTTTGAAGACTTCAGTGTTAAAGAAGAACAACTTGGAATGATTTCTTTAAAAGGGAGAACTACCGGTCAGGAAATATTCAGTTCTTTCCATTCTTTTGTGACAAAGTGTAATCTTCCATTGCATAGACTTCTTTCCATCACTACTGATGGAGCAAGAGCAATGACAGGTGAAGTTAACGATTTCATAGTCCTCTGTAGACAGCATGACGACTTCCCAGATTTCCTTTCTTACCACTGCATCATTCACCAGCAGGTTTTGGCAAGCAAGAGACACAATACAAAGACTGTCATGGACATCACTTTCAAAATTGTAAATTCAGTTCGTGGAAGATCATGTCAGACTGCTTTTCAATCTTACTCTTGATGAAGGGGCAGCAGAAATCATTTTGCACACAGATGTAAGGTGGCTAAGTAGGCACAAATTTCCACAAAGATTTCATGATTTGCTGAATGAAATAAGAAGTTTTTTGAAGGAGAGGGGAGATGACCAAGCACAGTTGGAAGATGAGGAGTGGTTATGTAATCTGGCATGTCTCGCTGACTTTACAGGTGAACTAAGTGATATGAACCTTGAATTACAAGGTAAAAACAAATGCATTGGCGAGATGAGTACAGTTTCATCCTACAAGAGAAAATTTGAGCTAATGATGACTGACCTTGCAAACAACACTTTTGATCATTTTCCTAATACGCAGGACCATCTGGGACAATATCCAAATTTTGTTTTTCAGAACGAGAAGTATGTAACAGAAATCTGTTCTGTTATACAGGAATTTGAAAATAGATTTTGTGACTTCCAAAAAATTGGAACAGTTGCAGAGTACTTGTCATACCCATTCAAAGTAGATGTGGAAATTAAAGAAACTGCTGCTGCTATCAGTAAAAATTACTCATTGAACAAGCCATCTCTTGAAAACGAAATATTAACCCTTAAAAATGACATTTTTCTCAAGACCCGTGCTGAGCAAGAATCGTTTTGGAAGCTAGTGCCTAGAGACAAATTTCCCAACTTGAGAAGATGCAGTGAAGCTTTACTCCTGTTTCGGTTCAACTTATTTGTGTGAATCTGCGTTCTTTGTGTGAATCTGCTTCAGCTTATTTGTGTGAATCTCCTGTTTCAGTTCAACTTATTTGTGTGAATGTCTGAAAATGACAAAGAGTACACAACGTTCCAACATGATAGATGAACATCTCCAGAATTCCCTGAGACTGGCCCTCACACAATATTCACCCAACTTCAAAAAGCTGGTGGATGAAATGCAGGCTCAGACGTCTCACTAATGAGCAAGAGCAAAATATTAAAGATTGTGCAAGATCAGCCTGGATCAATACTCAACCTAAATTTAACACAAATTACTCAATAAAAGTTAAAGAAAGTTATTAAGACAGTTAAAGAAAGTTATTACTCAATAAAACTTTAAGAAAAAATTTACTTTCCATTTCCCCTCGCAGTTCTACTGGATCTTCGTCTCTCTGTTTTGTTTTTGCTTAATTTGCTTAACAGCTGATCACATCCAAGTAAATGACAGAAGGTTCATTAAAAATGGGGTGGGGGGGGAATCCTCCAACTTTATTGGGTTAAAATTTAATTTGAAACTAATTTGAAACTTAATTTTCATGGTGGTAGATCACCGGCAATTTTGGCCAGAAAAAGTAGATCACGACCTGTTCGAAGTTGGACATGCCTGGACTATTGAATAAAACAGAATAAAGTGAAGGTCAAGTGATGCCAGTGAGCTGAACAAATGTGTGGCCGAAGGGCTCCCACCAATCCTTCCAGAAATCTGCAATAATTTGCTATAGAAACCAATTCCACAATATTTCTCCCATCACCTGGTATGGGTATTAAACTCTGAAATACATTTTGGTGAGTTGTGTGTGAGTAATCACCTTACAGGTTCAATGGATTTTAATTTAAACATCCACATGTGCTCACGGTAAATTAATCTTCTCTTATAATCACCCCCATTGAACCTGTAAGGTTAAACCAGTCAGTGAATTGGTTTTCTCTACTGTGATTCTGACCACGTGACCATGTAGGGCTGGTTATATAAGAAGGAGCTTCTGAACTATAGGTGTTTCAGCTTGGTAATGTAATTCCCCTGATGCAAATAAGTCATGTATGTTTATCAAAACGCAATATTGTGTTGGGTTTTGTATTGTATTGAATGAATGTCAAGTATTAATGTTAATTGTGAATTACCAAGGCTGTCTGTATGTACCCGACAGGTTTGATGATGATATGTGAGCGTTCTAGTACAAGCCTCTTGGGGCTGTTATGCTAGGAGGTCGTATTTCGACCAATTTCAGCTCTAAACAATTTTGAGATCCTGTCTGGTTAGGTTTTGTTTGAGATATTAGTTGTAGTCACTCCTTTTTTTTAGGTAGTTTATATAAGTATTATAATTTAGTTTATTTAGTTAAACGTGGAGGCTAAGTTTTTTTGTGATTGCCATTCTTTTGTAAGGCTTGTAAGGCACTATCGTTTGGATGTGCAGGCTAGAGGGGACATGTGTTTTGGATCTCGGGCTGGGCTCGCGGGTCCCACCCAAAATCAAGTACTGCTCTGGTACATCCCATGCATCTGGATTGGACTGGAGGGACGAGGAAAAGGGTGAAATTAGACCTTACCTGCTAATTTTCTTTCCTTGAGTCCCTCTAGTCCATTCTAGAAACCACCCATTCAATCTTCGTGAGCCCGGACGTGGAAGAGTTTAGGTGCACGATACAGCCACATTCAAGAAGATATAAATATCTGAAGTATTCAAATGTGCTAGACGGCATCTGCATAATGTTGAATTTTCAGTTCTCGCTCCTTTAGGGACTTCTAATACTCAATACCTATATGTTTTGATAAGTTCTTTTCAAATTTCCATAACTTTGTCTATGTGGAATACTGGCTTGATCAGATATGCACAGACCCCTTATAGTGTGACATCATCAAATCCAGAGGTTCTCATTCTCCATCTGCTGGTGATGGGGCATAAACCCATGCATCTGGGCTGGACTGCAGGGACTCAAGGAAAGAAAATTAGCAGATAAGGTCTAATTTCACAATACTATAACTTATGCATGTTCTTTAAAAATCTAGGCGTGGGAATTTACACCAATTTACGCATGGTTTCAGACAATTATGATCCTATTTATGAAAAAAAGTAGTTGCCTGCTTTTCTTTATAAAATAGGCTTGAAATAGTCATGTTTTAGGTTTCTAAAACAAGCTCTTGGTTAAAATTATCCTCCACACAGGCTGATGTGGAGGAAGGGGTTGAGAAGGTGGTCATATGCATATAATTGCATAGTAAATTACACACATTTTATTTTACTTTTTTTAAAATAAAGGCCTTATCTGATATTACTTGTACATCCAGTTAATTTATTTGGCCCTCCTATCACTTCCCTCTTTTCCTGCATCAGGTCTCCAGAAAATCCATGCTAACAGAATAACTGGCCTCAATAATACCCACAGAACATAGATAGGCCCTCATAATACAGAATAACTTACTGCAAACAAAATTAAATGGAAACTATGAGAAGCTAGACTCTGCATGCACTGCAAAATGAGCGAAATAGAAAGATATATTTCCTTCTGTACGGCACAAAATAAAGTTAGCAGACATCCACTCCAAAAACTGACTCATCCCAATCACTCATTTGAAAACATTTTTTTCTACTTTTGTTTGTCTGGGCATTTTATTTTTCGAAGTGTATTGGTTTCAGGCAGGGCCGGCCCGTCCATTGAGCAAGAATGTTTTTTGCACAGGGCCCCGCGTTTCAGGGGGCCCCGCGCAAAGAACATTCTGCTTTTTTAAAAATTAAATTAAAAAAAAAAAAAAAAGCTGGCAGCTGCTGCTGCTGCCGCCGCGGCAGCGGCAGAATGGAGTGTCCCACGGGGCCCCCTCTGCTCGGCTGAGCCCATCTGCGCCGGCTTTCAGATACGCGAAGGGAGAGTGTCTCCCTCGCGTCTCTGTTAAGCCCACAGGGGCAAATGGGAAATTTCCCATCAGCCCCTGCGGGCTTAACAGAGACGCAAGGGAGACTCTCCCTTCGCGTATCTGAAAGCCGGCGCAGAGGGGGCCCCGCGGGACACCCCATTCTGCTGCTGCCGTGGCGGCAGCGGCAGCAGACAGCTTTTTTTTTTTTTTTTAATTTTCCATGAGCCGGTGGGGGGGGGGGGGGGGCGTTAGGAATGGAAATGGGGTATGGGGGGGATTAGGACCGATAATGGGCTATGGGGGAGGGTTAGGACTTGACTTGAGGTGGGCTGTTGGGGGGGGTTAGGACTGGTAATGGGCTATGGGCTGTTGGGGGGGTTAGGACTGGTAATGGGCTATGGGGGGTTAAGACTGGTAATGGGCTGTGGGCTGTTGGGGGGGTTAGGACTGGTAATGGGCTATGGGGGGGTTAAGACTGGTAATGGGCTGTGGGCTGATGGGGGCTTTCTGTAAATGGGGTGATGGGGGGTTAGTACTGGTAAATGGCTATGGGGGGGCTAGGACAGGAAATGGGCTGATGGGGAGGGGTTAGGACTTGAGGTGGGCTGATGTGGTTAGGACTGGTAATGGGCTGTGGGCTGATGGGGGGGTTAGGACTGGCAATGGGCTATGGGGGGCTGACTGGAAATGGGCTGATGGGGTTAGGACTGGAAGTGGGCTGATGGGGGGTTAGGACTGGTAATGGGTTATAGGGGGGGCTTAAACTGAAAATGGGGTGATGGGGGGTTAGGACTGGAAGTGGGTTGATGGGGGGCTAGGACTGGTAATGGGTTGGGGGGTTTCTAGGACTGGAAATGGGCTGAGTGGAAGGGGAGGCTTGAACTGCAAATAGCTGATGGGGAGGGGGCTTGGAATGGAAATGGGCTGTGAGGGAAGGGAGCTAGGACTGAAAATGGGCTGATGGAGCAGCTAGGATAGGACTGGAAATGGGCTGTTGGGGGGAGCTAAGATTGGAAATGTGCTGTGGTGGGGGCTTGAATTGAAATGGACTCATGGAGGGGCTAGAACTGGAAGTAGGCTCATGGGGGGGCTTGGACTGGAATTGGGCTGAGTGGAGGGGAGCTAGGATTAGACATGGGCTGATGGTGGGGCTAGGAAATGACTAGAAATGGGCTGATGGAGGGCTAGGATTGGAAATGAGCTGATGAAGGGACTCGGACTGGAAATGGATGGGGGAGCTAGGACTGGAAATGGGCTGATGGGGCGCTAGGACTGGAAATGGGCTGATGCAGGGACTAGAAGGGAATGGATGCTGGGTGAGACTGGAACTAGAAGGGAGCTGATGTTGGGGGAGGATTAGAATGGGATGGGGCTGGGAGAGTAAAATGGAGAGGGGAAAAATATTTTGTTTGGGAGGGATGAAAAATCTACAATTGGCCGGGTATTGGGAGAGTAAGTGGGGATTGAGGATGGAGGGGTAAAATTTGTGTGGATGAAATAGGAATGAGGAAAGAGCAAAAGGAGAAAGATTAGTATGTTAAAGCAGATGTAGAGAATGTTAAAGCAGATGTAGAGAGAGAGAATGGAAAAAAAACTAGAAGAGAGAAGAAAGGACAAATGGACAGCAGACGATGGAGAGTTAGCAGAAAACATGAAGAAACCAGAAGAAAGTGGCTGGACCAATTGCAACTGAAAAAAAATGCACAAAAGGTAGAAAGATATCTCTTTATTTTGAATTTATTAACTGGAATATGAAAGCTCTGGGAAATGTGCATCATTAACGTCTGCGCTTTGTTTGGTACAAGAGGAAATTAATTTATAGTTTTATTTCTACAGTGTTGTTGTACATTCCAAGTTTGGCTTTTGGGGTTCCCAGTTTAATTATTGCCTTCCTGTTTCTAAATTGTGATTCCTTGTTTGGTGATGGTCTATGTTCTGCATGTGTAACTGAGCTGAGGTATTCTGTTTATGTAATTCCTATTTGACATTGCCACTTGTTCTCTTTCCCCAGTATTCTCTGAAATGTATTGGTTTAATATTTGCAGTGTGAGTAGCCTAGTGGTTAGAGCACTGGCTTGGTAACCAAGCAACCAGGGTTCAATTCCCATTAGCACTCCTTGTAGCCTTGGGCAAGTCACTTAACCCTCCATTGCCTCGGAAGAAAGGCCTGGCAATCTACTTCCGATGACATTGCCAAGAAAACCCAGGAGCTTCTGGGTCGCCAGGAGTCAGGACTGACTCAAAGGCACACATTGCATTGCCTTTTGATAGGTAGGGTATGGTGCTTTGTGAGTCCTGGTAATGCTGTCAGGATATGGCGGATTTGCTATGGGTTCTAAATGGGCAGCGTTTGTAGTAGTTCCTAATGTGCCTGGCGGTTGGCACTGGATTATAGTAATGTAGAAATCTTTTAGTCTTTCTTTATCCATACACTCATTAAGAGACATGTTTACTAAAAGTTAGTGTATGGTAGCATTATGCAAATATTTATGCAAATAAGGCCTCTTATGCAAATTAGGCCCCGCACCGAGTCTCCACACATGGCCCCGCACCCCCCTTGGGCCGCCCCTGGTTTCAGGCTGTTTTCTGCTTTTATTTGTCTTCTCTTTAACTCTTTCCAGGGTCTTCTGGAAAGAGTTCATTTGACATTTCTTTTCTCTCTTCCTGTTTTCTTTACTGTTCCCTCTTATTCCCCAGTTTTTCACCAAGTCTCTCCTCCTCCTTGCCCAGTATCTCCCTCCCTCCCTCTCTCTCTCTCTCACCACTCCCCATTTAACGTCTTTCCTTTTCCTGTCCATCCACAATCTCCAGGACATGTGGCAACGATAATAAAACATAGGAGAGCATAAAGCCTTTGAACCTGTGCATGCACTGAAAGCTCTATCACTTCTACCTCTTTGATGCAGACTTTCTGTTTCTGAAGGGCAAAAGCACCAGAACATTCTGCACATGCATAGGTCAAAGGCTCCATGATCTTCCGCTGTTTTATTGGCGCCACCACTCATCTTGAGGAGTGACAGCAAATGGGGAGTTGAGGTGATTTAGGGTGACTACATCTTGCAATTCTACAGACCAGATGAAGAAGCTCATCAGGCCTAAAATGGCCTGCAGGCCTTGGGTAAAACACCCTTGCCTTAGAGGAAAGAAAATATGCAAAAGCATGAAAGCATGGGTAGCTATAGAGGCATTGGAGGCTAAAGCAGCAAAGTTCTGAAGGAGCGAGAAAAGATTTCTGGGTTTATTAAAGGAGGACTCATGAGTACTCCGGTTGGAATTCTGCACATAAAATTCAAACTTCTATGTCAAAACATCTATATTATGCAAAATTCAGCATGATTTGTTTCTCAAAATAATAAAACATATTGTTTGTTTTTTGGGGGGTTTTATATTTATGAGATTATACACTTATTACCAAGAATTAACAAAATCCTCAAACAGAAAATTGAGCAACCACATGTAAATATAACAAAAATTCTCCAGTAAGCACAAAAACTGCACAGCAAGTTGCTCAACAAGCCCAAAATATGGAGGAGGGAAAGAGAAGAAACAGAGAAAACTTAAATCTTTACTACCATGCAGGAAATAGGACACCAAGAAGCAGTGATCCGCATTTAAAATCACATACCTTCCACTGGGGTATCAATTGTGGCTTCAAGAGGCCGAGCATTCACAAAGGCCAGCAGCTGGGATGGCTCATAAAAAATATAGAAAACAGAATGATATTTCACCAAACATTTACATGGATGTTTAAGAAAAAAGAGCACTCCCAGCTGCTGGACTTCCAGACATAAGAGAAGAAAATCTCTACGTCTCTGCTGCGTATCCCTAGACAATTCTGGATAAATACATACAGATAACCCTTTAAACAGTAGGTATCATTTACAAAAGAACATTCTCAGCATTCATTCTCTATCAGACAAAAGTGCAAAGATCACTATAAATGTGGAAGGCACCACAGGCTCTACCTGCCAGTCCTCCAAAATATCTGAAATGTTTAAACTATCAACTTGTCGAGTCCCCACGCTCATATTAGAGAGACTCTTCTTCCCAGGTGGGCGACTTATAAACAAACTGAGCACCCTAGGGATGGACCCTAAAGTTACTGCTTGGGTTAGAAATTGGTTGGGTGGGAGGCGACAAAGAGTACAAGTAAATGGAGCTCACTCTGAGGAGAAGGATGTTACCAGTGGTGTCCCCAGGGATCTGTCCTTGGTCCGATTCTTTTTAACATCTTTGTTAGTGATATAGCGGAAGGGCTGTCGGGTAAGGTTTGACTCTTTGCGGATGATACCAAAATCTGCAATAGAGTAGACACCCAGGAAGGTGTAGATAACATGAGGAGGGATCTAGCTAAGCTTGAAGAATGGTCTAGAATTTGGCAGCTGGGATTTAATGTTAAAAAATGTAAGGTCATGCATTTGGGCTGCAGCAATCCAAGGGAGCAATACAGTATAGGAGGTGAAGTACTTTTGTCCACTAAAGAAGAGTGGGACCTAGGCGTGGTTGTGTCTGATGAACTTAAAGTAGCTAAACAGGTAGAAAAGGCGACGGCAAAAGCTAGAAGGATGCTTGGGTGCATACGGAGAGGAATGGCTAGCAGAAAAAAGGAGGTGATAATGCCTCTGTATAAGTCTTTGGTGCGACCTCATTTGGAGTATGGTGTGCAGTTCTGGAGACCGCACCTTCAAAAGGATGTGAACAGGATGGAGTCGGTGCAGAGGGTTGCTACTAAAATGATTAATGGGCTTCATTATAAAGCATATGAGGACAGACTTAAGGATCTTAATATGTACACCTTAGAGGAGAGGCGGGATAGAGGTGTTATGATTGAGATGTTTAAATACCTCCGTGGCATAAATGTTCAGGGAGAGAGCCTCTTTCAATTGAAAGCAAGTTCTGCTACGAGGGGACATGGGATGAGGGTGAAGGGAGATAGATTCAGGAGTGATATGCGGAAATATTTCTTTACGGAAAGAGTAGTGGATCCATGGAATAGTCTCCCAGTGGAGGTGGTAGAGATGAGGACAGTAACTGAATTCAAAAAAGCATGGGACCAACACAGATGATCTCTAAAGGTAAAAAGTGGACTGTTGTAGTTGTTGATATGGAAAGACAGACTAGATAGGCCATGTGGTCTTTTTCTGTCATCATGTTTCTATGTTTCTATAAAACAACTTCACTACTGGAGGATGGGATTCCACAGGAACATCCAGAATCTCTAACAGATAAGTTTTGAACATATCTTGAGCAGATACAGATTTAATTTGAGGAAAATGAATCAACCTAAGGTTGCCAAGTACAAGATAAGTTCTCCAGTTTCTCAATCTGAGCATTTAAAACAGTAGCCTTCTGATTGAGATTCCAATGCAGTTTTTCTTATTTGCATACCAACACAATCAGGTTGTAAAGCAGTAATCTTGTTAGCGTTCACCTCAAATACACCAGAGTTTTGCTTAACTGTAGTTGAGAGAGCTGTAAACTGAGAAACCATAGTCTCTCCTAGTGACACAATCGCCGTCCAAATCGATTCAAGCGTGAAATTCACCGAGCGAGATAAAGAAAAAGCTACCGGACCAATAGCGGAAGAGAAACTTCCTTCCATCTGATCGCCGTTGGTCTTGCCACCGCTCCCGGCAGCAGCTTTTGTTGCCGCCGCTCCTGGCTGCAGTTCCAATTGCCCATTCTCCAACTGGAGATGCCAAGGCCACTGCACGCTGCTGCTCTTCCAGGATATGCGGAGCTACCTCACTACCCAAGTCAAGGTGCGGCCCTCCCAAATAGGACAGTCCCTTCCTCGACGGGGAGATATCTTTCTGCAGATCACCAACAAGAGATTGACACGTGCAGGAGATCTTAGCATTCTCCCCCGAAGCACAGAGGATGCCAGACGTTGAACTCTCCGGCTTCAATCGCTCTGCAGCTAGGTTCCCTTCCCCTGCACTCATAGGGCACCACAGAGGGTGCAAAAGAAATGGTCCAATGGATCCAAAACTTCAGGTAATGGCGAAGAGGTACTGGGGGGCAACGAAGGCTTTGCCCCACCTTTAACCTTCCGCTTTTTTTCCCATACTCAAACAGCCAACTGGCTAAGCCTGAGCACCACACCCTCCCCGACTCTCCAAAGCATATTGTTTGAGTGATAATTTAAAATACAATACAGAAATGAAATATCACAGAAGTGCAACTTTTGAATTATTGGATGCAGAATTTCAGCAGTAGTAAATAAGAGAGGAGATGCAGGATCTCTTCACAGGCCATGCTGCCTTCTTATAACAAATCGATTGATCCTTGCATAAAGCAAGCATAAAGAGAGTTCACTTCCTACAGCAGAGCCGCTCAGCATGATGGGCCTAGTGTTTCAGAAGATGCAGGCCAGCATAGAACCAGGAGCTATGGGTAGACAGGGTAAAAGGGTGGTTGGGAGTCTGAATTCTCTAATGAGTATAGAGTTGTCTCTGAGATCCTACAGTATGTGCAAGTGAGTTGCTATTCAGATAAGACATATTTCTAGAGAACTTAGATGCTGGCAGAGTAGGAAGTTGGGGAGGGGGGAGGAAGACTTAAGGGAAAAAAGAAACAAGGAGGTGGTTGGACCAGGAAAGAGGTTACAGTAGGTTGAGGGATAAAGAGGAGTTGGTGGAAATGAAAGCAAGATCAAGAATATTGCCAGCACGGTGAATGGAGGTTGTAATGACTTGAGTGAAGCCTAAGCTAGACAGGAGAGTTTGAAAATCAGGGAACGATCTGAAGAGGCAGCAAGAAGAAAATTGAAGTAGCCAACAATTAGTAGCTGGGAGTATAATGTGCTGAGATCCGCAATTAGGAGCGTCAGTTTTAAAAAGGGATATGTTGGTGTCTGCTGATTGCAGCGCCTTTCTTATTAGTTTTCTCCCTTTCTCAGTTGAAGGTAGCCTGTAGCTAGGGTGTCTCATCTGTGAGGACTAGCTATGGAGTGGAGGAGTGGCCTAGTGGTTGGGGCAAGGTACTTCAGGCCGGAAGGTCAGGGGTTCAAATCCCACTAGAGGACAGCAACCTTGGGCCGGAAGGACTGGGGTTTCTAGTCCCACAGGTGCTCCTTGTGGTCTTGGGCAAGCCATTTAACCCTCCATAGCCCATGTTCCCTGTAAAATAGTTATCTCCAAGTTATAATGCCCTGTTCAATGTAATTTCAGTTTGTTCAATGTAAACCGCACTGATGCAGAATAGTGCGGTATATAAGAGAATGTAAATAAATAAATAAATAAATCCTGCCTGTCCTCAGAGAAAACCAAGTTACTTACCCATGGCAGGTGTCTGGACAGTAAGATACAAGTTCTCACATACCCACACACCTCCTCAAGGAGTTGTATTCCACTCCAAGCTATATCAAAGACTGAGGGAGGTCCCATGCAACCGTGCCGAGTAGAAAGTGACAAATATACATGGTGACACTTCCCGAAATCAAGCTTTCTCCAGAGACTATCAGGAGATGCAAGCACATTCGATTGGTGATGTCTGATGACAAGAACCAGTGCTGGCTCTCCCTTAGCTCATAGAAATCTTTTGGACTTCTCTGAGCATGTGCATATCTTCCTTTCTCATGTTCCCGCTCATCTTCAATTTATTATGACTACAAACTAGTAGCCATGGCTCTTCCCTCCTCCGTTGGGTTTCACCAGTTTTTCATTGCTTTCACTTCCGCACCACAAAGGTCACTGCATCGCCGGCAACACTGAGAACAACAAATTAAAAAAAAAAAAAAAAAAAAGCAACTTTAGAGCCGCTGGTGCAGCTGACTGTGCTGCAGGGGAACCTGTCTGCTCCTCTCAAAGCCACCCAGCATGCACCTGAAAACAGAGCTCAGGGCAAACAGAAACAACAACAAAAACCCTGGAAGGCAACAAAAACAGCAAAGAAAGCTTACAGAAATAGCATTGGTTGCCTGCTTCACTGAACATTTCCTCTCAGCACATGGCAGCTCCTGCCTATTTAACTGCCCTAGTCCCATGGGGCCGAGGCACAACTGGGGACAGGGGGATCTGCCATGCGACCATGGAGTTCTTCTCGACTGATGACTCTGCTCCGCGGAATACAAGCTCAGCTTTACCATGCCCAACAGTTTTGACTTAAAGAATTGTGGCTGCCTTTTCTCTTCCCATCAAAAGAGCTCTTCAAAGCTTACAGTAAAATTGCTTGGCATTTTGTTGTTATACTGCATTTATTGTATTTGAAGACATTGTTCATCAGTGGCTTTACTCTGGATATCAAGCCTCAGGAGCTTAACCTACTTTTCAGACCATTCAAGGGTTATGAGGGTTCCCTGATAAAACTCACATCAAAACAGCCTGTAGAATTTGTCAGCTTCGACAGCCGCTCAGAAGCAGAAGCCGCTAGGAATTCTTTGAATTCCCCTGACAAAGGCTAATCAGCCAAAACTTGGCCAGGTTGGGCCTCAGAATAAAGTTTGTTTTTATATGCATGGTTGCCTTCCACTTCAGAAGACAGGCCAGAGGCTTTACTCCCTCTCCTCCAAACCTGGATTCAATGGGCCTATCTCTGTGAGCTGACCCCCCTACAGGTTGAACTAAGCACAAGACAAAATCCAAGAACACTAGGAGGGACACATCTGGCAGCTCAAACAGTCCGCAGGACCCACAAGCTCATAAAAGAAAGGCCAGGAGGACTCATACGAGCTTCAGCACACAGGTCCAAGCAGGGGAGATTCCAGACCCACCTCCATGCTTGCCCTCTCCCTCTCCATGTCTACAGCATGCGGTAGGTCTTCTCCCAGTGACCCCCCTACTGCAGCTACTCAGGCGGCCTTTCTGGGGGCCAGCCCGAATGGGGACTGGATTCCTTCCCCACTCCAACAAGACCTAACCTTTCAATCTCTTGCTGCCTCCCTCAGCTATCAGGGCCCTCCCTTGATTTATTGGAGCGCCCCTCAATCTCTGGGTGATGACGCCAGTTCCTCTGCGAGCATGCCATACTCACACCGCTGGGATCTGGAACTGTCTCTCATAGGAGACGATGACATATATCTTTCCCCAGACCACAGGACGAACCCTTAGATGATTTCTCTTACCCCGAATTCCTACACAAGATATCCCGTGCCCTTGCACTCTGTAATTTGTAAACTCCACCAACGAGGGATTTTCAATCCATCCTCTGCAGTTGTAGTGCCCCAAGGGGATCCTGGCTCTACTAGTCCCCCAGATCTTACAGAATCTTCTAACATCCATCTGGAAAACACCGGCCTCAGTCCATGCCACCTCCAGGTGTCTCAACCTCAAGTAAAAGGTGCAGCCTGCACCCAGTTTTCAGCATCAAGAAATTCCACACCAGTCCCTCATCTCAGAAGCTGTACTCAAAAGGTTCAAGACCACCAAGTCCATTGCCCAGTCCCTGCCGGGGAAAGATCAGTGGACCCTGGACTCCATTGGTAGGAAATCCTTCCAGAGCAGAATTCTGGCTCTGAAAATTCTGGCCATCAACTCTAAATTGCTCCAGTATCATCATGATCTCCTACACAATAGGACCATACTGCCTAAAGACATTCACAGCCGGACATCAGCCCTACGCATAGCTGCTCCAAGATGGACTGAAGATGAGCTGGAATGCTAGGGGAGAGCCGGCACTGGTTCTGTCATCAGACATCACCAGTCAAGTGTGGCTGCATACCCTTGCTGTCTATGGAAAACCCTGATCTCCAGGAACAAGCAGGAATGAGTTTTCACATATGGGTACGTCGGTACCGACGGAGCCTGCGCGGGAACGCTCCCCAGCTTCCCAAAAAGGAAAGCTTTTGGGAGCATCCCACAGCGCCTGCGCGCTGCCTTCCCGCCTTTCCTAACCATATCTCCTCAGTTCTTCTTTGCCGCGGAGCCAGCAGGTCGAGCCCTGTCACCGCTGAAGAAGTTCTTTATTTTATTTTATTTCTTTGGTCGCATGTCTGCCTTCCCCGACTCCGGACTGGTACCGCCGGTCTTTTTTTCTTTCTTTCTTTAAAAAAAATGTATATATTATATCTATTTTCTCTTCACTTAGTGTATTCTCTTCTTAGGCCTCAGGGCCTACAAGAAAATTTCCCTCATGGAAAAACCAGCCTCCGGGTTTAAAAAATGTATTATGTGTAGCGGTACTATTTCTGTTACAGATACCCATGAATGGTGTCTTAAATGTTTGGGTCCTGAACACTCCATTCCGGATTGTCCGTCCTGCTCTCTAATGTCTAAACGGGGGTTACAGAACCGAGCAGCCAAGCTCCATGTGCTGTTTCCCGCTGATGCACCGTCGGTAGCATCGACATCTTCCAGGTCTTCTTCTCCTGATGGATCTCAGGTAACCAAACATAAACCTAGCAGGTCCTCGAAGGGTAGATCTCCCTCTAAGCATCGAGATGCCTCCGGGCTTGCCCTCGAGGATCCTGCGCCAGCAAAACAACCCCGGCGGGAAGCTCCGGCTTCCAAAGCTCCTCCTATGGGGTTACAGGTTGACATCGATGGCACGGCCGATCACCTGTTAGATTGCTCTGGGGTACCGGCACAATCTCCCGGTACCGATTTCCAGGCATTCATGGCGTCGATGGATCACAGTGTTCTGTCCATGCAGCAGGCTATTACGGCCTTCATTCAAGCTGCGACGCCGCTGGTACCGAAACAAACTCCGTTCTCGGTATCGGCTCCGGTACCGGCACCAGCATCGATACCGGTACCGACTGCATCGACATCGACCAGGATACCGGCTGCAGCGGTTCCTTGTCCAGGGCTGCTCACCGGTACTGATCCGGTACTGGGGACGCCCGATGTCGATACTGCTCGATACGCGTATCGAGCATTGGAAGAGCACCCTGACAGGCGATACTTCGATTCCTCTGATGATTCTGATACATCAGACGAGTCTCCTGAAGTATCCATAGCCCTTCCTGAAGAGCCTTCTTCTCCAAAAAGAAGAATGTCTCCTCCAGAGGATTTGTCCTTTCAAGACTTCATAAGAGAAGTAGCTAAAGGACTTTCTATTTCAGTAACTTCTGAATCAGAGCCTAGAGCTAAAAAATTGGATATTTTAGGCTATTCTATAGCTCCTAAAGAGGCAGTTACCTTACCAATTCATGAGATTCTTTATGAACACATGATTGATCAATGGGAGACTCCTCTCACTCTCTCTCCTCATTCTTGTAGATTGGACACTATGTATCGTGTCCCTCCTTGTCCTGGATTTCAGAAAACTCCGCTTCCTCACCATTCCATTGTGGTGCAGTCAGCTATGAAGAGGATAAAGAGTACAAAGAGACACTCTTCTGCTCCTCCAGGAAGAGAATGCAGGACCTTGGATGCCTTTGGTAGGAAAATCTTCCAAGCCAGTATGCTTATTGCCAGAATCAACTCATATAGCCTTTACATGGGTATGTTTCTAAAGGAAGTTGCACAAAAACTGCACACTTTCCTCCCTTTTCTTCCAGAGGATAAAAGGGAGGAATTCCTCATTTGGCTTAAGCATACCCAAGACATTTCAAAGTTTTCCAACAGGGCAGCCTTTGACTCCTTTGAAGGTGCCAGCAGAGCCTGTCAGACAGCTGCCTAGGGTGAGAACTTACACAATCTTAACGATGCATATATTCATATGATTCTTGCAAGGTATTGTGGGTATTGTAGTTCATTCACTCCCAAACACAGCTGATGACAATAATTTGAGTTGTGAAACCAAGTGGTAAGATCAATAAAATACTTCTTTTATTGATGGGGTTTAATTCACCCAGCACATGTATGCTTGATAGCACTATAAATGAGGTTACTTGCTTGCAGTGTTTAAAATGGATAACAAAAAGTCACAAAGTAAACCAGAAAACAACCTTCAGCTTGTCAGGCAATTAGCTAATGTTTTCTTAGCAAGTAATTACCAAATACAAAGGCACAAAGTAAAGAATAAACTTTGCTGGTTAGGTTAACTTCTGCTTATTTTCCACGCCGATCTCAGCAGTGATTCTCCCTTGCTCACACACACAATCAGGTGCAGCCCTAATTACTATCAATGGACCAGCTGAAAGCCTTTAGCTGGCTGGCTGCTGCTGTGTGAGCCCAAATCCTGCTTTAAGAGCTGTTTGCAGTGGAAATAAAGAACAAAGTTAGGTTTCTTTGTGATGGCTGATGTGTTTGCTCATAGAAAACTAGCAATAGCATTTAGATAAAGAACAGTCCATGTAAATAGTTTCATCTGCTGTATTTCCCCCTGCATCAACAATCATAGGGTCAATATCATACATTGGCACAGATGAGTCTTTCATTAAGGCACTATCATGAGAATGCTTATTCCCTTGCTGCCATTCTCTATTATAGATAGGGTCTGGATCAGTGTTCATACCTGAGCCTCTCCTGCTATCATTATTTCTCTCTGTATAGCCTGGCCAATATGTAATCCAATTCTGATGTCCAGCCTTCCAATCTTGATCCCTGGACGCTGGATCTTCTCTCACATACCTTCTGGCCTTGGTCTGAAAGTCCCTTCCACATGCAGTCTTCTCTCTTCCAGGTAGCCACTGGTGATTCCTATCTCTGCCACTCCATTCCTCTGGCTGAATCCAGTCCAATGGACTCTGCTGGCTTTTGGAATACCTCCCAGTATGAGTACTGCCTTGGAATCTCCCAGACCTTCCAATGGCCTTTCTTCTCTTCCTTCCAGAGAGTTTCCTTCTCTCTCTATCTGCTTGGCTTGGCTTCTGTTTCTCCAGGTGATACTGGTGCTTGTAGCCGTTGCTGTCTCTGTATCTCTTCCTCCCTCTGTAGCTGTTATCTGAAGAATAAGCTCTATTCTTATCCTGTTCTAATGTGTGCTGCTCCCTAACACAGCGCAGCTGTGTTGAATCAGGCCCTGCCCTTTGAGATGAGTGCTTAGGGATTACCTCATAGCTCTCTTGATTGCACACACATTCTCTCACTTCAGCCCCTCTCATGGCTGCTGGAAACCTGGTGCATTCTGGGACTGGTAGTCTTTTATGTGAAAATTCTGTTTTCTCACTTCTACCAGAACTGACAGGTTGCTTGTTCAGAGTCACATCATCTTTTCTATAGCTCCTACCTGAGCTATGATAAGCTTCCTTATCACATACCCCCCTGCTTAAGTTATTACGGACTGGTTTTACTGGTGAAACTTCTTCTCTACAGTCCGTAATACGGAAAAGTGCATCCGCATTCTTGTGTAACTTCCCGGCACGATGTTCAACCTGAAAATCAAACGCCTGTAAGGCCATGTACCAGCGTGTCAACCTGGCATTGTGGTTCTTCATTTGCTGCAACCACTTAAGTGGGGCATGGTCCGTGATCAACTGGAACTTTCTCCCTGTAAGGTAAAACCTTAACGCCTCCACTGACCACTTGATAGCCAAAAACTCTTTTTCTATCGTGGAATACTTTTGTTCAGCCAGTGACAACTTCCTGCTCAGGTACATCACAGGATGCTCCTCCCCATCATGGCACTGGGACAGGACTGCTCCTAGCCCTACATCCGATGCATCGGTTTGAACCAGAAAGGGTTTCTTGAAGTCTACTCCTTTCAGTACCGGTCCTGTACACAATTTTTCTTTTAATACTGAAAACGCTTTTTCAGCTTCTGGTGTCCACTTTATCTGGTTTGGACAATTCTTTCGCAGCATATCCGTGAAAATGGCACTTTTCTCTGCGAATTGCGGTATAAACCGGCGGTAGTATCCAATAAGTCCTAAGAAACTTCTTAGTTGTTTCTTGGTTGTTGGAGGAGGAAAATTCCTGATGCTATCTATTTTGCTTAATAGAGGTTTAATTTTTCCTCTTCCCACTAGGTGGCCTAGGTATTTTACCTCCCTATTTGCAAAGGCACACTTCTTCGGGTTTAAAGTGATTCCCGCTTGCTTCATAGAGCACAAGGCTGCCCTGATCCTCTTCAAATGCTCCGCCCAGGTGTTACTATGGATTATGACATCATCCATGTATGCAAAAGCATAACTTTGGTGGGGTCGAAGTACCTGATCCACTAACCTTTGGCAGGTAGCCGCTGCTCCATGCAGTCCGAAAGGCATCCTCTTGAACTGGAAAAGGCCAACGGGGGTGCTGAACCCAGTTTTCGGCTTCGACTCCCTGGTGAGCGGGATTTGCCAATATCCTTTTGTCATATCAAGGGTGGTTAAGTATTGAGCCTGTCCCAGCTGGTCTAGCAGCTCCTCAATTCTTGGCATTGGATATGCATCAAAAACTGATATGGCGTTTACCTGCCGGAAGTCAATACAAAATCTTAAGGATCCATCAGGCTTCGGCACCAGGACTATGGGGCTATTCCAGGGACTCTTTGACTCCTCTATTACCCCCATGTCCAACATCTCCTGGACTTGTGCCACTACCTCCTGTCTTTTGGCTTCAGGCAAGCGGTATGGCCTTTGACGAACCAATTTCCCAGGTGGAGTTATTATTTCATGGGCCACCAAATGGGTCTCCCCAGGTATGGGTGTCAACACATCTGGGAATTCCTTAAGCAACTTCCTAATTTCTTCCTGTTGTACCATTGTCAGGTCCTCACCTATTTGGGGCTCTGATTTTTCTTTACAATCAGATACCTGGGGTCCCAAATCTTCCTCTTCACTCACCTCCCTCTCTCGGGCACAGGTGGCAGCTAAGCTTTTAACCCCTTTGACATCAGTAGAACCAAAGCCTTTGGCTCCACGTTCAGAATTCTCTAGAGATGTGACCTCCTCCACAGGTGGAAAACCCAGCCTCTCACAAATCAATTGGGCAATTTTGTCTCCTGTCTTCACATGATACTCATTCTGTCCAAAGTTAAACAACAGAACTTTAATATTGCCCCTGTAATCGGGATCAATTACTCCCGCACCCACATCGATGAAATATTTAAGGGCTAATCCGGACCTTGGGGCTACTCTCCCATAACATCCAATTGGTATTTCCACTTGGAGACCGGTGTCAACCAGGGCTCTCCCTTGGCTAGGTACAATCACATTTTCTATGCTGCACAGGTCAAACCCAGCAGACTGAGGGGTTGCCCGCCTAGGAGCTTGGGCCTTCTCAGAGACCTTATGGTACTTTAGGACGAATATCTGCTTTGGGGTAGCTTGGTCTTCTGGACGCTTAACCATCTTTTTAGCTGGGGTCTGAGGACTTCCAAATAAAGGCCCGGGAGCTACTACCATTAAACCTTCTCCCTCCTTTTTTCCTAGTCCTTCCACTAGACCCTGCTTAAATCTTGGCCAGTCTCTTCCTAGAACCAAATCAAAGGGTAGCCTAGGCACCACTGCTAATAGGACTTCCTCTTGTTTCCCTAGGCACTTAACCTTTAGCCTATAGGTGGGATATGATGATGCAGCACCATGAATGCATCTGATGTGAACTTGGCTTTCAGGGGTTCTAGGCACAAATCTTTCTTGGGCCTCTATCCTCTTCCAAAGCCTTTTTGACATCATACTCTGGTCTGCCCCAGAGTCTAATAATGCATTTGTGGTAATTCCTTGCACATCAACCATCAAAAGAAATCCTTCCTTGGGTTGTTTTAAATCCAGACCCATTAAACTAGTGTGTGTCTGGCATCTCTTCTCTAAATGTCCCAATTTCCCACACTTGAAACATTTCTTTCTATTCCACTGTGTCATCTGGTTTGATACAGTACATTCATTTTCAGAAACATTCTTAATTATTCCTTTTTCTGATACAGCACATCTAGCCTCAGCATCCATCTTTAGAGGGCCACCCATTCTATGGCAAGCCTGCGTGGCTTCCAAGAATCTCTCTGCTAGCACGGTTGCCTCTCCAAGATTTTGGCAATTTTGCTGTATAAGAAAAACATTCAAATCTTTAGGTACCCCAAGCATAAATTGTTCCAGCATTATAATATCTAATAACATTTCTACTGTCTTTTGCTCAGGCTCCAACCATTTTACAGCTAAACTTCTGATTCTCTGACTCAGAGCCCTGGGTGTCTCACCCACTTTCAATGTAACAGCTCTAAACATTCGCCTATACTCTGAAATAGACAACCCTAGGCGATCTCTAATAGCTGCCTTTACATCCTTATAAATCAAAGCCTGGGCTGCTGGCATTGCTCTGTAAGCTGCTAGTGCCTCTCCAGTTAATGAGGCTGCCAGCCTTACTGCCCACTGGGTCTCTGGCCATGCTAAAGCCTGTGCCACTCTTTCAAAAGACTCTAGAAAATCATCAACATTATCTTCTGGAGTTAATTTCCCAAAATTAAATGCCCCAATCCCTTGATTGAGTCCCACAGTGTTCACATGTGGTGTACCAGTACTAACTGCTGGTCTTGCATCTGTTCCACTTTGGCTCTGCAGCTGAACTAGAGCTTGCACCAGATCAAGCACTGGTTTCTGCTGTTCCAATAAGGCCTTCATAGCAGTGTCCTGGGCCTGCTGTGACAGCTCCTGCTGCTTGCTAAATTGGGCTGCCATCCACTGAGCCATCTCCCTCGGATCCATCTTGACCCCTGCAAGGAAAGAAAAAAAGAAAAACCCAAGAGCAGCACCTTCCAACCAGGTGTGTTTTTTTTTTTCAACTTTTTTTTCAATTACCCCCTGTGCTTACACACATCCACCACTAGACATGCCCAGGTACATATTACCTTGTCTCAGTGATGAATCCAGCTTTGCACAGGGTCTTTTCCTCTGGGACAGCTTCCTGGAACAACCACTTTTCCTCCAAAGTGCAGACGAGGGAAAAAAAAATCTTCTTACAGCTTTAAACTTGACTTTTATTTGTAATCCACAAGTAAATCCTCTTGGTGCAAGAGCAATCCGAAAAACTACGCCATTTGTCAGACGGCTGCCTAGGGTGAGAACTTACACAATCTTGACGATGCATATATTCATATGATTCTTGCAAGGTATTGTGGGTATTGTAGTTCATTCACTCCCAAACACAGCTGATGACAATAATTTGAGTTGTGAAACCAAGTGGTAAGATCAATAAAATACTTCTTTTATTGATGGGGTTTAATTCACCCAGCACATGTATGCTTGATAGCACTATAAATGAGGTTACTTGCTTGCAGTGTTTAAAATGGATAACAAAAAGTCACAAAGTAAACCAGAAAACAACCTTCAGCTTGTCAGGCAATTAGCTAATGTTTTCTTAGCAAGTAATTACCAAATACAAAGGCACAAAGTAAAGAATAAACTTTGCTGGTTAGGTTAACTTCTGCTTATTTTCCACGCCGATCTCAGCAGTGATTCTCCCTTGCTCACACACACAATCAGGTGCAGCCCTAATTACTATCAATGGACCAGCTGAAAGCCTTTAGCTGGCTGGCTGCTACTGTGTGAGCCCAAATCCTGCTTTAAGAGCTGTTTGCAGTGGAAATAAAGAACAAAGTTAGGTTTCTTTGTGATGGCTGATGTGTTTGCTCATAGAAAACTAGCAATAGCATTTAGATAAAGAACAGTCCATGTAAATAGTTTCATCTGCTGTATTTCCCCCTGCATCAACAATCATAGGGTCAATATCATACATTGGCACAGATGAGTCTTTCATTAAGGCACTATCATGAGAATGCTTATTCCCTTGCTGCCATTCTCTATTATAGATAGGGTCTGGATCAGTGTTCATACCTGAGCCTCTCCTGCTATCATTATTTCTCTCTGTATAGCCTGGCCAATATGTAATCCAATTCTGATGTCCAGCCTTCCAATCTTGATCCCTGGACGCTGGATCTTCTCTCACATACCTTCTGGCCTTGGTCTGAAAGTCCCTTCCACATGCAGTCTTCTCTCTTCCAGGTAGCCACTGGTGATTCCTATCTCTGCCACTCCATTCCTCTGGCTGAATCCAGTCCAATGGACTCTGCTGGCTTTTGGAATACCTCCCAGTATGAGTACTGCCTTGGAATCTCCCAGACCTTCCAATGGCCTTTCTTCTCTTCCTTCCAGAGAGTTTCCTTCTCTCTCTATCTGCTTGGCTTGGCTTCTGTTTCTCCAGGTGATACTGGTGCTTGTAGCCGTTGCTGTCTCTGTATCTCTTCCTCCCTCTGTAGCTGTTATCTGAAGAATAAGCTCTATTCTTATCCTGTTCTAATGTGTGCTGCTCCCTAACACAGCGCAGCTGTGTTGAATCAGGCCCTGCCCTTTGAGATGAGTGCTTAGGGATTACCTCATAGCTCTCTTGATTGCACACACATTCTCTCACTTCAGCCCCTCTCATGGCTGCTGGAAACCTGGTGCATTCTGGGACTGGTAGTCTTTTATGTGAAAATTCTGTTTTCTCACTTCTACCAGAACTGACAGGTTGCTTGTTCAGAGTCACATCATCTTTTCTATAGCTCCTACCTGAGCTATGATAAGCTTCCTTATCACAAGCCTCAGGCATTGCCATAGCTGCTCGCAGAATTGCTTGGCTCCAGGCTTCTGATTTAGAGCCCTGGGTTCAAGATGGCTTAGGAAATCTTCCCTGTACAGGTGAAAACCTATTTGGCAAAGAATGGCAAATAAAAGCCACTCAAATGGATGCAGAAAACTCTGCTCTGGATAGACTTTCAAAGTCAACCTCCATTCCTGCCAAGAAAAGCCTTTTAAAAAGTCTTTCTTTAAAAAGGGCAGATTTCCTTCTACTTCTGGCCAACAATCTTCTACAGGTCGCTTTGCCACTAAGCGTCAGCAACCTAAACAGGCCAGGCCTAAGCCTACAGGGGCTGCTGCAACTCAGCAGGCCCAACCTCCTCAGGGTTTTTGACTTGATGCTAGAGAACTTAGCCTTTCTGGCTCTAAAGCAGCCAGAGCCTCTCACCATTCCAGGAAGGTTGGCTCATTTTGCTCCCAGATGGGAGCAAATAACATCAGAGCAGTGGACCCTCTCCATCATAAGAGAGGGCTACAAGCTTCATTTCTCAGACCTTCCTCCCCACACCATGGTGAGACACTTCAATTCTCCTATCTCTTCCCACATCTCTTCTCGACCTTCTAGGTCAAGAGGTAACTACCCTTCTTGCCCAAGGGGCAATAGAAGAAGTTCCTCTTCTTCATCAAGGGTCAGGGTTCTACTCCCCCTATTTTCTCATTCCAAAGAAGACAGGGGGATACAGACCCATCTTAGATTTCAGAGAATTGAACAAATTTCTATGCAAGGAGAAGTTCAAGATGCTTTCTCTGGGCACTCTCCTTCCATACCTTCAAAGTCAGGATTGGCTTTGTTCTCTAGATCTCAAGGATGCGTACACCCATGTCCTCATCCATTCCTCTCACAGAAGATTCCTACGGTTTCTTTTCCAAGGAAAACATTACCAATACAGAGTTCTTCCTTTCGGTCTGGCCTCTGCCCCAAGAGTGTTCACCAAATGCATGGCAATAGTTGCTGCATTTCTACGAACTCTGGGAATATTTGTCTTCCCATACCTGGACGACTGGCTCATTCGAGCTCCATCTCAGTCAGAGGCCCAGAATTCCTTGGACCGCACAAGGCGCATTCTGCAGTATCTGGGACTTGTGGTAAACCTCTCAAAGTCTCAGCTCACCCCTACTCAGTCCCTTGAATTCATAGGGGCCTGGTTGGATACCACTACTGCAAGGGCTTACCTTCCTCAGGCCCGTTGCCAACGTCTAGTGCAGTTAGCCTCCCAGATTCAGTCAAAAAGCCACTTAACTGCTCGGGAGATGCTACAACTGCTAGGCCACATGGCTTCCACAGTGCATGTGGTTCCCTATGCTCGCCTACACATGAGAGCAGCTCAATGGACTTTGTCCACCCAGTGGACTCAAGCTTCAGGAGCTCTCTCAGACCAAATAGCAACCACCAAACGTCTCTTTTGGTCTCTCCAATGGTGGATGTCCACTCAAAATTTGTTGCTGGGGTCCCCCTTCCAACAGTTATTGCCCCAAGCAATCCTCACAACAGATGCCTCCCAAACAGGTTGGGGAGCCCATCTACAGGACCTCTCCACTCAAGGCACTTGGTCCCCACAGGAGACCTCCCTTCATATCAACCACTTGGAGCTTCGAGCAGTTTTTCTAGCTCTCAAGGTCTTTCATACCATCCTCAGCTACAAGACAGTCCTCATTCATACGGACAATCAAGTAGCCATGTTTTACATAAACAAGCAAGGAGGAACTGGCTCTCTCTCGCTTTGCAACGAAGCTTTAAGATTGTGGGCCTTCGCCAGAGAGCATCAAATCCATCTCCTGGCAGTATACCTCCCAGGAGTCCAAAACTCTTGGGCAGACAGACTCAGTCGAGTCCTGCTTCCACACGAATGGCCCCTGCACATGGATCAGGTACTCAGAATCTTCCAAGAATGGGGAAACCCGGACATAGACCTCTTTGCAAGTCCGTGGAATGCCAAACTTCCCCGGTTCTGTTCCAGAATTCCGTGTCAGGGAGTTCAGGCCAAGGATGCCTTCCTCCTCATTGGGGTCAGGGCTTCCTGTATGCATTTCCACCCATTCCCTTGATTCCCAAGACTCTGTTCAAACTCCAGAGGGATCAAGGATCTATGATCCTCATAGCTCCACGCTGGCCACGCCAAGTGTGGTACCCTCTACTTCTACATCTCTCCCAAGCCCTCTCTCTGGACTTGGGAGCTGCTCCAGACCTTCTGTCCCAAGAGGAAGGGACTTTGTGGCACCCAAACCCCAAGTCCCTACACCTCAGAGCTTGGTTACTGAAGGCCTAGACCTTCAAGACTGGAATCTTTCTCAACAAGTGAAGGATATCCTCCATGCTTCCAGAAAACCTTCCACCAGGCATTCTTATGCTTTTAAATGGAAACGGTTTTCCATTTGGTGTGCTGAAAAGGGTCTTGACCCTCTAGCACTACCTTTAAATTCTCTGTTAGACTATCTCCTGCATCTTTCCAATGCAGGCCTTAAAACAAATTCAGTAAGAGTCCATTTGAGTGCTATTGCAGCATCCCTTAAGCCCATCAATGGACAACCTATTTCCTCTCATCCTCTCATTGCAAGATTCATGATAGGCCTAACTTTAACTAAACCTCCCATTAGGCCTCCTCCGGTGGCATGGGACTTAAATTTGGTTCTTGGTCAGCTCATGAAGCCACCTTTTGAACCCTTAGCCACTACCTCCTTGAAGTTCCTTTCATGGAAGGTTATTTTCCTCATTGCAGTTACTTCAGCTCGCCGCATCAGTGAACTGCAGGCATTAGTGGCTAATCCACCTTATACAAGGTTCCATCATGATAAGGTAGTCCTTAGGACAAATCCACACTTTATGCCTAAAGTGGTCTCACCTTTTCATCTTAATCAAGAAGTATATTTACCTGTCTTTTTTCCAGCTCCTCATGCATCCAGTGCAGAGAGGAATCTTCATACTCTGGATTGTAAAAGAGCTCTTGCTTTTTACTTACATAGGACACAGCAACATAGAAAGTCTTCCCAGCTTTTTGTTGCTTTTGATCCTTCTCACTTAGGACTTCCAGTCTCTAAGAGAACACTGTCCAATTGGATTGCTCAGTGTATTTCTTTCGCCTACCAGAGTAAGAACCTTTCTCTGGAGAGCCATGTCACAGCTCATAATGTGAGGGCCATGGCCACCTCTATGGCTCCTCTAAATTCTGTGTCCATCGACCATATCTGTCGAGCAGCCACCTGGGCCTCGGTTCATACCTTCACAGCCCATTACTGCTTGGACAAGGACTCCCACCGGGATGCCTTGTTTGGTCAGGCTGTCCTCAAACACCTGTTCCATTCTTAAACAACTCCTATCCTCCTTCCCTGGATGGATGCCTGAGATCCATAGGAGGAAGTAGACCCCTCTCCAGGGTCTCATATCCTTGGGGATCTCCCAGGCATCTTAGCTAGGGAGTCCCCATATGTGAAGACTCATTCCTGCTTGTTCCTGGAGATAGCACAGTTACTTACCTGTAACAGGTGATCTCTGGGAACAGCAGGAATAAGTCTTCACAACCCTCCCTCCTCCCCTAGGAGTTGTATCTCTTTTTCTATCTTTCCTTTCCTCTCTCTCTCTATTGTCTCAGCTTTAAACTCGAACTGAGAAGAGATGGTTAGGAAAGGCGGGAAGGCAGCGCGCAGGCGCTGTGGGATGCTCCCAAAAGCTTTCCTTTTTGGGAAGCTGGGGAGCGTTCCCGCTCAGGCTCCGTCGGTACCGAAGTACCCATATGTGAAGACTTATTCCTGCTGTTCCCAGAGATCACCTGTTACAGGTAAGTAACTGTGCTTTACAGGTAAGCAACTATGCTTTCTCTGCACTGGTTCCATCAGATGACATCAGATGACATCATCCATCACTGAGACATTTTATCCTTCTGTCCACAGAGAATACCTGCTATACGTAAATAGCTTTGTTTTATTTGTGTTAGCTGGGAACACCTGCAATGGTTAATAGAAAGGTATTGCAGTTACAGTATGTTCATTTTGGGCATTAACACCCTAGTAACTACAAAATCTTACCTCACTTTAGCAAATATTGCCTTTTATAGGGTGGTAATACTATTTTCCCTTTTACTTTTTCTGCTGAGGCTATATGCTGGAGTTTTTTCCTGTTTATTGCTAGACAAGGAATTCTACTTTCTCATTTTCATCTTATTAAACCAAGTCTGGTGATTTGGCATTATTTGTTGTAACATGAAGATGAGCTTGACTGGAAAGTGTCGAATTCCATATCACATTAATACCAGCTCTGACCACAGTAACTACACATAACTAGGCTGAAATTGTTTCATGCCAATAAAATCAGAAAACTAAGTGTCCATCATTATTTACATGCTTTATGTCTTTGTTTTCTTTCTCTTCTGTTGTAAAGGGTTCCTTACTGATGATCTGGTTAGTCATGAAGACAGTGGCAACCAGAAGAAATATATGGGAGTTTGCTGCCTTCCGGGGCCAGAACGAAAGCACAGGAGGATTGATGTAATCATTGTGCCCTATAGTGAATTTGCATGTGCACTGATGTACTTCACTGGTTCTGCTCATTTTAATCGCTCTATGCGGGCACTTGCGAAAACAAAGAGTATGAGTTTATCAGAGCACTCTCTAAACAAGGACGTGATACGCAATGGAAAGGTGAAGGTCAGCACAGGAAATGCAATCCCTACCTTGTCGGAGAAGGATATTTTTGAGCTGCTTGGGTTGCCATACAGGGAACCTCATGAAAGAGACTGGTAATGTTTACAAACAACTTCCTTTTTGTTAGTGTGGGTTATTCCTTTCCCAGCACTATATACCACTTACCCTCGAGACGTCCGTTAATCCTCTGGGCTGAGGAATCACCTTACCTTCTCTGTCTGGAATTCCAGGGGAACAAATACACACACACACACACACACTCGCACATAAGTAGTATGTAAGTTTATTCCACAGGTTAGAGGGGCTGTCTGTCTTTTATACATTAACAGAAACATATACATACATCATCAACTCATCCCCTGAGGCCCACCACAGCTTATCAGTAACTTCACAGATGTTAGCCGTCTCCTTGTAGAACAATCAATTTGTCTTAGCACAGCACATTCCTTTCCATATATAGATATATACAGGATCCATTTTCCCCTGCGGGCCTCCTAGTCCTCCTGTACACACACACTTTAAGCCTTATTTTCCCCTATCAATCCCCCCTTTGGGCCTGCATAGGCCCACTATAAGAACAGCCAAACAGTCTTCTGAAGGACAGTTAAGCAGACATTATTAACTGGAGGTCGGTGGTGGCGTGCTCGGGTGCATCAGCCACCGTGGAAACAGGTGTATAAGAGTACATAGAAGTAGTGGAGTTCTTCAGGGCCTAATTCAGCGGTGACAGCGGGGGTCTGGAAAACTGGGATCCAGGAAGTCCAGCTAAGGGCATCCAAGCGAACTGAATCCAAGTTGCATTGTTCTCTGTCCGATGTGCCTGCGTCCAAGGTCCTTTGTTTGTAAAATAGTATGTAGTCAGCACAATGACAACCGAGATCAATAATAAACAAGAAAGGGCCAGCCAGGCAGACTTCATGGCTGGGGCGAGTCAGGCATCTTCCAGGAATCCTCCGGTGCACTCTTGATGCGTGAGGCGTGTACCCAGGTCGGATGCTTATCAGTCAGCATGGCTGTGCGAGTAACTGCAATAATCTCCTCCGGATCTCCAAATGGCGGATCCCACTTGCCCTCCAGGAGCGGGGAGGAGGGCAAATCAGGACATCTCAAAGTTAATCAATTTTAAGCAATCATGTTTTTCTTGGGGCAACTCGGAATCATCTACTGGCGCATTAAGGCCTGCAAGGCCAGCATCAGGGTAAAGGCAGCGGATTGCTGTTTAACCGACAACCCTTCAGTAGTTGTTGAAATTACCTCATACCCACTAAGGCGCTGGGCTGTCATGTGTTGCGTAGTGAGGTTCTTTAACACATTTAAAACAGAATGGGTAGAAAACAGAATAGTCTCATGAGACAGGGTAATCGGGAGAGTCATCTGTACGGCAATAACCGAAGCCGCCAGGGCTCGCAAACATGCAGGCATACCCTGTACCTAGAGGGGCAATTTTTTCGATAAATATGCGACTGGGCGCATCCCCCCCCCCCCCCCCGTGGTCTTGAGCCAAAATAGCTGCCATAGTTCCTCCCTCTTCCCTTACATATAAGTAAAACATTTTCCCATAATCGGGTAGTCCAAGTGTAGGAGCCGAGATAAGCAGCTTTTTCAAAGTAGCAAATGCAGAAAGCATTTCTTCGGTCCATTTAATAGATGCAGAGCCTGGTAACTGCAAAGTAGCCCTTCGCAATATGGAATCCCAATAAGCACAGTCCGGGATCCAAGCACGACAGAAGGATACTAATCCAAGGAAAGCCAGCATTTGTGTCACTGTTGTTGGAGGAGATAATTTTATAATTTCCTGTACTCGGGCGGGAGAGAGCGCCCGGTTTCCAGGGGACAGCACAAACCCCAAGTAGGTAACACGCTCACAGCACCACTGGAGCTTTTTTAGAGAAGCCTTATGTCCATGGGAGGCTAGATGGCAGAGCAAGGATACAGAGTCATTTTCACATTCTGTGATTGTTTTAGAACATAACAACAAATCATCCATATACTGGAGAAGGATGGAGGAACAAGGCGGATGCCACATTTCAATTGATGCCTTAAGAACAAGAGAATACACCGCCGGGGAATCAATGTATCCCTGCGGCAGGTGAGTTCAGGTATATTGTTTGCTTGCATGTGTGAAAGCCATAAGAGGCTGCGTGATGGGATCTAGTGGTATACTAAAAACGGCATTAGCTAAATCAATAACCGTGAAGCATTTGGCTTCCGTAGGAATAAGAGTAAGTAGCCCAGCAATATCGGGCATCACCGGTGCCAGTGGGACAACAAGCTGATTTATGGCCCGTAAATCCTGGGTAAAACGGAACCCATCCCCCTTAGGGACGGGATTCACGGGAGTATTATAAGGAGAAACAGTAGGAACTACAATACCTGCTGCAACAAAATCCTGGACCATGGACTGCAAGGCAGTTTCCTTAGGGCCAGACAAAGGGTACTGTCGTATACAGACGACAGCTTGAGGATCCTTCAAACGTGCCACGTATGGCGTACAGGGGACCAACCCGGCATCAGCTGGGGAGGTGGCCCAGAGTTTAGGAGGAACCTTAGACAACCCATGCGGCTCTGTAGAAATCATATTTAATAAAAAAGGAGAGTGCAAGGCAAAAGAGCCATCTGAATTACTAATAGTTACTGCTTCTAAGCGACACAAAAGGTCCCGCCACAGGAGACTCACTGGACAGGACGGAATAATTGTAAACAAATGTGTAAACAGAACAGTATTGTTACCAAGCGCGGAGACAGACAATGGGGGGTGTAATCCATGTGGGGGTAGAGGTTCCATTTATCCCAACTGAGGCAGGACCTGGCTTTAAGGGTTCCCTACAAAGAGAGGCATGCAACGTAGAGCAAGTCACTCCCGTATCAATTACAAAGGAGACTTGCTGGCCATTAATGCACAACGTACAACAAGGGGGCTCCTTCCATCCACCCGTTAACTGAACCCAGATCAGAACCGTTGCCTCAGGGCAGCTCTATGGGCGTTGCGGGGGCTGTTGCCATGTAATAGGGATAACGGTTTGTGGGGCTACTAGATGGGGGAGGGAGTGGTGCCGATGTCATTGCGGGAGGGGGCATGGCCCACCCCCCCTGAGTTGGCACGGGGCCACTACCTGCCGCATAGGGGCACTCATTTTTCCAATGTCCTTGTTGCTTACAATGAAAACAAATCTGATTCCTAGATATTCTCCAGGACCAAGCAGGAAGTCAGTCCTCACATATGGGTGACATCGATGTCGATGGAGCCCCCATGCGGAGCATTTCCCCAGCTTTCTAAGAAAGCCTTTTGGAATACACCCACGCATGCGCGGTCCCCTTCCCACCCAAAGGTGCCATCTTGCTCAGTCTTTCTTTTTCCGTGGAGCCCAGCGGACATCTGTCCTTGTCACCCGGAAAAATTTGGATTTTTTTCTGCGATTCTCGCGCCTTTTTTTGTCCGGTTCGACGCCGGTTCCCTTTCCCGCCCGGGTTCGGTACGCCGGTATCGACCCGATCTCTATTTTTCGTTTTTTTGCCCTTCGTGGCACGCGTTTGCGCTCTTTTTTCTTTTCCCTGGAGGACCGGTACTTTGACCTCGCGGGGGCCCTTTTTTCCCTGATGGCCTCCAGTGGTTTTAAGAAGTGTGATCGTTGTAAGAAACTCATGTCTCTTACCGACACACACGACTGCTGCCTGCGCTGCCTCGGGCCTGACCATGATCCCAAGGTCTGTGTCCCATGTGGCAAAATGTTCACCAAGGCACTCAGGAGCCGGCAGCATCAGAAGGAGAGGATTTTCTCGGACTCGGCCTCCGGATGGGCCCGAACCTCGTCAGAGGCCTCGACGTCTCGGGAGTCGGATCCCGAGCTTCGTCGGGGTTCCTCTGAAAGGGGGTCCCCCAGTCGGGAGCAGAAGAGGAAGAGAAAGCTCATGAGGGTGGCGTCGGAGGAAGCTTCTGGTTCATTGAAGGCCAGATCTTGGACCCCTGACCGCCGCCCCGGGCCCTTGGAGCTGGAGAAGCCAACTAAGGTATCCCATGTAGAGCCGGAGTCTGTCGAGCACGTAAGTCCTGTTGTCCTCAAGGACTCTCCTCCTAGGGAGCCGACGTCCAGCCTGGCGCAGCTGGGGCCCGAGTCGGTGGCTGCTGAGTCTCCTGAGCTTGGACTCAGGCTGACAGCCTTGAAGTGCAGATTGTCTGCCTTCATGGATCAGCAGCGGGTGCTGATGGCCAGCCTGACTGGTGCATCTGCCCCGACCACCGGGACGTCGACGTCTAAGTCGACCCCGGAGACAGAGCCGGTTCTTGAAGCCATGAAGGCCCGAGTCCAGTCTCGGTCACGGTCTCCCTCGACCTCCCATTCGGGACCGAGGGCGTTGATGCCGATGGCCCCGGCGTCGGGGCGGGTGTTGCCGGAACCCGTGCGGTCGGAGCCCCTCTACTCTTTTTCGGATGAGTCTGCATGGGAGACGGAGGACGAGGAGTCCCCCGATATTTTTCGGATTTGGTGTGTCCCTTCAGACTCGCCGCAGTCCGAACCCTGGAGTAGGTCCCCTCCGGAGGATACCCGGTTCTCGGAGTTCGTTAAGGACATGGCCAAGGCCTTGAATGTTCCTGCCGACCCCGAGGAGGAGCCTCGAGCCGAAGAGCTCGATGCCCTCCAGTATGACTCTCCCCCGAGGGAGGCCTTTACTGTGCCGGTTCCTCCGATGCTGGAACGGCTCCTCTTCCGAATGTGGGAGGCACCGGCCTCGGCGCCGGTTTTGAGCAAGCGGATCGATAACATGTATTGAGTCCGGAAGAGCCCTGGTTTTCAGACGGCGCAGTTGCCGCACCATTCTATGGTTGTGGAATCGGCCATGCATCGTCTGAAGAGCCAGAAGATGCACTCTGCGGTGCCCCCCAGCAGGGAGGCCCGAAGCCTAGATGCCATCGGCAGAAAGTGCTTCCAGGGCTCGATGCTTGCTTGCCGTGTCCAAGCCTACCAGCTGTACATGGGCATGTACTTGCAGGACCTGGCTAAAGAGGTAGCCGGGTTCTCGGCTGGTCTCTCCGGGGAACCTTTGCAGAGGTTCCAATCCTTTTCCTCGGGGGTCCGGGAATGTTCTAAATTCATCTCCCGGGTGGCCTACGATGGCTTAGAGGCTTCGGCCCGTGTAGCAGCGGCCGGCATCGCTGCTCGACGCCAGGCATGGCTACAGTCATCGGACCTCGAGCCATGGGTGCAGGACAAGTTGGTCGATGTCCCATGCTGGGGTGAAAACCTCTTCGGCAAGCCCATAGCCGAAAAGGCCGCTGAGCTCGAGGACAAGATTGTCTAGGAAAACTTCTGCCCCTTCTCATAAGAAGAAGGGCTCGGGGAAAAAGACCTTTTACCTGAGGAAGGTGCCTGCCTACAAACCTTTCCCTCATTATCAGGCCTCCCCAGCAGGGTCAGCAGACCAAGGGCCAGGGCCATGGACCCCGTAGGCAGAAAGCCCCCAAGCCTCTAGCTCCTGCTCCTACCCCTACCCAGCAGGGAGGGGGTTTTTGACTCCCTCTGCATAGCCTCTCCACCCCTTCTGGCCCACCTCAGCATGGGGGGTCGCTTGGTCCTGTTTGCCCACCAGTGGCCACCCATCACAAGGGATGCTTGGGTACTGAGCATAGTCCAACAGGGCTATCTGCTCCATTTCAATCAGGTACCCCCTACCTACTTCCCAGGGGAGCCTCTACGGCCTCCTCTGCATCAGAAACTCCTTCTCCAGGAACTGCTAGGTCTGCTTCAAGACAGGGCGGTAGAGCCTGTACCTCTATATCTGTGGGGACAAAGCTTCTACTCCCGGTACTTTCTTGTGCCAAAGTGGACTGGAGGTCTCTGGCCCATTCTGGACCTGAGAAATCTCAACAAGTTATTGGAAAAAGAGAAGTTCAAGATGCTAACTCTTGGAACACTACTGCCCTACCTCCAGCAGGGAGATTGGCTATGCTCCTTAGATCTAAAGGATGCGTACACTCACATCCTCATCCATCCAGACCACAGAAACTACTTCAGGTTCGTGGTGGCAGGAAGCCATTTTCAGTACAGAGTACTGCCCTTTGGCCTAACCTCCACCCCACGAGTTTTCACAAAGTGCCTAGCTGTGGTAGTGGCCTACTTGAGAAACCAGGGTATTTTTGTCTTCCCTACCTGGACGACTGACTCATCAGGGGTCAGACTCTCCAGGAGGCCAGGCAAGCCACCCTCCGTACTGTCTCTCTCCTTCAGCACCTAGGCTTTGTCATAAATTTTGCAAAGTCCACTTTGCTCCCCTCCCAGAACCTGGAGTTCATAGGGGCAAGGTTGGACTCTCTACAAGCGAAGGCTTATTTGCCAGAGGACAGGGTGGAAAGGCTGATAAGCTTGGCCAACCACTTCATAAGCAACCCATTGGTTTCCGCCAGGCTTTGCCTACGGCTCCTAGGCCATATGGCATCAACAGTGCATGTGACCCCCAATGCTCGCCTGCATATGCGGCCTGCACAGTGGTGTCTCAAAACTCAATGGAGGCAGGCCACAGGGAACCTCAGAGACAGAGTAAGGGTGTCCAAACCCTTCCTGAACTCCCTGCAGTGGTGGCTACACTCCCCCAACCTGCTTTTCAGGTACCTTTCCCACAGTGGTACTCACAACCGATGCCTCCTTGCAGGGCTGGGGTGCACATTGCCTGGACAAGTGCACACAGGGCCTGTGGTCCCCATGGGAGGCCACTCAGCAGATCAATCTGCTAGAACTCAGGGCGATACGTTTAGCCCTCAAGGCCTTCGCCCATACTCTGGCCCACCAGGCTGTCTTGGTGCAGACCGACAACCAAGTGGCAATGTTTTATGTCAACAAGAAGGGGGGCACAGGGTCGAGGCTCCTGTGTCGGGAGACTCAGGCCCTCTGCTCCTTTGCCCTTCAACACAACATGCTGCTGAGGGCTGTCTATCTTCCTGGCCAGGAAAACTTTCTGGCAGACAGATTGAGCAGGGTTCTACGGCCTCACGAGTGGCAACTAGCAACATCTAACAGGGCTTTCAGCTTCAATGCCCCAAAATGCTGGAACACCTTGCCACCGGAGATTCGTGCTGTCACCGATCTAACTCTATTCAGAAAGGCACTCAAATTCCACCTCTTCCCCCACTACTACCAGGTCAGCCAGACACCGACCTAACCGCACCTCCTCCAATTCAACCACCTGTACTATGGACCCTTTTCAAACCCAGAGCATAAAGCATACTGTATATATGTATATAGTTTCAGTGTAACAATTCCCTATGTTATCCAAGTTGTCGTACCTGTTCTCTGTAAAACCAAGCAGTATGTTTTGGTCTATTGTTTTAATGTAAACCGCGCTGATGCTAAATAGTGCGGTATATAAGAGCTTGTAATAAATAAAATAATAAAATAAATAACTGCACCCCTTAGTGGTCCAGACCATTTTTCTGAGGTGGGGACTCCCGTCTATCGACCTCTTTGCCAGTCACCTGAAAAGGCAGCTGCCCCAGTTCTGCTCCAGGCAGCCGCATCCCAAAAGATTGGCGGCAGATGCCTTCCTGATCTCATGGTCCCAGGGCCTACTGTATGCGTTCCCTCCCACACCCCTGGTGGCTCTGGCCTTGTTCAAGATTCTAAGGGACAGGGCCCCGGTCATCCTGGTGGCTCCCAGATGACCAAGGCAACCCTGGTTCCCCCTCCTGTTACAGCTGGCAGTGGACACCCCTCTTCCTCTGGGGTTTCAACCCGATCTTCTTTCTCAGGATCGGGGATCCCTTCTGCACCTCAATCTCAAAGCTCTCAATTTGATGGCCTGGAAGCTGCAAGGGTAATGCTGGCTCCCTGGGGCTTGCCTCAGGAAGTCGAAGAGGTTGTCTTAGCTTCAAGGAAGCAATCCACCCGAAAGACCTATGCCCTGAAATGGAGGAGGTTCTCCCTGTGGGTGTGATCAGCGCCAGGAGAACCCCTTCTCCTGTCCTGTGCCAGTGGTGCTTCAGTACCTGCTGCACTTGTCTAATCAGGGTCTTAAGTCCAATTTGGTTAGAGTACACTTCTCTGCTCTGGCAGCCTACCACTCATTGGTGGAGGGGCACTCTTTGTCGTTCACCCCCTGGTGGCCAGGTTCCTCAGAGGCTTGCTCCTGCTAAAGCCTCCTCTCCGTCCACCTGCCCCTGAGTGGGAGTTGAATGTGGTTTTGCAACAGCTTACTCGCCCACCTTTTGAGCCTATGGCTACATGCCCTTTGCGCTTCCTTTCTTGGAAGACTCTCTTCCTAGTGGCACTGACTTCGGCCAGGCGAGTGAGTGAACTTCAGGCCCTGGTCTGTGATAGACCATACACTCATTTCTATAAGAACAGGGTGGTCCTTAGGACTCATCCTAAGTTCCTACCGAAGGTGGTCTCCTCCTTCCACCTTCACCAGGAGGTGGTTCTTCCCACATTCTTCCCTAGGCCCCATGCAAGCAGGGCTGAGGAAGTCTTCCACACCTTGGAGTCCGTATGGGTGGCGGACTGTATCACCTGGGCTTACAGGGCAGCAGACCTTCCCTTACGGGGTCGAGTTACAGCCCACCGTGTCTGGGCCATGGTTGCATCAGTAGCTCATCTCCGCTCTGTACCATTGGCAGACATCTGTAGGGCTGAAACTTGGTCCTCAAGCCAGATTTTTGCAGCCCATTACTACCTGGAGAGGGAGTCCCGTAGAGACAGTGCTTTTGGTCAGGCAGTACTCTGGAATCTCTTTGAGGTTTAGGCAAAACCTACCCTCCTGCCCTCTTGTTGGGCTACCGAGGGGTTCTGGTCTCAGTGAAATTCTTTCCTTCATGCTACGGCTTCACAGAGGGAGTTTCTTTTTCAGCCTGGGTTCCTGGTAGCCCAGAGCTAGGGAGTCACCCATATGTGAGGACTGACTTCCGCTTGGTCCTGGAGAAAGAGTAGTTACTCACCTGTAACAGGTGTTCTCCAGGAGCAGCAGGAATCAGTACTCACAGCCCTCCCTCCTCCCCTGGGAGTTGCAGTTGTACATAGTTCATTTGTTTTTTTTGTGCTGTCTTTTTAGCTATGTCATCTGACTGAGCAAGATGGCACCTTTGGGCGGGAAGGGGACCGCGCATGCGTGGGTGTATTTCCAAAGGCTTTCTTAGAAAGCTGGGGAAATGCTCCGCATGGGGGCTCCATCGACGTCGATGTCACCCATATGTGAGGACTGATTCCTGCTGCTCCTGGAGTACACCTGTTACAGGTGAGTAACTACTCTTTCCCTGCCCTACTCCTCTTCCACCACCCCGCCCACCTCAAAACCGGCCCCGCTGTCCCCTCCACCCCCGAGATTGCGACCACTGAGGCCCCGGGGGTTGATATCCCCCGGGGTAGGATTGCTGGCAACCAATATCCTGCTGCCAAGCATGAGAAATTTTACCTTTCTTAACATCCATATCTGCAAAGCATCCTGCCGCTTCCTTCATTAATATTACCTTCTCTAATTCTGCCGGAGTCATGCTAAACCAAGCATCTATCATTCGCTTACATGCTACAGTCACTTCGGGGCGCATAGCCCCAAACAGCATCTGAATATACATCGAAGCCATCAGACCTTCCTGTGATAAATTTGCATCTTCCTTCCAACACTTACGAAACCTTCACACAAACTGTGAAAGTCCTTCCCCTGGTTCCTGCACGCATGCAATAGATGCAGCAAGATTCTGTTTCGCCCCAAATAAATGCTCAAACTCTTCTAACACTTCGTCCCACATCTTACTCGCTAAATAAATAAAATAAATAAATACAAATACTCGCTAAATAAATAAAATAAATAAAAATCTTTTTTATCACCTCGGAATATCGGAGGGGATAATTAGAATCATCTGGCGTCTCATAAGGATTCGCCAGTGACTTAACTTTCAAAAAATCAAATGGGGTTTCTTCATCATACCCCAGGACACCCTCAATAATGAGGCGGTAGTCCTGCGCCGGGCACTGCAAACCACGAGTCATACGTTGCAAGTAGTGCACAGTGGCAGCTGGCATTTTCATGGGGTTCGGGGCATTCTGTAAGATAGAAGAAAGGATGGCGGGATCCAGGGGCTTAACAACAAGCTGGTTACCAATAGTTAGAAAAGGGTACTGGGTGTATATATGGCCCTTAAAGGTAGGGTCTCCTGTCACTCTATCACTATTAGAAGTTCTCACGTCATCTGAATCCAGCTTATGAAAGGGGTTATGAGGGCTAAGCCCATCCCTATGAGCCCTAGCCCTACTCTGTTCCTGTTCCCCCCCCCCGATCTTCGGATGAAGGCATCGGAAGGGGGGGTAATAAGGGACTCCGGCGGGGCAAAAGGGACGGAAGGGGAAGCGGCAGTGGACCCTCCGGCCCCCGCTCGCATCCCCAAACTCCCGGTAGAGACCTCCGGAAATGTCTTACACAATTGGCGATACATGTTTTCCCTGGGCGCGTCCCGACCAGCGGGGCAGGCCCAGAATCGGTCAAACATGGGCTTGAGTGAGAAGGTAGGGCAGGAGAAGGTAGCCGGGCAGCGGGCGGCAGTGGAGGGGAACCGGCAGGCTCCTCCCCCTTGCCACACACAGCTTCATAAATGGTACATATCTGCTGAAACATTTTATCTATAGGTAATTCCCGGTGGGTGGGGGCACGCCCCGCCATTACTATTGGGGGGTGCGTGGTAGAAGCAGCCACTGCTAGAACAATGTCCTCTAATGAATCAGAGTCTCTGGCTGACTTTACAACGGCGGCCGATCCAACCAGGGAGGGGTAAATGGGCTGATACGGCGGAGGGGCCATGGGCACCTGGGAGGAGGTCACCTTGGGTTGGGGTGATTTCGGAGGCAGTTCCCTGGGCGAGTCAAGCACCGGCAGGTGCTGACCATTATAATAAGGAGCCAGTTGTATCCATACAGTACCACATTCCTTCATATAAGATTTTGGCCATTTCGGGTCTCCGGAATAAAAGGGAAAAGCTTTCTTATCGCCCAGACACAATCCCCAAATCATATCTAAATGCCAGGCAGAGAAGCTACCCTCCCTGGGAAAAGGATTTGAGTTATGTAAACCTTCTGTCCACCCCGCCATATTATCCACCCAGGGATTAGTATAATAACCCCCTGCCACTCTGTCTACGTATTCCTTCAGTGTCTCCCCATCTGCCAGGGTTGCGCCGGGAGGGACCGGGGTACGGCGAGAATAGGATGCCTTCTTAGCTGCAGTTTTAAACCTTATCACGACATTTGGCTGCACATGCACTCCCGCGGATTCTGGAGCGGTCCCCTTACCTTGGGACCCCCCATCCTCTAATTAATATCCAACAATCGCACGCTTGGCCACTTGCTTTATGCCAACAACCAGCACTAGCGCTATCGCTTCAGGCTGAGGCAGGGACGTCTTGCCAAGCTCACACAATCACACAAGCCGCAGAGAAGGAAAAGGGTATTACCACAGGCCCAGCAGGACGTCCCTGTTATGTATAGCGCTACCAAAGCGCATTCCTGAGACTAGCTACCAAAGCGACGTCAATTTAGAAAGTCTGGAAATCCCAGTGCAATGGGGAAATCCTCACTTCTGACACCAAATTGTTAGTGTGGGTTATTCCTTTCCCAGCACTATATACCACTTATCCTCGGGACGCTCGTTAATCCTCTGGGCTGAGGAATCACCTTACCTTCTCTGTCTGGAATTCCAGGGGAACAAACACACACACACTCGCACATAAGTAGTATGTAAGTTTATTCCACAGGTTAGAGGGGCTGTCTGTCTTTTATACATTAACAGAAACATACACATACGTCATCAACTCATCCCCTGAGGCCCACCACAGCTTATCAGTAACTTCACAGATGTTAGTCGTCTCCATGTAGAACAATCAATTTGTCTTAGTACAGCACATTCCTTTTCATATATAGATATATACAAGGATCCATTTTTCCCTGCGGGCCTCCTAGTCCTCCTGTACACACACACTTTAAGCCTTAATTTTCCCCTATCACTTTTTACTCCCTCCTATATTCTCACTACCTACACACTTAAGTGTAGGTTCCCACAAAGCCATGTTGGAGACCTTTGATAGTCCAGGGATCATGATGGAACAGGTAATTTGTAGCAAGGGATTGTCATTTCTTCCCAGAGAAGCAAAGCCCAGGTGTATCGCCGTATCTATAATTCATATTACCACTTACAAAAACAAAAATCTCAGAGTCATCCCTGAATTAGATATTATAAAAGACTATATGGATGTTTTCAACTTTCTTGGCATAAAATCTGTTTTGACCTTCCATTTCTGCAAAATTGTACATATTTTCACAGTATTTCAGACAAATGATCATTCTGGTCTGACATCTTGGACTTTGTTGGGATAGGAGAGAAAACTCAGCGCTGTTTTGAAAATGCAATATAAATATTGTTTTAATAGCTAACTATCTTGATTATAAAATATTTGTTTTTAATGGGTTTCATATTAGGCTGTCAGGTGGCACTGTGAGATGCATTGAGCAGAGGACACCTTGAGGTCAACATTCAGCAGTCTGGTGACCACGTAATGATATGGATAATTTATCCATATATCTTCATGTGTATTGCAACAAAGATATGTGTTTAAGTCTGAGTGCTGAATATGTGGGAATAGCTTTAATTGAATACGTTATCTGTATAAAGATAGGCCTGATATTTCTGTATTCAAACTTGAATGTTTGTTATACAGATATCAGAAAACAATATACTTCTTTCAAATATCCCAAATGGAACAAAAGGGAATCTTTCAAGATTGTCGTATACTATAATCATACAAAATCCTTTAAAAAGGAGAGAAAGGATCTCAGACCAAATTAGCGTGTTAGCATAGGCATAAAGCTTTTCAGCCCTTATCATTCTCTCGCTGCATCAATGATCCCCAGAAACTCCTTTAATCTAATTGGTAATTCAATTTTTAATTTTAACTTTAAAGATATTATACATTAATTCAATAAACCAGCTTGCCTTCATGTCTCTCAAAGCATGTGCCAAAACTTCATGGATACGGTCCTTCATACAAACGCTAGCTGAAAAATTATACAAGCAGAATATTTATTTATTTATTTGGTTTTATATGCCACACTTTTTAAGATCAGTGCGATTTGCATAAGAACAACTTAATACACTGAACAAGACATGTTAAGTTACATTGAATAGGAACATTCTGGGGAAAGGAAGGGCTCTTCCGAAGGGATGGGCTTCATCTTAACCGGGATGGAACCAGGCTGCTGGCATTAACCTTTAAAAAGGAGATAGAGCAGCTTTTAAACTAGATAATAGGGGAAAGCCGACAGTCGCCCAAGAACGGATGGTTCGGAAGAATGTATCCTTGAAGGATGCTACCAAAAGCAGAGAGGTTCCAAAAAAGAGTAAAGTAGCCCAAATGCCCTCGAGTATGGAGCAGACAGAGCTTAAAGATCCCAAATTACCCATGTCTACCAATAGCCAAATTAATATGAATAAAATACAGTCTCTAAAATGCTTGTATGCAAATGCTAGAAGTCTAAAAAATAAGATGGGAGAGTTAGAATATATAGCACTAAATGAGAGGTTAGATATGATTGGAATATCAGAGAAATGGTGGAAGGAGGACTACCAGTGGGACACTGATACCTGGGTACAAACTATATCGTAATGATAGAGCTGATCAAATTGGTGGAGGGGTTGCACTCTGTTAGAGAGGGCATTGAGTCAGAAAGGATTAAAGTTTTGCAGGAAACAAAATTCGCTGTAGAATCTCTATGGATTGAAATTCCATGTAAAAAGAGGAAGGCGATGGCAGTGGGGGTATACTATCGATCACCTGGCCAGAATGAACAAATGGATGATGAAATGCTCAAAGAAATCAAGGAAGCTAACAAAAGTTACAACACACTAATAATAATGGGTGATTTCAATTACCCCGGTATCGACTGGGTCAGTGTCACAGCAGGACATGCTAGGGAGATAAAGTTCCTAGATGAAATAAGTGACTGCTTCTTGGAGCAGCTGGTTCATGAACCAACGAGAGGGGAAGCCATATTAGACCTAGTTCTTAGTGGAACACCAGATCTAGTACAAGAGATAAGGGTGTTGGGGCCACTTGGCAATAGTGATCATAGCATGATCACATTTGATTTAATTAGTGGAGGAGGGATAGTAAGGAAATTTATTTATTTACATTCTCTTATATACCGCGCTATTCTGCATCAGTGCGGTTTACATTGAACAAACTGAAATTACATTGAACAGGGTATTATAACTTGGAGAGAACTATTTTACAGGGAACATGGGCTATGGAGGGTTAAGTGGCTTGCCCAAGACCACAAGGAGCACCTGTGGGACTAGAAACCCCAGTCCTTCCGGCCCAAGGTTGCTGTCCTCTAGTGGGATTTGAACCCCCGACCTTCCGGCCTGAAGTACCTTGCCCCAACCACTAGGCCACTCCTCCACTCCACAGTACTACCTTTTAACTTTCGAAAGGGAGACTATGATAAAATGAGGAAAATAGTTAAGAAAAAAACTAAAAGGAGCAGTTTCAAAGGTTAGACTTACATCAAGCATGGGTGTTGTTGAAAAATACTATCTTGGAAGCCCAGACAAGCTGTATTCCACGCTTTAAGAAAAGTGGAAGGAAGTCCAAAAAACTGCCAGCATGGTTTAAAGGTGAGGTCAGAGAGGCTGTTGCCAAAAAAGCATCTTTCAGGAAATGGAAAAAAGAGCCAAATGATGAAACCTGTAAACAGCACAAGCACTGGCAAGTCAAATGCAAGGCTTTGATAAGGCAGGCAAAAGGAGAATTTGAGAAGAAGCTTGCTGCGGAAGCAAAAACGCGAAATAAAGACTTTTTCAAGTACATTCGTAGCAAAAAAACCTGTGAGTCAGTTGGTCCATTAGATGATAGAGGGGTTAAAGGGGCACTAAGAGGCGACAAGGCGATAGCGTAGAGACTGAATGAATTCTTTGCTTCGATCTTTACTGAGGAAGATGTAGGGAGGTTACCCATGACTGAAGTGGTATTTAAAGGTGCGGAAGAATTGAAGGAAATATCGATACATCGGGAAGATGTATTACAAGTATTAGATAAACTGAAGAGTAGCAAATCACCTGGGCCGGATGGTATACATCCGAGGGTGTTGAAAGAACTGAAATATGAGATTGCAGACCTGCTATTAGTAATCTGTGAACTTTCATTAAAATCATCTGTAATACCTGAAGATTGGAGGATCGCCAATGTAACATCAATTTTTAAAAAGGGTTCCAGGGGTGATCCGAGAAACTACAGACCGGTGAGCCTGCTGGGAAAAATGGTAGAAACCATCATAAAGAATAAAATTACTCAGCCTGTAGATAGTCATGGCTTAATGGGAGACAGCCAACATGGAAGATCTTGTCTTACTAATCTGTTATGTTTTTTTGAAGGTGTGAATAAACAGGTGGACAAAGGTGAATCAGTTGATATAGTGTATCTGGACTTTCAGAAAGCCTTTGACAAGGTCATTCATCAGAGACGTTTGGCAAAACTAAAGAGTCATGGGATAGGAGGCAGTGTACTATTGTAGATCAGGAACTGGTTAAAAGATAGAAAGCAGAGGGTAGGGCTAAATGGCCAATTTTCCCAATGGAGAAAGGTGAATAGTGGTGTACCCCAGGGATCTGTGCTGGGTCCGCTGCGTTTTGACATATTCATAAATGACCTGGAAAAGGGAATAATCAGTGAGGTTATCAAATGTGCAGATGACACAAAACTATTTAAAGTTGTTAAAACCCAAGAGGATTGTGGAGAATTGCAAGAGGATCTTGATAAATTGGAAGACTGGGCATCGAAATGGCAGATGAAATTGAATGTGGACAAATGCAAAGTTATGCACCTAGGGGAGAACAACCCAAACTATGGTTACACGATGCAAGGTTCCACATTAGGAACCACCACCCAGGAAAAAGATTTAGGCGTCATTGTGGATATCATGTTAAAACCCTCGGCCCAGTGTGCAGCAGCGGCCAAGAGAGCAAATAGTATGCTAGGTATGATAAGGAAAGGAATGGAAAATAAAACAAAAGATATTATAATGCCTCTATATCGTTCCATGGTGAGACCGCACCTTGAATATTGTGTGCAATTCTGGTCGCTGTATCTTAAAATGGATATAGCGATTTTAGAAAAGGTTCAGAGAAGAGCCACCAAAATGGTAAAGGGGATGGAAGGATACTCCTATGAAGAAAGGCTAAAAAGGTTAGGGCTCTTTAACCTGGAAAAGAGACGGCTGAGGGGAGATATGATAGAAGTCTATAAATTAATGAACGGAGTGGAACGGGTAAACGTAGATCGATTGTTTACCTTATCAGAATATAGAAAGACTAGGGGACATGCAATGAAGCTACAGGGTAAACTATTTAAGACTAATAAAAGAAAATATTTTTTCACTCAACGTGTAATCAAACTCTGGAATTTGTTACCGGAGGTTGTAGTAAAGGCTGTTAGTGTAGCTGGGTTTAAAAAAGGTTTGGACAAGTTCCTGGAGGAAAGGTCCATAAACCATTATTAAGAAGGGACCCAGGATATCAATGTTTGAACCAATACAAGCATTGTGGAACCTGTGTCCCTTGGGGAAACTGCTAGGTACATATGACCTAGATTGGCCACTGTTGGAAACAGAATAATGGGCTTGATGGACCTTGGTCTGACCCAGTATGGCATATCTTATGTTCTTATAAGAGTGTCTTGTGGAAGGTTTCCTGGAAGCATAAAGGATATCCCTTACTGGCTGAGGAAGGTTAAGATCATGAAGATCTAGGCCTTCAGCAACCAAGCCCTGAGATGCAGGGATTGGGGATTGGGATACCATAACATTCCGTCCTCCTGAGACAGGAGATCTGGAGCAGACCCTAACTCTAGGGAGGGAGCTTGAGAGAGCTGTAGAAGCAGAGGGTACCACACTTGCCGTGGCCAATGTGGCACTATGAGAATCATATGGTCTCTGTCTCTCTGAAGCTTGAATAGGGTTTTGTGAATTAGGGGAATGGGCAGAAAGGCATAAAGGAAGTCCTGACCCCAGTGAAGGAGGAAGGCATCCCTGGCCTGAGAGCCCTGAGCCGGAATTCTGGAACAGAACCGGGGTAGTTTGGCATTCAACGGATTTGCAAAGAGGTCTATGTCCGGGGTTCCCCAAATTTGAAAAATCTTGGCCACCTGGTCTGCATGGAGAGACCAGTCGTGTGGAAGCAGAACTCGACTGAGTCTGTCTGCCCAAGAGTTTTGTATGCCTGGGAGATACACTTCCAGGAGATGAATCTGATGTTCCTGGCGTGGGCCCATAGTCGCAAACTTAGTTGCAAAGCGACAGAGAGCCTGTTCCCCCCTGCTTGTTCACATAGAACATGGCTACCTGATTGTCTGTATGAATGAGGACTGTCTTGTAGCTGAGCAGGGTATGGAACACTCGAAGAGCAAGGAAGATTGCTCTGAGCTCCAAGAGATTGATATGTAGATGAGTTTCCTGTGGAGTCCAAGTGCCCTGGGTGGAGAGGTCTTGTAGATGAGCTCCCCAAACCCTCTGGTGAAGCATCTGTTGTGAGAGTTGCCTGGGGTAAGGGTTGTTGAAAAGGAGACCCCAGCAACAGGTTTTGAGTGGACTGCCACCATTGGAGGTACAAAATAAGACGACTTGTGTTTGCTATTTTGTCTGACAGGCACCCTGGTGCCTGGGTCCATTGGGTGGATAAAGTCCACTGAGCTGCTCTCATATGGAGGCGCGCATAAGGAACCACATGCACTGTGGATGCCATGTAGCCTAGTAGTTGTAGCATTTCTCGGGCAGTGAGATGAGGTTTTAGCACTGCTTGAGAAGTTAACTGCACCATGCGAAAGCAACGGACCTGGGGGAGATAGGCCCTTGCCCTTCTGGTATCCAGCAAAGTTCCTATGTACTCTAGAGATTGAGTGGGAGTTAGACTGGATTTTGGGATGTTTATGACTAGACCCAAATACTGAAGGATACGCATTGTGCAAGATAGAGAATTTCTGGCCTCTGACTCTGATAGGGCTCAAATGAGCCAGTCGTCTAAGTAGGGGAAGACGAATATGCCTAGAGTGCAGAGAAATGCTGCTACCACAGCCATGCATTTTGTGAACACTCTTGGAGCTGAGGCCAGACCAAAAGGAAGCAACCTGTATTGGAAGTGCTTTCCCTGGAAAAGGAACCGAAGGAACCTTCTGTGAGTTGGATGGATGAGAACATGGGTGTACGAATCCTTGAGATCTAGAGAACAAAGCCAATCCTGACTCTGAAGGTATGGCAGCAGAGTTCCTAGAGAAATCATTTTGAATTTCTCTTTGAACAGTTTGCAGCAGCGGCCAAGAGAGCAAATAGTATGCTAGGTATGATAAGGAAAGGAATGGAACATAAAAGAAAAGATATTATAATGCCTCTGTATCGTTCCATGGTGAGACCGCACCTTGCATATTGTGTGCAATTCTGGTCGCCGTATCTTAAAAAGGATATAGCGTTATTAGAAAAGACTAATAAAAGAAAATATTTTTTCACTCAACGTGTAATGAAACTCTGGAATTTGTTACCGGAGGATGTAGTAAAGGCTGTTAGTGTAGCTGGGTTTAAAAAAGGTTTGGACAAGTTCCTGGAGGAAAGGTCCATAAACCATTATTAAGAAGGGACCCAGGATATCAATGCTTGACCCAGTACAAGCGTTGTGGAACCTGTGTCTTTTGGGGAAACTGCTAGGTACGTATGACCTAGATTGGCCACTGTTGGAAACAGGATACTGGGCTTGATGGACCTTGGTCTGACCCAGTATGGCATATCTTATGTTCTTATGTAATTTAAATTTAAGTTACATTGATATCTCACTACATTTATCTTCTTTTGAAAAAGTTTCTCCAATACCACTTATGACGCCATTCCTGGCATTTCACCAGTGCACTTCAAGGGGCTAGTCAGTGGAACCTGTCATCGAAAACCATGCTTCACATTCTTATGAAAATGTTCAAGGACCGACAAACTGGCACAAGCAGTAGGCAGAGAAAGCTTACAAAACTGAATTTCCAATTAGATTAAAATTGGATTACCAATTAGATTAAAGGAGCTTTTTGAGGGTCGTTGATGCAGCGAGCGAATGCTAAGGACTGAAATGCTTTATGCCTATGCTAACATGCTCTATTTGGTCTGGGATCATTTTTCTCCTTTTTTAAATGGAGTTTTGAAGAAGGGCTGAGAGTATCAGGAGCCCGAAACACAACGTTGGGTTTTATTATATTATACAAAGTTGCAAATTGAAGGAGTACTATGCGATCCGGTTTCAAGCTGACTTTGGAGGTAGTGCTGCTTTATTTTTCTCCCCTTTGGTTTTGCTCCTTCAGCGGTATCGCAGAAGAATTGAAACATACTCTTAGGACATCGTGTGGGAGTTTTTTGGAAAGCTAAGTATATTTCCATAATTTTAGTTGGATAGGCAGCAGATATAACCATTGCTGAATGTTGGCGGTGTTTGGACGAGATTGATTTATCAAGACTAAGCGCCTAATAGTTTGGCTGGATTTATTTCCTACACTAAATCGATGTTGCCCTAGGATTTGGGTATCTTGAGGGCATTGATTGTAGGGGTTGCGTCCCCATTTAATAAAATAGAAAAAAGGAACGTTCATGCTACGAGAAGATTGTGTATCTTCAAGGCATTAGTTCCGACAAAAATTTAGGTTACATAGGACATTATTATTGGCACCCTTATAAACAATTCAGATCAGTTTAAACAGAACCACATTCCCATTGCAGTAAAATTAGACATACCTGTGATCAATTGTTAGTACTTACTTGACTTGAATCAACCCATGAATGATGGCTCTAATGTTTAAAATAACCATATTCACTCCCTGTTCGATTTTCACAATGGTGAAGACAAGAGAGCTAACTGAGACTGTCAGAAAAGCCATTGTCACCAAACATCAAACTTCAAAGGGGTACAAGGCCAACTCCAAAGATCTGCAGTTCACAATGTTATTAAGACATTTTCTGCTCATGGAGCTGTCAAGAACCTCCCAGGATGTGGGGGGAAGAGGAAAATTAATCCAAGAAGTCTTCGAAGGTTAGTGCGAACTGTTGGAAAAACACCACGTACCACATCCAAAGAGCTTAAAGCTGATCTGGAGCAATCTGGTGGTTTCAATCTGCACCATATACCATGCACTAAACAAAGAAGGACTTCATGGGCGAAGGCCAAGGAGGATACCACTGCTCAAAGACAGACATAAAAAGGCACACCTGATCTTTGCCCAAACCCACCTTGAGAAACCACAATCCTTCTGGGAAAATGTTCTGTGGACAGTTGAAACCAAACTTGAGCTCTTTGGCAGTGCAGACCAGTGATGCATATACAGGCGAAGAAATGACGTTTATAAGGGGGGAAAAAAACACCCTTCCTACAGTTAAATATGTTGGAGGTTCAATGGTTCCATGATGTTGTGGGGCTGTTTGCTGCCTTAGAAACTGGAGGCTTGGAACGTATTAAAGGAATCATGAAGTTGGAGGACTACCAAGGTATTTTGGAGTGGAATGTGCTACCTAGTGTCAAAAAACTAGGTCTGGGTTGAAGGTCATGGGTCCTCCAGTAGGACAGTGACACAAAACATCCATCCAAAAATACAAAAGAATGGTTTAAAAGGAACAAATGGATTGTTTTAAACTGGCCAGCAATGAGTCCTGATCTCAACCCAATCAACTACCTTTGAAAAGAGCTGAAAATTGCCATTGGTAAAAGGAATCTTGGAAACATTCATGAGCTGGAACAAATTGCAGTCGAAGAGTGGGAGAAATTAGCAGCAGACAGATGTACAAAACATATAGATGGCTACAAGGAACATATGGAAGCTGTCATCACTGCCAAGGGTTGTGCAACCAAATATTAGTGCCATTAATCCTGTCCAGGTCATATTTTGGTTTTTGTTTTTTCTCAGAAATTACTACGTCTAAGTTGCACAGACATCTCTTTTTCTGTTGTATACCTTTGAACATACTATTAAAATATTATGATGACTTACATTTGGAATATTTCCAATTATTTTTCAAGATATTGTATACAACATATCTAAAATGCAAGGGTGACAAGAAAATTGACCATAATTGTACCTTATGATCGGAAACCATTGGTGATGAAAGACATCATAGCAGCATTGAAAGCATTATCAAAGAACAAAGCACTGGACATTGATGGCATTCCTATTGTAGTATTACAACAATCAGATGCAGCTGTTACAATACTAAGGCTCTGCCAGGAAATTTGGAAGACAGCATCCTGGCCAATTGTCTGGAAAAGATCTGTATTCATTCCAGTACTGAAGAAAGGTGATCCAACTGACTGTGGAAATTATTGCACAATTGCTCTGATCCCACACGCCAGCAAGATTCTACTCAAGATCATTCAGTGGAGACTACAACCATACCTGGAATGAGAACTGCCTAAAGTTCAAGCAGGATTCCAGAAAGGGTGAGGAACATGAGACATCATTGCAGATGTGAGATGGAAGCTTGAAAAGACAAAAGAATAACAAAAGGATATCCAGCTGCGTTCCCAGCCGCCTCAGCACGCAGGGTGGGTGCTCCCCTTCGCTACCAATGCCTCCTCATGCAGCACAGCGCACAATGTCATGATGCAACCCCCCCCCCCCCCAAACTCCCGACCAGACCCATGGAGGCAGTGTGGCAAACTTGCAATTAAGCTGGCTTGTAACGGGGCCTCGCTCTCCAGGGCAAGCTGCTCTTCTCTCCCAGCTGAAGTCTTGCAATTCACGAGACTTCAGCCGGGAGAAAAGAGCAACTGGCCCTGGCGCTCAAGGCACCACGACAAGCCAACTTAATTGTAAGTTGCCGTGCTGTCTCCGTGGGCCTGACAGATGGTGCACCTCTCTCCCAGCTGGCATCCAGGGTGGGCCGCACTCACTATCCTACCCTTGGTACGCCACTGAGGATATCTACATGTGTTTCATTGACTACAGCAAGGCCTTTGATTGCACAAATCATGAAAAATTCTGGGCCACATTAAGAAGCATGGGTATACTAGAACACCTGATAGTTACATGTACACCTTTACATTGATCAAGCAGTAACAGTTTGAATGGAACAAACAGAAAGAGAATAGTTTAAAATCAGAAAAGGTGTATGACAAGGCTGCATACTTTCCCTATCTGTTCAGTTTATTTGCAGAACAAATCATCAGAGAAGCTGGATTATATGTAGACTACCAAGATGTGAAGATTGGTGGAAGAATCACAACCTTCACTGTGCTCACACTGTCATGTTACTGGTTGATAGTGAAGACAATCTAAAACATCTGCTTATCAACATCAAGGAATGTAACCTTAGAATGGGCCTGCACTTGAATATGACGAATGGAAAGATCCTGACAACTGGTAAAATCAATAATTTCATCCTTGATGGAGAAAAAATAGAAATAGTAAACAACTTTAACCTGCTTCGGTCAGTAAATAATGAAACAATAACCAGTCAAGAAATCCAACAATGCATTGCTGTTGGCAGAATGGCTTTGAAAAAGTTGGATAGGATTTTCAAGTGCAGAGATGTATCTCCACGTGTGATGATTTGCCTTTTCCAAGCCTTGCTATTTTCAATAATGTCAAGTCAATGCAAAAGAAGACAGGAAAAAAATACATGCCTTTGAATTATACCGGTAGTATATTATGTATACCATGGACTGCCTGAAGGAACATATCAATTAGTACAAGAGGAGATAAACCTAAGCTTTCCTTCAAAGTTCAAATGAAAAGCCTTCAACTTTCATACTTTTGGACACATAATACAAAAAGAAAGATCAACAGAGAAAGATATCATGCTTATCAAGGTTGAAAGTCAATACTAAAGAGGAAGACCTGAAATGTGATGGATCGCTACAATAACAGCAGCTATGGATGTCACTCTATAAACAATTAGCCACATGACTGAAGACCAAACACAGTTTAGGACAACTATCCACAGGGTCACCAGAAGTGGACATTAACTGACTGACACTTAACAGCAACTGCAGTCAATATTCATGAAATAGAGGTGCATGTACTGCCTCTATTGGATGCAGATTTCTCTCATGCATATTCATGACAAGTTTTGGAACCACTGTTCTATGGCATCTTTCTGAAATATGAGTTGAGCATGATGAGTTCAATAATCTGCTAAACTGTTAAACTGCAAATCATGTATCATTTCATTGCTCAGCAGACTTTCGATAATTATATCTCAAATTTGGGCTTGCTGCTTAAGAAAGGAGAAGCAAATGGTACGATAGAACATTAGCTTATATTCTCCTTGCCAAATATACTGGAGACTAGGTTGTTTTTTAATTCACAATGAGGACAGTTTTGAAAGGCATGTCCATACATGCCCTTTGTGCAGGTAACATTGTGCATATAGTGAGTTTAGGGGAGGGGTGGGAATTGCACTTATACATATCTTTCTTTTTTTCAAAACAATGTATACAATTTTATCTGAAAAAGTAATTGCACAGTGTTGCATAGCAGATGTGCATATTTATTTTACTAATAACACAGGTACACTAAAAAAAATTTTTTTTAAACTGCCTCTAATGTTTCGATTGATTTTTACGTTTTTTGGTGCGCTGAATCCAAATCTGGTAACCAATTTGCTCCATCACGTACAGATTGTTTGCTACATTGGGTTAGCAGTTTGAGGTGAACGTTTCAGATTGAGTGCGATCGAGATAAAAGTTTCTTGGATGAATTCTTTATACTAATTGTTTAGTAGTTATTCAAATAAGAATAAAGAAAATTGTAACAAGGCAGCACATAAGAATAGAGTAATGTCAACAAAACACACTGTGATGGTAGCAAAATTGTCTGCACTTAAAACTACCACATACATGTGCACAAACATTGAGCATATAAGAGCGAGGTTAGACACAAAGCAAAGCAAAGAAATGTGCAAAAAATGTTGTACAGGTATGTATGTAAGAATAGAAAACGCAAACCGCACCATTGCAATATATGAAGACAAACACCCGATGGTGTGAAAATAAAATTCTAATAAATGAGATCCGACACTGTGGTAATAACTAGCAAATTTTTATTTCAAAGTTTAGTAAAAACACGATATTTGTCAACACAGTTTAGATTATAAAGTCATTCTTGGGTCAATCAATCTCCTGGTGGGCCCGTTTCTTCTTCCCCCGAATGCTTCTCTTGGTGCGCTGCTTGGCGTATTTTTCATCTGGGGTTTCCCGCAGCAGCAACCAGCAGAAATCAGTCATCATAGTGGTGTTCCATCTTCCTTGGTACCTTCTCTCTGCGTCCTTGATGTCCTGGTGAAACCTTTCACATTGTTCTTCACTGTACGCCCCCAAGTTTTCGGGAAAGTAGTTCACATGGGAGTGCAAGAAATGGACTTTCAGGCTCATGTTACAGCCTTGTTCTTTGAAGGCATTGAGCATCCTGGCAACAATATCCTTATAGTTCTCATCCCGCCTGTTCCCCAAGAATTTGAGAACAACATCCTTGAAGGAATCCCAGGCTTCTTTTTCCTTCTCAGACATCGTTTCAGCGAATGCTCCATCTGAAATGAGTTTCCTTATATCAGGGCCAACAAACACTCCTTCCTTTAGCTTTGCTTCAGAAAGTCGGGGGAACTTTGAGCAAAGGTACCGAAAGCACTCACCATCTTTTGGAAGGGACTTGATGAATTTCTTAATGAGACCCAACTTAATGTGGAGAGGTGGTAATAGAATTTTATCACGAGGTACCAAGCTCTCATGAAGAACATTTTTCTCACCGGGTCTCAAATACTCCCGAATTGGCCAGTCTTTTTTCCCCCAGTGTAGGTCGTGGGCCTGGCTATCCCACAAGCAAAGGAAGCAGGGATATTTGGTGAAACCGGATTGCTGCCCTAATAGCATGGATAGAATTTTAAAGTCTCCACAAATCATCCACTTATGCTCATCATAACGAATCTTCTGAAGAATCAGGGCCAAATTCTCGTATTTTTCTTGGAGAATAACAGAGTGAGCAATAGGAACTGAAGCAAATGTGTTGCCATTATGAAGAAGAACACCTTTTATGCTGTCTTTTGACGAATCAATGAACAGCCGCCATTCAGCAGGATCATACTTGAGTTTAAACTTTTCCATCACTCCGTATATATCGTTGCAAAATACCAAATCTTCCTCTTTGCTGAAATACTTCAAAAATTGTGTCTCGCGGTTGCGGTACCAATAAAAAGTTGTTCCTGGTGACAATAGATTTTTCTGTTTAAGCCGAGAACCTAGCAGTTGGGCAGCATCTTTTGGGAGTCCTAAATCCCGGACTAAATCATTCAATTCAGCTTGAGAGAAAAGTTCAGGTTTCGGATCTGGTTCAGTTTCAAACTCGGAAGTACTGGACTCATCGGGAAAAGCCATCTGATGAGTCTCATCATGATCAGAACCGTCCACACAAATATGATCCAAAGATTTTGGTGGTTCAGGCACAGGTACTTCGTTGCTATGAGGCATAGGCCTAATTGCTGAGGGAAGGTTGGGGTAACTTATTATGTTCTTATTTTTTAAGTTGCATCCCTTCACAATGCAAGAGCAAAAATAGCAGTCACTGCTGTGGTCTCTTTGTTCACGCCACATCATAGGTATTCCGAAACGAAATGCTTGTTTTTTACCTTTCATCCATAAGCGTAGATCTTCCTCACATGTCTTGCACACTTTGTGAGGAGCCCACGGTTTGTCTTGATCGCCTAACTTCAAACCGAAATAGTCGAAATATACTTTTTTAATAAATGCAGAAATGTTCCTCTGCCGCTTTTTCACGGTATATTCCCCACAAATAAAACAAAAACTGTCCGGAGAGTTGACGCAACCTCTGGCTCTGTGAGCCATCACAAATACACAGCATTGCAAACTACAACTGTAGTGAACCACTTCGGAATAAAGCTGGATTACGAATGAGCAAACAAAAGGTAATAATGAACTTGCAAGAAACTGAAATTTGACAGGAACGTTCATGTCGCAACCACCGTGTTTGAGCGAGCGAACGAGGCGAGGCGAACAGGAAAGAACATGCGCCAGCGCGAGTACTGGGTTTAGCCCCCCGCCTCCCAATTGTCCTGTTAATGTATAAAATGAATACAAAACACTCTAAAATATCATGAGGGAGTGTTTCTAGTTAGTTAACCATTACAACCTCTATTTTGGGCCAAGAAAATAAACTGCAGTCGGCTAAAAAGAAATTATGTGAACATTCCTTATATGGGTAAGAAATCTAATTTTGCAAGAAAACGTGACGTGATGGAACATTTTGGCTATTTTTCCTGGATTCAGCACCCCAAAATCTATAGGAATCAGTTGCAAAACTGGAGGCAGTTTTTTGGTAGTGTACCTGTGTAATCAATGGAAGCAAAAGGGTTAGATGAAAACTACAGACCCAAAACCAACCACATCAAAATGTAAGATATACAAAAAAAAAGCTGGGAGCTCAAATTTCGTCACGGGAAGGTAACAACCAAACTCCTACTTTGTAATTCATCACGGCTCCACTATATGGCTTTCAGCATTCAAATACTCATGCTTTTTTAGCATAAGACAGAAGAATTTGTTACTTAGCTTAGTGACAAATTCTCCAATGAACTGTGCTTTTCAAATTAAACAAAGCCCCGACCTGGCCTGTGGGTTTCACCCCGTCAGGGTCTTCATCTGGGCAAAAACTGTAACAGTCAGTAGTGAAACTTCAAAAGGAGCAGCACTGCTGGCTGTTAGTTTTTGCCATGATGAAGCACTTGGCGGGGTGAAATCTACTGTCCAGGCCGGGGTTTTGTTTAATTTGAAAAGCATAGTTCATTGGAGCATTTGTCACTAAGCTAAGTAAAACATTATTCTGTCTCATGCTAAAAAACATGAATATTTGAATGCTGAAAGCCATAGAATGGATCAGTGATGAATTACAAAGTCGGACTTTGGCTGTTACCTTCCTGTGAAGATATTTGAGCTCCTGACTTTTTTTGTATGTCTCGCATTTTGATATGGTTGGTCTTGAGTCTCTAGTTTTCATATACCCCATTTGCTTCCATTAATTACTTGTCATTGATAGCAGGAGGTAAATATATTCTCATATACTATTTGTTGTTACCTTTATCGTATTTTTTACTAGCTAGTTTTCAAAAGAAAATGTTTCCCTTTGATCGTAAATGTGAAGTCTGCAAATAAAAGGAACCTGCAGATTGTACACTTGTCTTCACAGTTTGAAAGTTGATACCAGAATCAACAGGGGTCAAAGTAAGTAAATTGATTGGTGGATCTCTTACTAAAATATCCTAGCAAGTCCCAGTGCAGATTGGTGAGCACTGGAAAGCAAACGTTGATGGGATGTGTTCCTTTGGAATAGAATAAAATGGCAAAAGAGCTGCAATTGCAAAAGAATTATAGGTCTTTTAGATATTGCTAAAAATTGGCTTTTTAAGTGAGGATTTGCTAGGAGGAGAATATAAGGGAGTTAGGATTATATTGTATTAGTAAGAAATTAGAACTGTGTTTATTTAATGTATAACATGTATTCCTTTTAATTTGCTGCTGTTATCTGCCTTGAATCTTATAATTTTAGAAAGAGCACGTTTATTATTTTATTTATTTATTTATTAACATTTCTTATATACCGCACTATTTGCTATCAGCGCGGTTTACATGGTACATAAACATCCGACAGTATACATATGTCTGGCCGATTACATTTAACAGGAAATGGAACTTGGAGAACAAGGTAAACTATATACATATGAAGTTGAATGAGAACGGATACTGTTTGGTGTTTACATTGTTGGGGACACCTGTTGCAAGATCTTGTCTGGTTGACATTACAAATATCCATATTAAATTAAATCATCAGCTATGAATATCTGTGCCTAGATTTGGTCACTGATGCCCATTTTTCTATATCTATAAACCACAAATGTACGTGTATGGCAGGTTCTGTGCAAGCATGGTTCATTGGACTAGCACTTGTTTAATGAATTTTTCAAGAGCTGTCTCCTTTAGGCAGTAACTGCAATATATGTATCTGTATTCCTATGAACACCTTTTTATTCGTTCCAACCAAATGAAAGTTGGAAAACATTATACAGAAGGTGTTGAGAAATATTTGCCTAAAGGCAAAAGAACTCTCTGAAGATTAAACAGAATGGGATGGAGTTTGGCCTGGGGGGAAAGCTCATGAAAAAACACACGTTTGAATATGGATCAGATAGACTGGGAGTTCCAGAGAAATAAGCTCCCTCAAAAATGGCCCAATCTATATATATGGGAAAAGGAGCCCAGTTTCTGTAGCATAGAAAATAATGAAGCAAAGGGGGACACCCTTCCTGCAGTGTCAGCAGGCACAAAGAAAGTAGGACAGAAGACCAACCATGAAAAGAAGTCTTTATTAGGCTATGAGGTCAACCCGACACATGTTTTGGCTGGGAGACCTTCTTCAGCAGTTAATGACCTGTACAAATAAATAAAATAAACAATAAAAATAAAAATAAATCAATAGCAAAATTAAATACTAAAATCACATGAATAAATAAATTAAAACATAGTCAAACCATGAGAATCCACTAAAAATAGATAGTAACTGTAATCAAATATACAGTACTCAACATGATAATATAAAATTAAAACTCTACACATGTATAATATGACATACCCTATCTTCAATAATTACATCCAGAGACAGTAAAAATGAGGGAGAAGACATTGAGATACAGTATCAAATGTGTACGCTATGGACAATAGACCAGTTATGAAATAAGGAAACTCTTATTGAAACCATCCTGAACAAATTATCCATTAGAAAATGTGGGGAGAGGAGAATACAAAGTATCATTACTGTGAGAGCCAGTGGGATAGGGTTAACACAAGACATCTAAATGTTGTTCGAAATGCTGGCATTTGCATTTGAGGTGCTACATGAGTTGCTAGAGATATTAGGTACATCAGATGGAAAAAATGTGAGAAAAAACACACTTATCTACAGGGCAGAAAGAGAGAGCATCACAAGAGGTAAATATGTCAGTAAAATTATCAGAAGATACAATGAACTAACAAGATATATTTTCTATATTTCTTGAAAATGAGGGATGGAAAAGCAAACCAGGTAAAGAATTGAGTAAGTGGGAAAAAGGTCAAATAACAAGGAACAAATTTGAAAAGGCCCATGCCGATGGTTGCAAACATGGGCAAACAGAAGGTCAACAGGAATGGAGTGCAGACATGACAGAATGGAAGAGAAAATCCAGATGCCTGGAGTAAAAACAAAGGGACTAGTTTGAAAAGAAACCTATATAACATGACAGAACTTTTTAAGGGGGGGGATTTTGCATCCTCCCAAAGATGAGACGGGTTGCAAGTCCCCACTGTATGTCTGTTAACGAGTGAGTGTGTATGATTCTGATTCTCTCTGCTGTGTGATGTCTGTGTGAAAAGGATTTCACTAGTTTTCTTCGAGTGTAGCTAGAATCATATATCCTTCTCTCTCACTGTGCTAGGACCTGTCAATGGACAGGAAATCTCTTAAGTAGTTTACAGCTGTGACAGAAAAAGCAGAAAGAAAAGTGTTCTTACTTGCAAGGAGATGGTAAGAGATATACTCCAAATTACTTTGTATTTAGTTAGTTTTGTTATGCTCTCTGTATGCTTGCTTCTGTGACATAAGAAAGAGATAAATAAAGGATCTTTTTGCAAGGAAAATCTGTGAGAATAGTGTGCCAGGTACGAGTATAATCTGCATGAGGTGTGGTCTATTGAGAGCAGGGGCGGCTCAAGGCAATCTGCTGCCTGAGGCAAAGGATGAGATGGCGCCCCCACCACCACCCCCATAGAGGTGGGCGGGGCTTTTTCAGAGCTCCAATCAGGGACTGAACCAAACCAAAAAGCTGATTTAATTATATGGAGGAAATGCAAGATGTTTGCACACCAAGGAACTAAAAGAGATCGAGAACCAACAGTACAGTTTATAAAACTAAATTATAACTCATTTTTATTTTACTGTTATAAGCTGAGTTGTGGTTCTTGCTTTTTCTTTTTCAACATATATTTTGCATCCACAGTGGGTGCAGAGCAGAACCAGCACACATTCATCCACAGAACTCAATATCTTTAAAAAAAATCGGATTCTGATCATCTCAGTAACAACAAACATTCTCCAGTACCAGACATATTGTGAACTAATACAAAAGCCTACAACAAAGAGCACATCTACCATACCATACCATATCAGCACCAACTTCCAAAACTCACATAAGGAGCCCATGTAAAAAAAGGTCACTGTAAATACTTCAGTGAGCCCTGGAACATCCATACACCTATATGAAAAGCTGAATAAGTCAAATTACTACAGTACAGTATAGATCTTTATGTATAAGTGCCATGTTAAAAGAACACCTGGCCTCAGTCACACACTCAGAACACAGACCCTCACCAAGTACAGAATAAGTAACCACAATCTAAAGTAAAAATAAAAATATGTAGACAAAATTTAAACTGAAACCCCAAGAAGCCAGACTCCCCATGCAGTGCAACATCAGATAAATAAGAGATGCAGTTACCCCATACTGTGTAAAATATAAAGATAGCACAAAGTCTAATCACTAAAATTAAATAAAATTATTTTTTCTACCTTTGTTGTCTGACCATTTTATTCTCTGATCATGCTGGTCCCGATCTGAGGCTTCTGCTTTCCTGCCTTCTCTTTTCTCTCTTTCTGTGGTCTATGGTCCATCTGCTATTTCTTATCTCTTCTTTTGTTTTCTTCACTTCCTTCCATCATCCCATTTCCAGTTCCAGTAACCCTTCCCAGTATCGACCCCCTTTCCAGTCCTCCCCACCCAGTACCCTCCAATGTCAACCGCCTTGCATTCCCACGACTGCCACTGGTATCCATTCCCTTCCAGTCCCCCCTTCCTTCCCCACTGTCCAGCCCCTTCTAGTCCAAATACCATCCTAGGTATCAGCTCACGTCTACTCTCGGTGCCACCCCCTCCCCCCCAGTCAGTTCCCTTCCAATCCCCCTTCAGTACATCCCAGGTGTCAGCTCCATTCCAGACCCCTCCTTCCCCCGTGCCAGCTCCTTTCCTGCCCCCTTCTTCCGCTGACAGACCCTCTCAGTATCCGCTCTCTTCCAATCCTATTTTCCCATCCCCCGCATCAGCCCATTTGTAGCCCTAGCCTCTAGTTTTCTTCCAGGGCCAACAGTACTCTCCTCCCCTCCCCCATTAGTCCATTTCCAGTCCCAGCCTATTTCCAGTCCTGTCCCCCTTATCAGCCCACTCCAGTCCTAGCCCCCCATCAGCCCATTACCAGTCCTAACCTCCCCAATAAGTCTATTTCCAGTCCTAGCCCTCCAATTAGCCAATTTCCTGTCCTAGCCCCCCCTATCAGCTCATTTCCTGTGCTAGCCACCCTAATCAGCCCATTTCCAGGCCTAGCCCCACCAATTAGCCCCATTACCAGTCCTAGCCCCCCTCCCGATCAGCCTATTTCCGTTCTTAACCGCCCATCAGCCCATTTCCAGTTCTAACTCTCCCGATAGCCCATTACCAGTCCTAGCCCCCCCCTCCCGATCAGCCCATTTCCAGTTTTAACCCATCAGCCCATTTCCAGTCCTAGCCCCCCTCCCATCAGCCCATTTCCAGTTCTAACCCCCCATCAGCCCATTTCCAATCCTAGCCCCCTCCCGATCAGGCAGTTTTCAGTTCTAACTCCCCCCCATTAGCACATTTCCAGTGCTAGCCCCCAAATCAACCCATTTCCAGTCCTAACCCTCCCCCCATCAACCCATTACAGTGCTACCCCCTTCTCCCCAGTGCAGCCCAGCCCGACCTTTAAAGGGAAATTTTAAAAAACAAAAAAACCCCAATCTGAGCCACTGCCACCGCGGCAGCGACAATAAAGTGCCCCACGGTCCCCCCGCCTCCCTGGCATGGCTCTCCTGTCAGCGCCATGAAGGGAGTTTCCCATTCTCACGGCTCTTTTATTTGATCCTGCCAATGCTGATGGGAAACAGACTGTATATTTTCCATGCCCATCACTTTATTTTTACATATTCTACTGTATCTATATGCACAACACATCAGACCTCAGTGATTCAGGAATGATAACCTCATTCTTAATTTTGGTCGGCAGCAAATATGATGGCTATATGGTTTCTGGTGTGTATCTTGCTAACTGAATGGGGTGCGAAAATAAAGACTAGCACGCTTTGGAATAAAGATAAGCTGTTTATAAAATATCAAGAAAAAGTAACTTGAAAGCAAGGAATTCACTTATTCACCTATAATTAGTTAGAAAAGATAACTTGAAAGCAGGTGATTCACTTATCTACAAACAGCAAGATAAAGGAAATAGATACACCACTGACAGAGCCATGAACTTTATCTCATGCCACACGTTGACTAAATAGGTCCCGGATTCAGCTAGGCAAGAGAGAGCCTTCTCAGTCTGGAAAATCCTAGGCAGTTCATGTGTTCACTCCATAGGTGAGACATCCTTTTTTCCCCCTCCTGGCTGAAAAAGGCACCCATTTTATCTTGTTGCAAAAGCAACCAGTAATTTTCCATCAGTTGACACACACACAGAAAAGGATCAGCTATCCATTAAACATAATCAAGACACTGGCCAGACGCCTGAGAATGCTCAAGGGAGGAGCATCCCATACTCTATGGTTTATAAGCTCAAAACTCTACGACTGATGATCTCTTTATTTTGTATACATTTTCCAGGTGCAAAGTTCTTCTTATCATGTGTACCAGTATCCCTCTGTACTAAGACTCCCTATCAGAAGTTTCACATGGTTCTATCAAAACAGTAACCGAGGTATCCGGATGCCCCAACCCATCTTCCACCCCCACCCCTCTCACCTCCCACCACCCCTTTACCCCTCTGAGAAAGACAAGCAGGCAACAGGTAGTGGTGCAATTGCTTGGTCGCAGCTTTTATTTTAAAGGTATTAAAACACCGGCCCAACATGAGCCCAAGTCAACATTCATAACAATAACCAAAACACCCCCCCCCCCCCCAACCCGTCCTCCGGATGACGCTCCCACCAGCCATTTCTAGCAAAGTGGTGCATCATCCACACCCCCCTTTTTCCCCCTACCGCCCGCCTCGCCATGTTATTAGCAAAGGCCGGCTCAAGGGTTGCCAATTTCCGGGCAGAGACCCCCAGCCGGGACGTCTCCCCCAACGAAAAGAATAGTGACGCTCCCGTGGAAAGCGGCATAAAGCTGAAATGCCCCGCCGGGTCAGCGAGCACCTGCTCGCCACCCCGCCCCAGCCCAAGCGATGAGTCCCCCACCAGCTGCAACGCCCTTTTCTCCCCCCCCTAAAAACGGGAGGGAGGGAAACCTGCCGGCAGCGCGAGCAACCAGGAAGAGGGAGGACGCCAGCCGGCGCTCCCTCGTTGCTCGCGCTGCCCCCGCCCACTGACCGCCCACGCGGTCCAATCACCGGGCTCCACCTTCGAGCATGGAGCCCGAGCGCGGAAGCCCCGCACGCTGCGAGCCGGAGCTGACCCCCCCCCCCCCCCCCAGGAGACAGGCCTGCCACTCGGTCGGGCCCCGGGAACCCGGTTACTGGGCCGGCCGCGGGACCGGGGCCTGGCGGCACAGCCCGTACTAACCGAGGTATCCGGATGCCCCAACCCGTCTTCCACCCCCACCCCTCTCACCTCCCACCACCCCTTGACCCCTCTGACAAAGACAAGCAGGCAACAGGTAGTGGTGCAATTGCTTGGTCGCAGCTTTTATTTTAAAGGTATTAAAACACCGGCCCAACATGAGCCCAAATCAACATTCATAACAATAACCAAAACACCCCCCCACCCGTCCTCCGGATGACGCTCCCACCAGCCATTTCTAGCAAAGTGGTGCATCATCCACACCCCCCTTTTTCCTCCTACCGCCCGCCTCGCCATGTTATTAGCAAAGGCCGGCTCAAGGGTTGCCAATTTCTGGGCAGAGACCCCCAGCCGGGACGTCTCCCCCAACGAAAAGAATAGTGCCGCTCCCGTGGAAAGCGGCATAAAGCTGAAATGCCCCGCCGGGTCAGCGAGCACCTGCTCGCCACCCCGCCACCGGCACGAAGGTAGGCTACTATCCTTGCGCCACCCCCACCACTGAAAGCTGCGACCAGCACCAAGACTCCAATGCCTCCTGCCAGTCATTTAAAAGCAAGTCCTGTCCCACCGGGGCAAGATGAACCCCATCGAGCCGGTATAGGCCGGCACAGGAAACATCCGCCCAAGGGTGCAGGACCTGAAGCCCCCCCATCTGCTGGACCCAGCGTCCAATCTGCCTGTTAATCTTAACCAGGCCCCTTGACCAACGCCGCTGGGACCAACAAGCCGGACGGGGCACGATGTCTGACCAAATAATAGCCACCCCCGGGAGGAGCTCCCGCAAATGAGCAATGTCTCTCTGCACAGTCCGGATGAGCTGCCGGCAAGACCAAGCCACCAGATCATTGCCGCCCAGGTGGAGCAGCAACCCCACCAGCCGCCGCCGCAGTCCAATCTCCGCCTGGACCCGAGTCAAGAACTGCCCCCAGTGCATGCCACGTTGACCCATCCAGCACAGCCGCACTCCAGACGTGGCGAGACCAAGATGGGCACCCAACGGCCGGACCGCCGCCCGACGCTCCGCCCAGTAGACGAAGGAGTGCCCAATGATCCACCAGTCGCCGGAGCACACGCCATCTGAAAGCAGAAAAAAGCGGACTGCAACCAGCAGGCAACTCTGAAATAGGAAGAAGACATTAGTAGCCCCAAGCCCCCCCCCACCCCCACCCCACCAAGGGACCAAAGCCCTGACGCCAGCCGGCTTTAGACCGCACCACCGGGAGCCGACGGGCGCACATACCCAGCATAAGCCCCCGAACGCCACCTGCCAATGCGCTGAATAACCTGGCCGTCCAGACCCGCAGCCGCCGCACTAGTAGCTGCCCCAATACGGAACGAATGCGAAGCATACCGGTGATCGGCGCAACCCAATGCACGCAGCACCAGACGCAGCACCGCCGTGAACTGGAATTGAGTCACCGGGTTGCCATCCACGTGGATGAAAAAATAGCCACATGCCGCTGACCGCCGCTGAACGTAGGTGCACAGCGCGCTAACTGGGCAGGATAACAAGGGAGGGATGGGACTTAAGAGGACCCAACTCCCCTTCCCGGACTGATCCGTCTTCGAACGCGGTATAAAAATCCGCGCCTGCTCCGCGTCCACCCGAACGTGCGAAACGTCGAGCCCGCCAAACGCCCCCCGCCTGGCGGAGCGGGGAACAAGCTCGGATACCTGAAACGCACCGAAGAAAGCTGTGGTGAACAGCGCATGAAACAAGACGGCCTCAAAACGAGAGGCCACCAGGCGCGGTAAGGCCTCGCAGATTCGCAGTAAAAGCTCGTGTGAAACCTGGAGCCTCCAGTCCCGCGACGCAGGATGAACCCGAGCCCAGCCCGCCAGCAACCGCCGGACCAAAAAGGACACACGAGGGTTACCCCAGCCAGCGGCCTTACAAAAGAAGGAAAACCCCGCCAATGCTCCGATGACCGCCGACCGAGCCCAGCCCTCCTTCTTAGCCGACAAAACAAACCGGCCGACAAGTCCGTCGGGTACCACCCCCCCTGACCAGACCTGCCACGAAGGAATGCACTCACCTGTGAGTAGCCCCGCCGGTAAGACCCCCAGGTACTGCATGCCACCGATGCGGCCAGCAAGGACATCACTTCAGGGTCCCAACCGTCCAGAGATGCTCCGGGACCCCCCAGGGCCAGTCGCCGGAACAGTGCCCACTGAAAACGGGATAAAGCGTCAGCAATGGAATTCTGGGCGCCCGGCACATGCCTTGCTCGAGCGGTGACATTCAGACGCAAGCAGGCCAACACAAACACCCGCGTCAGCGCAGCTACACGCGGACAACGAGGCGCGTGCCGGTTAATGACCTCAACCACTGCGGCATTGTCACACCAGAACACCACCCGCCGGTCACGCAGCTTGTCCGGCCATATCCAGAAAACCACCACTATCGGGAAGAGCTCCAAGAAGGTAATGTTCCGAGTCAAACCGGAACGAACCCAATCCGCCGGCCAAGGCTCCCCGCACCAGGCGCCGTGACAGAAGGCACCGAAGCCAGAACTGCCAGCTGCATCGGTAAACAACTGCAGATCGACATTCGAGAGCTCAGGCAACTGAAGCACGGAGCAACCATCGAAACCAACTAGGAACGCATCCCAAATCCGCAAATCGTCCTGCATTCCTGCAGAGACCCGGATCCGATGATGAGGGAGACGGAGGCCCACCATCGCCAAAGATAAGCGCTGCGCAAAGGGGCGCCCCATGGGAAGAACACGGCAAGCAAAATTGAGATGCCCAAGCAACGACTGAAGGACCCGGAGGGAAACCTTAGCGGCGGAGCCGACAGAAGCCACCAGTTCACGGAGCCGCTGGACCTTCGGCGCCGGCAAACGTACGACCATCGCAACCGTATCGATCTCGATGCCTAAAAAGGTGAGGCAAGTGACCGGCCCCACCGTTTTTTCGGCCGCAATAGGAATACCAAAGTCAACGGAGAAGGCCAGGAAAGTCCGCAGGAGAGTGGAACACGTAGTAGTCCGCTCCGGCCCAACAAACAGGAAATCGTCGAGGTAGTGCACCATGCTAGAGACCCCCGACTGCCGCTCGACCACCCAATGCAAGAAGGTGCTGAAGGCCTCGAAATAGGCGCAGGAGATCGAACAGCCCATAGGCATGCACTTATCGAAGTAGAACTGCGCCTCGAAGTGAAAGCCGAGCAAAGGGAAAGCCACAGGATGGACCGGCAATAAACGAAAAGCCGATTCAATGTCCACCTTGGCGAGCAACGCTCCAGGCCCACACTGGCGCACCAAGGAAACGGCCGCATCAAAGGAAGCATAACGTACCGTACAGAGCTCGCGGGGTATGCGGTCGTTGACAGAATCACCCGGAGGGCAGGAGAGGTTATGGATCAACCTGAACTTACCCGTCTCCTTCTTGGGAACCACCCCCAATGGCGAAACCGTGAACGGGGAAAAGGGGGGCGCCGAAAAGGGGCCCGCAACCCTACCCAGAGCACACTCCTCCGAAATCTTCCTACGCACAAAATCGCCATGTTCCTGCACCGAAGCAGCGTTACGGAGCCCACCCCGTGCGGACGCACCCTGAACAGGGATGCGGAAACCCCCCGAGAACTCCTCTAAGAGCAAACCGGCTGCCTGCCCGTGACGGGACCGTCCGTACTCCACCAACCACGGACGCATCGCCTCGATCCGCACGGGAGTAGGGGCCAGGCCCCCACCCCCGGCCTCACTTACCTCCAGAGGGGGCTCCCGCGACCCCCTTTCGGCTACACTTAGTGGCAGCATGGGCGCCCCCGCACAAGGAACAGGCATGCTTAAATTTGCAGTCGGGGAACGGGCAGGACGCCTTGTTGAAGCGCCAGCAGACGTCCCCCCCGACGGTTCCCCCTCGGGACTGAGGCGGGGCCGAGACTGGGACTCGAAAGGAACGCACCCCCGCCGGGACCGGAGCGGAGCCCCCCCTGCCAACCGCAGCACCCGATCCCCCGACTCGCCCCTTCACGGACATCTGGGTCAACCAAAGATTGATGTCTTTCGTCCCCCATGACAAGTGACAATTTTCCTCCCATCTGATCCCGAAACTCCTCGTCATAATTCAACCAGGCCCACCCATCGTGCGCCTGGGACGCCGCCAAGATGTCGGCATAAGCCAGTAAAGCCCCCGTACTGATCCGGGAAATAGTGACCCCAGACACTCGCTAAATGCAAGAAGGCATGGGTCCAATTGAGCGTATTCCGGGAGGCCTTGCGGACCCTACCCGCCTTTTCGTCCTCCCGGCGCTTCTTCCTGCTCTCACCAGAACGCTTCCGGCCCTCGAGCAGGCGGAAGATATCGATGTACCTGCGACGCTTGATTCGCCGGCGCAATTTACGCGGAACGCCCTCCCACAACTCTGCACAGCGGACAACGGAGGTCCCAACACCCGCCCCGGCGTCAGACGTCCCAGGCGCCGAACCACGGGAGGAGGCCGAGGACGACGTCGAGGAGGAGGAAGATGAAGACGCCTGCCGACAACGGCACCCCCGCCGATGCTTTGCCCTTTTTGCCGCGGGCAACCCGGGAACAGGAGCAAGGGCCCCTCCCGCAGCCCCACCGGAGACCCCTGCATACTCACCTGTCCCACCGGAAGAGTCCACCGGGGAACTCCCTGGAGACAGCCCAGGCGCCTCAGCTACCAGCACATTCACGGGACACGAAGGACCTGGACCGGCCCTCCCAGCAGAAGCAGCCATGGATGTCGAAGATGTCGAATTCCGCGGGACCTGCGAAGAGAAAGAAGAAAACCCAGCAGCCAGAGCCGCAGGAGTACTAGGCGCTGCACTCGGCCCGGCTCCCCAGCCTTGCGCCGAGGACCCCAGACCACCGGCATCCCATGCCGCCGCACTCCCAGCTGCCCCACGGCCATCGCCGAACCAGCCACCCCAGCCCCCCCCCCAGTGCCCCAGACCCCCACATGGGACAGCCACAAAAGCCCACGGGCCCGGGGGAGCGAGGAAGCCGGGCGGGGAAGGGGAACCCAGAGGGGCAGGGGAAGGGCACCCAGCAACCGGAGACGGCAACAGGCCAGCAGGCACGCCAACCGCAACGACCGGGGATGAGCCAGCAGCCAAGATCCCCGGGGACTCCACCCCACCAACAACCATGCGGCCAGGGTCCCCCAAACCACTTAATGCCGCTGAGGCACCAGCACCATCCACCACCCCCGAGTGGGGTGACAGCGCACCGAGCGCGCCCTCGGCCTCGTGCAGGGGAACAGGAGGCACCCGAGCGGCCCCACGACCCCGTGCCCCTCGGGCCGCGCTACGCCCACGCCCCTGCCTGACCCCCCCCCCCCGCAGGATACTGTGAACCGGGGAGGCGGGGCGCCCAGCCCTACCGCGGCCCGGAGGCGCGGCCACACGCCGTGCAGGTCCGTGCCCCCGAGCCAACCCCCGCTGCCCTTTGGCCGCACCTCGCCCAGGAATACGCCGGGCCATGCTCCCCAAAACCTGGGACTGCAAAGGGCTACGGGCGGAACCCCTTTAGTACCCTATTTGCTTTGCCCCTTTTTTTTTTTTTTTTTGTTCTTGAATTATCTGTTTGTTAGTATTTATTTTGTCCTATTCATTTTTGTTTTTAGTCTTTTTTTTTGTTTGTTTGTTTTTTGTTTGTTTTTTGATAATGAGGGCTATGAGGCCCGCCCCTCTATCATTTAGAATAAATTTATTTTAAAGATAGCTAAAGGTGAGAGGGAGAGCTGAAGGGCAAAGCACCAAGCCCCCCAGCCCAAAGTTCGCCCAGCAAAGTCCCCCTCCCCACCGGGACACACACAGGCCACAGGGGAACAGGAGCGCCGGTTGGGCGTCCCCCACGTGGCTCTCCTCCGGTCGAATTAATGAATAATATGCCCGTGTTAAGTTTTGCGGTTTTTTTTTTTTTTGTAGGAAGGGACGGCGCAACGCGAGCCCCTCAAGCCGACCAAATAAAGCCCCCAATGCCCGAAGAGGAGGCCCAAATCCCCCCGCAGCGCAAAAGACAAACCTGCCGGCAGCACGAGCAACCAGGAAGAGGGAGGACGCCAGCCGGCGCTCCCTCGTTGCTCGCGCTGCCCCCGCCCACTGACCGCCCGCGCGGTCCAATCACCGGGCTCCACCTTCGAGCGTGGAGCCCGAGCGCGGAAGCCCCGCCCGCTGCGAGCTGGAGCTGACCCCCCCCCCCCCCAGGAGACAGGCCTGCCACGCGGTCGGGCCCCGGGAACCCGGTTACTGGGCCGGCCGCGGGACCGGGGCCCAGCGGCACAGCCCGTAGTTATGCAAGAAGATGTTTTTCACCAAATTGTACAAAATCTCTCCCATAAAACTGAGGTTTAATTAACCCCTAACTCACTGCTGATGCATAATCAGTAATCAGCTTTAACTCATTTTCACTACAGTGTTTTATGAGGATTTTGCAATTCATCTTACCACAATTGTATTTAAGTTTGTATGTTCTTTCTAAAGACCTATACATAATATATAGAGTGGTTTTTCATCCACGTCATCTGTGAAGTCATCCCGGACTCAATTTAACTTGTGGCGCCGACATTCAGCGTTTTTTTTTCAAGCTGATGCCGGATTGTTTGAGGTGAGGTTGATCTATGTTTTTATATTGATTGATACATCCATACTACGCTGCTGATGTACTATATAATTTTATAAGCCCGATGTGCATTAACCATAACGCATCTCTACTATCTATTGATTCTTTGTCACTCTCCCCAGCTCATTGAGAAATTGGCATTTGCACTATTTCATCATGCCTGGTCTCTGAAAAACACACACAACATTCCAACAAATGTCCATTTAATTTTCGGTGTGGTGGCTTGTACCAGCTACTTATGTAAAAAGAGTATGGGCCATTTGCATTTATTTTTGACAGTAACCAAGGCGGTTGTATGAAGGGCAATTCGTTCTAACCGAGGTCCTCAGAGTGGCTTACTTTTAGACGGCATTTATAACGCATTAGACTGTAACATTATATTGTGCAATTACTGTTCTTTGTATTCTGTATATCATTTACCCTGAGTGGAATCTACCATTTTCCATGTCCTTATAACATATGTCTTTTAGATTTTATCCTACGAAGCTGCATAGTTTATGTAATTTGGCAATTTCATGTTCTCTTCATGTATCATCACAATATATTGGTGAGTAATGATACTTTGTATTCTCTTCTCCCCACATTTTCTAATGGGTAATTTGTTCAAGATGGTTTCAATAAGAGTTTCCTTATTTCATAATTGGTCTATTGTCCATATAGTATACATTTGGTACTGTATATCGGTGTCTTCTCCCTCAGTTTTACAGTCTCTGGATGTAATTTTTTAAGATTGGGTATGTGTCAATTATACATGTGTAGAGTTTTAATTTTATATTGTCATGTTGAGTACTGTATGTTTGATTACAGTTTCTATCTATTTTTAGTGGGTTCTCATGGTTTGACTGTTTTAATTTATTTATTCATGTGATTTTAGCTTTATTATTACTATTGATTTTTAATTATTTATTTTTATTGTTTATGTTATTTATTTGTAGAGGTCATTAACCCCTGAAGAAGGCATCCCGGCCGAAACACGTGTCAGGTTGACCTCATAGCCTAATAAAGACTTCTCATGGTTGGTCTTCTGTTCTGCTTTCTTTGTGCATAGAAAATAATGTTCAGTGAAAAATAACATGTAGGTAATTGCTCCATTCAAACCGCCTCTCTCCCATTCTCTTCCCACAGTTCAAACTTTTCCCACTGCTGAAAACTACCCTCTGCAATTGCCTTCCACCCGCAAAATATCATCACACCCAAAAACAACCTCCCACAACTCCACCATGACCCCACAGATTTCTCCACCTCCAAAAACTATACCCACCTCCAAAAACTATCCCCCTTGCAAGTTGTTCACCACTTCACACTCTGGCCGAACTGCCAAAATCAACCATCTCCGCAATTGCCACCACTACTAAAATCTAGTCCCTGAACCTCTACCACTCAACTCTCCCACTTCACAAACCGCGCCCACATCCAAAACCTACACTTGCAACTATCCAACCACCCTGAAAACTTCCCTACCTCCCAAAACTAACCCTCTGCCCCATGAGCAGCTGCATCCCTAGAAATGAATTCACCACAACTGTGCACCACCCCACAAACTGACCCCCAACCCAAGACATACCCCCATTACCTCTCAAAATGTCACCATTTCCAAAAACTACCGTCCCTGCATCTAACCCACCACCTTGGAAAATGTCCCCTGCCCAAAAAATTACCACAAGCATCTACCCCACCACCCCATAAACCAGCCAAGCCCAAAAACTAACCCCACTAATGCCCCGTTAACTGCCCCATCTCCAGAAAATACCCCCTGCAACTGCAGCACCACCCTGTAATCCACTCTCAAAAACTACCATCTCTATTGCCATTCCCAAACTGCTTACAAACTAATACTCCACTCCAAAATGCCCCACCCAAAAATATGCCATTAAAACTAACTCACACTCCCCAGCATGCCTCCTGCAACAAAAACACAACATAGACAGCACATGCACACAGAAACACTTTCATACTACCCCCAACATGCACACTATAAACAACTATGCATATATACGAATTACAAATAATTCCCTAGCTGTCATCTGCTGCATTTTAAGTTATTCGGAGGTACAGTATATTTCATTTTCTTTGTTCTTAATTCTGCTGTGAAAACAAGTTAGTTAATCATATCGTTTTCTTATTGGTTGCTATGTATACTGCAATTAATCTGTTGTCATGGGCAGGGCTATATTAAAGCATTGGCAAACTAGGCACACACCTAGGGTTCAAAGTGACAGATGTGATGAGGACTCGGGAGGTTAGGATTGACAACTGAATGACTTTTTTCAGAATTGTACTGATTTTTAAGTTAATACTCAGATGCTAGAAACATGGCTACAATGAGTTCACCAACACACCACAATAATGATTTCACACAGAAGAAAAATAATTAACTCAAAAATAAACAATCTCCAGGAACAAGCAGGAATGTAGTCTTCACATATGGGTATCGTCAGTACCGACGGAGCTTGCGTCGGAACGTTCCCCAGCGTCCAATAGGAAAGCTTTTGGGAGCATCCCACAGCGCCTGTGTGCTGCCTTCCCGCCTTTCCCAACTGTCCCTCTCCAGTTCTTCGTTTTCCGCAGAGCCGACAGAAAAAATATCCCTTCTATTCTTCTTTTTTGTGGTCGCGTCTGCTTTCCCTCGACACTACACTGGTATCGCCGGTTCTTCTTTCTTTTCTTTAAAAAAAAAACAAAAAACTTTCTTCTGGTTCCAGTAATTTTCTCTTCAGGTGCCACGCGCCATTTTGGGCACTAGGCCCAACTTTTCCTTCAGAATGGAAAAACCCGCCTCGGGTTTTAAAAAGTGTTCTAAGTGTGGCGGTACCATCTCCGTCACCGACACCCATGAGTGGTGCCTCTAATGTTTAGGTCCTGGCCACTCTATTTCTGAGTGTGTTGCCTATGGGATGATGTCGAAAAGGGGCCGGAAGAACCGTGCTGCTAAACTTAGCACCCTTTTTCCCTCCGATGCAGCCTCCGTGGCATCGATGTCTTCCAGGGCTTTGTCTTCCTCCCATGGATCTCAGGTAACTAAACATAAATCTAGCCGGTCCTCAAAGTGTAGATCTCCTCCTAGACAGCGAGATGCCTCTGGCGTTGCCCTTGAGGGACTTTCACTGGCAAAATTGCTCCAGCGGGAGTCTTCGGCTTCCAAAGCATTAACGGGGCTCCAGGATGTTCTTGAGGCTTCAACCTCGGCAGAACTACTGGTGCCATGCTCTGGGGTACCGACCGCTTCATCCGGTACTGATACCCAAGCATCGATAGACCAGAGATTCTTGGCTATTGAACGCAGTCTGTCGGCTCTTCTCACGGCCTTGATGCACTTGAAACCGCTTCAGACAATTCAACCGGTACCGGCACCGACTGCGGTGCTGGCACCGACTGCATCGACATAGGCAGGTATTCTACCGGGTCCGAGTCATGCGTATCCCCGTCGCCCTCCGTCTAGAACCCTCCTACAAGACTTTTAAGGCTAGGCCGAAGACCCACCTTTTTTGCACCGCTTTTAACCTCCCTCCTCCCCCTGCTCCCCTTTCTCCCCCACCCTGCTGATCTAGAATGTTCGTTATTTTGTGTTTTGTCTGCTTCATTGCTTTCTCTGTTGCTTTACTCTCTCTCTCCACCCTATCCTGTCCTTTTCATTATTTTGGCGTTCCTTTTCCTTTTCAGCAGCCTATATATTTTACTGTTGTACACCGCTCTGGTGCCACCGGTAAAGAGCGGTATATTAAATGTGACGATAAAGATAAAGATATCCATCCGGTATCCTATACCCAACAGGGGCATCGTTTAGGTCAGTCTGCCCAAAAGGGACAGCAGCAACAACCTAGGCAAAGAAAGACAAAACCAGCTAAGCCTCAACCGGCTCAGCAGACTCAGCCTCCACAGGGGCTTTGACTCCTATCTAGAGATCTTTGCCTTCCTGACCCTGAACGGCCCAGAACCCTCCACCATCCCAGGAAGGTTATGTCATTTTGCCCCCAGATGGGGTCAGATAACAGCAGAAAATTGGACTCTGTCTATTGTAAGAGAGGGGTACAAGCTTCATTTCCTCAGCATGCCCCCTCCTACAATGGTAAGACAGTTCAATTTTCAGACCTCTCTCAATGACCAATTAAATCAAGAGGTCACTGTACTACTTGCCCAAGGGGCAATAGAAGAGGTACCCATTCCTCAACAGGGTACAGGGTTTTACTCCCCCTATTTCCTTATTCCAAAGAAAACAGGAAGACACAGACCCATCTTAGACCTCAGAGAATTGAACAAATTCCTGTTCAAAGAGAAATTCAAAATGATTTCTCTAGGAACTCTGCTGCCATACCTTCAGAGTCAGAATTGGCTTTGTTCTCTAGATCTCAAGGATGCATACACTCATGTTCTCATCCATCCAACTCACCGAAAGTTCCTTCACTTTCTGTGTCAAGGGAAGCATTACCAATACAGGGTTCTTCCTTTTGGCCTGGCCTCTACACCAAGGGTGTTCACAAAATGCATGGTTGTGGTGGCAGCATTTCTCCACACCCTAGGAATATTCGTCTTCCCTTACTTAGACGACTGGCTCATTCGAGCCCCTTCAGAGCCAGAGGCCAGGGTTACTCTCTCTCGCACAATGTGCATCCTTCCCAAAATCCAACCTTGCTCCCACTCAGTCCCTGGAGTTTATAGGAGCTCTGCTGGATACCAGACAGACAAGGGCCTACCTTCCACGGCCTCGCTGCCTTCACATTGTGCAGTTAGCTTCCCAAGCAGTGTTAAAGCCTCACCTCACTGCTCGGTAAATGTTACAATTGCTAGGCCACATGGCATCCACCGTGCATGTGGTTCCTTATGCTCGCCTCCATATGAGGGCAGCCCAATGGACTTTATCCACTCAGTGGACTCGGGCCTCAGGTTGCCTGTCAGACAAAATAGCAAACTCAGATCGCCTTATTTTGTCCCTCCAATGGTGACAGTCACCCCAAAACCTTTTGGTGGGGCTCCTTTTCAGCAACCCCCACCCCAAGCCACTCTAACAACAGATGCTTCACAGGTGGGTTGGGGAGCCCACCTGCAAGGCTTCTCTACCCAGGGTACCTGGACTCCACAGGAGGCCTATCTACACATCAATCTCCTGGAACTCAGAGCAATCTTCCTTGCTCTTCGAGTATTTCACACCCAGCTCAGCTACAAGACAGTCCTAGTTCAAATTGACAATCAAGTAGCCATGTTCTGTGTGAACAAGCAGGGCGAAACAGGCTCTCTGTCACTCTACAACGAAGCTTTGCGACTATGGGCCCTCGCCAGAGAGCATCAGATTCATCTCCTTGCGGTGTATCTTCCAGGCATTCAAAACTCTTGGGCAGACAGACTCAGTCGAGTTCTGCTTCCATACGAATGGTCTCTCCATGCAGACCAGGTGACCAAAGTTTTTCAAATTTGGGGAACCCCGGACATAGACCTCTTTGCAAGTCTGCTGAATGCCAAACTTCCACGGTTCTGTTCCAGAATTCTGGCTCAGGGTTGTCAGGCCAGGGATGCTTTCCTCCTCCATTGTGGTCAGGACTTCCTGTATGCCTTCCCACCCATTCCCCTAATTCCCAAAACCCTGTTCAAGCTTCAGAGAGACAGAGGTCATATGATTCTTATAGCTCCACGTTGGCCACGCCAAATGTGGCACCCTCTTCTCTTACTTCTCTCTCAAGCTCCGCCTCTGGAGTTAGGATCTGCTCCAGATCTCCTTTCTCAAGAGGACGGAATGCTGTGGCATCCCAATCCCCAGTCTCTGCATCTCAGGGCTTGGTTGCTGAAAGCCTAGAACTTCATGGTCTTAACCTTTCTCAGCAGGTAAAGGATATCCTTTATGCTTCCAGGAAGCCTTCCACAAGACGCTCTTATGCTTTTAAGTGGAAAAGGTTTACCATATGGTGCTCGCAGAAGGGTCTTAACCCTCTTGCAATACCTCTGGAATCATTACTGGAGTATCTCCTTCATTTATCAAATGCAGGGCTTAAGACCAATTCAGTGAGAGTTCATTTGAGTTCTATTGCAGCTTCTTTCAAGCCTCTAAATGGACAACCTATTTCCTCTCATCCTCTTATAGCGAGATTTATGAGAGGCCTTCTTTTAACTAAACCTCCCATTAAGCCACCACTGGTGGCATGGGATTTAAATCTGGTTCTTGGGCAGCTCATGAAGCCACCTTTTGAACCATTAGCTACTACCTCTTTGAAATTCCTTTCCTGGAAGGTCATCTTTCTTATTGCAATCACATCTGCACGACATATCAGTGAATTGCAAGTGTTGGTGGCTGATCCTCCTTATACAAGGTTCCATCATGATAAGGTAGTCCTTAGGACTCATCCACACTTTATGCCAAAGGTGGTATCACCTTTTCATTTAAACCAAGCTGTTTACCTTCCTGTATTCTTCCCAAGGCCTCACGCCTCAAATGCAGAAAGGAATCGTCATACTTTGGACTGTAAAAGGGCTTTGGCTTTTTACTTGCAAAGGACACAGCAACATAGAAAGTTCTCTCAACTCTTTGGTGCTTTTGATCCTAGTCAGTTGGGACTTTCAGTCTCCAAAAGAACACTGTCCAGCTGGATTGCACAGTGTATATCTTTTGCCTATGAGAGTAAGAACCTTCCTCTTGAAGGCCATGTCACAGCTCACAATGTGAGAGCCATGGCAGCCTCTATGGCTCATCTTTACTCTGTTTCTATCGACGACATCTGTCGAGCAGCTACTTGGGCTTCAGTTCATACCTTCACAGCCCATTACTGCTTAGATAAGGACTCCCGCCGGGATGCCTTGTTTGGTCAGGCTGTTCTTCAACACCTGTTCCATACTTAATCAACACCTACCCACCATCCCTGGTAGGATGCCAGAGATCCATGGGGGGACGTGGAGCCCTTTCACGGGGGCACACAACTTCTGGGGCTTTCTCCCTGGCATCTGCAGCTAGGGAGTCCCCATATGTGAAGACTACATTCCTGCTTGTTCCTGGAGATAGCATAGTTACTCACCTGTAACAGGTGATCTCCGGGAACAGCTGGAATTTAGTCTTCACAACCCGCCCACCTCCCCTAGGAGTTGAATCTCTCTATCTCTCTCTTTCTCTCTTTCCCTCTCTCTCTTTCCCTCTCTCTTTGTCTCAGCTTTAAACTCAACTGGAGAGGGACAGTTGGGAAAGGCGGGAAGGCAGCATGCAGGCGCTCTGGGATGCTCCCAAAAGCTTTCCTATTGGATGCTGGGGAGCGTTCCCGCACAGGCTCCGTCGGTACTGACGATACCCATATGTGAAGACTAAATTCCTGCTGTTCCCGGAGATCACCTGTTACAGGTGAGTAACTATGCTTTCCTGTATATATTAAAGTAGTAAAATTATATATATTTTTAAATGTGGCAGCACTTATCAAAATGTAATTATAAAAGAAAGATTGAATAGAGAAACCATTATATGGTTTCCCACATTGAAAGAAAGCTCTGCAATGAGAGGGCATAGGATGAAGGTGAAAGGGAATAGACTAAGGAACTATTTCTTTTAACGAAAGAGTGGTAGATGCGTGGAATAGTCTCCCAGTGGGAGGTAGTAGTGATTAGATCAGTATCTGAATTCAAGAAAGCATGGGACCAACACAGAAGATCTCTAAAGGAAAAAAAGGGATTATAGTAGCTGGTGTGGAAGGGTAGACTGGATAGGCCATATGGTCTTTTTCTACCATCATGTTTCTGTGTTTCTACATAATCACTCATCGATCCCTCTACAAATCCATATTGTGTTTTTTTTTATATATTGCAAGCAAAAGTCACTTATCTTTAAACAATTAGGCACTCTCCAACATGAATTCATGTTTTAAGCACTGCTTTACATCAAGGGAATTATGTCGCTATTATATCAAGTGAATTGCATCTCATAGATAGTGTCCTGCTGCTCTGCAACTACCACTGTAAAGGGAACAGGAAATGATGTCAGGTTTTAAAGCTCCTGAAAGGGCAGTTAAACCATTCATAACACTGATAGCCATTCAGTCTCCTCATTCATTTTGTAACATCTTCTGCAATAAGACCGGCTCAGAGCTCTTTTGGCTACACGTAGCTGCTCAGCTCCGCCCACAAGCATCATCATCGCTGAACAGTGGAGACTCCCTAAAAAGATCCAGTGCGCCGAAGGAAACCCCTCTCTCTGTCTGCACACCGGGCTGCATCGACCACCAGAGCTCCCCTGAGAGGCCAAGCCAGCAAAATCGGCAAAAGTGAGACTGTGAATTGTAACATCTTCTGCATTATGACCGGCTCAGAGCTCTTTCAGCTATACAAGGCTGTTCAGCTCTGCCCACAAGCATCATCATCGCTGAACAGTGGTGACTCCCCATAAAGATCCAGCACGCCAAAGGTGTGCCCGCACCTGGGGGCCTTGCCAGAGGGCCCTTTGGCGTGGCCCTTAGGTGTGGAAATTAGGTTCAAAGAAGATCACTCTACCTTGAACCAAAGGTACTTTAATATAGCTCTGCCTAACTGCATGAATGTAATACCTGGGGTACATTCCAATCTCCTAATTCAAAGCTAATCTGCCACAGTCTGTTTTATTGTATATGCCTTGTAATTCAGTATACACCTAAACAACCTAAAACTGTTTTGCCTTTGTTAGCTCACAACTAAGCTACTAGATTCACTATATTGTATACACCTTCCCTTGACATAACCCTAATATTTCCATTGTTACCTAATCTCTGCATTGTCTAATCTCGCCAACAAAAACCTACCCTAACTTATGCTCAAACATCCATTAAGAAAGCACTAATCAACTCAATCGACAAAAACAAAATTCAACAAACTAGTCTGATCCTGCAGTCCTCTTACACCACAGAAAACCACATACCAACTAAATGCTAAATGTACAGCAATTGATATTATAGCTCCCAAAACAGATAAAGCATAAACAAACAAAGTCACCTCTTATTCTTGAACTGCTCAAAAAAATGAACACCACACTAATACTCTCACTCATCCTTGGATTTATTATCATCTCATCTCTCACCCTAAAACTACATGCACAACTCAGTTCACAAATATATAGCCAACCCATCCCAATCCTCTAAAGAAGCCACACCGTTTCTAAATACACATCTACATATAGAATATATCACAGGTCCCAAAAACACACCAACACCGAAAGATTGATATAAATTCATACAATACAGCCACTACTAATTTTAGGAATGACAAGAATGAAAACCAAACACTCAATTGTACCTATATAAATGCTAGATCCATAAAAAAGAAAATCCCCATCATAACTGATTATCTAAATGATGCCACCCCCAGACATACTATTTATAACAGAGACATGGCTCAACGAACATGATAATGTTCTCTTGAATCAAATCAAAGTTCCTAACTACACAATTTTTCACACACCCAGATCAAATAGACGCGGAGGTGGAGTTCTTGCTATTATAAAAGAATCCCTAAAACCAACACTACACTGCTCTGATACAGTTTCAGACATAGACCTCTTTTTTATAAAAAATTGTCTCATGGCCTTCTGCTTAATTTACAGACCACCAATAACTGATCCCAATGGATTGACTAATATACTCCAAGAAGTCTGCAACATTTCAGGAAAGAAAAATGTAGTACTACTGGGGGACTTCAACCTCCCCTCACTACAAAACACACAATCCTCCACTTTCCTTAAAGCTATGTAACACCTATGCTTTAAACAAATCATATCAGGCCCCACCCACAATAAAGGGAATACATGGGATCTAATATTTACTCCACAAGAGAACCCTGACCATCAGACTGAGATCCCTAAGATTACTGCTGTCCCATGGTCAGACCATCATCTTACTGAATTCTCAAACATCGATTACTGCAACAGTCTACTCCATGGCCTCCCAAAACAAACGATCCACCCTCTACAAATGGCACAACATATGGCAGCTCGCATCATCTCGAACACACACCATACTCAACATATCACACCCATACTTCACTCCCTCCATTGGCTCCCCATACATAGCAGAACTAAATATAAAATCATAATGACAACGTTCAAAGTTATCAGGGAACTGGCACCTTCTACTTTAATCCAGTTAATCAGGAAAACACCTAATAATAGACACAGAAGAGCACCAATGACTAATACTCTTCTATTCCCACCAGAATTAAGAAAAATTAAACAACGAACCAGCAACAGAGAATTTGAATACTTATCTCCGATGCTCTGAAACTCATTACCAGAAACACTAAGAAACATAACAGACCTCTCCACCTTTCGAACACAATTAAAACCTTTTTTATTTATAGAACGCGTTGGTGAAAATGAGACAAATTCATCAACTGTCCCGACTCAACCCCACTAAGATACCAGAAGCAGCACACCATCCACTATTTTACATCCATTCCCTAAAAAACCTCAGGACCCTTATAATTTGTACATAGTTCATATTAAATCATCATGTATATATTCCTGATCATTTGTTGATGTTTACTGATCATGTAATTATCTAATAGTTCTCTTTGCACATGTAACTTCCACTTTGTTCGATGTAACTCAGTTGTTTTATGTAAACCGCTATGATTTATCGATATGGCGGTATAGAAAACACTAAAATAAACAAATAAATTCATTCTAATAGGCAATGCTGTATTTAATTTAAAGATCCATTGTTACACAGCAATGGAAGTCCTCTGCTCCATGATTCATCTCCAAAAAATGAGCCACCATTGGTGCCATCTCAGTGCGGGTAGTAACTCCACATGAATGTTCATTCAACCGCTACTATTACAAAGCGTGCAGGGGAAGGAGGCAGTGTTGGATGTCAGTTCGCTATATACTGTGATTTCCCAGAATGAGGCTTTGAAAATAGCCCATCAATATTTAACCGAGTCTCAAGGACATCATCTGATACTAACAGAATTTTTATGTATTTTGTTGAAGTTGGCACTGATAAATAATTATTAGTTTTATTATCATGGAGACTATTATCTACAATGTGGGATTTTGAAATGGTAGTGTAATGACAAATATAGATATGCTGACGGTCTCTTTTCACTCTATCTTTTATCACTGCATTTTGATAAGCGTTGCCACTTTAAAATATATATATATATATATATATATATATAATATACTGCTTTAATATATACAATGTGTCCAGACATTTTTCATAGTTTAAAACTTCTATCTGCAGTTCATTAATTCTCCCCCTTGTGTGAGTGAGCCTGAATTGCATGCTTACAGCGTAACTACTAGTAGCATAAAGTGTGGGTAGGATCCAGCCAATGGCATGGTACTGGAGGGGTGAATAATGGAAGGCAGCTGTAGTCACAGGCTGTGGGGGAGGAGCATTGGAATGCTGCTCTGATCACAGAAAGAGAGGAGTCAGACTGGGGGAAGTTTCTGTGCTGTACAACTGAACTTTCTGCATATGGTAGAAGATAGAAAAGACATGAACTCTACCCCCACCGCAAAAAAAAAGCTGCAGTGCATTTCTATATGAAAAGCAATTCCAACAGCTGCTACATAAACCACTGATTCAATGTAACATAGCAATTACAGAATTACACTTTTCAAAGAGTCCTCGCCTTGGATCTCCTCTCTCAGTCAGACATACGGAAAACAAACAGAGATCTAAATACAGTACACACACAGATAGCCTATCACGCCCACACGCACACAAATATATGCAAGCATGCACAGACACATGCATACATACAAACACACACAAATGTACCAGCCCACAAAGATATACATACACATACAAAACAGTTTATATATAAATACACACACACAAATACAAGACACATGCACACACATACATTCAGAGGATTAAAAAGAATTCAATAACCCATGCTCTGCATGCTTTTCCCACTTACTTATTAAGCAACTGCTATGACTAGTGGTTCCGAATAGCCTTTTATGTAAGTAGATTCTGCAGTAGTATTGCAGTTCCCAGAAGTACCCATCTTGATAAAACATCTTGGTTAAACATAGGCCATGTGGTCTTTTTCTGTCATATTTCTATCTAGTCTGTCCTTCCATATCAACAACTACAACAGTCCCCTTTTTTCCTTTAAAGATCCTCTGTTTGTCCCATGCTTCTTTGAATTCAGATACTGTCCTCATCTCTACCACCTCCACTGGGCGTCTATTCCTGGGATCCACCACTCTTTCCGTAAAGAAATATTTCCGCATATCACTCCTGAATCTATCCCCTTTCACTCTCATCCCATGTCCCTTCGTAGAAGAGCTTGCTTTCAGTCGAAAGAGGCTCTCCCCCTGTGCATTTATGCCACGGAGGTATTTAACCCTTTCCAGGCCGAGCCTAAAACTCTTGGGATCCAAAATTCTGACTAAATATTCCTATCAAATGGTATATAATACATGACCATAGCAGAAGGAAAATCACTATTAGAACATATTTAATAAGACGGGTACAATTTTCCTGAAATATGCAAAAATTAACCCGGCTGCAGAATGTGGATTAAAATTTTAAAGTAGGCCTTGAAAGGGTTCTCAATCATATCACATCTATCCCGCCTTTCCTCTAAGGTGTACATACTAAGATCCCTAAGTCTGTTCTCATATGCTTTATAACGAAGACCACTAACCATTTTAGTAGCCACCCTCTGTACTGACTCCAGCATGTTTATATCCTTTGAAGGTGCAGTCACCAGAATTGCGCACATTACTCCAAATAAGGTCGCACCAAAGACTTATACAGAGGCACTATCACCTCCTTTATTCTGCTGGCCATTCTTCTTCCTATGCACCCAAGCATCCTTCTAGCTTTTGCCGTCGCCTTTTCTACCTGTTTAGCTACTTTAAGATCATCAGACATAATCATGCCTAGGTCTCGCTCTTCTTTAGTGGACAAAAGTACTTCACCCCCTATCAGTGTTTCCTCTAATTTTCTGTAGGCTGTGTGTGCATAAAATATCAGCTGTGCAGCTTTTGAAGGAAGGTTAAATTTTTGTGCGCCACATAACGACACTCGGAGTTATATACTTTAAAATTTGACTACATGTCACAATACAGTATGTACATCACATTGATTGCACTAGAAAATATTGTAGAACTTGTGAAAACTGTAAATACACAACAACTTTTAAATTTTAAGACGTCTGTGTTGTTTTCTATCAGAATCAGAACTGTAATTATTGTGCGCTCTGTTATAAAGTATGTGCGCTCACTCGGCAAGGTGTGTGCGTGCGTGCACACATGCGCACAGCTTAGAGGGAACAGTGCCCCCTATACCATATTGCTCCCTTGGATTGCTGCAGCCCAAATGCATGACCTTGCATTTTTTAACATTAAAACTCAGTTGCCAAATTCTAGACTATTTTCAAGCTTAGCTAGATTCCTCCTCATGTTATCTACACCTTCCTGGGTGTCTGCTCTATTGCAGATTTTGGTATCATCCACAAAGAGGAAAACCTTACCCGACAGCCCTTCCACTATATCACTAACAAAGATGTTAGAAAGAATCGGACCAAGGACAGATCCTTGGGGCACACCACTGGTAACGTCCATCTCCTCAGAGTGAGCTCCATTTACCTATACCCTTTGTCGCCTCGCACTCAACCAATTTCTAACCCATTCAGTAACTTTAGGGCCCATCCCTAGGGTGCTCAGTTTGTTTATAAGTCACCTGTGAGGAACAGTGTCAAAGGCTTTATTGAAATCTAAATACACCACATCTAGGGCTCTCCCTTGGTCCAACTCCCTGGTCACTCAATCAAAGAAATCAATCAGATTTGCCTGACAAGACTTGCCTCTGGTGAATCCATACTGCCTTGGATCCTGAAATCCACTGGACTCCAGAAACCTCACTATTTTCTCTTTCAGCAGCGCTTCCAATAATTTACTCATCACCGAAGTTAAACTAACCAGCTTATGGTTTTCAATCACATCCTTCCACTTTTGTGTAAAGGGACCACATGTGCCTCTCTCCAGTCCTTTGGTACCACTCCCGACTCCAACGAGGCATTGAAAAGGTCAGTCAGTGGAGCTGCTAAAATGTCCCCTTGTTCCCTCAGTATTCTAGGGTGTATCCCATCTGATCCCATCACTCTGTCTACTTTAGGTTTAGCTACTTTCTCACGAATACAGTCTTATGGAAATTGTTCAAGATGCCCCTCGCTTCTTTTCCTGTTTGTGGGTGTTTTCGGAGGTCCTGCTCCTGGTTCTTCATCTGTGAACACAGAACAGAAATAATTGTTTAGCAATTTATCCTCATTAGCTTCTACATATTTCTCCCCTTCACCCTTGAGTCTGACAATACCATTTTTGCCCTTCTTCTTCTCACTAACATATCTGAAAAATGTCTTCTCCCCTCACCCCCCCCCCCCCCCGAATTTTATTGCATTGGCTATTTCCTCCTCTTTTTGAATCTTTGCTTTCCTGACTACTTTGCTAGCTTCTCTTAAGTTTTTCCAAACATAGATGCCTGTCTTCCTCTCTCTGTGATCTCTGCTATTTCATGAAGGCCTCCCTCTTTTTCTGCTGTAGATTATTTTCAGAAGTAACAAATAATATTACAGCATTGCAATCTTCAGTGTATAGTAATGCATATGACTAGCTTGGATATTTTTATGTAATTGGGGAGATGGTTTTAGATTTTGATATCCGTTCCTTAAATTTGGCTATTTTTGTTCACTTTATATGTTTCAGGTTATTTATGATGTCATCATGGAAGACTTAGAAGATAATTTTATAACAGGCTGCCTAACTGGTGTGGCAAAGAGGAGCATTAACATAGTAAATGATGGCAGATAAAGACGAGTATGGTCCATCTAGTCTGCCCAGTAAGATGGCAAGAGTAGGTGCACCTGCCGCTCCATGCAGGTCACCCCTCCCCATGTCTTTGTTTAGGGGTGAACCCATCGCTCCATGTAGGACACCCCTGTTTATTGAGAAATTAGATGGTTAAGTTTATTTTGATTTTATCCTGTTTAAATAGTTTTGTGTCATCTGCAAATTTGATAACCTCACTCGTTGTTCCACTTTCCAGGTCATTTATGAATATGCCAAAAAGCAGCAGACCCAGCACAGATCCCTGGGGTACACCACTATTCACCTTTCTCCATTGGGAAAATTGGCCATTTAGCCCTACTCTCTGCTTTCTATCTTTTAACCAGTTCCTGATCCACAATAGTACACTGCCTCCTATCCCATGACTCTTTAGTTTTGCCAAAAGTCTCTGATGAGGGACCTTGTCAAAGGCTTTCTGAAAGTCCAGATACACAATATCAACTGACTCACCTTTGTCCACCTGATTATTCACTCCTTCAAAAAAACATAACAGATTAGTAAGACAAGATCTTCCTTGTCTAAAGCCATGTTGGCTGTCTCCCATTAGGTCATGACTATCTACATGCTCAGTAATTTTATTCTTTATGATGGTTTCTACCATTTTTCCCGGTACTGATGTCAGGCTCACCGGTCTGTAGTTTCCCGGATCACCCCTGGAACCCTTTTTAAAAATTGGTGTTACATTGGCGATCCTCCAATCTTCAGGTATTAGAGATGATTTTAATGATAGTTCACAGATTACTAATAGCAGGTCTGCAATCTCATATTTCAGTTCTTTCAACACCCTTGGATGTATACAATCTGGCCCAGGTGATTTGCTACTCTTCAGTTTATCTAATAGCTGTAATACATCTTCCCGATGTATCGATATTTCCTTCAATTCTTCCGCACCTTTAAATACCACTTCAGTCATGGGTAACATCCCTACATCTTCCTCAGTAAAGACTGAAGCAAAGAATTCATTCAGTCTCTCTGCTATTGCCTTGTCGCCTCTTAGTGCTCCTTTAACACCTTTATCATCTAATGGACCAACTGACTCTCTCACAGGTTTTTTGCTACGAATGTACTTGAAAAGGTCTTTACTTCGCGTTTTTGCTTCCACAGCAAGCTTCTTCTCAAATTCTCCCTTTGCCTGCCTTATCAATGCCTTGCATTTGACTTGCCAGTGCTTGTGCTGTTTCCAGGTTTCATCGTTTGGCTCTTTTTTCCATTTCCTGAAAGATGCTTTTTTGGCAACAACAGCCTCTCTGACCTCACCTTTAAACCATGCTGGCAGTTTTTTGGACGTCCTTCCACTTTTCTTAAAGCGTGGAATACAGCTGGTCTGGGCTTCCAAAATTGTATTTTTCAACATCAGCCAAGCCTGATGTACGTCTTTAACCTTTGCAACTGCTCCTTTTAGTTTTTTCTTAACTATTTTCCTCATTTTATCATAGTCTCCCTTTCGAAAGTTAAAAGGTAGTACTGTGGATTTCCTTACTATCCCTCCTCCACTAATTAAATCAAAGGCGATCATGCTATGATCACTATTGCCAAGTGGCCCCAACAACCTTATCTCTTGCACTAGATTTGGTGTTCCACTAAGGACTAGGTCTAATATGGCTTCCCCTCTGGTCGGTTCATGAACCAGCTGCTCCAAGAACAGTCATTTATTTCATCTAGGAACTTTATCTCCCTAGCATGTCCTGACGTGACACTGACCCAGTCGATACCGGGGTAGTTGAAATCACCCATTATTATTATTGCGCTATAACTTTTGTTAGCTTCCTTGATTTCTTTGAGCATTTCATCATCCATTTGGTCATTCTGGCCAGGCGCTCGATAGTACACCCCCACTGCCATTGCCTTCCCCTTTTTACATGGAATTTCAATCCATATAGATTCTACAGCAGATTTTGTTTCCTGCAAAACTTTAATCCTTTCTGACTCAATGCCCTCTCTAACATAGAGAGCAACCCCTCCACCAATTTCGATATAGTTTGTACCCAGGTATCACAGTGTCCCACTGGTTGTCCTCCTTCCACCATGTCTCTGATATTCCAATCATATCTAACCTTTCATTTAGTGCTATATATTCTAACTCTCCCATCTTATTTTTTAGACTTCTAGCATTTGCATACAAGCATTTTAGAGAATGTATTTTATTCATATTAATTTGGCTATTGTTAGACATGGGTAATCTGGGATCTTTAAGCTCTGTCTGCTCCATACTTGAGGGCATTTGGGCTACTTTACTGTTTTGTGGAACCTCTCTGCTTTTGGTAGTATCCTTCAAAGATACATTCTTCCGAACCATCCGCTCTTGGGCGACTGTCGGCTTTCCCCTAATATCTAGTTTAAAAGCTGCTCTATCTCCTTTTTAAAGGTTAATGCCAGCAGCCTGGTTCCATCCCGGTTAAGGTGAAGCCCATCCCTTCGGAAGAGCCCCTCCTTTCCCCAGAATGTTCCCCGGTTCGTAACAAATCCAAAACCCTCATCTCTGCACCATTGTCTCATCCACGCATTGAGACTCCGGAGCTCTGCCTGCCTTTTGGGTCCTGCGGGTGGAACAGGAAGCATTTCGGAGAATGCTACCCTGGAAGTTCTGGATTTCAACTTCCTACCTAAAAGCCTAAATTTAGCCTCCAGAACCTCCCTACCACATTTTCCTATGTCATTGGTACCGACATGTACCAAGACAGCAGACTCCTCCCCAGCACTATCTAAGACCTTATCTAGGTGGCGCGTGAGGTCCGCTACCTTCGCACCAGGCAGGCATGTTACCAGGCGATCCTCACGTCCACCAGCCACCCAGCTATCTACATGCCTAATGATTGAATCACCAACTATAACGGCTTTCCTAACCCGTCCCTCATGGGCACATGGCCCTGGAGAAACGTCCTCGGTGCGAGAGGGTTTTACATCACCTGGAGGACAGGTCCTCGTTACAGGATCACTTCCTGCCACACCAGGGTGATGCTCTCCTGTCACGTGACCTCTCTCCTCCATTTATTTATTTTATTTATTTATTTATACACATTTATATACCGCATCTTCCAAAGTTCAGTTGCGGTTTACAGTGAACAATAGTTAACAAAGCAAGTTTGTTTTACAGGGAACGTCATATTATAACAGAACATATTTACAAGGAACATCATATTATATATAGAATATACAGTCTAGACAAAGTGGGATAATACAGAACAGAATAAACTATATACAGTTTTATATATGTATTTATATACATGGAAGTGAAAGGACATAAGCTGTGAGGTCATCATGAGTGTGTGCTATCTGTGTGGGTTAAAGGGTTTTTGCTTGATGCGGATAGATACCTGTTTAACCTTTGTCTAAGGCAGGTTGTGAGTTATCTATGTTATAGTGTTTGGTGAACAGATAAGTTTTTAATTTTTTACGAAGTTCCATGATCTCCGTTAGTGTTCGTAGCTCCTCTGGGAGGGAATTCCAGATCGTTGGAGCTATGTGGGAAAAGGCTCTGTTATTTGTTGATTTATGGGTTCTTGTATAATCTTTCGGGATCTTTAATCTGTTCAATTGTCCTTTTCTGTGTGTGGACTTAGATGGTTCTTTGTGTATTAAGTTACATAGCATAGTTGGGGCCATATCATATAAGGCCTTGAATGAAGTTATTATTGTTTTGTAGATTATTCTACTTTGAATTGGTAGCCAATGGAGAGAGGCTAGTATTGGTGATATGTGTTGGAGTGAGTTAATTTTCAATATGATTCTGGCCGCTGCGTTTTGCGCTAATTGCAATCGTTTGATGTTTTGTTTTGATATGCCTATTAGAATTAGATTGGCAAAGTCAAGATGTGGAGTTATGGTGGCCTGAATTATGTTGATAAAGTCTTGTGTAAATACTAGCGGACGAAGTTGTTTGAGGGTTTTGAGTTTGAAATAAATTTTCTTTATGGTATTGCTAACAGGGATGCTGCCAGACTGGAGGTGGGACTTCAGGACTATATCCCTGTAGGTCTCGTCTATGTACCTCTCTGTCTGTCTTATGCTTTCTAAGTCTGCTACTTTAGCCTCTAGAGAACGGACTCATTCCCTGAGAGCAAAGAGCTCCTTGCACCTAGTGCACACGTAAGACCTCTCACCAACTGGGAGAAAATCATACATGTGACACTCAATGCAAAAGACTGGAAAACCCCCATCCCGCTGCTGGACTGCTGTCTGCATCTTAGTTTAAAGTTTGTGTTTAGATCTAGGTTCTTTACTTACTAAGGGTTGCTATGGATATTTATAGTAATAAAACTGTACCTAGTACGTGTAATATACCTTGTTCACCTGAAGCTTAACTAATCTCAGGTCCTTAGTGTATGACTGATTTAGGTAATGAGCTTCACCTGAGAGAACCTCCTCCTGTCTTTTAAGATGTGTAAGTACCTATAAAGCTACGATTATCCCAGGGGTGGGTGGGTGTGGGCAGGGAGGGAAATAACACTTATTGAAAGAGGGCTGCTACACAGTACCCTGTCTTGTGCTGCTGAGGTAAGCTATATTCTGATTTGATTTAAATTATAGTTCTTAGCTGCTGCTAGGCTCTAACTTCTTATGAAATTTAAACTACAAGCTCTCTGCTGGGTTCTAAATTTAACCAGAAAGCTCTCTTCTGTGTTTTAAAACTAAAAGTACTTTTCTGATGCTAGGTCCTGAGTGACTATTAAATGTAAACTACAAGCTCTCTGCTGGGTTCCAAATGTAACCAGAAAGCTCTCTTCTGTGTTTTAAATTTAAACTAAAAGTACTTTGCTGTTACTAGGCCCTGAGTGACTATTAAATGTAAACTACAAGCTCTCTGCTGGGTATGAAATGTAACCAGAAAGTTCTCCTCTGTGTTTTAAATTTAAACTTAAACTGCTGCTACTAGGCCCTGACTGATTTAACAAAAAATAGTGGGTTCACAGATTAATTAGCTTAATACAAAGAATTCCTTTTAGAAAATTACCAGAAGTATATACTCACAGTTGCAGATCTCTCTCCAGAAGTAACAGTCCCTTTTTCTAGTCCTTTCAAGTGGAAAAGGTTTACCATATGGTGTTCGCAAAAGGGTCTTAACCCCCGTGCGATACCTCTGGAATCATTACTGGAGTATCTCCTTCATTTATCCAATGCAGGACTTAAGACTAACTCAGTAAGAGTCCATTTGAGTGCCATTGCAGCTTCTTTCAAGCCTCTGAATGGGCAACCTATTTCCTCCCATCCTCTTGTAGCAAGATTTATGAGAGGTCTTCTTCTAACCAAGCCTCCCATTAGGCCACCTCCAGTGGCATGGGACTTAAACCTAGTTCTTGGTCAGCTCATGAAGCTGCCTTTCGAACCTCTGGTTACTACATCATTGAAATTCCTTTCTTGGAAAGTTATCTTTCTCATTGCAATCACATCAGCACGCCGCTTCGGTGAGTTGCAAGCACTAGTAGCTAATCCACCTTACACAAGGTTCCATCATGACAAGGTAGTCCTTAGGACTCATCCACACTTCATGCCGAAGGTGGTCTCGCCCTTCCATTTAAACCAAGCGGTTTACCTGCCTGATTTTTTTCCAAGGCCTCATGCATCTAATGCAGAAAGGAATCTTCATACTTTAGACTGTAAAAGAGCTTTAGCCTTTTACTTGCAACGAACACAGCAACATAGAAAGTCCTCTCAACTCTTTGTTGCTTTTGATCCTTCTCATTTGGGACTTCCAGTCTCCAAGAGAACACTGTCCAACTGGATTGCACAGTGTATTTCCTTTGCCTATCAGAGTAAGAACCTTCCTCTGGAGGACCATGTCACAGCTCACAATGTGAGAGCCATGGCAGCCTCAATGGCTCATCTACATTCTGTGTCTATCGACGACATCTGTCGAGCAGCTACTTGGGCCTCAGTTCATACCTTCACAGCCCATTACTGCTTGGACAAGGACTCCCGCCGGGATGCCTTGTTTGGTCAGGCTGTTCTTCAACACCTGTTCCATACCTAATCAACTCCTACCCGCCATCCCTAGTTGGATGTCAGAGATCCATGGGGGGAAGTGGAGCCCTTCACAGGGGCACACAACTTCTTGGGTCTCTCCCTGGCATCTAAAGCTAGGGATTCCCCATATGTGAAGACTACATTCCTGCTTGTTCCTGGAGATAGCATAGTTACTCACCTGTAACAGGTGATCTCCGGGAACAGCAGGAATTTAGTCTTCACAACCCACCCACCTCCCCTAGGAGTTGTATCTCTTTCTTTTCTTTCCCTCTCTCTCTCTTTGTCTCAGCTTTAAAACTCAACTGGAGAGAGGCAGTTGGGAAAGGCGGGAAGGCAGCACGCAGGTGCTGTGGGATGCTCCCAAAAGCTTTCTAATTGGATGCTGGGGAGCGTTCCCGCGCAGGCTCCGTTGGTACCGATGATACCCATATGTGAGGACTAAATTCCTGCTGTTCCCGGAGATCACCTGTTACAGTTGAGTAACTATGCTGTCTTGCAGTTAGCGCACTCACTCTGCCCATTCTCTACCCCGACCCTCCCACTTACCACCTCAATGCGCAAAGCACAGTTAATACGGAAATCGGGCCATGCTAACTGTGCTGGCCCCATGCTAACAGTTACAGTGGGTCACAGCGTGGGGTCAGTGCATGCTGTGACCCACGATAATTGCTTAATGCACTTTAGTAAAAGGGCCCTTATGAGTTGCATATCAGTGCATTTATTCTTTGTTGAATTGTATATAGCCAGTGAAAGGTATTTTTAACATTAACTGCCACTGCACCTATAGAAATAAAATGACTGTTGGAGCACTTCATGCACATTAACTTTTGCTAAAACGTGTTAACCTTTAGTAAACATGCCCTTTATATTTAATACTAAACTTGTAGTTGGTAAGCAGCAACACTACATAGCAACCAGTCACTATTTTAATGATCAGAAAATTTCTGATCAAATAAAATTTATTATGGTTGTTCTCAAAGAATAAACAGGAAGTCAGTCCTCACATATGGGTGACGTTGGCACTGAGGGATCCCCGCGGAAGCATCTCCCCAGCTTTCAAAAAAGCCTTTGGGAGATGCCACCACGCATGCATGGTCCCCTTCCTGCCCATCTTACTCAGTCCCTCTTTTTCCGTGGAGCCCAACAGACATCCGTATTTTTTCCCCAGAAAAAAGTGATATTTTTGTGCATAAACTGCCCTTTCTCCAGTTAGCACCGGTCCCTTTCCTGCCTCCGAGTCTCGGCATCGAATCTCGGCACAATTTTTGCTTTTTCTTCCAGCGCGGTTTTGCGCCCTTTTCTAACTGCTGGCCACGTCGAGGGCCTTCTGCCTCGCAGGGGTCCTTTTTGCCCCAATGGCCAGTGTGTTCAAAAAGTGTGATTGTTGCACAAAGAACACGTCTCTAACTGATACAAACGATTGCTGCCTCTGGTGTCTAGGTGCCAACAATGACCCAGAGGTTTGCGCCCTGTGTAAAAAGATGTCTGCTAAGGCCATCCAAAGTCGTCGGCAGAAACAAGATGATATCTTCCACAGATCAGATTCTGCCCCGGTATACCTGGTAGCCTCGCGCTGTAAGACCCTGCATGGATCCTTGGAGTCGCATAAAGCCCCCGCAGCACCCGATCAGGTCCGCAGACACTCTGAAAAGGGTTCTCCAGAGCATGAGTGCAAGAAGAAGACGAAATCCTTGAGGACCTCATCCTTGGAATCAGACACACATGGCAAGTCCCGTGCCAGGTCCCACAGCCCCCGGAGAGTATCTGAGAAGTCGGAGTGGAAGCGGCTGGCAAAGGTGCCCAGAACAGATGCCGAAGCCTCCAGTGATGGGTCACAGACACCCGAGGTCTGTCCCATCAAAGGCTTCTCCTCACTGATGCTGGATCTAGTCACCTCGGTGTCCGCGGTGAGGGTCTCAATCCCACTCCTAATCCTCGGGAGTGAGATCCTCCTTGGCAAGTGCTTGTGGCTCCAGCCAAGCAACTGCCGTGGGTCACCGCCAAAGCCCGATGCCTCAGGCGCCGTCCAGCCTCGAGTCCTTGACCAACTACTCAGACTGGGGGTCCAAGGACGAGGCTTCCCCGGAGTCGTGTAAACACTGCGATCTCTCCTCAGACCTGGAAGGTCATCTTTCTGGTGGCACTTACCTCTGCCTGCAAGGTCAGTGAGCTTCAGGCCTTGGTGGCCAAGCCAACTTATATCAGGTTCTACAAGAATAGGGTCGTGCTTCGCATGCACCCTAAATTCCTTCCAAAGGTGGTATCTGCCTTCCACCTCAACCAGGAGGTGGTGCCGCCCACCTTCTTCCCAGAGCCCCACCCCAAGACGGCAGCCATTCTCCATACTCTGGATTGTAAGAGGGCCCTGTCCTTCTACCTGCAACTTACCCAGAGCCACTGCAAAGCCTCACAGCTTTTCATTTCCTATGACCCCAGTCTCCTGGGGGAGGCTGTTACTAAGTGGACCCTGTCCACCTGGGTGGCAGACTGTATCGCCTTTGCCCACGATCAGGCTGGACTCTTGTTGGAGCGCTGGGTCATGGCACACAATGTCAGGGCTTGGCAAGCTTGTGCTCTGTCCCTATGGCAGACATCTGTTGGGCCACCACCTGGTCCTCAGTTCACACCTTTGCAACTCACTACTACCTGGAGAGGTTGTCCCGACGGGACAGCACCTTCGACCAGGCTGTACTCCGTAATCTGTTCAGGGTTTAAGTAATTCCTACCCTCCAACCCTTCTTGTTCAACCTACCGGAGCGATGGTTCTCCCTAAACACTGGGGTCCTTAGAGTCTTTCCTCAGACTCGTGGCTGCTCACAGCTGGGCCATGTTTTTCTAGAGGTTCTTGATAGCCTGTAGTTAGGGAGTCCCATATGTGAGGACTGACTTCCTGTTTGTCCTGGAGAATGCATAGTTATTCACTTGTAACAGGTGTTCTCCAGGGACAGCAGATATCAGTCCTCACAACTCTCCTTCTCCCCTTGTAGTTGCTGTACAATTTTTACCATCTTCTTTTGTCGGCTTTAGCTATGTCATCTGACTGAGTAAGATGGCACCATTGGGCAGGAAGGAGACCATGCATGTGTGGTGGCATCTCCCAAAGGCTTTCTTTGAAAGCTGGAAGATGTTTCCGCGGGGTTCCGTCAATGCCGATGTCACCTATTCCTGCTGTCCCCAGAGAACCCCTGTTACAGGTGAGTAACTATGCTTTAACAGTGCTATTTTAATGCATTTATTAATGAATAATATTTCAAGCTCTAAATGCTGTATTTTCAATACTGTATCAGCATAGCAACTCCTTGTATAAATTCACTAAATTATATATTGTTACAGGCTGATTCCTCTAGATTTACTCTCTGGGACAGGAACTCAGAAATCTCTTTTCTTTTCCATAGATAAGGCAGGATAATGGTGCACTATGTGCATGTTTATTTACAATTTCAGATGTGTGCTTCATTATTGACTTCTAAATAGCAACATTTATAACTACCATACAGCCCTTTACACAACTTAGTCCAAAGCATAATTTCAAACAAGCAATACTAAATATCCCCACAGACCAATATTCAGCCCAGATATTCAGCGGCAGAAACTGAATATGTTCTGCTGCTGAATATCCGGTTTTCAATAAAGCAGCAGCAGTTAAGCACTTTAACTAGCATAGCTCTCCCCCCATGTGCACAGGCAGCATATCACGGTGGTATTCTGAATGGCTTCCAATGTTTTTTAATTGTTTCCTATGGGTTCAATATACATTGGTTTTATAATATTTATTTTTATTTTATTATTTTTTATATGTTGTTTATATCATGTTCTTAGTTTTAATACAAGTCTTTATTTATGATTCAGATTATAACTTATTTATTTGTTTCATATTATTTACATCTTTTTTTATACATTATTTACATCTTACATAAGAGGGAGGAGTGGCTCAGTGGTTGGGACAAGTTACCTCAGGCCGGAGGGCCGGGGGTTCAATTCCCATGGGGACAAGCAACCTCAGGCAGGAGGGACTGGGGTCTCTAGTCCCATGACCACTCCTTGTGGCCTTGGGCAAGCCACTTAACCCTCCATTGCCTCAGGTACACTTAGATTGTGAGCCCTTAGAGGACAAGGGAATAAAAAAAAAAGTACCTGTTAGTATACATGTAAACCGCACTGATTCTAAAGAGCGCGATATAAAAATAAATAAATAAATAAATCTTTAATTTATTGTACACAATCATTTATCTGTAGTGCCAGTACACCCCTGAGGAAGGCAAGTGCCTAAACGTGACTGTGTTGAGTGTAGTTGTACTGTACCCCTGAATAAAGATTTGGAACTTTTTCTCTGGTGCCTCGCTCCTGTTTGCTTGATAGCTTATCAGACATTTACAGGGGAACCCCCAAAAAAGTAGTCACTAGCAAAGATTTTCTACAAGCTTGGGTAGAACACATCATCTCTGGAAAAACTTGCACACTTTGACCACAGAACACACGAAGGCACAGTTTAGATATACGTGGGAATCAAAACTCAGACAACAAGGTCTGACATACACAGTTCCGGTGGTATTTTAAAAAAGACTTATGTCCGATCTGAATCCTTTTCTAAAATATGAATAAGGAAGTGCAGAATTGCATGTCTGTGTGCCAATATTTGGAGCGAAAGGAACCATTTTACAAATATACACATGCGAAAAATCAATGGATGACACATGTAACTTATATGCTGGTACTTACATGCAGGACTGATACCTGCAGCCTGTTCAAATCCAAAAGCCTGAACCAAATAAAATGGATTTTTGCTACAAAGACCTGCTGACACTTCCAAGCTACTGCCTGCCAAGTGTTTACAGAAGATATGGTCTCCTCCCTAGCCTACTTGCAGGAGAACTTACTTCCTGGGCCTTTCTCATCCACAGACTGCTTCTGCCCAGCACTTATTTATTTATTTATTATTTATTTACATTCTCTTATATACCGCGCTATTCTGCATCAGTGCTGTTTACATTGAACAAACTGAAATTACATTGAACAGGGCATTATAATTTGGAGATAACTATTTTACAGGGAACATGGGCTATGGAGGGTTAAGTGGCTTGCCCAAGACCACAAGGAGCACCTGTGGGACTAGAAACCCCTGTCTTTCCGGCCCAAGGTTGCTGTCCTCTAGTGGGATTTGAACCCCTGACCTTCCGGCCTGAAGTACCTTGCCCCAACCACACTTAAGCTTGAAGCATTGTATGGGACTGCATACTATCTTCTGCATCCTTTTTCTCCAGGAACAAGCAGGAGGCAGCCTTGGTTTCCCCTGTTGCTCAATGGAGCAAGGCATTAGAGAAAAAGTTCCAAATCTTTATTCAGTGATACAGTTCAGCTACACTCGACACAGCCGCGTTTCGGAGATCTATCATGCATACGTGATACACTTCCTGCCTAAGTGTGCCATCTTGCTTCAGTCTCCTTTTTTCCATGGAGCCCATTGAACGTGTGTTTGTTCCCCCTAGAAAAAGTTGATTTTTTTTCTCTGTGTTTTTTCAGTTCTCAGATCAATTCCCTTCTTTGGTTTGTATACCGATACCATTCTCATCTCCCAGATCCGCTTGCCTTCAGCGTCAGAGTTTTTTCCTCAGGTTCTTCCCTTGGGTTTTTCCCCTGGTGCGTGGGTTTCCATGCCCTTTCTGACTGGGCAGATAGAGTTGGACCTCGCGAGGGCCGTATTCCTTGCTATGGCCTCCGTCAGTGGCTTCAAGCCTTGTGACTGTTGTGCACATAACATGTCATGCACGTACCCGCATGACTGTTGCCTTCGGTGCCTTGGGGCGGACCATGACACTTTGGCTTATGGTCTATGCCAGCAAATGACCCACAAGCCCCTCTAAGGCCGTATGAAGCAGCACGAGTCTTTTTTCCCTGACCGACTCAACCCCAGAATCCTCTGTGGGGCAAGCACCCTCGAGGGCCAACGTGGAGGCCATTCCCCACCCGAGGACCTGATCTTCCTGGACTTTGTCCGTGATATGGCAAAGGCCCTTGCCTTCACTATGGAGTCTAAGGAGGGGCCTTGAGCGGAGGAGATCCTCCAGTATGAGGTTCTCCCTAAGGAGACACTCAGTGTCCTTTCCCCCCCATCCTGGAACAGCTGATCTTCCGTATGTGGGAGACCCCGGCCTCGGTGCCCATTTTGAGCAGGCGGCTGGACTCGATGTACCAGATCCGCTGGAGCCCTGGCTTCCAAAAAGCTCAAATGCCTCATAACCCCATGGTGGTGGGGTTGGCCATGTGTAGGCTCAAGAGCCAGAAGACACATTCCTCAGTGCCCCCTGTCAGGGAAGCCTGAGCCATGAATGCTTTGGGCAAGAAGTCCTTCCAGGGGTCGATGCTCCTCAGCCGGGTCCAGGCCTAAGAGCTGTACATGGGCATGTACTTGAGGGACATGGTGAGGGAACTCGCCGGGTTCTTAGCTGGTCTCTCCGAGGAGCCTCTCCAGTGATTCCTGACCCTGACCTCCATGGTCAAAGAGTGCTCCAAATTTATGAACAGCCTATGATGCCTTTGAGTCAGCAGCTAGAGTAGCCACGGTAGGCATTAGTGACTGCCGCAAGGCCTGGCTACAGTCTTCCAATTTGGAGCAATGGGTGCATGACAAGTTGGTCGATGTCTCTTGCTGGGGAGAGAATCCCTTTGGCAAGCCCATGACGGACAAGACCACTGAGCTGGAGTCCAAGTTCATGACCAGGACCAGGCTCTCCAAAAAGACTGCTAACCCTTCCTGAAGGAAGGCTTCGGGTAAAAAGCCACTATACCCTAAGAAGAGGAAGGCTTACAGAAATTACCCTCAGTACTTGGCCTTCCCAGCTCCCCAACAGGGTCAGTGTGCCAAGGGACAAGGGCATGGCCCTTGTAAGCCTAAGACCCCCAATCCCTAGACTGTGCCCTGGCACAACCTAAAGGGGGCTTTAGATTCCTTGGGCATAGCCTCATCCACAAGAGGCCCGGCCCTGCAGAACATGGGGGGCGGGGGGTGACTGGTGTTTTACACTGCCCAATGGACCCTCATAACCACCGATGCCTGGTCCCTACAGGTGGTGAAGGAGGGCTACTTCCTCCATCTCAGACACCCCCACCGTACTTTCCAGGGAGCCCCCTATAACTCTCTTTCTCCGAGGCCTGCTTCAGCAGGAACTCGCAAGTCTTCTGGCTGACAGGGCGGTGGAACCTGTCCCCTCCCACCTCAGGGGCAATGGGTTCTACTCCCGCTACTTTCTGATGCCCAAAAGGACTGGAGGATTTCGGCCCATTCTAGACCTGCAGATCCTCAACCTGGTGTGGGAGAAGTTCAAAATGCTGTCCCTTGGAACATTGCTGCCCTACCTCCTTGGATCATATACGCACATCCTCATCCATCCCCATCACAGGCAGTACCTTGCTTTTGTGGTAGGAGGCTGCCACTACCAGTACAGGGTCCTACCCTTCGGTCTCACCTCTGCCCTGAGGGTGTTCATCAAGTGCCTGGTGGTTGTCACTGCCTTCCTTTGTCTCCAGGGGATGTTTTTCTTTCTCTAACTAGACAACTGGCTCATCAAGCATAGCACCACCACTGAAGCTCATTAGGCGACGGCCTGCACCATCCTCGTTCTGGAGCACTTGGGGTTCATCATAAACTACCCCAAGTCCCATCCCCATCCTTCATAATGCCTGGAGTTTATAGGAGCACTGTTGGGCATCGTCCAGGTTAAGATATTCTTCCCTCTGGAAAGAGCCCAGCACCTCATGGCACTTGCGGGGAATGTCCAGGGTCACACATCGGCATCAACCCACCTCCTGCTTCGCCTGCTGGGCCACATGGCCTCCATGGTGCATGTCACTCCAGACACCCACCTACACATGCGGCCAGCTCAGTGGGACCTCTGCTCCCATAGTCTCAAGCAACAGGATGCCTTCGGGACAGAGTGCTCGTGACCTGTCCTCTGACCAACTCTCTCGGCTGGTGGAAACAACTCCAGCACTTATGAGCTGGGATGCCCTTCCAGGCCCCCACTCTCCAGCGGATGCTCCCACGGATGCTTTGAAGCTGGGCTGAGGAGCCCATTGTGGCTACCTCAGCACTCAGGGCCATTGGTTGCAGGCAGAGAGTCTCCAGCAGATCAACCTCCTAGAACTTCAAGCCATAGCACTGGTCCTCTGGGCCTTTCACCACCACCTACAGCGCCAAGTGGTACTGATCCAGACTGACAGCCAGGTGGTGATGTTTTATATCAACAAGCAGGGAGGCACGGGATCGTTCCTCCTGTGCCATCAGACAGTGAGCCTCTGCTCCTTGACCAGCAAGAGCAAGATGCTTCTGTGGGCAGTCTATCTCCTGGGCCAGGACAATGCCCTAGCAGACCGGCTCAGCCGGGTCCTTCAACCACCCGAGTGGCGGCTGGACTCCCAGGTGACCTAACCCAATGCAAAGACATGGAGTACTCAGAAAGGTAAAACAGATTTTATTTAAAACACCTTTGCCAGTGGCAAAGGTGTTTTAAATAAAATCTGTTTTACCTTTCTGAGTACTCCACGTCTTTGCATTGAGTTTGTTCCTCTTGACGTGGGTTCGTGCCTGAGTGTTGGACTCCCAGGTGACCTGCCAGCTGTTCCGTCTCTGGGGGCTCCCACAAATGGACCTCTTTGTCAATCTAACCAATGCTCAGCTGCTCCTCTTTCACTCCAGGGAGCCACATCCCTCTCATATGGCAGCGGATACGTTTCTCATTCCGTGGAAGGGGGGCCTTCTCTACATCTTCCCTCCCATACTTCTGATCGCCAAGACCCTGTTCGAGGTCCAAGTTCGACAGAGCCACCTTGATTCTGGTGGCTCCTTAGTGACCTTGGCAGCCGTGGTTTCCCCTGCTCCTCTGCCTGTCCCAGGCATCCCCGGTTCCTTTGGGGTGCATCCCAGGCCTGCTGTCATAGGAGTACGATTCTCTACTGCACCCCAGTCTGGGGTCCCTGACTTTGATGACCTGACTGCTGAAAGGATAGCCTTAGCCCACTTCAATATGTCAAATGAGGTGGAGGAAGGCCTCCTGGAAGGCTTTGACCCACTGGGCCTACGCCTTCAAGTGGAGGAGATTCTCTATGTGGTGCGTGGAGAAAGGGATCAACCCTTTTTCCTATCCTAACCAGCTGCTGCTGCAGTATCTGTTTCACCTGTCTCGAGCAAGGCTGAAGTCCAACTCCATTAGGGTACACTTTAGCACACTCTCAGCGCACCACCATCTGTTCAAGGGTAAGCCCCTCTCTGCTCAGTCCTTTGGGATTCACTTCCTGAGGGGCCTATTGCTCTCCCGGCCGCCCTCTGGCAGCGGAGTGGCATCTCAATGTGGTACGCCAGCTTTCGAGCCTCTCAGCTCTTGCCACTTCAAGTATCTCACCTGGAAGGTGGTCTTCCTTGTGGCACTCACCTCTATTCGCAGGGTTAGTGAGTTCCAGGCTCTGGTGGCCCACCAGCCTTATATAAGGTTCCACAAGAACAGGGTCGTGCTCTACACACACCTCAAGTTTCTGCCTAAGGTGGTGTCCCCATTCCACCTCAACCAAGAGGTGGTGCTCCCCACCTTCTTCCCACAGCCTCATGCTAACAGGGTGGAGGCCAGTCTCCACACTCTGGCCTGTACGCAGGCTCTGGCCTACAACCTGGAGCGTACCCATGCCCACCATCACTCCTCACACTTCATTTCCTACAATCCGAATTGGCAGGGGGCAGCGATCTCCAAATGTACCCTGTCCATTTGGGTGGCAGACTGAATTGCCTTTGCCTATGAGCAGATCGGTCTCTTGCTGGAGTGCCGCATCATGGTGCACAAGGTCCGGGTCATGGCTGCTTCTGTGGTGCACCTGTGCTCCATTCCCTTGATGGAGATCTGCCGGGCCACCACCTGGCCCTCAGTCTATGCCTTCACAGCTCATTACTGCCTGGAGAGGGAGTCCCAAGGGGGAAGCACCTTCAGCCAGGCAGTACTCCGTCATCTGTTTGGGGTGTAAAGTAACTTCTGCCCTCCGGCCCTTTTGTGTGTTTCGGCTACTGGAGAACTGGTTCCTCGCTTGACACTCGGGATTGCTCGTGGGTCTTGCTGTTCCTTGACTCGTTGCTGCTTCTCATGGTTCACCTTTACCAGTCACCCATGGCTTTTACAGTTTTTTCAGTAGCTTGTAGCTGGGGCATCCCATATGTGAGGACTAACTTCCTGCTTGTTCCCAGAGAAAGCATAGTTACTCACCTGTAACAGGTGTTCTCTAGGGACAACAAGAATCAGTCCTCACAACCCTCCCTCCTCTCCGTGGAATTGCTTTTGTCATTTTGCCTTTTGAGCTATGTCATCATACTGAGGCAAGATGGCACCCTTAGGAAGGTGACCATGCATGTGTGGTAGATCTCCCAAAGGCTTTCTTTGAAAGCTGGGGAGAGGTTACCATGCAGGCTCCATTAGTGCTGACATCACCCATATGTGAGGACTGATTCCTGCTGTCCCTGGAGAACACTTCTTACAGCTGCATAGCTATGCTCTCTCTCATCATGAACCCTAGTGTGCAAGAGACCACTGCATGATGGCTGCCTCCTGATTAACCTAGACACCCCATAGTGTCTCACGCCAACCATTCACCAAAATGTGATGTGGATTCAGTATAAGGAATAATGATGTATGCACAGTAGAACCCAAAGGCAGTACTGAAGCCCACAGCAAGAGAACATTTTCAACTTTACTTGCTACCTACACAAGCACAAAGACACTGTATGTCATTCTAAGGCTGTTTTACTATCCCCGTGAAACAAACTAAGACTCCCACAGGCCCTGTGGCGTTCTATGTTACCCCTAGTGGCTCTCCACAGCTGGAGCTTACATTGCTAGCTTCGCTGCCTCTTTGAACCTCTTGCTGTTCCGGAAACTACCTGACTCCAGCTGCATTTGTCCATCTAGCAGAGCTAAGGTATCAGCTGTATGTTTCACCAATGGGCGTGAATTAGCCAGATCACTCCATCCTGTACACTTCTAAGTGTAGAGCAAACCTCTGATATTTGGTTGTTAATGATTTATTGCTGCTTATATAAGAATTATTAGTGCTGCTTCTAAACCTGATTACCTCGGTCATTTCTATTTTTGTACCCTAATAAAATCTTAATATATATATTAGCACAGAACTTGTCACTGTTGCCACACATTGCCAAAGAGTCGTGCAGAAGAACCAATGGGACAAATAGCAGACAAAACCTCTAGGCATATCTTATCATATCTGTCTGATAATATTCCCATATAATGGGAGCTCATACAGGATAGGTGTCCAAATGAGGTTGTCTATTTTTTTGGGGGGGGGGGGGTGGGAAAGGTCTATGTTCTACGTGTAATTTACCATGACTGAGGCATTTTGGCTGTTTATGCTGAGTTCTGTAATTGGTGATTTGTCTGTTGGGACAGGATTGGAACCCACACCTGGACTGCTGCCCTTGACAACTGTCTGAATAAACTTGACTTGCACTACCCAGGCAGATCTGACAATAAACCGATGCACCATTGCAGCACATTCTGTGACCATGAAAATATTTGAACATAAATTGTAAAAGCTGATTTCTGACACTCATGCTGTGTCTGGGAAACTACAGTCTGCAAAATTCACTATCTGTGAAGATACACACCTTAGCCAATTAAAAACAGCTAAGCAGGGATATGAGGGAATCTTAGGTAATAGTACTTTTAAAGGTTCATCTTATAGTAAGGACATTCCGCTTACTAAGAAAGTGAATAGAGGCATTCCTATCTCTAGTTTTATGTCTGAATGTATTACTTTGGTAGGGAGATATAGACCATAGATCTGTAATTTTCTCATCTAAATCACAATGTACTAATCTCGAAACTGCGTCTCTGAATTTCATAAATCAGCCAGAGTCTGATTTTAACTCTTTACTACCTCTGACAACTGTTGATAACAAGAAATCTCTTTCCAGGCTTGTGCAAGAGATTACCCTCAGGCAGGTTAGCTCCAAGAAAGAGCCCCTTCCACCTCTCTCTTCTACAAACCTTGAAGCAGAGAGCCATAAATTTTCTACACTGAGCATGCCCTCTTAGGATTGTCAAAGGAGAAACAGAATTTTGCTGAGCCCTCTGCTTATTGGATAAGAGCTGGGAATCTAACACATGCCAAAGATTGGGGGAGGGGGGTTACCTTTCCATGCTTAACCCCTGAAGCAGCCAAGATTCTGTTGGACTCTGATTTTGAGTTAATTCACAATGTTTTGTTACCTGCTAACATGTACAGAAGTAAAGAAATTTCAAACCAGTTCATTAATGACGGTCTGCATTACAAGCAAGGTAATACTGTGGGGCTGCTGATTACAAAATCTCTGCCTGAGAACTCTTAAAGGGGGCTTTTCTGTCATTTTTAATCGCTAAAGTTTTTGTTTTTCTGCTGTTTTGCAAAATGGGAATGTTTTTATGTGTTCTGGGGCAAAGCTTTTTTTCTGCAGCTAGAGTTTTTTCCTCTCCTCTAGCCTTCAAGGTCAAAGGGATAGGACAGGCTCTTTGAAGTCACTGACCCTATCAGGTGTTAGATCCCTCCCTTCCAACTCCAGCTCCCTCCCACCCCATGTGAGAATTCTTGCTATATAGGGCAACTCCCCAATCAGCTTGTTGACTTGGAGGATCAGACTTGGATGTCTGAAGACATGCACGTGGACGTCAAAATCACAGACACATCTCCGTAGCCATTCCACAAATGGTATTCATGGATGTCTCCAGTGCAGGGATGTCCAAGTAGGCATAGGGGAGTGGCAATGTACTTACATGTCCTTGTTCAATCTCAGACTGCATGTCAATGTTTATACCTCCTCCAGGCACAAATAGGCATCAGGGAAGTGCTTCTTTTCACCTTAAAACAGAGAAGATGGAGAATTAAGTGACTAGCCTTAAATCACAAAGACCCACACTGGGATTTGAACCCTGATCATTCTACTCTTAAGCCACTGCTCTAACCATTATGCTATTAGACGTCTTGATTCTGAAATGCTATCTGGAGGATATCTATATAGATGTTTGATAGACATGCATATCGGGCACATCCATATTTCCAAAATCATGCCTGAACTTGCACGTGCTTGCTTTTTTTTTCAGATGTTCTGGCTTTGATGTCCCCGGTTGCATTTGGAACAGATACCAGGACTGGCAGATATTTCAGGTTTAAAAACCCATTTTATTGTCCCCTACGCATTTCGGCCTCCTGACCTTCTTCAGGGGGAATATATTAGGGAGCAAACCTTTTCTGCAAAGAACCTTCTGTCAAATTAAAAGGCATTTTTCTGTGGCTGTATGTATGTGGCAAATGCCTTTTAATTTGACAGAAGGTACTTTGCAGAAAAGGTTTGCTCCCTAACATATTCCCCCTGAAGAAGGCCAGGAGGCCGAAACACATAGGGGACAATAAAAGGGTTTTTTAAACCTGAAATAACTGCCAGTCCTGGTATCTGTTCCTTTGTTCCTTCATATCCTACAGATACTTTTGTTGCTTTTTCTTAGTCCTCGTGGTTGCATTTGGACATCTCATTGAGAAATGTGCCTCTTAGGCACCAGGGGTCCAATTTTCGAAAGGCATTTACACGGTTTACAGCCCAGTTAACCATGTAAATGCCTTAAATGAGGATATTCAATGGCACTTACACAGTTAGTGCCATTGAATATCCCCTTCTAACTCCCCTAGGCACCCCGCTGCTATCCGGTTAGCATCGGGTCCTGCTGGGGGCATTTTGGGGCAGAGCGAAGGTGGAGACTGTCTCTAACCAGGCAGCGATGATATTGCATGCTGCCCGGTTAGCAACCTGTGCCCAAAAGATAGGTGAGAAAAACCCTTGCTTATCTTTAAGATGCAGAAGCTAACCAAGCAGCATGCAATATCTCTGCTGCCTGGTTAGGTACTGTGGCTTCCGGACTGTGCAGTGATCTCCAGATATTCAAGGCTGGGGCTGCATATGACCCCGGCATTGAATATTAGACGTAAGGGTTGGCAAGCAGGGCTATGCACCGTAGGGACTCATAGCCCGCCCAACTCAATATCGGGCCCCAGACCTTTAGTGATTAGTAGAGAAAATCTAGGAAACAAATTGTTCCACATTTGTATATATACTAAAAGTAAACAATTTGCCATTCATCAAGGAGCTTTGATTAGGTGATTTTACAAAGGGAATCCATTAAGCTATATACTTCAGACACATGAATCGATATACAGAACTTCAGACACATAATATCAAGATTTACTAGTTAAGGTAGTAATTGTTTAGCAAGGAAGCAGGGCTAGACACAGGGACATAGAACAGTGCTGTTAGAACACACATAAAAGAGGTTAGCTGCTTTTTTATTTAAAGGACAGCTGAGGAAAAGTTAAGGACTTTGGTAGGTGTTTCTTTTTTTACTTCAGCAGGTACCAAAGCTCCACCAACTGAACAGTGACTGTGAAAAATCGTATTGCCAAAACTGTTGCCCCCATTACAGCTTCTGCCTCTGTCCAGACAGACAGGCCGATGCCAGTTGAGGGACTGGTTCCAAGTGAAAGATGTCTGAAAGCTGAAGCCCTCATGAAACAAGTGGAGGAGCTCAGAGAAAAGGTGGTGAGGCTGAGAAGCATTTGAGATAGTGAGAAGTACATTGATGAGATGCTTCTTGAAGTATCTAAGCTCTTCGACAGAGGTGAAGATGGGTGGCTACAGAATGAAGAGAGTTGGAAATGAGTCACCAGAGCCTGAAGAATCAACAGTCTAACTCCTCCAGCCCTTGAACTGAACAACCTCCTGGAAGTGGAGGAGGTGATGGGACCGGATGGGATACATCTAAGAATATTGAAGGAATTTGGGGACATTCTAATGGCTCCACTGACTGACCTTGTCAGTGCTTCTTTAGAGTTGGGAGTGATCCCAGAGGACAAGAGAAAAGCACATGTGATCCCTTTACACAAAAGCAGAAATAAGGATAAGGTTGAGAACTACAGGCCAGTTAGTCTAGACTCTGGTGAATAAATTATTGGAAACGCTGCTAAAACAGAAGATAGTGAGGTTTCTGGAGTCCAATGGATTGCAAGATCCAAGGCAGCATTGGTTTACCAGAGACAGGCCTTGTCAGACGAATCTGATTGATTTCTTTGATTGGGTGACCAGGGAATTGGGATCGAGGGATAGTCCTAGATGTGGTGTACTTAGATTTCAGTAAAACCTTTGACACCATTCCACATAGGCAACTTATAAACAAATTGAGCACCCTAGGGATGGACCCTAAAGTGACTGAATAGGTTAGAAATTGTTTGAGTGGGAGGCGACAAAGGTTACAGGTAAATGGAGCTCACTCTGAGGAGAAAGATGTTACCAGTGGTGTGCTGCAGGGATCTGCCCTTGGTCCGATTCTTTTTTAACATTTTTGTTAGTGATATTGTGGAAGGGCTGTCTGGTAAGGTTTGCTGCTTTGTGGATGATACCAAAATCTGCAATAGAGTACACACTCAGGAAGGAGTAGATAACATGAGGGATCTAGCTTAACATGAGCTTGAAGAATGGTTAAGAATTTGGCAGCTGAGATTTAATGCTAAAAAATGCAGGATTATGCATTTGGGCTGCAAAATCCAAGGGGACGAAGTACTTCTGTTCATGAAAGAACGGGACCTGGGTGTGATTGTTTCTGATGATTTTAAAGTGGCTAAACAGGTAGAAAAGGCAATGGCGAAAGCCAGAAGGATGCTTGGGTGTGTAGAGAGAGGAATAGCCAGCAGAAAAAAGGAGGTACTGCTGTATAAGTTTCTTTTGGAGTATTGTGTGCGATTCAGGAGACCATATGCTCAAAAGGATATAAACAGGATGGAGTCTGTGCAGAGGGTGGCTACTAAAATGGTTAGTGCGTTATAAAGCATAGTACCCATCAGCACCGACGGGCTTAACAGAGCCGCGAGGGAAAAACTCTCCTTTTGCAGCTCTGAAAGCCGGCGCCAAGGGGACTGTTTCAGGGAGGGAGGGCTCTGCTGGGGGGGGGGGGGCCATGGGACACTTGATTCTGCTGCTGCCACGGTGGCAGCAGCAGCAGCCAGTTTCTTTTTTAAATTTACCTGGGCTGATGGGGGGGAGAGGGGTTAGGACTGGTTAATGGCTATGGGCTGATGGGGGGGGGGCTAGGACTGGTAATGGGCTATGGGAGGGGGTAGGACTGGAAATGGGCTGATGGGGGGGTAGGACTGGAAGTGGGCTGATGGGGGGTTAGGACTGGTAATGGGCTATGGGAGGCTAGGTCTGGAAATGGGCTGATGGGGGGGGTAAGGACTGGTAATGGGCTATGGGGGGGCTAAGACTGGAAGTGGGCTGATGGGGGGTGTGGACGGGTAATGGGCTATGGGGGAACTAAGACTGAAAATGGGGTGATGGAGGGCTTAGGACTGGTAATGGGCTATGAGGGGGGCTAGGACTGGTAATGGGCTGGGGGGCTTGCTAGGACTGGAAATGGGCTGAGTGGAAGGGGGGGCTTGAACTGCAGATAGATGATGGGGAGGGGGCTAGGACTGGTAATGGGCTGGGGGGGTTGCTAGGACTGGAAATGGGCTGAGTGGAAGGGGGGCTTGAACTGCAGATAGCTTATGGGGAGGGGGGCTTGGAATGGAAATGGGCTAAGTGGAAGGGGGGGGCTTGAACTGCAAATAGCTGATGGGAAGGGGGGCTTGGAATGGAAATGGGCTGTGAAGGGAGGGAGCTAGTTCTGGAAATGGGCTGAGTTGGGGGGGCTAGGACAGGAAATGGGCTGATGGAGGGGCTAGGATAGGACTGGAAATTGGCTGTTGGAGGGTGCTAAGATTGTAAATGGGGTGTGGTGGGGGCTTGGATTGAAATGGACTCATGGAGGGGTTAGAACTGGACATAGGCTCATGGGGGCTTGGATTGGAAATGGGCTGAGTGGAGGGGAGCTAGGATTTGACATGGGCTGATGGTGGGGCTAGGAAAGGATTAGAAATGGGCTGATGGGGGGGTTGGGATTGGAAATGAGCTGATGGAGAGACTCGGATAGGACGAAATGGATGGAGGAGCTAGAACTGGAAATGGGCTGATGGTGGGGCCAGGATAGGACTGTAAATGGGCTGATGGGGGGGGCTAGGACTGGAAATGGGCTAATGCGGGGACTAGAAGGGAGCGGATGCTGGGTAGGGCTGGAACTAGAAGGGAGCTGATGTTGGGGGAAGATTAGAATGGGATGGGGCTGGGAGAGTGAAATGGAGAGGGGAAAAGTATTTTGTGTGGGAGGGAAGAAAAATCTACAATTGGCCAGGTATTGGGAGAGTAAGTGGGGATTGAGGATGGAGGGGTAAAATTTGATTGGATGAAATAGGAATGAGGAAAGAGCAAAAGGAGTAAGATTAGTATGTTAAAGCAGATGTAGAGAGAGAATGGAAAAAAACTAGAAGAGAGAAGAAAGGACAAATGGACAGCAGACGATGGAGAGTTAGCAGAAGACACAAAGAAACCAGAAGAAAGTAGCTAGAGCAATTGCAGCTGAAAAAATATGCACAAAAGGTAGAAAAATATCTCTTTATTTAGAATTTATTAACTGGAATATGTCAGCTCTGGGAAATGTGCATCATTAACGTCTGTGCTTTGTTTAGTACAAGAGGAAATTAATTTATAGTTTTATTTCTACAGTGTTATTGTACATTCCAAGTTTGGCTTTTGGGGTTCCCAGTTTAATTATTGTCTTCCTGTTTCTAAATTGTGATTCCTTGTTTGGTGATGGTCTATGTTCTGCATGTGTAACTGAGCTGAGGTATTCTGTTTATGTAATTCCTATTTGATATTGCCATTTGTTCTCTTTCCCCGGTACGTCTCTTTGGGGACGTTCTAGCAGCTCTACTGACTGACCTTTTCAGTGCCTCATTGGAGTCAGGAGTAGTGCCAAAGGACTGGAGAGAGGCTCAGGTGGTGCTTTTACACAAAAGCGGAAGTAAGGATGTGGTTGAAAACTACAGGCTGGTTAGTTTAACTTCGGTGGTGAGTAAATTATTGGAAACGCTGCTGAAAGAGAAAATAGTGAGATTTCTGGAGTCCAGCGGATTACAGGATCCGAGGCAGCATGGATTCACCAGAGGGAAGTCTTGTCAGACAAATCTGATTGATTTCTTTGACTGGGTGACCAGGGAGTTGGACCGAGGGAAAGCCCTAGATGTGTATTTAGATTTCAGTAAAGCCTTTGACACTGTTCCTCACAGGCGTCTTATAAGCAAACTGAGCATTCTAGGGATGGACCCTAAAGTTACTGCTTGGGTTAGAAATTGGTTTGGGTGGGAGGTGACAAAGAGTACAGGTAAATGGAGCTCACTCTGAGGAGAAGGATGTTACCAGTGGTGTGCCCCAGGGATCTGTCCTTGGTCCGATTCTTTTTAACATTTTTGTTAGTGAAGGTTTGTCGGGTAAGGTTTTCCTTTTTGCGGATGATACCAAAATCTGCAATAGAGTAGACACCCAGGAAGGTGTAGATAACATGAGGAGGGATCTAGCTAAGCTTGAAGAATAGTCTAGAATCTGGCAACTGAGATTTAATGTTAAAAAATGTAAGGTCATGCATTTGGGCTGCAGCAATCCAAGAGAGCAATATAGTATAGGGGGTGAAGTACTTTTGTCCACTAAAGAAGAGCGGGACCTGGACGTGGTTGTGTCTGATGATCTTAAAGTAGCTAAACAGGTAGAAAAGGCTACGGCAAAAGCTAGAAGGATGCTTGGGTGCTTATGGAGAGGAATGGCTAGCAGAAAAATGGAGGTGATAGTGCCTCTGTATAAGTCTTTGGTGCGACCTCATTTGGAGTAGTGTGCAATTCTGGAGACCGCACCTTCAAAAGGATGTGAACAGGATGGAGTCGGTGCAGAGGGTGGCTACTAAAATGGTTAGTGGTCTTCATTATAAAGCATATGAGGACAGACTTAAGGATCTTAATATGTACACCTTAGAGGAAAGGTGGGATAGAGGTAATATGATTGAGATGTTTAAATACCTCCGTGGCATAAATGTTCAGGGGGAGAGCCTCTTTCAATGGAAAGCAAGTTCTGCTATGAGGGGACATGGGATGAGGGTGAAGGGGGATAGATTCAGGAGTGATTTGCGGAAATATTTCTTTACGGAAAGAGTGGTGGATCTGTGGAATAGTCTCCCAGTGGAGGTGGTAGAGAAGAGGACAGTAACTGAATTCAAAAAAGCATGGAAGGATATTCCTATGAAGAGAGGCTATTCTGTTCTAATGAAGTCAAATTATCTCTGATACATTCATAACACCAGTTTGAACCTCCTTTGCTGTGAAATCTTACATCTAAAAATGCAACAGTAATTTCAGTGTGGTATTTTGTGCTACTTGACAAGTTCCACCACTGCTAGTCAAAATTAACTAATCTTGTTTTCTTGTTTATAGGTTTCTGAGTAGAATTTTCCATGCCAGAGTAAAACTACTTTGTTTTCTCCTAGGTGTTTTAAAGACAATCCCAAGGGACTGCTTACAGAGGTGTAAAAATTCTGTAAAAAGAGAATGTATATTTCTGAGATCACCTGACCACACAAAATGAAAGGTTTCAGTTAGTTTCTATAGAAAAGCTGACATTAAGGTTCTATTCATGACTACATTTTGACAAAAGAATTAGACAGCTTGGGAGGTACTCATTCCATGGAGCTGAGCACCTTCATTCTGCATGGCATTTCCAAGTTCAGCTACCGATCTCTGAGCCTCAAAGAAAGGCATTACAAAGGTAGAGGAAGTTGTACTGACAAGGGTTCAACCTAACCCATTTGCTGTTTATGAATATTTCTCGCTTGTCTTCCTCTTTGAACCTAAAAAAAGTGCAGCTGAAAAGCTTTATCTAAAAATAAACCAGTAGGCAAAGCAGCAGAAAATGCTATTTTATAAAAAATAAAAATAGCCCCCTTTCTTAAGAACTCTCAGGCAGAGAATTTGTATTAAGAGCCACAGAATTATCTTGCTTGTGGTGGAAACTTTGTAAGAATGGCAGTACTTGCAAGGCACAGCAGTCTTTATACAACACTCAATTACCTGATTCCTAAGCAAGCTAATTAAGAGCACTTAACACCTCAGCAGTGCCATGACTTCAAAGAGTTTGCCTTCCCCTTCCAACCCTAAAGAGGAGAAAAAAATAGCAGCAGGAAAGCCTTGTCTAAGAACACAGAAAGTCCCCTTCTGCAAAGAGCTACAGAAATAAATAAGCAGCCAAACAGCATAAAATGTTATCTAATAAAAATTAAAATACTCCCCTTCCTTAATAACTCTCAGGCAGAGAATTTGCTAAATGATTCCCTCTTATATACGATGAAGGGATTTTCCTACAATTTTACTGTTTGAAATGACTCATACTAACCCAGAACAGTATAGCCTATTTATTTTGCAGATGGAGAACCAACCTTGAAGGTCCTGTTCTTGATCCTACTGCTGCTGAGAGCCAAAGCCGATGAACTGATCGAATCTGTCCCACCATCTGTAATTGTGCTATGTGATACGCCTGGTTTTCTGATCACCCAGTCACAGAAAAGTCTCTGTATCTCTGGATCCATATCATATTCTAAAGAAACACTTTAACCTTTCTAGCACATGCTTCCCTGACATACGACGGTGGTTAAAAGCCCTTATGGACTACGCCACTGCCAATGTACAGAACGTTTTGAGGCAATTAAAGAAGGTTCTAATGCAACCAGGACACACCAGACCTAAAAGACTTGTTAGATTTGCTGCAGGTGCACTTCTTTTCACAGCTTTACATTCTTTATTTGGCTCTACTGTTTATTGCAAATGTTTTTCTGCAAGTTACAAGAATTACAAACTGATATATTTATTTATTTAGCTATATTTTTATACCACTTTTCACCGGGTCAAAGCAGTTTCCAGACAACAAAACATTATACATGATTGAACGTATTATTAAACAAGTGAACAATTTAACATCTGAATATTTCAACCTTTTGTTGATATAACTTTTAACATTTGATTAACAGGGCTCAGATTCACCCACAGTAAAGTCAATTAACTGCACAAGGTGAGATTCTACTTGATATGGTAACTGTAGTTAACTTTCCTTCCAAAGATATTGAACAAAAGAGACCTGAACTGTTTATTGTTAAAAATGTATTGAACGAAGAAAGTACTGTTATGCAACTAGTACGCTATACTTTGTTTAGAGAACTGGAAAATAGCATCGGGAACTTTATGTAAGGACAGATTCCCACCTATCCGCTGTCATCAGATCTTATTATGCAAGCCTTTGCTAAGATAACCTGAAATAGCATTGAACCTGTTCAGATTCAGATAGCTTTTCACATGGGAAGTGCTATTCCTGTATATGTAGATGTGCATAAAATGGAAATTACTTTTCTTCTGAATTTACCTTTCATTTAAGTAGCCAATATTTATCAGTTGAAACAGATACTTAGGGATCTGTTTACTAAACAGCAATAGTGGTGATTGGGTGAAATCAGGGCCACAGGCCAGTATTTTTTTTTTTAAAGTGCCGTCAAGTCAGTGTTGACTCATAGCAACCCAGCTACCTCTGGGTTTTCTTGGCAATGTATCACTGGAAGTAGATTGCCAGCCTTTTCTTCCGAAGCAATGGAGGGTAAAGTGACTTGCCCAAGGTCAGAAGGGAATTGAACCCTTGATCTTCTGGGTATGAGGCAGTTTCTCTAACCACTAGGCTACTCCTCCACTCAAGCATACCAGTATGATGATCTGAAATGATGCCTAATACTCGTACCTAATTTAGGGATAGGTTAGTGTGCCAAAGACATTCATTGGTTGTGCCCAGATAAACCTTTCCTGAAGGACACTACTAAAACTTTGTGGAGACGTTTAGCAAAACTAAAAAGTCATGGGATAGGAGGCAGTGTACTATTGTGGATCAGGAACTGGTTAAAAGATAGAAAGCAGAGGGAAGGGCTAAATGGCCAATTTTCCCAATGGAAAAAGGTGAATAATGGAGTACTGCAGGGATCTTTGCTGGGTCCACTGCTTTTTGACATATTCATAAATGACCTGGAAAAGGGAATAACGAGTGAGGTTATCAAATTTGCAGATGACACAAAACTATTTAAAGTTATTAAAACCCAAGTGGATTGTGGAAAATTGCAAGAGGATCTTGATAAATTGGAAGACTGGGCATCCAAATGGCAGATGAAATTTAATGTGGACAAGTGCAAAGTTATGCCCATAGGAAAGAACAACACAAACTATGGTTACACGATGCAAAGTTGCACATTGGGAACCACCACCCAAGAAAAAGATTAAGGCATCATCGTGGATAACATGTTAAAACCCTCGGCCCAGTGTGCAGCAGCGGCCAAGAGAGCAAATAAAATGCTAGTTATCATAAGGAAAGGAATGGAAAATAAAACAAGGGATACTATAATGCCTCTGTATCATTCCATGTTGCGACCGCATCTTGAATATTGTGTGCAATTCTGGTTGCCATATCTTAAAAAAGATATAGCGTTATTAGAAAAGGTACAGAGAAGAGCCACCAAAATGGTAAAGGGGATGGAATGATATTCCTATGAAGAGAGGCTAAAAAGGTTAGGGCTCTTCAACCTGGAAAAGAGACGACTGAGGGGAGATATGATAGAGGTCTATAAATTAATGAATGGAAAAGGTAAATGTAGATCGATTGTTTACGTCATCAGAATATAAAAAGACTAGGGGATATGCAATGAAACTACAGGGTAACCTATTTAAGACTAATAAGAGAAAATATTTTTTCACTCAATGTGTAATCAAACTCTGGAATTTGTTACTGGAGGATGTAGTAAAAGCTGTTAGTGTAACTGGATTTAAAAAAGGTTTGGACAAGTTCCTGGAGGAAAGGTCTATAAACCATTATTAAAGAGGACTCGGGAAATCCACTGCGTACCCCACCACAAGCATTGTGGAACCTATGTGTCTTTTTGGGAAATAGCGAGGTACTTATGACCTGGATTCGCCACTGTTGGAAACAGGATACTGGGCTTGATGGACCTTGCTCTGATGCAGTATGGCAGTTCTTATGAGCTCAGAGAGAGTTCATTGAGAGCATGTCTCAGACCAGGGACTAACTACTTTCTGCCAGCTTTAAGCAGTTAGATAAAACTGTCTGAGGCAGAGCTGACCCAAGGGTTTCTGCTGCCTTAGGCAGAAACCCCTGCCTCGCCATCCCTCCCCTCAGCTCAGTGGTGGCTTTTTGCTGCTGCTTTTAGAAATACTGCTGCTGCCCACCTCCCCCCCCCCAAACGGAATCAGCAGCAGCTGGGGAGGGGGTGGTGCAGTTGCCCACCTGTGTCGCCACCGCTGGCCAACCTAGGTGGCCACCTAGCTCGCCTAGTGGACAGGCCGGCCCTGGTCTGAGATAATGGTAATTTTGCATAGACCCCCACCCAGTTTACATATTCATTTACTTACATTCTCAATTAGTCACGTACACATAGATTTACACAGACCACTATAGGGTACATTGCGAACTGTTCTTCTATTCCCTAACATTCCTAATTAAACTGAAGGAAAATTAAGAAATTGAAGATTCCTCTTCCTAAGAATGTTCTCTATAACCTCTAATTTATGATGAAGAATAAAACTGTCTTTAGTTGCCGACAGCTGTGCAGTCTGCTCTAACCCATTTTTCTAGAGAAGAAAACATAGAGACCCTTTAACTAAAGGACGTTAACTGTTAGCATGGGTTCTGGCCACAGGATGTTTGCACTAACTGTTCATAGTGTGTTAGGGGAGCAAGTGGGGGGTTAGGAGCAGAGAGTAGGTGGAGTGAATATCTTTTAGTCAGCGCTCTTGCACTAATTACAAGGCAGTCGGTTAGCATGGGTGCACTTAACTGCCACTCAGTAGGTGAAGGTAAGTACACCCATGCTAGTTTTATGCTGTGTTTGGGCAGGGTGCACTGCATTAACTGCCAGGAACATACTTTTGATGCCCTGATGTGTTATGGTTTTGGTGCTTTAAGTGCAAAACCATAATGCCCTTTAGTAAAAGGACCCTGTAGAATCCATATCAGTCAACTTAGATACCATCTCTTTAGTGAAATTACATAATTGAAATATTGTTCCTTGAAGAATTCCTTTAGTTCTAGTTATAACTTTCCAGACGTTCATCAAAGAAATGTTCTTAACAGCAGTCAGTCTCCAGCAAACCTTCAGCTGCAATTAGGAAAGAAACTGTGTTAGATATATCACTATCAGTCACATGAAGGAGAATTATAGGAGCTGTATCAGACATTCTCTTTATTTGAGGTATTGCAGATCAGACATTCTCTTTATTTGAGGTATTGCAGAGATAGTAAAAGCACCAGAACTCAAATTGTTCAAGAAAGCCCTGGTCGGGGGAGGAAGGCAGGGAGATGGGGTTCTTTCAGCAGAGCTCATAGACTCTCCTTGAGGGGAAGAAGGCTATTTATTTTCCTTTTGATTTATACCCTCAGACAAATGCCTATCCATGGGATCTTTCTCCACTGACACAGATGTTGCTACTTTCTTAGCTTTAATTTTTCTCTTTCTCCGGGAACAAGCAGGAATGAAGTCCTCAAATATGGGTGACATCACTGATGGAACAACATGAGAACACTCCACAGCTTCTACAGAAAGCTTTTGGGAGTTCCACCATGAGCCATCTTACCTCAGTCTTCTCTTTTCCGCAGAGCCTATCAGACATTCATCTGGCCTCGGTAAAGCCTGATTCTTACCCTTGCAGTTTTATTTTTTTCTAAGTCATTTGGTATTGTTTTCGGTCCTGTCCTGTTCCTCGATGCCACATCTTTTTCGGTTCTCTTTCCTTTTTGTTTTTTGTCATGCAGGTTTTTCCTTCCCGCACGTCTCCCTGTTCAACCAGGACATTGATGTCCTTTGACTTGACAGAAGCCATCTTTCCCTACATGTCAAAACTGGGGAACAGCTTTAAAAAATGCACTCGGTGTGCTTGCACCATTTCGGTGACAGATCACCATAACTGGTGCATACAATACATTGAGCCCGACCATGAGCTCTCCTCCTGCACTTTGTGTTTGCAGATAACCGAAAAGGACCTCAAGAAATGAGAAAAACAACAAGAATCTCAGTTTGGGTCATTGGAGTTGGCGGCATCAACATCCTCAAGGGGTGCCGCTGAGACTTCAGGTGAATGTGGCGCTTGAGCTCATTCCAAGCCGAGGGGCTGTGGTAGCCTGGACTGGAGGCTGTCTTTCGAGGAGACTGGCTCCCCAAAGGAACAATCTTCTGCCTTGTCAATGTCAAAGGGTGATGCTGAGAGCAGAGGGAAACCCCATGGGCACTGGCATCAAAGTACCCCTCGATGCGACTCTGAGGGTGAAGGATGGGAGCAGCCTCCCTAGCTGCCCTGGCAAGAAGAGTTGCCTCCCAAGGCCCTGGAGGGCAATTGATGGTCTCCCGATGCGGTTACCATCGAGAAGTCCCCGACATGGGAGCCAGCTTCAGCCGTATCTGAGACAGCACTCTTGGCCAAGTGCATGCAGGCCTTGAAAAGAAGCCTGGATGCCTTCTTGACATCTCAGGCTGCGATGCCCTAGGGTACCTCTATGCCGCCACCGGCCCCGCTGATGGTGGTGCAACCTTTTCTTGAAACCCACACTTTCCCCAGCAGGGGAGAGGACTCAGGCCAGCGCTGCATTGGTGCCAGTGGTTATATCTCCCATGAATGCCTTTGAGTCCCATAGCATTGGCATCGGGAACCCCGGACTCCATCCTCCCCTCCTGAGCGCCAGAGACATTGGGAGGAGCTGCATCGGTATTTTGACTTCCTGACCGACTCAGAGTCTGAGGGTTGAAAGACTGAGGAGTTGTCCCCGGTCTCGGATTGGCATTGGGACATCCCTTCTGATCTTTCACCTCCCTACAAGCATCACATGTCCCCATCCGAGGACATCTCATTCCATGAGTTTGTCAGGGACATGGTGAAGGTTCTACCCTTCACCCTTGAGACCGAGGAAGAACTGAGGGCTGAAGAGTTGTAAATACTGTAGTACCCTTCGCCACAGAAGGAAACCGTCAACGTGCCATTCCACCACATCCTCCAATGCCTGCTCTTAAGGATGTGGGAGACTTCTGTGATGGTGCTCCCTATCAGCCACCAACTGGATTCTTTGTACAGAGTTCTACCTGTTCTTGGTAAGGGGACAAAAAGGCTGCATCGTATTAAGAGCTTTAATACATGGCTTCAGAGCTGGTGCAAACAAGAAGGATTCAGATTTATTGGCAACTGGGACAACAGATGGACCAACAAGAGACTATACTGTGCTGATGGACTACATCTCTCTGTCACAGGGAAAAGAATCCTAAGTGAAAACTTCAGGCAGTATGTGGATATGCATTTAAACTAGGAAAAGGGGGTGACAGATGTGGAAGGTCAACATCTGCATGCCACCCCCAGCAAAAGCAGAATACCATCAGAAACAGCCACACTTTTAAACCACACATCAAAAGCATGTGGGAAGAAGTAGGCAGAGCAAAATCAATGCAAAATACACACAAGCCAGGAAAATGCTGGAAAGCAATGAGCACAAATGCTCGAAGCTTAGCCAACAAAATTCCAGACCTGGAAGCCTTAATGGTGGAAACGAATTTGGACATTGTGGCCATTACAGAAACATGGTTTAATGAATTGCACGATTGGGATATAGCCATAGCTGGCTATAATCTATTCAGAAGAGACAGAGAAAATGGAAAAGGAGGTGGAGTAGCCTTGTATGTTAAAAGCAATATTAAAGCTACTTAAATGCAGGGAACATGGGGAAAAGAAGAAGCGCTCTGGATTGCGTTGGAAAGAGGAGATGGCACTGTCATCCATATTGCTGTAGTCTACAGACCTCTGACTCAAATTGAAGAGAGAGATAACGAATTGATTAAAGATATTGCCAAGATAGCAGCAAAGGGGGAAGCGATCATATTGGGTGACTTTAATCTACCTGATGTGGATTGGATTACTCCTTCTGCACATCTGGAAAGAAGCAAAAAGATTGTGGATGCTCTCCAAGATGCATTATTTAGACATATGGTGATGGAACCAACCAGGGAAAGCTCAATACTGGATGTAGTGCTCACCAACAGTGATAGTGTGTCAGATGTCTCCGTGAGTGCCCCTGTGAGCAACAGCGACCATCCCATGGTGTGGTTTGAGATAAAAGCCATGGTACAGGCCAATCATAGCAAGCTCAACGTCCTAAACTTCAAATACACTGACTTCAATAAAATGGCAGAGTACTTAAAGGAGGAGATAACGGGGTGGAAGGAGATAAAGGAAGTGGAATTGCAATGGGCTAAACTCAAGAAGGCAATAAATGGGGCAACAGATAAATATGTAGGAAAAGTAAATAAAAACAAGAGGAGAAGGAAACCTATTTGGTTTTCCAAAGAGGTGGCTGCTCAAATAAAGGCAAAAAACGCAACTTTTGCAAAATACAAAAGCTTGCAAGCAGAAGAGCACAGAAATGAATACAGGATCCAACTCAAAGAGTCTAAAAGAGTAATAAGGATAGCAAAATCAAAGGCAGAGGAAAGGATGGCTAAAGATGTTAAGGGTAGCAACAAAACTTTCTTCAGGTATATTCGGGAAAGGAAGAAGATCAGAGTTGGAATTGCAGGACTCAGAAGTGCTGGGAAAGGACTCGTGGAAAGTGACACTGAAAAAGCGGAATTGCTAAATAAATACTTCTGCTCTGTTTTTACTAAAGAAGATCCTGGAGATGGACCAGCTGTGACTCCCAAATATAAAAATGGGAATGAAGTAGATACCACACCATTCACAGAAGACGAGGTGTTAGAACAACTTGCTAAACTGAAAGTGGACAAAGCCATGGGACCGGATGGGATACATCCTAGGATACTGAAAGAGCTCAGAGAGGTTCTTGCAGGACCGCTAAAGGATGTCTTCAACAGATCCTTGGAAACAGGAGAGGTTCCTCAGGACTGGATAATGGCTGATGTCGTACCTCTACACAAAAGTGGTGACAGGGAAGAAGTGTCAAACTACAGGCCCGTGAGCCTTACCTCGGTGGCGGGAAAAGTAATGGAGGTGCTCCTGAAACAGCGAATAGTGAACTTTCTCAAAACCAACAGGATGCAAGATCCGAGGCAACATGGTTTTACCGAAGGACGGTCTTGCCAAACAAATCTGATTGAGTTCTTTGACTGCGTGGCCAAGGAACTAGATCAGGGGCATGCGATGGATGTCATCTACCTGGATTTCAGCAAAGCCTTTGATACTGTTCCTCATAGGAGGCTTGTCAACAAGCTCAGTAGCTTGGGGTGGGTCCCAAGATGGTAAACTGGATTAGAAACTGGTTGACTGACAGACGACAGAAGGTGATTGTACATGGAGCTCACTCGGATGAGAGGAAGGTAATTAGTGGGGTGCCCCAAGGGTTCGGTCCTGGGTCCAGCACTGTTCAATGTATTTGTGAGTGATATTGCTGAAGGACTGAATAGAAAAGTCTGTCTTTTTGCAGACGACACAAAAATTTGCAACAGAGTGGACTCCCCCGAGGGAGTGGTTAACATGAGGAAAGATCTACAAAAGCTGGAAGACTGGTCTAATGCTTGGCAACTACGATTTAATGCAAAAAGTGCAGTGTCATGCACTTGGGTAGCAGAAATCCAAGGGAAATGTACAAGATAGGGGGCGCGAGGTTGGTATGCACAGTTCAGGAGAAAGACCTTGGTGTGATTATCTCTGATGATCTCAAGGTGGCAAAATAGTGCGACAAGGCGGTGGCAAAAGCCAGGACGATGTTGGGCTGCATACAGAGAAGGATTACCAGCAGAAAAGAAGAGGTACTTATGCCACTGTATAAGTCACTGGTGAGGCCTCACTTGGAATAATGTGTTCAGTTTTGGAGACCATATCTTGCAAAAGATGTAAAAAGACTGGAAACTGTTCAGAGGAAAGCAACCAAAATGATTTGGAGCCTGCGTCAGAAGCCTTATGAGAAGAGAATTGAAGACCTAAATATGTACACTTTGGAGGAGAGGAGGGACAGGGGAGATATGATTCAGACCTTTAAATACTTAAAGAGAAATGATGAACAAACAAACCTCTTCCAAAGACGGGGAAGCTGTAAAACTAGAGGGCATAACATGAAGCTGCAAGGTGGTAAATTGAAAGGCAATATCAGGAAAAAAGTTTTCACTGAAAGGGTGGTGGATGCTTGAAATGCCCTCCCGAAGGAAGTGGTGGGGGCAAACACGGTGACGGAATTCAAAACAGCATGGGACAAACACAGTGGATCCCTTTACAGCAATAGGATAATAACAAAATAAACAGTACCATCTAACTTCTGAACCATATAACATCTCAACAAATAGGGGTGTCCTACATGGAGTGGTGGGCTTACCCCTAAACAAAGACATGGGGAGGGGTGGCCTGCACAGAGTGACAGGTGCACCTACTCTTGCCATCTTGCTGGGCAGACTAGATGGACCATGCTGGTCTTTATCTGCCGTCATTTACTATGTTACTATGAGTCCAGAAGAGCCCTGGATTTGAAAAATGTCAGCTGCCGCATAACTTGATGATGGTGGAGTCTGCTATGAGGTGCCATCAAAAGCTCCAAGACCCACTCTTCGGTCCCTCCAGGAGGGGAGGCCACACTCTGGATGTGTTTGGGTGCAGACATTACCAGGGAGGAGTGGTCTAGTGGTTGGGGCAAGTTGCCTCAGGCTGGAGGCTGGGGGTTCAAATCCCACTGGAGGACAGCAACCTTGGGCTGGAGGGACTGGGGTTTCTAATCCCACAGGCACTCCTTGTGGCCTTGGGCAAGCCACTTAACTCTCCGTTGTCTCAGGTACAAAATGTAGATTGTGAGCCCTTCGGGGACAAGGGAAATATATACCGTACCTGAATGTACACCGCTTTGACCTGGAGAAAAGTGATATATAAATATTGCTAAATAAATAAATAAATGCTGGTGGCCTGCATCCTTTCATACCAGCTTTATATGGTGATGTACTTGAAGGACATCTTGGGAGACCTCGCCGAGTTCTCTGCCCTGCTGCCACTGTAAGAGCTGGAAGGGTTCCATAGCCAGGTTACTAAGGGGAAGGACCGCTCAAAGTACATGAGCAGAGCAGCCTATGATGCTTTCGAGTCTGTGAGTAGGGTGGCCTCTGAGGGCATTGGGGCCCAGTGCTTGGATTTGTGCAGTTTTCCGACCTCGAGCAGTGGGCACAGGGTAAGCTTGCTGATGTCCCCTGATGAGTTGAAAATCTCTTTAGCAAGCCTATGGAAGACAAGGCAAAAGAGCTGGAGAGGGAGAGGTTTACCATGAACTGCCTCTTCAGAAAGACTGCAGGCCCTGCCAAGAAGAAGGCATCAGGGAAAAAGATGTTCTACCCCTGTAAATGTAGGTATTGCACAGGGTACCCTCTTTACCAAGCCTACCAAGGCTCTCAGCAGGGGCAACAGAAGAGCCAAAAACCCCAGAAGCCTCCACCTGCCCTGCAGCTACAACCAGGAGGAAGCTTTTGACGCTTTCCTGAGTTGCATGGTCCATCTTCCCGTATCCAGTGGAATACCTCAGCAGGTAGGGGGACAGCTGGTACACTTTACCCACAAGTAGCCCATTGTATCAACCACTCCTGGATGCTGAAAATCATCCAGAGTGGGTACCTGTTGCACTTTGTTCAACTGCCTCCCCCATTCTTCCCAGGGGAGTACCCCCTCAATCCTCACCACTGAGAGCTCCTTCAGCAGGAGGTTCACACTCTTATGGCTGATCTCGCCATCAAACTGGTGCCACCAGCACAGGCCAAGAAGGTGTTCTATTCTCGCGACTTCTTTGTCCCCAAGAAAACAGGCGAGTTCAGGCCCATACTGGATCTCCAGAACCTCAATCCGTTCCTGGTGAAGGAAAAGTTTAAAATGATCTCCCTGGGAATGTTGCTGCCATACCTCCAATGAGAAGAATGGCTTTGCTCCTTGGACCTAAAAGATGCGTATTCTCACATCCCAATCCATCCCCTTCACTGGCAGTACCTCTGTTTCATGCTCAGCAGACAACACTTATCAATACCGGGTACTACCCTTTGGCCTAACCTCTGCCCCAAGGGTCTTCACAAAGTGCATGGCGGTTATTGCTACCTTCCACTGGACCATGGGGATTTTCATCTTACTCTGTTTGGATGGATGGCTGAAAAAGGGTACAATGCCGGACAAGATTCAGCAATCAGTACAGCTCACCATTCAGGGGCTGGAACATCTGGGCTTCATAATCAACTACCCAAGGTCTCACCTTTAGCCCTTTCAGTGACTCGAGTTAATAGGGGCTCTCCTCGATATCACCCTAGCTCAAGCCTTCTTGCTTATGGATTATGTGAACGATGTGACACTATAGTTTGTGAAATCTAACTCAGTCGCTGCACCATGGCATGCCAGATACTCAGCTTGCTTGGCCACATGGCTTCCATGGTTTATGTCACTCCCTTGGCTTGCTTACAAATGCTGCAGGCACAGGAGACCTTGTGTACCCAATGATGTCATGTCATAGGTCGTCTTAGGGACAGGGTGGTGGTCAACTCACCAGGGATTCTCTCTCCTGGTGGCTGCAACCACAGAACCTGCTCAGGGGTCTCCCCTTCCATCCCCTCTGCAACAGATGCCCCAAGCTCAGCTGGGAGGCCCACCTACAATGGGTTGCACACACAGGGCCTCTGGAAAGCACAGGAGAGCCTGCATCAGATCAACTTTCTGGAATTACATGCCATTGAAAACGCACTTCAGGCAATCCAGGCACAATTGGCCAACCAAATAGTCCTTATCCAGACAATCAAGTGCCGATGTTTTGCATCAACAAGCAGGGCGGCATGGGCTCATACCTCCTGTGTTGGGAAGCCATGCATCTCTAGAAGTTTGCCATCTCCCAGGGCATAGTCCTCAGGCCCATCTACCTGCCTGGGGAGCTCAATATCCTGGTGAACCACTTCAGCAAAGTCCTTCAGCCACACGAGGGGACCCTCAACAGGGAGGTCATGAAATGCATCTTATGGATGTGGGACACCCCTCACATTGACTTCTTTGTGGAGTGGAGGAGTGGCCTAGTGGTTGGGGCAAGGTACTTCAGGCCAGAAGGTCGGGGGTTCAAATCCCACTAGAGGACAGCAACCTTGGGCCGGAAGGACTGGGGTTTCTAGTCCCACAGGTGCTCCTTGTGGTCTTGGGCAAGCCACTTAACCCTCCATAGCCCATGTTCCCTGTAAAATAGTTATCTCCAAGTTATAATGCCCTGTTCAATGTAATTTCAGTTCGTTCAATGTAAACCGCACTGATGCAGAATAGCGCGGTATATAAGAGAATGTAAATAAATAAATTTGTGACCCCTGGCAATACCCAGGTGGTGCAGTTCTGCCCTAGGACTCCAAGTAGCCATTGGATAGCCTCTGACGCCTTCTTTCTGAATTGGAGCAAGGACCTACTCTATGCATATCCACCAATTCTGTTCATAGCCAAAACTCTGTTTCATGATACTCATCACATCACACTGGCCCAAGCAGCCATCGTTTCCCTTCCTGCTCCTGCTCTCGCAGCGACAATCTCTCAGAGTGGTCTGTGCCCCAAATCTTGTCTCCCAGGACAGTAGGATACTTATTTATTTATTGTTCTACTTCATCCCAATGTTCTACTTCATCCCAATGTCCGCTCCCTGGCCCTTATGGCATGGATGCTGACCAGGTGGTTCTTGCGGAACTTCATCTTCCTGCGGATGTGGAGAATGTGCTCCATGCTTCTCAGAAGGAGTCCACCTGCCGCATCTTTGCATTTAAGTGGTGTACATTTCTTATCTGGTGTGCAGCAAGGGGTTATATCCCTTCTGCACTGTGGAGGTTTTGCTGATGTATCTCATCTATCTTTCCAACTTGGGTCTTAAATCTAACTCGGTCTGAATTCATTTAAGCCCAGGTGCAGTGTACCACCGCAGCTCTGATGGAAAACCAATCTCCATGTACCCTCTCGTAGACCGGTTTATGAGAGGCCTCCTACTTTTAAGGCCCCCAGTCAAGCCCCCGCCCATGGCATGGGACCTCAATGAGGGGCTGGGGCAACTCCTTTCTGCCCCCTTTGAACCCTTGGATTCTTGCTTCCTCAAGTTCCTCAGCCTGCCAGGTTAGTAAGCTGCAGGCTCTGGTGGTGCATTCTTGGCTGGGATCAGGTGCCTTATGAGATGTTAGCTAGAGAGTGGTCTTGCTGGTCAGGACTAAGTGAGAATTGGGATTCTGTTTTAAAAGATGCTAAGCCCATGAATGTCCTTACTTCCCTGCAAAAAAAGACCTTTGAAAAGGGAACAGAATTGAGTACCTTAGGGAGAAGAGGATGGGTTTTGTTGTCTGCATATCGCAAGATGCATCAGAGAAAATCCAACAAAAATAGATTTGATTGCTCAACTAGAGAAACAGATTTGTGATTTACAGAGTATGGCAACAATGTTACAATGCCAAACTTGTTTGTTGACAGATAGACACTTATCAGCAAGTCACAGAGAAGGCTGCTGTTCGAGTGGCTCAGTATAATTACCTTAAGAGACGAGGAAGGGTAAATAAAAAGAAAGTGCACATGATTTTGCTTGATTAGTTCTGACCCAGTGATACAAGAGCAGTTTCGTAATTACACAGCACAAAATATGACTAATTTACTTCAATTGGCAGTGGAAGGATGTAATGCTAAATATCCTACCAAGGCTGATTGGCTCCCAAATGATAAACCATAGTTTGCTTTATGAGATGCTATTCAGCTTTTACCGCCGGCAGCCCGCAGAACACCAAAGCTCCCCCCGATCGGGGTAGAGTGCCTGAGCGGGAAATCCTCCCGCTCAGAAGCTCCTGCCCAATCGGGGCAGTGGGAGCACCGAGCAGCAACCACAGGACACGCTAAAAGCGGCCCCCCTATGGGCCATGCCTGCGCCTGAGGGCCTCGCCAGAGGGCCCTTTGGCGTGGCCCTTAGGCGGGGCACGAAGGCGAAAGAAGGAACAGCCCACAAATCCACGCAGAAACAGCAGAAGCAGCCAGAGGAAGACACGGCAACACGCATGACCACAAAGAGTCTACAAACAGGAACAATAAGAGCCAGACAACCACTCCACACACACAAGACCCGGCCAGGTAGGCTCGTACAGAGACCCAACTTCAACAAACTCATAGCAAAATACACAATCCATCATGGACACAATCACCTACCTACCAGTATTCCTCCTCATAACACAACTCATCCCCCAACAAACAGTCACAGGATACACACACCAAATAAACCTATGGATACCAACAACCATGCCAGCATACCCCCCTCCCCAACACACCACCCGGAGCCCACTCAAGAAAGACAAACACAACAGGCACACAGTCCGCATGCACAACCCATAAACAAACACCAAAGCAAACCCTAAGGAGCCAGATACCCCAAACACCACCACAATAGAACTAATGAACACCAGGTCAGTAAGAAACAAAATAAACACAATCAGAGACCACATAGAGGACCAACAACCCGACATCCTCTGCATCACAGAATCTTGGCTGACCCACACTGACATTGTACTCCTCAACCAACTAGTCCCCCCCCACCTACACAGCCTTCAACAATCCACGCACACAGAAGAGAGGAGGCGGAGTTCTGATCATTGCAAAAGACACACTAAAACTAAAGACATTCACCTCACAAGACTCAGACCAATGCAATACAATTGCTGTAGGTAACAAGCACATGGCCATATGCCTCATCTACAGAGCCCCTCATGCTCCAACAGAGGAACTTGCTGCCACCCTAGAGACCGTCTGTGCAATCAACAAGAACCACAAACCTCTAATACTACTGGGCGACTTCAACCTCAGCTCCACCAGCAGCAGGGACAAGGAAACCTTCCTTCAAGCAATGAACTCCCTACGGTACACACAAATAATCAACACCCCGACACACAGGCACAGATCAACACCGGACCTCATATTCACCCCCAACCACATAATAAACAGAGGTGACATCACCCACAGTCACACCAGTACCATGGTCGGATCACCACAGGATCAAAATAGAAATCACAAATCAAAGGGAAGGACACAACAAGACTCAAAACACACCACAAGGCCAAAGAAGATTCAAAGCCTTCAACAAAGACCAATTCCTACAAGACACGCTACCCTACCTCAACCCAGAAACACACGACCTGAACGAACAAATAAGCGAATGGAACAGCATCATCAATGCTGCAGCCGCAGCCAAAACAGAGACAAGAACAAGCACCAAAAGACAGCACACCCCATGGTACTCCAGGAAAATACGCAATGCAAAAAGAAAGCTGAGGAAGATAGAACGCCGCTGGAGACGCTCCAAATCCCCCTCCACACAGGCATTATACATAACTCAACAAAGAAACTACAACAAGCTCATTAACCAAACAAAAAGAGAACACCACACCAACACTATCCTAAAGGCCTACAACAAACCAAGAGAGCTTTTTGAGATAGTAAAAACGCTAACCAACGAACCAAACTCAGAAAAAGACATACAAATTGACCCATAAACCTTTGCAGATCACCTACAAGCGAAGATAGGCGACTCACCACAACAAACAACCGAAGGAACCAACAACCCAACCATACCCACCACAACCTGGGACAAGTTCAGCACTCCGTCCACAAGGCAACTCCCTGACATCATCTCCGCCCTCAACACAAGCACCGCACCGACAGACCCATGCCTGGTCCCATGGATCAAAGCAACCAAGGAAAGTTTCCTCAGCCTCATACACAACATGGTAAGCAACTCCCTAGTGCAAGGCACAATGCCAGACCAGCTGAAGCTAGCCACAATAAGGCCAATCCCAAAGAAAACCACTTTAGACAAAAGTAATCCAGCAGCCTACAGACCATTCTCCAGCATACCACTTCTGGCCAAAATCATTGAAAAAGCGGTGCAACAACAGCTCTAGGACCACATCAACGCACATGCTCCACTGGACTTACATCAGCATGGCTTCCGCCCCAACCACAGAGTCGAAACACTACTGCTATACCTATTCAACGACATAATCCAAACCATAGACAATCACAAACAAGGAACACTAATGATCTTCCTGGACATCTCAGCTGCGTTCGATACAGTTGACCACAGAATCCTCCTAACCAGACTACAAAACATCGGAATAGAGGACACCATATTAAAATGGTTCAACTCATACCTAACAGACAGACAGTTCCAAGTCGAGATCGGATCTAACATCTCAAGACCCGCAAAGATCAAGCAAGGGGTGCCACAAGGATCCGCACTATCCTCACTGCTATTCAACATATACATCCAACCAATCTGCAACATCATAAAAGCACACAAAATAAACTACACAATCTATGCAGACGACATCATGATATACACCCCAATCAACCTCGACTGCCCCGACTACTCCAAAATAACAGACTGTCTCAACAGCATGTCCAAATGGCTCCAGCACAACAACCTAGCCATAAACCTCAGCAAGACAGAAGCACTCATCATCACACGAAACAACACCTTCAGCCCCCCTCCCTTCATCAAAACTAACAACACAGCAATACCACTGAAGAACGAAGTGAAATACCTCGGAATAACACTCGACAGAGAGCTGAACCTACAATCACACATAAGAAGAACCACCAAGAACGCATACTACAAGATGAGAGTAATCAGACACCTCAAACCTCTACTCACACAAGACCACTTCCGCACAGTCTGCCAAGCGCTTATAACTCCCATCCTCGACTTCTGCAACCCGATCTATAGCGGCATGCCAAAACACTCAGGCCACTTCAGATGGCTCAAAACACAGCAGCCAGAATAATCACCGGCTCTCCAATACAAGCCCACATCACACCCATACTAAAAGACCTCCACTGGCTCCCAATCAGCCACCGCATCAAATACAAAATGATACTAAACATTTTCAGAATCAAACACAAAAACTCCGCACTCAGCCTACAACCCCTCATACTCCCCAACGCAAGCACCAGACCTAGAAGAAAGACCACAGCTGATACACTCAACACCCCAAACAACTACACAAAAGCATGCAAATCCACCACACAAAGAGCCCTATCACTGGCGGCTCCAACAATATGGAACACACTCCCAGATGAGCTATGGTCAACTGAAGATCCAAAGGACTTCCAAAAACACCTAAAGACATTGCTCTTCCCCGAATACTATGGCCCAAGCAAGTAACCAGACCATACAGACTCAGACCAACCACAGATCAGAACCACAGACTCGATGGAAGATCAACCACAGTAAGCTGCAGAAACAGCAAACCCTTGTATATAACTGTAAAAAGCACATGTTGTAAATAGATCACGCTAATCAACACACTTGCACCCATGCACCCTCACTGTACATAAACGAACTCACACACACTCCATTACCACTGATTGTTTGATGTGCACACCGCCTTGATTGAAGGATAAGGCGGGATAGAAATACCCTTTAAATAAATAAATAAATAGCACATTAAAGAGGAAGGCATGAAAACTGCTATTTTTGCGGGACAAGCTGATCAGTTAATGAATTGTGCAATGACTGTGTCAATGAGGAATAAGATTATACGCTTGGCTCCGCCGGCTTACAAACATGATATTATGAACTACACTAAACTAAACAGGGAACCCTTATCAGATGTGGTAGAAGAGGTGAGACAATTAGGTGAATTGGGAGAATGGGGCCCTAAGTACAGTGCAGGGGATAGAAGGGAGAATAGATCAGATGGACAGAAAAAAAAATGTAAATAACCGGGTGTTCAGGAAAGATATGTTTACCACTCTCCTTAAAGATGGTATTAAACAGAACAGATTGATGGAATTGATACACAGAGATTGTGGGATATGTACAGAAAGAGAGGACTAAATAAGAATATGAGTAAGCAGGATTCGGAAGTGACTGAAGAGGAGAAAAAGAATGAGGGGAAAAGGATGGAATCAAATGCTAGTCCCACAGCGCTACCTTCTGATTTGTATCCTAATCTTTCATGGGCACCAAATTTGTTTCAAAGTTAGGAAGTGGGCCAAGCTCAGGTTGAAGGGTGGGCCCATAAGGACATGAGACCCATGCAAATTTAGAAATTTTCTGGCGAAATAAAAACATTCAAAGGGTCTGAGTCAGTGGATACCAGAGCAGAGGCCACTTTAATTTATGGGAATATGTACCAGCAAGCAAATGTTACTTGCGAGAATAAAATGATGTCTTTTCTTTATAGGTTATGTCTAAACTCTGTGACCCTCCTTCTAAGCCAGTGGATCAGTACACTTCAATCAAGGACCAGGATCGGTTCCAGCAAGCTTTTGTATGCCATTTTGTGACATGGGCACCATTACTAGCCTTGTCTTTGGTGCATGGAGAATCTGTTACTGGAGAGTTTTATGTGGTAACACAACCTGAGTTGCATTGGCCTAAGCGTTTAATTAATTCTGTAGAATAACCTCAGAATGTCTGGACTTATTTCGCCAGAATGTCTTAAACATTTCTGACTTTTGACTTTTGGACATGCATAGTCCAGTGGATCTATTGACTACATGCTTAATTGCAATACCTACACCGGCTCAAATCTTGTTGTACTATTTTAAAGTTACACAAAATGACAGTCTTGCAAATGAAGAAGATGTAAGAACACACCTTATGTTATATGAATACTGCAGAGATTGTCCCACTAACGTCAATCTTTGGGTTAACATGACTCGAATAACCTATAATGTCACCCAAGGCGATGTATGTTATAAAATGACATGTAATCCTGATGACATATCAAAATATCAGTAACTAAAGATGCAAAGGGGAATTGCTAATGACACTGATACAATACATTTATGCAATATAATTAGAAAGTGTAAAAATGTAACTAACACTTTGAGTTGCAATAACTATGCTATCCGCAGATTGTGATCCAAAAATTACTTTACTTTCCAAAACAGAATACACTAGTTTGACCATCTCCCTAGTGGGAGTGCCTAGTCTAGCTTTATATAACACCCGCACAATTAACGCTTTAGCTTGCACCATGGTAAAAAATCTTAATCACACTTCAGCTGCTTTGCAAGAATTATTGGTAGATTTAAGAAGCACTAGGAAAGCAGTCTTGCAAAATTGAGTAGCAGTAGATTATTTGCTTTTAAAACACAATTATGGATGTGAACATTGAAGGCAAGTGTTGCTTTAGATTAACTGATCATGCTACTTCCATTCAATCTCATATTGAAGCTTTGCAAAATCTAGCCAAAAGTATTAAACAAGATAGTACTGCTAATTGTTGGGATTGGTTATTTGGATGGCTGTCCAGTATAGGTAACCTCAGACAGATCATTGGAGGAATTATTATCTGTATCTGTTTATTGATTATGGTATGTTGCTTTATTCAATGTATACCCAGTTTTATCGCTATATTTCATCTGCCTAAACTGCCCACTATGTTGCCAGTATCTTATACGCATAGTCAGTAGCCAAAGGTCCGAATGTGGTAAAAGTGAGTTAAAGTTAACTACAGATTATGCATCAGCAGTAAGTCAGGGGTTAATTAAACCTTAGTTTTGTAGGGAAGAGATTCCTGTGCAATTCTGGCGCCTGGCCAGCGTCTTTGATTTTGTTTAGTGGATAGCTGATCCTATTCTGTGTGTGTGTCAAAGTGATGGAAAATAACTGGTTGCTATTGCAACAAGGTATAAGGAAGGGGTCTCTTAGCAGTCAGGCAGAAGAGGAAAGTTTCGCCCATGGGGTGAACTCATGTAACACCTGGGGGTCTTCCCAATTGAGTGTCTCTCCTGCTTGGCTGAATTTGGTGCTTTTTCAGTTGAAAGTGTTGGCATGAGATGAAGCTTTTTTGGTGATGTATTGTTTTCTTTTATTTTACTTTTATGCACAGCTTAACTAATCATATGTGGATTAAGTGAATTACTTGCTTTCAAGATACCTTTTTTAAAATATTTTATAAATAAACTGATTATCTCTATTCCAACGTGTGTTCGTCTTTATTTCACACCCTGTCTAGGCAAAACATATGTGGTCTTCGGTCTACACTTTTACAGCCCATTACTGTCTGGATAGAGATTCCCAGTGTGACAGCAACTTCAGCCAAGATACTCACTGTCACCTGTTTGGGACTTAGATTCAACTCCTTCCCATTGGCCCTTCTGTCCATCCAGGTTACCGTAGGATCTTCCTGATGTTGATGTTCATACCGGACCCTGACTCAACGGAACCCTAACAGAGATTACTCATGCTGTTTCTCACAGTTCTATTTGTTTGCCCCATTCAGCTTGTTTTTACAGGTTTTTTTCAGTAGCCTGTATCTGGAGAGTCCCATATGTGAGGACTTCATATCTGCCTGTTCCTGGGGACAACGTAGTTACCTGAAACTAGTGTTCTCTGGGAACAGCAGGAATAAGTCCTCACTCCCTCCTCCCCATGTTTTTTCTTTAAGCTATGTCATCCTACTGAAGTAAGATGGCACCTTTGGCCAGGAAGGCAGGCACTCTTGCTTGGTGGAGCTTCCAAAAGCTTCCTATGGAAGCTGGGGAGCATTTCCTCATGTACTCCATCAGTGATGTCACCCAAAGAGCCAGAGGATGTTGAATCTGCAATCTGGGACATTTGTCAGGCTTGTGGAATTTATTTATGTATTTATTTATTAACATTTCTTATATACCGCACTATTCGACATCAGCGTGGTTTACATGGAACAGAAACATCCGACAAGTTGCATATGTCTGGTCATTACAATTAACAGGATATGGAACTTGGATAACAGGGTAAACTATATACATAAGAAGCGTAGCGAGAAAAGGATACTGTTTGGTGTTTTACATTGTTGGGGACACATGTTGCGAGGGCTTGCCTGGTTGACTACTACTATAGCTGAAGTTCTTGCTATTCAAGTGGGACTGAGGTTCAGTGTTGTCAGTGAGATATTTGATGAAGAGGAAATGTTTAAGGGCCTTCCTGAACTGGCTCAAGTTGGGGATTGCCCTGATATGTGCCGGAAAGGTATTCCATAGGAATGACAAGGATAAGACAAATGCATACTGAAAGGGTGCACAGAGCACTTGGGACCCCATCTAATAACAAGTCCAGAGTCATTATAATGAGATTTTTGAGATATATACATATATATTGCAAAAGATTTGAATGCAGGACATGCTGAAACACAAGGATTTACCAGTGCAGATCTATCAGGACCTGTCAGGCTTCATGGTGGCCCAAAAGAGGGCATTAAAGCCTGTGATTGAAATACTTAAAAAGGAGAATATTTAGGGGGTTACATGACATGCTGGGAGAGAATGGATGTCTTCTGAGATCTCTCTTGGGCTCTCTCCCAAAAATAGCTAATTGATAGCTCTTAGCCATGCCCCAAACACTCCTCGAGAGCCGAACAAATGCAGCCGCCTACTGACTTAGAGCTGGCTATACAATCGCAAGACTTGCTGATGAAATTGGCCAGGAAAGAGCAGGAGAGGCATACCTCTGGATCTGTTAAAATAGTAGAACAAACGGCCGCGACCTCCCCATCTCAAACAACACTGGTAGGAGAGGTAATGGCAGCCATGGTGGGAGCACTGGCTCACGATTAGATGAGCTAAATAACAAACTGGATGCAATGGCTCAAAATTTTGTTGAATATGGGCAATGATTACAGACTGCAGAGCAATGGATTGCCCAACAAGAGGAGACGGCCACAGAAGTGGGAAAAGAAATACGTCTCTCCAAGTTGGTGAACTGGCAGGCCGACAAATTTGGGAGGGAGGGAGAGCGTGGGGACACAGAAGGGAAAAAGGAATGACAAAGAGAAAAACGTGGTTCACAGAATCTTAAAATATGAGAAGCTTGTTGTGAAGGTAGGAGACAGTCCTGTAAATGGGGGGGGGGGGGGGTCCTAGGTTGGGAGGACTCCTCCATTATTATGATTAAAAGCTGGATAAAATGGGACATGGCTATTTGGGATGTATTCTAAGAGTAATTTCATGGAATGTGTGTGGTCTAGGCACCCCCCATTAAATGTTATAAAGTACTCAAGGCTTTGGCGCAACATAGGTGTGATGTGGCATTCTTGCAGGAAACCCACCAAAATGCTGCAGAACACACAACATTACACTAAGACTGGTTGGGACAGGTCTACGGTATCCCAACCCAAGGGAAAAATGGGGGATTGGCCATTTCAATACACTGTAATATACGTTTCACCTGCAAAAAGGAACACACAGATGCCAACAGCTGATATCTCACCTCAGAAGGGGACCTAGATGGCAAACCGGTCATTTTATGTAACATACATGTCCCAATATTCCAAGCGCGGCCATGTATGCTTGCCTGACCTCAGTCTTAGAGCAACTTCCAGAGGACCCTCTGATAGCTGGAGGGGATTTCAATGCTGTCCTAGAGCCACTTATAGATACGTCAGATGATGGAGCAAGCTAGGAATGCACCCTGTGTGACAAACAAATCTGGTGCCCCCCTCCATCCCAGTCATGTACAGTAGCTCACTCTTTTTGCGTTTCCTGGAAGCCCAGTGATGATACTGGTACCCCTTTTGTACTTGCACTCTGTGCGGCCGAACTGCTTGCACAGCCCTTGGTATGTCTCTGAGGCTATGTATAGTTTGAATCCCCCCTCCCTCTTTTCAAAGACTAGTTCACGACAGTCCAGTGGTTACATTTGAACCATACCTGACTGAGTTGTATTGGAGGAATCAAGATGATTTTATTGGTGAGATTCTTGTACCTATGTCAGACTCTCCCAATGCCCATACCAGAGATGGAACCCCAAGTGCTCAACAGAAAGATGCCCTCATATATCTGGAGAAGGAGGCTCCCTCAGACTGCAGTGGGGACTTTGATGTCAGACAAAGGCTGGAGGAGTACTGGACTTGATTTAATATTTCAGAGCACTGCAGGTAAAATAGTATTTGAGTGACATCATGTGGTATCCCAGCAATGGGTAAGGATCGAACAGGCAATTTTAGGAGGCAAGGACATAGAAGCACATCTTTGGACACAGATCATTAAAATACAAGATACTAGTCATAGCCATTGGAAGTGGAGCTCAGTTTGCACATTTGGAAAAAGATGCAGGGGTTTCTCCTCAGAGAAAGGATTACTACTAGAGTGACTCCTCTAAGATTTCTGAATAAAAATTTAACTGAAATCTGCCATTAGCACTTAAAAAGTGAGAAAAACTTGGTTTCGAGTGGGTGGGACAAATTTTAGAAGAGGGAGAAATAAAAGTTTTATTTTCTCTCAGAAGGCATATCTTTGCATACTTGCCGAACCAGCACATATTGTAAAGTTCTCCTGGTAAACTGGCAAGCAGGTACTAGTTTAAGAGTTGACTCTTTTGAGAAGCTCCCTCTGATGGGAGATCGTCAGTGCAGCTTGCTGTCTAAATAGTATAAAATTTTGGGGGATAAAGGATGTGTTCAGTCTGGAGCCCAATGGAAGGCCAATCTTGGGACCCTGCTGGCTGATAATCAGTGGATAAAAATTTATAATAATGTTCCCCATACTTCAATATCTACAAATGTACCATACTTCAATATCTACAAATGTAGTAGAAAAAAATAGCAAAACTTTGTTGTGTTGTTAAATGACTCCCCAAAAATTGCATAGAAAATACTTTCAGGTACCTGAAGATTGTTGGAGAGCTTGCAGTCAGGTGGGCTCTTACTTACATGTATGGTAGAGCTGTGTTGTATTACAGGGTTTTTGGAGTAAATGCAAAGAGACATGCAAATTAGCTGAAATTGAGCTGCCCTTGGAACCTCAGTTATTTTTATTATGCTTGGTTCAGGATCAATTGGCACCTGGAAAAACACAGCTGTTATTGTCAGTAATTGCAGCCTTTACATGTGAGTTGGCAAGATGCTGGAGGACCCCACAAATCCCAAACTGGCAGAGAATGATGTAAAGACTATGGTCTGTATATTTTCTGAACAAACTGGCTGCTATATATTTGAGTAGACTTGAGAAGTTTAGCAAGTGTTGGGCACCTTTTGCTTGTTGGGTCCAATATTGTGAAATGCCGCCTCGTAAGCAGGCTTTTTGAAACATGGATGATGGTAGCAAGTAATGTGATAGAAATCCATATTAGGATTACGTGATCAGATGTGCTGGTTTGGGGTCTTTCAGAATGTTGGGGGGGGGAGGGGGCGGGGTAGAAGGGAGAATGGGAGGAGAGAGAAGAGAGAAGAGGTGGGTTATAAAGGGTTGTTTTTGTAAATGGAAGATGCTTGAAGGCATCACTTTGGTATTGAGCATTCTATGTTAAAAATGTTTTTTGAAAAAAAAAAAGTTAAAAGAAAATTCTTCACTAATCCCTGCCAGCTCTTAACCCCCCCCCCCCCGGCCTTCTTGCTTACCCCCTCCCAGTAGTGTCCTGCACAGGATCTATATAGCTATTAAAGCCTCCCACCCTCGATATAATAATCCCTTTGACAAAATCCACTATAGCCATTTTAAAGTTTCAAAAAAGAGATTTAGGTTTTCATTGGGGGTGAATATTTACAAGTATGGGAGGGAGGAGTGCCCTAGTGGTTAGGACACAGTATCTCAGGCCTGAGGGCTGGGGGTTCAAGCCCCACCTGGGGACAATAATCTCAGGCCAGAGGGAGTGCAAGTACAAAAGGGGTGCCAGTATCATCACTGGGCTTCCAGGAAACTCAAAAAGAGTGAGTTACTGTACATGACTGGGATGGAGGGGGGCACTAGATTCATTTTTTCACACAGGGTGCATTCCTAACTTGGCACAGTCCTGCATAGCCTCCATGTCTGGTTCAATATACTCCCAAATACTTCAGGGAGCCCTTTGCCTCTATATAAGGAATGACAGTTACCAGTCGCTAAAACACACATTAATTGCCCATTGCGCGAAGAGGTAGGGAATGGGTTGAGGGTGCGCATGGAGAATACATTGCAGTTAGTGTGGGGGTACATATCACATGCAGTTAATGTTACAACTATGACAGGTGCACTCAGCAATACCTCTATGGGTGGCATTAGTGCACCTACTTTAATTGCAACACATGATAGGGTACACGATTATGGAGTAACTGCTGGGAACATGTTGCTCATGTCTTTGACAGTTAACACAGAAGCTTTGCATTCAACATATGTTAGTTTTCGTGCTAACCATGCATTAAGTACAAAACCCTAATGGGCTTTCATAAAAGGACCCCTAAGATCAGCTGTTAATAATGTGTTCTTTCTCCCAGTTACTAAGGAGGTTAATACCGTGACAGATGAGTGGAGAAGATTACTTCATATATATCTAAATTAACAGCTGTTTTGGAAGATTCTGCACAGGAGAAGCCTAGTAGAGCCTCCACTGTTTGTCTTGTGTTTTTGATCAAAATGTGTCTTTACTTTTGTAAGGCTCAAGATCTGTTCATTAAGCAGAGGATTTGATAGAGGGCAAGATGGCGGCAGGTATCTGACCTCTAACTGCTGCTCCGCGTTTTGCTTGTTTTGATCGTGCTGGCGGTGAACTCCTGCTACGTCGAGTATGGGGCAGAGGAAAAGGAAACAAGTGGGCTTCCCCGTTGCTCCACTGCAGGCTTCCTTCCTGAGCCAGAGGACCCTCGAGCATTGTGGTTTTGCAGCAGCAGGGTCTATAGCAGCGTCTTCGACAGCACGGCTTGAAGATCTTGAGTCGGTGCTGGGCACATCAGGAGTAAGTTTGTCTCCTGATCAGCGGGTGCCTGTGACACAACCCGGAAGTGTTATCTTTCTGGTTGGAGCTTGTTCCCCTGTGTTGCCGGGCATTCGGGTGAGCTCCCCGCTGCCTGATGGAGAGGGGCAAGTTTCTCAACGGCTGGTTCTGGATTCTGGAGGGGAGAGGCTGCTAGAGAGATGGATTGTGGAAGATTTGTCTGTTCATGTGGGTTTCCCATGGCAGCTGGAGCCTGGAGAAGAGCTGAAGCCATTAAGTTTGGTGTTGGAAAAGCCTGCAGTTATTACTTTAGAAGCGCTGTGGGATGCCATCTCTGCTTTAATCACCACCCTTACAACTGTTGTGGGTTCTGTAAGTACTGAAATTTTTAATATGAAAATGGAAGCAACTAAAAAGCAGGAGTTGCAAGCTGGTTCTTTGTTACAAGTCAAGGAGGAAATATCTTGCCTTAAGGAGGAGCATGTTGCTGTAATGAAAGAAAGGACTGTGTTAACAAGGAAAACTGAGCATCTTGAAAATCTTGCTCGACGGAATAATCTCTGTTAAACTTTCCACGGTCTCCTCTTATGTCCCCGGTGGAGATGGTGTGGAAATATCTGATGGAAGTGCTCAAAATTCCAATGGAGCACTTACCGCCACTCACTAGGGCACAATAGCTGTCGATTAACATCTTGGAAGCCAGGGGGTGGAATGTGGAGGCTTCTGTGAGTGGAGTGGGGGACCTAACAGGTTTCCTGGAAAGTTCTTTGGACGTGGTCACAGAAAGAACTATTATGCTTGTGACTCTGACTTTAGAGGCTGACAAAGCTTTAATACTTCAATCTTTTTTCAAAAATTTATTTATTTATTTACATTCTCTTATATACCGCGCTATTCTGCATCAGTGCGGTTTACATTGAACAAACTGAAATTACATTGAACAGGGCATTATAACTTGGAGATAACTATTTTACAGGGAACATGGGTTATATTAATGAGAATTTCTTAGGATCTAATGTTCGTATATTTCCTGACTTGTTATGTTTAACCCAATTGAGGAGGAAGGAATTCTTGGCTTATCATGCCAGGACTATCTCCTTGGGTGCTTCTTTTGTATTAAAGTATCCGTCTAGGTGTTTTATTTCCTATCAGGGGAAGAATTTCCTTTTTTTGATCCTAAGCAGCTCTCAGAATTTATATGTGCTAGGGAAGAGATTGGGGTAGAAGTTGGGCCCATTACGGCTGATGCATAAGTCTTATCCTGCCGGTAAATATTCTGTTTCTGGGAACCTTATTTTGCTCCTGAGAAGGAGTGTAAATGTTGGTAATGATATTTCTTGTAGCCCCCTAATTTTTCTTGTGGACTAAAAATTTGGGACAATTTACTTCTTAATTATGTATGAGTTACTATGCATGTATTCAATGCGTAAATCCCATGTTTTCTATATTCTCATTTATGTGAATACCTGAATGTTATTATAAATGCCAATAAAGAGTTAAATAATAAAAAAAAGCAGAGGATTTGGAATTTTCCAGATATTGCCAAGATTACACAAAAACGTAACAACTGCCATACTGGGTGAGGCCCAAAGGTCTAGCAAGCCCAGTTTCCTTTATCAAACAGTGGCTAATCCAAGTTACAAGTACCTAGAAGGATCACAAAAGCAGACAGAAAACGCTTCCTCCCTTCTTGCAATCTGTCTATGAGATAAAATGCCCAGGATTTTATGTCCAGGATTCACTGAAGAAGAGGGTTCTCCAAATATGGATGAAGAATGGGGAGAGGCGGTCCAACTTACACAAAAGATGATTCAGGAAGAAATGCACACATCATCCCTCTTGGCATATTGCCAGAAAAAATTATTCCCAGGGGTCTTCATGTCAGCAAGGCCCCTGGCATGTTCACAGACGAAGAGGCCTTTATGGCCAACTGGATAAAAATTCTTAACAAATGTTCTCTTGATCTCTTGATACTACTGATAAACAGGTCAAAACATAAGGCAGAGGTTTTAAAAGTTGAAGTAGATTCTAAAATAAACAACTTAAAGGGAAAGATATTCGGTACGACAGATTAAGAAAATACTTTGATAGAAATACTACTGAATATAAGAAGATAGTCAAAGAGTTGAAGAGAGGTGAGGAGGATTATAAGACAGGTATAGTATACTATTGGATGAATAATAAAGGGAAGCCTAGATCTAGGAGTGAATCTCATAGGTACAATTTTAACTCTCAAAAAGTGGAAAACACTGTTAATGTTAAAACAAGATTATTCTTACCTGAGCCGGAGTCAGTCAGAAGAGCCTCTTGATACTGTGGCATCCCTTTTTTCCTCAGGGATTCCACATATTCAAAAACAGGATTTTCAAATGGATTCTCTTTGGAAAGGGGGAGGTTGAAAGAGCTTTCACAATCAATACAAATCACTGAACACAACAGATACAAAACATGGGAATATCGTCACTCCAACTTTCCCCAGGGGGGACAGGGGAGGGACAGAGGACAGACGTACAGGAGAATGTCAGCGCCAGATGTATAGGTGGAATTTTCAATTTATCCAGCCATCAGCTGACAGACATTGAAATAGAGGTTTTAGAAAAGGGACTGACTTTTGTTCCATTTTCTAAACATGATGAGTTTGGCACGCATGTAGAATTGTACAAATTCTTTCACAAATTAGAAATTATTGATTTATTTGATACACAAAAAAGTCATCAGGAAGACTTGTCTATTATTAAGAAGCCTTCGACATAGATTCCATCTCATACTCCTAATGTTCTGATCAGTGCATATGAGAAGATAGTTATGGCAAGAGCAGAGAAACTATATACAAAGAAACAACTAAGTTTCATAATTTGTCAATAGAACAGAAGGCTGCATTATCAAATTTAAGAGATAACCATGCTATAGTCATTAAACCAGCTGACAAAGGAAGTGCACTAGTTCTCCAAGACAGATCCGATTATGTTGCCAAGGTCCTTCGTCAGATTAATGACCCTACTTTCTGTAGTAAGATTTATGACGATCCCACTCCTGTTCTAAAGAAGAAAGTGGACACTTTACTATATATAGGGCAAGAAGCTGGCTACCTCTCAAAAAAGAATTGGATTTTTTGACAGTTTCACATCCAGTGACACCCACAATATATATACATTTTACCTAGGATTCACAAATCTATGGATAAACCGCCAGGATGCCCTATTGTATCTGCAATTGGCTCACTGAGCCTTTATCAAAGTTTTTAGATGGTTTTCTTAGACTGTTCGTGACTCGGATCCCTTTCTATGTTGACGACTTATCACACATGATTAACATTTTAAAGGATTTTATAGGGTATCACGAGAAGTTACGATGGACATCAATTCCCTTTATACTAACATTCCTCAGAAGGCTGCTTTGAATGTTATATGAAATGTCCTAATATGGAGAGACAAGCCTGATCGCACTCCGACTTTCTTTTTGGCCCAATTGGCAACCTTGGCATTGACAGAAAATTTTTTCTGTTTTAGAGGGATTTTTTATAAATGGAATAAAGGAGTAGCCATGGGTTTGTCTATGTGCCCGATGTGGCAAATTTATATGCTGTTGATTTTGAGAAGACATATTTTACGAAACACCCCTTTCAGGCTCAAATTAAATTGTGGAAGCGCTATAACTGAAGTCTTAATGATTTGGGATGGTACAGAGTCAGAGTTGCAGGAGTTTTTTATTTGGCTCAACTTCCTTGATGAGAATTTGCAATTTGACCTTATGTACAGCTCTAGTCAGATTGCCTACTTGGACATTTTGATAAAAAAGGATCCATGTGGTTTCTTCACTGACCTTTACCGTAAGCCAACAGACAGGAACTCTTTATTGAGATTTGATAGTTTTCATAACAGGTCGTTGAAACATAATCTTCCAATGAGCCGATTTAAGAGGATAAGAAGACTTTGTGCATCTGATCAAGACTTTGAACGTCATGCAATAGAAATTGGCAAGAGATTTATTAAACGAAGTTATTCTCTAGACTGCATACAAAAAGCTTACAAGTGGGCCAAAACTCTGGATCGGGAGATGTTCCTTGTGGGCACTAACCGACAAGTACAGGACAGGATAGTAGTTTTTCAAAAGATATTGTAAATATTCAAAAACAAGGGTGGCACCTTCTGGCAACCATACCGACATTTGATTCCAACCAACTCACTATTGTCTATAAAAGGAATCGGTTTAGCAAACATTCTCATAAGAACAGAAGATATGCCATATTGGGTCAGACCAAGGTCCATCAAGCCCAGTATCCTGTTTCCAACAGTGGCCAATCTAGGTCATACGTACCTAGCAGTTTCCCCAAAAGACACAGGTTCCACAATGCTTGTACTGTGTCGAGCATTGATATCCTGGGTCCCTTCTTAATAATGGTTTATGGACCTTTCCTCCAGGAACTTGTCCAGACCTTTTTTAAACACAGCTACACTAACAGCCTTTATTATATCCTCCGGTAACAAATTCCAGAGTTTGATTACACGTTGAGTGAAAAAATATTTTCTTTTATTAGTCTTAAATAGCTTACCTTGTAGCTTCATTGCATGTCCCCTAGTCTTTCTATATTCTGATAACGTAAACAATTGATCTACGTTTACCCTTTCCACTCCGTTCATTAATTTATAGACTTCTATCATATCTCCCCTCAGCCGTCTCTTTTCCAGGTTAAAGAGCCCTAACCTTTTTAGCCTTTCTTCATAGGAGTATCCTTCCAGCTGTCCAAAGCAGGCCAGCCCATGTCACCATCACCCATTGCCTCCCTCCAAATGCCTGACTGCCGCACAAGCCATATGTTGGTGTCATCTCACTGCCACAGTGTCGCTGATTGGTAGATATTGCACCCCACCCTGCTAGTAGATGATGTGCTATATGCTGTCCATAACAGCCATAGACTATACCCAATGCATGTTCCATGCTCATGTGCACATCTCACATTGCCCCCAAAGGTGATCGTGAATATCCCCTGAGGACCTGGCTGCTGATCCCAGTGCATCACCCCATGAGCCAGCAGGAGGAGTGCTACAATGGCACGCATCAGCAGACCCGGGCAGTTGTGGAGCACGCAATAGGGGTGCAGAAGAGCTGCTTCTGGAGCTTTGACAGGAATGGTAGGGAACTCCTCTACAGTCTAGAGCATGTATGCACAATATTTGCGTTGTGCTGCATACTCCACAACCTGGCATGGATGCATGGATTGCCAGACCCAGAGCCAGCAGTTGTGGAGGAGTGGGAGGCTACAGAGGCAGGAGATGGTGATAGTGCAGAGTCCGGGAGCCAGTAGCAAGCCAGGGCACTGGTCCACCGTGCGTGGATGATATGTGACAGTTTTGCACCAGCACCAGGATAGGATGCACACAATCACCAATAAGGTGCCCAATACTACGCTATGTGTTGTCATACCCCGCCCTCTGCCTTAGGCTTGGAGGGCTGGGGTAGCCATTATTTTTCTCTACTGAAGGTTAAATCAACTAACTTTCCTCTCGTGATGCATGCTGGGAAAAGTAGTTTTCCTTCTGATAGAAAATAGTCATGAAGCCAGAGTTATAGGCAAAACTATAACAAAGTTTATTTCACCCAAAAGCAAAGGTTCAAAATAAGTTGCACCAGGATACTTCTCCAGTATTTGTTCAAAAAGGTTCTTTATACAAGTGTGCTGGCTGAGCTTTTACATTCATTCAATCCAAATGCAGCTGCTTCCCACGTATACAGAAAAAGAACAAAACATGGCAGCTTCCTTTACCAAAGAAAATATCTTCTTTTCTTTAGGTTACACTCAGCTTATACTATACAGTTTAGCAAAGGCTTTCAATACTGTCTGCAAGGCACAAAGTACAATCCAAAGGTTGTTCTGGCTGTAAGGAATCACTCTCCTTAGAGTCCACCTGCATTGCTTCAGGTTCTTGTGCTGCACTGCCTTGCTTTAAACTACTGGCAAATGCCTCAGGGTGTTTTCTCCCTAAAACGCCCTGTGGGTCTTTTAAACACAGCTCTAGTGAATAGGGATAAGCAGTACCTGAGCCTGAGGAAACTCCTCTCTGCAGCTGTGCAGCTATCTCTTGCCAGCTCTGGGGAAACAGTCCCTTGTCCCTTAGCTTAGGTTCCTCCCTGGAGCTCTGCCATGGTTCTCCGTTCAAGGCTGGGCTCTGCAGACCTCTGCACTGAGTCTTAGGCACCCACCTCTGAACTCTCTGAACCTTTTCCTTCAGTGCTGGGGTTTGAAGGTTTTCCTGCTCTTTCTCTCTGAGCACTCCAGACCACCTTCGTGTCCTCTCCCCTTCTGCTTTGCTTGCTTCAGTTCCTTTCCTCCACGTGGCTTCCTTCCTCCAGCTACTGTGTTTCCTCCAACTGTGCTCCCATCTGGGCTGCCTTCCGTGCTGCTCTCTCTCGTGCTGCTCTTACTGCTCTCCCTCATGCTGCTCTCTTGACTCACTCTCCAGCCCTGGTTTATATCCCTGTTTTCTGATCAACCTCCCTGACTCTCTAGACAGGTTTTTGTAATCAGTTTCCAAGCCTGTTGCTACGTCATCAGGGCTTGGGTGTGTCAGCTTAGCTTTTGAATCCCTGTGTTTGTTTTCTCCAGAGAACTGCTGGAACGTGTGCATTTGCAGGGCTGTGACCTTTCCTAAAGGTAAAATCATTCTTTTCTTCTACTTCCATGGGCACACTAGAGTCTTCCTTATCACAGTGTGCAGAGTGATACTTTATTTCCCCCCACATGTGTCTCCTGCTCCTGGGCTCCCCGTTGGCCATGGGTGCTTGCTGACATGTGCACTGGGATGCAGTGGAGTGATGTCCAATGACGTGCTGGCAGTGTCATCACTCTCCCAGCAGGGCAGGCTGATGGGTGGCTGTGTTGGTGCGCTGGCAGCCCCAGCATCCATCTCCTGTGCCCGCATAAGGCCCACCAAACTGTGCAGGGAACCAGCGATCAATGTCTGGTATGCTGCCATCGCCCTCATCAGTCGCAGATACCCCTCCATGTGGCATTCCATGCTCAATCAGTGGTCCTATTGCTCCTTGCACTCTGCCTCCCTTGACTGTTCTTCAGCCTGCAGGCCCTGCCGGATACTGTGCAGCTTGGACAGTATGCCCTCTGTGCTGGCCACCAGGCACACAGACTCCTGCAGAAGCTTCTGGTTCATATCTGTGCCCCCTGCATCCACAGGGTCATCTAAGATTGCTCATTGTAGCTCAGTTAGTGGGGCATCATCCGCCTCTAGCTCTCCAGCACTGGCAGACATATTGGCCTGCTCCACTGCCCTGGGTGGTGAACCTGACCACTCCTCTGCCCTGGCTGATGCACTGGACTGCTTCTCTGCCCTGGGTGGTGTATTGGACCGCTCCTCAGCCCTGGCAGGCAAACCAGCCACTATAGCTGTGCTGCATTCCGACTGTGCACTGGCATCATCTGGGGTGGTTGGTGAGGATCCCCCTGATGCATCTGTCCCAGGCTGGGAGGATAAGGTTCCTGGCATGTCTGTGGGAGAGCAAAGGTGGCAGAGGTTAGCGACGTGGGTTGCCAGGTCGGATTATGGGGTGGCACCAGGCCCACTATGGAACTGACAGGTGGTGTATGGTCCGCACCGTCCCCAATTCACACAGCACCCAAGGTCCAACAGACAGACAAGTAGGCCCTGGGTGGATGGAACCATGGTGGGGAAACATACATGGCCATCACGATCCCACCAAGGCTATGGGGCACCCCTACTCACCCTCTTGTGTGGCTGTGGTGGACTGTCAAAGCCCACAACCCCTGAGACAGCAAACTGCAGCACCTGTTCCTCCAGAGGGGTGAGTCTGCACTGCTGTGTAGGTGGCAGCCTGATGTTGCTGGCCCTCTTCTCCTTCATTGCCTGCTGTACCATCCACCACTTCTGTATATCTTTCATGTCCCTGTTGTGGTGGTGGATGGCATTGACCCTCCTAACAATGTCATGCCATGCTGTCAGCTGGGTTCTGGCATCCTCTGCTGTGAAGAAGGCAGCATGATGCTTCAGGATGAGCCCCAGGGCCATAGCAGTCTTGGATGGCATGACATTCGCCTTCCGTGTTCGCTTTGCTGCTCTTGGCAATGGATCTGCTATTGTGTAGCTCACATGCTATGGTGGTGTTAGGTTACCCGCATGGATCCTTTTACACATACATGGTTATGACATGCATCGGCACCATGCCCCATCCAAAGGCATATCTGGTACCCGCATAGACTCCTGAGCACTGACATCTTGAAAATCTGTGTGACAGCTAGCCGCCATAGGATGCCATAGCCACACAGCACTGCATGATGGCAACATATGCATGCATGGATGCCCAGAGTAGATTACCCGGGTAGATCAGATAGCACAGTATGTGGGCATGGCCACTGTGGTAGGCGGACAAGTGCATGGTGTCACTTTAACCATTTGCCTCCACAGTGCAGGGGGTGCCCTGCATGTGCAGCACCCCTGTGCCACACCCATGATGCCTGAAGCCCGTTCTATGTGGGTATGGCACAGAGACGCTACCCATGCAGAACTGTGCCCATGCCCTTCTGCACAAGTGGTGTCTCAGTGCCATATCCATGCACACAGACATGCCCACAGGGCACACACCCCATGCCCATAAACCATGGACCCCATCCCCCCAGTCTCCTGCACCACTCATGCAGATACGCCATCCTGCCCCCACAAAATGGACAACACAGTGTGTTTGCAAACTAGGAACTGTTTATTAACAAACCTGTCACAACTGTTACTTTGGTGGCAACAGCAGCATTCAATCAACAGCAGTGCATACTGCAGACCGCCCCATTATGGCCCATTGCAGGACATAAACTGGCATGGGGATTGCCTGTGGTGCAGTGGGGCCCTGCTTGTGCCCTCTTACTGCATTGGTGAGGGCATCCATGTGCTCCACAATGATTCATGCCACGGTGCACACCTCCTCCCTGGGGAGCCACACCTCTGCCACCAGGGCAGCCAGAGCCCAGTCAGATGAGGGGGTGGTGGCGCAGAGGCACCTGGTGTGGCATGGCCATGGTATGCCCATGGGTGCTGGGATGCCTACTGCACCTGGCCTGTGCCGAGCCATGCTGCAGGCACATGGCCCCCTGGTAGGGATGTGGGCAGGCATAGCTGTGGGCTGTGGGGCACAGCCAGGGGGTGCAGCTCCTCTTCTGGGCCACCCACCAGGTGCCTGCTGGCTGTGCGCTGCACCGCACTGCCATACCCAGGGTGCTTGGAGGGTGGTTCCTGCATCCCCCCTGCTACCCCCTGCATTCCCTCCTCCTCCAACTCCCTGCCCTGCCCTTGGCCCTCTGATCCCTCTTCCTCTTCCTCTTCTGACTCCCGGCCCTGCCCTTGGCCCTCCAATCCTTCCTCCTCCTTCTCTGACTCCACATCCTGCTGCTGTGCTGTGGCCACCTCACTGCCCTCCCTCTCCATTGTGCTGTCTTCCAAAGCAGTGTCACTGGACTTCCCCTCCCTGTCACTGCTGGAGGTACTTCTCGTCTCTGCACTCCTGGTCGGCTCTTCTGGCGCTGCTCCATTGCTCCTGGGTGGTAGGCATGTTGGGCCAGTGGTGTCCGGGGCATCCCTGGAGCCAGCTGTGGGGGAAGAGGAGGGGGGAATTATTGGTCCACACAGGGTGAGACTGGTGCACCTCCAGGGGGCCCACACATGCAGTGCACAACCTACTTTTGGGCCATGGAGATGTGCCACCCCCACAGTGCATACTGCACACCCTCACTTTTTCCCACCTCCAGCCAGCTCTGTTCTCCCCCACACATGCCCAGCTGGGGCTTGCTGGCACCCCACAGGCGATGGGCACGCACAGGGGGCAGTGTGGACAGGTGCATAATTTGCACCTGGGACCACCGCTGGGGGTGTGTGCCCCTGTACCGCCCATCCGTGCCATGCCCTGGCTATGTGTGTGTGCACCTGCACGTATTGTGTGCCAGCTGGTGCACACATGGGATAGTGGTACTGGGGGATGGCACGGCTGCCCAAAGCACATTCCCATCATTGCATACAGAGAGTCCATCACCAGATGATCTACCTGCATCTGTCTGGCAGCCATGGCTGCCACCTTCTGTATCTGCTAGGTTCCACTATGTACCCCACTGACCTTCCTTGGCCACCAGCCTCTCCCTGATACGCTGCAGATGGTTCAGTCACTTCTGGCACAGTGTGCGGTAGTGGCACTTCAGGGCCTCCAGGGTGCATCACATGCCATATTTACTGTGGGGGGGGGGGGGGACACATATGAACCCAGTTGGGTGCTTACTTATCGCCTGTTGCGTATACCTGTATCCTGCCCATCCTGGGTAGCAGGTATGGGATGCATGTGATGCTACACCTCTGGCATCTGCCACTGTATTCCTGCCCACTGCTCCCCTGGCCCTTTGACATGTGCCTTGTGCCACCAGCAACAGTGCCATCTGGACCACTGCTTCACCTGTATCACCCCTCTGGCCCCTTCAGCTACCTCTGTAGTCCTCCCCCCGTCCTTTGCTCCTGTTGCATGCAGGCTTTCCGTGGCACCATGGGACTTGGTTGTGGGCACGTGTCATGCCAGGGAGCATCAACTACCTCAGGACCACATTACTGCATGGTTTGTTATATGCCATGCAGGATAGGGTGTCACGGTTTGTGCATTCTCGCCATTATACATTTATTATGTTCTGTGACATCACATCATCGACATGCTGCCACAGCCGGACAGGGGGTGGCGGGCAGTGGTGGCAGATCCGCTTGCAGGGACAGATGGGCGACACATATGTGGATTCTGCCACTGGCCCGCTCGGACCCCTTCCCCCCTTCCCCCCTCCCCCCTCCCCCTCCCCTTCCCTCCCCCTCCTCCCCTCCTTCTTCCCCCCCTTTCTACCCCTCCCCCTCCCCTTTCCTCCCCTCCTCTCCTCCCCCTCCCTTCCCTCCCCTCCCCCTCCCCCTTCCCCCCTTTCCCCCTTCCCCCCCTTCCCCCTTCTCCCCTCCTCCCCCCTTCTCTCCCTCCTTCCCCCCTCCCCCCTCCCTCCCTTCCCTCCCCTCCCCCTCCTTTCCCTCCCCCTTCCTCCCTCCCTTCCCCCCTTTTTTCCCCCTCTCCCCCTTCCCCCCCTTCTCTCTCTCTCTCTCTCTCTCTCTCTTCTCCCTTCCCCTCCTTTATTCCACAATATTAATCTGGTTGGGCAATATTAATGTGATTTATTAGATTATAATTATTTATAATACATCTGTCATCAATTTAAATGAGACACACAAATAGTGCAGTATTTTGCAGTCAGTATTTGACACATATTTTAAATGTACCATTCACAAGCATATCTTTTTATCTTTCTATGTGGTTATTCCACCTTGCGTTTGGACTTTTATTTATTCATTTTTACCTATCATTTTATAATATTTTTATGTTATCCATATCATTTTACACTTCCTCAAGAGTATTATTTTGTGCGCATGTAGGTGCCTGTAGTATTGTTCATTATTTATTGTTATCAATGTTTTAAATCTTTTTATGGTTATTGTATTTTTATTTTTAATTTTTTAATTATTAATTATTGTATTGTTTAGTTGTGTGCCCCCTGAAGAAGACGAAAGCCGAAACGCGTAGGGGATTCAATAAATCTATCTCACCAATTCACGACTCTTGCTCCTTGTGTTTTCTCCAGACCTTACTGCGAGAGCAAGTGCTCCTCTCTGTGCACTCAGGACTCTTTGGAGCCATGTTCTCTCCATGGAAGGAGGTCTTAAGTTATAAAGAAGATGTTTTGCAGTCCATGCTGCCGAATGACCCCTTCTATACAGAAGAAGAAGCTACACCAAACTTAGAAGATGAATGGAGAGAACTAGTGTGGGTTATGCAAAGGTATATAAGAGAAGAACTGCACGCAGCCTCTTTATTAGAATATTGTAGGAAAAAGATCATTCCGAGAGGATTGAGAGTACAAAAGACACCAGGCATGTGCAAGGATGATCCTACTTTTATGTCGAATTGGACAAAAATTCTTAATAAATGCTCATTAGACCTAATGATTCTTCTTATCAATACATCTAAACGCAGGGTGGACTCTTTAAAACCACAAATAGATACGAAAATTGAGACATTGCAAAGAAAAGACATACAATACGACTTAGAGAAAAAGAATTTTGATAGGAACACTACAGATTACAGACAGGTTATAAAAGATAAAAAGATAAAAAATTAAAAAGGGATGAGGAAGATTATAAATTAGGTACAGTATATTACTGGACTTATAATAAAACAGATCACAAAGACAGACAGAGGAGTAATTTGTACAAAAGACCATATAGATCACCAAAACAAGTTTCAAAAAATGATACTAGGAATAGGCAACAAATGAGAAACAGATCCCGTTCGCCTACTCCAGAAGCTGGAAGGAGTAGTAAAAGAACACGACACCATTCACAAGGAAAAATAAATCCTTCTGGTTCCTTATTTCCTACATAACCTACAGACCACCAACAAAATAAGAGATGGGATTTTCATATGGACAACCTTTGGGCTGGAGGGGGAAGAGACAGGTCACCAAGGTCACCAGAACACCAACAATACAGACGCAGGAATCGGCAATACTCACATCGAGAGAGGATGAACAGCCAGAGTCTGATGTCCAAGAGACATCTAGACTGGGACCTGTAGGCCCTGTCAGCTCAGTTATTAATCTTTCAAAATATTCACTTACAGAAGCAGAACTTCAAGTTCTCCATAAAGGGCTTAAGTATGTACCTACTCAAACACATGATAAATTCTCAACACATGTGGAACTATATAAATTCTTTCGCAAGTTGAAAATTATAGATTACTTCAGCAACCAGACAACCTACACGACAGATACTTCCGTGGTTAAGAAACCCTCTACCTGGGTACCACCACCTAATGTTAATGCTATGATTTTGGCTTATGAAAAAGTTGTACTTACTAAAGTGCAAAACTTATATATGACTAATAAGAAACGTCAGTATTTTAATTTCACAAAATCACAACAAAAAGCTCTTCAAGATCTGAAGTCCAATAAGAATATTATAATAAAACCTGTGGACAAGGGAGGAGCCATTGTGATTCAAGATAGGGAAGCATATATAGCGGAGGTTCTTCGACAATTAAATGATAGAGAGTTCTATGAGAAGATATTTGATGATCCCACAGAAAGATTACAACGTAAGGTAGATACCTTGTTATTTATTGGTAAAGAAGCGGGTTATTTAACTACCAATGAAATAGCTTTTTTAACAGTCAAGCACCCAATTACACCTACCATTTATACGGTACCAAAGATTCATAAATCTTTACAAAACCCCCCAGGTAGACCCATAGTTTCTGCTATAGGGTCCCTATTTGAACCCCTATCCAAATTTTTAGATAAATTTTTAAGACCGTTTGTCATTTTAGCAGCATCTTATGTTCGGGATTCCACGCATATTATTAATATTCTCCAAGAATTCAAGGGATATCATGAGAAATTAATATTAGTCACATTAGATATTAAATCATTGTACACCAATATACCACAAAAGGAAGCAATAGATGTATTAACAAATGTTCTTATTAGAAGAGAAAAACCTGTACGAGTACTCACCTGTTTTTTGACACAAATGGCAACATTAATTATGACAGAGAATTTTTTTAGTTTTAATGCTATTTTTTATAAGAAGATCAAAGGGGTAGCTATGGGGTCACCTATGGCACCTGATGTAGCGAACCTATACGTTACAGATTTTGAAATTAAATTTATGTCTTTTCATCCATATAAATCTAACATTCTATTATGGAAACGGTACATTGACGACGTTTTGGTCATATGGGAAAGTACAGAAGCTACTCTTACTGCCTTTTTCACTTGGCTTAATACATTAGACATGAATCTCCAATTTGAAAGCTCTTATAGTATGGACTCTATTCCTTACCTAGATATTTTAATTAAAAAAGATAATAGAGGATTCATGACAGACTTATACAGAAAGCCCACGGAGAGGAATAACCTTTTGAAATATGATAGTTGTCATACCACTTCCCTAAAGAACAACCTATCCGTCAGTCAGTTCCTAAGGATAAAGAGATTGTGTACTAGAGATATAGATTTTCGACGTCATGCCAAAGACATGTATAAAAGATTTCAACAGAGAGGGTATCCTATGAAATGTATAGCAAAAGCCTATACGAGAGCAAACAATGTGGAACGGTCCACACTTTTACAGAAAACAGAACGAGTAAAGATTGACAACATTGTATGTGCACTAACATTCACAGCCCATTCCAAAGCCATCACTGACATTTTAAGGCAACAATGGCATCTTTTATCATCTATTCCTTCATTATCTACTAAACGGTTGATAATAGCTTATAAGCGCAATACGAATTTGTCGCATCACCTAGTTCCCTCAGCACTCTCAGGAGTAAAGCCAATACCAACAATAAAAGGGCATTATAGTTGCGGGAACTGTTCCATTTGTATACACACCATTGTCACTAAAGGCACATTTACACATTCTTTGACGGGCACAAAAATATATTTACAACAATACACCAATTGAAAAACTATTAACGTAGTATATTTGATTCAGTGTCCATGCAATTTGGTGTACATTGGTAAAACCCAAAGACAGATACGGACTCGTATCATAGAACATAGAAGTAATATATTAAGGAAAGTTCCGGATAAGCCATTAGTCTCACATTGGCTTGAAAAGTCGCATACGGTTAGATATTTAAAATTTTTGGTCTTGAGGACAGTTTTACCCCATTGGAGAGGAGGTGATATTAATAAGATGCTATTAAAGTTAGAACAGCGATATATTTATGAATTTAACAGTATGGATCCGCATGGTCTCAATCAAGAGACTGATTTGACTATATTTTTATAACAATATTTTTACAACTGTCTCTGGTTATGTCATTATTATGTTTAGATAATTTATGATTAGTCTTCTCACATGGTTGAGTGTTTTTAATATTAGTTTTTTATGATAGTTTAGTTCTCCTTTTATTATCTTATACTTTTTATATTATTCATATTTCATAATATATTTATTATTTAAGATTTTACTATGTATAATTTATTCATTGTTAGATACATTATGATTATTTTCATGTATGGTTTTGTAACTGTCCATGGTTTGTACACTCCTATCTTCCTGCACATACACCTCTCATTGTTCTAGATAGCACCCCACCCCCCCCCTTCTCACATATCTCTCTTTCTCTCTCCTCTCTTCTCTCTCTCTCCCCCCTTCCCCTTCCCTCCTTCCCCCCTTCCCCCTCCTCTCCCCTCTCCCCTTTCCCCTTTCCTTCTTTCCCCCCCTTTCCCCTCCTTCCTCTTCCCTCCTTCCCCCTCTTTCCCCCTCCTTCCCACTTCCCCCCTTTCTCTCCCCCCTCTCCCCCTCTCCTCTTTCCTCTCCCCTTTTCCTTCCCCCTCCCTTATTTTCCCCCCTTCCCCCTCTCCCCCACCCCTCCCCCCTCCCTCCCCCTTCCCCTCCTTCCCCCTTTCCCCTCCTCCCCTCTCCTCCCCTTCCCCCTCCCCCCCTTTTTCTTCCCCCTTCCTCCTCCTCCTCTCCCCCCCCCCTCCTCCTTCCCCCTCCTTCCCCCTCCCCCTCCCCCTCCCCTTTCTCCCCCCTTCCCCCTCCCCCCTCTTCCCCCTCCTACCTCCTCTCCCTTTCCTTCCCCCCTTCCCCTTTCCTTCTCCTCTTCTCCTTCCCCTTCCTCTCCCCCTTCCCCCCCTCCCCCTTCCTTCCCCCCTCCCCCCCTCCTATCAATGGTCCACAGTCTTCCTTTTTTGGTTTTGGTTTGATTCATTCAGCTCTTAATAGTTAAGTTAATTGTTCTATTTCATTACATATAATGAATACCCTATGTACATTAAATAATTTTGTGCCGGATCATGAGTGTTTTCAGATATCACTTTCATCATTTCGTTTTTCAGCACTGGTATTGTTAAGGAACGTATTTGCAATTTCTTTTACCATGTAAGGCTCGCCCATTAGATCGTGCCTTTTGTTATCGGCATTTTCACGATTTGACTAGAGGTGGTTATTGTTTAATCTTATGCGTCTTTAATTAATATTCAGACTATTTATGTAATTTCTCAGTTATACGCCATTGAGTATTATTGTAAAATCACAATTCACAAAGGTAACGAGGTCAAGTAAATTATTTCAGTCCCGCTTAGACTGGCACGGTAGATGCAGTTTTTTAGTTCCCCACTGTTGCATTATGACTCATCTAGCACGTCATCCCCTCCCGCCCCTAATGGCACGTCACAGAATTTCGGCGCGAATTTTAGCGTTTTTAAGCACTAGAGCTATTCAGGTACAATTTCTTATCCAGTATAGAAGCTGAATTCTAATGCTGCTAAGGTTAGTAGTTTTCCTTTATAGACATATTCACAGCATTTCTTTTCAAAGAATGTTAATTGATTGGCGGTTCAATTGTGCTTTCAGTGTTGGATATGTAAGTATAAGCATGGATATTTGTATCTTTTCATTTTTAGCGAAGGAACAGTTTCTTGTTTTAACACAGGTTTCACACAATCCCCAGTTATACACTTTATCACAATATTTCACCATACAATGAGTCTCTCTAGTCCTCATTGGCATGTTTCAGATTCTCATCGCGAATCTTAGTTTTATAGCAATAGAGTCGATTAGTCCCCATTCCCTTCATGCTGTCTAGGTTAGGAGTTTTTCCTTATAGGTATAATAGTCATATCTTAGTTGCGTCTAGAAATTGTTACCTAATGGCTGTCTATATTATATTTTTAGTGGTCCTTTTCACACGCGCGATTTGCGCTTGCAACAAAACACCCCCTTTAGTGTCATACACGTAAGTAAGCATACTCACGTTCCATTCTCTTCCTTGTATTTCCTAGTGCAGCTACAGTTTCCTTGCTCTTGTAAACAATTTTGTAATAGTGATATCATTGGGATTCCCCCCTTTTTTATCCAATATAGTTTAGCACAATTGTTTCTCATTTGAATCATGCAATGGTCTTCCTTTCCTTCCCCTTCCCCTTCCCCTCTCTCTTCCCCCCTTCTCCCCCCCCTTCCCCCTCCCCCCTCCCCCTTCCCCACTCCCCTCTCCCCCTCCCTCCCACTTCCCCCTCCTTCTCCTTCCCTCCCCTCCCCCCTTCTCTCTCCCCCCTCACCCCCCTTCCCCTCCCTCTCTCCCCCTTCCCCTTCCCTTCCCCCTTCTCCTCTTGCCCCCCCTTCTCCTTCCCTCTCCCCCTTCCCCCTCCCCCTCTCCCCTCTCTCTCTCTCCCCCCCCCCCCCCTTCCCCTCCCTCTCTCCCCCCTTCCCCTTCCCCCTTCCCCTTCCCATCCCCCTCCCCCTCCCCCCTCCCCTTCCCTGCCCCCCTTCTCCTCTTGCCCCCCTTCTCCTTCCCACTCCCCCCTTCCCCTTCCCTCCCCCTCCTCCCTTCCTTCTTCCCCTCCCCCTCCCCTTCCCTCCCCCTCCTCTCCTCCCCTCCCTTCCCTCCCCCTTCCATTTCCCCCCCCCCCCTCCCCCTCCCCCTCCACCCTCCCCCTTCCCCCCTTCCCCCTTCTCCCCTCCTCCCTCCCTCCTCCCCCCTCCCCCCCTCCTCCCCTCCCCCCTCCCCCTCCCTCCCCTCCCCCTCCTTTCCCTCCCCCTTCCTCCCTCCCTTCCCCCTTTTTTCCCCCTCTCCCACTTCCCCCCCTTTTCTCTCTCTTTCTCTCTCTCTCTCTCTTCTCCCTTCCCCTCCTTTATTCCACAATGTTAATCTGGTTGGGCAATATTAATGTGATTTATTAGATTATAATTATTTATAATACGTCTGTCATCAATTTAAATGAGACACACAAATAGTGCAGTATTTTGCAGTCAGTATTTGACACATATTTTAAATGTACCGTTCACAAGCATATCTTTTTATCTTTCTATGTGGTTATTCCACCTTGCGTTTGGACTTTTATTTATTCATTTTTACCTATCATTTTATAATATTTTTATGTTATCCATATCATTTTACACTTCCTCAAGAGTATTATTTTGTGCGCATGTAGGTGCCTGTACCATTGTTCATTATTTATTGTTATCAATGTTTTTAATCTTTTTATGGTTATTGTATTTTTATGTTTAATTTTTTAATTATTAATTATTGTATTGTTTAGTTGTGTGCCCCCTGAAGAAGGCGAAAGCCAAAATGCGTAGGGGATTCAATAAATCTATCTCACCAATTCACGACTCTTGCTCCTTGTGTTTTCTCCGGACCTTACTGCGAGAGCAAGTGCTCCTTTCTGTGCACTCCCCTCGGACCCTGTGCCAGAGTCACAGGAGCTGGCCAGGGGGGTCCCCTGGGGTGGGCAGCCTGACCACAACTCCCCCTGCATGAGGCATGGCCATTGCTGTGCATGCCCTGTGGTGTTGCTGCCAACCACCACTAGGGTGTGCAGCAGTCTCCCCACTTGCTGTGTGTGGGTATGCCTCCTGCTGTGGGCAACCAGAGCTGGCATCTGTACTAATGTATGGCCCGTCTCCCCACCGACTCCTATTTGGCATACATTGAGGCTGCCACCAGTATGTGGCTTGGCACCACAGCCTTGTCTCCCTGTGCAGACACACAGCTATGCCTTTCAGGGTGTGAGTGGCCTAGCAAGGTGCTCAGCCCCACCCCCGTCCATTGAGGCCTCTTTACTTGTGCAGCCAGAGTTGGATGCCCCTCCATATGGCTGTAGACAGCTGCAGGTTCGACTGTCGGCGCCCCCTGGGATATAGCACCCCCTCGTGCCCCAGCGTGGATCGGGAAAGAGTCTCACGCTCATCGGGGCTGAAATTCATGGTCCTCCTCACCACCATGCTGCTGGGGTCCATCTGCCAAGCCATAGGGGGCTCTTGCACAGGCAGCCTGTGGGGCCTGCGTGACGGTGCCATTTATGCCCAGGTACGCTAGAAAGGCGATACACGGGTTCATGCATACTTGCTGTCCCACTTCTATGGCCACTGGTTTGGACACATACATGGGTATCATGGGGTTAACTTTAAGCGCAGAACTAGGATTCTGGGACCTGCGCCTACTCGTCTATGCACGATGGGCGTCTGCTGCTGTGCTCGGTTTGTGCTGAATTTTCATTGCTTGCCCGTTTTGGAGGCACATGACTCATGATTCAAGCACTTTTCCTGAACAGGTAACTTTCTGCGGGTATGGCAGGCCTCGGCACCTTGCTGAAAATCAGGCCCTTCGTTTCTTTCTCTAAAACATTAGCAAAATTTTCCTGTTCCTTTCTGAACACACTAATAAAACACTTATCCACTCTTTAGTCACCTACCGTCTAGACTATTGCAACTTCTTCCTTGCTGTCTCCCTCTGAATCATCTCTCTCTCCTTCAATCTGTTCAAAACTCTGCTGTGCAGCTAATATTCTGCCAGCCTCGATATGCTCATATAACCCCTCTTCTCAAGTCGCTTCATTGGCTCCCTATCTGTTTCCATATCTAGTTCAAACTTCTCCTACTAATCTGTAAGTGCACTCATTCTGCTGCTCCGCACTACCTTTTTCTCTTATCCGCTTTTCTGGCAGATCGCTTCTATCTGTGTCCTCTTCTACTGCTAACTCCATACTTTCATCCTTTCACCTTGCTGCTCCTTATGCCTGGAACAAACAGGCATGAGTCTGTCTGTCAGGCTTCATCTCTGACCCTTCTCAAATCCAGGCTGAAAACTCGCCTCTTCAAGGCTGCTTTTGGGTCCTGGTCCCTTAATCTCCTATGTGTTTCCTTATCATTCCCCTAGATGTATCCTTGTCCACAGCTGCTGTGTTGTCTGTCTTGACTAGATTGTAAGCTCTGAAGAGCAGGGACCGTCTTTTACATGTGTCTGTACAGCACTGTGTATGGCTTGTAGCGCTATACAAATGATCAAGTATAGTAAGTGGGTATCTGACGCTCGAGATCACAAGGAATGGCAGCGTTAGAAGTGGGACTTGAACCACAGTCTCCCTGGTTTTCGGTCCACTGCTCTAACCACTAGTCCAGTTTCACTCTTCTTAAAAATTTTTGTGAAATGAGTTATGTTTTCTTTTCCGTAGAGCCTCTGAGATTTTTTTTTAATTCTAAGACGATTACTTCTCTACCTATGGAGAGCATAATGGTGGTTCCGATAGCCAATACGGGTTAATATATTATTTTGGGTAATATGGAGTTACACTTTTTCTTATGTAAATATTTTCCTCTATTTTTCTCTTTGAATGTTTCTTTATCCGCCTCCTCATGGTCTAATGAAAGCTGCACTTTTTGGGGTTATATATTTTTTTTCCTTTCTTTGTCTGTAGCTTGTTTTGTTATAATTTGAATGCCTAGGGATGCACTTATTTATTTATTTAAGTTGGTGTTTTTTTTTTAAATACTGGTTTTCTACTAGTCGAAACAGTTTTTACATAGAACACAATGTTGTACATAAAATTTAAAGTGGAACAATGGTTACACATAACATTAAGGGATATGAAACCTGGAAGGTCAAAAGTGGATATAAGGGATTAAACTTTGTACAACTTGGGGTTGTGTGGGGGTGGGGTTATTGAGGACACAGTGCGTGTAGGGTGAGGTGCGTTGTGAAGGTGCTGATGGTGGGATGAGGCTTGTGACAGTTTCTGGAGGTACAGTGCGTTGCTTGGTGGGCTGACAGTGTCCATACTATGGGGGTCTGCGCCAAAGTGCTCTAGGAAGAGGTAGATTTTTAGTTTCTTTCTTCTCCAGTTTCTTCAATATTCCTTAAAGTGGGAGGTAATGAGTTCCAGGTGACTGGTGCATAAAGTGAGAACGTTCTCTTGCTTGTGGTTTTTGCTTGTTGAACTGGGGAGGGACTTGGAGGAGGTTCAGAGTATTCTGTCTTGGCCTGTCACTTCTGGGCATGATTAGAAGCGTCTGCAGGTGTTCAGAGGGTAGGTTGTTTAATACCTTGTGTATGTTCATTATTGTTTTTGTATGTGATTCTTGAGGTGACAGGGAGCCAGTGGATTTCTGTAGCAAGATTCTCTTATGATCAGTAATTGGTAAAACTTTGTGAAAAGAAAGAGCAGTAAAAGGCGGCCTGTATTTCTCGACCAGGGTAAACCAGTTTTCTGGGAAGAGGAGCGGGTTGATTAAAGCAGCTGCTTGCTTTCCCTTTGCCTGGTTTGGAAGGTGGTCCAAAAATGTAATTTGCAAGACAGTGCAAGGTGAAAACCTCACCCCTCCTCTCACAGGTCATCAAAGATCAAGGCACAGCCTTTCAAGCTTTTATGAGTAGACCAGAAAAACAGCAGCAATCCAGGTGCATAATTTGGCAACCAGGTGGCAGCTCTATTCACTAACCTAAAGGGTAGGTGACAGGGCAGCAAGTGCCAGATCAAATGGTTCCTTTGCCTGAGAGTAATAAAAAGTAAATATTTTATGGGGTGTGTGGAACTTCATCTCTTCCAATGTAAAATGTACTTCCTTTTCTCCTTTTGAAATGGATTATTTTTTTTTTTAGAAAGGCAGTTCTAGCCGTTTAGTGTAGGGGCAGACAGTGGTCACTTTGCATTAATGTGAGCCTCCATAGAAGAGGCTAGAGGAAACTGATAGCACTTGCATGGAAAGAGAAGCTATGAGAGAATTCACACACTTAGGTAACACATCATTGCTGATGCCATTAGCTCCAGTGGTGATCTCATTTTCAAGGGTAGATTCCTCTTTCTACCTCTGCAATGCTCTGGCTTCTAAACATTTTGAGATGATGCTATATAGGCTGGGAAGGATTACATCCAAAAGAGCTATGCTATTAAGTTTATAAACACTTTTGTTTGAGGGCAAATAATTGTGCGGCTGTGCAAAGAAAATAAATGGAAACAGGAACAGAGAAAATTAGGTGTACCGCTAGTGTGATACTTTCAAAGAGGCCAACATTTGCCAGTGAACCCCAAATCACTGTAGCTGTTTATTGTAGCTGTTTACGCCAGCCATGACGAATCCTGGAAGCACATGTTAGCATCTGTGCTGCAAGACTCACGAGTTCATACATGAAAGGATTAAAAAAAAAGATAGAGGTTTTATGTCGGAGTTGAGCTTGGAGCTAGCAGTGTTGCTGCAGCTCTAGTACCTACCTTATGCCATCTCTGTTAGTGCCAAGGGGAGAGAGATGCAGCCCATGATAAAGGGGACAAAGAGACTTTATGTGCAATATCATGCCACTGTGGCCTGAGGTTTGTACCACCTAGAGGTGATATCTGTCTCTTTGGTGCCTTGGCAATGTCACTAAAAACTCAGGGCTCGAGATTTGAAGGCATTTACACAGTTTCCAGACCTGTAAACTGTAAATGTCACTTAGTGGGATATTCAATGGCATTAACGCAGTTAGTGCCACAGAATATCCCTGATTAACGTCACTACACGTCCCGATGCTAACTGCTTAGCATCAGGGCGTGTCGCGGGGGCAGTTACAGGGTGGAGGTGGCAACAGTTGCTAACCAGGCAGTGGAGATATTGCATGTTGCTCGGTTAGTGACCTGCGGGTAAAAAGGCACAGCAAAAGCTGGCTTATCTTTTACCTGCAGTGACCCCAGATATTCAAAGCCGGGGCCGCATATAACCCTGGCACTAAATATCCAGGGTTAAGGGTCAGCGGTGACGGCTATGCACCATAGCGGTGCATAGCCATCCTGTTCCATATTGGGCTTTCAGAGAAACTAGGAGAGTTCTTAGCTATAGGGCTATAGCACCATAAGCCTTATTTGCAACTACTCTGGAGGATTGAAGGGTGTTCCCTATTTATTTTCAAATAAATCCCATCACCTAGTCCAGCCATTACAGTGCTGGTCCCAGGACAGGGGTCACAGACTCTGGCTCCGTCTAAAATCCATTATGCATGCATCCTGAACCTGGCCAGTAGTAGGTGTTACCATTATGCGATAGCTGAGACTCCACTGGCTGCACTATTTTCAGCCTTGACCAGTTTTATCTGTTCATCTTGTAGGGGACTTGATAATTGTCTCTCAAACAGCGGAAGACCATTCTTGACATCTTGGATATCTGGCTGCAAGATGTGATGCTGTGGAATCCCATGTCAGTGCTACCCAGGGGTTGGGAGAGACTTTGGTAAAGGACAGTAACCTTAGGTTGGGAGAGACTTTGGTAAAGGACAGTAACCTTACTCACCGGTGGATGGAATACTTGGAAAACCAAGTATGTAAAAACAATATCAGGTTCCTGAACTTTCTTTGGTCTCCCCTTACCTCTCCAGTTGATATGGTGAAAAAATATTTGATGGAGATTCTTAGTATGTCCTCTGATGTTCTTCCTCCTCTGGTTAGGGCCCATTACCTGCCACTTGGGTGATCTGTTGCTCCAGGTGAGCAGATGAACTCCGAGGGGTTCAACCTGACTGAGTTCCTTGAGTCCTCACTAGAGGTAGTGATCCAGAGATCAACTTTGATTGCTGCCTTTGCTTTAGACTTTGATCGTGCCACTGTACTTCAACTGTATTTCCGCAACATTGATGTTATTTTTTGGCTCGAAAGTGCATATTTTCCCAGATATTTCTAGGTTTATGCAAAAGAGATGCCAGGAATTCCTGGCCATGAGACCCAGGGTTGTGGCCGTGGACCTCACTTTTGCATTGCGATTTCCTTGTTTATGTGTGGCTACTTGTGAGGGGAAAAAGTTTGTTTTTTTGAGTCAAGACAACTGTTGAACTTCTTATCTGTAAGGGAGGATGTAAAGATCCAGGTTGTCGCCTCAGAGGCAGCACTGTAAGGTCCGCAGGAGATGCACTTTTGGGGGGGATGCTTCTGATTTTGACAATGTATAATTTTCCTTTGTAATCATATTTCTTTTCTTGGATCCAATTTCTTGGTTATGGGCTGTGGAGGTTTTTCTTTTGTTTCCTTGGCATCTGAATGGATGTTGTGTTTTGTATATTTCTGAATTTCTGATTCACTCTTGTCTGTAGTGTATGTATTAATTGCATAAATTTTTTAAAAAAAGGAATTGAGGTTCATAGGATGTCATGACATGTGCAAAAATAATCCATTTGGAGAAACTGCCCTGGAAGATGTCCAAAGTATTCATGTATTGTCATTCTACAATACAGAATATGGGGGTAATTTTAGGTTTCAAACATTTAAGACCACAACCAGTTACAAAACCAACCATACAAAAGAAGTAACAACACAGCCCAATAAATATACCGAAAAAAGAGAAAATCCAAAACACGCATAAATTCATTTTTGCACGTAGTTGGCCACATAGGCGCATAAATGGCCTCTATAAAATATTGATCAGCATAAAAATACACTCATTGACATGAAGGTGCATACTTCACTGGTAGGCAGGGCTTTTTTTGAGAGGGTATTTGGTGGTACTGAGTACCAGCATCTTTTTCATTGCCTGCTAAAATTGACCCAGAAACTCTGGATATGAGTACTGGCACCTGTTTGCTAGGAAAAATGCATTGGCGGCAGGCACAGCTGGGATGTATGGTATAAGCAGAGCATGAGCTGAGTTTGCAAGTATATACATTGACTATAAAATACCTTAATCTAGGCACATACTTGCAAAGTTTATGAATGTTCATTTACATCTACTGTAGAGCAGATGTAAATGTCAGCACCTGAATTTATGGTGCAATCTCTGCCACTTATGCTAGGTTTTAAAAAATAAAATCACCTATATGTTTCAGTTATTGGCGTAAATTATAGTATTTTATAATCTAAGTGTACTTGTAAGCTCCAACCAAACTGCACCCATATGCACGTCCACCGGTAACGTAGACGCCATCATGTTAAAGTGTGTACATTTACGCTTCTCTGTATTTTTAAGAGGTCATTAATGTGCGTATGTGGCTACATATACATAGAAATGACTATAATACAGCCAAAGTAGGCACATACTTTATCACTTAAAATACATTTATTTATTTAACATCTTTTATATACCGCGCTATTTGTTTTCAGTGCGGTTTACAAGTAACATGCCCCCTTATAAAATCGCCCCCTATAATGCATGCTTTTCAGGACCTCCCAACCATGCCCAGAATCCAATCTCCTTTAAATCTCTGTGCTGCCATATAAACATATAAGTAGCACGTTTTCTAAGATTACTACTTATAGGTAGTTTTGCTTTGTTTCTTACCAAGTTTGTATCTGCTTCTTATACGTGCCTGAAGGCAAAAGGATGCACATAGTTTTGAAAGGACTAAGATTATTGCCTCCTAAATTTAGGCAAATCTTTAGTTGAAAATTTCCTAGATGATTAAAGTTTAGGAGCCTAAATGAAGCTCTGAGCATTTCTGAAAACTGACCCTAGGGACCGTGGAACTCCTCTTTGATTGGAGAAAGCCAAGCTCTGCCTTGATTCCGTCCCAAGCTCCACCCTACCTTCACTCCTTGCCTCCTGTGGATCCCATCTCCCGTGGGCAGAAAAGAAGGTAATGACTGCAATCGCAGCAGACTCCTATCTGCCCGTGGGTGATTGGATCCTCATGGGCAAGAGGGGAAGGCTGTCATGATCATGACAAAGACTTCTCCTGTCTGCCCACAGGGATCCGATCTCCCATAAGCCAGACAGAAGGAATCTGCTGTGATCCTCTCTTCTCTCTGAGGCTGGTGGACATAATTTTGGGTGGGGCCAGGGCCCATGTGGCCTACTCCATTGTGACGCCTATGACTGACCCCCATAATGTACATCTACCAAGGTAAAATTTCTTCCATGCCTTTTCCACCTTTATTTTAGCTAGTTAACTCTTGTTCCATCATCATCCCTTTTGCACGGTTTCAGAGTTCATTCAGTGTTGTGTCTCGTTGTACTCTATCCAACAGTAGAGATCAAATACATTTTAGAAATAAATATTTTGGGACCATCAAACTAGTAGGCAATTTTCTGGTTACATCACCTGTATAACACCTTCAATTTCATCATCAGTCCATTCTTCAAAATACATATTGATTTCTTTCTGTGTAGCACTTATTCGAAAATTAATTTAGAACTATAACTTTTATTAGAGCATAGTGATTTAATGATGCCCACTTTTACTAGAGTCCATAATGGTTTAATGATCCCTGACATAGCATTATATTTCAAAAGAAACATCAACTTGTCTTTCTGCTTCAGGGATATTCTCAGATCCCTGACAGGATCCATCCATTCAGTGCAAATGCTGTCTTAGCTCAATCTAAAGGAAAAAAGATGGCATTGGCGTCTTTATGAGAGAAGAGTACATGACAAGAGAATGCCATACCTTTAAACCAACGGTTGCCATTCTAATTCGCAAGTTAAAGATCCAAAATTGCTCTCTATAATTAAGCCAATAGTCCCAATCACCACCAGGCCAACCTTTAGGAATTTGATGTATGATTCTCCACTTTAAGCTTTCAACAGTATGTCCACAATCAAGCCAGTGCTGGACCAAAGGTTGGTTTGAATTCTGCTCTTATGCTCATTGAAGTGTAACGTCATGCAGCATGTGGTCTGACCAACATACACTAAATCATATGGGCATATAATAATAGAAATTACATGATCAGAAAGTCGAATGGTGTCAGTTTGCGCTGACACCACTCTACTGTCTATAGGATTAGTCCATTTAGCCCCTGAAATAGTTGAGGCACACCAGGAATATTGTCCACATGCTTCATGTTGCCAAGAGTAAACAGGATATTTATGAAAAAATCTTGACCCCGATAGTTGCTCGCCAATATTTGCACCACGATAGCAAGCAATCATAGGACATTGCTCAAAACCTTTTCAGAGTGAAGAAATGCCAAAATTCAAAAATTGCTGATGCAAACTGTGGAGGTAGGTTGGAAAATGGCAGCACACAAACAAGTTGAGATTCATCATCCATTTTATCTTGCTCAATACTATAGAGCAGCAAAATTTATTTTATTTATTTTATTTGTTCTTCTATACCGCCCCTTCCAATGATCAGGGGTGGTTTACATTAAACAAATATCAGTACAGAGAACGTTTTTAACTATAATACAATCAAACTATGTACATAACAGCTATCCACATATGCAAGTGTATAGTGGAAGCTGGTTAGCTTAACTACATACATGATAACTAAGCAGTGATATCCGGTAAAGGTATTAGATTAATCATGTCAGAAAGATAATTGCTGGGATAAGAATGGATTAGTTGGGAGGGTCTGAATAGGAGGAATAGGTATAGGTATTGTTGGAAGTACAGTTGTTAAAGTACTCAGAGAAAAGTAATGTTTTTAGTTTCTTGTGGAATGTTTGGAGATCTGTGATTGATCTGATGGGGTCTGGAAGGGAATTCCAAAGAGTGGGTGCTGTATACTGTCACGCCACCACCACGCGCCTCTAGCTTAGAGGGGCGTGGTTAATAGAGGAACTTTCTGCTATCCGCTTTTTCAGCTTTTTTTCAAACTATTTCCCCGCAGTGCCCTCTGGGAATGTAGTCTTTGTTTAGCTGTTTGGGTGCATCAGGCAAAAAGTTGTAGACAGGCTCAAAGAAGTAAGGCAAATGACAGAAATTTATTTTGTACACAATGGTTCGCTCATACCACATACAGGATATTTGTTCAGGACTCTGTGAAGTAGAGCACTCTCCAAAAACAATCCTAAACACAAAATGGCTGTTTAAAGGTTCTCTATAGTTCGGGATATACAGTCTTTAACAGCAAGGATATTGCATCCCTTTTTAGCCTTGCTGGCTAAAGCACAAAAACAAAATCACATTCACTGTCCGTGATAGTATAGCTTCTATTCAGCTTAAAGCCTCTCTTGGCTACCTTCCAAGTAAACAGATATAATCCAGGGGCAAAAGAAAGCTTTGTTATAATAGCTACTTTAGCTTACCCCAGTGTCCTCATTCCAGCAGCAGGTGATTAACAAGCTCATTACAGTTCCAAGCTTTCTCCTTAGTCCCCGTAAACTTCCCCTTTACAAACAGGAGGGAATCACGGCCACCCTGCTTGTGGACTACAGGTACCTTTTTCCTGGAAGACTTTCTTTCAGGACTAGCTTGCTTTCTCTACATTCCCAGGTTTAAAGCTTGGCAAAAGGAACAGTCCATGGGAGTGTCCTCATCATTCAGCTTCACCTCGGACTCTCCCAACTGCATAGGTTCTGACTCCCCATCTTGCTCACAGTGCTCAGCTAACAGCCTCCCGGGGAATCTTGGAGTCTCCCTTGTTCCTGGCTCCAAACTCTCCTGCAGACGTGCTATATGCCAATTAGCACTTTCTTCTCCTGGAAGCTCAGTTCCCCTGCTCTGCTCAGCACCAGTCAAGCTTCCCCTGCTTGTGTCTGTGCCTCTGCTCGTGTCAGCCTGGCTTCCTGCTTCTCTTCCCCTCCTCTCATACTCTGGCATACGTTTATATTTCCAGGGCTCTAGCTCCAACTCCTCCCTACCCAGGTGATGGCAATCAGCCTGACTTCGGGCACCTGAGTACTTGGAGCATTCACTGCCTAAGGGGTTCTAGACCCTGTATCCTCTCTCCCTTATTCCACTAGGGGGAGCATGAAATGTTGGCCACGTGGAAGTTTTCTGATTCCTGGAGGTGTTTGTGGCTTTCCTACCCTGATTTGGTGAAAGGGGGCCCTTTACCAGGGTGAATTCCCTGCCTCTTTGTCCTCCCCCAGACTCCGGATAGGCCTCCTTGCCACAATACATGAAGACTCTGTTGCTGGTAGTTTGTTTAGTCTTCCTGAATGAGGATGGTATTGAGAGAAGGTCTTGAGTACTTTATCTCCTGCTCCTGACATCGGTTTGGAAATGTATCTTAGTTGTAAGGTGGGAGGGGGAGATATTATTGAGTGACTAATGTTTTGTATGTTAACCTGCTTCCTATCGGGAACCAGTGGAGATTATAAAGGATGGGGGTGATATGTTCAGATAGACTTGCCTTGGATATGATCCGGGCAGTTACATTCTGGGCTAATTGAAGTGGGTGTAGATTCTTTTTTGGTAGACCCTGTAATAAGCTGTTACAGTAATAAGTGAGGGGTAATTAGAGCTTGGACTACTGTTCTGAAATTGTGCGTTTCTAGGAGGGGTCTGAGCTGTTGAATTGTTTTCAGTTTGTAGAATATGATTCTAGCAGTCTGTTTTATTTGAGCTGACATATTGAGAGCTGTATCAATTATGATACCTAAGTATTTTACCTCTTGTCTGACTGGCAGGATGGAGTTGTGTATAGTAAATGTTGAAGGGGGAGTGAAGTTTTGGTTTCTCGACGTAAAGAGTATTTCTGTTTCCTTGAAGTTTATATGAAGATTGTTTGCATTAAGCCATGATTCAGCCTCAGTCAAGCAATCAATGATGGTGTGGTATGTTGGATTTTTTATGTCCACTGTGCATATACCATTATGTCATCTGCATAGATATGGTATCTGATATTGTATTTTTTTGAGGATTGCACATAATGGTTGAAGGTATAAATTAAACAGAAGGGCAGATAAAGCTGAACCTTGAGGGATTCCAGTGGTGGAAGACTCTTGAATGATTTTTACATATTGAAAGTGGTTGGAGATGTATGAATTGAACCATTTAAATGCTGTACCAGTTATACCTATTTGTGCAAGCCTTGACAGGAGGATGTTATGGTCAACGTTATCAAAGGCAGAGGTGATATCTAGAAAGACCAGGGTGAAGGTTTGATTTGGATTATCTAATCCACAGATGAGGGTATTGAATAAGACAAGGAGTAAGGTTTCTATGCCATGGAATGGCCGGAAACCATATTGGTGTTTGTCGAGGGGGGTATTAAGATCAATATAGTCCTGTAGCTGAATTTGGATTATTTTTTCTATTATTCTTGCTAAAAAGGGAATGCTAGTGATTGGTCTATATGAGGTTGGGTCTTCTTTGTTGAGTGATCTGTTTTTGAGGATGGGGCGGATGATGGATAGTTTGAGTGCATTTGGCATTATTCCTTGGAGGACAGATTGGCTGATGGTATTGAGTATGACTGGTGCTAGATCGACTTTAGCTGCCTTTATCCATGATACCAGACAAAACTCCAAGTGAGAGGTTGTTGTGTTCACATTGTTCACAAATGTTCACATTGAGCAGCTCGTTTAAATGCTCTATTAATAACATCCAAAGGGTAACCACAATCTTCATATCGCACCGATGAATCACTGGCTTCTTTCAAAATTCTTCTTTAAAGGAGCAGATCCACCAACCTCTCAAAAACTGACTTACAGGGAGGCTCATCTTAAGTTTCATTGGATGACAGCTGTAATAGCGCAAACAGTTATTTCTCTCAACAGGTTTCCAATGCAAAGTCGTAATTAGCATATCAGTACTTTTCATCATCAAAACATCAAGAAATTTGATCTGATCCAAGCTCGATTTCACTCTAAACTGTAGATTCATAGTCAGTGATTTTATTCAAGTTTTAACGTCTTCAACTCATCCATTGTTCTTTTCCAAATACAGAAGATATCATCTAAAAATCTTTTATACAGAACCACATTCTTAAAATGTACAGATGGATATAATAGTTCTTCCTTAAACAATCTGAGCTGAGATTTCTTTGTATGTGTCATTGTATTCTGTTTCATAAGCCCATGAGGCTTGTTCTGATTTGACCTGACAGCTTTGTACACAGGACAAAACAAGAAATGAAAGGGCAATAATTTTGTGTCTGTGGTAACTGCTGAATTTAGCATCTCAAGCAATCAGGTTTAGGATGATGAACAACAATGCAAATGTCTCCCAAGTTGTTTGCCTAGTATTCTGTATCCATATATATTCCTCCTCTCCCTCTCTGTTATCTGAAGGAGTATCTTAGTTCTTTCTCACTATGTTCATGATATCACAGATGTGCCTCTCGACAGTTTCTCTGCAATTTACAACTCTGCAATTGTTACCACAGGTTTCTGTACTTAATATCTATGCTCCAGAAAATAAAGGTTGCTTCTCAGTCTTTGGCTAAGATCTATATGCATTTGCGCTAACTTGTCTTTCCTTTTTTAATTCCATGCATCTGCAGTTCTCAGCGGGTGCAAGGGAACAGGTCAGCCACGTTAAATTACATTCATACAGGTTAGTAAATGAGGCCTTAAGTTTGAACCTGAGACAATGGAGGATGAAGTGAGTTACCCAAGATCACAAGAAGTGGGATTTGAACCCTGCTTTCCCTGGTTCTCACTCACTGCTCTAATCACTAGAGTACTACTCCACTTTCTCTATTAGCTGACAATATTGTATGCTACATGTTTCATAAGACTTCTGTAGCTCCTTACAAATAATTATTCTGTGTTTTGGTAGGTAGTTGGTGCCAAAATAATATAATGAAAAATCAAGTATAAACTGTTCTGTTTTGAATGGTGAACAAAATCCTGACAGATATTGGTCAGTTGTTTTTTCTGTAAGCTATAGTCCCCTTCGACATCTCTATAAATAAAACATTTGTTTTGAGGTATGTTAAACTCAGATCATGTTCATGAGCCAGTTTTATTATTTTCCACCTTGAAACTGGAATGGGGTGGGCCATGGCCCAACCAATTTTTGCTGCACAGGGCATCAGCACCTAGGGGGCTGGGGGGAGGGGTTGGAAGTTGGTTTAGTTGGTCTTCCTACTAGTCTTAAAGATGTTCCACAACTCCTATTTTTTCATATTATGGGCAGTGTACTTTTAGCCAATTTCCATGCATTGATTTTGGAATTAGTGCATCAAAATATTGTTTTGTTGGTGAAATATTACTCCCAGGTAAGGCTGAACGTCACAGAAGAGGTTTCAGTGTTATAGAAACTCAAAAAAGCCTCATCTGACTGATTTGGGTTTGTCTGGCATAAAACATTTTTTTTATATTTGTTTTTATTACTCTTATTTTTATTATGTGACTGCATGAAAAGTTCAACTCAAACCTGTGTTTTTTCCAACTCAAAATAAATCTTGCATTGAGCTGCTGAAGAGAACATAGCTCTCAAACTGTAGTCAAAAATGAATTGTTAGCATAATAAGAAAAGTATCGCCTGCAACTTATTGCTGACTTTTCTTTCTACATATATAAATAAAATAAATCTTTACTAAGCTGAATCTCTGAAACATTAGGCAGTCACTGCGATATCTTGTTACTGAGTGCCCTCTGCTGGTCACAGTCTGTAAAACAATCTAGTACTATTAAAGGATCAATATTTGATCATAAGCAGTTTACCTGCTACACAGTCTAGTGTTAAGGAATGTATAATTATAGAATTTTACAGTGATATAAAAAGAACACAGTCTTGATATAAAATGACAAATAGAAAATATTAGGAATCCACAGCAGTGCAGTATAGGCTATAACCACTGCTGCTGATTTTCATTTTTGTAGTTCTACGTTCTAGACATATGCAGCACTGTGGAAATACATATGTGGTAGTCCCTACTCCATATACTGCAGCTTACAGGCTGGTGACAAAGCAGAATTATTGAGAGTCGTCTTCTAGAGTTTAGACCAAAGTGTGGGGAGGATGCAGTACTAAATGACTGTCTGAAACTTGAGAGAAAAAAGACAAACGTGAAAGGAAATGGCAAGACAACTAGCCACAATAGCTTTTACACACATTTATTAGGAAGATATTATCAGCCTCAAACTACGTCTTAGGACAAGACAGGAAAGCTTAAAGGAAGGTGGTTCAGTCTAGGAAGTCTATCCTTTAGGAAAGAAGACTGCTATTTGTTTGTTTTATTCAACTCGTTAACACACTTTTCTCAAACTTCACAAAGCATAAGTAAAACAGCATATTCATAATCATAATAAACTCCCTCACTCCCATACTCTCATTGCTCTTTAGAACCTTAAAAGCAATTTTCCATCAACAACGCTTCAAGAGTTTTACTTGAATGCTCCATAAATTTTATCTCATGCTTTACAGGGGATGTAACTATGTTTTAATAAGGTTACAATATTTCAAATAATTATTCTTGAGACAGTGTCAAGGGCAAAGAGTTCCATAACTTTGGGCCTAAATACAGTATATGAAGGCTGTCTGTTGTGAGTCCTGTAGTTGAATATGAGATAGCCAATAACACAGGTCTGCAAAAAAATTTTTTCGAGAGCTGTTTTGGTTATTCCACGTAATCTTTATGTTTTTTGGTGTGCTGAATCCGAAAATGACCTATATTTTGGGATAGGACATCACGTTTCCTGACAATTTAGGTAACTATGTTAAATAAGGCAATACCTCAAAATAAATGGAGACTTATAAAATTAAAGTTTTATTACAATATTTTCATGAAAATCCTTTTTTGAACTGAAATGAGCTCACCTACACACATTAAACTCGATTCTTCTTCCTTGTGAGGCTCCTCTTGGTGCATTTACACTTGTGAGTAGCATCTGGAATGTCTCTCTGAAGTATCCAACAGTAGTCTGCCATCATTGTAATGCTCCATTTTCCCTGGTATCTCCTTTCCATCTCTTTAATGTCTTGGTGGAATCGTTCACTTTGTTCCTCACTCACAGCTCCCAAATTTTCAGGAAAGTAGCCAAGGTGGGACAGGAGGAAATGCACTTTCAAACTCATCAGGCAACCTAAAGCTTGAAATGCTTTCAGCATTCGTTCGACGATCTTTTTGTAGTGAGGATCTTTGTTATTGCCTACAAATTTCTGTACGACTTCTTTAAATGCAATCCACCCTTCTTTTTGAGGATCCGTCATGGTATTGACAAACTCTTGATCAACTATAAGCCTTCTAATGTCTGGTCCGACGAACACACCTTCCTTCAATTTTGCCTCCGACAGGCCTGGAAACTTGGTGACCAAGTATTTGAAGCATTCTCCATCTCTTGGAAGTGATTTTACGAATTGCTTCATCAATCCCAATTTTATGTGGAGAGGTGGTAGAAGAACTTTATGGGAAGGTACCAAAGTTTCTCGGAGGACATTTTTTTCACCGACTTAGCACCCTCGGCTGCCAACTCTTCTTGGTCCAGTGATTTTGTCGGTCTCGACTGTCCCATAAACACAGAAAACAAGGATATTTGGTATACCCAGCTTGTTGCCCAAGCAGCATGCACAAGACCTTCAAGTCCCCACACACTTGCCAACCATTGTCTTCATATTTAAGTTTACGAAGAACCAATTCCAAGTTCTCATAGGTTTCCTTCAAGTGTACGGAATGACCTACAGGTATGGAAGCGTAAAAACTGTTGTGGAGTAAAACTGCTTTGAGACTTCTTTTTGAAGAATCTATAAAAAGATGCCATTGCTCTGAATCATATTGGATTTTAAATTGACCCATCAGACCTTTGACATCGATGCAATAAACCAACTTGTCTTCCTGGGCGAAGTAAGGAACGAACTCCTTTTCACGATGTCTGAACCATGAAGATGACACTCCTGACAACAATAAATTCCTGCTTTTCAGCCTTGATCCGAGTAACTCAGCGGCATCTTTGGGAAGATTCAAGTCTCTTAGCAAATCATTCATCTCCTCCTGAGAAAACAATTTTGGTCTTGTATCATCTTCAAAGTCAGAACTTGATTTGTCATCTGGTTCAGGTATGACTTCACCTTCATCGGAGCTAGGTATCTCTTCCAAGGTAGCAGGGGGCTTGGGTACTGGTATATCTGTGCCATGGGGGATGGGACGAATTGCCGAGTGAAGATTGGGGTATGAAATGGAATGCTTCCATTTGGAATTAAACCCTTTCACATCGCATGAACAAAAGTAACAGTCATCACTATGGTTCTTTTGCTCTCGCCATACCATAGGAATCCCATAATGGAAAGATTTTTTCTTACCCTTGAACCAGTTTCGGAGGTCCTCAACACACCGTTTGCACACTTTATGAGGCGCCCAGACTTTATCTTGATCTCCAATTTTTAGTCCAAAGTATGCAAAGTATACTTTTTTCACAAAGTTTGTAATATTCTGCTGTTGCTTCAACACTGTATATTCACCACAGACGAAACAGAAACTGTCTGGCGAATTAATACACTTTTGCGGAGCCATAATATAACGGTTGAAGAATGACGAGCTAACACGAATTGCGATGAAAAAGTGTGAACAGCCTAGAACCAAGAACCTGATGATGATTCGTGCACAAGTGTGGCATGCAGGAGAGAGCAGCTCTGTGTCTGTACATGAGACGTCACAGTGCTGGCCACGCCCCCCTGCACTGACCGGAGCTGCTGCTATCTGCCCTGTGTCTCCCTCCCACTGGATTCTTCAGGAAAGATTAACCCCTTCTACCATTAGAAGCACGGACTTAAAACTTGCTTAGCTTATGTATATATTGCTGACCATCAGATTTACAGTGCTATATTTTTTTTTACATAACTCGGACAACCCCTTTAAGGTTTTTTTGGCATTTTATATCTTAAATGCACTTATGTGAATTAATTAATAGTAATTTGAAAAAATTTGATAAATTTGAAGACAATTTTGCATGTTGTGGCAAATCATGACGTCTAGGAGTTTTTTCAATATTTTATTTGTTTTCAGCACACCAAAATACATGGAAATTAGATGAAAATAATCAAACAGCATTTTAGTCGCAGACCTGTGTAATGTTTGTTGTGAAGACTGAACTAATCTCTGTGATACAGTACAAAACGAATCAACATTTCTGCTAGATAATGTGGCTTTTACATTTGTAGAACTCAAAATAACTAAACATAACACTTCAGATTTGACTCTGCTTTCCACTGGCACCCAGTGTAAGGATTTTAAGACAGACGTAGTCTGGCTGCCATATTTAGAATCAACTAGAGTTGTTATAGCTGCTTTTTAGGAGGTCCTGTGTACAAACAATTTATCCTTGCTTTTATCCTTATTTTGTATAATTGAAAAAGCGGGGTTACTTACCTGTAACAGGAGTTCTCCGTGGACAGCAGGATAAGTCAGCCACACCTGGTGACGTCATCCGACGGCGCCGTGATGGAAGTGCTTTCTAGAGCTCAGGGTTTCTGAGCATGTGCGAGTGGCCCCACCTCCCAGCCCGCCCCTAGCCAATCAGTGAGTGCTTAGCTCTGCTGTGAGGCGTAAGGCTAGGAGCAGGCCTGCCTCATACAGGGGAGGAGGGCGGGATCTTGTGGCTGACTTATCCTGCTGTCCACGGAGAACTCCTGTTACAGGTAAGTAACCCCGCTTTCTCCTTGGACAAGCAGGATGTGTCAGCCACACCTGGTGCCTCCCAAGCTGTAGAAGTAGCTGTGGTGGATGAGGGAGGCATGCGTTGGAAAGATGTACACTCGCACAGGTGGTTTTTACCTTTTATTATGAAACAGTAACATATTGCACAACAGTGAAGAACAGTGCAAATCAGAGCAAACAAGTGCGCAGGCTGACACGCGTGTCACATGCAGTTGAGCAAACCTGGTGCAACAACAAGGCTGCACACAACACAATAACAATGCAGCAACAACATATGCCGGAGCAGGCGTAACGACAGCGTGGCATGTGCAAACAACACAACATTGCAGTAGAACATAAGGCCTGAATACGTATGTGCAAAGCATGCAATATATATATATATTTTTTTTTAACAGCATTGAAGGCATGAAAGTGCCTGTGCAATTTCTCATAATGCGTTAACAACGTTGAAATAGTACAGCAGCCTGATAGGGCCTGCGTATACAATAGGGCAATCCGAAACGACAGCAGGGCGTCCTTGGTGAACAATGGCTAGACAGAGGGAGAAGGTAACCCGACCTTGTCGCCCGTGGCTGAAACTGAGGTGGCTGCTGTTAGGACTGTGCGGCCGAAGGAGCTATCAGACTCCGCCAGACTCCGCACATGCTCAGAAACTCTGAGCTCTAGAGAGCACTTCCGTCACGGCGCCATCGGATGACGTCACCAGGTGTGACTGACTTATCCTGCTTGTCCAAGGAGAACCTCATAAATTTGCCAAGATATGTGGTATATTAAATAAATATGAAACTATGAACTGTGCACTAGGCAGTAACCTCGTTAGCAGGCATAGACTAGCAAAGCCAAAACAAACTACACTTGTAATCTAGCTGTCTAAGTTCAACTTACAAGATCAGTCAGGGTCAATTGGGCCTGAACCAGCAACCCTTGAAGGCAGTCACCAAGAAGCTACAGAAAAGCCACGGGAGAAAAAAACAAACAAACAAGGAAACACAAGGGGATACTTACTTTTTGGAGGCCAGGGAGTTAAACACACCCTCAGAAGCTTCCAGTACACATCCTCATGGGTAGCAGGATATAAGAGCAACAGAGATACACCTTTGCAGGTACAACTGATCTCTCCAATACATCTTCTGGATAGGATGACAAACTGCCTAGTTTTGGGTTGGACAGCCAGGATTTAAAATTAATTGTATGGTGTTGAGTTACAAGCCTAACTGGACACTGTAATCTCTGGCCGAGGCTGCATCCCTTGATCGGGACAGTGTCTGTGATGTGCAGGTTTCAGACAGCCATTTGGAATATGGTATGCACAGGTTTCGCAACTAGAGCTTAATTACCCATGATGTGAAAATGTACTTTCTAAGATCTGTTGGTTGCTAGTTTCAAGGAGCGCCCTCTTGTTTTAGTGTGCTTTGAAAGGTTAAACAATAGTCTTGAGTATATCCCCTTTCACCCTCATCCTGTGACCACTCTGTATGCTTACAAAGCGACTCAGCTCACGATACGCCTGCCAAACAAAAAGGCAAGGAGTACTGTGAGCTTAGTCATTTTGTAAGCATATGGAGTGATGGGCCCTGAGGTAATCATTTTTGCTGAAACACTGATATCGGACTGTACCTGAGTGGCGATGGACAGAGGGAAGCGGCTGCCTTTATGAACTACTCTATAGGAGGTTTTGTGTGGGCACGATGCTGTACATTTGAAAAAGATAAGTTCTGACCATTATCCCTATTTCGAACTGTGGTGGGGATATTTGATTTTGCAACTGTGGGATAATTTGCTTTAGAAAAGTAAAAAAAAAAAAAGAAGCAAAATAAGAACTGTTTGACCAGGGGGACAAATGAAGTGATGGTGGTCTCTGTGAGCTTCCTCATATGACAAAGTTGGAACTCTTATGACACCTTTGATGTCCTCCTCAGATCTTATAATTATTTTTGGTGTGCACTTATCCCTTGATTTTTGGTTTAATATCTAATATTGAAGCTCGCCATTTGGTGATCACTGTATGCCAGATGATAAAGAATCCACTACAACATCATAAACTAGTGGCGAACGTTCTAGTGGGGATCTCCCAAGCAACATTTTGTTGAGGGTCCCCTCTATTTTGACCTCCTGTCAGCACCGCAACCCCCTGTCAACCTCCCCCCTTGCTCCGGCAGCCCCAGCCCCACGCGACAAATTGACTTTGATCTGTTTACTGTGTTGCTTCCGTTCCAGGCCCGGAGGTGTTCCTCTGTGGCCAAAGTTTCATGGTATCACAAGACTTCAGCCCGGGAGGCACACCTCTGGGCCTCGAATGGAGACAGCATGGCAAACAGATTAAAGTCACTTTGCCATGCTGCTGTGTAGGCCCCCTTCCTGCCCCCCCCCCCACCCCCCTGCATTGTAGGAGCTGCTTGGGTGGAATTTATCCTGTTGTTAGAAACATTCTCCACATTTGTAAGCACCAAATCTAGTATCATCCCATCCCACATGGATTCTGTTACCCTTTGCCAGAACAGTTCTCCCTGAAGAGAATCCAGGATCTCCCTACTTCTTGAATGTTGATTGGGATAGCCCAATCAACATTTATCTAGCAAATTGAAATCTCTTACCAAAAGTAATTCCCCTTTCATAGAGCTATTGTAAATCTCTTTAATTAAATATCTTATCTATTTCTTCTGCCTGCAAGGGAAGTCTGTATAATATTATACCAACGTAAACAGATTTTCCATTCTCTCTTTCCAGATTAAGCCACCGTGCCTCCTCCTTCTCTCCTAAGCCCTGCAGTTCCCTGGCTTTGATTTTTTACATTTATCACCACTTCTCCTCCCTTTCCTCTAACCCTGTCTTTCTTGAATAGATTATAGCCTGGTATAACTATGCCCCAGTCATTGCTGTCTGTGTAGTGTCTCCCTGCCTGCCACTATTTCCAAGTCAGTCTTTTCCAGAGAGTTCCAGAATTCCAGTGAAGACATCTGACAAGGAAGATTTTCCAAGGGCCCCAATATTTACTAGTCAACAGAAGATAAGTCCTGTTATGGGCACTAACATGAGAGACACTATTATTTGAGTTCAAATATCAGGGATGAATTTTATTAATCCTTAGAGGGAATTCAGTTTGTCTAAAGCAAGAAAACATCTATCTTCAAGATCTAATCTTGTTTGGCTGTTAAGACAGAAAATTTGAAACATTAAAGATTGTAACTTTATGTTGCTATATATACCTGAATTACATTGTTACAAATACCACCTATTTTATACTTATGTTTTTTGAATATTGTTTCTTATTGGGATGTTAATAAACTTCATAACATCATACTAGTCCAAGACTCCTATCCATATTAGTTTATTTTATTTATTCCCGCTGTTCCCTTCTTTAACAGGGAGGAGTTTTCCAGGGGAATTTAGTGGTTTTGTCCTGGCTGTCACTCTCTGAAATAGGCCAGATATTTAACATTCACCCCTATTACCTTGAACTATCTATAATTTAAGGGAAACCCTACCAATCTGACCTTCAGGAATGTGGCAGAAGGTGACATTATCTAATTTTTCTATATCCTTTTTTAGATATGGCGACCAGAACTGCACACAATATTCAAGGGGCAGTTGCACCATGGAGCAATACAGAGGCATTGTAATATCCTTGGTATTAATTTCCATTCCTTTCCTTATGATTGCTAGCATTGTATTTGCTTTCTTGGCCACCGCTCTGCACTGGGCAGTGGGTTTCAATGAATTACCCATGATGACGCATAGATCCTTTTCCGGGTGGTGATCCATAACCCTTGCATTATGTAACTATAGTTTGGGTTGATCTTCCCTAACAGCATAACTTTGTACTTGTCCACATTAACTTTCATCTGCTATTTGCAAGTCCAGTCTTCCAATTTCTCAAGATCTTCTTGCAATTTTTCACAATCCTCTTGCAATTTAATAACTTTGGGGTATGTTCACTAATGGTTAATGCGTGTTAAGTAAATTTTTTGCACCTTAAGTGAATCCACTGCCCATTCATGTCTAAGGGCTACTGTAGCATTTAACGAGCATTTATTTACATTCTCTTATATACGATGCTATTCTGCATCAGTGCGGTTTACATTGAACAAACTGAAATTACATTGAACAGGGCATTATAACTTGGAGATAACTATTTTACAGGGAACATGGGCTATGGAGGGTTAAGTGGCTTGCCCAAGACCACAAGGAGCACCTGTGGGACTAGAAACCCCAGTCCTTCCGGCCCAAGGTTACTGTCCTCTAGTGGGATTTGAACCCCCGACCTTCTGGCTTGAAGTACCTTGCCCCAACCACTAAGCCACTCCTCCACTCCATTAACTTTACTTAACGGCCTTAACCTTTAGTAAACATACCCCTTTGAATAATTTTGTGTCATCTGCGAATTTGATCACCTCACTCATTGTTCCCATTTCCAGGTCATTTATGAATACTCTATGTTAAAAAGTAGCGGGTCCAGCACAGATCCCTGGGGTTCTCCACTATGCACCCTTCTCCATTGAGAAAATTGGCCATTTAGCTGTACTCTCTGTTTTCTTTTTTTTTAACCAGTTTCCAATCCACAATAGTACACTGCCTCCTATCCCATGACTTTTTAATTTCCTCGGGTGTCTTTCATGAGGGACCTTGTCAAAGGCTTTTTGAAAATTCAAATACACTATATTAACTGGCTCATCTTTATCTACCTGTCTAAACATATGTTCAAAAATATATATTAGACAGACAAGACTTTCCTTAGCTAAATCTATGTTGGCTTTGTCCCATTAAATCATGACTCTCTATATATTCACTAACTTTGTTCTTTATAATGGTTTCTACCATTTTGCACAGCACTGATATCAGGCTCACTGGTCTGTAACTTCCAAGATCACCCCTGGAACCTTTTTAAAAGTTGGCACTACCTTGGTCACTCTCTAATCTTCAGGTACTATAGATGATTTTAATGATAGTTGTGACATAGTGGGTCCTTCTAGCCCGTTTAATGAAGCTAAAAAGCCAGGAACAAAAGTAGAGCTGAGCTGTAAACAGAAGCACATGGCTCCTGGTTACCGTGGGAACCAAGCAGAAAGGCAAGAGAAACCCTTGTGCTATCATTCAAGGGGTGAATCACAAGGTAATGCAGGACACCTGTTAGAGGGTGGAGTTGAGCACGGCCCCAGAATTCACCCTATTAAAGAAACTGCAGTGGAGCTTATGGAGTTAGGCAGAGAAGGAGGTAATGAAGAGTTGGCTGAAGAAGCAGGAAGTGAGGCATATGAGCTGGAGAGAGAAGCTATTGAGAGCTACACTGAAGACAGCTATGCCCAGAGTAAGCCAGAGTCTCTATGGAAAGGAGAGACAGATTCCTTCTTGAGGAGAAAGAAAGAAACCCCGAGGACAGGATATAACAAGGGCAAAGGAGATTGTCTGCAATATCCTGGGGAGCACGGGAGAGAGACAGAAAGCCTAGGAGGCAAGTGAAATGCTATGAGCAGGGCTTAGGTTGGGAACCTACAGCTGTTCAAAAGCACCAGAGAAAACCTCCACCAGTAAGGCTGAAAGGTAAGCCAAGAGGCTTGAATATACTTAATTACAGTGACTGTTTGTACCCAGAAGGGTGGTGCTGGGAAAAGAATACTGGGCCCGATAGTCTGTGTGAAAGCCAGTATTTAACCCAAGCATATCGTGTAAAGCCTGGAGCAGTAAGAAAGGGCGTGGCACCAGCAGTGCCGGTTCAAACATTTCCTTATGACCAGGAGGAATTGATGGACTGTGAACCAGAGTGTATTGATACTGGAGAAGATATAGATATAATGGACTGTACATTATCTCTGGCCAATGGAATAATTTCATTACGGTGAAAGCCTGTTTGAAAAGAGAGTACAGCACAGATAGCACGTGGAAACAGAGAGCTGTGAGGAAACAGCGTGGTTTTGTTTGAATGTTTGTTTTCACCTTGGTTAATGCTGAAGAAAGCCTTTTTCTGTTAAGGAACTTTTGTTTGTCCAAATACCAGTAGATACCTGGATTGTGTTTTCTGTTCATGATAAAATCCACCCCGGGAGGGGAAATAAAATCCTTTGGTTGCTTAACCACTTTTTCCACAACTGCTCCTTATTGATTGGGTGAAAAGACTACATTTCCCAAGGGGCATTGCTCCAGGATCTGTAAAACAGCTATTTCAATAGGGAAAAAAACCCACTCCCTTAACCTCTACTCGGGGGTTTAAGGAGAGCTGGTGACATAGTTTACAAATTCTTAATAGTAGGTCTGAAATTTCATTTTTGAATTCTTTCAGCATCCTGGGATGTATACCATCTGATCCAGGTGATTTACTACTTTTTAGTTTATCAAATTGCTGTATTACATTTACCTGGTTTATCAAGATTTCTTTCAATTCCTCTGATATATCACTTTTAAACATCATTTCTGGCATGGACAACTTTCCTGCATGTCCTCCACTGAATGATCTTGAGTAGAATCCTGCTGGTGAGTGGGTTTAGAGCATTGGGTGATAACTGCTACAGCCAGTTGGATCACCTTTTTTCAGTATTGGTATGAATGCAGATCTTTTACAGTCATTTGGCCATAGTGTTGTCTTACAAAACCTACAAGCCTCTCCCGGAAAATTTGGAACAGCTGCATCTGATTACTGTAATACTTCAATGGGAATGCCATCAATGCCCACTGCTTTGTTTTTCAATAATGTTTTCAATATTGCTTCAACTTCTTTCATTACCAATGGTTTCTGATCTTAAGGTTCAGTTTGAATGACCTGTTGATCCATTGATATTTATGATATAATGACTCTAGATTTTCTTGATCTTCTCAGCAGCGTTCAACATGGATCTTTAAGCATCTTTTAGAATTCCAGTATGAGGCTGAAATTTTTTGTTAACTCTTGTAGCGTTAAGAAAGCCAAACTTGTTCTTTTTAGAATAGTTTCTGATTCTGTTTCCTTGCATGCATCATTGTAGTACTTCATCTTGTCTTTCTGCTAATTGGATATATGTTAAATTCAATGATTACCTCTCTTTCTCCTTTGGCTTCAAGTTCTCTGCATGTGAGCAATTTTCAGTGTTTCTTCAGTCATCCACTTTGGCCATTTTTCACCTTTTGCAGAGACATTTCACTTTCTTCGAGCACAACCTTCTTGATGTCATCCCATAGCTCTTTTAGTGCTCTGTCATTTGTATCCAAAGCAACAAATTGATTTTGCACATAGTCTTTAAGGACCCAATATTCGAAAGGCATTTACAGGGCTTACAGCCCATTAAACCATGTAATTACCTTTAATCGGAATATTCGACCGCACTTACACGATTAGTGCCATTGAATATCCTCTTCAAAGCCCACTACATGCCTCAATGCTTTGCGGTTAGCATCAGGGCATATTGGGGGTGTTGTGGGGTGGAGCAAAAGTGGAGACTGCTGCTAATTGGGCAGCGGTGATATTGCACCGCTACCCGGTTAGCGATCCGTGGCTAAAACTAGGCCAGCTTTTGGCTCACCTAGTTTTAGCCACGGATGCTAACTGAGTAGCGGTGCAATACTGCCGCTAACCAGTTAGCATTGGTGGCCTCAGGGCATGTGTGGCGATGCTGGATATTCAGTGCTGTCACCATGACATTGAATATCCGGTGTTAAGGGCTGGTGGGCACAGCTATGCACCGTAGCAGTGCATAAGGAATCTGGTAAGAGAGGGGAGGATGCAACACAGTCAAACATTCGTAGTCGGCAGCTAGTACAGATCTCATGGGGAGTAAGGGCAATACTCTTAAGAGGGCGATTGCGTAGCTGAAAAAGAGCAAGGAGGAGGGCCTGAAGCCATGTCACCGCTTTATCTGCCATGATCAGGCGAAGGGCGTTTTTCAACAGGCCATTCGTGCGCTCGACCAAACCATTGGAGGTGGGGCGATAGACACAGATATACTTCCATTGGAAACCAACGGCTGTGGAAAAGAGTTAGTAGTTGATTGCGGAAGTGAGAACCATTATCAGAATACACAGTGCGAGGAGCGCCAAAACGAGGGAATAAATGTTGAGAAAGACAGTCAAATACAGTAGCAGCAGTTTCAGTTTTACAGGGAAAAGCCTCAACCCAACTGGAGTAGGGGCAGACAGCAACCAGTAGGAAACGGAATCCATGTACTCTGTCTTGCATGTCAGTAAAGTCCATATACCATGAGAGGAAAGGGCCCAGAACCTTAGGTAAATGCCCTTTGGGTAAAGGGCGGCCGCGGGTGGGGGCATTCTCAAGGCAAGAAGGGCATTGTTGACACCATGACTGGACACTTTTGTTCAAAACTGGGGACCAAAAAACTTCAGAAATTTGAGAACTAATGATCGCAGCCGGGGCATGTGCCGCAGAGTGAAGTAGAAGACACAGTTCCTTCAGGGACCAGTAGGAGATGCAAGATTTACCAGAGGGATGAATCCATAAACCATTGTGTTGGATACAGCCCCGTAGCTGCCACGAGTGTGTTTCAGTGGAGGCCAGGTGTAACTGATAGTCATGTAGACGGGGCAAGGGTCGTAGCTGTGAACGGGTGACTATGAGACAGGTGGAGACGGTAACTTGTTTTGCCGCTTCATCAGCCAGGGCATTGCCGAAATGTAGGAACCCATAATGGCGGGAATGACCAGGGACCCACTGAACAGCCACAGGGGCAGTACGCGATATAAGCAACTCAAACATATAATAAATGAGAGCCTGGTGAGTGAGCAGGGAAGCAGAAGATGTGACAAAACCTCTTGTGCACCAGATGGGAAAATAGTCAGTGAAGATTTTGGCAACATATTGGGAGTCAGTGTAAATGGTAACTGGGTCATCCGGGACTCTCTGGAGCACCGCGATAACGGCACAGAGTTCAGCAGCCTGTGCAGAGTAGCCAAACTCCGGGGCCATGCTGAACTGTAAACAGTCCGTGGCTTCAGCCTGCGAAGTAACCCGGATGGCCGCAAACCCAACAGTATTAGACTGTTGAGAACCATCGGTAAACCAAATATGGCTATCGGCGGGCATTGATCCTGGGGACCGCAGGATGGACTGGACCAGGGTATAGTCGAATAGGTCTTGTCGCACTTCGACATCAACGGCCGCCTGCAGCCATGCAATAGGACAGGTTGACGCTGAAAGCGGGCGGAAAAGAACCCCACTGTTAAGGATAATGGCGCATGCTTGTTGCAATTTCATGGGGGACAGATGTAAGGTTCCCTTAGTTAAAATAGCCTTGAGGTCAATAGGCTGGTACAGAATCAAGAGCGCAGGAGTAAAAATGGACAGAACCTTTTGGATGGCAGCTGCAACTGCCGTGACGAGCTTCTCAAGCTGCTCGAGCGGTAACTCGGTGGCTCCGAAAGAGCCAGAGAGAAAAGCTAGGGTAGAATCGCTGTCCTGGAATAGGATTTCAGCCCAAGATTGGGTGCCTGAGACAACCATAAGTTGGAAAGGCTTGTCGTGGTTGGGTAAATATAAAGGTGGAAAAGTTCGGAGGTCTGACAGGATGCTCTGTAGCTCATCCACGTCTGCCTCCGCCAGAGAGAGATGATCAGAGTTCTTTACCCCTCCCTTCAGGTAGGAGCGAAAACAAAGTGTTTGAGAACTGAAAGCTGGTATCCAATTACAGCAAAAGTTAAGAGTACCCAGGACAGAGCGCAGTTCCTTAACGGTGGTGGGAATCGGGAGCTGCAGGCAGTGGGTGATCGTTTTTTCGCCCACATGTATCAAGCAGTTCCCCACCACATAACCCAGGAATAATACTGACTCCTGTACCAACTGAGCTTTGTCCTCATTCAGTTTATATCCCAACACATGGAGGCGCTGGAGGAGTTGTTGGGTGTACAGTGCAGTGGAGTCATAATCCATACCAGACAGCAGTATATCAACATACTGAAGCAACACTAGGTTGTCAGGTAAAGAGGTCACAAACGCCTGCAAATCTTGGGCTAAGATTTGAGAGAAAATAGTGGGACTCTCCACGTAACCCTGGGGCAGTCGGGTCCATTGATAATGGACATTATCAAACACAAACGCTAGGAGTGGGCGAGAAACAGGGTCAATCTGGACACTAAAAAACACATTTTTTAGGTCTAAGACAATGAAGAATTTAAACAGGTGAACAGACTGTAAAGTAGTAGCAGGATTAGCCACCGCGGGGTACTGAACCTCAACAACTTGATTCAATGCTCATAGATCATGAACGATGCGCCACTTCCCATTGGGCTTTAAAACAGGAAATAGAGGAGTGTTGTACGGTGATGTGCTATGTTTGATAATGCCATTGGCGAGGAGGTTATCGATCTCAGGACGTGCCCCCTCAATGGCAGCACGCTGCAATGGATATTGTGGTTGGTGGGGACCTGTGCATCTTTTCCGGAGACGGATCTGCACAGGTGGTCCTCTGATTTCGCCATAGGGCGACACCAGGAACGCGCGGTAGTAGTTGGAGAGGGAGGAGGGGTCGGAGTGAGGTACCAGAGTCACCTGTGCTTTAGTAATGAGATCACGACCCATTACATTTATGGGGCAATGTGGTGCACAAAGGAAAGCATGACTAATCGTGAATCCAGGACCGCTCACCGTAATGGGAACGGTAACTGGGGTAGCTACCGGCTTACCATCGAAACCGATTGTCTTGATAGTGGACTGGGTAACACTAACTCCTGGGGGGGTCCGGGTGAGGACCGAGATGGTTGCACCGGTGTCCACCAGGAACTCCATCTCATGATTATTTAACACCAGCCGGATGCGCGGTTCATCGGTACCTACAGTTATGCAGACGGCGTAAATTCCTAGTCATTGCCCTGCGCGGTCACGTGACGGGGCTGTAGGGTCACGCCAGACTGGGAAAGAACACCTTTGACTGTCCCTGGACTGATGGTGCGGGGATCTATCTTCCCGGCCTTTAGGCGGGAAAGGGGAATGACAGGAGCGCTGAAAATGGCCAGACTCGCCACAATTCCAGCAGACAATATCTCGGGCATCTGAACGGGGAAGCCGGCAATAGGGTGTAGGTGGAGGAGGCTGATATGGCCTTGGTCCAGAACGTGTGGGAAGAGCCCTAGCCATATCCCTGTTAAGTTCTTCGAGATCGCTATCATCATCTTCCTCATAATCCGAGCCATATTCCAGGGCATTGGCAAGCTTCTGGCGAGTGTCGTCTAATTCCCTCTTAAGTTTAGATATGAGTTTTTGTTCTTTACTAGGTCCAAGCACTTTTGGCTGATTCTCTTTAGTCAGCTGTTGGATCTGCATACTGAGAAGCCGAGCCTGGGCTGCTTTTCGGTCTTTATCAGGTTTAAGCAGATCCTCTTCGGCTTGGCGTACAAAATGGAAAATATGTGCCTGTTGTTTGTGCCACGGCTCAGTGTCTAAAGCGACAACGTTTTTCAGCTTGCCTTGGATAGACATCATAAACTACGGTCGTTCTGCACAGAGCTCCAATATAAAATACAAACAACTGCTCTGGAGTGCAACTAGAAAGTATCCAACCAAAATGGCTAGCTTATTCATACATGTAGTGCTTAGCACTAGTAAGAAAAAAGGTAGAACAGTGGCAAGAAGGTCTCAGAAAAACCAGGCATTCTATGACCATTTAAGCTTCGGTCAAGGAAAATAGCCCACCATACATCAACGACCTTCTTTATAGCCACCAGCCACCTTAAAGTTCATTTTGAATTATTTTTATACATCTTTTTTAGTTAAGCTTTTTTTCTCTACACATATTTAACTTCAACTTCTGGTCTGTTACTCGCTGGATAGACATCGGCAATGTGTTACACAAGGTCTGAAAGAAAACCAGGGACATAGCAGGATCGGTATGGGGTACCCCCCATCTGGGCTTTCCAGAGATCCTGGAATTTTGCCAGATAGGCGCTAATGTCGTCGCCTATCTTAAATTGTAGGTTAGTAAGCGGGGCCATGGAACGTTGCGTGGGATAGATATCGTGCAGTGATGCCCAGGCTTGGGACCGGAACTGATTAAACAGGGATCCGTCGCACTGGGATTGGGTAATGGATACACCCTGTATCCTGGCATTGGCAAACACCTGATTAGCAGCATTGTTGCCCAATGAACGTGCCAGTAGGGCTTTAACATCTCCCAGGGCTAGAGTATAGCCAGCTGTTAAGCGTTCGAATTTCTGTATCCAGGCGCTGGCCCCCTGGTTAAGGGGAGGTAATTGGTCGGACAAGTTATTCATATCAGTGAAGCTCCAGGGGACATATATTTGTCCTTGAGTGATGTGACGCACAGGTAACAACAAACAAGCTGGCTGTTTAATAGCGTTCAAATGAGGTGTCTGACCCTCATATTTTTCCCATATGTGCAAACCAGTTTCCATATAGGTGATATCCCACTTGGGATCACCCTCGCCTTGGCGTATGCAACGGCGAGCCGGGTTCATAGATCGGGTGTCTAGGGCACCTTCTTCGGGCCAAATAGCCATCTGTGGGGCCATTCGGGTAGTCCAACGGTGTAGGTTAGAGGACCATCAATACACATAGAACCCATTTTCGTTCTCTTGTAGGAAGACAAATTCTGCAGGGGTCATGGAAGAACCACTAACAGGGAATACCTGGGTGAGGTTGTGATATTGGGGGTCGTCAAGGTACCACACCTTTTGGCTGTAGGGGTCATCCAGATCCCAGGAAATCAATTCCGGATGACCGCCCCCATGCCCCTCCGGGATGTCATATATTGCCTCGGTAGGTTGCACAGGTCGGACTAACGGTGAGCAAGGACTCGGATCGGCGGTTTGGCGCCGAGCCTGTGTATGGGAGGGGTGTGATATGGGTACTATGGATAGACGACCAGATACCTGAAACTGATTATCTATATCCCGAGATTTAGGGGGAGATAATGAATGGGATCGGAGGGGTAGAGGCAACCTGCTTCGTCGGGGTGGCTTCTTATGGGACCTCCACACCCGAAAATGGGTATAGAGGTTCAGGGGGTGGTGGAGGCGGAGGATGCAAGGGAGGTTTCGAGCCTGAGGTCTCGGGGAGAGGGTCTTGAGAGGGGGATGCGAGGGAAGTGTCAACACGGGGTGCAGATGGGACGGCGTCAGTGACCACCGGGTCCTGATATCCGATAGCCGCCATGGTGCGACTCTCCGTTTGCCAATATGGAGGAGGGTTTCCTTGTGGGAAGTTAGGATTAGGGAGTGGCTCACCAGCTTTAAGCCACATGGCCACATGACGTAAGTGGCGAAGTTGACTTTCGCCAGTCTTATGGAAAAGGATGTGGTCGCGGACACGGACCAAAGTATTGCTGTCGAGGGAGCCCTCAGGTGGCCAGCCCAGGGAATTTCCCGAGACAGCACTCCACTGTGCCCATTGGCAAAAGGTCTTTTGGATATCCTTACTTAAAAGGGGGTACTCCTTTATCATTTGTTCGATAGGACTGAGGGAGGAGAAGGGTGACCCGGTGGGTGCCCGGTGGGATGGCGATGGTTTATTTTTTCTTGAAAAGGGACATGCTTAAAGACTACTCCCAATCTTTTGGAAAGTGACTTGGGGTACGTTTTACTGACTTAATGCCGAACCCCTTTATGTACAGGGGACCTGATAGTCCTTTCACTCCCTTTTATACACAGCCAACCTCATACACTTTGCCCAGACCTGGCCGTCCCGCTCGCGCGAGTACGGAACCGCAGGTAAAGGCACACAGGCGCTTCATACCGGAAGGCACGTACAGTCTCTTACACATGCCAAAACTACTCTACATCCAAGATGCTTTAAAGTCAAATTACATTTCCCAAATCCTTATACACTTATATACACAGGGGCAACTTCGTAGTTAAAACAAATATAATACTTACCACATAAATGACGATATATTCATACTTACAACTCTCAACTGCAGTTGCATTTTCTCTCGTCTCAAGGACGGTATCCTCGTTTTCTCTCGTCTCAAGGACAGTATCCTCGACTCCTGTTGTTAGTTTAGCAGGAGGTACCTATCTCTCTGACAGAACGCAGCCAAAAGCGAAGTCAGAGGAAGCGCTGGACAATTTAGGATTTAGGAGCTTACTGCTCAATACCCAAGGTTGAGGGAGGTTATTCCCAAATCCCGGGTTTCGGTACAAATTTGTGGGGCCCTGTATCCCACAAAATTAGCCTAATCACCAATCATCCCAATTTTTCCCTAATATGCATACAGTCCAGAACCAAAAGTCGGTACAGGTACAAGCAGAATCTTAGTTTATTAAGTAACCGATGGACAGTGCAGGCAATGGAGAAGAGTGCTTCTATCGGGCACTAGGCACCTACAGAATTCCTCCTCTCCCTCGCAATTTCTCAGCACATACATATATATTTTTTTTCTTGCCCTCATTTCCGCTGCCTTGTATGGGCCTTCCTGTCTACATTGTTTTTGGACTTTTGTATTACTTTTGAACTTTACCCTGGAATTTCCCTTTTCCACCCCAGTACACTTGTATATGTTTCCACCAGCCGTTGCTTACCACATCCTGGTTCTCGCCCTCTGCTTTCTTCAGGGTTCTGGCTTTGTGCTTCTTCTGTTGTTCCATGACGCTTTGTGGTACTTGCTGAGACACACCTGTCCCAACCGGCACACTACAGTTGTTGTCATGAAGATTATTTTCTGTTCTGCACATTCGTTGTAGCCATTCTACCCACATGTTCAAGCAGCCGGGTGAATAGTGTGGAAATATCAGTTAACAATATGTAATGTGGAAACAGTACAAGTTGTCCTACGGGCCCAGGTACTCAAGAAAACATCTGAAATCCCATACATTTCCCAGAAATGTTCTCCTCTGTCACCAACATCCCATACTGCTTCAGCCCATATGGATGGTTTGTCTTAAGCTGGCACCTCAGTTGAGATCTGTTCATCCTGGGAGACCTTGCCAGTAGCTGAGCTATCAATAGCATAGCTCTCGACATCGCTAAAGCACGCAAGACTTTGCAACACAATAAGCCACAAGCCAAGGAGGTTCCCTGAAACATTCATTGAATCTTGATATTAGGAATGATGAACTGACCGTCTTTATACTTCAGATGACATGTGGTTTGCCACATTTTCATGGCAAATTTAATGTACTCCATCAAGCCAAGCTTAATTTTGTACATTTCAAGGCAATTTACTGTATTATCCAAGGGTGCAGAATGCTTTCTTATAATCTTTCCATGCTATACTGAGATTTCTGTTTTTCTTAGTGCCCTCTTATTGCCCTTTTGCTCTATAGCCATGATGTCATTGGAATTAATATGATCGTATAGTCTCTGTCTATGACAGTGAACAGCTTATAGATTGTAGGTAAGTATGTTATTGGTCAGTAATTTTTGGGAACGTTACTTGGATCCCTTTATAAGCCATTGCAGTGTTGCTTGATCAGTTGATTTTTGCCAGATCTTGGTGGAGTGATGTTAAGTGAGCTAAAAGTAGGTTACTCCATCTCGGCCAGGGTTCTTCCAGTTTGGAGATCTTTTAACCTGCTTTCCAGTACTTCATGCCATTCCATAGGTTTGACGTTTGTTTTTTCTAAATTCTCATGTATGCACATTCTGCTTAAGAATATAAGATACAGTATGCCATATTAGGTCAGACCAAGGTCCATCAAGCCCAGTATTCTGTTTCCAACAGTGGCCAATCCAGGACACAGGCACCTAGCAGGTTCCCAAAAAGGCAAGCTGTGGATTTCCCGGGTCCTTTTTAATAATGATGCCTTTGAATTATGGTGCTGGCGGCGAATACTGTGTATACCATGGACTGCCCGAAGAACAAACCAGTCGGTACTAGAGGAGATCAAACCTAAGCTTTCTTTAGAAGCTCAGATGACAAGACTTTGACTTTCTTACTTTGGACACATCATGCGAAGAGAGAGAATCATTAGAGAAAGACATCATGCTTGGCAAGATAGGTCAACGCAAAAGAGGAAGGCCAGCAATGAGATGGATCGATACAATAACAGCAGCTACGGGTACCAGTCTGTCAACAATGAGCCGCCTGACTGAAGACCGAACACAATTTAGGATAGATATCCAGAGGGTCGCCATGAGTCGACTCCGACTCGATGGCACTTAACAACAACAACAAACTTTTCCTCCAGGAATTTGTCCAAACCTTTTTTAAACCCAGCTACACTAACAGCTTTTACTATATCCTCTGGTAACTAATTCCAGAGTTTGATTATGCAGAGTGAAAAAATATTTTCTCTTATTAGTCTTAAATGGGTTATATTGTAGCTTCATTGCATGCCCCCTCGTCTTTTTTACTTTTTGGTGGCGTAAACAATTGATCTACGTTTACCTGTTCCACTACTTCATTAATTTATAGACCTCTATCCTATCTCCCCTCAGCTGTCTCTTTTCCATGTTGAAGAGCCCTAACCTTTTAAGTCTTCCCTCATAGGGGTATCCTTCCATCCCCTTTACCATTTTGGTGGCTCTTCTCTGTACCTTTTCTAATGGTAAAAATGGTAAAGGGGATGGAAGGATATCCCTATGAGGAAAGGCTTAAAAGGTTAGGGCTCTGAACTATGCTCTACAGGGTCTTTGAATAGTTTTCTCCAGAAGGTTTCAGCTTTGGTTGGTGATGTTTTTATTATGCTAATGCACTTTCCCAATTCTCTATAGAACTGTTTTGGGTTCTCTTTCTTTATATTTTAATTTGATATCTCTCTTTTCTATTCTCTCCATATCTTCACAATTTTTTTGCTTCTGCTGCTACTTTCAATTTATCGTTGGAGCTTATGAATTTAAAGTAGCATGTTTTAGTTTGATGTGTTTTTATCTTCCTCAATATCTTTGATGATCATAATGCTTATAGATACCCGTCTATCAGGGATACATCTGCATGTAGTGATTTTATTCTCCCTTCAATGTACTTTATCCAAGGAGTTGTTATAGTCCTTTTTTCTTTCCCTGCAGTTTTCTCTCAGTTATAATTTTGGTTGTACAATATTGTATTTAGTTTATTTCCCTTATTTTAATAAATGGTCCCTTTATACAGGCTATGCCTTGTTCATCTTATTATCATACTCTTAACTTTAGGCATTAAATTTAAATTTGATAATCTTTCCCTCACCTGGAACACAGTATACTCATCTCTTTCCATATAAGCCAGGAGCTCAGTCATTAAATCCTCCTTCTCCAGGTCTTTTTCCTGCCTTCCTCCTTTTCAGTTGACTTCTTGGTCTTTTTTTAAATTTTACTTGCACAATATATGTGCATGCAATCCCAGGTGCAGATACAATTGTTTGTGTGCGAAATAGTGATTCTACAGCTACCACACATCTGTGTGTGAATTTTTCCATAGCATCCAGCAGGGCTCTCTCAACTTTGCATACGTTTTGCATGCAGATCATTTGCACACAATTAGGTTACAGTATTGGGCACAAACATTTTTTCCATGCATGTGTTAGAAAACCATGTGTTGAGCTTCAGTACCCAGATTGGCATCCAGAGAGTGTGCAGCCTGGCTTGTTTTCTCTTCCTGCATGTGGATGATGTTTATATTGGGTGTTGATCAGAATCAGCAGAGCCAACCTTCCTTTTATTTAATGTGAAAGACTTTTTGATTCCTGAGTCTGACTTCTGGTCCCTGGATTGACTGGGGTTGCTACAGAGGCAGTGGCCAGAGACCCTCTGCGGAATGAGCCTTAGTTATTGCAGACCCCCTAATGTAATACAAGTCACAGGCAGAGATACCAAGTCATACGTGATTTCAGGGGACCCCTCACGTATAAAGCCCAAAATAGCAAGAGAAACGTGTCAACAACTCCATCACCCTAAAAAATAAACCGACAAGATTCGTAACAGTGAGAATGGGCGGTGACTAGGTATCAGCTGTTTCCCAAGCTTTAACGATTAGTTTCCCCAACCGAAATGATCTAAAGTCTGCCGAAATAAACTCTTGATCCAGGAGTAAGCCTGCAAGAAGAACAGATTTACAGTAACACTGAAGCCTTTGCAGAGGGGACTATTAAGGTGCCACAGAGTGAAGCGAAGACCCAGCAGGAAGCTTATTCGCCTCGCACATGCTCAGTGAACGGCTCCCAACTCGTGGCTGCTGGTTTCAGTTTCTATTCCCGGTCAGCGCTCTGCAGCCGGATCTCTCAGGCGAACCGAGCAGTTCTGACTTTAGATCTGCTTCGTTTACGATTTCATGTGAATTTTGGAAGAGTGATATAGCCGAGCACGGCAACGGAGAACACATCTCTGTTGGTTCAGCCAGTTCTTATTGTCATCTACGTTTTGGTTTGGAGCTTCCTTGCACAGCAGACGACTGATCGGAAATGGATTCATTGGCTTGCAAGCTACATGCCGCAGAGGCCGGTAAGAGCATGTTAGCGGACGGCGGGGCAGTGAGTTTACGACCTGAACGTTTGCAGTGCCGACTTCCACCTTTAAACTTTTCTTGCGTTGGCAGCGTGGCGCGGTTCTGTGGCTCTTTTGATAATAGTGAGAAGTCGCGGAATCCTGCGCCTGTTGCATGTTCTGCTGCTGCGATAGAGTAGGAAAGAGGCCAGATCTCCTCCCTGGCCTGACAGACTCCCTTTTCCTAATGAGAGGCATCCTCCTGCCAGGATGGATCGGGCTCCTTTTTCCACTTGGGATCCAGTTACATTAGAACTTGGGTCAGTTTTCCAGATCATGAAAAGCCATAAAGAATTAGAACCGTGGATTTCTTTATTTATAGAATTTTCAAAACAATTCGATTCATCTCAATAGAAAAGCAGAAAGCGGCAATAAAGCGTAACGCTCCAGGAAATAAGTAAAAATTGGTTTCAAGGTCACAACAACACAGAATAAAAAGATTGTCACACTCATGCCCGACCTGAAAGTAGGAGCAGATCCACAAGGAAAAAGGAGAGAAGTGATACTGAGCTACAAAAGTAGGAAATATAAAAGAAAGGAAAACGTCAGAATTGACAGAAGCTGATGGAGGACAATTGCTTTGTAGATACATGTTCTTCCAGAGGTTTGTCGACCAATCAGCTGGTTAATTTCTACCAGGGGTTCCCAAACCTGTCCTGGAAGCCCCCAGCCAGTCAGCTTTTCAGAATATTCATAACAAACATGCATTCGATAGTTTTGCATGCACTTCTTCCACTGCATGCAGATTTATCTCATGCATATTCACTGTGAATATTCTGCAAACCTGGCTGGCTGGGGACCTCCAGGAAAGGTTTGCAAATACCTGATCTTAACTCCTTCTTAGAACTAACACTTCAATTCAGATAATCTTTGAAGTGACTCAGTTCATAAAATGTGTATGTTACGCTCTGATCATATTTAAGGGAAACAATAAAGAACAGAGGCTTCCAGAAAAGTAATTACCTGCCACTAAGAATGAAAATTCTTTGTCTCTTGAGTTACTTTACATAGACCAGACAGCCATGACTGGATCAAATGGGATGGCTAGGATGAATCTTTCTCCTGGTTTTGTGTGCAGTTCTCTCCCCAGTACGAAAGGTGTGTGACGTGACCAGGGAGACTCCTCCTTTCACTTGCTACAGTAGAGATGGCTTATGAGTGTAGGGGTTTTATAAGTTATGGATCCAGGAGACTATAGACCAGTTAAAGCACTGCATTAGTTGACTTTCCCATAATTTCAAAGATCCAGATTGTTTTGGATTTGGATTTTAGGTTTGTGTTCAAACTTTCGTGTTGAAACACAGAATGAAGTAAAAAGGACAGTCCATCAATCAAGGAAAAAGTATTCTTAAGATACAGTTGCAGAAAGGAAGTCCACCAAATCCCAGCAAAGATGGAATATTATTCGTCTTTTATATCCCAAACAAAAGGGCGGAGAGGGGGGTAGTTTAATATTCACAGGTGTACTTAAAAAAAAAAAAGAAAAAAAAAAAGAAGCAGCTGCCCCTGGAGTGCGGGGTATCTTAATGCATTTCAGGGCAAAATCCCCAATCCCATCTAACTCACTAGTGACCAGCACAAAAGGAGACAGCAATCCTCACCTCCCCCACCTCCCACTTCCATCCCACCGTGGGGCTGCAATAAACCAAGCATACTTTCACTCATCCATATTCTATAAACAGAATGCTGATGAATATGGCACACTGCACAACACTGCACGCTCGAGGAGCAGAGAGGCCCAATAAGGTTCACAATCCTGAAATTGCTTCCAAACACCCGAGTGCTGTTGCCCCACCACCTCCATTTGCTCAGTCAACAGCAAATTATATGTACAAAATCTTAACAGGATTCTCACTCTGCCATACAGTTAGAATACACTTAAGCACCATCTGCTTCTCCTTTCAACAATGTCGAAAAGTCTAACAAAATCAAAGAACATCAATGTTAGAGCATGGGGCAACTGCAGAGAGAGAGGATTCCTCTCAAATAAGTGAATACCGACTGCTAAAAGTGCTGGATCTTTGGGCCACACCCAAAGATGCTTCCTGCTTTCCACACTTCAAACAGGAGCCATCAGTGGGAATATTAAAATGTAGAACCCTTCTTTCTTTCTTTATTTGTTTTTATATACTGCTTTGTCTTTGAAATCAGAGCGGTTTACATGGAACATTTGAACTACTCTGCACAATGCAGTTTACATAGAACAGGAAACAGTTACATATAACAATTGTAGTTAACAATAACAGTAAATAATGAAATTATTTACATGATTACGTATTCTCATTATTTTACAAGATTATATTTCTTGGGGAAATATAATCCCTCAAAAGGAACTTAATTATTGCTCTTGAAATTTATTTATTTCAAAGCTTTTATATACCCTCCCTTCCTGTGATCAGGGGCGGTTTACAAGGAACTCAACAGTATACATTAAACACCGGGGTTACATTGGGGAGGGTAAGTAGTAGTATATTGGGAATGATATTTACATTTAACTATGTACATGAAGAACTGATTACAATTAATTCACTTCTCCTATGTTATATGGGGGGGAGGGAAAGAGTGAATTTAGTTATAGGAGAGTGCTAGGGTGGGTAAGTAGGGTGGTTGTTGTAGTCATTGCCAAAACGTTCAATGTTTATGTGTTTCCTAAATGTTTGTAGGTCTTTAATGGATCTCAGTGTGTCAGGGAGGGAATTCCATAGTGCAGGGGCTATGTAGGAAAATGCTCTATTACTGGTTATCTGTTTAGTTTTACGGTAGTCCTGAGGGATTTTAATGGTGTTCATGTGGCATGCTCTTTTGATTCTAGTTTCTGTGGAGGGAAGACTTAGGGGCTTGTTTACAAAGCCGCGGTAGCGGTTTCCGATCGTTATCGGAGCCGTGGCCCCATTGAAATCAATGGGGCCGCAGCTCTGATAATGATCGGAAACCACTACCGTGGCTTTGTAAACAAGCCCCTTAGTGTGGAAAGGGATGAGGGAGAGATGTTGTTCAGCAGTTTGAAGGTAGTCATCAGAATTTTGTACTTAATTCTGCTTATAACTGGGAGCCAGTGGAGCAGGTATAAAATGGGGGTGATATGATCGGATTGGGGGGCTTTGCAGATGATCCTGGAAGCGACATTTTAGGCTATTTGGAGTTGGTGGGGGTTTTTTTGGGGTAGTCCTTGGAGCAGACTGTTGCAGAAGTCCGTATGAGGCATGCTCAGCGCTTGCACCACTGATCTGAAGTCGTTAGGGTCCAGTAGTGGTCTTAGGTGTTGTAGCGTTCTCAATTTGTAAAAAATGTTTTTTTGTGGTTAGTTGTACGCTTGAGTTCATGCTGTTTGATCTAAAGTGATTCCTAAGTATTTTACTTCTTTACTGATAGGTAGGCATGTTCCATCAATTGAGAGATTTATGGGGGGGGGGGGGAGTTTGGATTTCTAATAGTGTAGAGAACATCTGTTTTATTGAAGTTGATCCGGAGATTCACTGTGCTTAGCCATGATTGTACTTTTTTAATACATGAGGGGAGTGCATGCTGGTCGGGGTTTTTGATGTCTAAAGGTACATAAAACATTATGTCGTCGGCATATATATGATATCCTACTTTAAATTTTCTGAAAATATTGCATACAGGTTGGAAGTATAGATTGAATAATAGTGCGGATAGGGTGGAACCATGGGGGATGCCTTTTTCTTGTTTGAAGCTTGGAGAAGTTTCTGTGCCAACTTGAACTTGTTAGGTGCGGTTCTGTAGGTATGATTTGAACCACTGAAGTGTGGTTCCTGTGATGCTAATGTTTTCCAGTCGTTTGATTAATAAGTTGTGATTGACGCTGTCAAAAGCGGATGCAATATCAAGGAATACTAATATCAACACTTGTTTTGGGTTATCCATTCCACATAGGAGTTTGTCTGTGAGTATTAGAGGAGTGTTTCCACTCCATGATGGGGGCGGAAACTATAGTGGTGTTCATCGAGGGGAGCGTTGAGATCGGTATGGTCTTGTAATTGGGTTTGTACCACTTTCTCAATCAGTTTAGATACAAAAGGAATATTTGATATGGGTTTGTATGAATTGGGATTCATTTTGTCTAAGGATTTGTTTTTTAGTATTGGGTGGATAATGGATTGTTTAAGTTCAGGAGGGCTTGGTTAATTATGGGAAGGAGATGCGGGGTTAGTACTGTTTTGGTAGCCTTGATCCAGCTAGCTGGGCATGGGTCGAGAGCTGAAGTGGGGGTATTGGTTTTGGAGATGATGTTTAGTAATGTCTTTTGATCTGTTAAATGGAAATACCATATTATCAGGGCCAGAATGTGCTCCAAACAATTAATGAAGCATGCCACCAGTGACCGAGTTCCCAAGTCCTTATCCCATTTGGTTATCCAGAGCAAGGGATTAAACTCGGGCTACTCCGCTCATGAGGTTTTATAAAGAGCAGAAAGCATTGTGTAGGCTTCTGATTCCAGACAAAGAATCCTCCAACGACTCCTTAATCTCATCCATCAAGGAAGCAGAGGGGAGTGTCTGCAAATAATGCCTTAGCAGCGCATAGACATAAAAGTCTTGGAGAAATATGATAGGTCTCTATTAAGTCCTTAAAGGATGGGAGTTTCCCTTCCTCATTCACTGCATCTTCCAACCATCTGTTCCCCTTATCATGCCAGTCCCTATAAGCTTTAGTGGTCAGTCCTGATGAGAAAGCCTGGTTACCTTGCAGGGTAAAAAACGGCATCATTCCAGGGTTTCAACCAAGCATTTGACTTGCCAAGCAAGTTGTAAGGGGAAAATAGGAACATGAGATCTAAGGGCTGTGGGGAACTTTTGCACTTATCCCAGGGATAAGCAGTAGTTTTTATGTTGCACTACTTCAATAAGAGTCCATGGACTTTTCTTCCAGGAATTTGTCCAATCCTCTTTTAAACCCAGCTACACTACCAGCTTTTACTACATCCAATGACAATGAGTTCCAAAGACAAATTATAGGTTGAGAGAGAGTTTTTTTTCTCCTATCTGTTTTAAATATACTACTTTACACAGCTGTTTCTCCAACCAAATAATTGCTTGTGCTGCAGTCTCCTGACTACCCATAACATAAGCAATAGAAACATGACGGCAGAAAAAGACCACATGGCCTTTCTAGTCTGCCCTTTCATATCAACCACTACCATAGTCCCATGTTTGCCTTTAGAGATCCTCTGTGTTTGTCCCAAGCATTTTTGAATTCAGATACTGTCCTCATCTCTACCACATCCACTGGGAGACTATTCCACACATCTACCTCTCCAATAATGTCCCCATGGAAAACAGCTTCTCCAGCTTCCCAAAACAAAGTGCCTCATTATGAGTACAATACTCCTCCCATTTATCCACTGAAAACGTAACAAAGTTCTCATTTGCTAAGTAATAAAGGAACCGACACTGCCATTGCCTAGTCACATATCCTTTGTTGGAAAGATACAACCATATCATAGAGTGATCAGAGATTTTCAAAAGTTCATTATCGAGCAATAAGTAATCAAGTTGTGACAGTGATTTATGGGCACGGGACAGATGCTTATAATCCTATTTCTGTGGGTATAAGAGATGACACACATAAACTACATTAAGATTTAGATATAGATAGACAGACATAGATATATGGAAGTCAACAACAGAAAAGCTTAATAACATCAGCAAAAACAAAAACTGGAGCTGATTGTGGTACAGATCACCAGCTACTAATATGCAAACTCAAGCAAAGTATGCTCTTGAAAATATACCACCAGAATTTAAAGGCTTCCTGCAAAATTGACTCACCCCTTTGAATACAAAATGACAGAGCACCAGAAGATCTATTGGATGACATCAAGAAAGTTGTGCTCTAAGCAAGTAAAAAAGTTTCTGCAAAAGGTGAAAAAGCAAAAATGGATGACCGAAGGAACTCTGAAAATTGCTCTGAAACTGAGAGAAGCTAAAGCCAGAGGAGAAAAAGACATAATCACAGAACTCAACATAACTTTCCAGTGTGCAGCAAGACAAGACAAAGAGTAGTACTACAATGACTCATGCAAGGAAATAGAATCAGAAACTATTAGAGGAAGAACAAGATTGGCTTTATTAAAGCTGTAGGAGTTAAAGTGGAAATTCCAGCCTCAAACTGGAATGCTACAATACACTCAAAGATCCATGTTGAATGATGACAGGAAAAGGTGCAAAGAATACACAGAGTCATTATACCCATAAATATCAAGTGGATTAACAGATTAACAGCCATTTAAATCTGTACCTTATGATTAGGAACTGTTGGTGATGAAAGAAGAAGCCGAAGCAGAATTGAAAGCATTATCAAAGAGCAAAGCACTGGGCATTGATGGCATTCCCATTGAAGTATTACAGCAATCAGATGCAGCTGTTACAATACATACAAAGTTCTGCCAGGAATGTTGGAAGACAACATCACGCCTGACTGACTGAAAAAGATCTGTGTTCATACCAATACTGAAGAAAGGTGATCCAAATGTGGAAATTACTGCACAGTTGCTCTGATCTCATAGCTGGAATGAGAACTGCTCAAAGTGCAAGCAAGATTCAGGAAAGGGTAAGGAACAAGAGACTTTATCGCAGATATGAGATGGCTCTTTGAAAAGATAAAAGAATACCAAAAGAATATCTACGTGTGCTTTATTGATTGCAGAAAGGCCTTTGATTTTATTTTTATTTTATTTACTATTTTTTTTCTATACCGCCCCTTCTAGAGATCAGGGGTGGTTTACATTTAACAAAACCAGAACATTTTACATGGAACATTGTTTCAACTATTTACAGGAGCAAGTCAATCAAGCATGATTGGTTGCATAAATCATGAAAAACTTTGGGCCACATTAAGAAGCATGGGTATACCACAACATCTAATAATTCTCAGGCACAACCCTTATATTGATCTAGAAGCAACAGGTTGAACGGAACAAGGAGAATCAGAATGGTTTAAAATCAGCAAAGGTATATGACAAGCACCCTGGAATGTGTATTTCTTTGGGAACCTAAAAAGTCCAACAAAGAGCACAAACGCCCTTAGGCATGTAGTGTATGCGTCATTTATTTAAAACTGCTTATTTCAACCACTGTTCGGTGCACCTCTTCCTGCTGGTATCCTATAATTGGGAAACTGACAGTTACTTGAGACCTGGAATGGCCACTGCTGGAAACAGGAGACTGGGCTTGTTGGACCCTTGGCCTGACCCAAAACGGCACATATGTTCTTATTTATATTACTTTCCTTTTCCAATTTTAAGTTCCAGGCAAGTTACATTGAAGTACAGGAATTATTTCTCTGATCAAATGAGCTCACAGTCCAAATTGCAAGTGAGAAAATGGAGAATAAAGTGACTTGTCCAAGGTCACAAAGCATCAGTGAGAGAAGCAGGATTTGAATCCTGTGCTTCCTTGGTTCACAACCTGCTTCTCTAAACACTAAGCTCTTCCTCCATTTTATTTACATCATGTCTCTCTCTATGAAGCATTGCTGATTTTATCATTTTCAAATACAGTAGTCTGTTATGATTGTGTTATTAATAAGCTGACCATTTTTCTTTTCACTAATCAAAGTTCAATTAATTTAGAAATTGCAGAAACCTCTTGTCCAAACATCACTTGTGAAAGGAGACATATGGTAACTTATTTTGTAATCATACTAACAGCATATGAAGATATGAAACTTTATTTGTTTTTTATTTAAAGAAACCGATGGGCTGAAACAAGGCACCAGGGAGGAAAGCGAATCTGCATTTTTTGAGTAAGTTCATTAGCAAAAATTGAACTATCATATTAATACCTAGTTGATGCTTAAAAGGATCAATATAAAATTGTGTGACTGATAACCTGGGTCTTTATCCTGTTCCATCACAGCTTTGGTTTTAGAGCAGTGATTAGCTTGTTATTACAAAAAGCATTTGTAGGTCTAGGTTTGACCTGGAATTAAAACACTGGTTAAACAAATTGGATTAAATACATCTGAGACTAGCTTTCAGTAGTTGTGACCACCGAAGGATCTACAGTGGTGTTGCCTGAAATATATGAGTAAATTACAATGGTGAAGTAGTTTGTGCCCAAAACTGCAAAAAGCCATAAAATAAACTGGTGTATCCCAGGAAAGGTTTGGCAGCATTCCTTTGGGGGGAACGATTTTCCAGTACAGACTACTGGATCAATACTTTTATGACCAGTATACTCAAAAGAAATGTCAAAGCTAACTAAGAATGCACGGCATTCAAAATTATTGTCATACTTTGAAGAGATTTAATAGGGACATTAGTTTCCTCATTCATTTTCAAAAGAAGAATACCAGCAATGCGATGGATTGTTACAAGAGGCTTCAGGGACAGGCATAGTACTCAGGCTATTTTTTGTGCTAGTTTTTATGATTATTTTATAATTATGGTTTGTTTATAGCTTTGAAAACAAATAGTACCACACCACCATAGTTATATAGTTTGTAATTGTATATTTGAATGATATCAACTGTCTCTCATTTTGTATATCCAAGTAGACTAGCATGGCATCCATCGTATTGTGACATTTAGTTGAGACTATATAGAAAATGTGCATGCATGTATGCTATTTGGTGAACACATTGCTTATAAGTTTATTTCCATATCGTCCTGCTAGACCAGTCCAGACAAGTGGGTTGTGTTCCCCTACTAGTAGATTGGTGGAGACAGAGAACAAGTGAAAAGTCCAGGTTTCAATGACATCACTCCTATGCCCCTATTCACCTCAGCCACCAGAGGTCTCATCAGTATTTCTTTGTCTCCAGCAGATGGTGGATGGATTTTCTCCTCTCTGAAGAAAATCTGAAGATTGAGAGGAAAAGATTGATTAAACGCTTGTGAACGACCACCTTGAGGGTGACTCTCTCAGTTGAGCGTAACGTGGGAGGTTCCACTACAATGTGGTCTTTTCAGTAGCCATAGAAGGAAGGAAAATTGGTTCAGCTCCATGCACTTATCATGATAAGAGCCTGTTGAGCAGCCAGAAATTGGAAGGATCTGGAAGAGTGCAGCAACCTCACACATTCTCAACACCCCCTCCCTCCTCCTTTCTGAGCCAAATCCAGTGCAGTGTCACACATTGGATTTGGCTCCAAGCACAGGACAATGGATTCATCTTCAAAGCCCAGTTGGCCAAACTGGCTTTTAAGGGAAAGGTCTTTTTTTTTTTCTTTTGGAGCTCATTTGTAGAATCTGGTGAAGGACCAGGGTGAGTCAAAATCTTACTGCCTTCCGGAAGACAGGTCCAGGGGACATGTGAAGTGGATTGGTGCCCCTTTCTCATCAGTCTCCGCCCATTTACCAAGGGCACGCTGGCTGGATCTCAGGAGGTCTCGGGACTTTCATTGTTATTTTATTTATTTATTTAACTGTATTTATATACCGCTTTTCACCGGGTCAAAGCGGTGTAACATATAACAGGGGGGGGGTCAATATTTTATAGGGTGGGGCCATCACCAGGGGGGCAACATTAATGATTTGGGGTGGACATAGACATGTACAATTCTGCAGTATCTAAGCATGAGCTCTTGAGGATGGGGTGGATTTTCTGATCAGAGATGTTCACGGAATAGGATTGTTTTCAGCTGTTTTTTGAATGATGTGATGTCAGCGTTGTTCCTGATGTGGTTTGGCAGAGAGTTCCAGAGGGATGGAGCATAAAGTTTGAAGGCTCTGTTGCAGGTCCGTTGTGTGGACTTGGTTCTTTTGTGGGGGACGATGATGGAGTTATTGGAGGATTGTCTGGTTGGTCTGCTGTGGGTCGGGCGAGGCAGTAGGGTGTGGAGTGAGGTGTTCCGTGTTTGGTGGATAGTCTTGTGGGTGAGTAGGATAGCTTTATATTTGATTCTTGCTTTGATGGGCAGGATGTGGAGGTCTCTTAGGATAGGGGTGATGTGATCCCGCTTTTTTGCATTCTGAATAATCCTTGCCGTAGTATTTAAGGCAGTTCGGAGGGGGTTGGTTTGTGTGGCGGGTAGTCCATGGTAGATTATGTTGCAAAAGTCCAGATGAGGGAGTGTCATAGCTTGCATTACTGTCCTGAAGTCTTGAGGTTCGAGGAGGGGTCGGAGGCGCTGCACAGTTTTAGCTTTGTGGAATATTGTCCCGGTGGTCTTGTTGATTTGATGTTTAAAGGTGAGAGCTTGGTCAATGATAATGCCTAGATACCTTATTTGAGGTTGTATTTGAATTTGCGTGGTTCCCGTGTTGAGGTGGGTAGGTGGTTTGAAGTCTGGGTCTTTTGTTACTATAAGGGCTTCAGTTTTCTTTATGTTGATGGATAGGTTGTTCTCCTGTAGCTAGTTGGACACGTCAGTGCAGCAGGCTGATAGCTGGTCATTTGTTGGGTTGGTGGTTGTGATCGGTGCGTAGAGCGTAGAGCGTCAGCATATATGTGGAAGTTGATGTTGTGGGTGCGTATGATTGAGCAGAGTGGACGGAGATAGATGTTGAAGAGCATGGCTGATAAAGTGAATCCTTGAGGTACTCCTTGATGTTGCTGGTAGGGGGGTGAGGTTGCGGTGAGGGTGCGGATCAGTTGCTGTCTGTTGGTTAGATAGGATCTGAACCATTGGAGCACAGTATCTTTGATTCCGACCTGGAAAACCTTTCTTCCTCTCTGCTTCTGGACTTCAGGCTCATTCTCAGTCCTTTCATGGAGTGTGTGGGCCCAGGGATTCGGTCCTCTCCAGAGGAAGACTATTCCAGGCTGTGCAATGAAGGTTTGGGGGCTCATTCCCTGGTTCCTCTGGTTGGAGCGAAGCTTCGTCTTTTCCTCAAGAATGGGTCTGGATTACTAAGGATTGCTGGGTGCTAGACACCATTCATTTTGGCTATGTCCTGGAATGCAAAGAGCTGATTCTGGATGCCTTTGTCATCTTCCCTTGTGGGTCTGTGATCAAAAGTGCTTCTGTGTGGACCAATTTGGACAAGTTGCTCTGCCTAATGATGGTAGTGCCCATCCTCTCAGACTATCGGAGCAAGGGCAGATAATCCATTTATTTTGTGGTGCTCAGAAAGGATGGTTGCTTCCGGACATCAAGGGGGTCAACAAGCACTTGCGTGTCCTGCGCTTTTGGATGGAAACATTGCACTCTTTGATTCAAGCAGTATGTCGAGGGCAGTTCTTGACTTCTCTGTTTCTGACTGACGTGTATTTTCATGTCCTGATCTGGAGGATCAGCAAAGGTATCTGCAGTTTGCCGTGCTTGGCTCTCACTCTCATTTCACCACCCTCCCTTTCAGGCTATCCACCATCCCAAGGATGTTCTCCAAAGTCATGGAGATGGCGGTGGTGGCACTGTGGTGCCGAGGGATCTGTGTCCATCCATATCTGGATGACTGGCTCACATTGGCCCATTCCCTTTCAGAAGCATCTTGGGTGGCATCCTGTGTGCTGTCCTTTTCGGAAAGCCTCAGATGGGGATGAATCGGGGAAAGAGCCAGCTGTTGCCTTCCCAGTCCCTAGAGTTTCTGGAAACATGTTTTGACACTTGAGTGGGCAGAGTTTTCCTTGCAGAGGAGAAAGTCAAAAGACTGTTGGCTTGCCTGGTGCTGTTCTGAGTGCAGTGGGCTCCCAGAATCTGGGATTATCTTCAGCTCTTCAGATTGATGGCAATGACCATAGAGATGGTGCCATGGGTGCGTGCTCACATGCAATTGCTCCAGCAGTCCTTGCAGGTTCAGTGTTCCTGAGTTCTTGGTAGTTCGAGTGCAGGCTCCTGCTCCCATTTAGTCCAGCCTGCAGTGGTGGCGGCAGCCTTGTCATCTGGGAAGGGCATGCCGCTGGACAATTTCTCCTGGATCCTGCTGACGACGGATGCCAGCCTCTTGGTCTGGAGATCCCATTGCTAAGACCATATGGCCCAGGGCCATTGGAACCACAGCGAAGCAGTGTGGTCCATCAACTGCCTTGAGGTGAGGGCCATTAGGTTGACTCTTCTGCATTTTCAGCCCCTGGTTGACGGCCAGGAAGTTCGACTGTTTTCAGACAATGCCATGGCAGTGGCTTATGTCAATTGGCAAAGCGGCATGAGGAGTACCAGGGTAGCTCTGAAGATGGCTCTCCTGTTTGCCTGGGTGGAGAAGTACCTCCTAAACCTGGTTGGCTCAGTACATTGCTGGGGTGGAGAATGTGGAAGAATGTGGAAGCTGACTTAATCAGCTGACACTCCCTGGATTTGGAGAGTGGGAGAGGAGTCAGGAGGTGTTTCAGTTGATTCTGCGCTGCTGGAGTTGTCTCAAAATGTATCTGATGGTGATCCACACCAGTGCCAGGTTTGCCGCTCCTTCAGTTGCTGCATGGAGATGGCCAAGTCAGCACCTGTTGTACATGTTTCATCCTTGGCCCCTGGTGGGGCATGTGATTCGGTGAATAGAATGCCTCCGGGCAGGATTGTCCTGGTGGCACCGGACTGGCCGAGGAGACCGTGGTTTGGAGAACTGATGCGGTTCCTGATGCTAGCAAAGAATTCTGTTTATACCATAGACTGCCCGAAGAACAAACTAGCCAGTACTAGAGGAGGTCAAACCAAAACTTCTTTAGAAGCTCAGATGAGAAGATTTAGACTCATGTGAAGAGAGAGATCATTAGAGAAAGACATCATGCTTAGAAACATAGAAAAATGACGACAGAAAAAGACTACATGGCCTATCTAGTTTGTCCTTCTATATCAGCAACTACAACAGCCTCCCTTTTTCCTTTAGAGATCCTCTGTGTTTGTCCCATGCTTTTTTGAAATCAGATACTGTCCTCATCTCTACCACCTCCAGTGGGAGACTATTCCACGGATCCACCACTCTTTCCGTAAAGAAATATTTCCGCATATCACTCCTGAATCTATCTCCTTTTACCCTCATCCCATGTCCCCTCATAGCAGAATTTGCTTTCAATCGAAAGAGGTATTTAAACGTCTCAATCATATCACCTCTATCCCGCCTTTCCTCTAAGGTGTACATATTAAGATCCTTAAGTCTGTCCTCATATGCTTTATAATGAAGACCACTAACCATTTTAGTAGCCACCCTCTGTACTGAGTCCATCCTGTTTATATCCTTTTGAATGTGCAGTCTCCAGAATTGCACTCTATATTCCAAATGAGGTTGCACCAAAGACTTATACAGAGGCACTATCACCTCCTTTTTTCTGCTAGCCATTCCTCTCTGTATGCACCCAAGCATCCTTCTAGCTTTTGCTGTCGCCTTCTCTACCTGTTTAGCCACTTTAAGATCATCAGACACAACCACGCCTAGGTCCTTCTCTTCTTTAGTGGACAAAAGTACTTCACCCCCTATACTATATTCCTCCCTTGGATTGCTGCAGCCCAAATGCATGACCTTACATTTTTTAACATTAAATCCCAGCTGCCAAATTCTAGACCATTCTTCAAGCTTAGCTAGATCCCTCCTCATTTATTTATTTAACATTTCTTATATACCGCCTTTCATGATATCAAGGCGGTTCACATTGAACAAACTGAAATTACATTGAACAGGGCATTATAACTTGGAGATAACTATTTTACAGGGAACATGGGCTATGGAGGGTTAAGTGGCTTGCCCAAGACCACAAGGAGCACCTGTGGGACTAGAAACCCCAGTCCTTCCGGCCCAAGGTTGCTGTCCTCTAGTGGGATTTGAACCCCTGACCTTCTGGCCTGAAGTACCTTGCCCCAACCACTAGGCCACTCCTCCACTCCTCATGTTATCTACACCTTCCTGGGTGTTTACTCTATTGCAGATTTTGGTATCATCCGCAAAGAGGCAAACCTTTCCCGACAGCCCTTCCACTATATCACTAACAAAGATGTTTTTTTTTTAATTTTTTTATTAGGTTTTAACAAATTACATTATACAAGATAATGAAAAGAAACAAACATTCCACCACATATGTTACAATAAGAAGTATACACAAAGGAAACTATAAGTGAACATTCCTGAAGCCCACATTAAGAGAGTACAAACTGTATCTAGTTATAAGAAACATAAATTCTGTGGACAGATGATAAATATATTTCCCGACGTTTCTCGCCCCACGCAGATGCGTCGGCGTCAATTTTTGGCTCTCAAACCTCGAGTTCTATCTATTGGGGCACTAACAAAGATGTTAAAAAAAAATCGGACCAAGGACAGCTCCCTGGGGCACACCACTGGTAACTTCCTTCTCCTCAGAGTGAGCTCCATTTACCTGTATTCTTTGTTGCCTCTCACTCAACCAGTTTCTAATCCAAGCAGTAACTTTAGGGTCCATCCCTGGGGTGCTCTTGGCAGCGTTCAAAGTCAGTGCAAAAGGGGAAGGCCAACAGTGAGATGGATCGATAAAATAACAGCAGCTATGGATGCTACACTATCAACCTGCCACCTGACTGAACAGTTTAGGACAGCTATCCAGAGGTTCACCATGAGTTGACACCTACTCAACAGCACTTAACAGCAACAACATGACCAGAAATGGGACACTTTCTTTTTTTTAAAGTGCTGTCAAGTTAGTACTGACTCCTGAGGACCCAGCAGCCTCTGGGTTTTCTTGGCAATGAATAACCAGAAGTAGATTTCCAAGCCTTTTCTTCCAAGGCAATGGAGAGTTAAGTGACTTGACCAGGGTCACAAGGAGCACCAGCAGGAATCGAACCCTTGATCTTTTGGGTACTAAACAGTTGCTCTAGTACCCAGAAGATCAAGGTTTCGAATGGGACACTACCAGTAGATAATTAATATACCTTTCGAATGATAACTTAAAACAATTTAGACAGTAAACAACACCCAGGCAAACCCAACAGACCTAGCAATGCCAGAGATGCTGTACCAGGTTGGGAGGAAATTAGCAAACTGAAAAGAGAACTCAGATGCTTAGAAAAAAATGGGGAAAAAACAGTATGGAGCTCAAAGAACAATGGAAAATAGCATTTAAAACATACAATCATAATGTAGATACAAAAAATGAATTCTACACAAACCAATGTACTAAATGGAAGAAGGGAATTATTTTTAGTTGTCAAACACTTGAAAGAAGGGAGCCCAAACCATGATATAGTTCAAAAATGGTCTAGGAGCAAAGGAGCTAGCAGAATTTTTCATATCTAAAACAGACAAACCCAATACAACTTAAGTCATCCAAATTAAGTAACTTGAAACCTTTGAGCCCCAGGAAGACAGCTAGCTCAAAAAGCACAAATAACTGGTTACCCTTCTACCCCCCCACCCCCTCAAACGATGACATTTGAAGCTTAACAGGTTAGTGAAAGGAGTATGTTCACTAGTCTCTTACCCAGACTGGCTATACAAACATCTGCCTGAAAAGGGGCTAGAGATCCTGATTAAAGTAACAGGAGAACTTTTAACATGTCGTGAATACCTTGCAGAATTAAAATAGGTTGAAATCTCTCCAGTACTGAAAAAAAATTCTCAGTTATCTGAAAGTGGAAAACTACCACCTAGTCTTCAACCTCTCAGTAATTGCCACGATTACTGAGACATGGGTCATGGAATAACAAAAAGGTCATTTACCTCTAAGACAGGGGTTTTCAACCCTGTCCTCGGGACCCACCTAGCCAGTCGGGTTTTCAGGATAACCACAATGAATATGCATGGGAGAGATTTGCATATAATGGAGGCAGTGTATGCAAATCTCTCTCATACATATTCATTGTGGTTATCCTGAAAACCCGACTGGTTAGGTGGGTCCCGAGGACAGGGTTGAGAACCCCTGCTCTAAGGCAATGCCTTGATGATGCCCAATCAGGTTTCAGACCAGAGTATATCACTGAAACTATCCTGGTAACACTGTTAGACGAAATGCGGAAAGTACTGGATGGAGGAGAAAGGGGCATGCTCCTTCTCCTTGACTTGTCAGCCATTGCCACCTTAGATGATGAGATCATATTGTCCAGACTTACCTATCTAGGAATAAAAGGAGCAGTAATACAATGGTTTAAGGCTCTAATTATAGACAGATTCTTTAAAGTTATATATAAAGATTAAAATCTGATCTGATCTTTCTAAAACAAGGTGTTCTGGAGTTCCCCTGACCCCAGTTTTTTTTCAATGTCATTCTCAGCCTCAAACAATTTTTGTTTCTCTCCATATATTTATGCAGACACCATCCAATTTTTTTGTACCCTTAAACTTCAAGCAAACCACAGAGGCAATTTTAGCATGCCTATATGCCCATAAATCCTTGCTAAAAGGTAACCACTTGCAGATAAACATAAGCAAAACAGATTTCGGGCTCCACCCTATAGTTTCCCTGATGACCCCTGGGATCCTTTTTAAAAATTGGCATTATATTGGCCATTCTTCAATTTTCAGGTACTACAGATAATTTTAATGGTAGTTCAGAGATCACTAATAGTAGGTCTCTAATCTCATATTTCGGTTCTTTCAATACCCTTGGATGTATACCAGCTGGTCCAGGTGATTTGCTACTCTTCAGTTTATCAAATAGTTGTAATATATCTTTCCAGTTCATCACTATTTCTTTCAATTCTTCCAATTCATCACCTTTAAATACCATTTTAGGCATGGGAAACTTTCCTAAATCTTCAGTAATGACCGAAGCAAAGAATTCATTCAGTCTCTCCGCTATGGTCTTGTCCTCCCTTAGCACCTCTTTTACGCTTCTATCATCAATGGTCCAACTGTTTTTCTGCTACGAATATACTTGAAAAAGTTTTTATTATGCATTTTTGCTTCCACGGCAAGATTTTTTTTTCCAAATTCTCTCTTTGCCTACCTTATCAATGCCTTGCATCTAACTTGCCACTGCTTATTTTGTTTCCTGTTTTTGTCATTTGGGTCCTTTTTCCATTTCTTGAAAGATGCTTTTTTGGCTACAGTGGCCTCTCTGAGCTCACCTTTAAACCATGCTGGCAGTTTTTTGGCCTTCCTTCCACTTTTCTTAAGTGTGGAATACATCTGGTCTGGGCTTCCAAGATAGTATTTTAAGACGGAAGTACTCTCCATAGCTCAGAAGGGCTTTATGCCCTTCTGAGCATGGGCCAACTGGCCCTGCCCCCCGGCCCGCCCCTAGCTATCCAGTTCGTCACTAGCTGAGCCTTAGCCGCTAGGAGGCGGGCACTGGTCCGCGGCCGAGACCGTTTCCAGGGGAGGTGGGCGGGTATGTGTGGCTGACTTATCCTGCTGTCCTCGGAGAACTCCTGTTACAGGTAAGTAACTCCGTTTTCTCCAAGGACAAGCAGGATGAGTCAGCCACACCTGGTGCCTCCCAAGCTGTAATGCGATGCGGTGGAAAGGGTGGAGGCCGAGATCAGGTTCAGAAGACATGATATCAGAGCTGGATGTAGGATGTGCCCAGGATGTCTGGTGGCAGCCTCAGCCCGCTATGTGTCAACCTGAGATGTGTACAGAGAACACTGTGCAGTGTGTAGTGCTAATGGTAGTGCGACATTGAAGTGGCTAGTACTACTGAACGTGTGGACGTGCAGTCCCACTTTACGCCTATGCGGCCGCAGGTGTTGTGAGGGACTATGGTCTTAAAGCGTCGCTGCCGGGAAGGCTAATGTCAGAGATGCCGTTGCTGAGATACCCACTGCAAGCGGGAATAACCGCGGTGTCAACGCTGGGAGCGTGGCGAGAGTGGCACGAGACTGATGCCTTGATGCAGCTACGGCCGTGGGGAGTTTGCTGCGGTCGGGCTAGGGCCAGCAGCAATGCCACCGTGCTACCAGAGTGCAATACTACCAGAGTGATTCCATTAGAGTAGGACACGATCCAGGGCATGAGACATGACTCATTTAATGACCTGGTTAGAAGCACCCGGGCCGATCCATGAACGCAGTTACAGGGGCGCCTCTGTGGCAGCAGATGCTGCGGGCCCAACGCCGCTGTTCAAAACTCGCGCCAGCAGGCGCCGACATCCGGAAGCCCCCGCCACCACCAGCAGCTCTCCCCTTCCCGGGGATCGAGCTACCAGCGGCGGGAGGGGCCAGCAGACCTCCGGGGCCCAATCGGGGCTCAGCAGCCGCTGTTCAAAACTCGCGCCAGCAGGCGCCGACATCCGGAAGCCCCCGCCACCACCAGCAGCTCTCCCCTTCCCGGGGATCGAGCTACCAGCGGCGGGAGGGGCCAGCAGACCTCCGGGGCCCAATCGGGGCTCAGCAGCCGCTGTTCAAAACTCGCGCCAGCAGGCGCCGACATCCGGAAGCCCCCGCCACCACCAGCAGCTCTCCCCTTCCCGGGGATCGAGCTACCAGCGGCGGGAGGGGCCAGCAGACCTCCGGGGCCCAATCGGGGCTCAGCAGCCGCTGTTCAAAACTCGCGCCAGCAGGCGCCGACATCCGGAAGCCCCCGCCACCACCAGCAGCTCTCCCCTTCCCGGGGATCGAGCTACCAGCGGCGGGAGGGGCCAGCAGACCTCCGGGGCCCAATCGGGGCTCAGCAGCTGCTGTTCAAAACTCGCGCCAGCAGGCGCCGACATCCGGAAGCCCCCGCCACCACCAGCAGCTCTCCCCTTCCCGGGGATCGAGCTACCAGCGGCGGGAGGGGCCAGCAGACCTCCGGGGCCCAATCGGGGCTCAGCAGCCGCTGTTCAAAACTCGCGCCAGCAGGCGCCGACATCCGGAAGCCCCCGCCACCACCAGCAGCTCTCCCCTTCCCGGGGATCGAGCTACCAGCGGCGGGAGGGGCCAGCAGACCTCCGGGGCCCAATCGGGGCTCAGCAGCCGCTGTTCAAAACTCGCGCCAGCAGGCGCCGACATCCGGAAGCCCCCGCCACCACCAGCAGCTCTCCCCTTCCCGGGGATCGAGCTACCAGCGGCGGGAGGGGCCAGCAGACCTCCGGGGCCCAATCGGGGCTCAGTAGCCGCTGTTTAAAACTCGCGCCAGCAGGCGCGACCGCGACTGGCGGGCCCGCGCCTGAGGGCCTCACCAGAGGGCCCTTTGGCGTGGCCCTTAGGCGGAGCACGAGAAGCAGCACAACAGATACCTAACCAGTGACCTAACTGCCGGACGCCTGACCAAGATTCCAGCGTTCTACCAACATCTGAACTGTGAGAATGTGTTTTTGCTCAATATCTCCATCTATTGTAAGCAACACTATCTTACAAAGTAACCCGATAGCATCAGCATCATAATGTATTAGATACTATCTTAGCAATACAATTTTGCCAGTTGGAAGTCAATTTAAACTGCCAGCTTTGCACTTCTTAAGGTGTTCACCACATTACTGCAATACTGCACTCTCTCTGTAAAGTTAATCAATATCTTGCATGTAAACTGTACCTGCTCGATTGTGCGCTCTCATATAATTACTCCTCTGTACATAAGATTCCGTACATAAGATTCTCACCACTGTACTATACCACATAACTGCGGGGTACTACCATACTTTTGCACTGCCCCACCTCCTAATTACAGTGTCTCACACACAATCCAAACCCTCAGAATGGCCCTCCAGGTCGCTGTCATTCTTAGCCTCTACCTCCTTACCCACTGGCTTGGAACCTCCCTATCTCTCTACATACCACATGGCAGGATTCCAATCCTGAATAGCCATGGCAAAAGATGGAATAGTCCCCCTTACGTCAACCCAGGAAGTAACACCTACCCACGCCACTCCCACCTGATACATGTAGCACTCCAACTATCCAATACACCCAACCAAGAAAAACCTTTGAGATGCCGACCCCTAAAATGTGCCATCATCAACGCACGTTCCATCCGCAAAAAATGGCCTGTTGTCCTTGACACAATCTCCTTCTATGACCTTGAGATCCTCATGATCACAGAAACATGGCTATCACCAGAAGACAACGTCCTCCTCAATCAACTACTTCCCCCCAATTTTTCCATACACACGAGACATAGGGAAAACAAAAAAGGAGGAGGGGTGCTCATAATCTCCAAATCAGACCTCAGCTTCCAGATTGTAGACTCTTCTAGCACAAACAGCCTGGACACCCTCTCTGTTGCTAACCAACAATGCTCCCTTACCCTGTTATATAGAACACCATCTACTTCTCCAGTTGACCTTCCAACCATCATCGACCTTGCAGCTAACACACGCACTCCCAACAAACCAAATTGGATAATGGGTGATTTCAATCTCCCATCGCTACACCAAAACCACGCAAATGCGTTCCTTGATGCAATGGAAAACCTGGGTCTCAAACAAATCATAAATGAACCCACACATATAAAAGGGAACATTCTGGACATGGTTTTTGTGCCACATCCAGTCAAGGACAAAAACCACAATCTGCCAACATCAGTCGTGGATGTACCCTGGTCCGACCACAAATTGATCATTATCCAGATTCCCAGCAACAATGACCAACTGAACAGAAGCCAACCCACGAACATCACCTCTCGAATTTCCACTAGATGCTTCCGCCCCTTCGATAGGGAACTCATCCTTTCGGAGACCCCATCACTCATCAACAAAACAACACCTGACCTTGATGAACTAATCTCTTGCTGGAATTCCAGCCTGCTTGCCATCTCACAACACCCAAACCCTAAAAATACAGCAAGAGCGAAAAGAAGATCCTCCCCCTGGTTCTCTCCTGAGCTACACGCTTCCCTCATGCAACTACGTAGACTCGAACGCCGATGGCGCCGATCACGCTCACCGGAAGATCAGACCGCATACCTAGCCCACCTTGCAATACATCGAGAAACAATCTCTACCAGAATGAGACAATATCACACTGACACCCTAAAGAGATCATTGAATAAACCTCGTGACCTCTTCAATTTGGTCAAATCCCTCTCAAAGGAACCATCACCCGAGCAACACATCAACATACACCCTCAAGAATTCGCTGATTATCTGCAATCCAAGATTGTACAAACTAACAAGGTCTCAGCAGTCCAATATCAAGAACCGGCGGACCTCTCTCCACTTAACTTTTTTTCCACACCATCCAATAAATGTATTGAGAACACCATAGCATCACTCAACACATCCACTGCACAGACCGACCCATGTCCAGCTTTTTGGATCAAGGAGCTACGTGAAGTGCTCAGTCCTGTCATCGCAAATATAATGAAACTCTCCTTTACAACAGGCTATTTTCCCACTTCACTCAAGCAGACTTCCATTAGGCCATTACTGAAAAACCCCAAACTGGACCCCCAAAGGGTTGACTCCTATCGACCAATAGCTAGCATCCCCATCTTAGCCAAAATAATTGAGAAAGAAGCACAACAGCAAATTCAAGATCACATAGACTCTGTGGCTCCCTTAGATAACTGCCAACATGGGTTCAGAGAACATCATGGGGTTGAGACACTACTTACTGGTCTATTCAACAATATCATCACAGGAATTGACAACATCCATCAAGGCTTTGTCCTTATTTTCCTAGACATCGCCGCGGCATTTGACTCCGTGAGTCACGAAATCCTCCTTGGAAGACTAAAAGAAAAGGGTGTCTGCAACAATGCACTAAAATGGTGTAAGTCTTATCTGGACGATAGATGGCAATATGTGAAGTCTGGATCAGAAGAGTCTAGCCACTTCCATCAAAAGCAAGGGGTACCTCAAGGATCCTCGCTATCCTCCTTACTCTTCAATATCTACATGCAGCCCATATGCAATATCATAAGGTCTTTCAACGTAAACTGCATGATATATGCAGATGACATTCTTTTATACATGCCTTTCTCCACAACCCACATGGACCTGACCCCACTCACAGATTGTTTCAATGCAGTTTCAACATGGCTCCAGACACAGAACCTACGTATCCAGCATAAAAAAACAGAGGTCCTTTTCATCTCCAGAGACTCCAACTTTATGCCCCCGTCCCACATCAGTGTCAAGGAAGCCGATTTGCAAACTAAAGATGCAATAAAATATTTGGAGTTACCCTGGACCAACATCTAGACATGAAACGCCACATAAGCAGCGTAGTCAAAGCCATCTACTTCAAAATCCGCTCCCTCAAACATCTACGCTCCCTGCTGGACCCAGACGATTTCCGTACCATATATCAAGCGCTGATCCTGCCGCATTTTGACTTTGCAAATGCCATCTTACAAGGTCTCCCCCAATCCACACTAACCCCATTACAGTTGGCCATGAATGCCGCAGCTAGGGTCCTCTACGGTGCATCCAGAAACGACCACGTGACTCCTATTCTCAAACAACTGCACTGGCTACCAATTCACGGGAGAATCACCTTCAAATCCCTTTTATTAGCATTTAAGGCAATCAAAGGCACCTCATCCCTCTCACTCACGAATCTAATCCACATGGTCCCACCCAATAGATCAAGAAGAACATCAGCTGTAAACTTGCTAGCTATACCAAAGGCTTCGACAAAGTCCAACACGAACACCACAAACAGGGCATTCAGTTTTTATGTCCCAAAATGCTGGAACACCCTACCCCCCAACATTAGAACCATTACCAATCTATATCAGTTCAGGAAGGCTCTCAAAACATACCTTTTCTGCCAATATTTCCCAGACAGCAACTGAACTAGATATCCCCTCCAAGAATTGACCCAATCTAGAAATGCCCTCACACTGCATTGTAGATAGATTATGTATATAGTTAACCCAGTTATCCAAGTTTGTACTCCTGATTCTAAATAGCGCGGTATATAAGAAACTGTAATAAATAAAATAAATAATTGAAGTCACCCATTATTTCTGTGTTGTAACTTTTGTTAGCTTCCCTAATTTCTTTTAGCATTTCATCATCCATCTGTTTATTCTGGCCAGGTGGTTGGTAGTACACCCCCACTGCCATTGCCTTCCTCTTTTTATGTGGAATTTCGATCCATAGAGATTCTACAGTGTATTTTGTTTCCTGTAAAATTTAATCCTGTGTGACTCAATGCCCTCTCTAACATAGAGCACAACCCCTCTACTTGACACACTGAATAACGAAGACTCCTACATCAAATTTAGGTGCTCACTGAAAACCACACTCTGAAAAACTGTAACGTTCAATAATAAACAGAAATAATGAAGGATGAATGTCTTATCTCAAGGTTAACACTGCTTCCTGATCGCCTCTACAGTCCAGTCCCTGCATCCTGGGTTGTGCCTCTCTACCTGCAGCTTGGAGACTGAGCCAATCAAACTTCTGGCGTCACAGGACCTATATAGTCCACTGGCACACCCACCAGCTTCAGTATTCAGTCTCCAAGCAGCTGGAGAGAGCAGCAACCTAGTTAAGCTAGTTAGCTGTTAGCTGGAGAGGTTTAGGTTTTTTGGGCTGTTTTAGCCTTGGTTTATTTGAGTCTCTGACTCTCTATATCTTTTCTTTTATTTCCTGCGACCAGAGGTCTTTGGAGTTGCTCCCCTCCTCCTCCCCACCCTCCGGAGGAGGCTTACAGCACCGGGTTCGGTGTTCTTCACTTAAAAAAAACAAACAAACAAAAAAACCCCGAAGAGAACCAAGCGGGGCATCGAACGGCGCAGACCGGCTGGTTTCAGTGAGCCGGTTCTTTTCGCCAGCGCAGGGCCTCCTCCTCTTCAGTCTCCCGCCTCGCTGCCGAAGCACCGAGGCGGCTGAGCATGAGGGCGGGAAGACCGCGGCTCCTCTCCTCCCTTCGCGCCATTTTGGAGGCGCTTGCGGAGAGCCGCGGATCTCAACGGGCAGGAGTCGGCTGCGGGCAGAGCGCTCCGGCCACGTGGTAGGTGTGGGCCTGGGTTTCAGACGCTCGCGGCACGTCGGGGGAGTTAGCGGCGGGGTCTTTTCCCGCGCACGGCCCTTGGCGGCCTGTGAGGCAATGGGGGGTGTGATCTTGATGCGATCGGCAGTTTCGGTGGGGGGAAGTGCCCTATAGCTTGTTTTTTGCATTATTTCTTTGTTTTCCGTTTTTGCTTAGGTGTCCTGGGGTCTTCTGTATATCTATATAGATATGTATATATTTCTGTATATATATATATATATATAGGTATATCTGGTATATGTATATTTATATATATCTTTCTGTCTCTAGCTTGATATATATATATGCATCTGCTAGTTGCTAGAGTGTGTTAGTCTGCTATATTTAAAAAAAAAGAAAAAAAAAAAAAAGAAAGAATCTGCAAAGAGCTGCTATGCCTGCTCGCCCTCAATGTCTGGTCTGTGGGGCCCGCAGGGGGGCGGTGTCCGAGACCGGAGTATGCAGGGGCTGCGCGTTGGAGGCAGTTTCTGTGGAACAAGACCTTCCTGCTGGTAATTTATTTATTTATTTATTTTATTTAACATCTTTTATATACCGCACTATTCATAATCAGCGCGGTTTACATAGAACAAGAAAACATCAGACAAGATACAATTATCTGTTTTTTTGTTTACATATAACAGGAACAATAACTTGGGTAACCGGGGTAATTATTTACAACAAATAATAGTCAGTAATGACTTGCTCCTGGCTGCTGCCAGGCCGGCGCAGTCGGTGGAGCCCTTAGGGGAAACCAGGGGCGAGGGGTCCTTGTCCTCAGTTCCCTTAAGTCTCCAGGTCCCCTCCCATCCTCAGCCGGGCCCCTCCTCGGCAGAGGGCGGCCCCGGGGGGTTCTCTCCGGAGTTTGTCCTCTTGTTGCATAAGGCTTTTTGTATGCGGCAGCAGGAGGGTTCCGGGGGGTTCCCACAAGCGGCAGTTGTTGGACAGGTCTCTGGCGGAGGCGGTAGTCCCCTCCAAGCATCCTAGACTGGAGGACGAGGAGCCCTTCTCCCCAGAATCTGAATTGGTGGGAATCCGATAGAGACTTGGGGGGAAGAGGAGCTCGAGGAGGGCGAAATCCTGGAAGAGCAGTCAAGGATTGTGAGGGTGTTTCGCAAGGAAGAGTTACCCGCACTGATTGGGGAGTCCTTGAAGGCCTTCAACATGTCCGTGGGGGCTCCGGAGGATGAGGAAGCTTTGGAGGACCCCTTGATTCAGGCGGTCCGGAAATCTCAAAAGGTATTTCCCGTTCATAAGGTGGTCAAGCAGATGATCCAGGAGGAGTGGGATCAGCCCGAGGCTGCCCTTAGGGGCATGCGCTCCATGGCACGCTTGTACCCCGTACCGAGGCAGAGAAGGAAATGTTGAAGTCCCCCCGGGTGGACGCGGCGGTGGCGGCTGTGACCAAGCAGACCACCATCCCGGTGGAGGGCAGTGCAGCCCTGAAGGATGTTCAGGATCGGAAACTGGACACGTTGCTGAAACAGGCTTTTGACATTAGTGCTATGGCCCTACAGGCTTCGGTGTGCGGAGCTTGGGTGGCCAGGGCATGCTTGCGGTGGTCCCAGCAGTTGCAAGGGTCTGGGGAGTCGCAAGTTGGAGTGCTGGGGGAGGCTGCGCGCATAGAGTCGGGGGCGGCGTACCTAGCGGATAGTCAGTACGATCTGATCAGGAGTTTGTCTAAGAATATGGCTTCTGTGGTGGCGGCTCATAGGTACCTTTGGCTCCGAAATTGGGCGGCCGATGCTTCTTCCAAGGCTCGCCTTGGTCGGCTTCCATTTAAGGGGAAGCTGTTCTTTGGAGAGGACTTGGATAAGTTGGTGAAGGATCTGGGGGAGTCTAAGGGGGGTAGACTTCCAGAGGATAAACCGCGGCAGGGTCGTTTTGCCTCCGGGGGGCGTTCTCAGCAGCGGGACGTCAGGAGGTCTAGACCGTCTCGCCAGGGTTCCTTTCTGCGGGGCCGATTCTCTTCCAGAGGTCAGAGTTTTCGGGGGTTTCGGGGAGTGGAAAGGGGCTTTGGCGCCTCTTCCGCTTCTTCGGGCCCGAAGAAGCCACAATGAGACAGCGGGAGTTCAGGTGGGGGTCCTGACGGTAGGAGGGCGGTTGCGGCAGTTCCTTCCCGCCTGTGCCCGGGTCACGTCCGACAGATGGGCTCTGGAGGTCATCCAGTTCGGTTATGCCCTGAAGTTCTCCAGACCGGTTCTTCCTTCTTTCATTCAGTCTCCATGCAGGACGGTAGCCAAGCGGGTGGCGGTGGAACAAACGCTGTCCAGGTTGCTGGAGCTGGGGGCCGTAGTCCTGGTGCCCGGCGATCAATGCGGCTGCGGTCGGTACTCGATTTATTTTGTCGTCCCCAAGAAGGAGGGTTCTTGGCGCCCAATCTGGGATCTCAAGCACGTCAATCGGTGTCTCCGCGTTCCGCACTTTCGGATGGAGACTCTGCGGTTGGTGATAGTGGCGGTGCGTTCAGGAGAATTTCTGACTTCGCTCGATCTCACCGAGGCATACTTGCACATTCCCATCAGGGCCGCTCATCAGCAGTTCTTGCGGTTTGCGGTGCCGGGGGGCCACTTTCAGTTTCAGGCGTTGCCGTTCGGCCTGGCGACGGCCCCGCGCACGTTCACCAAGGTGATGGCGGTGGTAGCGGCGGCCCTGCGTAAGGAGGGCGTCCTGGTACATCCTTATCTGGACGACTGGTTAATCAGAGCCAAGTCCGAGGAGGAAAGTTTGCAGGCGACAGCCAGAGTGGTGGCATTTCTTCAGAGCTTGGGATGGGTGATCAACGAGGCGAAGAGCAAGCTGACACCCTCCCAGGACCTGGAGTACTTAGGAGCGAGATTCAACACCAGCGTGGGCGAGGTGTTTCTGCCGGTGCACAGTGTAGAGAGCCTTCGGCGGCTGGTGCGGGAGTTTCTGGCGCGGGAGACGCCCTCAGCGTGGCACTATTTGCAGGTTCTGGGGACCATGGCGGTGACGTTGGATCTGGTTCCTTGGGCCAGGGCTCATATGCGGCCTCTGCAACGGGCGCTGCTTTGGCGTTGGTCCCATCAGATGCAGTCCTTACTGGCGGTGCCTCCTTGTACGGCGGAGGCCCGGGAGTCCTTGCGGTGGTGGCTCTCTCCGGGGAACCTGGAGAGGGGAATGCCTCTAGAGTCACCTTGTTGGATTCAAGTGTCCACGGATGCGAGTCTCTCAGGCTGGGGGGCTCACTGCGAAGGCCTTTTTGCCCAAGGGGTTTGGAGCGTTCAGGAGGCTCGGTGGCCCATCAACAAGTTGGAGTTGAGGGCGGCGACGCTGGCCCTCAGAGAGTTCCTTTCCTTGGTTCTGGGGAAGGCAGTCAGGGTTCTCTCTGACAATGTGACAGCGGTGGCCTACATCAATCGGCAGGGCGGCACGGGCAGCAGGTTATTGGAAGAGGAGGCGGCTGATTTGTTTGCTTGGGCCGAGGAGCATCTGCTAGCCCTGTCAGCTCAGCATGTCGCCGGAGTGGAAAACGTGACAGCAGACTATCTCAGCAGGCACAGAGTGGACCACGGCGAGTGGGAGCTCTGTCAGGACGTCTTCGACCAGATAGTGCGCCGGTGGGGGCAACCGGTGATGGATTTGATGGCGTGGTGGTCGTCGGCCAAGACGGACAGGTTCTTCAGCAGAAGAAAGGAGAGGATGTCGGAAGGGCTTGACGCGCTGGTTCAGAGGTGGCCCGCGGAGGGGCTGTTATATGTGTTCCCTCCCTGGGCGCTCATAGGTCGGGTTCTGCACAGGATAGAGGCGCATCGAGGGGTAGTAATCCTGATAGCGCCGGATTGGCCCAGGCGGCCCTGGTATGCCGACCTGGTCTGGTTGCTGGCAGACCGTCCCTGGCGGCTCCCAGTTCGGGCGGATCTTCTCCGGCAGGGCCCTCTCAGGATGCCGCAGGTGAGTCGGTTCTCGCTTACGGCCTGGCTATTGAAAGGGCAAGGCTGAAGAAGAGAGGATACTCGAGGGCCGTGATTTCGACTATGCTGAGGGTCCGCAAGCGGTCCACCTGCTTAGCGTATGTGTGTGTCTGGCGTATCTTTGAGCACTGGTGCGAGGAGCATGGTAAGAGTCCTCTGGCGGCGACTGTGGCAGAGGTGTTAGATTTTTTGCAAGCTGGACTCGAGAAGGGGCTGGTGGCCAGTTCGTTGCGGGTCCAGCTGGCAGCCATTGCTTGTTACAGAGGTAAGGTGAAAGGTAAGCCCCTGGGGCAACACCCCGACGTGGTACGGTTTCTCAAAGCGGTTAGGAAATTGCGGCCGCATCGGCAGTTAGTAGCCTTGGGATCTAAATTTGGTGTTGGACGCCCTGACTGGTGCGCCCTTTGAGCCGCTTGCTACTGCTTCTCTGAAGGATTTGACGCTTAAGGCTGTGTTTTTGGTGGCCATTTGCTCAGTTAGGCGAGTGTCCGAGTTGCAGGCGCTGTCCTGTCGGCCGCCTTTTCTCGTGTTTTTTGGGGAGAAGGTGGTTTTGCGCACAGTTCCTTCCTTTTTGCCTAAGGTGCTCTCGCCTTTTCACGTTAATCAGTCGGTGTCTCTCCCTTCCTTTCCTGCTGGGGGGGGCAGGGGGAAGGGGATTCTCGTTTGCGGTTTCTGGATGTCCGTAGAGTTCTGCGGCGGTATTTGAAGCGGTCTAAGGCCTTCCGTAAGTTGGAGCGCTTGTTCTTGTTGTTTGGGGGGCTGCGTAAGGGGGAGGCAGCGGCCAAAACCACGATTCCTCGATGGATCTGGCAGGCTATTGCGTCTACGTATATGGTGAAAGGTAGACAGGTCCCTGTGGGCTTGCGGGCGCATTCTACGAGGGCTCAGGCGGCGTCCTGGGCGGAGTTTAGCCTAGTTCCCCCGTTGGATATCTGCAAGGCGGCGACTTGGTCGTCGTTGCATTCCTTTGCCCAGCACTACAGGTTGGAAGTGCAGGCAGCGGCGGATGCCCGTTTTGGAAGAGAGGTGCTTCGATCTGACTTGGCGGGCCCTTCCCATTTTTGAACTGCTCTGCTACATCCCAGGATGCAGGGACTGGACTGTAGAGGCGATCAGGAAGAAGTAATTAGGTCTTACCTGTTAATTAGTGTTCCTGGAGACTCTACAGTCCAGTCCCTGGTCCCTCCCAGAGTCATGTGTTGGATCGAAGCGCCTCGGGTGGTTCCGTCTTCCGGGGCTGGCGTTGCTCTCGTTGCCCTGCGGCTCTCGTGGCAGGCCGGTTGGGGCTGTGACGGAGCCTGGGTGCTGGTGAGAGCATTGTTTGTCCTTAGGTAAATTCCGGGGGAGTCTCGGTCCTGTAAGTCTTCTCCTCCCCTCCCCTCCTTTGTCTTTCCTGGGGGGGGGACCCCGGCTTCTCCCCGGTCTGGTGCGGGGGGGTGTTGGTTAAGTTAGTTTGTGGTTAGTTGTTAGTTGGCTCTCCGGTTTCTTTACTTTGTCAACAGGATACTGAAGCTGGTGGGTGTGCCAGTGGACTATATAGGTCCTGTGATGCCAGAAGTTTGATTGGCTCAGTCTCCAAGCTGCAGGTAGAGAGGCACAACCCAGGATGCAGGGACTGGACTGTAGAGTCTCCAGGAACACTAATTAGCAGGTAAGACCTAATTACTTCTCAGTGACCGAGAATTTCACATTTACAAATATGCCAAGATACATTAACACTGCAATACTATATTCAAGAGAATTCTCAGTGTGATTTAGCCTAACGCTTATGTGCTGACAGAATTAGGGACTGATGGTGATAATGATGGGTAAAAGGAAAGCTATCTTGTAATGTTCTGATGTGATTGTTTAATTTTTGTTGATTTAACTAAATTTAAGCTGCTGTGTACCTCCTTACAGCAGAAAAAGCAAGATGTACATCTGAAGTAAATTAAAATTTTCTTTAAATTTTGTATAATCCTGCACAGATATGGAAAGATGCAGGTTTGGTGCTCCAGGACAGCATTCTTAGAGGGAAGAGAAAGTGGCGTAGTAGTTAGGGCAGTGGGCTGAGAACCAAGGAAGCCAGGGTTCAGTATCTGCTTCTGCCACTGATGCCGTTTTTTGATGTTGGGCAACTCACTTTATGTCTCATTGCCTCAGGTACCCACTTAGATTGTAGCTCTTCAGGGAAAGGACATTGTACTTGAATATTTATCACCAAAGTATAGCACTGCATACATCCATAATGCTGTATCGATAGGAGTCATTCCGAACTCCGTTTAGCGGGTCTCGACGTCTGATCCAGACCCGCTAAATGGCCAGGCAACCTGCCGGGGACAGAGCTGCCCATAGAAAGAGGTGATTTGTATGGGGAATCTGTTCATGGGAAGGATGGGATGGGACAGAGGCGGAGCAAGTGCGGGCGGTGGGTGGAGAATGACCCTGGACGTGCAGGGCCAATTTTGAGGTCGTCCCAGTACATTCGGGGTCAGCCACGGAGACGGGGAACTTATTCCACCTCAAAGATGGAACAAGTCCTCCTAGATGTTGGTGAACTGCAGCACTGGGCAGAGATGGAAGGTGAGGGGGTGCAGGGGGATCCCCGCAGCCCGACCCTGGCCATGGGAGGCCAGATCGGGGGTCAGGCTGTGGGGAAAGGGCAGTGTTGCTGTCAGCTGGGGATTGTGGCTGCTGAATGGAGCCGCGGTACTATTGTAACAGGATGCCTTGGCACTGAGGCTCCATTCAGGAGCCTGGCTGAGTTAGGCGGGTATGTGGGCTGGGCATGCGGCCAATCAGAATCAGGGCCTGGCCTATACGTCCAGGCCATAGACCCAATTCTGATCCCACAGGCACATGCAGCCCCCGCAGGATCAGAATTGGGTCTACCTCTGTACGCTGGATGGCCAGTATGGAATTGGCCTCATATTAAGTATTATAGGTGTGAGTTGCCTTTATAAAATAACCAAACCCTAAATTGAACTGCTGTATCCCCCCAAAATTTTAAGGAACAAAAAGAACCCTCCGCATGGGAGTATACAGTTTATATGTATCAAATGTGTCTTCACCATAATTTCATCATCAGTCCACTTAAATCCCCCCACACAATTTTTATAGCACTACAGGATGCATGCAGCCATAAACAGTGGCAATAAGTGCTCAAGAACAATACGTACCTGTCCAAAGTAACTTACAATCCAAGTGGCTGCCTGAGGCAATGGGAGATAAAAGGACTTGCCCAAGATCACAAGGATTGTCGGTGGAAAAAGCAGGATGCAAACCCTGGCTTTGTTGGTTTTCTGCCCATTGCCCTAAGCAGAGTGGAGGAGTAGCCTAGTGGTTAGAGCACTGACAATGGTTAGAGCACTGGTTTGGGAACCAAGAGACCAGGGTTCAATTCCTACTGGTACTCTTTGTGGCCTCGGGCGAGTCACTTAACCCTCCATTGCCTCAGAAAAATCCAAGTTACCAATGTCCCTGTTTAATGTACAGTACCAAGTTTAGGTTGAGTGGAGGAGCATCTTAGTGGTTAGAGCAGCTGCATGGTACCCAGAAGATCAAGGGTTCTTGTGACCTTGGGCAAGTCAATTTACCCTCCATTGCCTCTGGAGAAAAGGCCTGACAATCTATTTCCGGTAAGACATTGCCAAGAAAACCCCGAGGCAGCTGGGTCACCAGGAGTCGGCACTGACTTGACAACACTAAAAAATACCCCCCCCCCTCCCCACACAAGTTTACGTTACAATGTAAACCGCTTTGACTTAAATGATAAAGTGGTATAAAAAAACCTGTCAAATAAATAAATAAGCACTAGGCCACATCCTCTCCCTCAAAGCAGTTTAAAAGCTCTCCCACAGTTAGAGCTCCCTTGTGGTGTCCTTCCACTTCCTGATGTTGAAATCTAGCCACTGCTTTTTGAGTCAGGAAGGATGATCATAGGTGCTTTGGGGTTGTCTGCTAGATGAGGCAATCGCTAAAGGCTGTCGTTTGATTGCATAATTGAGGAGAAAACACCTGAGAGAGCATCATTTAGTCTTCTGAGGCTGGCAACAGCAAACAACTTGTGTCATGTACAAAATATATAAAGGCTGGAAATGAGAGAAACCTGTCTCCTGTGTTTGTGCTGACAGTGCAACCAGGTCTGACCTGACTGTCTTCATCAGGGCTGTTTGCTTACACTCAAAGGCCATTAATATGTGTCAGAAAGGGAAAGGAGGTATTCAATGCAGAATACTTGATCAAATATTTAAAAAATTGTAGCTACCTACACTGCAAAGCATAATACTTCATAAAAACTCAAAAAATCCCGGACAGGGTATGATAATCATAAATTCCAAATTCAATGTTTTATGCAGTCGATTCCCATAAGCTCAGATAAAGACACAAAATAACTCTATATTAAAAAAACTTTTCTGTCAGGCCAGTTAAAGTTGTATTTTCAAGTGGCAAAGATTAATGGCACTGAGCTGGTTATGCTTTGTATCCAGTTTTTTATGAATTTATTCCAAAAGGTTTTTCAATGAACTTTATGCCCTATCTTGGAATATGTTATATATATATATATATATATATACATTTTTGTTGAGCCACTTGTCATGAAGACATAAATCTCTCTGGAATCAATCCAGTCCTTTTTAATATATATGTACATATATATTAAAAAGGACTGGATTGATTCCAGAGAGATTTATGTCTTCATGACAAGTGGCTCAACAAAAATGTTTGTTGATATAGAGTTATTTTAGGCATTTATCTGAGCTTACGGGAGTTGATTGGGTAAAATATTGGAAGCATAATACTTCAGCATTGGTACACAGCTTTCTCAAGACAGTGAAGAAAACAATGTAAAAGATGTTTTCCTTTCAAGTCTGGGAGTTTGGTTGTGCTTGCTAATCATGCATTCATGTCTTGAGTTACTAGATTTATTTGCAAATCTAAAAACTATTTTATGCCAACAACTAACTAAATAAGAGTTAAAATCTCTGTTTCATCCCCCCTTCCATTTAGAGTTTCTTTGGAAAGTAATGGAGAATCTACATCGTTCCAAGACACTGGAAAGCCTGAACAACAGAAGGATCACGGCGATGAAACCAAGTTTCTTTTATCAAAACAACGTGATCTTCATGATACAAATGAAGAGCTGAAATGTATTACTAAGCAACGAAAGTCTCCCATTACAACAGAGACTGATATTGATATCACAGCTGCCCTGCTACCTTCTGGAGGAGCGCAGAGCCACCCTCATACAATTAAGATGGCAGTCAGTGAGACAGTACCACCATACCCTCAAAACTACAAGCCTAGATTTTCCGACGAATGCTTCAGCAGTGTACAACCCCAATTGGAAGTATGTTCTCATTGCCATAGGCCTTTTGTACTTCAAGCGTCTTTGCCACACAGCTCAAAGCAGACGTCCTATATAATATCTCCTTTGCCATTCAGTTTGGGAACTAGCTCAAAATCTGGAGTTCCACAGACAGAGCCATCTTTGGAGTCCTACGGTTATAAAAAAACACATCTTGAAAATGTCTATGCACAAAATTGTAGAATGGAAAAATTACGGGAAATAAATGATCCTTTTCTGCTTAGCATCTGTAAAGAGAGAGACATATTTATGGATTCAAAGAGGAATCAAAACAGAGCTCTGGAAACATTAGATTCTCCAGAAACTGGCCTTCATTCCAAATTAGGTTCAGATGATAAGGTATTTCCCACAGCACACAGCGAGGTTTCAAAGTTACAAATTATTTATTCTGAAGTTACTGAGGGTCACCTTTGGAATGAGGAACAATGTAGTGATTCACAGACTCAGAGGGGGCTAGACCTAGATCTGAAAGAAACTTGCAGGTTCTCGCAAGAGGCACAAGTGTCTGTTCCCACTGAAGAGAATTTTATAATGGAAAGAGCCAAAGTTAATTATGGAAGAGTATTCATGACCCGTATTTTACATCCAGAGATGAGTAAATCTGATGAACCACAGCTGGTTCAAAGGCTAGATCTTGTTCCAGATGTTCCATTACAGATTCCTAATATCCAAAATGTACACCTCGTACCTGAAGTACTGCAAGAGATGAATCCCATACATAAAGAAACCCTAACTCCTGTGCTATCAAACCAGGTACAGGAAATGGAAATTAACTTTGAAAAAAACAATGAAACAGAACAGGATGAGATAAAAATAGAACCAAGTGACCATGAAGAAGAAAATCGAAGTACTAGCATTGATCTAGTTAGCTCCTCTAAATACGCACAACCACACAGGTGTTTGACCAGCAATTTGACTGGTACAACTACCGGTGCTTTCAGCCTTGGCCATAAAATAGAAGACACTCTGCCAGTACAAATAATTGACAAAAGACTATATGCCAGTAACCTGCATGACCAGAGTTTAGAACCCATGTTGCAGAACAAAGAGTTGATCGAGTTTAAAACTAGCTATGTAGAAACTATTGAAACAATTGTATTTGAAGATCTGCAGCTTGAATCAAGTGAACCGGAAGAGGAATCCGGCTGGTGTAAAGATGATGATCAACAAAGCAGACCTGAAAATGCTGATTTTGATAGCCTACTGTCCAGTACTTTTATCCAGAGTTGTAAGGATGGAGGCGTTCACCCGGGAGAACAGACAAACCAAGGGCCATCTATGATTGCCATACCAAATTGGATTCCGGGTCCAACAAGAATTGATAAAGAAGTTTATGAAATAGAAATGAGCTGTGAAAAGAAGCACAAAAATGGTGTTAGTGAAGAAGTACAGGGGAAGACTAGAGAACCAGCTGCACAGTTTAGAGACACTAAGCTAGGCAGAAAATGCAAGAATGCCGATTCATTGAGGATTGCCATTTGTTCTTCAGATTTGTGCGATGAGAAAAGCAACAGTCCCTCAAGAAAATTTCTAAACCAAGCACATGCATTGAATGAGTTCGGCAAGTTGGTTTCAGAGATTTTCATCAAGAAATCTGTGCAAGATGAATATGGCAGAATCGTTAAAGAGTTTGGTCTTTCTTTTTTGGAAGAAATGAGGAAGACATTCTTAGATGACGAGGCTCACCGTTTTACACTGTTAGATTCAGGACTTGCTCTATCAAAAATTCAAGAGAAGGAAGATTCAAGAATTGCTTTCATTACAATGGTAAGTCTGGTTTTGGATTACATAGAATATAATCTTACCAACTGAAAGCAAAGCTTCTATAAATACTTGGCATACTATAGCAAATGCTATACAAAAGATTATCGAGTCTGGTTTGCATTTAATTTTCTCCTTAATTGTGTATAGATGAAAATCAGATCCAAGAGGCATGTGTTGGGGTTTGTTTGCATATGGTTGGTAGGAAAATATTAAACGTAAATAGGGCAGTTTTATATTAGTGGAAAGTACATATCCAGAAATTGCTGGATTTTTGTAGTGAAAGTGCACGTATACCTTTGCTTTGAAAATTAACCCTAGAAAACTGTGGTCCTGATATTCAAAGGATTTATGCTGCTAACTTTGAATGCTAAGCACCTAAATTGACTTCTTTGAAAATATACTAGGGCTGTGTTCCTAAATGTTTGCTTAAAATGTCTCTAAACTCTTAAATTTCGAAGCATAAAAAGTGGGTGGCAAAAGAGGCGGATTTAGGCAAGGGAAAAAAGTTAGGAGCTTAGCACTGTATTTCAGCACTAGGCATTTAAATTAGGCTCATGAATCTAGACAAATGAATGGCAGGCCTACATTTAGGAAGATAGGGGGGCGTATTCAAAGCGATTAACATGGTTAGCAGAACTCTTAACTGCGTTAATCACGTTGAACGGGAAATTCAGTGGCGCATAGCCAGTTTGTGACACTGAATATCCTCTAATGCTGCTAGATGTCCCGATACTAACCACTTAGTATGGGGGCATTCCTGGGACGTTCCGGGGGCGGTGCCAAAGATAGCCAGTCAGTGGTGCTATTCAGCCACTGCTCGGTTATCTTAAAGCAGCTAAAGTTAGGCAGAATAAAGGCTGTTCTAATTTTAGCCACTTTATCTAACCGGGCAGCAGCTGAATATTGTCGCTGCCTGATTAGCTGCAGCGCTATCTGGTCAATACAGATAATCAATGCTGGTATTGAATATTCGTGTCTGAATTAAAGAAGAACGGCCAGACGCTTTAACAGCACTGGCGGCTGCTGTTGAATATCGACCTCATAAATTTTAAGCTCCTAAATTAGGATGAATTTTCAGCTGAAAACTTAGATTCCTAAATGTGGGTGAAAATAGGGCACAAATTTGGGTGTTCAGCATTTTTGGAATATCGTGCCCTATGAGCACAGATTTACTGTACATCGCCCATCTGCTGTTCATATTTTTTTTGATGAAATATTACGTGCATACATTTGCATTTTCAAAATTATTCAAGTAAATATAAACCCCACCCCGACCCTCATTCCTGGAAACATCTCTGCTGCAGATAAAAGTATGCTCACATATCTTTTCCCACATATCAGGTGGGCAATTTTGTAAACGTCTATTTCTGCAGGTAAAATACTTCTTTTCCCATGAAATGGTTTTGAAATTGCCTTCAAAAGGTAGGAAACTTGACATTTTATATAAATTTCCAAGATCAAAATTATTTTGTTTAACTCTTGGAATATAAAACATGCCTAGTGACAACTGGAAACTTGAATGCAATGATGAATTGATGTTTCTGGACTATGGTTAGATGTTTCTTTGAAAGTTCTTGCCCGGTTTTTTTGCAGCTAGGTTTTTTTTTATAATTTTGAAGCTTATTCTTTGGAAAAAACAGACTAAAGTTTATAATGTGTCACTCAATTAGACTACAGTATGTACTGGAATACTTCTGATGAAACATTTTAAACTGTCTTATGGAAGCTGAAAGGTAATTCCAGTAGATTGTGCATATTGTCTGTTAGTGCGTATTGGAGAATTGAGGATTACAGGTTTACTATTCATGTGGAGCCCAATTCTGCTTCCCGCATGTCTGCCCGCAGTGCCCAGCCAAAACCTGGAAGTGCCGGAGATATACCCGATTCTGCTGCTGCGGGGAGGGATGTACCCTTGATGGCAGAATCGGGGACACAGATGTTCGGGCATTCCCCATATGTTGATGAGATCGACGTACGAGGAGCTGCCCATCCCGAGGCCAGAATGTCACAGCTGGGGCGAGGGAGCAGTGGCGTCCCTGCTCACTGGCAATGAGCTGTCTATATGGCGGCTTAGAATGCCATCGCCCACATCTGCCCCTGCAGACCACTCCAGCCAGCACCAGAAGCCCCGTGGCTGCAGGGTCACGGCAAGGCCAGGGCTCAGGAGTGCAGGGGTGTGCAGCGTACAGTCAGCAAGGCCCCCTGGGCTTGCCTGGCTGTCTAAGAGGGTGCGGGGCACATACAGAGGCCTGACCCGAATTGTCTCTGTACGTTCCGGCAGCTGGCCACTCCTCCATTCCTACCCAGTACCGCTCCGTCCTGCCCATGTCCAGTGCTCTCTGCTGTGTACTTGTGGGGAATGCTGGTGGCAGAATCGGGGTTAGTAGCTGTGCACGGGTTGGACGTCCAGCCCGCACGTCCAGCTCCACTTTTTGCGGCTCAGAATGCCCCCCTAAGGGGGTAATTTTACTGAGGCTCATGTGGGGTATATGTGCATAAAAGTGGCACTCGTGCAGCTATATGAAGGTTTGGGTGTAGTACGTGCCATTTTATAAAGGAGTGGGGGATTATGAACCAGCGCTGTGTTATTAGTATGGGCATGATATCAAGGTTAAAGGTACTGAACGTATTTTATAACCTCAGTACATGCCTATGTTATCAAACATGTGTGAATGCTTTGACACCTGCTATAAAGGATGCCTGATGTAGGACAATCTTGTCTTTTGGGACCTGATGTTTGGATTAGTGATTGGTACTAGAGATTGGCTTATGCGTTTGTGGTCAATGGTGATTGTTCCTTGTACTTTGTTCTCTCCTTTCTTTTATCCACATATTTACTCAACTGCTCCCTTCCATTTCGTTCAGCTAGACAGTCCAGACAAGTGTGTTGTGTTCCCCTACCAGCAGATTGATGGAGACAAAGAATCAGTGAAAAGCCCAGGTTTCACTCCCATGTCTTTATACAACTCAATCACCAGAGGTCTCTTCAGTATTTCTTTGTCTCCAGCAGATGGTGGATGGATTTTCTCCTTTCTGAAGAAAATCTGAGGATTGAGAGGAAAAGATTGATTAAATGCTCGTGAACAACCATCTTGAAGGTGACTCACTTGAGCGCGACGTGGGAGGGTCCACTAGACTGCAATCTTTTTGGTAGCCATAGAAGGAGGGAAAATTTGTTCAGCCTCATGCTCGTCATGATAAGATGCTGTTGAGCAGCCAAAAATTGGAAGGATTTGGAAGGATCAGGAAGAGTGCAGCAGCCTCACACAACCTCAGTGCCCCGCCCTCCTCCTCTGTTTCCCCCTGCTCTCTCTCAAAGATTGCAGAAGGCTCTCAAAGAATCTGCCTGCCAGCTACCTTAGACACAGTGCTGCAAAACCAGTAAAACAGTTTCAGGGGAGTATAGCTGAGCCTGGCATGGATTCTTGGCCTGAAGCTCTCAGGGGGTGAGTACCAAGACTTGACCTCGTCATTGTTTTTGGGGGCTCCTGATTCTGTCTTCTTGGGATTCAGTTTGGGGTGGATTGCTGGTGATCTTTGGCGCAGTTTGGGGGTTTCTCACCATTTTGTGCACACATTAGTGTTTTTACCTATTGTGCTCCTGGCGGTTGAGCAGTCCTAGTGCGTCCGAAGTGGCTCCAAAGTGCATTCCTTCCCTAGCATTTGTAACGCGCATTGCAGTAAAAGTTCAGTTTAACACTTGCCTTTTGGGCGCTGTTGTGATATTTGCCTTAACTTTCTATGTCTTCTTCCAGGAAACATTGTTTGACCTGGTGCATCATCTCTGGATTCTGGACTCTGTTCTTCTTGCATGGAAGCTTCTGAGTCATCCCTGGAGGGCCTGCTCCCCCTCTCTCAGCCAGGGATGCAGTTAGTCCATCCTTGTCTGCCTCAGGGCAGGAGGTGATGGATGGCGCTATGGGTAAGGATATCCAGCTGGCTGGAGTCTTTGGCAACTGTGCTGTGAACTGCTCCTCATCCTCTACAGAGTCCATGGTAGTTGTGCCCCCTGGTGTTGGGGGGGTCTTTTCTGAGAGGAGAGCTTCCGGACTCTGGATTGTCCTCCCTGAAATTCTTTTCTTTTTTGTAGAAGGCCTGGTCCTTCTGGCATGGAAATTAAGACCTTGCGGCCTCTAGATGCCCCTGGGTGCAGTCTCATGCAGGGCAGACTGAGAGTGGAAGCTCTCTTCAATTGCCTTTGGCTATGCACCTCTGGTGAGGGGTGCCCCCTGGAAATGGGCAATAGCAGGGAGCTGTCCAAGATTTTGACTATGGTTCAGATTCAGATGATTTAGTATTGGGCTCTGATGTGGATGAAGAAGTACTCTTGCCTTCAGAAGATTCTGAAGAGGCTGGGATGATCCATCTATTCTGGAAGGAGGAGCTGGCAGTGTTGATTGTCAGGGTTTCATCCACCTTGAACTTGACAGATACTTCTGGCGTGGAGCATGAGTCGAAGGTGCATCTGCTCCTTCAAGAGGTGCAGAAATCCACTACTGCCTTCCCATTCCCGGTTGTGATCAAGGATATGATCTGGTCATAGTGGGACTCTCCTGACTCCCTGCCAGAAAGGTTAAGGGTATGTAAGAAGATCTATGCTCACCCGGAGAAGGAGTGCATTGAGTGGTTTGACATTCCTAAGGTGGATGCACAGGTCACAGTGGTTACCAGACAGACCACCATTCCTGTGGAAGGTGGATCTGCCTTAAAGGATTTTCTGGACCATAAGGTGGATTTGTTGTTGAGGAGTCAGTTAGACTGGCACATACCGCCAATTGCAGAATAGCAGCTGCCATGGCAGACATCTTGAGCCATGCTCCAGTGGATTCAGTCTCTTCCGCCGGATGATACTACCCCTCTTTTGAAGTCAGCTTATAGCCCTCCTTCCTGATGCCATGTATGACCTGATACATTTGGCAGGCAGGGATGGTGCCCTGATGACTGTGTCATGGTGTTGCATTTGGCTCCAACACTGGGCAGTGGATACATCCTCCAAAGCCTGGTTGACCCAACTGGCTTTTAAGGAGAAGCTTCTCTTTAGAGCCAATTTGGAGAAGCTGGTGAAGGACCTGGGTAAGACAAAATCTTGCCGCCTTCTGGAAGACAGCTCCAAGGGGCCTGTGAAATGGGCTGTGCCCTTGTCTTGTCAGTCTCCACCCATCAACTCAAGGTGCACTGGCCAGATTCCTGGGGGTCTCGGGACTCTCGTTACCGACCTAAAATCCTTTCTTCCTCTCTGCTTCCGGGCTTCAGGATCGTTCTCAGTCTTTTCATGAAGCATGTGGGCCCAGGGTCCCTTCCTAAGGAGGACCCTCCTGGGCTGCACAGTGAAGGTTTTGGTGCCCATTCCCTGGTTTCTCCGGTTGGAGGCAGGCTTCGCCTTTTCTTTCAGGAATAGGCCCTGGTTACCAAGGATCACTGGGTGCTAGACACTGTTCAGTTTGGCTATGTCCTGAATTTAAAGAGCCAATTCTGGATGCCTTCATCATCTCCCTTTGAGGATTTGCAGTCAAAAATGCCGTGATGCAATTCGAGGGGGACAGGTTGCTGCGTCTAAAGGTGGTGGTGCCTGTCCCCCTCGAATGAGCTGGGCAAGGGCAGATACTCCATCTATTTCATGGTACCCTTAAAGGACTGTTCCTTCTGGCCCATTCCGGATCTCAAAGGGATCAATGAGCACTTGTGCATCCTGTGCTTCAGATGGAAACCTTGTGCTCCATGATTCAAGTAGTGCACCGAGGGGAGTTCTTGGCTTCTCTGGATCTGGCCGAGGTGCATTTTCATATCCTGATCCAGGCGGCTCAGAAAAAGTATCTGCCTTTTGCCATGCTTGGCTCTCACTATCAGTTCGCTGACCTCCTTTTCGGGCTGTGCACTGCCCCAAGGATGTTCTCCAAGGTCATGATGCTGGCGGCTGTGGCGCTGAGTGATCTGTGTCCATCCATATCTGGCAACTGGCTCATCCAGGCCCATTCCCTTTCAAAGGCAACTCGGTGGCATCCCAAGTGGTGTCCTTTTTGGAAATCCTCAGCTGGGTGATCAATTGGGGAAAGAGCCAGCTGTTGCCTTCCCGGTCCCTGGAGTTCCTGGGAGCACATTTTCAACACTCCAGTGGGCAGAGTTCTCCTGCCAAAGGAAAAGGTCAAAAGACTGGTGCTTTTCTGTGCGCAGCAGACTCCCAGAGTCTGGGATTATGTTCACCTCTTTGGAATGATGGCGGCAACCATAGATGGTGATGGGAACGTGCTCACATGTGGCCTCTCCAGCGGTTCTTGCTGACTTGGTGGCCCCCGAGTTCTCAGGAGTTTAAATGCTGGCTCCTGCTCCCGATGATGGGTTGTCATCTGAGGAAGGGCGTGCCACTGGATGATTTCTTCTGGATTCTGCTGACAATGCATACCAGTCTCTTGGGCTGGGGAGCCCATTGCCATGACCATATTGCCCAGGGCCATTGGTCCATCAACCGCCTCAAGCAAGAGCCATCAGGTTGACTCTTCTGCATTTTTGGCCCCTGGTCAAGGGCCAGGTGGTTCGAGTGTATTCATTCGATGCCATAGTAGTGGCTTATGTCAATTAGCAAGGTGGCATGAGGAGTGTCAGGGTAGCTCTGGAGATGGCTCTCCTGTTTTCCTGGGCATAGAAGAACCTTCTAGCCTTGTGGTTCTGCACATTGCTGGGGCAGACACTGTGGAAGAAGACTTCCTCAGCCATCACTCTCTGGATCCTGGAGAGTGGGAGTTGAATCAGGATACTGGACTTGATGGACCTTGGTCTGACCCAGTATGGCATATCTTATGTTCTTAATCAGGAGGTGTTTCAGTTGATTTGGTGCCACTGGAGTTGCCCCAAAATGGATCTGATAGTGACCCACTCCAAGACCAAAGTTTTCCGCTTCTTCAATTGTCACACGGAGATGGGGCCTGAGGGTGTCTATTCCCTGACCCAGCCTTGGCCAAGTCAGCATCTGCTGTACATGTTATCTCTGTGGCCCCTAGTGGGGACTATGATTCAGCGTACAGGATGCCATTTGGGCAGGATTGTTCTGGTAGCACCGGATTGGCCAAGGAAAACATGGAGACCTTATGTAGCTTCTGCAGGCATATTCTTTTCGGTTGCCTCTGTCTCGAGGCTTATTGCGGCAGGGACCAATCGTCCCTGGAGAATCCGGTTCCTTTTTTGCTTACGGCTTGGCTCTTGGAAGGAGTAGACTAGCATGTAAGACTACCCTCCAGTGGTGGTCTCCACTCTGCTCGAAGCCCAGAGGAGGTCTACCAAGCTATCATATGTGCGGATCTGGTGCCCTTTTGAGCGATGGTATGGCGCTCGTCAGTTGGCTCCAGAGGTGGCCAAGGTGCCGTCTCTTTTGGCCTTTCTACAGGTTGGCATGAAGAAGGGCTTTTCCCTTAGCTATGTGAAGGTTCAGATGGCAGTTTTGGCCTGTTTCCCTGCTCCAGTGGCTGGTAAGTCTCTAGCCTTGTATGTGGACGTGTCACACTTTCTCCAGGGGTTTGGCATCTGTGTTCTCCCCTCCAATCTGTGATCCCTTCATGGGATTGGGTCTGGTGCTCAGGACCCTGATGGTGGCTTCCTTTGAGCCTTTGAAGCGTACTACTTTGAAGAATTTGACACTCAAGACGGTCTTCTTGGTTGCCGTCTCTGTCTTGCTGGGATCCTTATCTGTTCTTTCAAAGTAGGCTGTATTTCCATTCGGCCTGTGCCTTCCTTCTTGCTAAGGTGCTTTCTCCCTTTCATATGAACCAGGTGGTTTGCCTGTCCTCCTTCTCTAAGGAGCAATGTCGAGGGAAGGATAAGGATCCTCGCCTGGTGGATGTCCGGAAGGTGCTTCTCCGGTACTTGGAAGTTACAAATTCCTTTTGTAAGTCCTTCCATCTTTTTGTGCTGTTTGCTGGCCTGCGCAAGGATAACTTGGAGGCCAAGTCGACTTTGGGAGGCAGGATTAAGGGGGCCATTACCTTGGCATATCTGTTGTGGAACTGGCCGGTTCCAGAGGGTTTGTGCACCCATTCTGCCCGAGCACAGACATCCTCTTGGGCAGAGCGGAGCTCGATAGCCCTGCAGACATTTGTCAGGCAGCAACATGGACATCACTTTCCACTTTTGACAAGCATTACCGCTTGGATATCTGTGCGAGAGTGAACATGGCCTTTGCCTCAAGGGTTTTGTGAACTGCTGTGTCTTCTTTCCGCCCAGTGGAGTTGTAGGTTTGGTACATCCCACTTCTTTGGACTGGTCTAGCAGGACAGTATGGAAGGTTACATTTTACTTATACGTTAATGTCCTTTTCTTGGATCCTGTTAGACCAGTCCAGGGCCCCCCTCTGAAATTGTATTGCTCTGTTCTGCTGCGGTACCCTTGAGTCTGCTATGATTTTTATACTTGGCTCTGCAGGTTCATTTTCTACTGACAGCCTTATGTTTATGCTTTCCTGTACATAGTTCTCTACTGTTATTGTTATTGTTATTGTTATTATTACAATGTAAACTGCACTGATGACAAATACCGCGGTATATAAGAAATGTTAAATAAATAAATAAATAAAATAAATAAATACTGTCAATCACTCATTGTTGCCCACGGTTGAGGTTGTGTGAGGCTTGCCATGTTTCTCACATATGCTCTGGGACGAATACTGAAGGGACCTCTGGTGGCTTAGACGAATAGAGGCAGGCTCCGTCGGTATCAACGATAACCATATGTGAAGACTAAATTCCTGCTGTTCCCGGAGATCACCTGTTACAGATGAGTAACTAGGAACTCCCTACCACCACACATCAGAGCAATCCCCAACTTGAGCCAGTTCAGGAAGGCCTTGAAACACTTTCTCTTTATCAAATACCTCACTGACTGCCCCGAACCCCAGCCACCAAGTATGATCAATACCCAATAACCCCATCTGACATGTATATAGTTACCCTATTCAATGCTCCGCATATGTATATAGTTTACCCTGTTCTCCAAGTTACTTGTTCCTGTTCAATGTAATGACCTGACTTTTGTTTATTGTCGGATACCATTTTGTTTTATGTAAACCGCGCTGATCGCAAATAGTGCGGTATATAAGAAATGCAAATAAATAAATAAATAATAAATAAATATGGGAGTGATGCCATTGAAACTTGGGCTTTTCATTGTTGGAGATAAAGAACAATTTGCTAGTAGGGGAACACAACCCACTTGTCTGGACTGGTCTAACAGGACTCAAGTAAAGGACATTAGCTGGAAAGGATATTTTATTTATTTATTTATTTATTTGGTATATATTTGTATGCCGCCACTTCCAGCGATCAGCTGCGGACCAATGGTGTAAAATACGAGGGAGTAATGTATAAAATCAGTTGAAGGTACAGAATGATTTGGGGGAGGGGTACACCACCATCACATAAAAATTACAAATAGACATTACATTTTGATCACCCAGGTTTGAGCCACAAATCAAATAAAATATACATTTGATTGATCAGATTATAAATATATATTTGATTGATCAGATTATAAATATACATTTGAATGACCAGATAAATTACAGTTTTATCACCCAGTTAGAGCAACCAGTTAAATTACAGGTTTATCAAGAACATAGATAGTTGTAGGTACATTGTCAGTTATGCAGTCTTAATTAACATTGACATTGGATCTATTTCCTGCCTCTTGTGCTTCGGGGGGTTAGGCAATTTGGGTAAGGAGGGAATGATTGAATTTGCCTAGGTGATACCGTAGTGAGTTTGGAACAGGTGGGTTTTAAGCTTTTTTCTGAAGTCCTGTAGATTGTTGATCAGTCGCAACTCATGAGGTAGTTTGTTCCAAAGCATGGGAGCAGTGTACATGTATGCCCGGTTGCTCGTTCCCTCTTTTACATCTCTTATACTACTGGGAACGCAGAGTGTGTTAAGGTTAGTAGTTCTTCGGCATCTGTTGGGGGGCTGTGTGGATATGAGGTTATCGAGGAATGATGGGGATATCTTGTGAAAGATTTTGAAAGTTGTTACCAGTATTTTGTATACTGCTCGTGCGGTGATTGGGAGCCAGTGAAGCTCAATCAGTACTGGAGTAATGTGATCCCTCAGTTTCTTATATTCAAGATGATCCTGGCTGATACGTTTTGCGCCAATTGTAAGATGTTTACGGGTTTTTTTGGTAGACCTTGCAAGATGGCATTACAGTAGTCAAAGTGAGGAATGATGAGCGCTTGAGCTACTGTTCTGAAGTCTGTTTGTTCGATTATGTTGCGTAGGGGTTGAAGGACTCTCAGCTTGTGAAATATTGCTCTGTTGGTTAACCGGAGATGTTTGTCCATTTTTAGGTTAGCATCAATGAGCACTTCTAGATATTTGATCTCATTTTTTGATTGATAGGTGTTGTTGTTGAGGGTGATTGAAGCAGGAGGTTTGAAGTCTTGTTTACTTGATACGAACATCACATCAGTTTTTTTGTGGTTTATCGACATGTTGTTATCTTGGAGCCAAATTTGCATTTCGCCTAGGCATTCTTCTATTTGATATTTTCCCTCTCTCGGTATTTTGATCAGTCTCCTCCTCTCACTTCCCAGTCTCTTTGCTTACTCGGTCATTGCCTGTGTCACTCTGTGTCACTCTGTTTCTGCATCCCTGCTTCCTCTTCCCATGTATAGCTGTCTCTCTGACAGTGCCTGGGCATCTCTGTATCTATCTGTATGCCTGTGGGTGTGTATGTCTGGCTGGGATACTGGTGGTGGATTTGGATCGCAGAGAAAAGAAGTGTTCCAGAGCAGGACCGGCCCAAGGATTTCTGCCGCCCTAGACAGAAGCCCTGGCCATGCCATCCCCCACACACACCAAGCTGTGCCCCCCCCCATGCTGAGCCATGCTATCGCCGATTCTGGCAGTGGGGGCGAGGGTGGGGCACGACTCGACTTGGCTCAGCAGCAGGACATGTGCTCTGGCTCACATGACCTGCCACTTCTGACTCCCCTCCGACATAACTTCGGGGGCTCAGAGGCGGCAGGCCTTGTGTGCTGAAGCACATGGCCTGCCGCTGAGCCTAGCCATTTCCCCCTGCTGCCGGAATCAGCGGCAGTGGGGGGCAGCATTGCGATGCAGCTCATCATGGGGGAGGGAAGGGCAGTACGAATCGGTGCATAGGGGGGGGCGGCATGCCATGTGTGCCGAAGCACAAGGCCTGCTGCCCACAGAGATCTGCCTTCTTAGGCAGCCATCTAGTGGATAGGCCTGCCCTGTTCTGACGTTACCAACTGAACAAGACCACCATCGCTGACTTCTGTGAGCTGTTGAGAATTGACTTGAAGGTTCCAAAGCAGAGAAACCATGTGCAGTTACAGCTGTGGTCAACATTATTGGCACCCTTGCAGTTCAATCCCTTAATGTCCAATATTTCCTAAACAAAATTACATAGTAACATAGTATATGATGTCAGATAAAGACCAGTATGGTCCATCTAGTCTGCCCAGCAAGGCGGCAAGAGTAGGTGCACCTGCCGCTCGGTGTGGTCACTCCTCCCCATTCCTTTGTTTAGGGGTGTACCCACCGCTCCATGTAGGTCACCCCCTATTTGTTGAGATATAAGAGATAGTTATGTTTATTTGGATTTTATCCTGCTACTATAAATGGATCCACTGGGTCTGTCCCTTGCCATTTTGAATTCTGTCACTATATTTGCCCACACCACTTCCATCGGGAGGGCATTCCAGGCATCCACCACCCTTTCAGCAAAAAAGTATTTTGTGACGTTGCCTTTCAGTTTACCCCCTTGTAGCTTTATATTATGCCCTCTAGTTTTACAGCTTCCCCGTCTTTGGAAGAGGTTTGTTTGTTCATTAATACTATTTGGTCAATGAAAGGGATTTGGACTATATATGCACACATTTGACATATAAAAGGATCAAATAAAACAAGACCAATTAAAAAAGGATATAGTAGGAAATAGTATAAAAACTGGGATATTGCCAGGACATAGTTATTGACAGCCTTATAAACAATTCAAATCAATTGAACAGAAGAACCACGTTCCCATTGCAATAAAATTAGATGCAACTGTGATCAATTGTCAGTACTCACATGATTTGAATCAACCAATGAATGATGGCTCTAATGTTTAAAATGGCCACATTCACTCCCTGTTCCATTTTCACAATGGTGAAGACAAGAGAGCTGCCTGTGATAGTCAGAAAAGCCTTCATCACCAAACTTCAAAAGGGTACTAGCAATGTTCCCTCTAATTTTCTGTAGGCTGTGTGCGCATAAAATATCAGCTGTGCAACTTTTGAAGGAAGGTTAAATTTTTGTGCGCCACATAATGACACTCGGAATTATATACTTTAAAATTTGACCACACGTCAGAATACAGTATGTACACCACATTGATTACACTAGAAAATATTGTAGAACTTATGAAAACCGTAAATACACAACAACCTTTACATTTTAAGACATCTGTGTTGTTTTCTATCAGAATCAGAACCGTAATTTTTGTGCGCTCTGTTATAAAGTATGTGCGCTCGCTCGGCAAGGTGTGTGCGCACGCACACGCGCACAGCTTAGAGGGAACAGTGGGTACTAGGCCATCTCCAAAGACGTTGGGATTCCTGTATCTACAGTTCACAGTGTTATTAAGAAGTTTTCTGCTCATTGAACTTTCGAGAACCTCCCAGGACATGGTAGGAAGAGGAAAATTAATCCAAGAAGTCTTCGAAGGTTAGTGCAAACTGCTGGAAAAATACCACGTACAACATCCAAAGAGCTTAAGGATGACCAGAGCGATCTGGAGTGGTGGTTTCAACTTGCACCATACGCTGCACATTAAACAAAGAAGGACTTCATGGGCGAAGGCAAAGGAGGACCCTGCCGCTCAAAGACAGACATCAAAAGGCACGCCTGATCTTTGCCCAAACCCATCTTGAGAAACCACAATCCTTCTGGGGAAATGTTCTGTGGACAGATGAAACCAAACAAGCTTTTTGGCAATGCAGACCAGCGATACATTTACAGGCAAAGAAATGAAACTTACAAGGAAAAAATCACCCTTTCTCCAGTTAAATATGGTAGAGGTTCAATAATATTGTGGTGCTATTTTGCTGCCGCAGGAACTGGAGGCCTGGAACGTATTAAAGGAATCATGAAGTCAGAGGTCTACCAAGGTATTTTGGAGTGAAATGTGCTACCTAGGAGTATGTTTACCAATCAGCGATAGTGGCTTCCATGTGATATCGGAGCCACAGTCCCATTGAATTCAGTGGGACCGTGGCTCCAATAGCGCATAGAAACTGCTACTGCTGGTTAGTAAACATATCCCCTAGTGTCAGAAAGTCAGGTCTGGGTCGAAGATCATGGGTCCTCCAGCAGGACAATGACCCAAAACATATATCCAGACATACAAAAGAGTGGTTAAAAAGTTAAAAATGGACTCTTTTAAACTGGCCAGCAATGAGTCCTGATCTCAATCCAATTGAGAACTTTTGGAAAGAGCTGAAGTCTGCCATTTGTAAAAGGAATCCTGAAATATTTCTTGATCTGCAACAAATTGCAGTTGAAGAGTGGTAGAAACTAACAGCAGACAGATGTATGAAACTTATAGAGGGCTACAACAAACATTTGGAGGCTGTCATTACTGCCAAGGGTGGTGCAACCAAATATTAATGAAGGGTGCCATTAATTCTGTCCAGGTCATGTTTTGTTTTTTTCTCAGAAATTATTATGTTTAAGTTGCACGGGCATCTTTCTTTTTTTTGTTGTATACCTTTGAACATACTATTAGAATATTGTGATAACATACTATTGGAATATTTCCAATTACTTCTCAAGATGTTGTACATAACCTACCTAAAATGCAAGGGTGCCCATAATGTTGACCATAACAGTAGTGGCAGCGTAGTCCTTGCCCTGATCTTCCTTGCCATTGGTAACTTTCAGCACATTATGGGAATCAGAACTAGCATCACCCAGCCGCCACCTCTCACTGCATCGAGGCCTTCATGAAAACCTTGCTGAGGTGGAGGATGGACTTTATCTCCTTCCCTCAAACCTAGACGATGCATCTATGCTATTGGGATCTCCTCCATGCTCAGGGCCATAGACTTGTACACATGTGACTCTGAGACCACCCGAGCGGGAGAGGGCATACAGAAATCAACACAACTGCCATTCAGTCAACAAGCAAGTGGGCTGCAGTGCCCAAATGGCCGTCACTGAAGTATGTGCATGCCACCCAGGATCCTGCCATGACACTTATGTTCTCTCACATTCTGGACTCAAACAAGCTGGTGAGTCTGAGCAACTGGGATATGCTTAGTTGCTAGATAAACCAATAATATCATGCCAACTTGTAACTGTACTGTGATATGTGGTTCCCCATAGGGAAGTGCCATGGGAGGAATGCTCCAATGCCTGACATCCATAGTAGACCAGCAGTTGTTACATCCAGTGGAGAACCTGGGGATGCACGTGGTCTAGCACCAGCACAATACATGTACTGTACATTTCCATAGAGACAGGTGTCCAAATGCATTACCCATGGTTCACAGTACCATATGTCTGCATTGCCTATGCCATATGATGAATTCATCGGTGCGTGTCACCTGACCATGTCAATAAACAATGTTACATTGTCTTCTCACCTCCAAAGACAGCTATGGATAGCCCTCAGGACTTGGGTCATGACATCAGTGAGACAGCCTCAGAAAGAGAGGTACAATAGGGAACATCACAGAACCAAGTCCATGATAGAGTACATATTTGGGGCCCTCAAGAGTAGATTCAGGTGCCTGGATAGCAGAGGGAAACTGCTGTACAGCCCTGAGAGAGTGTGCAATATTTTTACTGCCTTCTGTATTCTGCACAGCATATTCACCCTGAGAGGTATACATTTCCAGAGGAGGACCTATGTAAGGACCCAGAGAGAGGCTTCAGCTTTGCAGAGGATGGGGCACCAAGCCTGGGACTGCAGCAGCCATGGCTGCAAGAACCAGACTCATACAACAGAATTTCTAGGTGGAAACAATATGCATATATTTACAGGTGACAAAGTGACAGTGGTAAAACATTAGAACATAGCTAATGTGCCTCTCCCCCCACTTATCCAAGTGTGACCACTTCCCCCACCTGTCCAATGCTGTGACGTCTGATGTAGTGCTCCCTTCATCATCTAGACAGGGAAACTTGAATCTCTTGAGCTTAGCAGGATGTCACTCTTGTTGTGGATGGAAGAACTAACCTCTCACTCCGATTGCCGAGGTAAAATTCCCTCCAGGATCTTAGCTGAAAAAGCAAGGACACAGGGACATGTTTACTAAGCTGTGCTAATGGTTAACACATGCTATTTGTAACTAGGTCCTATTGAATGGCCAATGTATGGGGGGTTGGGATCTTTGCAATGCAGAGGCCCTGCCACAGTATGTTGGCATGTACAGACTGTCACAGCCATTCCATGTGGTTTCTTTGGCATGTTATATGTGCTTTCAGATATTTCAGTGCCTTTCATGTGACTTTTCTTAACATAACCTGTCCTTGAGCTGCTGATCCTTGGGTTGGAGGACAGTCTCCTTCAAAGTGGAGCCCTTATGTCGCTCCATGGGCTGGGCTGGGCTCAGCCAGCCAGCTCTTAACTGTGTCATGTAAAACCAATGCTATTAGCCCTTGTTTCCTGAATGTCCCAAAGTGTGTCTGGTCTGGAGCTTGGTGCAAAACATTTTCTGGATAGTTTTACCTTGTGAATCTATTGACATCTGCTCCAGAGACATACTCCAAGGCCGCCTCCTCTGCTATGTTCTTATGCCATTAAATCTGTGTAGCCATGTCTAAATGTATTGTCGGAGGCATTTACTAAGCCTATCCCAGATTCTGGTTTATCAATTTGTGAGGATCACTGATTGGACAACCAGGATCTGGGGTAGGCTTGGTAAGTGTCATGGCAACACAGATTTATTGGCACAAGAACATGGCAGGGGGGAAGGACTAGGAATATGTCTCTGGAGCTAGATCTTTAGCAATTGTTGTAGCAAAGGTCTTGGGGCCCGATATTGAAAGGCATTTACACGTTACAGACCTGTAAACTATGTGCATGCTGCTGAATGGGATATTCAGCGGCACTAACATGATTAGTTCCACTGAATATCCCCAACTAACGGTGTTATATGCCCTGATGCTAACAGGTTAGCACTGGGGCGTGTCGTGGGGGTTCCAGGGAATTGGATATTGCACCGCTATCTGGCTAGCGATACATGGGTAAAGCTGGACTTAGCTAAAGCTGGCCTAGCTTTACCCATAGGAGCTAGCTGGGTAGCAGTGCAATATCGCCGTTACCCAGTTCTGCGGCTGCAGAAGATGTGCAGCGACCCCGGATATTCAATACCGAGGCTGCATATGATACCGGCATTGACTATCTGGGTTTAAAGTTTGGCGCTGATGGCTAAGCGCTGTACTTGCTCCTAGCCATCGGTGCTGAATATCGGGCCCTTAAATTCTACCATCTGCTGAGACATATTATTGAAAGTAGTCGTCACTTCCAAAAATTGTTTCCCAACCTTTTCCACTTGGACTTACAGTGGAGCCACTGGGGCCAGGACACCATCCATTCTTGTAACCAGGGATGCCTCTAGGCCCATTACTTCATCTCATAAAGATTCCATAGTCACTGTTGTGGGTTTGTGTACAAGAGCACTGACATAGACTGGCGTGGAGGTGTAGCCTAATTGTTAGAGCAATGGGCTGCTAATCAGAGCAGCTAGGTTTGAATCCTGCTGTTGCTCCTTGTGATCTTGGGCAAGTCACTTAATTCTGCTTTACCTCAGGTACAAACTTAGAATAGGCATAAACTAAATCCAGTTCCCCTGCAGAGTGGAGAACTCAAGCAGCTGTTCCTACTCCCTTTCCACCATGTGAACCCTCGGGGGGCTCACCTCCAACCACTGACACCGCAATGTCAGGGTTCTCTCAACAAGTGCCTTCTTCCCCTGGGGTTGGCAGTGCTGAAACTGTAGTCATGCTGAGCCCCAACGTGGCTACACTCACCTCCTCAGGAACAATTGTGCCTGCCAGAGGCACCTGCGTAGCTTCGGGGAGTTCTCGCCTAGGCAGGGGAACTTGAATCTCTGAGCTTAGCAGGATGTCACTCTTGTTGTGGATGGAGGCACTGACCTCTCACTCCGATTGCTGAGGTAAAATTCCCTCCAGGATCTTAGCTGAAAAAGCAAGGACACAGGGGCATGTTTACTAAACTGTGCTAATGGTTAGCACACGCTATTTGTAACTAGGTCCTATTGAATAACAGTGTCTGTGAGGCTTTGACTGGGCCAAGGTCCCTTGTAGTGGGCCTTCCTCTTTCCCTTTGCGTTGCTTCAGAGATCAACAAAACATGGTCACTCTATTGCCGTTATGGGACCAGCTCCCTACCTGGGTTTAAAAAAGGTTTTGACAGGTTTCTGGAAGATGGGTCTGTGAACAGCTATTAGCTAGGTAGTCTTAGGGAATACTACTACTACTACTGAACATGTGTATAGCGCTACAAGATGTATGCAGCAATGCCCAGACACATCTAAAAGACCACTGCTTACTGCTGGAAGTAAATAACGGGGATTGGATCTCCTTATTAGGATCTGTTTATTTAGTAGTATTTAGCTCACTCCTTTCTAGTAGTTCAAGCGAGTTACATTCAAGTACTATAGGCCTTTCCCTGTCCCCAAAGGGCTTACAATCTATTGGTTCTTTCTTCCAAGTGACCCAGTTTGACCACTGTAAGAGACAGAATGATGGACCATTTTTGGTGAATAAGGCCACCACTGCAATAAGGACATCTGAACTGGGGCTTCCTGGATACAGAAAATGGGTTGTACGACCTGAGACACTTAGATATTTTTAGGAGAAATGTGAAGATTTGTTAACTTAATCTCTGCAGAAGTGCCATATTGATGAATTGCTGATTGAAATCAAAGATGTCAGCAGCAGGAAGTCCATATGCGGTCATAAAGCAAGGAGGTGTATGAGAGCAGTATCCTTACATGCCGATGCCTCTTCTGCTGCCTGCTTTCTGATATGTGAATGTACGTTAAATAAGAACATAAGATATGCCGTACTGGGTCAGACCAAGGTCCATCAAGCCCAGTATCCTGTTTCCAACAGTGGCCAATCTAGGTCACAAGTACCTAGCAGTTTCCCCAAACGACACAGGTTCTGCAATGCTTGCACTAGGTCAAGCATTGATATCATGGGTCCCTTCTTAATAATGGTTTATGGACCTTTCCTCCAGGAACTTGTCCAAACCTTTTTTAAACCCAGCTACCCTAATAGCCTTTACTACATCCTCCGGTAACAAATTCCAGAGTTTGATTACACGTTGAGTGAAAACATATTTTCTTTTATTAGTCTTAAATAGTTAACCCTGTAACTTCATTGCATGTCCCCTAGTCTTCCTATATTCTGATAACGTAAACAATCGATTTACGTTTACCCGTTCCACTCCATTCATTAATTTATAGACTTCTATCATATCTTCCCTCAGCCGTCTCTTTTCCAGGTTAAAGAGCCCTAACCTTCTTAGCCTTTCTTCATAGGAGTATCCTTCCATCCCCTTTACCATTTTGGTGGCTCTTCTCTGAACCTTTTCTAATAACGCTATATCCTTTTTAAGATACGGCGACCAGAATTGCACACAATATTCAAGGTGCGGTCTCACCATGGAACGGTATAGAGGCATTATAATATCTTTTGTTTTATTTTCCATTCCTTTCCTTATGATACCCAGCATTCTATTTGCTCTCTTGGCTGCCACTGCACACTGGGCCAAGGGTTTAACATGTTATCCACAATGACGCCTAAATCTTTTTCCTGGGTGGTGGTTCCTAATGTGGAACCTTGCATCGGACTCCCGCAGCTCCGGGCATTAAAAACAGCGTGCAGCCGCTCCAGCAGCCTCTTCAGCCCGCTCCAGCCCGATCAACGTCATCGAGGGAAAGCGGGAAGGTAAGCTCCGCCCCGCTCCCCTCCGACAAGGCCAATCGGGCCCGACGGACTCCCGCATCTCCAGGCATTAAAAACAGCGTGCAGCCGCTCCAGCAGCCTCTTCAGCCCGCTCCAGCCCGATCAACATCATCGAGGGAGAGCGGGAAGGTAAGCTCCGCCCCGCTCCCCTCCGACAAGGCCAATCAGGCCCTTCCCCAAGGGCACTTCCCCCCGACATCTAGGCGTGCGTGTTCCACTCCTAAGGGCCACGCCAAAGGTTGGCGTGGCCCTTAGGAGTGGAACATGCAAACTACTTGCATAAGACACACTACTCCTTAAAGAAGTAGTTACACAAGCAGAATGCAACAATAAAGTGAGATCCCCTTAAGTATTAACCTCATCACATTGCTAAGTTGATATAAATTGGGATATCCCATTAAAAATTGTACTATTCTGCTTCACATTGTCCTATTTCCATTTGCTTTGCTAGACATTGCTTGAAACTGTACCTTTCTGCCTCTTATTGGACTAAATGTCTCCATTTGCAACTGCATACTAGAAATTGTACTATTCTACTATACTAGCTCCTAGATCAACATATGCTATAGGGAATATAGCTGCTAATTTAGAAGGTTCAAACTTAGTAAAGTCCGCGTTATATGGTTCCTTTGAAACATTGTATCCTCCTGGTTATAGCATCTGTTGTTACATGTGGATAGAAACTAAGTAACTCATTCACATTGTGCTAGAGAAAAAAAGTAACCGTTCCTCAACTGAATTACCTGCTAATATAATACTCTTGTTGTCAATTTGATAACTTTAACCAATGTTTGTTGCCCTCTGTATTTCAGATATCTCATAATCCTTATATTACTGCCATATACTATATATTTTAGTGCTATCTTGCAACTGTTACCCCACAGTACACTTTCTCCCTACCCTTTATCTTCACCTACTTAACTAGCAATGGATCTAAAAAGATTTCTAACACTCACCTTAAACATTCTAATGCTCACCCTAGGGTTTCTACTTTCTCACACCCCTCCCATTCACTCTCTAACTCTAACTCCAACTACAAACATTTTCAAGCCAGCACACATTCATATCATCCCATACAGGCCCAGACATAACACACAAAAATATATTTTCGGTAATCACTCCATAAACAGACCATGCACTCACCAACATATCCATGTTCAAAGGCTAATCCAATTGAACCCTTCACCAATTAATAACCCCATGCGAAACACTACCCATTCAACACAACTAAATTGCATACTTATCAACGCCAGGTCAATTAGGAATAAAATCCCAATCATAATTGATCTTATTATAGACGAAAATCCTCACCTACTCTGTATAACTGAAACCTGGCTAAATGAGTCTGACTCTGTTCTCCTTAACCAACTGAGAGTACATGGTTATACCATACTCAACAGTAATAGATACAGAAAAAGAGGTGGCGGAGTACTCGTAATAGCAAAAACTCATCTCAATCTTTTGCCTACCTTACTAGATAAGCATGAGGGTATTGATATCCTCAGAATTGAAAGTCACACCATGGCCATCTGCCTTATCTATAGACCCCCCACACCTGACATACATAGCTTAGACATAATACTTGAGTTTGCATGTAACTCTTCACTGAGAAAGCCCTCTGTTATCTTAGGAGATCTTAACCTTGCCTCGTTACCAAATAGCCAAACACTATCCTTCTTTGAAGCAATGGAGGAAATGGAATTTAAACAAATAATTACCCACCCCACTCACTGCAAAGGTAGCACTCTTGATTTAATATTCATACCATCACACTTCACACTCTCATCGATTTCTACTCCACCCACCATAACTCAGGTACCATGGTCTGATCATTTCATGATACATTTCTCTCTCCCTTTCCAACCCACTAACTCTACTCACAGTAACGCCAAATGCACAGAACAAAGATTCCGCCAGTTTAACAAGGAAAGCTTTCTGGAATCTATTTCTCCAAAATTAGACAATACCTCAAACAATCTCAATGAACTTGTTTCTACCTGGAACTCTATTATTGAGGCGGAAGCTAAATATGCAACTTCAAATAAAAGAAAACCTAGATCTAACTCGTCTGAGAAATGGTACACCTCCGAGCTTGCTGCACTAAAGAAAAACCTCCGGAAATTAGAGACTACATGGAGGAAGAAGAAAACCTCTGAACTTAGGGTTCAATACTTCACAAGCCTTAAAACCCACAAGGAAGCCATTAACAACACAAAAAGGCTATACCACACTAAAACATTATCTAAGGCCATCAACCAACCCAGAGAACTCTTCGAGATTATTAAATCTTTAACTAAGCTTCCCGATCACACCCCTAACAATCACCGATCACACACCTAACAAAACACCAATAGACCCGCAACGCCTGGCAAACCACTTTGCCAACAAGCTTAAACTAAGCACCCGTCCAAGTATTATCTTAACCCCTACCACATCAAATTCCATCACTGAGTGGGGCTCATTCCATACAATCTCCAACAAACAACTTCTAGAGATTATATCAAACCTCAATACTACCACCTCATTACTTGATCCTTGCCCGGTGTCCTGGGTTAAAGCAGCAAAATCCGAACTAGCTCCATACATTTTGAAAGTGGTAAACCAATCTCTACTTCAAGGCTTCATGCCAGATGACCTCAAATACTCGGCGATTCGCCCTCTACTAAAAAATAAAACCCTTAACAGTACTGACCCTTCCTCATACCGCCCCATTGCCAGCATACCTTTCTTAGCCAAAATCATTGAAAAGGTAGCTCAGATACAACTACAAGATCATATTGATACCAACTTCCCTTTAGATGAGCACCAGTATGGCTTCTGCCCATATCACGGAGTAGAAACCTTACTCATATCCCTTTTTGATTCTCTAATCCGAGGTATGGATAATATAAAGCAGACCTTCTTGCTCATATTCCTTGACATTTCCTCAGCCTTTGACAGTGTAGATCATAATACGCTCATGTCCAGACTATCTCAACTAGGTTTAAAAGATACCACTCTTAACTGGTTTAAGTCCTACATTTCTAATCGTTTCCAATATGTCCATTTAGACCATTCCCCCTCACTACCATTCCCTCAAGAACGTGGTATCCCACAAGGATCCTCACTCTCTGCATTACTTTTTAACCTTTATATCCAACCTATTTGCGCAATCTTTCAACGCCACAATCTAAACTATTTTATCTATGCTGACGACATCATGCTGTTCGCCCCTTTAGACATAGCTAACCTTAATTTCAACATAATTGCCACCTGCCTCTTTGAAGCTGAACAATGGCTCCACTCAATCCATATGGACATTAACTTCAAAAAGACTGAAGCACTCTTCGTAACCAGAAATACCAACTTCACCCCTCCAACTACCATCAACCTTATAAACATTACTCTCCCAGTCAAATCTGAAACTAAATACCTTGGAGTTACACTAGACAAAACGCTAAGCATGACACACCACATAAAACAGACTGCCAAAACTATATTTTTCAAGCTGAGATCCATACAGCAACTCAGACCCCTCATTGACATCAACGATGTCAGAACAGTTGTCCAGGCTCTCATTATGCCACATTTAGACTTCTGTAACGGCATACTCCAAGGGACATCTAAAAAGAATCTACACATCCTTCAAAGAGCTCAGAATGTCACTGCTCGAATCATTGTGAAGCCAAAATATTCGATCACATCTCCCCCATCCTATACGCTCTCCACTGGCTTCCAATCTCTAGTAGGATTCAATATAAAACACTTGTCACCACTTTTAAACTCATTAATGACTTAGCCCCATCACAGTTAGCAACATTACTCCAGACTCCACCAGAAAACAGAAGAAAAACTAACCTCAACATGCTACTAATTCCCAATGCCGTGAGAAAATCGAAACAAATAACCACCAACACTGCTTTTTCATATTATGCTCCCAGCCAATGGAACAAACTACCACTAAACCTAAGAGAGATTAAGGACCTTACCTTTTTCAGGAAGGAACTTAAAACCTACCTGTTTAGTCAACACTATAGCAACCTACAACCTGCAATCAAATATATTACACAAGAATATACAACTAACCAAACACAAGTCTATCCTACCTAATTCTAGACTCATTTTTAATAACCATTCTAAATAGTCCTCCTCCCAACACTGTACTTGTGATTACAAATAACTATTATAAATAGTTTTTGTCAACCATGTAAATAATTTACACATTGGTTCTTTGTAATATAGTTTTTATGTTCCATTATGTTCTTATGTAAATAACTTACACATTGTTTCCGTGTAACTTAATTCTTATGTTCACTGAATGTTCTATGTAATGCAATATTGCACTGTTTGCTATATTGTTGTTTAAGTTCCTTGTAAACCGCCCCTGATCTCTGGAAGGGGCGGTATAGAAAAGCACACAAATAAATAAATAAATAAATAATAAATTGTGTAACCATAGTTTGGGTTGTTCTTCCCTAGGTGCATAACTTCGCACTTGTCCACATTAAACTTCATCTGCCATTTTGATGCCCAGTCTTCCAATTTATCAAGATCCTCTTGCAATTTTCCACAATCCTCTTGGGTTTTAACAACTTTAAATAGTTTTGTGTCATCTGCAAATTTGATAACCTCACTCATTATTCCACTTTCCAGGTCATTTATGAATACGTCAAAAAGCTGCGGACCCCAGCACAGATCCCTGGGGTACACCACTATTCACCTTTCTCCATTGGGAAAATTGGCCATTTAGCCCTATCCTCTGCTTTCTATCTTTTAACCAGTTCCTATTCCACAGTAGTACATTGCCTCCTATCCCATGACTCTTTAGTTTTGCCAAAGGTCTCTGATGAGGGACCTTGTCAAAGGCTTTCTGAAAGTCCAGATACACTATATCAATCGACTCACCTTTGTCCACCTGTTTATTCACACTTTCAATAAAACATAACAGATTAGTAAGACAAGATCTTCCTTGTCTAAAGCCATGTTGGCTGTCTCCCATTAGGCCATGACTATCTACATGCTGAGTAATTTTATTCTTTATGATGGTTTCTACCATTTTTCCAGGTACTGACGTGAGGCTCACCGGTCTGTAGTTTCCCGGATCACCCCTCAAACCCTTTTTAAAAATTGGTGTTACATTGGCAATCTGCCAATCTTCAGGTATTAGAGATGATTTTAATGATAGTTCACAGATTACTAATAGTAGGTCTGCAATCTCATATTTCAGTTCTTTCAACACCCTTGGATGTATACCATCCGGCCCAGGTGATTTGCTACTCTTCAGTTTATCTAATAGTTGTAATACATCTTCTCGATGTATCGATATTTCCTTCAATTCTTCCGCACCTTTAAATACCACTTCAGTCATGGGTAACATCCCTACATCTTCCTCAGTAAAGACCGAAGCAAAGAATTCATTCAGTCTCTCCGCTATCGCCTTGTCGCCTCTTAGTGCCCCTTTAACTCCTCTATCATCTAATGGTCCAACTGACTCTATCACAGGTTTTTTGCTACGAATGTACTTGAAAAAAATCTTTATTTCGCGTTTTTGCTTCCGCAGCAAGCTTCTTCTCAAATTCTCTCTTTGCCTTCTTTATCAATGCCTTGCATTTGACCTGCCAGTGCTTGTGCTGTTTCCAGGTTTCATCGTTTGGCTCTTTTTTCCATTTCCTGAAAGATGCTTTCTTGGCAACAACAGTCTCTCTGACCTCACCTTTAAACCATGCTGGCAGTATTTTGGACTTCCTTCCACTTTTCTTAAAACGTGGAATGCAGCTGGTCTGGGCTTCCAAGATAGTATTTTTCAACAACACCCAAGCTTGATGTAAGTCTTTAACCTTTGCAACTGCTCCTTTTAGTTTTTTCTTAACTATTTTCCGCATTTTATCATAGTCTCCCTTTCGAAAGTTAAAAGGTAGGACTGTGGATTTCCTTACTATCCCTCCTCCACTAATTAAATCAAAGGCGATCATGCTATGATCACTATTGCCATGTGGCCCCAACACCCTTATCTCTTGCACTAGATCTGGTGTTCCACTAAGGACTAGGTCTAATATGGCTTCCCCTCTCGTCGGTTCATGGACCAGCTGCTCCAAGAAGCAGTCATTTATGTCATCTAGGAACTTTATCTCCCTAGCATGTACTGCCGTGACAGTGACCCAGTCGATACCGGGGTAATTGAAATCGCTGTAACGTTTGTTAGCTTCCTTGATTTCTTTGAGCATTTCATCATCCATTTGTTCATTCTGGCCAGGCGGTCGATAGTACACCCCCACCGCCATTGCCTTCCCCTTTTTACATGGAATTTCAATCCATAGAGATTCTACAGCAAATTTTGTTTCCTGCAAAACTTTAATCCTTTCTGACTCAATGCCCTCTCTAACATAAAGCGCAACCCCTCCACCAATTTGATCAGCTCTATCATTACGATATAGTTTGTACCCAGGTATCAGTGTCCCACTGGTTGTCCTCCTTCCACCATGTCTCTGATATTCCAATCACATCTAACCTCTCATTTAGTGCTATATATTCTAACTCTCCCATCTTATTTTTTAGACTTCTAGCATTTGCATACAAGCATTTTAGAGACAGTATTTTATTCATATTAATTTGGCTATTGTTAGACATGGGTAAATTGGGATCTTTAAGCTCTGTCTGCTGCATACTCGAGGGCATTTGGGCTACTTTGCTCTTTTTTGGAACCTCTCTGCTTTTGCTAGTATCCTTCAAGGATACATTCTTCCGAACTATCTGCTCTTGGGCGACTGTCGGCTTTTCCCTATTATCTAGTTTAAAAGCTGCTCTATCTCCAGTAAACAAAGTGGGCTGCTCGTCCTTTGCCCAGGGATGGGAAGGGCTACAATTGTGTGTGTATGTTGGGAGGGAATGGGGCATGGAGGAAGGAGAGGCAGCAGTGTGTGTGCAAGGAACAGGGGTAGCTCTATAATGAGGTGGAGTGAGGCGGTGGCCTCAGGTGGAAAACTTTTGGGGGTGGTAAAAATGCCCCCAAAGGAACTGCCTCACTCTGCCTTCAGTTTAAAAAAAATGTGGACAAGCTGCTGCAGCCACGATAACATTAATTTAAAATGAAAGAAAACCAGTGCGGAGCCTCCTGGCCCTATGGAATCTCTCCTGCCGCGTCCAGCTCTAACGTCACTTCCTTTTGGGGGCAGGACGTAGCTGCAGGGGTTCCATAGGGCTGGGAGGCTCCACACCAGTTTCCTTTCATTTTAAATTACTGCTATCACAGTCGCAGAGGAAGGGGAAGGAGCAGAACAAAGACACGAGCGACAGGAGAGGGAGCGGAGTGAGCTCCACGGGGGAGGGGAGGGAGGCGGGGGAAGGAGAGGGTGTGGAACAAGCTACACGTGGGAAGGAGAGGGAGCGGAGCAAGCTACACAGGGGGAAGGAGAGGGAACGGGGCTGACACGGGGGGGAGGAGGGGGAGCGGAATGGAGCTACACAGGGGGGAAGGAGAGGAAGTGGAATGAGCTACATGGGGGTAGGAGAGAGAACTGAATGGAACTGACTGAGGAAGAAAGAAGAGGGCTGGAAGGGAGCTGACAGAGGGGTAAAGAGAGGGCTGGAAGGGAACTGACACAGGGGAAAGAGAGGGCTGGAAGGGAGCTGACATGGGGGAAGAGGGGGATGGAAGGGAGCTCACACCTGGGGGTGGGATTGGAGGAAGCTGACACTTGGGGATGGGATAGTAGGTGTCTGGGTAATAGGGAAGAGGCTGGAAAGGAGGGGGCACTGGGATTGGAAGGGAGCTGACATGTGGGGAGGGTTACTGGGACTGGAAATAGGCTGATGGAAGGAAGTGAAGAAAACAAAAGAAGAGACAAGAATTGACAGATAGTGTTAAGAGAAGGCAGGAAAGCAGAAGCCTCAGATCAGGACCGGCATGACCAGAGAATAAAATGGTCAGACAACAAAGGTAGAAAAATAATTTTATTTTCAATTTAGTGATTGGACTTTGTGCTATCTTTATAGTTTACACAATATGGGGAACTGCATCTCTTATCTGGTGTTGCATGGCATGCAGAGTCTGGCTTCTTGGGGGTTTCGGTTTAATTTTTGTCTAAATATTTTATTTTTACTTTAGGTTGTGATCACTTATTCTGTACTTGGTGAGAGTCATTTGTAGCAGTATAAAAAAAGAAAAACCTGTTAAATAAATAAACAAGAAAAGGTACAGAGAAGAGCCACCAAAATTGTAAAGAGGATGGAAGGATAGCCTTATGAGAAAAGGCTTAAAAGGTTAGGGCTCTTCAACTTGGAAAAAAAATGACTGAGGAGAGATATGATAGAGGTCTGTAAATTAATGAATGGGGTGGAACGGGTAAACATAGATCGATTGTTTACGCCATCAAAATATAGAAAGACTAGGGGACATGCAATGAAGCTACAGTATATAGCCCATTTAAGATTAATAGGAGAAATATTTTTTTCACTTAAAGCGTAATCAAACTCTGGAATTTGCTACCAGAGGATGTAGTAAAAGCTGTTAGTGTAGCTGGTTTGAAAAATGTTTGGACAAGTTCCTGGAGGAAAAGTCCTTATACTATTATTAAAGAGGAACATGGAAATCCATTGCTTACCCCTGGGATAAACAGTATGGAATCTGAGTACCTTTTTGGGAACCTGACAGGTACTTCTAAGCTGGATTGGCCGCTTTTGGATACTGGACTTGCTCTGACCCAGTATGGCATCTCTTATCTTCGAATGTTCTTAAGGTAAGTGGAAAGAGTTGAGCTGAAAGAAGCCTTTTTCTCTCCTCTTTGTCCTCCACTGCTGCTTTTTCCATGCTGTGATAATAGCAGAGGTGTCACCAACAGGTAAGAGTACTGCTGTTTTATAACTTCTGTCAGCAGGAGGGAGGATGGGAAAGGCTAGTATCAGGGCCGGTGCTACCATTAGGCGAACTAGGAGGTTGCCTAGAGCACTGGCCCCGTAAGGCCACCTATTGCTGCCACTGTTGCCCCTCTCAGGACCTGCAGCTATGGCAATGGCCATAAACAGCTCCGCAGTTTCTTCCTCCTCGGACTGTACAATGCCGACTTCCTCTTTTCAAACAGGAAGTTTGCATCGGGCATCAGAGGGGGTGGACGCAAACAGCCCTGCAGCGCCAAATTTTAAAGGTAAGTGCCACAGGGCTGTTTGTAGGCCTTGGAGAGGGGCAGCGGCAGCAACAATGGGCGCCACGGGGGAGGGGGGGTAGAGGCACATGGGATGAGGTTCACCTAGGACGCCTCTTCTCCTTGCGCTGCCCTGGGTAGGATCACTCTGTGACTAAACTTTGTGGCCAGTTACAGGAGGCAAGGCCATCGTGGTGGCACATGACCTTATAACGCATAGTCCACAGGGATTTCTGTAGGATCTGAGCTAGTATCTTATAAAGACACAAAAGTGCCTATGGACCCGATTCCAGGACATGGGTTGTGGGGCTGCATGTCCCAGCGGGATGTGCAGCCCCGTAAGCAGTCTGGGCCCGATTCCCCCTCCAGCCCTCCCCATACGTGCTGATGCTCAGGACGGGGAGAGCCAGCCAGCAGCACGTACAGGGCTGATTCAAGTCATGACCCTGTATGTTCTGCGGGGCCCGTGGGGGCACACTGCTTATTCCACCTCAAAGTTGGAATAAGCAATGCAAATCCGGTGATAGTGCCCAGGGATCCCCCCCCTGGGCCGGGTCTGGGGGGGTCCCTGCTGCCCAATCCAGGCCAGCATTGGGTCGGGCAGCAGGGAAAAGGGGTGCCATGGCCACAGAGGTTGGGGGCACCTGCAGGGAGGACATCCCTGCAGGCGGTAGGGGCATGGCGGGCCGTCCTCGTGCCTGGTTCTGGCCACTGTGGGAACGCTTTGTTTCCGTGATTCAGAATCTGGTCCAAATGGGCCCGTCTTGCTTGGGGCCTTCCAGACAGCCCAGACGTGTGCCTCTCTGAATTAGGCTGCACATGTCTTTATAAAATACTAGCACACATGCCCTTACAAAATAGGACTAAAAGAGGTACCTACTTACTGTACTCTCTCCACCTCAGTGACTTTTTATAAAAATAACCTCTACCTTAATAAATTTAGAGCCTGATTTTGAGCTGGGCGATGCTATGTGCTGTGTCAGCACATAGCCCACCATCCTCCCACCTAACCCAGATTTTCCATTCCAGGGTCATTTGCGGCCCGGCATTGAAAATCCGGGTGTCACCGCACAGCCAGGAAGCCGCAGGAGCTACCCGTGTAGCACTCATTTTCGATGCTACACAGCCCCAGTGCATTGATAGGCAAGGTCTTCTCACACCTATCTTTAAGGTGCAGAGCGCTAACCATGTAGCATCGAAAATTGGTGCTACACGGGTTGTACCGTGGCCCGCCTCCACTCCGCCCTGGAACGCCCCTAACATACCCTAATGCTAAGCGGATAGCATCTGGGTGCGTTAGGGACATATCCGGGATTTTCAAAGGGCACTACCTGTGTAGGTGTCCTTCGAAAATCCCGGATAAGGCCTTTACACAGGTAACTAGGGAAGTTACCCATGTAAATGCCTTCAAATATCGAGCCCTCACTGACTAGCATTCCTCTTCACATTTTCTACATTGGATAATATAGACTACATTAGAGGAGAAGCATGAGGACGGTCAAATGCCTTTCCTATGTGGGTGATATGGCATCGTGTGATATGAGCTGGCGTAGAAGATCATTTCAGAACTGGCCACGTAAATGGATGCATCTAGTATACATGTAAAAAGTAACAGTTTTAGAAAGGCAAAGTAGAAGTATACATCCTTCTAAAATTGCCATTTGTACATGTAACCAGCGGCTGTAGGCACACATCTATATTTATGCATGCTCCATAGGTAAAATGCAAGATATACACACAAACCCCAAGCACCTACCTTATTTATGTATAAAAGTGTATATAGGATCACTCCTTGTATACAGTTTTATTGTAAACTCGGTATTAGCATAGACGGCCTTTTTAAGATTGCCCTCAATGTTTGCATTATGGTACAGTTGTGGCACTCTTGCATTTTAGGTACAGTATGTTGTGTACAATAGCTTGAGAAATAATTTGGAAATATTCCAACTGTATGTCATCATAATATTTTAATAGTATGTTCAAAGGTATACAACAAAAAAAAGATGTCTGTGCAACTTAGACATAGTAATTTCTAAGAAAAAAAAACAAAATATGACCTGGATCGGATTAATGACACCCTTCACTAATATTTGGTTGCACAACCCTTGGCAGTGATGACAGACTCCAAACGTTTCTTCTAGCCATTATAAATTTCGTACATCTGTCAGCTGGTAGTTTCTCCCACTCGACTGCGATTTGTTCCAGCTCATGAATGTTTCCAGGCTTTTTTTTACCAATGACAGATTTCAGCTCTTTCCAAAGGTTCCCGATTGGATTGAGATCAGGACTCATTGCTGGCCAGTTTAAAACAGTCCATTTTTTCAATTTTAACCATTCTCTTGTACTTTTGGATGTATGTTTTGGGTCATTGTCCTGCTTGAGGACCCATGACCTTCTACCCTGTTCTAGCTTTCTGACACTAGGTAGCACATTTCACTCCAAAATACCTTGGTAGTCCTCTGACTTCATGATTCCTTTAATATGTTCCAGTCCCCCAGTTCCTGAGGCAGCAAAATAGTCGCATAATATTATGGAACCTCCATCATATTAAACTGTAGGAAAGGTGTTTTTTTCTTTATAGGCTTCATTTCTTCACCTGTAAATGTATCACTGGTTTCTCAAGGTGGGTTTGGGCAAAGATCAGGCATGCCTTTTTATATCTGTCTTTGAGCAGAGGGTTCCTCCTTGGCCTTCACCCTTGAAGTCCTTCTTTGTTTAGTGTGTAGTGTATGGTGCGGGTTGAAACCACCTCTCCAGATTGCTCCAAGTCAGCCTTAAGCTCTTTGGATATTGTGTGTGGTGTTTTTTTTTCCAGCTGTTTGCACTAACCTTCAAAGACTTCGTGGAATAATTCTCCTCTTTCCACCACGTCCTGGGAGGTTCTTGATTTTGTAAATTTTGTAAAAAATTTTTATTGTGATCAGATCGATTAAAACATACAGTTACTGTGTTCAACCCAAAAACAAGAACATATCAATACAGCTTTGCGATAGTCCTAGCATTGACAATAATAACAAAACATGTCAAAACATGCTGAAGTTGGTCAGTGGGCCTTCTGCAGCCAATACGTAACCCATTCACAGGACGTAAATACCCAAACGGTTCAACATCCACATAGCCACGGTTGTATTAGGCAGCACTCATGTTCTGCACCCGCTTTCTCACCCCCGGAGTCCCACAGCATTCTCTCAAGACACACTAGAGAACTTCTCTTCTGCCCTTCCTTGCCTCTCAGGGATTCATAGTGTTGCTGATCACTCTTTCCTGTTTCTGTCCTTGTTCCCCTTCCTCCCCCCCCCATATCCTCCCCCGCCAGTGAGGTTCAAAGATCATGAAGATATCGACAGCAGCGTTCCCAAAGGGACCAGTAGTGCTGCCACTCCGGGGATCCCAACGCCCCTTTCCCACACAATATCCATTCAGACATATCTCACATTGCTCCAACCCACTTCTCAGAAGACTGTGCTTTGTCATCTATCCAGTGGGACACCAACATCTTCCTAGCAACTAAAAGCGCCACTTGCCCCCATTTACGCTCCGGGTGCTTCTCAGTGTCTCCCACAAAGTTGCATCCCTGCCAAGCAATAGAGTAGAGTACTCCCATTCTATATTAGTCTGCACCATGACTTGGATAGTAGTATTCAGCACCTTCTCCCAGTAGTGTCTCAGTTTGGGGCATTCCAAAAAAAGTGTAAACTCATGTGCCCCTAGTGGCACGACAACGCAAGCAGTCTGGACTATCCCATAGGCATAGCTGAGCTTCCCTTTCTCGAGTCAAATATGCCCTATGTAGTATTTTAAACTGCATTTCTTGCAAGGCCACATTCGGTGTGCATAGAGGGATATCCGTGAAGAGTCTCTCCATGGTTTATGTGTCTAGTTCTTCCCCCAGGTCCTGTGACCAATGAGTATCCAGACCCATTAGCCATCCTCGGGGTCTCATATTTCTACCAATTGTGTATCAGTAGGCCACCCTATTATGCTTAGCAAGGAAAAGCCTGTCCAGGGGTGTAAAGGTAGTGAGACCTGAGCCATTCCCCCTGCCCGCCTGCTTGGATGTGATATAATGTCAGCATTGTGAGTAAGCTATCAAGTGTTTATTGGGAATTTGCCACTTATTCTTGAGTTGGTCAAAGGACGGAAACGTATCCCTACTCAAATCCATGAGCTATCCAACATGCCGGCAACCATGTGCTTCCCAGCTGTGAGAAGCTGCGCCATCTATGCCCAGGAGGAATTCAGGGTTCCCTTTGAGTGTTCTAAACAGGGTGTGCCTCCTTAGAGCTCCCCCCACTGTCACTCTCCATCACCGCCACGCCCTCCACATTGACTCTAAGAAACACAAAGAGTGCTGGACTCTCTTTCGCCATTGTTGGTTTAATTGTAGGAGGTTGAAAAACCTATATGCGGCACAACTGTTGTCTAAAAACCCCCATTGGGGCATATTGACCCCCGCCCACCTGAAGCTCATGTATCCACCCGAACAAAGTAGCAACATTGTATAAGCAGAGGTCTGACAAGTTGAGCCCCCCTGGTGTCCCTGCCCGCTGCTAGCTTGGCGTAACTAATATGTGCCGTGCGGCCTCTCCACAAGAAGATGCTCATGATATTCTTATAGAGCCGCTCCTCCTTCCTCTTGACCCATAGAGGCAGAACCTGCAGCGGGTAAAGTAGATGTGGCAAGAGCACCATTTTGGCCAGTGCTACTCGGCCCATGAGTGAAAGGGGAAGGCCACTCCATGTCATGCACCAATTCTTAATTTGGACAGGTCTATCAGTCACATTATTTTGATAGAGGAGGCACCTATCAGCGTATAGGTGGACCTCCAAATATTTCAATGAATCACCTTTCCATGCAAGTGGAAAATTGCTCTCCCGCCGGCTCGCACAGCTTGTTTGCACTGTCATGGCCTCAGACTTGGACCAATTCATCTTCAACCCCACAAACATCCTAAATAATGCAATCATTTGCATTACTTGTGCAATATGTATTCCGGCTCGGCTAATGAAGAGCAACATTTTGTCGGCGAATATGTTAATCTTGCAAACAATAGTTCTGACCCGAATACCCTGCCATTCATCCGTGTCCCATATCTTAGCAGCTAAGGACTCCAAAGAGAGTAAAAACAGCATGTGGGGTAGGGGGCAGCCCTGACGAGTGTCCCATTGGAGCTGAAAGCTGTTCTTTAATCTCCCATTCACCAATATCTGAGCCTGAGGCTGGTAGTATAACACACGCATCCATTGCCAAAAAGCACCTGTGATCCCATATTGCTCTATCACCCAAAAAAGGTACTCCCAAGAGACATTATCAAAGGCTTTTTCAGCGTCCAAACTTGCAGTCAGTAGGGACCCACTGTCCCGAATGTATAAGGGAGTATAAGGGTCAGGTGCTAAGGTGAAACTTGCTTTTTATTTAAGTCTCGGGAACGGAGCTCAGCTTAAAGGCACCCGCTCAGCTCTCTGTTATCATGTGACCACCAGAAAACGTAATAACATTGTGAACTGTAGACATAGGAATCCCAAGGTCTTTGGAGATGGCCTTGTACCCCTTTGAAGTTTGATGTTTGGTGATAATGGCTTATCTGACAGTCTTAGATAGCTCTCTTGTCTTCACATTGTGAAAATGGAACAGGGAGTGAATGTGGCCATTTTAAACATTAGAGCTATCATTCATTGCATCTGAATTCTGACAGTTGATCACAGTGGCGTCTAATTTTAATGCAGTAGGAATGTGGTTCTTCTGTTCAAACTGATTTGAATTGTTTATAAGAGCGCCAATAATCATGTTCTAAACAAATATGCAATTCATAGGAATGAGGCCACTTTATATGTGAATGGAATCTCTCAAAAGTATTGCTTGAGACAGATGTCTACTGAAATTCTAAGAGCTCGAGACAAACAGTACAATAAAAAAACCAAAAGAACAAATTTTTGGGACATTTAGGGTCAAACTTTGCAATTTTGAATAATCATGTCCTGGCAATGTTCCAGTTTTTATACTATTTCCTTTTTTAATTGTTCTTGCTTTATTTGATTCTTTTATGTGTCAAATATGTGTGCATATATAGTCCAAAGCCATTTCACTGGCCACTTTTTTTTTTTAGGCGATATTGGATATTAAGGGTTTGAACTGCATGGGTGCCAATAATGTTAACCACAACTGTATATTGCAAGAAGTCATGACATTTTCTTCTTTCTAAGTTTCTGGTAAAAGAAGAAAAACACTCTAGTTACATTAGCCTCCCTGCAGTCCCCATTCTCAGAGCATAGGGAAAGGGAATTGTATTTAGCTCACACCTTTCTCAGCAGTTCAAGGTTCTTTGCACCCGAGCCAGTGAAGGGTTAAGTGCTTGCCCAGGAGCACAAAGAGCAGCAGTGGAATTCGGAGCTGGCTTGTCTGGTTCTCATTCCACTAGTTTAACAATAGGGTTTGTGACCCCACACTGCTAGCGATGTGGAGAGGAAATGTTTCCCGTGTTTTTTATTTTTCGTGCCTAAAATTAATTATTTTATAAAATTTATTAGCAGCAATGAATGGATATCAGGTAAGCTTCACAGTTTCAAGCTTTGAATATGTATCAGAACTTTTAAAACACATTAATATCCCCATTCACTAAGGTATGGTAACCCATGCTTGTTAGCGCAGTTCACATTAACTTTACCACAAGTGGTAATTGGCGCAGCCCTATGATATTCAGTGGGGCCAGTTCACTAGCCCTCACATAGTAACTAGTGGTAAAACATTCTAACATTAGCGCAAGTTACTGTTCGTTAATGAACAGGGCTGTAATATTTCAGTTGAGCTACTTGAAACACTTTGAGATGTGGTATGAGAATTGACTTTTTAAAAAATGAACTATAGAGGCCAAATAACATGCCAATTCAGATCAGTGTATTTAGGGAATGAGAAATTTTCGGAGTAAATTTTTTAGAGAGAACTTTTTATGCAGAAGAGGAATGTTCATAGTAAATTTTGTTTTGTTCCAGCAAAATGGGGTGAAGCTAGGAATGACAGTCTCAAGGTCTAAACTAATCCTGTACTACCATTTGGATATCCATTTTTATATCACTGAGCAGCTGAATGCCGAGTGGTTTCGTGTCAAAGATCGGATAACTCAGCAAAGTATGCTGATGAAAAAGGTAATAATATGGAATTTATATATCACGTGATACACATTTTGTTTTGTTTTTAGTTAAGAAGAGGCTCCTGAGAGGCGCTAGGAGCACCTCCCTCCCTCCCTGCATGTTACTGAGCTCTGATCTTCCATCTTTGCGCTCCATCTTGCCAGGGGGTCTGCTGGGTTCTGATTTAAACTTCCTTATGGATCACTGATTGTGAGATTAGACTTCTCTTGTGCTCACTGCTGGCAGTATTAGGATGAGGCCTGCTGATTTTAGGACGGAATCCCATTCTCTCCGTGAGTCCATGATGCATTATGTCTGGACCACTAAGCCATGAACAGCAAGTACTACAGTCAAACTCTGATCAGGAGCCCCTCTGTGAATAAGGGCAAAACTATTCTTAAGGTTGTGAGGCTGAACTGCATGAAGTTAGAAAACGAGCAGAGGTGTTATTTGAAGACATTTAATACACGCATCTTAACCATTGCTGCTGTTTGAGTTCAGAAACTAATATATCGGTAAGAATTAATTTCTGAAGAAATGTGGGGGCCTGTACTTGTGCAGACAGATGTTCCAAGACACTTCCAGCCCAGCCTAATCTTCATAACCGTCTTCATAAATTTTAAGAAGAGGAATCGTCAAAGAAAATAGGCTAGAAGAAAACTGCATTTGGCTTCCTTTATTTAATTTTATTGCTGAAATTCATCTTTTTTACCCTCTTTCTCTATAACCACTTTTCCCTGTTGTATTTCCCTAATCATGATAAATTAATATTAATTTTCTTTCCTGTTCTCTGGTGCTATATCTCATAGAAGGAAGTTTTGTGCTCACTTGCTCATCTTAGCAGCCATTTGGCTGTTTTCTGTGATTAGTTCTTTAAAATATTTACTCATGAATATTAAGCACTGTCATTAACATGCAAACCTGCTGACAAATCCTAAGCTAATAGAGTCCATCACTCCTAGATACTCTCAGGCCCAACAGGAGTGTGGCAGAATGAGGGGGAGAGTGCATTGGTAATTAAAAATTGAGATCCTTGGAGGAAGTGGTGATTAAGGCTTCCCTTTTTTTCATGCTGATTAAGGGCAGACATTAGAGTACCATACATAGGGATTGCTAGATGTGAAACATGGGACGTTTAGTCGGGGAGAGAATCAACCCATTAGAATGCTTCCTTTCACGAAGTAGCCAGAACCCTTCATACAGTTCCACAGGCGAATATAATGTAGGATATATATTACCATGCTCACTCCTAAAGGTACTTCTTTTGCACCTTGCTGGACTGGTGCTAGTACCCAGGGAATCACAAATTATTTTTCAGTAACTCAGCAAATAGTTTACAGTATCACTTGAGAAGGAGCTAGCACATTGTCCTTTTCAGCTCTCTCACACAGGGAGAAATTTTGTACGTGAATTGTGCATGTTGAGCAGCATTTTACATGCTCAGTGTAACCCATTTAAGACTAATAAGAGAAAACATTTTTTCACTCAAAGCGTAATCAAACTTTGGAATTTGTTACTGGAGGTTGTAGAAGAAGCTGTTAGCGTAGCTGGGTTTAAAAGCGGTTTGGACAAGTTCCTGGAGGAAAGGTCCATAAACCATTATTAAAGAGGACCCAGGAAATCAACTGCTTGGCCCAGGACAAGCATTATGGAACCTGTGTGCCTTTTTGGGAACCTGCCAGGTACTTATGACCTGGATTAGCCACTGTTGGAAACAGGATACTGGGCTTGGTGGACCTTGGTCTGACCTAGTATGGCATATCTTATGTCCTTATGTTCTAAGCGCACCCTTGCAACCCTGGCATAGATATGCGTAAAAGTAGGTGTTAGTAAATCAGAGTGCCTACGTTTGTGAGATATATGTGTAAGTCTTCCAGAGGGGGGAGGAGGGTGGGCAAGAATAGGCAGAGCAAGACTAGGATAAACACTTTAGCCTCTATCTTATAAAATACATGTATACATGGCAAGTCTTACGGGCACATTCATGCACGAAGTTACTCCTGCCTCAAAGCAGTTGTAAGTTTGTGTGGCAGCTCTCCAGTAGGCTATTTTATAAAGGCACATAGCTGAATATGTAAGGTTACCAGGTTTTCAGGGATTGTCCCCGATTTTAGAGCTGTGTCCCCGATTCCCACCTATTTGTCAGCCTCCTGTCCCTAATAACAGCAATGGGGACAGATAGGGTAGAAAAACTTTTTTCAATTTAGTGGTTTGAATATGTCAGTTTTTTTAGAACTTGCATCCATTAACTTTATATTTTGCACAGTACAGGGGGAATGCTTCACTGTTTCTCTTTCTCTGTTGATTTGTCTGTTTGGAAGTGATATTGTTGGTGTCATGGGATGGATGGGGAAAGAATGACTCCTCTTCCCTCCTCCACTCCCTGTTGAACAATCCTGAAACTAAGAGAGATCCCCCTCTCCCTCCCTCCCCAATGCTTCAGGTAAGGGTCTCAGATTTGGTTACAAAAATTCTGGTAACCTTAGGCATATGTTACCCACATATGTTGTATCTTTTTTTTTTTTTTAAAGTATGTGCCTTCCTTGTCTAGGCACTCTGTTATAAAATTATACTCAATGTAAACCGCTTTGCCTAAAAATGATAAAGCAGTATAAAAACCCCGTTGAATAAAATAACAAATAAAATAATTTGAACAGGAGATAGATAAATCGGTTTAACATAAACTCCTGGCTCTCAGAAGTACGATTTGCCAGATACACTAAACATTCTTCTCATGGCCTCTAAAGGACTAATTTTATAATGGGGTGGGGAAAAAGGATGCTAAGTGCTTATGTGCCTTTATAAAGTAGGCACCCAGACTCAGGCCCAGTAGTGTACAGATGAAGGAGTAGCGTAGTGGTTAGGGCAACAGCCTGGGACTAGAAAGACCAGAATTCAAATCCCACTGGCACTCCTTGTGGCCTTGGGCAAGTCACTTAACCCTCAGGTACAAACTTTGATTGTAAGCCCTCTGGTGACAGGTAGATGCCTACTGTACCTAAATGTAACTTGCCTTGAACTACTGGAAAGGTGTGAGCTAAATACTAATAAATAAATAAATGGTCTATCATAAATTTACTCTTTCTATTGAGCCTCTGTGGGTTTCCTGGCAAACTTGCTGACTTAAAGCTTGTGATAGAGGAGAAATTGTGGGTTTATTTAGGAAAATCCTCCTCCTGCAGCACCTGGAATTTGTCATCAGCTACCCCAAATCACATCTCTTTCCGGTACAAAACCTAGAGTTCATCGGTGCTCAGCTGGACACTGTGCGGGCCAAAGCCCTCCTCCCTTTGGACAGGGCAAAATGCCTCAGACAGCTGGCAGGGGAGGTCCAATATCGCAGAACGGTACTGGCTTGCTGCCTCCTCCGCCTGCTGGGACACATGGCCTCCACGGTCCATGTCGCACCCCTAGTTTCCTGCACAAGCGGACAGCCCTGTGGTGCCTGCATTCCCAGTGGACCCAGGCCACGGGCAGACTCTGGGACAGAATCAGGGTCACCCACCAGCTGGCGAGGTCATAAGAACATAAGATATGCCATACTGGTCAGACCAAGCTCCATCAAGCCCAATATCCTGTTTCCAACAGTGGCCAATCTAGGTCATACGTACGTAGCAGTTTCCCCAAAAGACACAGGTTCCACAATGCTGTACTGGGTCAAGCAGTGATATCCTGGGTCCCTTCTTAATAATGCTTTATGGACCTTTCCTCCAGGAACTTGTCCAAACCTTTTTTAAACCCAGCTACACTAACAGCCTTTACCACATCCTCCGGTAACAAATTCCAGAGTTTGATTACACGTTGAGTGAAAAAATATTTTCTTTTATTAGCCTTAAATAGTTTACCCTGTAGCTTTATTGTATGTCCCCTAGTCTTTCTATATTCTGATAACGTAAACAATCGATCTACGTTTACCCGTTCCACTCCGTTCATTAATTTATAGACTTCTATCATATCTCCCCTCAGCCGTCTCTTTTCCAGGTTAAATAGCCCTAACCTTTTTAGCCTTTCTTCATAGGAGTATCCTTCCATCCCCTTTACCATTTTGGTGGCTCTTCTCTGAACCTTTTCTAATAACGCTATATCCTTTTTAAGATACGGCGACCAGAATTGCACACAATATTCAAGGTGCGGTCTCACCATGGAACGATATAGGTGCATTATAATATCGTTTTATTTTCCATTCCTTTCCTTATCATACCTAGCATTCTATTTGCTCTCTTGGCCGCTGCTGCACACTGGGCCGAGGGTTTTAACATGTTATCCACAATGACGCCTAAATCTTTTTCCTGGGTGGTGGTTCCTAATTTGGAACCTTGCATCGTGTAACCATAGTTCGGGTTGTTTTTCCCTAGGTGCATTACTTTGCACTTGTCCACATTAAATTTCATCTGCCATTTTGATGCCCAGTCTTCCAATTTATCAAGATCCTCTTGCAATTTTCCACAATCCTCTTGGGTTTTAACAACTTTAAATAGTTTTGTGTCATCTGCAAATTTGATAACCTCACTCGTTATTCCACTTTCCAGGTCATTTATGAATACGTCAAAAAGCAGCGGACCCCAGCACAGATCCCTGGGGTATACTACTATTCACCTTTCTCCATTGGGAAAATTGGCCATTTAGCCCTACCCTCTGCTTTCTATCTTTTAACCAGTTCCGGTTCCACAGTAGTACACTGCCTCCTATCCCATGACTCTTTAGTTTTGCCAAAGGTCTCTGATGAGGGACCTTGTCAAAGGCTTTCTGAAAGTCCAGACACACTCTATCAACCGACTCACCTTTGTCCACCTGTTTATTCACACCTTCAAAAAAACATAACAGATTAGTAAGACAAGATCTTCCTTGTCTAAAGCCATGTTGGCTGTCTCCCATTAGGCCATGACTATCTACATGTTGAGTAATTTTATTCTTTATGACGGTTTCTACCATTTTTCCCAGTACTGACGTCAGGCTCACCGGTCTGTAGTTTCCCGGATCACCCCTGGAACCCTTTTTAAAAATTGGTGTTACATTGGTAGTCCTCCAATCTTCAGGTATTAGAGATGATTTTAATGATTAGTTCACAGATTACTAATAGCAGGTCTGCAATCTCATATTTCAGTTCTTTCAACACCCTTGGATGTATACCATCCGTCCCAGGTGATTTGCTACTCTTCAGTTTATCTAATAGTTGTAATACATCTTCCCGTTGTAATACATCTTCCCTGGACACATATCCAACGGTTCCTCTTGTAGAGAGAGTCTTGTATAACTTTCAGTGAAGATGTGGCACCATGATTCTCTTAGTGCTCTATTGGCCTGAACAGAACTGGTTTCCTGTTCTCAAAAAGCTAGCAGTTCTATCTCCATGAAAACTCAACCAATTTCCAAAGCTAATAACTCAAAAGGAGGACCATCTTCTTCATCCAGATTTGACAGGGGGGGAGGTGTGGGGATATATTCAGTGGGTTAGTGCTGATAAAGTAGTTAGCTGTCGCCGTTGAACCTTGAATCCGGATATTCAATGCCAGAGCCATATCCGGTTACCAGTGTAGGTCAGATATCCGCGTAGGCCAGATATCCACGTAGGCCAGATAGTGAGTTAGCTATGCAGTCATCAGTGATACTCAGCCACTGGATGGTTAACTAATGTGGCTAAAGTTAGGCCATCCATTAAAGCGTCTATCTTTAGCTGCTTTTGGAAAACCAGCTAGTGGCTGAATATTGTCGCTAGCCATTTATTCCATGTGCCACTTCTGCTCTGCCCCCGGAATTCCTTGATGCTATCTGGCTAGTGTTGTGGTGCTTAGGAGCCAAATTCAGTGACTAGCTATTATAGTGCTGCTGAATATCTCACTGAGCTCCATTTAGATGGTTTGCAGGTCTGCAAACCCCCTAATGGCTCTGAATATCCCCCTCTGCTACCATCTCTAGCCCTCACAGCATGGAAATTGAGCAGCAGCTAGTTTCTGCCCTTGGCTTACCAGAAGCTATTCAATATTACCAGATGCACATACAGTTTCAAGTGGAAGAGATTTTCAATCTGATGTTTCTCTAATGGCCACAACCCTGTCATATATCGGTTTTCAACTGTATTGCAATATATATATACCATTTATATCATCCATACCTTCAGATGTCTTCCGTGAGAGTACATCTCAGTATTCTGGCTGCTTAGCACGCTCTGGTAAATAACCTTCCAGCATCTCTGTCATATTAAGAAGCCCTCTGTACCTTGGGACCTCAGTCTGGTGCCAACTTCACTTATGAAACCACTGATGGAACCATTGTACTCCTCTGCTCTTCAGTTCCTCACCTGGAAAGTACTAGGGTGCATACTTAAAAGAGGTTTAGCCGGTTAACAGACCGGCTAAATGGTTAAAATGTGGTCAACCCGATATTCAGTGGCACTAACCGGTTAGTACTGCTGAATATCCCCACAGATCGCCGAAAAAGTGCCCAATTAAAAGCAGGTCAATCTGTGGGGAGATTGGAGACTAGGGACAGTGACAGCCGCAGTCTGGTTAGCAGCATAAAATTCACTAGCAATTACTGTGCATCTCTTAGGGAAAGGGAATATAGTTTTCTCGTCAAGTCTTGCTGAGTACCTTCACACGGTGACCCCATTGTACAAAATCGATACTACAGCTGAGCAGGGCAACGCTACAAGTGAAGTATGGTAGGAAAGAAAAAAAATACACACTGGTTGCACATCGCCCAGGATAAAAAGGTGCCCACCTGTAGCCTATGCACAAGAGCTAATGATGATGGTAGCAATAGTGCAGACACTGCAGATGCAGATAACACCCTGCCATAGATATGTAGGGATTAGTAGTAGCAAACAAAAATAAGTTATGCTCTCATTTATGTCCAAGTGAAATTAGCTACTAATACCCTTTCCAAAGTTCTGTGAGAAAGCTGGCAATGAGCCACAAAAAGAGCTTTGTCTGTATGTATATATCTATATTACGTTTATTATGGGTAGCAAGGTAGAAAAATATACAGACTTATAGTTATGGATATATTATTAGAAATATGAGGTAGCAAGTTATAGCAGCTCAACGATCACAGTTCTACAATATGATAAATTATTGATTAGTAACCAAAGGTCACTAGTTCGCTCTGCTCTCAGAAGAATTATGAAAACTAGTTTCTAACTAACAATCGCCCTCCTGGAGGAAGAGAGAAATAAGACAGTACCTTTGCTTGGCCAGGTGGATGAGCTGGGATCCAAGAGTCTTTGGAGCAGCACGGGGATCCAAAGAGGCAGCTAGGCAAACTAACTCAGGCTACAGCCCTTTTGGAGGCGAGCCGTGTGAGAACACACAGAACCGGAGGTATCTGTGAAAGTCTTATCGCTGTCCTTAGGAGAATGGCCTTGTACACACGTAGTGTGTATCGGTCTTGCAGACAGGCAAGGTAGTAAGCAAAAGGCACACAGAGCACAAAAGGCGCAAAGGTTCTGTTGCATACTGTAATTATGCTTTGTGTAGAGTCTCAGTCATAGGTCTGGTGATCGGTTGGCACAAGACGATCCGAAGTGTTCTCAGCGAATCAGAAGGTAATGAACAGGTGTTCATCCTGCATCCTGGAGCCATAATGAGAGAAGACAATTTGCAGTTTTGGACATCCCAAGGCCAGTAGCATCATTAGTGGATGATGAAGACCGGATAAGCAGATGTTCTTGCATGTGGACAACTTGGCCTGGGAAACTAATTGGACAGAAAAAATTGTCTTCTATATGCACAGATATAATCACTTGGCAGTTGATTGAAGGTCAGGTCTGAGACTGGAAGTACAGAAGAAGTTCCTTGCAGTAGGAAACTATCTTGTTTGGTCAACTTTGGTTCAGGCTTTAACATTTGAGCAGGCCGGCAATCTGCAGACGTACCAGCTCTACAGATAAAGGCCATTGTGAGCGTGTTCATGGACCAACTGTGGCAGGAAATAAACCACAGAAATTAATGAAACAGTTAAGAGGATTAACTACAGTTAAGTGGACTTCTGCAGATAAAGACGAGATAATGTACTGCTACCTTTATGCTACAAACCCTACTTTAAAATTCAGAGAATATGCCAAAAACTGGAAGAAAAATGAATATTGCCACAAGAAAAACTGCAAAAAGTAACTGATGCAAATTTAAGATCTATAATTTCACAGATCAAAGTAAAGAAGTATGTGAATGACAACATCTTGAATCAATTAAGGGTTTCCGTGGAAAAAGAAATACCGATAAAAAGCTGGATGCAAGGAAGCTGAACATAGTGTTAAAAGAGAAGAACAGCATTGATCATAGAGGTGTTATTCCTAAGTGACTGTTCTGTGAATCGCGTTGAGAGGGAGATCTTCAAGTACAAAGAAATGCAGTTGGAGACCAAGAAAATGTGGCAGAAAGATACTTGATTATTTCAAATTGTATTGAATACCACAGGCTTGATTAAGATGATAAACTACGGTTACATGATGCAAGGTTCCACATTTGGAACCACCACCCAGGTAAAAAGGATTTAGAAGTCATCGTCGATAAAACATTGAAACCTTCTCCCCAGTATGAAGCGGCGGCAAAGAAAGCAAATAGAATATTAGGAATCATAAAGGAAGGAATGGAGAATAAAACGGAGGATATTATAATGCTTCAGTATCACTCCATGGTGCGACCACACCTTGAATATTGTGCGCATTTCTGGTCACTGTATCTTAAAAAGGGTATAGCAAGAGGTCACGTGATGCGGTGAGCTTGAGCAGACGTGGGTAGCTCGAGCTCCGGGCCCATCTTCCCCCTACCGTTCCATTTGTGCCGTGATTTGCACTGCCTTCGGGCTCAACCGGGGTCCATTGTGCTCTTTCTTCCCCCGAGCGGTCTCCTGTGCCCTGCCTAGCAGAATGGCGGCGGCGGGGAAGGTGGGACGTCGAGATAAGGACCGGGCAGTGAGTACCGTAAAGATGGCTGAGTCTCCATCGAAGCATGGCGTGGCGGCTTCCCCGACGTTAACGGAAGAAATTTCTGCCGCAGTGACTACCGCACTCTCCACGCAGTTCGAAGCCCTGCACGCTAAAATGGACACTTTACAGAGCTCTTTGAGCTCCATGGGCTCTCGGGTACAGGAAGCTGAAACCCATCTCTCTAGAGCAGAGGACGACCTGGAGCAACTGCGGCAAGAGTTAGCTGCAGTACAGCAGGCCTCTCAAGCACATGCGACGAAGCTGGACGATCTCGAGAACCGTTCGCGCCGCAACAATTTGCGGTTTTTGGGCATTCCTGAGTCTGTTCCCGATAAAGACCTGCGGCAGTACGTTGAGAACCTCTCTGCCTCCTTACATGATGGGGTTAACCTACCCGGGCCTATAATAGTAGAGCGAGCGCATCGGCTGGGGCCCCGGCAGTCAGAGGGAGATCGTCGGCCTCGTGTGGTTTTGGCCCGCTACTTAAGCTATCCACATAAAGACACTATCCTGCGTATAGCCAAACAAAAAGGTGTTGAGTGGGAGACAGCCCGGATTCGGATTGCGCAAGATTACTCGGCGGCTTTAAGCCTTCGCCGCAAAGCCTATGCCCAGTTATGCCAGCGCTTGATTGAGGCCAAGGTCCGCTTTAGTGTACAATACCCTGCCCGCTTGCGTGTGTTTTCTCAGGGCACCCACCGGGTGTTTGACTCCGCCGAGGAGGCTCGTCCCTATGTTGAACAGCTGCTGACGTCGAGAACTTTGAGCCCAGGAGAATGATGTCTGCCTTCGAGATTCAAAGGTGTTTGGCTTCGCAGCCTCCCTTAGCATGGGGCGCGGTGGAGGCTGCTTGCTGTTTCCCGTGCAGTTGGGGGACTGGTTTTCTGCATGGCAGCGACATGGTTCTGCGGCTGTCCCCCCCCCCCCCCACCTGAGTGTCTCTTCCAGACGGCGTGCGACCCTGGAACTGTCTCCAGTTTACCTGCGTTGGGGGCGCAGCAGCAGCTGTGTTTTTTCTCTTTTCCTGGATTTCTGCCTGCTGGCATTTTGCTTGGGTGTAATGCCTTCCATTGTTGGCTGGTGCTGGCAGCCCCGATCTCCCCGAAGACCTTGGGACTGTGATGCTGGTGACCTTTCGCGGCCTGGAGGCTGCGTGGCCTGCTGGTCCAGGGACTCCCGGCGAGCTGCCATCGGGAGGAGTCTTCACCTCTCTTGCTCAGAGTACAAGTGGACGATGGCCCCCTCTTAACTTTACGTCTGTGGACGTTTGTGTGGATGGCTGAGTGCTTTTAGTAGTAGATTTTACTGTGTTAATGAAAGGGAAAAGATGGGGTGTGAATGCTGCTGCCTGTACTGTTTGCTGTTGTAGTCTGAGATTGATGGGGTGGTTTGAGGTGGGGCGGGATGGTTATGGGTTTTTGCTTTGTGAATTGAGGCCCCTTTTTTTTTTTTTTTTTTTGATAGTGTCCTTTTGAGGGGGGGGTTCTCGAATTAGGTGTAGGCTTCGTTAAAGGGGGAGGTGGGTCCCACGCATTCCTTCGTGACTCCTGTAGGGAGTGGTTTGGTGGTTGGAAACTCTGAGTGGAGGTAAGATGGGAGGGGGTAAGGGAGTGGGGACGGGGGGGAAGGGGGGGGATGGGAGGGAGAGTAAGGGCGGAGGGAGGGTAGGGGTTTGGGTATTACGGGGAGCACAACGATTGTCTTTATTGCCTATCTGGTTATGTTTGAGGAGCGTTCTGCTGCTGGGTGGGGACCTCAGGCTGGGAGGGTCTCTACTAAACTTTTTTGTTCGACCTTTCTCAGTGCCAGTAATTTCTCACTATCCCCTCTGAAGGTTATTTCTTGGAATGTGTGCGGGATAGGTAACCCGATTAAACGCTTTAAGGTGTTGCAGGCCCTGGCTCGCCTACATTGTGACATTGCCATGTTGCAAGAAACTCACCAGCCAGCCGAGGAGCATGCTAAATTGCAGAAGACATGGGTGGGACAGAGCTGGGGGGCCCCTGCCAAGGGTAAAAAGGGTGGAGTGGTCATTTTGATTAATAGACGGGTTCGCTTTGAGTTGGAGCGGGAATGCGCTGATCCAGACGGCCGATATCTTTTGCTATATGGTCGCTTAGAGGGTAAGCCGGTCTTACTGGGTAATCTATACAGCTCCAATGTTTTAGATCGGGCGTTGTATGCCCGACTGGCTTCCCACGTGGAGCAACTACCTGAAGCCCCGTTGATACTAGCTGGGGATTTAAATGGGGTGTTTGATATCGAGATGGATACGTCGGGTGGGGGGGAGAGCGGATGCGGGTACCTACTACTAAGACACTACGTGGCCTAGGTGCTCGCCTGGGACTCGTTGACCCTTGGCGCCTCTTACATCCGACCGAGAAAGATTTCACCCATCAATCTAGAGCTCATGGGACTAGTGCTCGCATAGATTATGTGCTGGTTTCGGAACGGTTATTTGTGCAGGTTGAAGAGGCGCAGATCGGCCCTAGTGCGATATCGGATCATGCTCCAGTGTGGGTGGATTTGAAATGGGGCGACCCGGTAGTGCCCCCTAGACTTTGGCGGTTTCCCCTGGGGTTATACTATGATTCGGCGTTCCATGCTTATCTTCGACAATGCTGGCAGGACTTTGCTGATTATAATGCGCAACACACCGAGGACCCGGAGTTGTTTTGGGAGACTGCCAAGGTTGTTTTGCGGGGCGATATTATTGCGTATGTGGCGCGGAAGCGTAAACTGTTGACATCGCAGATCCTTCAATTGGAAAAACAAGTCGTGCGAGCTCGTCGGCGGTGTGCGGGTGACCCCACAGCTAGTAATAAGCGACGATTGTGGGAGCTGCAGGTCACTTTGAACGAACTGCTTCACCAAAGAGCCAAAAAATCCCATCTTTACTATAGACATCAACTTTACCGGTTCGGAGATAAGCCTGGGCGACTGCTGGCCCGGTGTTTACGGGGGAAGCAGGGTTCCCGGTCGATAGCGGCGCTACGTGACGATCAGGGGCATTTGCACAACAATAGTTCCGCTATAGCTAAGCTGTTTCGCTCCTTTTTTCAACAGCTTTACGCCCGGCGGGAGGGGGCCCCTACTATTATGAGTGACTATCTCCATGCCCTTCAATTGCCTCAAGTAACGCTGGCTCAGCGGGCGTTCTTGGACGCCCCGGTAACTATTGACGAAGTTTGTCGTGTTATTCAGACGGCTAGCTGTTCTAAGGCGCCTGGCCCTGATGGGTTTGGGGCAGAGTTTTATAAACTTCTGGGTGATTTTGTGCCTCCCCCCTTAGTTGCCCTTTATCGTTACCGGGTGGCCCAGGGGTGTTTTGGTCGGGGTGCCAATCATGCACTTATTACTTTACTTCGGAAGCCGGGCAAGGACCCTACTCAGGCAGCATCCTATCGGCCGATTTCTTTATTAAATTTTGATTCAAAGATTTTGGCAAAGGTCCTGGCTGACCGACTTGCCTCCATCTTGGGAGACTTGGTGCACGAGTCCCAGGTTGGCTTTGTTAAAGGCCGATACGCAGTGTGGAACCTGCGTCGCATTTTAGCTTCCCTTGAATGGGTGCGACAGCGGAATCTTCCGTCCTTGATCATCAGTTTTGACGCCGAAAAGGCTTTTGACCAGGTACACTGGGACTATCTAAAATATCTATTACCTTGTTATGGGTTGGGAGCCCCCTTTTGTAAGATTGTGGATTTGCTTTACGCGGCCCCGACGGCGGGGGTTTTGTGTAATGGGGTGGTTTCGGATGTCTTTTGTTTGGAACGGGGTACCCGTCAGGGCTGTCCGCTATCCCCCCTTCTTTTTGTGTTAACTCTGGATCCGTTGATCCGGCGGATCGAAAGCTCTCAGTCTATTTGTGGGGTGCGAATTGGGGCTCATGGCTTCAAGGTGGCTGCTTTTGCTGATGATCTCCTTGTTCATCTTACATCCCCTCAGCAGTCGTTGCCTCACCTGCTCAATGAGCTTTCACTCTATGGTACCTTTGCGGGGCTACGCATTAATATGTCCAAATCAGAGGCCCTAGATGTGGGAGGTACCTTGCAGGAGAGTTGGCCGGATCCCTTTCCTCTTCGTTGGGCCGATAACTCCCTCGTTTATCTGGGCATCTTATTAACCAAGAAACCAACGTTGCTCTACCCCATGAACTTTGAACGTATCTTTCTCAAGGTCCGCCTGCAGCTGCAGGCCTGGGCTCCCCTCCCTTTGTCTCTTCTGGGCCGAGTGGCTGCCTTAGGGATGGTGATCCTTCCGCGAGTGCTCTATTGGCTGCAAACTCTCCCAGTTTGGCTTCTGCGACGGGATTTGTCGCGCTTGGAGAAGGAAATTCGGAGGTTCCTTTGGAAGGGGTCTAAGGCCCGTATAGTGCTGGCTAGACTGCGCGGGGGCTGGCGATCCGGAGGGGTGGGAGTCCCCGACCTTTGGAAGTATGCCTTGGCATGCCAGGCTCGACACTTGAGCGACTGGTTGGGCGATAGTGAGATCTATACCCCTCGTGGATTGGAGGCAGCCTTTGTTGCCCCCTACTCCTTGGAAGCCGTGTTACACTTGCGCTCTGCGGCTTTGCCTACCCGGCTAACGAGCAGTATTTTGCTTAAAGCGGCTCGGCATACTTGGCAACAGCTCAATAAGTATTGGGGTAGTGACCCTATGACTTCTAGCTGGCTTCCTATACAAGGCAATGCTTGCTTTCCTCCGGGTCTCGAATCGGCTCCTTATCGGCAGTGGGGGAGATTGGGCATACGGCGTTTAGGGAATTTACTGACTGCTGATGGCAGTTGCAAGTCGCTGGATGCGCTTTGTACGGAATATGATTTGTGTCCGGGTATGTCTACCTTTGCTTATATGCAGGTTTCCCATTATATTAGTTCTTTGCCACAACGTGAGCTCCACCCGGAGCATTCTGTGCGGATTTTAGAGTTTTTCGCTTTGGGGGAAGACTGCCCGCCAACTATCGCAGCTTTTAAGAGACGGCTGGATTGCCTTGATTCTCCACCTGATTATACTATACTGGAAGGCCTCTGGGCGAAGGACCTAGGACGGGACATACCCTTGGGTACTGTTCGGGCGGCTTTGGGACGGATTGCCCACTTAGTGGAGGGTGCCCGCTGGCGTGAGATACAGCTTAAATGTATTCATCGGGCCTATTTTTCTCCGCGGCGAGCACTTCGTAGCCACTTGACTCTAGATGGCGGATGTCCCAAGTGTTCTTGTCCTCTTGCGGACCTGGGTCATATGTGGTGGGGCTGTCCCTCTATCCGTGGTTATTGGCATAAAATTGGGACGTTTATGGCCGGCCTTCTGGATCAGCGTATTTGTTGTACCGAGATGCTGGTAGCATTTGATTGGTTGGGACCGCTTCACCCTAAGGGCAGATGGGCGCGGCTGCTATTGCGTAAAGCCTGTCTGGTGGGTAAGGGGCCTTTGCTTCGCCGTTGGCGTGAACCTGTGGCTCCCACGTTCACTGAATGGCGAAATTGTTTTCACCAGTTCCTGCTTATGGAACGACGCAGTGCGTTGGGGCACCCCCAGCGTTGGGCTCACTTTCTGTTACTTTGGATGCCCTACATTGGCCAATTGGGACCTAAAGCCCGTAGTGAGGTTTTGAGGGTCGGATAGTGAGTGTTGCGGATTACTGTTGTTTTGTATTCCTTATTGTGCTGTGCTCCCTGGGGTGGGTGGGGGTAGGGGGGAGGGGTTTAGAGTTTTGATAAGATTGTATTCTATTGTTCCTTTCTTGTTAGTGCCCAGGGTGGTGGACCAGACACAGCCCCACCTGGGTTACGTTTTTTCTGTTTTCTGTATGACGGACAAACTCTCAGTTTGGCCGTTTGTAAATTTTTATGTATATTGAATAAACAGACTTTTGAAAAAAAAAGGGTATAGCATTAGAAAAGGTACAGAGTAGAGCGACAAAAAGGTAAAGGGGGGTAGAAGGATATCCCTGTGAGGAAAGGCTTAAAAGGTTAGGGCTCTTCAACTTGGAAAGGAGACGGCTGAGGGGAGATATGATAGAAGTCTATAAAATAATGAATGGAATAGAATGGGTAAATGGTGATTGGTTGTTTACTCCATCAAAAAGTTGAAAGACTAGGGGACATGCAATGAAGCTACAGTGTGGTACATTTAAGACGAATCATAGAAAATATTTTTTCATGTAACGCATTATCAAACTCTGGAATTCATTACCGGAGGATGTAGTAAAAGCTGTTAGTGTAGCTGGATTTAAGAGGCTTGCATGGGTTCCTGGAGGAAAAAATCCATAAACCATTATTAAAGAGGACTGGGAAAATCCATGCTTACCCATTGGACAGAATAGAGGAGTAGCCTAGTGGTTAGAGCACTGGCTTGGTAACCAAGCAACCTGGGTTTGATTCCCAATTCCCTCCTTGTGACTGTGGGCAAATCATTTAATCCTCCATTGCCTTGGAAGAATGCATTTCAATCTACTTCTGGTCACAGTGCCAAGAAAACCCACGAGCTGCTGGATTGCTAGGAGTCAGCACTTGACGTAAAGGCAGGCACCCATTGGACAAGCAGCATGGAATCTGTATACCTTTTGGGAACCTGACAGGTCCTTGCGACCTGGATTGGCTATTGTTGGAAACAGGATACTGGGCTCGATGGACCCTTGCTCTGATCCAGTATGGCATATCTTATGTTCTTATATGTTATATCTCAGGAACTCCAGAAGGAGGCTCTCTTTGGCACGATGCAAGTACTTCACTGAGCATTAGTAGTAAATTTGAGAGACTGAGATCATACACTTCATATCCTTTATTCTTTATCTTTATTTAAGCACTTGAATAAAAATAAAGATAAAGATAATTCAATCGACTGCAGTAAAACTCTTCTTATATACTCACCGTTCTGACTTTATTCCTCCCTTACTCGTGTCCCAATGCTAACTCCTTGTTATGGCCTACTTAAATTAAAGATTTTAGTACTGGTTCATCAGGCCCTTCGCACCAATTCTCCTCCTTATCTCTCTCTTCTTTTGACCCTCCACACTTATGCTCATACTCTCCAGTCTTCCCCAGCTTCCAATCCTCTCATACTTCGGCCTTTTCCCATAGCAAATCTGCGGTATCAAAACAGCACTGCCAGGACTCACAAAGCACCAGACCCTATCTATCAAAAAGACAACACTGCAAATATTAAACCAGTACATCTCAGAGAATACCAATACATCTTCTACTGGGGAAAGAGAACAAGTGGCACTGTCAAATAGAAACTACATAAACAAAATACCTTAGCTTGGTTACACATGCAGAATATAGACCATCAAAAAACAAACAAAGAACAAGGGATCACAATTTAGAAAAACAATGATTAAACTGGGAACCCCAACGGCCAAAGTTGTAATGTACAACAATACTGGAGAAATAAAACTATAAATTAATTTCCTCTTGTACTAAACAAAAAAGCAAAGATGTTAGCAATGCACATTTCCCAGTGCTGACTTATTCCAGTTAATAAATTCAAAATAAAAAAGCATTTTTCTACCTTTTGTTGTTTGGGGATTTTATTTTTCAGTTTCAATTGCTCCAGTCACTTTCTTCTGATTTCTTCAGCTAACTCTCCATTGTCTGCTATCCATTTGTCCTTTCTTCTTTCTTCTAGTTTTTTCACATTATCTCTCTACATCTGCTTTAACATACAGATCTTTCCCCTTTTGCTCTTTCCTCCATTTCTTTCTTTATTTCTTTTTCATCCACTCAAATTTCACTCTTCCATCCTCAATCCCCACTTACTCTCCCAGTACCTCTGACAATCATAGATTTTTCTTCCCTCCCCCACAAAATATCTTTTCCCCTATCCATCCTCACTCCCCCAACCTCATCCCCTTCTAGTCCTCCCCCAACATCAGCTCCCTTCTAGTTCCAGCTCCACCCAGCATCCACTCCCTTCTAGTCCCATTCTCCCATCCCGTCCCATTCTCCTATCTCCCTGCATCAGCCCATTTCCTGTCCAAGCTCCCCCATCAGCCATTTCCAGTCCTATCCTAGCCCCTCATCAGCCTTTTCCAGTCCTATTCCAGCCCCCATCAGCCTATTTCCAGTCCATGCTCCCCCCTCAGCCCATTTCCAATCTTAGCCCCCCATCAGTCATTTCCAGTCCTATTCCAGCCCCCATCAGCCCATTTCCAGTACAAACTCCCCACCCCATCAGTCCATTTCCAGTCCTAGCCCCCATCAGCCCATTTCCAGTCCTAGCCCCCCATCAGCCCATTTCCAATCCTAGCCCCCCCCATCAACCTGTTTCCAATGCTAGTCCCCAATCAGCCATTTCCTGTCATATCCTAGATCCCCCCCATCCCTCCCCCCCCCCCGAAGAACCCTGTGCCTATCTAAACTGCTTCAGAGGTGAGCTAGAAAAGCCCGCGCGAGGCCCTGGCTCGCCTCTGCACAGCTGCCAGCTTGAAAAGCACCTTTTTCCCCTCACGCTGGTGGCTGTGTTATCGTGAAGCATGCTGAGTGCCAGGAAAGGTTAAAGGGCATTTCCCGGCACTTGCGCGCTTCACAGTAGCACAGCTGGCAGTGTGAGGGAAAACGGCACTTTTCACACTGGTGGCTGTGCAGAGGTGAGCTAGGACCTCACGTGGCTTCCCTGGCTCACCTCTGATGCTGTCCATTGTGCGAGAATGAAGTTCGCGCGGGGCCCCCTGAAGCGCAGGACCCTGTGCAAACAACATTCTCACACAATGGATGTTCCAGCCCTGTGCTCAGGTTTGTAAGCTTGAGACTCTTCTAAAGCAGTCTTTCGAGATTACCGCTCTGGCCTTGCAGGCGTCTGTGTGTGGCACCTATGTGGCTCGGGTATGTTTGAGATGGGCTCAGGGTCTTCTGGAGGTGGAACCCGATTCGCAAGGTACTGTGTCGAATGCTGCTAAATTGGAGTCCAGTTCGGCCTATCTTGCTGATGCCTTCTGGTGAGAACTTCGGCTAAGAATATGGCCTCTCTTAACTCAGTGCAGCGTCTTTTATGGCTCCGTAATTGGTCTGCAGATGGGGCTTCTAAGTCTCATCTTAGGAAGCTACCTTTTAAAGGAAAACGTCTTTTTGGTGAAGCCCTTGAAAAGTAGTGAAAAAGTTGGGAAGTAAAAGTTCCTCGCCTTCTGGAGGATAAGCCTAAGTTGGTGAATGCTCTGGCTCCTGGACAGGGTCATTTCCAGGACTTTTGTAGTTTTCAATCATCTCATTTCATTCTGTTTCAACGGTCGTGCTACCTGTCTCACAGTCAGCCCTTTAGGGGAGGTAGAGGAGCAAGTATGGGATTCTATGGGGCTCCCAAGAAGTCCCAATGAAGCCAAAGGGGCCCAAGTGGAATTGATTCTGGTAGGCGGTCTATTACAAGCTTTTACTCCATTTGGGTCCACATCACCTCCAACTAGTGGGTTCTTGAGATAATTTAGGAAGGCTGTTCCTTAGAGTTGGCATGACCGCTCTCCGACATCTTTGTTATCCCCTTGCGAGGTTCCGGCCGAGCTGTGGCGGAAGCACTTTGAAGGTTGATCCAATTGAAAGCTGTAATCAGAATGTCTTCGACCATTTCTGGATCTCAAGCATGTCAATCGGGCCTTGAGGTTGACTCATTTTTGTATGGAATATTTGCGATCGGTCATAGTAGCGGTAAGGAAGGGCGAGTTTCTGACTTCGCTGCACTTGTCTAAAGTATATCTGCACATTCCTATCCATCCTGCCCATCAGAGGTATATGCACTTTGCGGTGTCCTTGGGTCATTTTCAGTTTTGTGCACTTCCCTTTGGCCTTACCACCACTCCTCAAACGTTTACAAAGTCGATGGTAGTTATAGTGGCCATCCTTCATCAAGAGGGTATTGTATTGCACCCTTATCTGGATGATTGATTGATTCAAGCCTATGTTAGAGTGTGACATTTTTTCAAGGATTGGTATGAGAGCCGAGGTCTGTGAGCTCTCTTCCTCGCTGCTGGATATTCTTGCATTTCTCCAGGATGGTTTGGATAAGGGTCTTACTCTGAACTCTTTAAAGCTGCAAGTGGCAGCCTGAACCTGTTATAGGGGGCGGCTGCATGGCTCTTCTGTAGCTTCATATCCAGATGTGGTTCATTTTCTTAGGGGAGTGAAGCATGTTCGTCCACCATTGCATTGAATTGTTCCTCTGTGGGACTTGTGTTATCAGCACTTTTGGAAGAACCTTTTGAGCCTCTTGGTCAAGCTTCTCTCAAGGATCTTACCTTAAAAGTGGTCTTTCTTTTGTTCTCCAAGGAGAAGGTGGTTCTTCGTCCAGTTCCATCTTTTTTGCCTAAGGTGGTTTTGCCTTTTCATGTTAACCGGTCAGTATTTTTGCCAGTCTGTTCGGCTTCGGAAGAGGGTTCGTCAGTGAGGCGGTTGCATCGCTTGGATGGTCTAGGGTTTTTCTTCGGTATCTTAAGCACACTGACTCATTTAGGAAATCTGATCATCTCTTTGTGCTGTTTGGAGGTTCACACAAGAGTGTGGTGGCTTCAAAGGCATCCATTACGCATTGGCAGAAAGAAGCTATTGCTTCAGTGTACTTGCTTAAGTGCAGACAGGTTCTGGAGGGCTTGTGGGCTCACTCAACCAGAGCTCAAGCAGCATCCTGAGATAAGTATGACCTTGTGCCTCCGCTGGATATTTGTAAAGCAGCGACTTGGTCGTCTCTTCATTCTTTTGTGCAGCATTATCGTTTGGATGTGCAAGTAAGAGAAGATGCCAGTTTTGGGGCCTGGGTTCTGCAAACTGGGCTTGCGAATCCCTCCCAAGTTTGATTACTGCTTTGGTACATCCCATGCATCTGGACTGGACTGGACTGGAGGGACGATATGGAAGGTGCAATTAGGTCTTACCTGCTAATTGTCTTTCCTTGAGTCTTTCCAGTCCAGGACCTGCCCTTTTCAGTTTTTCTAGTGAGCCCGGGCATGCAAGTAGTAAAGAGCGTGTAAAGTCATGTCTGGGGATTTTTCTCCTTTTTGGTCTTTTTGTGCGAGGTTTTCCTGGGAGATCCTAGCATTCAATTCTTTTTGGTGGTTAACCTTCCTATTTTGTAAAAAAAAAAAAAGAAACAAGCAAACAAAGAAACCCAAAGTGTTAATTTGGTTGCAATTCTTTGCTTAATATTTTCTTCTGGAGTCTGCTTTGTCAATAGGATACTAGCTTGCTGAGACGTGCACACGGCCCTTTATAGTGTGACATCATCAAAACCAGGGCTTCTCAAACTCCATCTGCTGGTGAGGAGACATAACCCACACGTCTGAACTGGACTGGAGGGACTGAAGGAAAGACAATTAACAGGTAAGATCTAATTGCACCATTTTAAATATTAGAGCCATCATCATTAGTTGATTCAAGTCATGTGAATACTGACAATTGATCACGGGTGTGTCTAATTTTACTGCAGTGGGAATGTGGTTCTTCTGTTCAAACTGATTTGAATTGTTTATAAGGGTACCAATAATCATGTCCTGGAAATGTCCCAGTTTTTATACTATTTCCTACTCTTTATTTTTTTAATTAGTCTTGTTTTATTTGATTCTTTTATGTGTCAAATATGTGTGCATACATAGTCCAAATCCATTTCATTGGCCACTTTTTTTAGGAGATATTGATCATTAACTGCAAGGTTGCCAATAATATTGACCACAATTGTATTTTGGATTCCGTAAAGAGCTGCAATCTGTGGTCCCTATTCTGCGATTGCCACTGCAGTGGTTGGACCGGAAATGAGTGGGAATGGGCGTATTAAAATAGGAAGAAGAAATCTAGAATGATTCAAAATAAAGCTCACAAATTGGACCCCCAAATACACAAGAAGAAACTACAAAGTCCCTGCCCCATCAAAAAGGAACCTCCCAGCGCTCAGAAATATTTACTAAGGTTGAAGACCAAATTCTAACTATCTGCCTTAGAAAAATCAAACTACACATTTTCCAAGTATTTTGTCATAGTGGACGTGTATCATTTCTACTTTGTTTTTCTCAGTTTTATATTATCACTGTAGGACTTCTGTGTGTGTGTGTTTTTTTTATCTCCAGGTACCAGTGATCTGTGATTGGAGGAAACTACTGAAAAACTTTCTGTTTCTCCCTTCCCACCCATTGTTGCTGGTCCCATATGCTGCGATATATGACAGGATTGGTTCCATTTGCTATTTAATGGAAGACAGAAATGTCATAGGTAATATATTTACTGATAAAGTAAGATGCAAGTGGGAAAGAAAGGGAAAGCAGGCTCATAAGAATGTGGAAATAAAGGACAAGCACTGGTCCTTTAACAGGAAGTATGTTACCTAGTGAAGTTCAGGGATGCCGCATTCAGAGTTGCTCAACGTATCAGCAGCACTGGTCATGAGAATTATGATCCCAGTATTCGAAAGGCATTTACACAGTTTATAGTCCAGTAAATGCCTTAAATCGGGATATTCAACAGCACTTACATGGTTAGTGCCATTGAATATCCCCTTTTAACCCTGCTACACGCCCCAATGCTAGGCGTTTAGCATCGGGGCTTGTTGGGGGCGTTCTGGGGCAAAGCGGCGGCGGAGACTGTCACCAACTGGGTAGTGGCGATATTGCACTGCTACCCAGTTAGCGATCAGTGGGTAAAATTAGGCATAGCAAAAGCTGGTCTAGTTTTACCCACGGAAGCTAACAGGGTACGGTGCAATATCGCCACTACCCTGTTAGCTTCAGTGGCTCTGGGGCATGTGTGGCGGCCTGGATATTGAATGCCATTGCTGCAGCATTGAATATCCAGGGTTAAGGGTTGGCAGGCAGGGCTATGCGCCATAGCGGTGCATAGCCTGCCCAATTCAATATCGGGTCCTATATCTTTGGGTTGTTGTCTTTCTTCAGACAGTTTGTATCTCATACGAGGTGTGACAAAAAAGAAACAAGGCTGTCCCATAAATGTTTTATTACAAAATCTACAGAGAAATTACGCATTGTTCCCTTCAAAGTCATACTCCCCAGAGTTAATGCACTTCTGCATTCGCTTCCACGTACGGAAGCACTCGGTAAAGTCCTCCTCCTTGAGGTCCCTCAGCTCCCTCATCACAGTAGCCTTGATCTCTTCTACAGAGGCAAAATTAGTTCCTTTGAGCACAGTCTTCAGCCTGGGGAAGAGCCAGAAGTCACACGGTGCGAGATCTGGGGAATAAGGAGGGTGGTCGAGAGCTGTGATCTGTTTGTTGGCCAAGAATTGCCTCACACTGAGCGCGGTGTGTGCGAGTGCATTGTGGTGGAGCAGTAACGACTTGTCTCTCCACAGAGCCCACCTGCTGCGCTGAACCTGGTCATGGAGGTGATTCAGGACCTGCTGGTAGAAATGCTGGTTGACTTTCTAACCCTCAGGCACAAACTCCTGATGGACCACTCCCTTCCGGTCGAAGAATGCGATCAGCACGACCTTGATCCTTGATTTGGACATGCGCGCCTTCTTGGGTCTGGGTGACAGTCGAGTCTTTCACTGCAGGCTCTGTCTCTTGCTTTCAGGATTGTACTGGAAGACCCAAGTCTCATCTCCTGTAATGATTCGGCCAATGAACTCTGGATCTTCTCCAGTCTTCTCTAGCAAGTCTTAACAAACATTGACCCGGTGCTCCTTCTGGTCATCCGATGAAAGCCTGGGCAAGATCTTGGCACACACCTTCCGCATCCCCAGCTCCTGCACTAAGATGTCCGCACTGACTTCTGTTCAGGCTGAGCTCCTCAGCTATCATCCGCACCGTCAATCTGCAATCACTCCGCACCAGCTGGTTCACTCTGTCAGTGTTCTCAGCCGTCTTTGTCGTGGAAAGCCATCCTGATTTGGGGTCATCCTCCACCTCCACGCGGCCAGTCTTGAAGCATTTGTGCCACTCAAAGATTCACAGCCTTAACATTGCATCTTCTCCATAAGCCTTTTGGAGAAGTTGGAGACACTCAGTTGGGCCCTTCTCCAACTTAACCAGAAATTTCAAGTTGATTCTTTGCTCCATATTTCTGCCACCTCCAGTTGCGTGACAAGGCGATGGAGCAGTGTGCTACAAAAAAACCTGAAAAAAGAAAAACAGAGTGAGAGGGAGATGAAAAATATTATAGCAGAATAGTGGCGAGATGTTGCACAACACAGTGACATAAGCGGTTAGCCAATTGGCATTGAGTCATGGGCATGGCTGCCACAGTCTCCTTTCTTTTTTGTCACACCTCGTATAATAACTATGGTAACTATGTTATCTTCAGGTAAAATCCCTAAACTTGCACTTGACATACATGTGAAGTGGCATTTCACAAAGGGCATCTGAACATGCCAAGAAATGCCAGGGACATCAGTATCTCCACCTGGCTTTAGTAACATTGACGTTCCCAAAGTTGATATCCACGCATGCAGCCACATAGACTTCCCCCTTCAGAAAGCATGGGGTGGAGATGTTTATCACATGCTTGCTAATATAAGGTGACATTCAGCAGCTTGGGAAAATGATAACATGAGCCCTCAGTCATCATCAGTGTTCATTATTGGCATGGAAAAAATAGAGGACATGAGTGTACCTCCTCCATACCCTTCAGATGGCTGACTGATCAAATGAGCATTTTTCCGATGCCTATCTGTACCTGGCGAAGTATAATCTTGAACATGGTTTGGGACGTCCAGGGCATTTTGAAATTGGGTGAGGATGTCTAAGCTCTGAGAACACCTCAAACACACCCACCCCACGCTCCCATTCAGATTTGGACATCCTTGCGCTAGGGTGTTCACAGAGCCGGCTTCTAAAATGTTTCTAGGGATGTCTTAATGCTTTGGACATCTCTTTGCCCGTGTTCAGACATTCAAAGCATGAATAGATCTTCTAAAATAACCCCACTTATGTTTTTTTTAGCATAATTCACATATCGGAGGAGTTATAGTGTTAATGTTCATTGATGAATAAGTATTTATCCAAGGCTGAATATTTAATAAATACTGAGAATCCACTCAAAAATGGCAGCACTTCTGTGGCAAAAGGATATAAAAGAAACAATATAATTCACCTGAGCAGTGACAGCGTAGTGCTCTAGTGGATTAAAATGAATGCTTTCTCCATGGACAAGCAGGATAAGTGCTCACATATGGGTAATATCACTGATAGAGCTCTTGCTTAAGAATATCTCATAGTTCCTTCTAGAAGCTTTTAGATTGGTTACTCCACGCATGCATGCAAATTCCCACCTGCCACACTTCATCTCGTCAGTCTTGATTTTTTTTGTAGAGCACCACAGATGTGTTTCTGCGTCAGCCCATGTATTCCACTTTGAGTTTTTCTGTTTTCTGCTGTTTCTCATAGTTTGTGAGTTCTTCTGCTCTGCTGTCATCATTGCTGCGTTTCACTGCCCTATTTTAGGCTCGTTTCAGTAATGTGTAGCAGCTATTGTCAAGGGTTCAGGTAGCAGGGAAATTAGCTATCTGTATACATGTCTGTTTGCGCAAACAGACATGCCTATGTGAGCCAGTATCATAGTTCATGCTTCCCTCAGCATGATCGACTCTGTAAATGATGGCGCTGCACAGTGCAGGGAGTTTGGGCAGATCCCGTGGTTTGAAGTCTTGTGACTCTTGAAAACGGGAGATCAGCCCAAACAGCCATAATTGTAATGTTTTTAAGGCGCTGGAGCCAGGGACATGAATAGGTGCATTAAAGAGGGACTGCATGAAGGGGGAGGGTTGAGAGACAGACACTGGGTGAAGCCTGGGGGTGGGGGTTATGAGAGACAGAGACACCAGGGGCGGCCCAAGGGGGGTGCGGGGCCATGTGCGGACTCTTGGTGCATGGCCTCATTTGCATAAATATTTGCATAATGTTAACATGCACTAACTTTTAGTAAACATGCCTCTTAATGAGTGTATGAATAAAGAAAGACTAAAAGATTTCTACATTACTATACTCCAGTGCCAACCGCCAGGCACATTAAGAAGTACTATAAACACTGACCATTTAGAACCCATAGCAAACCTACTGTATCATAACAGCACTACTAGGACTCACAAAGTACCAAACCCTACCTATCAAAAGGCAACACTGCAAATATTAAACCAATACATTTCAGAGAATACCAATACATCTCCTACTGGGGAAAGAGAACAAGTGGCACTATCAAATATAAACTACATAAATAAAATACCTCAGCTCGGTTACACCATCGGAACATAGACCATCACCAAACAAAGAACAAGGGATCACAATTTAGAAATAGGAAGACAATAATTAAACTGAGAACCTCAAAGCCAAACTTGGAATGTACAACAACACTGCAGAAATAAAACTATAAATTAATTTAATTTCCTCTTGTACTAAACAAAATGCAGATGTTAAAGATGCACATTTCCCAGAGCTGACATATTCCAGTTGATAAATTCAAAATAAAAAAATATTTTTCTACTTTTTTGTTTGTGCATTTTATTTTTCAGTTGCAATTGCTCCAGTCACTTTCTTCTGGTTTCTTCTGGTCTTCTGCTAACTCTCCATTGTCTGCTGTCCATTTGTCCTTTCTTCTAGTTTTTTTCCATTCACTCTCTACATCTGTTTTAACATACTGATCTTTCCCCTTTTGCTCTTTCCTCTATCTCTTTCTTTATTCCTTTTTAATCCACTCAAATTTTACCCCTCCATCATCAATCCCCACTTACTCTCCCAATACCCACCCATTTACAGTCCTAGACCCCATCAGTCCATTTCCAGTTCTATCCTAGCCACTCCATCAGCGCATTTCCAATACAAGCCCCCCCATAAGCCCATTTCCAGTCCTAGCCTCCCATCAGCCCATTTCCTTTCCTATCCTAGCCCCTCCATCAGTCCATTTCCAGTCCTAGCTCCCCCCACACTCAGCCCATTTCCAATCCAAGCCCCCCCCTTATGCCCATTTCCAGTCCTAGCTCTCCCATCCATTTCCTGTCCTATCCTAGCCCCTCCATCATTCCATTTCCAATCCTAGCCTCCCATTAGCCCATATCCAGTCCTAGCTCCCCCTACTCAGCTCATTTCCAGTCCACGCCCCCTCCCCATCAGCTATTTCCAGTCCAAGCCCCCCCCACTCAGCCCATTTCCAGTTCTAGCTCTCCCCCCAATTTCCAGTCCAAGCCCCCCTCCACTCAGCTCATTTCCAGTCCAAGCCCCCTCCCCATCAGCTATTTCCAGTTGAAACCCTCCCTCCAGAGCCCATTTGCAGTCCTAGCTCCCCCTATTCAGCCTATTTCCATTCCAAGCCTCCCTCCCCATCAGCTATTTCCAGTTCAAGCCCCCCTCCACTCAGCCCATTTCCAGTTCTAGCTCCCACCCCCCCCCCCCCACAGCCCATTTCCAGTCCAAGCCCCACCCTCCCTTCCCGAAGAGCCCCGCGGCTATCTAAAATGCTTTAGAGGGAGCTGGAGAGGCCCCGGCTCACCTCTAATAACTGCTGAGGTGAAATGCGTCTTTTTCCTTCTCTTCGGCAGCTGTACTGAAGTTTAGAACACTACCGCACGGAAGTCAAAGGGGACTTCCTGTTTCCCAGTGCTCAGCACGGCAGCGTTCTAAACTTCAGTACAGCTGCCGAAGTGAAGGAAAAAGACCCGCTTCACTTTGGCAGTTATTAGAGGTGAGCCGGGGCCTCTCCGGCTCCCTCTAAAGCTGCCCTGCCTGCCAGTGTGCAATTCGGGATGTTGTTGGCACGGGGCCCCCTGAAACGCGGGGCCCTGTGCAAACAACATTCTTGCTCAATGGACAGGCCGGCCCTGAGAGACACTGAGTGAAGCTGGGGGGAGGGGGAGAGATGTCATGAGAAACAGAGATGGGGGAAGGCTACTGGGTGGCGCAGGTTTATAAGAGAGTAGAGAGAGACAGTGACTGAAGGAAATCTGGGAAGGGTTCATGAGAGAAAGAGACACTCACACGCACAGCCCCTAGCACTCCCCATGATGCACACACACACACAAACACACACAGAGGCACACAGCCCCCAACACTCCCTATGAAAAGCATACACGTACGCATGCAGTGACCAGCGCTTGCTGTGATTCATACACATATGAAGCCCAGAAAACTCCTCATGACACCTACACATATGCACACACACACATATACACGCACAGCCCAAACACTCCCCAGGATACACACACACAGGTGCACAGCTCACAATACTCTTCATGACACAACCCCACACACGCACAGCCCACAACACTCATTATGACACCCCCCATACACACACAACCCACAGCATTCCCCATCTCACACACACACACACACACACGTTCCAGCCCATACTTCCCATGATACACACACACACTTTCAGCCCACAACACTTCTCATGACATACACACACACATGCAGCCCATACACTTTTCAACTTGTTAGTATCTTAAATAGTTTCAAATTTCCTTTATTTGTATTGGATTGACATAATATGCTGCACTTAAGCCTCAGGTGTCCTGGCTGTGCTACTCTCATTTTTCAAAATTGAGCATTTGAATTTGCTGCGACCATTTTTCCAGATATGTCCCAAAAACGGCCAGTGGGTTTAAAAAGTGCATTCTGCAGTAAGATCATATCTATCACAGACACCTGCAAATGGGGCTTGCCATGCTTGGGGTGCAAACCCGGGCCTTCTCATATTTTGTGTTCACAAATGACAAGAAGAGGACTCCAGGATTGTGATAAGGAGCGCAACTGACTTTTTGTCACCAATAAAACTGATCCATTTTTTTTAGCATTGGAGTATCTGTCTCCATGGCCTCAGGAGTTGGTGGAGCATTGACATCGAAGAGCTCTCGACCTTTCTTGGTGAGCACCAGTAGATCACCTCTGCATAGATCACCCACCAGTAACATCCTGAGGAAGAGGAAGGATTAGTCTTCATCCTCTAAGACATCGTGAACCAAAGTTGTCACGCAGCAGGAGGCTGCTGAGGTGCATGGAAGTTCATCCAGTGTCAGGAGCATCGAGATATCAGAGGAGCCCTAACCCTTGAAGCAGCCCCAATATGAGGACCACTCATCCTCCTCTGTGTCAGAGGGGCTGCCAGATTCCATGAAGCTGAGATCAGTCTGCCCCTATTCTGCAGACATCTGCTGCAAATCCCCAATGGTAGCCCTCAAGGAGTGGCTCATGAGAGGCTTCAAGCAGAGGATGATGTGTTCTTTGCCCTACACGAAGCTGCTGCTTCGACAGCATAGAGTCTATCTTCAACTTACCATCTGCTACAAGAAAGGAATCAACATTAAGATCTCAAAGGGTCTCAACTAGTTTCTGCCCATCCTATATCGCTCTTGTGTGCATTGGGGGGATGATCAAACACTTGGCATTAGAGGTCATTGGTGCATAGACACTCCCTGAGGAGATCTGCCTCCCCTGAGAGGCAGAGGTTGACCTAGGCAGAGACTTTGACATCCCGACAGTCCCTCTCTGAGTCTACATCGGAACGCTTCTGTGAGCTTCTCTCATATTCCATGAGCGCCAAAGGTCCTCACCAGGAGCTGATTTTCCATGATTTTGTCAGGGAAATGGCTAAGTCCATTCCATTTCCTTTGGAGATTGGAAAGGAGTATAAGGCAGAAGAGTTGCATATCCATACTTCAGGAACTCTCTGCCCTTCAGGCCACAAATGCAGTTGAGTCTTTCCTACCAGAGCAGAAAGGGTGGGGATTTTACTCGAGGCATTTCTTATTATCCAAGAAAACAGGGTGATCCCTCAGGTCTAAGATGGGATGGTATCTGAATGTGTATTTAGTTTTCAAAAGGTTCAGAATGGTTTCCCTAGGCACCCTGTTTTCTTTACTTCAGAAAGGGGATTCACTATGTTCTCTCGACCTAAAGTATGCTTACAGCCACATACAGATATGTCACAGGAAGTATATATGATTTTCCTAGGAATCACCACATCCAGTACTGCACACTGACTTTCATCTTTGCTTGACTCCTTGTGTTTTCACCAAATACCCTACAGTTATTGCAGTATTGTTACACAGACTGAGCGTGCAGGTGTTTCCCTACCTGGATGATTGGCTAATCAAGAGCACCACTCAGGAAGGGGTTCAAGAAGCCATACGTCTCACCATCTGAGTGCTGGAACTACTAGGGTTTGTCATCAGTTATCCGAAGACAAACTTGAGCCCATAACACCAATTAGAATTCATTGGAGCTCTGCTAGACAAGGCTCAAGTGAAGGCCTTCTTTCAATAGAAATGTCTCACCTGTTTGGTGCTGATCATGGAAGAAGTACACCAGAGTCAGCAGACGTCAGTGAGGAACATGTTGAAGAAATTGAGCCACATAGCCTCAATAGTTCATGTAGTTCCCTTGGCATATCTCAACATGGGGCAGTCTCAGTGGGCCTTGAACATACAGCGGACACAGGCCACTCACATGCTTAGAGACATCATTTCTGTCACTCCTCTCCAGGACTTATCTTGGTGGACAGATTATTCCAATCTGGCCAAAGGACTCCCTTTTCAAATTCTTCCCCACCAAAGGTTACAACAGATAGACTTCCCAGCCTAGGTCGAATGCATGTAGATGGGTTCCACACTCAGGGACTATGGCCTGTCCAGGAGAGCCTCAAATACATAAATTTCCTGGGACCGAGAGCAATCTTAGGAGTGGAGGAGTAGCCTAGTGGTTAGAGCACTGGATGGGTAACCAAGAGACTAGGATTTGATTCCCACTAGCACTCCTTGTGGCCTTGGGCAAGTCACTTAACCCTCCATTTCCTTGGAAGAAAGGCCTGGCAGTCTACTTCCAGTCATACTGCCAAGAAATCCCAGGAGCTGCTGGGTCATCAGGAGTCAGCATTGATTCAAAGGCACATATTGCATTTGAGTGCAATCTTAAATGCTCTAAAGGCTTTCAGAGATTGTTTGGCCAATCAAATTGTCATAATCCAGATAGACAATGAAATAGTGATGTACTACATCAACAAGCAGAGAGTAATCAGGTCATACCTCCTGTGTTAAAAGACAGTCGGATGTGGAACTTTGCCATCTCTCAGGGGATGATGCTCAGAGCCACACCCCTGATGAGGACAATGCCTTAGTGAACAGACTGAGCCCTTTCCTTCAACCTCACAAATGGACCCTGAACAGATTAGTGGCTTGGACCTGCATCAAGAGCAAGGCACCTCCTCAATAAATTTATTCACCGCTCCTCAGAACAGGCAAATGCCTAAGTTCTGTTCCTGGATGCCTTCTGTATACGCATCCTCCTGTCCCTCGGATAATGAAAACTCTCATGAAACTCGGAGATGATGAGGGCACAGTGATACTTGTAGGAACTTACTGGCTTGGGCAACCATTGTTTCCTCATCTTGAGCTTTTCTATCAGGGACCTGGTTCATCTAGGTGATTCACCAACTCTAATTACACAAGATCAGAGGACTCTATTACACTTCAACATCAAGTTTCTTGCCCTAATAGCTTGGATATGATGTTGCATCAATGATGGGATAGATAAGATTGGTGGAGGGGTGGTGCTATATGTTAAGAGAGCATTGAGTCAAATAGAATAAAAGTTCTGCAGGAAATAAAATGTGCCATTGAATCCTTATCTATAGAAATTCCATGTGTGAAGGAGAAGAAAATAGTGGTAGGGGTTTATTACTATCCGCCTGGAGAGAATGAGCAGAGAGATGATGAAATGTGATAAGTGATTAGGGAAACTAGCAAAATTGGCAACACAATAATAATGGGTGATTTCAATTACCCCAATATTTGATTAGATAAATGTCAAGTCAGGACATTCTAGGGAGAGCTAGATGAAATAAATGATGGCATCATAAAGCAGCTGGTTCAGGAACCAACTAGAGAAGGAGCTATTTTAAACTTAGTCCTTTGTGGAACACAGGATTTGGTAAAGGAACTAACTATGTTGGGACCACTCAGCACTAGTAATTATAATATGATAACATTTGACTTAATAACTGGAGTGAGTATGCAAAAAAAAAAATCTACCTTGTCCATGTTTAATTTTCAAAAGGGAGACTATGATAAAATGTGGAAAATGGTTAGAAAAAAACTAAAAGGAGCAGCCGCAAAGGTCAAGAATTTACATCAGCCGTGGATGTTGTTAAAAATATTATCTTGGAAGCCACGATTAGATGTATCCCACACATTAAGAAAGGCGGAAGGAAGGCCAAAAAACAACATCTTTTAAAAAATGGAATAAGGAACTAAATGAAGATAATAGGAAACAGCATAAGCACTGGCAAGTTAAATGCAAGGCACCGATAAGGAAAGCAAAAAGAGAATTTGGAAAGAAGATGGCCAAGGAGACAAAAACTTATAATAAAAACTTTTCCAAGTACATATGAAGCAAAAAGCCAAGGAAGTCAAGGAAGATTATGTGTTGAGTGAAAAATATTTTCTCTTATTAGTCTTAAATGGGCTATGTTGTAGCTCATTGCATGTCCCCTAGTCTTTCTCTTTTTGATGGCGTAAACAACTGATCTACATTTACCCGTTCATTCCATTCATTAATTTATAGACCTATATCATATATCCACTCAGCCATCTCTTTTCCAAGTTGAAAAGCCCTAACCTTTTAAGCCTTTCCTCATAGGGGGTATACTTCTATCCCTTTTACTATTTTGGTGACTCTTCTCTGTAACCTTTTCTAATTCCACTATATCCTTTTTAAGATATGACAACCAGAATTGCACACAATATTCAAGGTGCAGTTGCACCATGGAATGATACAGAGGCATTATAATATCCTTGGTTTTATTCTCCATTCCTTTCCTTATGATTCCTAGCATTCTATTTGCTTTCTTGTGTGCAATTCTGGTCGCCGAATCTCAAAAAGGATGTAGCGAAATTATAAAAGGTGCAGGAAAGAATTCATTAGTGGAGGATGTAGTAAAAGCTGTTAGTTTAGCTGGGGTTAAAAGAGGTTTGGACAAGTTCCTGGATTAAAGAGGACCTGGGAACTCCACTGCTTGACCCAATACAAGCATTGGGTAACCTGTGTGTCTTTTTGGGAAACTGCTAAGTACTTGGATTGGCCACTGTTGGAAACAGGATACTGGGCTTGAAGGACCTTGATCTGACCCAGAATGGCATATCTTATGTTCTTAAGAGTCAGGCGGTATCAGCGGCTGGGTGGATGCATGTGTGGGTTTGTCATGGGGAGTGTCAGAGGCTGCTTGCATGTGGGTGTGTGTCAAAAAGATTTTATGGAGCTGCATGCATGTAGCGTAGTGAGTGTCGGGGGCTGCGTGCATGTGTATTTATTTATTTATTTAGTGTACACTTGTATCCCGCTACTTCCAGCGATCAGCAGCGGTTTGCTATACATAAAAGTGCGGCTGTACAGGCCAGGTATTAAAGCATACATCATGATTTAGTGAAAAAGTACAGGTCGTATCACTCGAATTATATGATTCACATTTGATTGCAGGCTAGTAATTTGCCCCATAGGGAGTGCCTGGGGCTGCGTGCATGTGTATGTGTGCCATAGGGAGTGCCAGGGGCTACGTGCATGTGTATGTGTGCCTTAGGGAGTGTCGGGGGCTGCTTGCTTGTGTATGTGTGCCATAGGGAGTTCCAGGGTCTGTGTGCATGTATATGTGTGCCATAGGGAGTGTCAGGGACTGTGTGCATGTGTATGTGTGCCATAGGGAGTGTCACAGACTGCGTGCATGTGTATGTGTGCCATAGGGAATGCCAGGGTCTGTGTGCATGTATATGTGTGCCATAGGGAGTGTCAGGGACTGCGTGCATGTGTATGTATGCCATAGGGAGTACCAGGGGCTGCGTGCATGTGTATGTGTGCCTTAGGGAGTGTCGGGGGCTGCTTACTTGTGTATGTGTGCCATAGGGAGTTCCAGGGGCTCCATGCATGTGTATGTTTGTCATAGGGAGTATCGGGGGGCTGCTTGCATGTGTATGTGCATCATAGGGAGTGTCAGGGCTGCTTGCTTGTGTATGTGTACCATAGGGAGTGCCAGGGGCTCCATGCATATGTATGCTTGTCATAGGGAGTGTCGGGGGGCTGTGTGCATGTGTATGTGTGCCATAGGGAGTGCCAGGGGCTGTGTGCATGTGTATGTGTGCCATAGGGAGTGCCAGGGGCTGTGTGCATGTGTATGTGTGCCATAGGGAGTGCCAGGGGTTGCGTGCATGTGTATGCGTGCCATAGGAAGTGTCAGGGACTCCGTGCATGTGTATGTGTGCCCATAGGGTGTGCCAGAGACTGCGTGCATTTGTGCCATAGGGAGTGCCAGGGGCTATGTGCATGTGTATAGGGCATGTCAGGGACTGCGTGCATGTGTATGTGTGCCATAGAGAGTGTCAGGGACTGCTTGCATGTGTGTCATAGGGCGTGTCAGGGACTGCGTGCATGCGTATGTGTGTCATAGGGAGTGCCAGGGGCTGCGTGCATGTGCATGTGTGTAATAGGGAGTGTCAGGGACTGCGTGCATGTGTATGAGTGCGATGGGGAGTGTCAGGGACTGTGTGCATGTGTGTGTCATAGAGAGTGTCAGGGGCTGCTTGCTTGTGTATGTGTACCATAGGGAGTGCCAGGGGCTCCATGCATGTGTATGTTTGTCATAGGGAGTGTCGGGGGGCTGCTTGCATGTGTATGCGCATCATAGGAAGTGTTGGGTGCTGCGTGCATGTGTATGTGTGTCATAGGGAGTGTTGGGGGCTGCATGCATATGTAGGTATCAGGGGTTATGTGCAAGTGTATATGAGTCATAGGGACTGCCAGGGCTGCATACATTTATACATTTATGCATGTGTCATGGGCAGTGCCGGGGCTGCATGCGTGTGTCTCTGTCATAGTACGTTTCGAGGGCTTCATACATATCTATCATGGGGAGTGTCATGGGTTCTGTGTGTGTATGTGTGTGTGTATCTCTCTCTCCTTCTCTCTCATGACTCCCGCCCCCCCTCCCCCCCAGGCTTCCTGCAGTGTGGTGTTCTTTGTCTCTCATGACTCACCATCTCAGGGTTCCCCCAGTTTGTTTCTCTCTGTCTCTCATAACCCCCCTTTCCAGACTCCCTCTAGTCTGTTTCTTTCACTCTCTGATGAACCCCTGTTTCCAGGCTTCCCCCAGTCTGTTTTTCTCTGTCATGAACCCCCCTCCCCTCCCCTTCCAGGCTTCCTCCATTCTGTTTCTCTCTCTCTCTTTTGTATCCCTCCACACCCAGTCTGTCTCTCTTAAGGCTTCTCTCTCTCTCTCTCTCATAACCTTTCAGCCTTCCCCCAGTCTGATTCTCTTTCTTTCATACCCCTTCCGCCCCCCCCCCCAAATCCGGCTTCCATCCCCTTACCCTGTGCTGCAGCTCTTCTAGATTGCCGTGGTTCAGCAGCTTTCTGCACCATGATCGGTTCTCTGGTAGAGCCGCGCAGGACAGGAAGTTCGGACTAATCTCTCAAATCATGAGATCAGTGCAAACTTCCTTTGCTGCATGGCTCCACCATACAGAGCTGACTGTGGTGCAGTAAATGCCGCTGACACCTTAACCAATGCCGAAATGCCCCTGAAAATCAGCACGGGGCTTCGGAGATCACGCTCACGCTGCACTTCAGGGCTGCCACATGCACGATCTCCAAAGCCCTATGATGATTTTTACTGTCTGTCTGCTGCTATCTTCTTCCTGCCTCTGTGCCACACATTGCTCACTGACCTACAGCTGGACCTGGTCAGCCCGCTGTGCCGACCGTGCTGCTCTCCCAAGGCTGCCGCCCCATGCGAGAGCACGAATTGCACAGTGGGTCATGCTGGCCCTTATAAATGGAATGGAACAGTTCTCAAATCAGGAAAGGCTGAAGAGGTTAGGGCTCTTTATCCTCTCTCCTCAGGTGTCTCTTCTCTGGGCTAGAGGTCTGTAAAATCTCGACTGGAGTGGAATAGGTGGACTTTTAAAAAATACAAGGGCTATGGGACATGCCATGAAGATGCAAGGTAGTATATTTAAACAAATGAGATTAAAATATTTTCTCCTAACATATAACTAGTCTTTGGAACTCATTGACAGCAGATGTGGTAAAAGCAGGTAGTATAGCTGGGTTTAAAAAAATGATTTGTACAAATTCCTGGAGGAAAAGTACATAAACTGTTACTCAGGTTGTCCAAGAGAAAACCACTGCTTATCCCTAGGGATAAGTAACATGGAACAGGGTACTTTTGGCATTTGTCGGTACTTGTGACCTTGATTGGCCACTCTTTGAGACATGATACTGGACTTGATGGACCTTTGGTCTGACCCGGTTTGGCAGTTCTTATGTCCTTCAAGATCTGTTTGGGGACTAGAATCCAACTCCATTCCTCCTAGGCCCTATTCCTTTTTGCACTCTTATGTCCACCATTTGTGACTGTCCATTTCCCCTTGTGAGGCAGCCCGAAACTAGGGAATCTTGAATGTGATCACTTATTCTATTTGTCCATGGAGAAAACATAGTCATTCACCTGTAGCAGATGATCTCTTTGGACAGCAGGATACATCCTCACAGTTCCCCCATCTGGTTACCAGACTGAGATGAAGGTCAAGGGCAGCGGCAGCAAGCAGGAATTCAGCAAACGCATAGAGGGCCAATCAGAAAGCTTTTAGAAGGAGCTGGGAGAGGTTCCCACGTTGGGGCACAGTCTGTGATGTCACCACTATATGAGGACTTATCCTGTTGTCCATGGAGAATACCTGCTACAGGTGAGTAACTTTTCTGTTTTTGATTTTTCTTTTGTTGGTGGCTTCATGTAACAGATTTGAGCAGCCATAGCCGAGAAAAACACATATCTAAAGAAAAATCAACTTGCACAACTGCAGTCTCAACACTTTTATTTTCTGCTATTTACAGCTGTGGGGAGGCCACCAAATGGATATCAGCTAGACAGAAGAAAACTCCTTGGAGTTGTTCTGAACTTCCTGGGGTACTGCAGCTTGAATGATTTCCATCCTGGAGACATAGGAACCAGCATTATTTTCACAATTCAGGTATGAAATCTGCTGCCATATTTATTTTAAAGTTTTTGATTCCACGCCCCCATCATTCAAGCTCAGAGCAAGTTACAGTAAAAAAAAATATATAAAAATAATTGACATACAAAACTATACTTCAACTAAGAAGGAAAAGATATAAAACTTAAAACTTGCCCTAATGAGAGGTAGCCCCTGGAATTTGTGTATAGTCCATTTCTGGGTACTTATCAGATTTAAAGGGTTTACATATATTCATGTCCCCCACTTCCTTGGGTTTCTGGAAAAACCTGACATGGATTTCCTGAGGGGGGAATGGATAAGCCACCTCAGGGCCAGGTGTTCTACTTCTAGGTAACAGAGACTCCAGACTGATGTAGTGTTCCAAAAATAGAAGTCTTTACTGAATATATAGTAACATAACATAGTATATAATGACAGATACAGACCAGTATGCTCCGTCTAGCCTGCCCAGTAAGGTGGCTAGAATAGGTGCACTCACCACTCTGTGCAGGTCACCCCCTTCTGTTTAGGGTTGTACCCAGCACTCCATGCAGGTCATCCCCATCTATTTGTTGAAGTATAAAAAATAGTTCAGTTTATTTTGTTGAGCAGCAAAATAAGTTGTAAAAGTTTCAAAGCAATATTAGAGCCTGCAAACAAAGAAGACATAAACAGAATTCTTTCCTCCATAGAATTATCCCCCCACCACACACACCTTCTTTCTTTCCTGGATTCTGAGATCTTGCTGTACTCCTCTGGGCTTCCTGACTCTGAAGGATCTTTTTTTGCTTCCTTATTCACCAGCACTTGAATTTCTCCCCTGAAATCCTTCTCTGCTCCTCTGGATACAAAACCAAGTTGCTAGTTTTATCCTTTTCTCATTTTCTTGATACACTCCAAATGGAGCAGTAAGAACAGCTTTCACAGTGAATAAACAGAAGCGCCAACATCAGACTCCTCTATCTCCACTATGCTTAGATGACTTTCCCTCTAGATTCAAGACTTTCCTTCTCAGAATCCTTTGTCCTATTGCAATTTCTATGAAAAAGCCAGTAGCTTGCTGATCCTCTATAAGTTCATAGACCTCCCAGTGGGATGAGACACCTCCTCTGGGATTTCTCCCTTCATGGTACTGAAAAATCCAGGAGAGGTAGGAAACATCCCCCGCTGCTTCTCTCCCATCTTCAAGAACTTCCAAAAGACGACACTGATGGAGACGGACTCCACTCTCCTAGAGTTCCAACTCAGAACAAATTAGAATCTCCTGTGGGTGCATTAACCACCCCTTGAATAACACCATCTCTCCTCATTTGCAGTGGGGAGAGCCAGAGCACATGGTTTTGTGCTCTCTATACCCTTATCACTTTATGCTCTCATACTGCTCTCTGTCTTCTGTATGCTGCCCAGCTCAACATGAAAGCCCAGATAAGCAACATGGTCAAAGCGGTCTACCACAAAATTTGGATGCTCCGTCACCTGCGACAGCTACTCAAGCCAGAAGACTTCCGGACAGTCTATCAAGCCCTAGTAATCCCACATTTTGACTATGCTAACGCAATACTCCACGGACTCCCAAAGAGCACGCTGAATCCTCTGCAACTGGCAATGAATGCAGCCGCCAGAATCTTGCACGGAGCCTCCAGGAGAGAACACATAACCCCAGTTCTGAAACATCTGCACTGGCTGCCGGTCCACTGTAGACTCTCCTTCAAGATTCTTCTGATGAGCTACAAAGCCATCAACAAGTGCTCCTCCACCTCCCTCACAGATCTCATCCAGACCACCCCCCTCAACAGAGCTAGGAGATCAGCCGCCACCAATACTCTGTTACTCCCAAAGGCGATTACAAAATGTTCACAGGCAACAAGAAACAGAGCCTTCGCATTGTATGCGCCCACATGCTGGAATGCCCTGCCTCCGGCCATCCGTGCCATCACTGACCTCGTCCAGTTTAGGAAGTCACTAAAGCACTACCTCTTCCTCCAGCACTTTACCGGCTCAGATGCCGTCTCACAGCCAGTCACACTCGGGAACCAGGCTGACATCCCCAATACAGCTGCCACGCATATTTGCAGCCCCGCCCTCTAGTTCCCAATACCCTCGACTGGAACAATGCATACATACTAACCTGCCAATCTGCATATAGTTAGGCCAACCTGTAAATAAGTTGTGAGCTGCTCACGTAGCCGGTGACAGCCAGCTTTGCCTGTACATAGTTACTCCTGTTAGCCTTGTTAGACACCCCTGCTCATTGTAAGTCCAGTGTAGGTTCTGCCTGCACGGCACACATTTTTGTTATATGTAAACCGCACTGATTCTAAATAGCGCGGTATATAAGAGACGCTAAATAAATAAACATAGGGTCCTCGTTTCATATGCTATCCAACGGGGAAATAAAGGTTCCTTGTAAGGAGAGAAGGGTTTATAGGAACTGAAAACCAATTTACTCTAGTAGTAATTTATAGTTTGCATTACTTGTCCATTTTGTATTTCCTTAGTTCAGTCACCCTTTGCTTGGTTCATGCATATGAAAGATTGTAACCAAATCTAATTCAGAACCCTTCTGTGTGGGAATCTTATATCAGAAAAAGAAGTCTCAACTGATACCTGTTTTTTAAGCACCGAAGGCAAAATTTGAACTTGAGTATTTTCTATCCCAGGGAATTTGCTTTGATCCCAGCAGTCTTTTCAACAAAGAAGACACTTGTGTCTTCAGGAAAAGTGTGAAAAGTGCCCTCAGATTCCTCTTCTGCAATCAACAGGTAAGCATATTTAACTTGAGTGTGACTATATGATTGCCTTATCTGAGGGTAACCGTTCAAGCAGATTGACAAGAAATATTTTACTTTGTTTTTTACAGTATGATGGTAACTTCAAAAATCCTAGATAAGGAGTAAATATTTGTGAATGAGCGTTGGCTTGGCCCACTTGCTCATTATCCATGGTAGGTACAACCATGTAGACTAGTGTTTGACTCCCAGACCCAGCTTCTGCTGATCAGGTTAGCAGACACTGGAAATGCTGGAAAGACTGTTCATATTTTCTGGCATTATATGATGTCCATGCTTTCAACATCAGCATCCACTGACTGGCTTAAGAGCATATAGGGCTGGCCCAAGGGTATCTGCTGCCCTAGGTGAACACTAGGTCCTTCCCTCCACCTCTTGGGGTGACTGAAGGTCCTGCATCCTCCTGAGTGGCCCAGGTCCTACCCCTCTCCTCATACTCCAGCATCTTCCCTTCCCCTACCCCCTGTGGTCCAACATCTCCCTCCCAAAGTGTCCAGCATCTCCTCACCCAGGTGTCCCATCAAACCTTCCCTATCCTCCCCCCTTGTCCCCATCATCCAGTATCAACCCTTCCCTTCCCTTCTCCCCCACCTTGACAGGGAGAATGGCACCACAGTCCGTCAACATACATCAAAACAGCAGCAGAGCAAGCCTCTTTGGTACCGCAGTGGGCCCTGAAGCGCGCGCATATGTGCATTCTTGGCCTGCTAGTCCTGCCCCCTGTGACAGGAAGTTTACATCAGATGGGGCAGGGGTGACAGGCCATGCAGGTGCTTCAAGGCCTGCTACAGTGCCAACAGCAGCGAACTCTGCTTCTGTCGTGAAGTATATGGGGGGCTGTAGTGCTGCCCACCTAGTCCGCCTAGTGGATGGGCCAGCCCTACCAGCATACTTGTATTAGGCTCTACAGAAAATTATGAGCTATGCTCCTCAGCCAGAAGGGGGAAACTTAAAATTGAGAGGAATAGACCTACTGAGAGAAAATATTAAAGAAAAGAATAAAAGAAGATAACTTTGTTGCCTGCCACTTAGCCTTCCTTCAAGGACCTGTAAAAAAAATTCCTGTGAATTTGGAGTTGGAAAGTTTCCTTAACACAATCTCAAGAAATATTGCTAAGAATTAAGAGTCTTTAGCTGAAATCAGTACTAACATTTGCCCCCCTTGATGCTATGTGTCACGCATGTCAACATCTTGTTGAGGGCAGCTCTTAAAGGGATTTAGCTGGGCAACAAAGCAGTTATCTAGCTATACCCAGAAAATTATTTCCCATAGAGCAGGTAAAAAGATACATAGGCTTTCACAACACGTGTATTTTTAGCTGGATTAAAAGATGGCATTCGTGGTGTGCACAGGTCTGGAGAGTAAGTAACATGTGCAGAAACATATGCATTTTGTGCCTGTTCTACCGCTCGTGGCAATAGGAGGTGCAAAGTGTACAGGAACTCTGTACCCATGGACTGTGTATAAAGTTGTCAAAGGCAGCTTAGTTGCAAGATCCATAGATACAAGGGTACTTGTCTACTATGCAGCAATGTGGGCTAGGGCTACTGAAAATTGTCCTCATTGGGACAGCTGTCACCCCGGACTGTTTGTTTGATTTGAAGTTGCCTTTGCATAAAGTTTAAAATAGGGGATTGGTGCACCTCCTCTGACTGGGTTTGAAGTCAGGCTTCGATCAGGTGAAGTGGCATGTGATTAAAATGTATTTGTATCATTAGAACCTGTTTTGACTTGAATTTTTTTTATTGATGTAGAAAAATGTATGTGTATATTTTGAACACCTAGTAGCTGTCGCTTGTGCTAATTTGGGTCAGTTTGGTGCTTATGTTTCAAACATTTGAAGTCTTCAGGGAAGTTTTCATACTTAAAGTATAAGTGCAAATCCAGAAATCCTCCCATTATAGAAATGGGTCAGAAGATCCACAATGAATGTGGAGCTTGGGGGTAATCTGTGAATGAATCAAGCCCTTCGTTATCTTGGATTTATCTGAATTGATTCATAGTCTATTCTGGTTTGACTCTTGAGTATCCAAGCACTTCTGCCAAGCACTTTAAGCGGAGCTCAGATTTAAATTAGACTAGTGAGTCCATCCATTATATATAGTCATTTTGCCTGTCTGGCCTGGTTTGTTTCAGGAATTCCCAGTGCTGGAATCTCTGGTGGACAGAATGTGCCAATGGTTGGAAGAAGCCAAGGAATAGGCTAAACATCACTGGATGGCCAGATGTTCGGTCTTCTCTTCAACTGGCCCATTACCCTTTCTTATCTCTGAATTTCAAAACGAAACAGAAGAAAATTATTGACATGTAGACTCCATAATATCTGCTATTGTCCATTAGTATTTATATATAGTGGAGCAGATTGTCAGTGCTTTCTGTGTTTGTGTACTGTAGACAAAGGGGGTCATTTTAAAAGCCGTGTCGTGATTTGGAGTCTGAAAATGTGCATGTGGACGTTGAAATCATGGAGACGTCTCCAAAGCCATTTTTCAAATGATTTTAGAGATGTCTCTAGTGCGGGAACATCCAAGTAGGCAGGGGGTGTGGTGGAGGCATGTCTGGAGAGTTGCAATGAACTAAGATATCCCTGTTCGATTTCAAAAACATTGGGTATGCCTGCATGCACATCCATGTTTAGACCTGCTCCAAGCCCGAACAGGCATTGGGAAAGTGTTTGTTGTGGCCTTAAAAATCCAAAGGGTGTAGAGAAGATAGAGAATTAAGTGACTAGCCCAGGGCTTGCCAAATCCCAGGTGCCAGGTTGCCATGGCAACCAGAAATTTACACCTAGTGCCTGGGATTTGTCGAGCCCTGGGCAGGACATGAGGGAAAGGCCGTGATTGTGGCTTGGAAGCTGGAGGCTGAAACGCAGGGATCCCATCTCCTGTGGCAAAAGCTCCTCCTGTCTGCCTGTGGGAGATCGATCCCTGTGGGCAGGACAGGAGGGCAAAGCTTGGAGGCAGCAGGTTGCCCACAGGGATTCCATCTCCTGCGGGCAGAAGAAGAAGAGAGATCACAGCAAAACCCCCTCCTGTCTGCCTGTGGGAGAGAGATCCCTGCAGGCAGGACAGGAGGAGAAAGTCTGGAAGGGCAGTAGGCTGCCCACAGGCAGAGGATAGATGAATCTGGGGCTTGCTGGAAAAAAAGGGTAAACAGGAGGGTGGGGAGTGAGGCAGCAAACATTTAAAGTAGATTTTTAAAAAAAGGAGGTTCGGGTAATGGAGGACAGGTATTGGGAGGAGGGAGAAGGGGACAGAGTCTGGAAGGGGAACAGAGCATGGGGAGGGGTTGAAAGGGGGAGGGAAGAGTGTAAGGTTAAAAGGATGAATACATAGCCAAATGGGCACAATGGGCCTGATTGTCAGCAAAGGTGGCTAGCTGTCCTCACCGAGCACAGAACCTGGATATATAATGCCAGGGCCATATCCGGCCACCGGCATTGAATTTCTGGGTCAGCCGCACAGTCCAGTTAGCTCCTGCGGGTAAAATAGGCCAGCTTTTCCCACACCTCTCTTTACTCATGGACAGCGGCTCAGTATTGCTGCTGACTGGTTAGCGACAGGTACAGCCCCCCCCCCCCCGGAATGCCCCGATGCTAAGTGGTTAGCAGCAGGGCATAACGTGGTGGTACCTGGAGATACTCAGTGTTAGTGCTGCTGAATATCCCCCTTAGAGACATTTACACATTTACAGGTCTGTAAACCATGTAAGTGCCTTTGAATATCTGGCCCAGGAGTGGAGGAGTAGTCTAGTGGTTAGAGCACTGGTTTGGTAACCAAGAAACCAGAGTTCCCATTGGCACTCCTTGTGGCCTTGGGCAAGTCACTTAACCCTCCACTGCCTCAGAAGAAAGGCCTGGCAATCTACTTCCGGTCACACTGCCAAGAAATCCAGGAGCCGCTGAGTCGCCCGGAGTCAGCACTGACTCAAAGGCGCATGTTGCATTATACAAGACCCAATGTGTGTGTATGCCAAAAGGTGTATGTCCACATCCAGAATACACTCACACACATAAGCTCCTCATACAGCAGAGGCACACGCACAAGCACTCCACCTCTACCACAGGCGCACAAACACACACACTCATAGGCACCTCAGCTGCACACCATGCGGTACTCATACAGGCACCCCACCCCAAGATGCACATACATACCCACACTCGCACACACATAGGCACCTCATCTTCACGCCAAGCACTTAGCTCTGCAGCACACACACAGAGGCTGCTTAGCTCTGCAGCCCTGCACCACACCATACAAAAGCATCCACCACCACATCCCATGCACCGATGGACACACCACTGTTGCACCACACAAGCACACACAGGTGCTTTCTACATATTTCTGCTACCATAATAAGTCACAAACTCTTCCAACCTCCCCAGACATGTATGGGTTTGCAAATGGAGGAACGTCAGTGGAGAATAGAGGCAGTGGGGGAGGGGGAGGGGGTGCAAGGAGGCCACTGCCTCTGACTCCTAAGGTTTTGGACTGGCTCCTCAAGACAAACAAAATTGTCAAGGCCTAGACTAGCCTAAGATCACAAGGGGCAGCAATGGGATTTCAGCCCTGGCCACATGACTCTTATCCCACTACTCTAACCATTAGGCTGTTATATCCATTCTGAGATACTGTTCTGGGGACGTCAATATCGGCATGTCCACATTTGTGGAATCGTGCCTCAACTTGCATCTGCCTGCTTTATTTTTTTTTTCCTCAGATGTTCTGGCTTGGACGTTGCAGATCACATGTAGACGTCCTTTGTAAAATGTGCCTTAAAAGGGGGACAAAAATTTGAAAGATAGTCACATGTCTTTATTTGATCTAAAAATGTGGCATCGATATTCAAAACCAGGTAGGCAATTAGAGGCTGGTGCTTCCCACATAACTGCATTTAAAAAGCAATTGCTGGCTTTTATGGGGTAATTTAAAGCATTGTTCCACGTGTAAAGCCTGTTTTAGCAAGGTTGCATATGCATATAGAAAGTACATGTACAAAAAGCATGCACCTACTTTTTTGATCTGCATATAGGTGTTCCCAGTAGTGTAGTTGGGGCAGAAAAAACAAGAGTTGCGATTTTTATAAATTATGTGGTTAGATGCTTAGAGGCCAATTCCATTCATGCATGTCCAGCCCCCTGTATGGCCGGGCAGAATCAGGCGTGCAAAGTTAGACCTGATTCTGATCCCACAGCCTCTGCGGGATCAGAATTGGGTCTAGTGCCTGGACATGCAGGCCTGGACCCGATTCTGTCCAGCCGTATGTCCCAGCAACTACCAGGCTAACTCAGCCGGTCCCATGAATGGAGCCACGGTGCCTGTTCCCCGCAGCCCGATCCCCAATCCGGCTTTCTAAAAGCCTGGGTCAGGTTGCAGGGAACCCCCTGCAGCCCCTCACCTGTGTCCAAGTCCCGCACCCCCTCACCTGCGTCCAAGTCCCGCACCGCGATTCTCCTCTGTCCAGGGAGACTTATAAGTCCCCAGTCTAGATTCGAGGCCCCAGACATACAGGGCCGACCTCTGAATCGTCCCTGTATGTCCAGGGTCACAGCCCACACATGCCCTGCCTTGGCTCCGCTTCCAGAATGCCCCCTCCAGCCCCCGTCTAGGCCTCCCCGTAGAAACCTGCTGTACGTATGGGGAGGGTATTGATGGGGCCAGCAGTGAGATGAATAGTGGGGATCCGCTATTTGCGGGGCAGAATAACCCTCATAGAGTACACACGCATTTACACTTATTTAGAGCAGGTATAAATTTGTGTGCTGCAATTTGCTCTTTGGGCTAGATCTGGGAAACTGTTTTATAAAGGCACATGGATGTCTATGTTGCTTTTATAAAATAGACTTAAAATAGGTGCCTTTTTGGACTTCTCACACGGACACCGTGTTATAAAATCAAGCGCTATGTGTATAACATTGGCTGCATGGGTGTAATTCTATAATTTCCTGCACAGTCAGCAGTCATTTTTGCATGCATATTTGGGGCCTATTCCATAAAGGAAAGCACGCAGTACTTTGGTAGAACAGGGGTGTACAGCCGGGCCTACATGTAGTTGTATCAGTTGCATCTGCTGTAGAGCAGGCATAACTGACAGTGCCTAGATCTGGAGAGAAACACATGTAAGTTGTAGTATTCTATAACTTATGCGCATAAATTTAGACCCCGTGTATGCTCTGCCTATGCACACCCCAACTGAAAGTACATGTGGTGCGTGCTGGTGTGTACTTGCACAGTAAGGGGTAATTTTATAAGGGCGTGCCTACTTCAGGCATGAAAGTAGATGCCCAAAGTGAGCTGTTTCAGTCAGTCATTTTTATGACTGTGTGGACTCTTAAAATAGTGCCCAGCATAAAAGTTTGTACATTGATTTGACGGTCCATACTTTCACCGTGGGAGTGTACATGGGTAGAGTTTAGGCAGGCCACAGATTATAAAATACCTTAGTCTCTGCGAGTACATGCAGGAGGTGTGCACAGTTCTTTAAGGCTGCTTGCTGGCAGGTGTATGCGCCTACCTTTGAAGCACCTTTTCTGCTATTTACACTAGTATTTTATCACGAAAAGTCACGCCTACTTTTATGTATAAAATAGTGTCTAAGTAGGCCCATTCTGATTGCCTTAAACTAGGCGCCCCCTTTTAAAATGACCCTCCGTGTGCCCAGGGTGGCGGTGGGGCAGAACATGAGCAGAGATGTGATTGGCGCACATATTTTATAAAAGACATACATATGCATGTAAAGTACAGACCGAGATTTGCACCTGCTGTTTAACAGATGTAATGTCAGCATTTTCAAGCCAGCCGCGATTTCAGCATGGTTTAAACTAGTATTTTAAAAAGTCACAAAGGCACCTATGTGTCTTTCTAAAATAGATGCCTTCTTGTGCACTTAATATACTACTACTGAGCATTTGTATAGTGCTACAAGTCATACGCAGTGCTGCACAGACATGTAAGAGACAGTCCCTGCTCATCAGAGCTTACAATCTAGTCAAGACAGACAACACAGAAGGTGTAGGCAGGGATAAAACAAGGGGGAAAGGAAAAGAAAAAGGAGATCAGGTGAGTCAAGATCCAAAAGCAGGCACCCTGTTATAAAATTATCCCCTATACAGCCAAAGTTATGCATTTGAAATTAGAGTGGGATTTGGACTGGGGACAGGGCTTAAAGTTAAGACGGGTTTATGGTTCAGTCAGTAGGCTTCATAGCAGAAATTACAACAAAGAAAATGAGGTGCACATTTGCATGACTAAGAAGCAGCCCGCCAGGGATAGGGACGTGGCAACATTTGGAGGGGGAGGGGGAGGTGAAAACATGCAGGGCATCCTCATGGAATTATTCTCAATCCCTGTGTGTGGCTTAGTTCCAAACCTTGGAACCAGTTACTGCTGAATTGAGGAACGAGGATAGTTTATTAACTTTTTAAAATAAAAAATTGAAGACTTGACTGTTCTCCGGGTCTTATGGAAACTGAGTGAGGTTTGATGATTTTTCTATTCCATTTTATTATATTTGAGATTTATTTATTGCTTATGTAATTGTGGTGTTAAACGGTTTTAATTTTTTGTAGAATGTGAAGTATTAAGTTCAGTAAATCAATAAATCTGTCACTTAAAAAAATATGACTGTAAAACATGTTATAAGGGGGAAGAGCCACACATACAAACTGCTTTGCAATTCTTTCCTACCTGTTAAAATGCCTCTGTCCTCTTCAAGCTCCTCCTCGCTTTGGAAGTCCCGTCCCATTGGTGCCCTCTTTTAGATATCTGGGGGTCATCCTGGATTCCTCTCTTTCACTGAACATATCTCTTCCGTCTCCTGCCGCTCCTTCTACCATCATCAGATTCATGCTATCCATCCATTCCTCTCCTCAGCTACTTTGTCTATACTCCTTCTCTCTCTTATTATTTCTAGAATTGACTATTGTAATATCGTGCTTGCCGGCCTTCCACAATATCTGCTTCATCGATTACAACTGCTTCAGAATACAGCTGCCCGCATCCTCACTCATTCCTCTCGTTTTAATCATGCCTCTCCCCTTCTTGCTCATCTTCACTAGTTACCTGTCCACTTCCGAATCCAGTATAAAATTCTTATCTTTGTCCACAAGGTTATTCACACTTCCACCCCCCTGATCCTTGGTTGAGCTCCTCTACTTCCATCATCCCCATCGCCTTCTCTGTTCAGTTCGTACACACTGTCTAGCCCTCCCTTCTGTTTCCCAAGCACACCTGAGCATACACGAGGTACTGCTTTCTTCTTTCTGGGTCCTGCACTTTGGAACTCTTTCCCTCTCGCTCTCTGCTCTGAGCCTTCCTTCCCTAGGTTTAAAGCTGCCCTAAAAACGCACCTTTTCCAGTTAGCATTCGATGCACCTCTCCACCCATCTTAGCTGACAAGCCATGAGTGTTTTTCACTGTTTGTCCTGCCTGTTCTTATTCTATTCTATTATTTCTTTACTCTCCCCCATCTATCCTTTTCTCTGCTGTCCTGTCAAATAATTGGCGTTCCTTTCTTTTTCTATCTGCTAGCAGTCCACTATTTTGTAAACCGCTTTTATGCTCCAGCCCTAGTGGTATATCCAAAATTTGAATAAATAAATAAATAAGATCATAGGCTCAGAAATGATAGCTTTTTTTTTCCATTTTTTAAATGATCAGATTGGTTCATTATGGACAGCTTGAAGGATTGAGGAGGGTATGAAACAATCAGTCCATCATTCTGGGGCTGGGTTTTGACATAGAAACCGTGAGGAAAATTTCTGCGGAATGTTTCCATGTGAACATTGTGTAGGTTTCATGTCCTAGTTTTATTCTCTTTACATCTGTGAATTTGTTCATATATGTTATGGTGGTAAAGCCTAGACTGGCTCAGTCTTTTTCTTTTCACATGGAGATGTCCCTCCCCATTGCACATTTCATGGTTCTTCTTATGTTTGGTAGAACGATGCTAAAAGGAAGCAGGAACTGATTTGATGGGTTGAGAAATTGAATATTTTATGTTTGGGTTTAGATTTCTGACTCACCTTTTCCAAATCCAAGGTAAGGTAAATAAGTTATTTCCCTGCTTGAATAGGCTCACAATCTGAGGTTTACCTGAGACTACAGAGGGTGAACTGACTTGCCCAAGATCACAGACAGACTCAGACTCTCTCCGACCTCATCTCTGATGACAGAATAGATATTTTGTGCATCACCGAGACATGGTTCACGGATGACGACAACATCCTTCTCAACCAGCTCAAACCAAATACACATGCTACCCACAACTGTCCACACTGAGACAACAAAGGAGGTGGCGTCACTATCCTCACAAACAAGGACCTGAACTTCAGCACAGTTGACGTGACATCCTCACCTGATTTGGACATCCTCAGAATAACAAACAAACAACTAACCATCTGTCTTGTTTACAGGGCTCAACACAACAAAGCCGAACAGCCGGATACACTACTCATCACCGTCCCCTCCCACACCTCACACCAGAACCAATTTATCCTCCTCTGTGACCTGAACCTCCCCTCAGCCCCCAGCACAGCATTCCTTTGAGCCATGAACGACTTGAACCACACACAGCTCATCAATACCCCAACCTACGTAAAGAGAGGAACCCTGGATCTAGTCTTCTACCTTAACTCCTTACTCAATGCACCAACATACACCCCACCCACTAACACTCCCGTCTCCTGGTCTGACCACCACCATATCACCCTCGCAATACCCCACCCCATGTCACCTACCCACCCATCAGTAGCAAGAAGGTTCGCCACCTTTGATGAACCCTCCTTCTTACAAAAAACAAAGCCAACGTGTACTTCTATGCAGAATCAAGAATACACGTACATTATTTTGGATTGCTCAGACCATGCCCAGGTCACTCCACCTTAGAATGTATGCATCCTACAACATCTACACTTGTAAATAGCAACATTGTAAAATCAGAATTTACATGTATGTGCCATTTATGTAGATGCTATAGTTACACAAGTAGATCCTCACTTGGTTTGCAGCTTGTGCTACAAGGGCTTGTGTGCATCAGTGATGCTGAGAGCTAAGCTATCGATTGCTTGACTACTGGCAGGGTCTCCCAAGATGGACAAGTCTCAGTTGATATGCCAGAGTAAGACAAACCATGCATCCGAGCAACAGCAGAACAGAAAGGTGTTGGTGGCAGCGGGAACAACTTTGGTGTTAACTGTACAGAAGAAAAGCCTGGCAATCTACTTCTGTATCTTGCCACGAAATCCCAATGGATAGTCACAACAAAACAAATTGTGATATGGTAGTAGAAGATGAGACCTCCAGGTCAGAAGGCACTCAGTGGGCTACTGGGGATGAGCTGAAAACTTTTCAGAGTAAAGCCAATATTATGATTTTTTTGAACAAAGCTTTTGGGACATCTGACTGCTGATGTAGATGTGCGTGAAAAAAGAGTTGGAAGCTGCAAAGAGGTCCTATGTATTGGGATATGGAACATAAAAAGCTTTAAACAAGGTAAGTTGGAGGTGATCAAGAATGAGATGGAACGTGCACAACTCCATCTGTTGGGTGTCAGCACTGAAATGGACCTGCATTGAGCACGTTGAATCTGAGGATCACATGGTATACTATGCCAGAAATGAAAAATAAATAAGAAATGGTGTTGCTTTTATAATTAAGAATTGTAATGAAATACAATGCAATCAGTGAACGCTTAATTTCTATTCGTCTATGAGGAATGCTCATCAACACAACTATTAGGTATATGTGCCAACAACAACTGCAGAACAGAAAAGGTTGATCAGTTTTATGAACAAGTACAAGCTGAAATTAACAGAACATGCAAACAAGATATCCTGATAGTTGTGATGACTAGAAATCAAAAAGACTGGTAGAATTCTGCAAGACCAATGATCTATTCATCTCAAACACCTTCTTTGAGCAGCACAAGCAGCGACTGTACACATGGACTTTGTCCAATGGATTATACAAAAATCAAATTGACTATATCTGTAGACATCAGCAATGGAAAAGCTCAATAACATCATCAAAGACGAAACCTGGAGTTGACCGCGATATAGGTCATCAGCTTAGTATGCAAACTTAAGCTAAAGCTGAAAAAAGGAAGCCACTAATGACTGTAGCAAAATTTGATCTTGGAAATATACCACAATAATTTAAAGACTGCCTGCAAATCAGTTTGCTGCTTTGCATACAAATGACAGAGCACCAGAAGAGTTATAGAATGCCATCAAGAAAGATGTGCTCGAAGAAAGTGAGGTCTATTTACAAAAAGCAAATAGGCAAAAATGGCCAAAATGGATGACCAACGAAACCCTGAAAATTCTCCAGAAATGCAGAAAAGCTAAAACCATACTGGAAAGAGAGGTAATCACAGAAAACAGAGATTTCCAATGTGCAGCAAGACAGGAGAAGTACTACAAAGACGCATGCAAGGAAATAGAATCAGAAACTATTAGAGGAAGAACAAGATCCGCATTGTTAAAGCTATGATAAAGAGAAAATTCCAGCCTCAAATTGGAATTCTAAAAGATGCTCAAGGATCCATGTTGAATGATGCTGAGAAGATCAAGAAAAGGTGGAAAAAATGCAGTCATTATACCATAAAGACCAAGTGGATCAACAGCTGTTTCAAGCTGTACTTTATAATCAAAAATATTGATTATGAAAATAAAAGTCGAAAGCATTAAAGCATTAACAAAGAATAAAGCACCAGGCATTGATGGCATTCCCATTCAAATAATACAGCAATCAAACGCAACTTTTATCATACTTACAAGGCTCTGCCATAAAATTTGGAAGACAACATTATGGCCAACTGACTGGAAAAGATCTGTGTTCATACCAATACTGAAGAAAGGTGATCTGACTGACTGAGGAAATAAACGTACAATTGTTCTGATCCTACATACATAGCAAGTTTCTAATTAAGATCATTCAGTAGAGAATACAACCATACGTGGAATGAGAATTACCTGAAGTGCAAGCAGGGTTCAGGAAAGGGTGAGGAACGAGAGATATCATCATGGATGTGAGATGGATCCTTGAAAAGACAAAATAATACCAAAGGGATATCTATATGTGTTTTGTTAACTACAGAAAGGCCTTTGTGTAAATCATGAGAAATTCTGGGCCATGTTAAGAAGCGTGGGTATACCAGAACACCTGATAGTTCTTATACACAACCTTTACATTGATCAAGAAGCAACAGTTTGAATGGAACAAGGAGAAACAGAATGGTTTAACATCAGTAAAGGTGTATGACAAGGCTGCATAGTTTCCCCACCTGTTTAATTCATATGCAGAATAAATCATCAAATAATCAGGACTGTATGAAGATAACCAAGATAGGAAGATTGGTGGAAGATTCATCACCAACCTTCGCTATTTATTTAGCTGTATTTATATCCCGCTTTTCACCGGGTCAAAGCGGTCAATTGGGGGATACATTTAACACGAGGGGATATGAGACACATATGATAATTACAGGGAACATGGGCAATGGAGGGTTAAGTGGCTTGCCCAAGACCACAAGGAGTGCCTATAGGACTAGAAATCCCAGTCCCTCCGGCCTGAGATTGCTGTCCCCAGGTGGGACTTGAACCCCCGGCCCTCCGGCCTGAAGTACCTTGTCCTGTTGATGATACCACAATACTGTCTGAAAGTGAAGAGAATCTGAAACTTTTGCTTCTCAAGGTGAAAGAATATCTTCTTAAAATGGGCCTGCAACAATCTGAAGAAGACAAAGATCCTGATAACTGGTAAAATCATTAAGTTAATCCTAGAAATAGTGTGGATCAATAATCAATAAAGAAATGACAAGCAGTCTAGAAAACCGACTGCACATTGCTCTTGGCAGAATGGTTATGAATAATTTAGACATGATTCTCAAGAGCAGAGATGTCTCTCTCCATACAAAGATTCAACTTGTCCAAGCCATGGTATTTTTAATAATGTCATATAGATGTGAAAGTTGGACAGCGAGAAAGAAATTCAGTGTTTTTAAATTAAGGTGCTAGCGAAGAATATTGTGTTTACCATAGATTGCCCGAAGAACAAACCAGTCGGTACTAGAGAAGATCAAACCTAAGCTTTCTTTAGAAGTTTAGATGACAAGATTTTGACTTTCATACTTCGGACACATCATTCAAAGAGAGAGATCATTAGAGAAAAACATCATGCTTGGCAAAGTTGAAGGTTAGTGCAAAAGAGGAAGGCCAGCAATGCAATGGACTAATACAATAACAGCCACTATGGATGCCACTCTATCAAAAAATTAGCCACCTTACTGAAGACCGAACATAGTTTAGGACAGTTATCCAGAAGGTTGCCATGAGTCTGCACTGACTCAACAGCACTTAACAATAGCACATAGAGATGCCACACAACTATTCTAAAATGACCTCCTTAATGTACTTATAAATATATGAATCGAGCTAAAGTTCCACCATGCTCTTTGAAAAAAATTTGCTTGAGCAGTTTTCTTCTGTGGGTTTTATACCCTTCCATAAAATATAGGAAATTAAATTGTTGAGCAAAATATGTGCAGCCTCAGAACTGTGCAAACAAACTGCTTTGCAGGCATTTTATCCTTTTAGGTTTTTTCCTGTACAGGCCCTATGACTTCAATGCAGAGAAAACAAACTAAGGGGCCTATTTCTGAAAATGCATTAATGCATGTTATTAGCAGACAGTCCCCTTTGAGTCCTTCCGGCTGCCATCTTATCTTATCCCGAAGTTGAATGAGACAGGGATAGGAGAAACATTGAGCACTGGTTGTGAGAGTGGTAGGAACAGCAGTCAGGGTAACTAACCAAGCTAGCTGCCTGCACATATGGTTTCCTGCTTTCTCCTACAGATAGAGGGAAATGGCCCAGCAAAGGTAAGGTATTAAGGGGATAGGAGAAAGGGATGGAGTACATGTATGTTGAGAAGCTGAAGTAGAGGAGTAGAAGAAGTCTGCAGGCAATGAGGAGGGGAGGGAGCAGAAGCTTCTCTAAGGTGAGGAGCTGGGGCAGATGGGCCATGTTATAGGACTGCGGAGAGTAGAAAAGTGAAGCAGACAGTAGAGCAGTCATTCTCAATGGGGGCGAAAGTTGAGCTGAAGGGGGCAATAGTTAAAATGCCTCCCTTTGAAAATACTGCTCCTGTACCTTCAATCAAGCAGGCTCCCCGAACTGCTGATGAAGACATGCCCTGAAGCTTCATTCAAGCTGGCCCCCCAATCCTCACCGTCATCAGCGATTGCTGGCTGAGGACAGCGTGAGAGACACATAAAATAGTGGCAAACTCTCTTGCTAGAACTGGAGCAGCTCAATTGTGTGCAGCTGAACTGCAACTGTTCTGGCAGAAAGGTAAACTGCCTTGGGGAGACATAGAGGTGAAAGACTGTGGCAACAGGAGGAAGACATGAGCAAAGGAGAAGAGCAGGGACTTGCTAAGGAAGACTGAGCATGACCACTGGAGAGGAGGGGATAGGAAACTTTTTACAGGGGTTTTTCCTCTGGTTTTTGCCATTCTCTTTGGAAGAGTTAGCACAGGGAAAGCTATTCTGGGCCTGTATACTAAAAGTTATTCTATGCATATTACCTCAATGCTATTTTTAATGTGTTTTTCAGATCACACTTCTCTGAAGCTATCCAGTGGTAGTTTTGTACCTGAGAACCTCATTTATCTTTGAAAATTCACTAACACATTCAAGGCTACGAAAGTGCCCTGTGTGCTTTACTCCTACCCTTTCTGTAGGTGGGGTTAAGTGGGGAAACTAAACCGATCTATGGAAATATTCAACAGACATGCACACTTTTCTCTCTTGAACAAATTACGCCTCTGGAAATGCCCACATTTAGAGTGACTCATTTTAGCCATGTTGTTCAGGACAATTTCCATGCATGAATGCTGAAAATGATCTACCCTGTATGTGCGTTTTGCTTCAGAGCACGCATACCATTACTACATTGAACAGGGGCAGGATTAGTGGGGATTGCAGCACTGCAGTGTTCTAGCGAGGAAAAGTACCTGCAGAAAAGTTGGTGCAAGTTTGTACAGATGCTCTTTAGTTAGGCAGCTTTCAAAGTGAAATTACACGCATGCTTCTACTTTGAAATCTGGTGCAAAATTTGTGGATAAAAGGTATCCATGGACTTTGGAACAGTGAAGGCAAGGTAAAAATTGTCTCTAGATTGGACAGTAACTGGGAAGAGAACAACTTGACCCCGATCCATCGCCCGATCACCCAGACACCATCAGCAGGGACCCGATGAGGGACAGACAAGCTCTAAGGCCATCAACGAGGCTCTGAACTCTCCACTGGCTGCAGAAAGTGTGGAGGTAAGCCCCTCCCCTTGCAGCCACATCATCAAGCTGATGTCCTTGATGATAAACAGGGCAGCACTCAGCACACCTGTGCCTAGCAGGCCTGTGCCTAAGGGCCCTTGGGCAAGGTTTATGTCAGCAACTACTTATAAGCTGCTGGAGTGAATCTCCATCACCCTGAGAGTTGTCCTCACCAACATCCCGGCAGTGCTGTTACCTAAAAAAACCCAGAAACACAAAGCAACCAAGAGCAAGTAAAGCTGTCCAGCAGAGAGGCCCGAGTCCACAGAACCCATTCCTGCACACTGCTCATCATGACTCCACAGACTTGAGCTTGCCAAAACTTTGTAAAGGTTTCAACTAAATCCAGACTTCCTACAAAAGGTAAGCAATACATTACCATACTAAGTAGGCTTATCACACAGTGCATCCCCAAGACGTTGTTCAATTACGGCACATTCTCCTTATCAACAGTTGTATTCTCTGCCAAAAGCAACACAATCTGTTTATACTGCTAACCATAGACTCCCTCATATCAATCTTCATACTATCTGAATCTTTGTCACCAAGTGCCAAAAAAATTCCAATTATACATACATTCATAGACTATGCAATAAGACAGCCCTTCCAAAGAATCCGATATAGAACATATAGTTTTCTGAAACAAGTAGAAATACAAAATCAAACAACACAAAAATGCCAATTCCACATGACACTTTCTATAGCAGATCTAAAGAGCATTCTAGTCAACACTCGGTCAGTCCGAAACAAGATACCACTCATAACAGATTGCATCAAAGATGATGATTTTGACATTATATGCTTAACAGAAACATGGCTTACTGAAGAAGACAACACTCTTATAAATCTACTCAGAGCACCAGGATATGACATCTAGTAATAGTACTAGAATTGGCCACAGAGGTGGAGGTATTCTTTTCATTACAAAAAGCAAATTCAATTTCTCCACAAAAGCAGTAATAAACACTGAGGACCTCACCTTAATTATCATCGAAAATAAACACATATCCTTATGCCTTGCCTATAGATTGCCAAAATTAGATAACACTGACCTAACATGGTAGTTGTTGTTGATATGGAAGGACAGACTAGATAGGCTATGTGGTCTTTTTCTGTCGTCATTTTTCTATGTTTCTGTTTTGGAAATAGTATGTTCAAATACTACTCAAACTATGAAGATGATACTATTCGGTGACTTCAGTCTACACTGAAGACATAATGATCTTCATCCATTTTTCCACAGCTACCCCCGACTACTTGAAGCTCATCGCCTGCTTCAAGAAAATAGTTAGCTGGCTCCAACTCCACAACCTGGCTGTCAACTTTGGCAAGACAGAGATTTTGTACATCACAAAGGATCCCACCTTTACACCCCCCTCATCCATCAGATTCAACAACCTTGACCTTCAAGTCAAAACCCATGTCAGATATGTAGACATCACCCTAGACCAGCAACTGGACTTCAAGGCCCATATCCGGAACATCACCAACTCTGTTTACTCTAAACTCAGATCTCTATGGAACCTATGTCCCCTTCTGTCCTCTGAAAAACAATATAGAGACATGGGCAGCGTGTAAAACTCACAACTTTTATTGGTCCATATGTGAAAGGGGGGCCAAACCCAACACAGGCCGTGTTTCGTACTGTACTTCTTCAGGGGTTGAGGCACACCATAAAAACTATAAAAACATCATAATAAATAACAACATATAAATATACTGAAAATAAGAAACATTAAAGAACTCTAAAGAAATGAATAAGAAACCAGAAAATAAAACATAAAGGATTAAAAATAAATCTAATGAACATGCTTTATATGTTGACCACATAAAAAGACAATAAATATAATGTGAATAAATTTGTGTGAATGAAGAGTAAAACATATTCTGTAAAGTCATATAAATAACAAACAAAAAAACTTTCTAATAATACAAATACTGTATGAACAATGAGTGTATGTAATTAAAAGCACATGTAGATCAAAAAACAAATAAAAAACTAATGCAGTTATAAATAATTATAATAAAAAACATAACCTAATAGAAATGATATCCTAATATATCCATAAATATTAAAAAAAGGAGAAATCAAAAGGATGATGTTTAAAACAAACGAATAAATAAATAATAACTTGTGGGCACAAGAGAGCAGGAGTGAAAACAAGAGGGACAGTTACCTTGGGACCATAAGGGAACTGCCAACTGTTGAAAGAGGATACTTTGAACTCAAGGTAATATCCCAGTATCTGTTGGCTCCATTAAAAAAACTGATGAAAACAGAAACATAAGGGGACCAAAGAAGCTTGCTTTAACATGAACCAAAACCGGATCATAAAATATTGTGATATAGATCATAATACAATCGATCTAAAAATTGGTAAGAAAAGGGGTAAAAGAAGGGATTAATTAGAAACAACTGTGATGCCTAGATGGTCAAAAATGCACAAAAAATTATTATATGTATGTGTTCTGCATTCTCCAATTATAAAATCAAATAAAGCATGTATAATATATCATATGCTGGTCTCAAAGACACTAAAATGTAATTGTGTGCCGTGTGTGTGCTCAAGGCATCCTATAGGGAGCGACAAGAAACATCATGCCATAAACAATAAAATATATTGATATGTACCGGTTTCGATCGGAACAAACAATTGTGGGAACCAACCATATATGAGGTATATCAGCCTTCTGTCCTCTGAACACTTCTGCTCAGTGTTGCCAAGTTTCCATCACCCCCATACTGGACTACTGCAACTTGTTATACCAGGGGCTCCCCAAAACTACCATCCACCTACTCCAACTAGCCCAAAACACTGCCGCATGCACCATATTCGGAGTCTCCAGACACACCCACATCACACCCATACTAAAAACACTCCACTGGCTACCAATTGCCTCTCGAATCAAATACAAAGCTCTCAATATTATACACAAGGCCCTCCACCACCTCACTTCCGCTCACTTTCAGACTCTTATCTATAGCCCTAAGACCAACAGACCATGTAGAAACAGCATCCTGAACCTCCTCAACCTGCCACCACAGATCTGCAAGAGCACCCAACATGCTTTTCAAAGAGCCTTCAGACTATACACCCTCTCCCTCTGGAACTCCCTATCCCCACCTCTACGATGCATCCAATCACAGCAGGCCTTCAGAAAGAACCTAAAGACACACCTCTTTCTCGAATACTTCAGCGCAGATCAGCCAATCAACCCACAACAAGATGACCCCCATCCAGCACACATCATCCCTCCTTCCCCATCACCGTAATGTACGATACTACCCAATTGCGCACTCACTTTAAAATGTTAATTTAGCTATGCTGATGTTGTAATGTAACTTGCTCACATTGCCTCTGTTACCCCATGTTGATTGTTCACCGTTTTGACTGGTAGAAAAACGGTATAACAAAACCGGTTAAATAAATAAATCTCTCTACCCTACTCCTAATTCAAGCAAACACATTTATAGAAGCTATGGAAGCATTAGACTACACACAGATTGTTTGCAGCACTACCCACAAAAGAGGAAACATGTTAGATCTAATCTTTACCCCAACACAATTACTACAGCCTAACACAGATCCTGGGACTCATTATTTAAGTACCCTGGTCTGATCACTATTTAATCTCATTGATGATGATCCAATCTCTAATGTCCACATACTTGTAACTATATATAGTTTATTCTGTTCTGTATTTACACACGCCGTTTAGTTAATACATTGTTTGTTGTTATAAGATGTTCCATGTAAAACAAACCCTGCTTTGTTGATTGTGGTTTATTGTAAACCGCAACTGATCTCTGGAAGATGCGGTATATAAATGAGTGTTAAATAAAATAAATAAATAAAAATTCCATCTTCCATATAACCATCATGTAAACCACAATGACTCCAACCTAAACTATAAATGCAGATTCAAACAGTTTGACCAGCAATCCTTCATAAATGAAGTATCTCCAATACTGGATATAGTCCCAAGCAATCTTGACAACATCATCAACAACTGGAAAGCGATCATAATTGAATATGCTACAGTACCACAGGTGAAACTAAGCAGGACTTGTGTTAACACTATTTGGTACAGTCCAGAATTAAAACAGCTAAAAAAGGAGCTCAGAAGATTAGAACATAGATGGCCCCACTCGCAAAATGAACACAATAGAAGCAACTGCTTGCAAAATCTGGTTCTATCTAGACACAAAACAAACAAGCTTAAGAAAAGAATATCACACAAAGCTTATCATGAGCTCCCTGAATGAGCCTAGAGAGCTTTTTTACATCGCAAACTCTACTAAAGTGCAATAACAATTCAAAAATCACCGTCTCCTCAAGACTAATTAACTTCCATTATAAAGTCAAGAGTACCCATCTGAATCTAGCATCACTGCAATATGATAAACTTACTAACACGTCTCTTACAGAACTAACTCCTCCCTCAGTGGAACAACTGGAAGCAATCATAAAAGACTTCAATACAACAACATCTCCACTTGACCCACGCCCGGGAAGCTGTATCAAGCTAACTTGGTCTAATATAGCACCTTTCCTAAGAAAGATAGTACAGTGCTCCTTCACACAAGGTTATATGCTCTCCCTTCTGAAGAACGGATTGATCCGCCAATATTAAAAAGTCCCAAACTTGAAGCTAATGACCCAAGGTCCTACCGATCCATCACCAGTCTACCCATCCTAACAAAAATAATCTAAAAAATAGTTCAAATGTAGCTGCAAGATTACATCAATACTAACACTCCACTGAACCACCAGCAACATGGCTTCAGACAATACCATGGCATGGAGACATTAATTACCTCCCTATTCGACAATATTATAAAAGGCATACAGAATACGCAACAAGGATACGTTCTAATATTCCTAGACATAAAGGCGGCGTTTGATTCTGTATCCCATAAACTGCAACTAGCACAGCTGCAAGCCATAGGTATCCAAGCTACAACTCTAGAATGGTTCCACTTACACTTAACTGATCATCATCAGCATATGAAAATTTGGTCTATCAAATCAGTCCCATTTATGCTGACACAGGGAGTCCCTCAAGGTTCAACACTCTCTTCTCTACTATTTAACATATACCTACAACCATTATGTAAAATTATTCAGGTCTACAACATCTTATATCACGTCTATGCAGATGATATAATGATTTACACTCCCTTTAATAAAAGCTTGCTGCCCTCCTATAATAGAGCGTTTCAAGGCAGTCTCTGACTGGTTATTGCAGCATAATCTCCGAATAAATTATGTCAAAACTGAAGCACTATTCATCACCAGAAATAAAGAATTCTCCCCACCAATGGTATTGAAAGTTAACAATGAAGAAATAAAAGTTGCAGCATAGATCCGATACCTTGGAATAACACTAGATCAACAGTTAACGTTGCAACCATACATCAAAAGAACCACAACATTGATCTACCAGAAAATCAAACTTCTCCGATAACTATGTCCACTAATTATAACACTGGTTCCCCAGGAATAAGCAGGAAGTCTGTCCTTGCATATGGGTGACTTCAGCGCCAATGGAGCCCACGCGGAAGCATCTCCACAGCTTTCAAAGAAAGTCTTTGGGAGATGCGACCGTGCATGCCTGGTCCCCTTCCTGCCCAAGGGTGCCATCTTGCTCAGTCTCCTTTTTCCCATGGAGCCCAATGGACATGTGTCCTGTTTCCCCGGAAAAATCCTTATAAAACTGTTCCTAAAAGTTAGTTTTCTGGTAGGCATACCGGTTCCTCTTCCTGCCTCAATGCGGCACCTTCCGGTGCTGTTCTCAGCCACCTCTCTTTTTTTTTTTCTTGAGGTCTCCCTTGACCAGCGTTCGCGCCTTTTTTTGCCCTGGGGTCATCGACTCCGTCAGGGTGGTTTTCCATCATGTCTCCCAGTGGGTACAAAAAGGGGACTGCTGCAGTTAAACCATGTCCATTACTGACACCCATGACTGCTGCTTGCGCTGCCTTGGGCCCTGACCATGACAGCACCTTCTGCGAACTGTGCCAGGCCATGTCAGCCAAAACCAACAAGAAAAAGTCGGAGTTGTAGGAGAAGTTGTTCCCCAGACCCAACTCGGCACCTGTCTCCCCGGCACCGAGCTCCAATTCAAGCACATCCCGTGATGCCCGGGCATCTTTGGAGTCCTGCGGCTGCAGTTCCTCCAAGAATACCCCAGAGCCAGAAAAGAAGAAGTCATCGAAGTCCACCAAGGCTGTACCAAAAAACCTGGTAAAACTCTTCGGAGGGACTTGAATGAATCTGAGAAACACCCCACCAAGGTCCTCAAGAAGGATCCCTTGGCCAACGGAGACCATGCAAGATTCTTTGAGGCCATAGTCCTTGTCAAGGATGCACTCCCTAGAGTGCTGTCGCTGGGCCCGAATTCCTCAGTGCCCATGCCGAAAGCTGCAAAGTCTTCTGGCTTGGAGACCAGAATGGTGGTCCTGGAACAGAACATCACTACTATCCTGGCCCTGCATCAGGCGATGATGGCCGGTTCCTCTGCATCATCTGCCCTGAAGACCGGGCCTTCAACTTCGAGGGAGTCACTGGTTATCAAGTTGAACATTGAAAATCCTTGGCGCCGGTCGAAGTCCCGGTCCCATTTGTTGGGTATCCAGTCCTCGCCGGCCAGAGTTCATGACTCGGACCCAAGGTCCTCCACAGGCCATCGGCATTTTGGTGCCAACCTCGACACAAGGAGTCACAGGGTCTTAGATTCTTTGTCACCACTCGACTCCGAGTGGGAGACAAAAGACGAGGCATCCCCGGACACCAGAAGGCACCGAGACATCCCCTCAGACCCATCTCCCCCGGTGCCTTGCCACCATTCTCCTCCCAAGGATGTAGCCTTCCATGACTTTGTCCTTGGGAGGACTATGGTATCCTTGCTGCGTATTCTGTATGCCTTTTATAATATTGTTGAGGTGGAGGAGGACCCACGCACCAGAGTTGGAGAGTCTCCAGTATGAGATTGCACCTGGAGAAACCCTCATGGTACTTATACAGCCAATCCTCGAGGGGCTTCTCCTCTGAATGTGGGAGACACCGGCATAGGTGCCCATAAATAACCGTCGGCTCAACACTACGTACCGCGTCAGGAAGGGGCCGGGGTTTCACAAACCCCAGCTACTACATACTCCATGGTCGTCGAGTTGACCATGCAGAAACTCAAGAGCCAGAAAACCCACTCCTCCATTCCTCCCGGTAGGGAGACCTGGGCCCTCTATGCCCTCGGGTGCAAATGTTATCAGGGCTCGTTGCTGGGTTGCTGGATCCAGGCCTATGAACTCTTCATAGGCATGAACTTAAAGGCACTGGCCAAAGAGCTGTCGGGGTTTGCAGCAGATCTTGTTGGGAAACCCCTCTAACGGTTCCAGACCCTGACCTTGGGAGTGAGGGACTCCTCCAAGTTCCTCTCCCAGGCCACCTATGATGGCTTCGAGTCTGCAGCTTGAGTTGCGGCGGCCGGCATCGGGGCTCAGCAACAGGCCTGGCTGCAGTCCTCTGACCTCGAGCAGTGGGTCAAGGACAAACTACTTGATGCCTCCTATACCGGTGAGAACCTTTTCGGCAAACCCATGGCCAACAAAGCTGCTGAGATCTACTATGGCTGCAGTGTGCTGGGCCATTTGTAATGGATGTAGGACATTTTTATGGATGCCAGAGTCCTTGAGGATGCATCCAGATCAGCCCATATTACCCCTATCCTAAAAAAGCTCCATTGCCTCCCTATCCAATGCCGTATTAAAGCACTCATAACCATTTTCAAAGTCTTGCACAACATTTCTGCAGACACTCCTTAATAAGCCACCAGAAAACAGACTCAGGAGAACATCCACTTTGAACATTTTAAATGTGCTTTAAGAAACATGAAAATTTAACCAAACACATGTTCACGCGCATTCTCTCTGTATGTGTCAAGCTTCTGTAACAACCTTCCCACTAAGATTAAAAACATTGATGACCTCACACATTTCCACAAGGAAATAAATACAATGCTATTTAAAAACCACTTTGAAGAAAAAACTTAACAGTTATAAGGTCCGATACACCTAATTACATATTCCAATCATGGACACCCTACTATGGACACTTATAACCTCAAACTGTCAGCGTAAGTATACCTACTGTTAAACAGGTTCAAAAGCTTTCGGTATAGCTCATAAGATCAATATATTGAATGTAAATAAGTTAAATTTAAATTAATTCCTACCCTATGTACTCCTAAATCTATAGCCACATTGTTCCAGGTTACTTGTTCATTGTAATCCATAAATTTGTTACATGTAGACTGCATTGACCCTAGGAAATGCGGTATATAAAAAATGATAAATAAATAAATATAACTTGAATCTCTTCTCTCTGAATCAATTGAACTGGGCATGCCCGGCCCGTGGCCACGTCTAAATAAAAAATGGGTCTGGAATCTGGGCAATAAATGTGTTCAGCGGGCATGTGCAAGCACTAGTAGCCAGTCCTGTGCCTCAGATACAGGTAAATGTTTTGGGCATCCCTACACCCACTGTATTCTGAAATGTTACACAAGTCGGATACTGCCCATCCCCGCGATGAACCCACGGACACCACGACCCCAGGAAAAACCATGCATCTCCTAAGCTGCTCATCACAGACAGTAGTTGGCTGATGCACACTAGACATAAATACCAATGAGAAATGACAGCAGCTGCAACCTAGATCATAAAGCAGTCACCCTCATGCCCTGAAAAGTGCTAGGTAAGCCCAGTGCAGCCCAATATGGTATACTAAAATGCAGATGTGAACATGTATGTCAGGACATACCTTGCATCAAATGGTACGTGGTGTTCTCCGGGAACAAGTAGGAAGTTAATCCTCAAATACAGATGATGTTGATGCCGATGGAGTCCGTGCAGCAGCATCTCCCCAGCATTCAAAGAAAGCCTTTGGGAGATGCACTATGCATGCATGGTTCCCTTCCTGCCCAAGGTTGCCATCTTGCCTCAGTCTCCTTTTTTCTGCAAAGCCTAACAGATGTCTATTCCATTTCCCCAGAAAAAGTATTCTTTTTCGGTATGCATACCAGTTCCTTTTCCTGTCCCCGAGGAGCTCGCCTCGGTGACACTCCTCTGGGTCATTTTTCTGGTTTTCTTAAGGTATCTCTTGACTGGCGCTTCGCGCCCATTTTTGCAATATAGACCTCAGGCCCTCACCTGAGTCGAAGTGCCAGCTTTTTCCCATGGCCTCCAGCATCTTCAAAAAATGTAATTGGTACAGTAAGATGATGTCCCTCACCGACCCACTTGACTGCTGCTTCCATTGCCTCGGGCTGGACCATGACAGTTCGGACTGCGACCTTTGCAAGTCCATGTCTGCAAAGGCCATCAAGAGCCGTCAGTTGCAGCAGGAGAAGTTCTTCATAAATCCGACTACGCCGGAGTGCCCGATGAAACCATGCTCCAAGGACTCATCCGGTACCTCGGTGCCCTGCAAAGCCTGGGCCGCCTCTGAGTCCTGCAGCCATGGGTTCTCCGAGAGGAATTTCCCAGAGGTAGAATGCAAGAAGAGCTTGAAAACCTTGAAGGCCACCTTGGAGGATGGGTCTGGAAAAGTGGGTAAATCCCACACCAGGCCCCACAGTCTCTGACGTGAGTCTGAGGGGTTGTAGCGGGAGCGGCTCACAAGCTGCCTTGGAAGGAATTGTCAGCATTGGGCAACTGTCCTTGGACCTTCGAGGCCATCCTAGTTGAGGACCCCCTCGACAGAATTGATGCTGGGCCTGATGCCATCAGTGCCTGCATCGAAAGTTGCAGAGTCATCTGGCATGGAGATCAAGATGGCGACCTTGGAGCGCAGTATCACTGCCCTCCTGGCCCAGCAATAGGCACTGACGTCTGGTTCCTCCGGTTCATCTGCCCTGACAACCAGACCCCTGACCTCAAGGGCGATCCTTCAGTGCCACTGGCCTTAAGAGAGCCATTGGCAGTGGACGAGGTCCCGGTTCCATTCCTCGGACACTGGTCCTCTCTGGTGAGTGCTTGTGGTTTGGACTAGAGATCCTCCAGGGTCACAAGCCTTCAGACTCAGGCCTCGACTGTGGGAGCTGCAGACCCTTGGATTCTTCCTCTGACCGAGTCAGATTGGGAGACCGAGGATGAGGAGTCCCTGGACACCTGGCAACACCAAGACATGCCTTGGATCCATCTCGCTGTTCCCCAGCTGAGGACATTGCCTTCTTGTGGGATATGGCAAAGGTGCTCGTGTTTGAGACCGAGGTGGTGGAGGACCCCCACATGGAGGAACATGAGATCCTCCAATACAAGGCCCCTCCGAAGGAGGCCCTCACTGTGCCCATCCCTCCGATCCTCAAGTGCCTCCTCCTCCGTATATGGGAAACACTGGCGTCGGTGCCCATCATGAGCAGACAGCTCGACTCCATGTACAGAGTCTGTCGAAGCCCTCACAACTCTATGGCCATCAAGTCAGCCATGCGTCGACTCAAGAGCCAAAAGATTCATTCTTCAGTGCCTCCGTATAGGGAGGCCCGGACCTTGGATGCTCTAAGCTGGAAATGCTACCAGGGCTCAATGCTGGCTTGCCAAGTCTAATCCTACCACTTGTACATCGGTATGTACCTCAAGGACTTGGCAAGGGAGCTCGCTGGTTTCTCTACAGGCCTTGATGAGGAACCCCTCCAGCAGTTCAAGTCACTGGCCTAGGCATCAAGGAATGCTCGAGGTTCCTGTCTCAAGCAGCATATGATGGCTTCGAGTCCTCAGCCAGGGTGGCCGCCGCAGGCATCGGGACCTGATACCAGGCATGGCTGCAGTCGTCTGACCTTGAGCAATGGGTCCAGGACAAATTCATCAATGTCCCTTGCACCGGAGAGAACCTCTTTGGAAAACCCATGTCAGACAAGGCCGTGGGGATAAGAGACTTAGTTCCTAACAGGACCAGACTCTCTAAGAAGACCTTGATGCACCCCAATAAGAAAGCCTCGGGGAAGAAGCCTATCTTCCTGAGGAAAAAGGGGGTTTTTGGTAATGCCCCACAATACCAGACCTTCTCTACCCCACAGCAAGGACAACAATCCAAGGGGTAAGGGGCACAGCCTCCGCAAGCCTAAGACCTCTTAAGACCCAGACAATGGCCCAGCCTGGAGGGAGCTTTTGCCTCCTTGAGCATTGCCTTCTCTCCCCCGGGAGGCCCTCAGCAGCCCACAGGGAGACATATAGCCCTGTTTTTCCACTGGTGATCCTCCATCACCACCGATTCCTGGGTACTGCAAGTAGTCAAGGAGGGTTACCTCCTCGTCCTCCTGCAATGGATGCCACCCTCATTCTTCCCAGGAGAACCCTGAAGGCCTCTTCTTCACCAGACTTTGCTCCTCACTGAGCTTGCAGGCCTCCTCGAGGACAAAGTGTTGGAATCAGTGCCCAAGCATCTCTGGGACAAAGGCTTGTACTCCAGATATTTCCTCATTCCCAAGCGAACAGGGGGCCTCAGACCCTTTCTGGACCTGCAAGACCTGAACAGATTTCTGGTGAGGGAGAAGTTCAAGATGCTCTTCCTTGGAACACTGCTGCCATATGGTGCATTGCAAAAGTATTCATCCCCTCTGCGTTTGTCCTGTTTTGTCACAATACAACCTGGAATTAACATGGAGTTTTGTGGGTTAGCAACATGTGATATACACAACATGCCTGCGACTTTGAAGGTGCAAAATATTCTTTATTGTGACACAAACAATAATTACGACAAAAAAACCCTGAAAGCAGGAGTGTGCATATGCATTCACCCCCCAAAATCAATATGTTGTAGAGCCACCTCTTGCTGCAATTACAGCTGCGAGTCTCTTGGGGTATGTCTATTAGCTTAGCACATCTAGCCACTGGGATTTTCACCCTTTCTTTAAGGCAAAATTGCTCCAACTCTTTCAAGTTAGATGGGTTGTGTTGGTGTACAGCAATCTTCAAGTAATGCCACAGATTCTCAATTGGATTGAGGTCTGGGCTTTGTCTAGGCCATTCCAGGACATTTAAATGTTTCCCTTTAAACCAGATTTAGCAGTATGTTTAGGGTCATTGTCCTGCTGGAAGGTGAACTTTCGTCCAATCTCTCATCTCTGGTAGACTGAAACAGGTTTTCCTCAAGAATTGCCCTGTATTTAGTGCCATCCATCATTCCTTCAATCCTGACCAGTTTTCCTGTCCCTGCCGATGAAAAACATCCCCACAGCATGATCTTGCCACCACCATGTTTCACTGTGGGAATGGTATTCTCGGGGTGATGGGAACTGCTGGGTTTGTGCCACACATGGCGTTTCCCATGATGGCCAAAAAGTTAAATTTTCGTCTCATCTGACCAGAGAACCTTCTTCCAACTGGTTGGGGGAGGGGGTCTGCCACATGCTGTTGTGCAAACTCCAAGCGTGTTTTCTTATTTCTTTGTTTAAGCCAGGGCTTTTTTCTGGCCACTCTTCCTGAAAGCTTCTCTCTGTGGAGTGTATGACTTAAAGCAGTCCTAAGGACAGATACTCCCATCTCTGCTGTGGATCTTTGCAGCTCCTTCAGTGTTATCCTTGGTGTCTTTGTAGCATCTCTGATTAATGCTTTCCTTGCCTGGTCTGTGAGTTTTGGTGGGCGGCCTTCTCTTGTCAGGTTTGTAGTGGTACACCGTAAATGCTATTTACTCTATTACAACATCCATCAAACGTGGTAACAATTTCCTCTGTGGAGATAGTCTTGACAGCAATTCTATCAAAATGCTCGGAATGTCTCAGACTCAATGGCACTCAAAGAAATCGATATTGAACATAAGAACATAAGATATGCCATACAGGATCAGACCAAGGTCCATCAAGCCCAGTATCCTGTTTCCAACAGTGGCCAATCTAGGTCATACGTACCTAGCAGTTTCCCCAAAAGACACAGGTTCCACAATGCTTGTATTGGGTCAAGCAGAGATATCCTGGGTCCCTTTTTAATAATGGTTTATGGACCTTTCCTCCAGGAACTTGTCCAAACCTTTTTTAAACCCAGCTACACTAACAGCTTTTACTACATCCTCCGGTAACAAATTCCAGAGTTTGATTACACATTGAGTGAAAAAATATTTTCTCTTATTAGTCTTAAATAGTTTACCCTGTGGCTTCAATGCATGTCCCCTAAGTCTTCCTATATTCTGATAACAAACAATCGATCTATGCTTACCCGTTCCACTCCGTTCATTAATTTATAGTTATCATATCTCCCCCCCAGCCGTCTCTTTTCCAGGTTAAAGAGCCCTAACCTTTTTAGCCTTTCTTCATAGGAGTCTCCTTCCATCCCCTTTACCATTTTGGTGGCTCTTCTCTGAACCTTTTCTAATATTGCTGTATCCTTTTTAAGATACGGCGACCAGAATTGCACACAATATTTAAGGTGCGGTCTCACCATGGAACAATATAGAGGCATTATAATATCTTTTGTTTTATTTTCCATTCCTTTCCTTATCATACCTAGCATTCTGTTTGCTCTCTTGGGCGCCGCTGCACACTGGGCCGAGGGTTTTAACATGTTATCCACAATGATGCCTAAATCTTTTTCCTGGGTGGTGGTTCCTAATGTGGAACCTTGCATCGTGTAACCATAGTTTGGGTTGTTCTTCCCTAGGTGCATAACTTTGCACTTGTCCCTCCCTCTGTCTTCCTCTTTATAGCCTTCTTTTGCTCAGTTTGTATCTTGGTTACTTATCTTCCTTTTCTTCATCCCTCCCTCCCTTCCCCCAGCATTCTCTTTACCTCTTCCATCCTCCATTCTTCATACCAATGCCACGTGTCTTTATATTTTCTTATATTGCTACTGCATATAGGCTCCATATTTGTTCCAACTTTCCTACTACATCCTCCAAAATGTAGTATTTCTGTATTCTTCCACCACATGAAAAGAGTCATGCGCGCAGTTATTACACAATATCCTAAAAATATTGTTAAGTCCTCATTTCCTTCTCTTATTTCCTCATTTAAGGTCACCATGACTGAGGTTAACTTGATTTGTACTTTGGTGACTTGATTTGTACTTTTGTACTTTGAAAACATCTGATCATGGTGCCTAATAGCATCAATGACTTTTCCGGCATATATTTCTATATAGATACTCCCACAGATGAAACCTTCAAACTAGACTTAAATAAATATTGCTTAGCTTTAAGTGCTCCCCAAATAAAATAAAATAAAAACCACAAAGTTGGTGATATCTTCCCATGCTTTCTGTCTCAAAAATTCGCTAAAATGTAACTTATGGTTTCACATACCATTAAAGACTTTCACATAAATGCTGCAGTTGTTATCTTCTTTGAGGTTTCCTAAATCAATGAATGTTTCAAAAAGACACCGCGCATGCGAAATAGCCATGATACCTGCCTATTATACTCTCCTTTGATGACATCACTACCTAATACCCTTCACTCCATTTACATCATGAGGCCCCGCCATCAATGTTTTCATAAGCAAGCCCCCCAATTCATGCAGGAATTTAGACCCTTCTCAAAATGAATATCCAACGTTGTTCCCGTAGTAATAATGTTTGTTCCTGTGACTTTTCATACATCGCCGAAGAAACCCTCTCAATGCAAAAGCAGCGTAAATCTTCAAACTTATGTCGTCTCTCCATGCAATGTTGAACCAATGGAGCCGCTAATATCCCGCATTTGAGTCTGCTTTTATGTTCAGTTATGCGTGTTTTAAAAGATCTTGTAGTTTTCCCTATATACAATAAATTGCATGGGCAACTTATCACATAGACCACAAATGCAGTATCGCAGGACGTGTTACCTTTCAAAATATAATCCTTTCCATGATATGTAAATTTCTTAACCTCATTAGTAATTTCACATATTCCACAACGGCCACATTTCCTGTGGCCCCTCATTCGAAGCTCTTCTTTCTCCTCTGTTGTGGATCGTAGGACAGCCGGGTTTAATTTTTCTTTTACATTTTTGTCCCTCAGCCATACACATCGTATGTGTTTCCCTTCAAGGCCGGGAACATTACTCAAGACATTAGTATGTTTTGATACTATTTTTTGAATTTTAAAACTTAATGGAGAAAACTTTGTTATTAAATTAATGTGTCCTGTATCAATTATTGTTTTGTCTTTACCATTGGGAGCTCCAACCAGCCATGATCTCTCATTAAACAACGCTAGTGGCACTTTGTTAGAACCGTTGTCAATATTTATTGATTCATACCTTCGCCCATTACTTATTGATATGCCATCTTATATACGTGTTACCTCACATTTTTTGGAGAGATTGGCTCAGCATTCACATTGGGCTAATGATTCAGATATCATTTTGGTGACAATGGATATTACAGCTTTATACATGAGTATACCTCAAGGAAAAGCTTATGAGACATCATAAGTTTGAATATTTACGCTGCTTTTGTATTGAGAGGGTTTCTTCGGCGATGTATGGAAAGTCACAGGAACAAACATTATTACTACGGGAACAACGTTGGATATTCATTTTGAGAACTTTATCACCAGAGGACTGGCTATGCTGCTTAGTCCTGAAGGATGCTTATACAAACATCTTGATCCACCCCAACCACTGACAATACCTCCAGTTTGTGGTGGGAGGAGGCCACTAACAGTAGAGGGTGCTACCTTTCGGGCTGTTCTCATTGCCAAGGGTCTTAACCAAGTGCCTATCGGTGGTCGCAGCCCACCTTCATCTCCATGGGGGACTTCATCTTTCCCTACCTGGACAACTGGCTCATAAAGAAAGGTACAGCTGCAGAGGTGCACTACACCACCATGTGCACCATCCACACCCTGCAGTGTCTGAGGTTCGTCATCAACTACCCCAAGTACCATCTTTCTTCGGCTCAGCACCTGGGGTTCATAGGGGCTCAGCTAGACACCCTCCTGGCCAAGGCTTTCCTCCCTCCAGAGAGGACAGAACACCTTGGGGTACTAACTGCAGAGGTACAGCACCACTGATCAGTGCCAGCTTGCCTTCTCCTCCACCTGCTGGGCCACATGGCCTCTACGATCCACATAACCCCATACGCCCATCTGCACATGAGGGCAGCTCAGTGGTACCTCCACTCCCAGTAGACACAAGCCATGGGCAGGCTCCGAGACAGGTTAAGAGTGACCCACCAGCTGGTAGACTCCCTTGACTGGTGGCAGCTTCCCTGCCACCTTCAGGTCGGGATGCCCTTCCAGGCACCCACCTTCCAGAGGGTCCTCACCATGGACCCCTCCCTGCTGGGATGGGGAGCTCATGTGAGGACCTCCACACTCAAGGCAGTTGGTCCCAGACAGAGTGCCAGTTGCAGATCAACCTTCTGGAGCTCCGGGCAATATTTCTGGCCCTCCGAGCCTTTTGCCACTAGTTGCAGCAGCAGTCAGTGTTGGTCCAGATGGACAACCAAGTCACAATGCTCTATGTCAACAAACAAGGGGGCACGGGGTCGTACTCCCTCTCCCAGGAAGCGGTATCCCTCTGCTCATATGCGACATGCAACGGGATGCTCCCATGGGCGGTCTACTGTACCTCCCGGGCCAGGACAATGCCCTGGCAGATAAGCTGAACAGAGTCCCTCCATCTGCATGAGTGGTGCCTGAACCCCAGAGTGGCCTCCCGGCTGTTTCGACTCTGGGGCCTCCCCCTAGTGGACCTCTTCACCAGCCCAGACAACACACAGTCGCCGCACTTCTGCTCCTGCCAGTTGCATCTATCTCAGGTGGCGGCGGATGCGTTCCTTATTTCATGGCCGGAAGGCCTTCTCTACGCCTTCCTGCTGACACTGCTGGTTACCAAGATCCTCTTCAAGGTCCAGCACGACAGTGCATCACTGATACTAGTAGCCCCCTGGTGGCCTAGACAACCTTGGTTTCCCCTGGTTCTCTGCCTGTCAGCGGCATCTCCTATTCCCCTGGGCTGTGCCCCAGGACTACTATCACAGGAGGAGGCTGTCTCCTGCACCCCAACCTGGGGTCCCTGTTGCTCACAGCTTGGCTGCTGAAAGGATAGCTCTAGTTCCCTTCCATTTCCCATGAGAAGTAGAGGATGTCCTTCTGGCTTCCCACAAGACCTCTACGAGAAGGGCGTATGCCTTCAAGTGGTGTTTATTTTCGGTGTGGTGGACCAAGAGTCAGGTGAACCAATTCTCCTGCTCATTGCAGCTGGTACTCCAGTACCTACTCCACCTGGTCCGGGTGGGACTGAAGTCCAACTCAGCCAGGGTGCACCTGAGCGCTATCGTGGTGCACCACCACTCCACTGAGGGCAAGCCCCTCTCGGCCCAGCCCCATGTTTCTTGTTTCCTGCCCTCTGTCTGTCCACCAACAGTGGAGTGGGATCTCAATGCAGTGCTCTCACAGCTCACTAAGCCGCCGTTTGAGCTCCTGGCTACTTGCCACTTATGGTACCTCTCCTGTAAGGTTGTTTTTCTCGTGGCACTCATGTTGATTCGCAGGGTCAGCAAGCTCCAGGCTCCCCACCTTTTCCTGAGGTCTCATGCAGGCAAGGCAGAGACTGTTCTCTGGATTGTAAGAGGGCACTGTCCTTCTATCTGCAACGGACTCAGGGCCACCGCAAAGTGCCTCAGCTCTTTGTCTCCTATGATCCCAGTCGACTGGAGCATCCAGTGACCAAGCGAACTCTGTCCACTTGGGTGGCAGACTGCATTGCCCTCGCTTATGAGCAGGCTGGGATTTCACTATACCACTAGGTCATGGCGCACTGCATCAGGGCCATGGCTACAGCAGTGGCAAATCTGCATTCCATACATGTGACGGAAATCTGCCCAGCCGCCAGCTGGTCTTTGGTCCATAACTTTGCAGCTCACTACTGCCTGGAGAGGGAGTCCCAATGGGACAGTGCCTTTGGCCAGGTTGTACTCCATAATCTCTTCGGGGGTGTAGGCAACTCCTTCTTTCTGAACCATCTGTGTTCAGGCTACCAGAGTGCTGGTTTCCTGCCAGATACTGGGTCTTGCAAGAGTCTCTCAGTTGAGACTCAACTGCTGCAGCACAAGGCTCACCTTCTCTGGTCACCCTTGGCTTTTTACAGGTTCCTCGGTAGCCCGTAGCTAGGGAGACCCATATGTGAGGACTGACTTCCTGCTTGTTCCTGGAGAAAGCATAGTTACCCACCTGTAATAGGTGTTCTCCAGGGACAGCAGGAATCAGTCCTCCCTTCCTCCTCCCTTGGAGTTGCTTCTTTACCGTATTTTAATTTTGCCAGCTTGGCTATGTCACTAGACTAAGACAAGATGACACCCTTGGGCAGGAAGGGGACCATGCATATGTGGTGCATCTCCCAAAGGGTTTCTTTGAAAGCTGGGGAGATGCTTCCGCATGGGCTCCATCGGCGCTGACATCACCTGTATGTGAGGATTGATTCCTGCTGTCCCCGGAGAACACCTGTTACAGGTGAGTAACTACACTTTAGGAACTGGCCCCAGTGATGCCTGCCGTGGTAATCTCTACAAACAACCCTTACATTGCTAGGGATGGACTATCACCAAGTGCATAAAACCCCGAACTAACATTGCAGGTCCCCAAAAGTTGCATAATATTGCTGGGCAGAAAATGTATTCTTTTTCATATCTATGGCCTATAAGTGCACTCAGTCTGCTGCTCTGCACTACCATTCCCCTCTTATCTCACCCTACACCCCTCACTGTGAACTCAGCTCTTCTGTCAGATTGCTTCTATCTGTGCCCTTCTCTTCTACGGCCAAATCCAGACATCACTCCTTGGACCTTGCAGCTCCTTATACCTGGAACAAACTACCTGAGTCTGTACATCAGGCTTCGTCCCTGGCCCCTCTAAAATCCAGGCTTGGCGCTTGCCCCATCAGTGCTGCTGTTGGATCAGATCTGCCTAAGCTTCCTTCTGTTTCCTGACCATCCCCCTGGGTGTATCCAATTCACAGCTGCTGTGTTGGCTGTCCCAACTAGATTGTAAGCTCTGCTGAGCAGGGACCATCTGTTATGTGTGTCTGTGCAGCACTGCATATGCCTTGGAGCACTATACAAGTGATCAATTGTAGTTGTGGTAGGGCTTCCCCTCTGCTCCCTTTACCTTAAGACTGCATCTTGTATTTTTCCAGACTTACAGTCACACCAGTTCAAAACATACTTGTCACAACCATTCTTCTCTATGGGCCGCATTGCAATGCACAGCAGAATATTTTCTAAGTCCTAGCCTTATACCACGTTTCAGCAGGAATAACATGGATGTGTACGGGAACACTTAATACGTATATGGGCCTTTCCTGCATACGCTTTATATGTCTCTGTGGCTGACCACGCCCTCATTCCTCCCTCTCCTGCCCATGTTCTGGGATCCCTGTGCTAGTGCCATGACCGTGCATGTCAGCAGCATTTCATGAATACGGTCAGGGACGTTTTTGGCACATAAATGTCCCTGCCACACATACATACCCCTTATTCGTACTCTGGAATGACCCCCTAAGGGAATAAGGAAAGAAAGGATAAAAGAACAGGGGAGTGGAAAAGGGAGTATGTTTTCCAGTCCATTGAGGGTAAAATGTTCAAAACATTAATGAATACAGTACTAGAATTAAACAGTAATCATTTTTCTGCCACTGAGATACCAGCAGGGGGAGCTGGAGGACAAGATAATGAAATTTGCTTGAAAATTTGATTAGTCTATGTGGTATTTAAAGAAACAGATTCTTCAGTGTATCAGCTTAACCAATTCCTCAGCTTTGTTTCTTACTCTTTGATTTTACTGTTGAGTTTCCTTTTATGCTGTAACATGTTTATCCTTTTTTAATATAAAAATGTGCACTTTTTTATACCACAACCCCTATTTATAAAGTCCTCTGTCCTCAATGCTACACTTTAGCTTTTTATATAATAATCATTCTGTGTCACTGAGATTCCTGTGCAGAAGTTAAGTTTCTGCAATTTATTGTGATTCAAAATATAGTAACATAAATGACAGCAAAGACCAAAATGGTCCATCTAGCCTGCCCAGCAGTGATTTATCCACTTTGGGAATAAATTTTATTTATTTTATTTATTTATTTATTTATTTAATTCTCTTATATACCGCGCTATTCTGCATCAGTGCGGTTTACATTGAACAAACTGAAATTACATTGAACAGGGCATTATAACTTGGAGATAACTATTTTACAGGGAACATGGGCTATGGAGGGTTAAGTGACTTGCCCAAGACCACAAGGAGCACCTGTGGGACTAGAAACCTCAGTTTAAATGCAAACAAATTCCCATGTGGAACTCAACACCCACTCCCCCTTCTTCTATATCCTCACCCAACCTTTCATAGTATTATCACTGCCTTTTAGGACTGCAATTGACATACCCTAAAGTTTTCTGATAGATCCAAGGGCTTTACCACTATGGCTCACGTGGTCAGGTAGAAGAAGCTTCCCAAAATCTTTTTTCATACTACTATCATTTCAGAAAGGAAATACAAATGAGAAAGATTAACAAAAGGGAGGCTAGAAACAGAGAAAATGATGGCAGACAAACATTATACAGCCTGTCCAGTATCTCCATCTATGAGAACTATTAAGTTCTACAATCCCGTCCTCCCCTTCAGAGATCTTCTGCATTTGTCCTATAATTTCTTGAATTCTCGTCTCCACCAACCTTTCCAGAAGAAAACAGTTCCTCAGAATACTCCTGAGTGTACCCTCTTTCACCTTCTTCCTATGATCCCTCATTCTAGAGCTGCTTTTCAACTGGAAGAGGGTCACCTCTTGTGCATTTATACCATGGAGGTGTTTAAATGTCTCTATCATATCACCCCTCTTCTACGTTCCCTCCAAAGTATACATATTGAGATCTTTAAATCTGTTCCCATATACATTGTAACAAAGACCACTGAACATTTTAGAGCCACCCTCTGGACCATTTCCATCCTGTTTATATCCTTTTGAAGGTGCAGTCTCCAGAATTGTACCCAGTACTCCAAATGAGGTCTCCCTCAAGACCTACGAAAGGTGTTATCACCTCCCTTTTCTTGCTGACCATTCCTCTCTATGTGCTGTACTGCTTCCTTGGATTTTTTCAGCCCAAATGCATGATCTTGCATTTTTTAGTATGAAATATTAGCTGCCAAATTCTAGACTATTCTTCAAGCTTTGCTAAATCCATCCTCATGTAATAAACATCTTCTAGTGTGTCCATCCTGTTACAGGCTTTGGTATCATCCACAAAGAGGCATACCTTTTCCAACAGACCTTCTGCAATATCACTTACAAAAATGTTAAAAAGAAGAGGGCTAAGGCCCTATCCCTGAGGAGGAGGCATGTAATTAGTTGCCCTCTGTGTTCAGAGTAAACTCCATTTACTCAGCCAGTTTTTTACCAAGTCGGTAACTTCAGGGTCCATCCCAAAGGTATTCGGTTTATTTCTAAGTCATAGATGCAGAATGGTGTCAAAGGCCTTTCTGAAATCCAAGTATACTACATCTAGGGCTCTCCCCTGATCCAATTCTCTGGTCACCCAGTCAAAGAAATCGTCAGATTTATCTGACAAGACCTATCTCTAGCAAAGCGATGCTTTCTCGGATCCTGTAATTCCTTGGATTCCAGAAACCGCATCATTTACTCAGCACAGAAGTCATTATCACCCTCATCCTTACTTCTACTTTTGTGGACAAGAACTACATTAACCCATCTTGTCATCTGGCACCACACCTGACTCTAGAGAAGCATTAAAAAGGTCAGTCAGCGGAGCTGCCAGAACTTCTTCTTCCTTACTGTTTCAGCTACATCTTTTAAAAACTACAGTGGCCTCTTTTCCTCTTACTTTCATATATTTTCCTAACAAAAAGGTTTGTTGCTCTTAAAATATCTCCTTTCAGTTTTGCTCACTACTAATCTACTTCTCCCAGATTTTTCCATCCAGCGAATGACTCCTTGAGGTATTCTCCCATCTTTGCAAAATTAGTTTTTCTGAAGTCTCGGATCCTTTCTGTTGAATGAACCATCTCCACCCATCTCTTAATACTGAACCGTACTATCCGGTAATCACTGCATGCAAGATAATCACCCACTACAACACCAAAAACACTTTCCCCATTTGTAAGCACCATTGCCCCCTCCCGCATGGGCTTCCTTACCTGTTGCAGGAACAGTTCTTTCTTTAGAAAATTCAGGATCTCCTTTCTTCTCAATGACCCTGCAGCAGGGATATCCCAGTCAACATCTGGCAAATTAAAATCTATTACCAAAATGATTTCTCCTTTCATAGCAATATTGTAAATGTCTTGAATTTAATCTGTTTCGCACCCGGCATATTGTGAAGTAACAGTAAAAACCCTACAAAATTCACTCAAAACCTATGGAACAGTTCTGCCATACCATAACATAGAGTTGCCCAGTTCCAGGAGTGATATTTTAAACCAAACCTGAATTTCTGCCAATCTCATTCTGATACATTATGGAACCTACAGCACTGATTTCAATGGATAAAATCAGGGACTACAAATACCATACTGCACTGCAATGCAAATTTAAAACCAGAACTGGCTAAAACAACTCAATCGTGGACCTGGGTAACTCGGCAACTCTGATAGCAGCACCAGGAGTCTCATAATAAGGGCATTTCTAGAAAAAAAGCAATAACTGTGCACATGCTCTGGGCACTACAACATCAATATACCTAGTGGGAAAACTAAAGCAGCCAGATTAATACAGACCAGTTGCACGCAGACATTGAATACTAGCAGAATACCAGGGTTTTCCTTTTTTAACACACACAACACAGATAGACCCTCGCCAAATGTAGAACAAGTGACCACAAACTAAAAATAGAAATATGAAGACAAAATTAAACCAATACCCCAGTAGGCCAGACTTTGCATGCAAGACATTACCTGAGCAATAGAATCACTGATGCGTTTACTCCTATATTGTGCAAAATATATAACATTATTAAATGTTCGAACACCATCTGCCGCTGTGCCTATAGAAATAACATGGGTGCTGCTGGCCCAAAGATAGTAGTGTTACGTTTCAAAAATGGTGTATTCTAATCACTAAATTAAAAATAAAATATTTTTTTTTTACCATCATTGTCTGGCCATTTCAATTTTCTAATCATGTTGGTTCCAGTGGCTGGTTTTTGCTTTTCTCTGTCTTCTCTTCTCTTTTTTCCAGAGTCTCCTGTCCATTTGTTATTTTCCTCTCTTCTCCTGTCTTCTTCACTTTCTGCCTATTTGCATCTGTGGCATTTATCTTTTCCTTTCAGCTTTATTCCATTTATTTTTCTGTCTTTCTATCCACTCAGATTTCATCCTACCATACAGTCTTCAGTTTTCCTCATTTTACTACATCTACCTTCAGCTCACCATTTCTTTCTGTCCCCGCACTCTCCACATTCCCCCTCTTCCCTTCTCTTCCGCAATCCAGCATCCTTGGCGTTTCCTTTGATTCCCAGCTTTCTTTCTCTGGTCATATCACTTCTGTCGTCCAACGCTGCTTCTTCACCTTGCGACAGACGCGCTCTGTTCATAATTTCATCGATCAGTCCTCCCGCCATTTACTTGTGCTTTTGCTGATTATCACTCATCCTGATTTTCGCAGATTTTCACTCATCACTCCCTTTTCTCTGGCCTTCCCCAGCATCAGATTCACCGCCTTCAACTGGTTCAGAACATTGCCTTTTGCCTCCTCCACAGTGCCCGCAAGTTTACCCACGTTGCACCTCTCTTCCTCACTGAACACTGGCTCTCAGTCCCCTTCCATATTCAGTATAAACTCCTTCTACTCACTTTTTATGCTCACCATTCTGGCCACCCTGGCTTTCTTTCACGTCTTCTATCACCTCGCGCCGCTCAGCGCATTCTTCATTCTGCTTCCCAGCACCTCCTGGACGTACCTGGTTCCATCTGTTCGGCGAACGCTTGCTGCACTTTTTTATAAAATTGTTGCCCCTTCCCTTTGGAACTCTCTTCCTCTGGCCCTTCACTCCCAGCTTTCCTTTTCTTGTTCACGTCCCAGTTGAAAACTCACCTCTTCTCCTTTTCCTTCCTGTCTGTCCAGCCCCCTTGACCTGCTGTTTTCCCCTCTGCCTGCTCTATTGCCTCTCTACACAACACTAGCTGTTTTTGTTTGTTCCCTGCCCTTCTTTCCTTCGTGTTTCCCCTGTTTATATTACAATCTCCTGAGTATGTAACTTGAGCCCTCCTCTCATTTCTCTGCCCTTTTGTGTTTGTCTTGATCCATCCCCGTCTTCGTATTTTCCCTCCATGGCATTTTTAATTAACATTGTTAATCGCCTAGCTGCCTCGGCTATAGGCGGTATAAAACTGAAATAAACTGTAACCGTTCTCGCTCTCTTCCCCTGCCCCAAGCCCATTCAATATCACTTCTCTGTCTCCCTACTCCTTCCAGGATCAATCATTTCCCCTCTGTCTTCTTCTTCCTCCAGCATCCAACATATCTCCCTAATGATGTAGCCATCATTTCCCCTGTCTCCCTCCCACCACCCCCTCATGTCCAGCATCTCTTGTTTTTCTATTCCCCCTGTGTCAAGCTGTCACTCTATTCATCCCCAGTTTCTAGCATCACCCCTGTCACCCTATTCCCTCTCCCCACTGTGGCATCCCCCCTTTGTGTCCCTAGCCTTCCTTTCCCCATCCTTGAGCCAGCATATCTCCTGTTACCCAAATTTACCTCCTGTACCCACTACTCCAAGCCGTCATATCCCCTTCTCTCTCCCCAACATCACTCTTTGTGTCCCTAGTCTTCCTGTCCCCATCCCTGAGCCGGCATATCCCCTGTCACCAAACTTCCTCTTCCATATCTATCCCCAAAGCCATCATCCATATCCCCTTTCTCACCTCAATCCAGCATCTCCTGCTTCCCCTCCAATCCAGCATCTCCTGCTTACCCTCCCCAATCCAGCATCTCCTGCTCCCCCCAATCCAGCATCTCCTGCTTACCCTCCCCCAATCCAGCAACACCTGCTTACCATCCCCCAATCCAGCATCTCCTGCTTCCCCTCCCCCAATCCAGCATCTCCTGCTTCCCCCAATCCAGCATCTCCTTCTCCCCCCCAATCCAGCATCTTCTGCTCCCCCAATCCAGCATCTCCTGCTTCCTCCCAATCCAGCAACTCCTTCTTACCCTCCCCCAATCCAGCATCTCCTGAATCCCGTCCCCCAATCCAGCATCTCCTGCTTACCCTCCCCCATTCCAGCATCTCCTGCTTCCCCCCAATCCAGCATCTCCTGCTTCCCCTCCCCCAATCCAGCATCTCCTGCTTCCCCTCCGCCAGTCCAGCATCTCCTGCTTATCCTCCCCAATCCAGCATCTCCTGCTCCCCCCCAGCCAGCATCTCCTGCTTCCCCTCCCCCAATCCAGCATCTCCTGCTTTCCCCCAATCCAGCATCTCCTGCTTCCCCTCCCCCAATCCAGCATCTCCTGCTTTCCCCTCAATCCTGCATCTCCTGCTTCCCCTTCAATCCAGCATCTCCTGCTTCCCCTCCCCCCATCCAGCATCTCCTGCTTCCCCCCCAATCCAGCATCTCCTGATTTCCCCCTGCAATCCAGCATCTCCTGCTTTCCCCCCATCCAGCATCTCCTGCTCCCCCCCAATCCAGCATCTCCTGCTTTCCCCCCTGCAATCCAGCATCTCCTGGTTTCCCCCAATCACGACTCTCCTGCTTTCCCCCCTGCATTCGAGCATCTCCTGCTCCCCCCAATCCAGCATCTCCTGCTCCCCCCCCAATCCAGCATCTCCTGCTCCCTCCCAATCCAGCATCTCCTGCTTTCCCCCTATCCAGCATCTCCTGCTCCCCCCCAATCCAGCATCTCCTGCTTCCCCTCCAATCCAGCATCTCCTGCTTCCCCCCAATCCAGCATCTCTTGCTCCCCCCAATCCAGCATCTCTTGCTTTCCCCCCAATCCAGCATCTCCTGCTCCCCCCACTCCATCCACTCCTGTTCCCCCCACTCCTGCATCTCCTTCTTTCCGCCCTCCAATCCAGAATCTCCTGCTCCCCCCCAATCCAGCATCTCCTGCTTTCCCCCCTGCAATCCAGCATCTCCTGCTTTCCCCCCATCCAGCATCTCCTGATTTCCCCCCTGCAATCGAGCATCTCCTGCTCCCCCCAATCCAGCATCTCCTGCTCCCCCCCAATCCAGCATCTCCTGCTCCCTCCCAATCCAGCATCTCCTGCTTTCCCCCCAATCCAGCATCTCCTGCTTCCCCCCCAATCCAGCATCTCTTGCTCCCCCCAATCCAGCATCTCCTGCTTTCCCCCCAATCCAGCATCTCCTGCTCCCCCCAATCCAGCATCTCCTGCTTTCTCCCCTGCAATCCAGCATCTCCTGCTTTCCCCCCCAGTCCAGCATCTCCTGCCTCCCCTCCCCCAATCCAGCATCTCCTGTGACCCCTCCCCCAATCCAGCATCTCCTGCTTCCCCCCCAATCCAGCATCTCCTGCTCCCCCCCCCAGTCCAGCATCTCCTGCTTCCCCCCAATCCAGCATCTCCTGTTTCTCCCCCCCGTCCAGCATCTCCTGCTTCCCCCCAGTCCAGCATCTCCTGCTTCCCCCCAGTCCAGCATCTCCTGCTTTCCCCCCCAGTCCAGCATCTCCTGCTTCCACCCCCAGTCCAGCATCTCCTGCTTCCCCTCTCCCAATCCAGCATCTCCTGCTTCCCCCCAATCCAGCATCTCCTGCCCCCCAATCCAGCATCTCCTGCTTTCCCCCCTATCCAGCATCTCCTGCTCCCCCCCAATCCAGCATCTCCTGCTTCCCCCCCAAGCCAGCATCTCCTGCTTCCCCGCCCCCAATCCAGCATCTCCTGCTTTCCCCCCAATCCAGCATCTCCTGCTCCCCCCAATCCAGCATCTCCTGCTTTCCCCCCTACAATCCAGCATCTCCTGCTTCCCCCCCAATCCAGCATCTCCTGCTTCCCCTCTCCCAATCCAGCATCTCCTGCTTATCCTCCCCAATCCAGCATCTCCTGCTCCCCCCAATCCAGCATCTCCTGCTTACCCTCCCCCAATCCAGCAACACCTGCTTACCATCCCCCAATCCAGCATCTCCTGCTTCCCCTCCCCCAATCCAGCATCTCCTGCTTCCCCCCAATCCAGCATCTCCTTCTCCCCCCCCAATCCAGCATCTTCTGCTCCCCCAATCCAGCATCTCCTGCTTCCTCCCAATCCAGCAACTCCTTCTTACCCTCCCCCAATCCAGCATCTCCTGAATCCCGTCCCCCAATCCAGCATCTCCTGCTTACCCTCCCCCAGTCCAGCATCTCCTGCTTTCCCCTCAATCCAGCATCTCCTGCTTCCCCCCAATCCAGCATCTCCTGCTTCCCCTCCCCCAATCCAGCATCTCCTGCTTCCCCACCGCCAGTCCAGCATCTCCTGCTTATCCTCCCCAATCCAGCATCTCCTGCTCCCCCAATCCAGCATCTCCTGCTTCCCCTCCCCAAATCCAGCATCTCCTGCTTTCCCCCCAATCCAGCATCTCCTGCTTCCCCTCCCCCAATCCAGCATCTCCTGCTTTCCCCTCAATCCTGCATCTCCTGCTTCCCCTCCCCCAATCCAGCATCTCCTGCTTTCCCCCCAATCCAGCATCTCCTGCTTTCCCCCCAATCCAGCATCTCCTGCTTCCCCCCCATTCAGCCTCTCCTGCGTCCCCCCCACTCCAGCATCGCCTGATTTCCCCCCGGCAATCCAGCATCTCCGGCGTGCCCCCCCCGGCCCGCTTCTCCGGCTTGCCCCCCGCCACTCCAGCATCTCCTGCTCCCCCCCAATCCAGCATCTCCTGCTTTCCCCCCTGCAATCCAGCATCTCCTGCTTTCCCCCCATCCAGCATCTCCTGCTTTCCCCCCTGCAATCGAGCATCTCCTGCTCCCCCCAATCCAGCATCTCCTGCTTTCCCCGAATCCAGCATCTCCTGCTTACCTCCCCCAATCCAGCATCTCCTGCTTTCCCCCCAATCCAGCATCTCCTGCTCCCCCCAATCCAGCATCTCCTGCTTTCCCCCAATCCAGCATCTCATGCTCCCCCCCCAATCCAGCATCTCCTGCTCCCCCCCATTTCAGCACCTCCTGCTTTCCCCCAATCCAGCATCTCCTGCTCCCCCCCAATCCAGCATCTCCTGCTTCCCCCCAATCCAGCATCTCTTGCTCCCCCCAATCCAGCATCTCCTGCTTTCCCCCCAATCCAGCATCTCCTGCTCCCCCCCAATGCAGCATCTCCTGCTCCCCCCAATCCAGCATCTCCTGCTTTCTCCCCTGCAATCCAGCATCTCCTGCTTTCCCTCCCAGTCCAGCATCTCCTGCTTCCCCTCCCCCAATCCAGCATCTCCTGCTTCCCCTCCCCCAATCCAGCATCTCCTGCTTCCCCCCCAATCCAGCATGTCCTGCTTCCCCCCCCCCAGTCCAGCATCTCCTGCTTCCCCCCAATCCAGCATCTCCTGCTTCCCCCCAGTCCAGCATCTCCTGCTTTCCCCCCCAGTCCAGCATCTCCTGCTCCCCCCCAGTCCAGCATCTCCTGCTTCCACCCCCAGTCCAGCATCTCCTGCTTCCCCTCCCCCAATCCAGCATCTCCTGCGGCCCCCCAATCCAGCATCGCCGGCGTCCCCCCAATCCAGCATCTCCTGCTTTCCCCCCAATCCAGCATCTCCTGCTCCCCCCAATCCAGCATCTCCTGCTTCCCCTCCCCCAATCCAGCATCTCCTGCTTCCCCCCAATTCAGCATCTCCTGCTTCCCCCCCAGTCCAGCATCTCCTGCTTTCCCCCCATCCAGCATCTCCTGCTCACCCCCCAACCAGCATCTCCTGCTTCCACCCCCAGTCCAGTATCTCCTGCTTCCCCCCAGTCCAGCATCTCCTGCTTTCCCCCCCCCAGTCCAGCATCTCCTGCTCCCCCCCAGTCCAGCACCTCCTGCTTCCCCCCACTCCAGCATCTCCTGCTTCCCCCCCAGTCCAGCATCTCCTGCTTTCCCCCCGTCCAGCATCTCCTGCTTCCCCCCAATCCAGCATCTCCTGCTTCCCCCCCCAATCCAGCATCTCCTGCTTCCCCTCCCCCAATCCAGCATCTCCTGTTTACCCTCCCCCAAACCAGCATCTCCTGCTTCCCCCCCACTCCAGCATCTCCTGCTTCCACCCCCCAATCCAGCATCTCCTGCTTCCCCCCATCCAGCATCTCCTGCTTACCCTCCCCCAATGCAGCATCTCCTGCTCCCCCCAATCCATCATCTCCTGCTTTCCCCCCTGCAATCCAGCATCTCCTGCTTTCCCCCCCAATCCAGCATCTCCTGCCTCCCCACGCCCAATCCAGCATCTCCGGCTTTCCCCCACCCAGTCCAGCATCTCCTGCTTTCCCCCCCAGTCCAGCATCTCCTGCTTCCCCCCAATTCAGCATCTCCTGCTTTCCCCCCACTCCAGCATCTCCTGCTTTCCTGCTTCCCCCCCGTCCAGCATCTCCTGCTTTCCCCCCAATCCAGCATCTCCTGCTTTCCCCCCCCAGTCCAACATCTCCTGCTCCCCCCCAGTCCAGCATCTCCTGCTCCCCCTCAGTCCAGCATCTCCTGCTTCCCCCCCAATCCAGCATCTCCTGCTTCCCCCCCAGTCCAGCATCTCCTGCTTCCCCTCCCCCAATCCAGCATCTCCTGCTTACCCTCCCCCAATCCAGCATCTCCTGCTCCCCCCAATCCAGCATCTCCTGCTTTCCCCCCAATCCAGCATCTCCCTGTTCCCCCAGTCCAGCATCTCCTGCTCCCCCCAATCCAGCATCTCCTGCTTCCCCTCCCGCAAACCAGCATCTCCTGATTACCCCCCAATCCAGCATCTCCTGCTTCCCCCCCCCCCAATCCAGCATCTGCTGCTTCCCCCCCAATCCACCATCTCCTGCTTACCCTCCCCCAATCCAGCATCTCCTGCTCCCCCTCCCCAATCCACCATCTCCTGCTCCCCCCAATCCAGCATCAAAGCTATTCCCCTCCCCCATCATGTGAGCCAGCATTTCCTGCATCTTCTCCTTCCCTCCCTCGATTTGCTCCCCCCTCCCCTCGCTGGTTTCTTTCACCTGCAGCAACAGCAAAATATTTAAGACGCCGCGACATTCATCTTCTCTCCTCGTGCACCGCTGATGGCTTTGCCGGTCCCGCCCCTTTGATGTACACTTCCTGTTTCAGAGGGGCAGAACTGGCAGAGTCATTGGCAGCATACAGAGAGAGAAGGTCCCTGTGCCTTTTAGGTTATTAGCCGCTGCCACTAGAGTTCAAAAGAAGCGGCGGCAGAGGTGTCAGCTGGGAGGTGGGGTAGGAAGAGATTTTACCGGTGGTGAGTCAAACTGACGAGCAGATTAAACAACACTGCTGCCTTCCAGCTTGACAGAAAATTGGTTTAGGAGGTCATGGTTGAGGCTGGGAAGGTTTAATCTCCCCAGGCCTCTTATGTTGTTATGGAAGGACAGACTAGATGGGCCTGGTGGTCTTTTTCTGTCATCATGTTTCTATGTTTCTATGTTATATGGGGTGCCTGTGCCACTAATGCAGAAGCTATGAGTGGGACCATTTTTTTTAAATTGTAATATTTATATCCCACCTACTCTTATCCCCTCTCACAATGGGCTTGAAGTGGTACAACATAAATGAGGCTAATATTGAGTCAGGCCATATTTGTTTAACAATAATCGGATAATTTTACCTGTTAACATTAGATGATTATTTAGTCAACTCATGTGGTTAAGTGAGACCACCGAGTATGTGGCCCTAATCCTGTTGGGCCTGATACTCAAAGGCATTTACACAGTTTATAGACTGGTAAACCATGTAAATGCCCCTAAGTGGAAGATGGTTAGTGCCGCTGAATATCCATGGGCACTGCCGCTATATGCCTCAGTGATAACCGGTTAGCATCAGGGTGTTCCAGGGATGTTCCGCGGGCGATACACGGGGATAAGCAGTCAGCAGCAATACTCAGCCACTGTCCAGTTTATCTCTCGGCGGCAAAGGCTGGCCTAACTTTTGCCGCTGAGGCTAACTGAGCAGCGGGTGAACATCGCCGCTGCCTGGTTATCTTCCTGCTTCAATGACTGACCTGGATATTCACTGCCAGTGGATGGATATGGCCTCAGCATTGAATATTTGGATTTAGTGTTCTGCAGCAACGGCTAGCCGCTGTAATCACACTAGCCACCGCTGCTGAATATCAAGCACATCCTCTTTAGGATGGTTATTTACATGTTTCTACTCATCTGCATAAATATTAACCGGATCATGCTGAATATCGGCACTATAGGGTTAACTTTAGGGCACTTCTCCAATATGCTTCTCATGCCTCCCAGACTTAAGTTGCTAAAATTGAAGGCAGGCCTTGAGAAATTCTTGTTGAATTTAGGAGCCACCTCAAATATCTAAAAGCCAGCAACTGAGACCCCTCTCAACCCTGCCCCCAGTGAAGCTTGAGATCATCCATTTTCACTCCCAGTGTGATCTCTGTCTCATTTTTATATTTTTTCTTTTTCTCTTTCTCTTTCTTTTTCTTTTTTCTTGTCTGCCTTGTTTGGAGTTTTTGTGTTATTAACAGTCAGCTGTGTGACAGCACTCACTTGATAAGTGAAGCAAAGAAGCAATTGTCTCTTTCTTTCACATATCGCTATGGCCTGGTTCCCCTCCAGCCTTCACCCAGTCTTTCATACCCTTCCCAGCCTTCACCCAGTCACTCTCTTTCATACCGCCCCTCCCCCCCCCCCGGCCTTCACCCAGTCTCTCTCTCTGTCTTACAGACTTTGGAGGCTGCCATCTATTCCCTTTGCCTTGTTTGCAGCTTCCAAAGAAAGTGCATTTGCTAGTTCTCCACGGCAATCTGGCTCTCTGCAAATTTGAGCCATGTGGTGGAGGAAGTTAGGGCTGGTCTCGCGTTTTCAACTCTTGCACAACAAAAAAGAAATACTTAGCATAAAATTAAAAGTTATGAACATCATTTTCAAAGGTTTAGGGGCCATGTACACATGCAAAAAACTGATTTACTTAAGTAAATAGCATGCATGTGTAAGTAATGATTTTAGAAAAGTCATTAATGACACAGTGTGCATAGTTTTGAAAAAGGCATGTTCTGGGCGTGGTTTGGGCAGGCCTGAAAAGTATATACATGTTTCCTATTTTAAAATAGAAATACAGTCATCCCTCGTTTATCGCGGTTAATCAGTTCCAGACTCTACCGCGATAAGTGAATTTCCACAAAGTAGGATTATTTATAAATCAAATATTTTCATAGTTAGAGCACAGAAAACCTGTTTACAACCTTCTAAATACGTTTTTTTACCTTATTAGAGCCCTCTAGACATGAAATAACATCCCTTTAGTCACCATTACACTCGTATTACCCAAAATATTAGACAAAATAAGAGAAAATAAGACATATTAGACATTACAAATATCATATTATTATTATTGTACATTTAATTACACAAACACACAGTTCTTACACACAACCACTAACCTATGAAAATAGTGCAACTTGTTTGATGATGAAGCGATGAAGATGTTGAGATGTACTGCACAGCAAAGAAGAGCAAGGTTACTGCTCCTCTGAAGGCACGACTTCAGTAAGAGAGTCTTTAGGCGGTGCAGTATCTTCAGCAGGTGCGTTGTAAAGCGCTGATAGAGCTGCCTCGCCTTCTCCCGGATGACCAACGATCCAATGGAATGTTTTTCTTGCCGTTCTCGCTGATCCAAACGGCTAGGGCAGACTCCGTTTTCACTATGAACTTATTACGACTTGTCACGAGGCACTTTGCTTCCTTGTTGAAAGAGACAGTAGCCGTTGCACGGATTTTCTTTTCATCTTTATGGATGGAGCGAACGGTAGATTCATTCAAGTTGGAATGGCGGGCAACCTCCACGATTTTCTTGCCATCTTTGATCATATCCAAGAGTTTTACCTTCTCCTGGATGATAAGCATCTTCCTCCGGCGCTTAGTTTCATCGTCAGAAGGCTTAGAAGAAGCAGCACGTTTAGGAGCCATCGTGGGGCTTAGATAAAGGTTCTCAGAAATTGCAAACACTTACAAGAGCAAAGATGCTACCAATGCGTAGCGATGTAGAAGCGCGTATTAGAGAAACACGCTCTGATTTGGCTTGGTTTCGCAACACCCGATTTCAAACACACACAAGGAGTGGTCGAGCGGCTGCACCTGGTGTTGAAGGATTTGTGGGGATGCTCGAATACATAGGCCTACAGTCCATACGTACAGTAATTTTAATTTTAATTGCAATACAGGGGTGTATAATTGACTCAGACAACCGAGTGTGCGCTGTATCATTTTTACTGTCTCCATCAATTTTTTAATGAATATATTTGAAAAAACCGCGATAGAGTGAAGCCGCGAAAGTCGAAGTGCGAAGTGGCGAGGGACGACTGTACACATATATTCAAAACGTTTCCCTGCTGGCATTTACACCTGCTCCAGGCACACACATCTGTCAGCCAAATGCTCATTTGTGCTTGAAGGAATGATTGAAGGGGGAACTGTGCTTATACCAGTGGTGGTCCAAAGTTCTTCAAACAGCCAAACAATTGAGTTTTGGAGTTTGGCTCTTTATTGGCTCCCCTTGTAAGGAGCAGATTTTACAAACGTGCACATCGATGTATAAATGTCAAATGCTCCACCTACAAGTGTAAGAACATAAGACATGCTATACTGGGTCAGACCAGGGTCCATCAGGCCCAGTGTCCTGTTTCCAGCAGTGGCCAATCCAGGACAGAAGTACCTGGCAAGTTCCCAAAAAGGCACATAGGTTCCACAATGCTTGTCCTGGGGCAAGCAGTGGATTTCCTGGTTCCTCTTTAATAATGATTTATGGACCTTTCCTCCAGGAACTTGTCTCAACTCTTTTTTGAAACTCAGCTACACTAACAGCTTTTACCACATCCTCTGGCAACAAATTCCAGAGCTTAATTATATACTGTAAAAAGAATATTTGCTCCAATTTATTTTAAATATAGTACACAGTAACTTTGTACTTTTAGGAAGATTATACAACTGATTCGCGTTTACCCATTCCACTCCACTCAGGATTTTATAGACCTCTAATCATATCTCCCCTCAACCTTCTCTTCTCCAAGCTAAAGAGCTCCAATCCTTTTAGCCTTGCTGTATAGGGCAGTCATTCCACCCTATTTATCAATTCAGTTGCCTTTCTGTGTACCTTTTCTAATTCCACTATGGGGTATGTCTACTAAGCCGGGCTAACGGTTAACCTGCTCCTAGGTCCCATGTTATTCAATGTGCCCAGGTTAACCGTTAGCCCAGTATAGTAGACAAAACCCTATAACTTTTTTTTGAGATGCAGTGACCAGAACTGCGCACGATACTTGAGGTACAGTCACACCGTGGAGCAATATAGAGGCAATATGGTAGTCTCCGCTTTATTCTCCATTGCATTCCTAGTAATTCCTAACATTCATTTTTGGCTGCCACTGCACATTGAGCAGAAGATTTCAACGTATTGCCATGATGACACCTAGATCCTTGTCCTGAGTGGTGAGTCCTAATGTGGAACCTAGCATCATGTAGCTATAATTTGGGCTATTTTTCCCTAAGTGCATCACTTTGCACTTATCCTCATATGAATTTTACCTGCCATTTGGATGCCCAGTCTTCCAGTCTCGCAAGCTCCTCCAGCAATTTATGACAATCCACTTGCAATTTAAAAACGGTTTTGAGTAATTTTACACATTTGATAACCTCATTCATTTTTACTATTTCTAGATCACTTATAAACATGTAAAGATTCCTGGTGCATTTTACTATTTACATCCCAAAGAGCCATCCCATACTCTCACCAGAGTTAGGACAGGTTATAAATAAAAAATACAAGATGCACAATAATACAAATTCTGCTTCTTCACCTCACTAGGATCCCTTCTGTGCAAAGTTACTTCCAAAGAAGCTACCAACAGAGAGACCTCTTTGAGATCTCTCTGCCTGAGGGCAACCTGCAGTAGGCCGTCATGGCTTTCTTCCAGAGGGGTCCCTGTCTAATGTTTCTTCCACTGCCAGGAGGTGGGGGGAGGGGGGGGGGGGAGGTTCCTCTCCAAAATTGGATCCAGCTGGCTTTTCCCTCTGATGTTGCAGCTTACTTTGGCCACAGCATCACTCGCAGAAGGCTGGCAGCATCACAATGCCCTTTTAGCCCCTTTCCAACTTAGTTCCCCATCACTGGTGCCCTGGGGAATGCCCACCTTGCCCGCCCCTTCCAACAGCTCCAGATAGCTGAATGTCTGGTGGTTGGGTTATTTTGAAAGATGACTTCCTCCTACAGTATTGCCATATGAGAAGAGTTAGGGCTGATTGGTTATTCTGGCATTAGAGGAAGCATGGCTTGGTTATCATAGCACCATGACAAAGAATGGGAGAATTCCTGGGAGACTACCAGCTGTCTTTATCCATCACAAAACATTTGCAATGCTGACTCCTGGTGACCTAGCATCTTCTGGGTTTTCTTGGCATTGTGACTAGAAGTAGATAGCCAGGCCTTTCATCCAAGGCAGTGGAAGATTAAGTGACCTGCCCAAGGCCACAAGGAGTGCCTGTGGGATTCAAACCCTGGTCTCTTGGTTACCAAGCTAGTGCTCTAACCACTAGGCTCCTCCTCTACTCCCACAAAACATTTTAGTGCTTTAAAAGCATGCGAGTTGCATTGGTCAGCTATTGGTGCTTCAAAACCTTGTTTGTTTAAGGAACCTTTATATTTAGCAAGTCTAATTTTTAACATGCATAAAGTAAATTGCATGGACAGCAAATGGCATAAATTACAAAAGTGGAAAGCAATTTGAAAAATGTTGAAGCTTTGAAGCTTTCTATATCTATTTTACCCATTGGGAATCAGTGCTGCGGGTTCCATAATGCATCCGGATAAGACTGTCAGAAATCCCAGACTGTCAGAAATCCCGGACTGTCTTAAACTCTCATTCTTGGAATTGGGTAACATGGCAGTTCTGGGTAGGTCTTGGGGCTGAATGGGCAGCGGAAGGGCAAGCTCTTGGACTGCATCTCTCCTCCCTGGTCTCCAGGACACGTTGCTCATATTCCCAGGGAGGAATGCTGGCCACAGCCGAGTCCCCTGTCCCTCCTCTTGCATCTACCAGAGGCACCTGCTCTAGGGTCTCTCCTAATTCCTGACTAGGTGTCCCACTATATTTTCCTCCTTAGGGCCTGTCTCCAATTTTCTTCCCTTCCAGGAAGATAACTAATTTCAGGGACAAATCTCCCTTCCCCCTTCCCAGGAAAATACGACTCTTTACCTCTGGGAGTTCTAGGGACTTTTGACAATTTAGGTACAGCAAGGGCAGTCTTGGGGCGGAGCTTGTGCGCTTAGCCAAAAGGCGCCAGTATTCAGCCACTGCTTGGATAGGTTCTCCAAATAAATTGTGGACATCTGAAAGGCTGTCCTAAATGTATCCAGTAATTCATCTGGATAGCAGGCTTAATATTGCTGCTATCCATCTAACACTGATGGTCAGCGCCAAATCCAGATATTCAGCGCTGCTCACTATCTGGATACCGGCGCTGAACGTCTAGACTTTTTTTTAGCTGTGGCAGCTGGTGTTTTAAAAAAAAAAACCGCCAACCACTGATACTGAGTGTCAGCCCATTCGTTGTTATAATGTAGGCTGCTTCTAGCAGAGAAGAGTGCTCTTTTATAGTCCTCTTCGAGAAAATGTGTAACCCCTCATTTAATAAGCCACTCTGAATTCTTTGCATTTTGATTCTAAAATTCCCAACAGCAGAACAAATCCTTCCATGCTACAAAAATTGTGAAAAATTCCTCAGATAAAAAAAAATGTGTCATAACTAGAACAATTTAAACTAGTGCTAGGAGCTAGGGATTGCCTGAAAACTGTAGCTGAAAAACCTCCTGTTAGTTTTGAAGTTACAGTTGTTTTCAAAACTATTAAACGTTCATAATCATATTCCTTTGAAACTGCCAAAGAATCACCAATGTATTCGTCCATTTCAAAGTAGTTTGTGACTTCATTTCATGGACTTTCTTAGGAAGTGTGGCATACTGGTTAGAGAAGTGGTCTGATTGCCAGGGTTCAAATTCCACTAATGCTCCTTGTTCCCTCAGGCAAGTCACTGAACCCTCCTCTGCCTCAAGTACAAACATTAATTGAAAGTTGTCTAGGGACATAGAAATATAGTAACATAGTAGATGATGACAGATAAAGACCAGCATGGTCCATCTAGTCTGCCCAGTACGATGCCAAGAGTAGGTGCACCTGCTACTCCGTGCAGGCCCCCCCTCCCCATGTCTTTGTCCAGGGGTGATCCCGCCACTCCATGTAGGATACCTCTATATGTTAAGGAATTAGATGGTTCAGATTATTTTGATATTTTCTTGTTGCTGTAAAGGGATCCACTGTGTCTGTCCCATGCCCTTTTGAACTCCGTCACTGTATTTACCCCCACCACTTCCATCGGGAGCGCATTCCAAGCATCCACCACCCTTTCAGTAACATTGCCTTTCAATTTACCACCTTGTAGCTTCATGTTATGCCCTCTAGTTTTGCAGCTTCTCCGTCTTTGGAAGAGGTTTATTTGTTCATTATTTCTCTTTAAGTATTTAAAGGTCTGAATCATATCTCCCCTGTCCCTCCTCTCCTTCAAAGTGTACATGTTTTGGTCTTCAAGTCTCTTCTCATAAGGCTTCTGACGCAGGCTCCGTATCATTTTGGTCGCCTTCTTCTGAACAGCTTCCAGTCTTTTTACATCCTTCGCAAGATATGGTCTCCAAAACTGAACACAGTATTCCAAGTGAGGCCTCACCAGTGACTTGTACAGTGGCATAAGTACCTCTTCCTTTCTGCTGGTAATTCCTCTTCGTATGCAGCCCAGCATACTCCTGGCTTTTGCCACCGCCTTGTCGCACTGTTTTGCCACCTTGAGATCTTCAGAAATAATCACTCCAAGGTCTTTCTCCTGATCCGTACACACCAATCTCTCGCCCCCTATTGCGTACATTTCCCTTGGATTTCTGCTTCCCAAGTGCATGACTCTGCACTTCTTCGCATTAAATCTTAATTGCCAAGCATTAGATCATTCTTCCAGCATTTGTAGATCATTCCTTATGTTAACCACTCCCTCGGGGGAGTCCACTCTGTTGCAAATTTTCGTGTCATCTGCAAAAAGACAGACTTTTCTATGCAGTCCTTCAGCAATATCACTCGCAAATACATTGAACAGTGCCGAGCGCAGGACTGACCCCTGGGGCACCCTGCTAATCACCTTCCTTTCATCTGGGTAAGCTCCTTGTACCATCAACTTCTGTCGTCTGTCAGTCAATCAATTTCTGATCCAATTTACCATCTTGGGATCTATCTCTAAGCTACTGAGTTTGTTGATAAGCCTCCTATGAGGAACAGTATCAAACACTTTGCTGAAATCCAGGTAGCTGACATCCATCGCATGCCCCTGATCTAGTTCCCTGGTCACCCAGTCAAAGAACTCAATCAGATTTGTTTGGCAAGATCGTCCTTCAGTAAAACCATGTTGCCTCGGATCCTGCAACCTGCCGGCTTTCAGAAAGTTCACAATTCACTCTTTCAGGAGCGCCTCCATTACTTTTCCCACCACTGAGGTAAGGCTCACAGGCCTGTAGTTTGACACTTCTTCCCTGTCACCACTTTTGTGTAGAGGTACGACATCAGCCATTCTCCAGTCCTGAGGAACCTCTCCTGTTTCCAAGGATCTGTTGAAAACATCCTTTAACGGCCCTGCAAGAACCTCCCTGAGCTCTTTCAGTATCCTGGGATGTATTTCATCTGGTCCTATGGCCTTGTCCACTTTCAGTTTTCCAAGTTGTTCTAACACATCATCTTCTGTGAATGGTGTGGCATCTACTTCATTCCCAGTTTTATATTTGGGAGTTAAAGTGGTCCTTCTCCAGGACTTTCCTTAGTAAAAACAGAACAGAAGTATTCGTTTAGCAACTTCGCTTTTTCAATATCACGTTCCATGAGTCTGTTCCCAGCACTTCTGAGTCCTGCAATTCCACCTCTGATCCTCCTCCTTTTCCCAATATACCTGAAGAAAGTTTTGTTGCCACACTTCACATCTTTAGCCATCTTTTCCTCTGCCTTTGATTTTGCTATCCTTATTTCTCTCTTTGTCTCTTTGAGTTTGATCCTGTATTCATTTCTGTGTTCCTCTGTTTGCAAGCTTTTGAATTTTGCGAAAGCTGTGGTTTTTGCCTTTATTTGAGCAGCCACTTCTTTGGAAAACAAAATAGGTTTTCTTCTCCTCTTGTTTTTGCTTACTTTTCTTCCATATTTATCTGTTGCCCCTTTTATTGCCACCTTTAGTTTAGCACATTGCAGTTCCACTTCCCTTATCTCCTTCCACCCTGTCAGCTCCTCCTTTAGGTACTCGGCCATTTTATTGAAGTTGGTGTTTTTGAAGTTTAGGACCCTGAGCTTGCTATGATTGGCCTGTACCATGGCTTTTATCTCAAAACACACCGTGTGATGATCGCTGCTGCTTACAGGGGCCCCCACACAGACATTCGACATGCTATCACCGTTGGTGAGCACTAAATCCAGTGTTGAGCTTTCCCTAGTTGGTTCCATCACCACTTGTCTAAGTAATGCGTCTTGGAGAGCATCCACAATTTTTTTGCTTCTTTCCAGATTTGCAGAAGGAGTAATCCAATCTACGTCAGGTAAATTAAAGTCACCCAATATGATCGCTTCTCCCTTTGTGGCTATCTTGGCAATATCTAATCAATTTGTTATGTATCTCTTCAGTTTGTGTCGGAGGTCTGTATACTACAGCAGTGTGGATGACAGTGCCATCTCCTCTTTCCAACACAATCCAGAGCGCTTCTTCTTTTCCCCATGCCCCCTGCATTTCAGTAACATTAATATTGCCCTTGACATACAAGGCTACTCCTCCTTCTCTTCCATTTTTTCTCTCTCTTCTGAATAGATTATAGCCAGCTTTGGCTATATCCCAATCATACGATTCATTTAGCCAGGTTTCTGTAATGGCCACAATGTCTAAGTTCATTTCCACCATTAGGGCTTCCAGATCCGGAACTTTGTTGGCTAAGCTTCAAGCATTAGTGCTCATTGCTTTCCAGGATTTAACTGGCTTGTGTGTATTTTGCATTGTTTTTGTTCTGCCCACATCCTCCCGCTTTTTTTTGATGTGTGGTTTAAAAGTGTGGCTGTTTCTGATGTTATTCTGCTTTTGCAGGGGGTGACGTCCAGAGCTTGACCTTCCACATCTGTGTTCACTTTCTGCTCTAAGTACTCCAACAACTTGGTTTGTATTCCTGCTGGCTGAAGAGTCTGGGAGGCACTTGACTATCTTCTCTGCATTGAACTGTGTTCCCAAGTTGGTGCCTCTGATGATGGAATCTCCAAGTATTAGTAGATTGCTGTTTGGTGAGGTTTTCTTCATATTTGGTCCTCTAGCAGGAGATTGGCATTGTCTGTCTCATTTAAGGACCCTTCAGTTTCTTTGGATTGGGCATCCTCATTAGCCAAGGCAGAGAAGGCATTATGCAGGGATATCACTTGATGCATAGGATGTTTGTATGTTACAGGTCGCAATCTACCAGAACTCACTGTGATCCATTTGTCCCTGGGGTGTTTGATTCTTTGTGAGAGCGGTGGTGGACGTTGTTCAGTTTGTACCCTAGAAGAGGTGTGCTTCATTGCAGCCAGTTCCTCCCTCAGTAGGGTCACTTCTTTATGAATGGCAGCTAGGTCTTCCCATAGCAGAGTCAGTTGTTTATGCATGGCAGCTGACCTGAAGCACAGAGGACAAGCTCTCAGGTTCCAAATGATTTGTCTTGGAATAAATGTACCGCAGTTATTGCACTGAATACACGACATGCTGAATAAGCAGTCCTAGAAGAAGAAGAAGAAAGGAAGAAGAAGGGGCAGGCCTTAACCCAAGTTGAAAGGATAGATGGCAACGAATGCGACCACTATATAGGCAATGTAGCCCCTGGGGTGGGTGGGATGAGGGGTAGGGTGGGCGGGAACCTAAGTGTCTCTGGCCAGTAGGCTGTTCCTGAACTGGGGCACCCACAGATATCTGCTCCAAGGCTACACAGGAAAGCAGTCAGTCTGAATATCCCCAAACTTAATGTATAGCCACAGTTAACCTTATATTGGCGATATCCCCCCCAAAAAACACTTAAACTCTATATTGGTAGCTAGAAACCAGCAGAGATAATAAGAAATGTAAAGTCTTAGCTTTTGGCTTTCTGAGCACTCCAGAGCTCATGCAGTCTGCCTTAGACCGGTATTGTGTGTCCAGGTGTGAGATGGACTACAATCAGCACCTCCCTGGGAGCAAGCTATTCCCCAAGCAGTGCAACAGATTTAACCCTTTAATATATGGATACTTAGGCCCAGGTAGTCTGAATATCCCAAAACTTAATGTTTAGCCACAGTTAACCTTATATTGGCGATATCCCCCAAAAAACAAACACTTAAACTCTATATTGGTAGCTAGAAACCAGCAAAGATAATAAGAAATTTAAAGTCTTAGCTTTTGGCTTTCTGAGCTTCAGTAGAGGCATTGAGGAGTAGCCTAATAGTTAGATCACTGACATGGTAACCAAGAAATCAGGGTTCGATTCCCACTAGCACTCCTTGTAGCCTTGGGCAATCACTTAATCCTCCATTGCCTCAGAAGAAAGGCCTGACAATCTACTTCCAGTCACACTGCCAAGAAAACCCAGGAGCTGCTGGGTCACCAGGAGTCAGCAATGATTTGAAGGCACACACAGCTCAGTATAACTCATCTTGATTTACCACTACTGAAATAACCCTCAGTTAAATACAAATATTGTAATAATAAAATATAGATATCATCAACAAGCCTCCTCCAAAATCTTATAAACTTGAATTCAGACTCAGCCATATATAAATTGACTAGAGACCCATGTTCCTGATATCTGCATATAATAAACACTCTCAAAAAGAAAACAATATTGGGCTGCTGAAGGTCAAACCCAGCTATTCAATGTCAGGGCCACGTCTGCCCACTGGCATTGAATAGCCAGGTCGCCGGATAGCAGAGAAGCTAACCAGGAAGCAGCAATATTCACCTGCTGCTTGGTTAGCTTCGGCAGAGAAAGTCTGGCCAGCTTTTAAGGAGCCTAACCTTTGCTGCTGAGGGATATCTGGGCAGCAGCTGAATATCACCGCTGCCTGGTTATTCTCCGGGTACTGCCTCCGCTCCACCCCGGAACAGCCTGATGCTAGCCGGCTTGGATTGGGGTGGTAAGTGGCCGCACCTGTGGATATTCCTCAGTCCTAACACGGTTAGTCCCATTGAATATCCCGTTCGCCATGATTAACATGGTTAGCAGGTCTTCTAATCACGTTAATTGCTTTGAATATAGCGGCCATTGTTTTTTAAAGAGAGAATAGCTACACAGAAATGCTAATGTTAAGATATAGGACTGAAACAAATTTTCTGACCTCGCAACATGTCTGTGAACAACAAATTGTATTGACTGCATTGCTTTATTGTCCATTTGAAAACTCAACTTTGAAGACGGTAATAACACTAAACCAACAATGGACTTAGCCAATCTCAGCACGGTCAAAGAAGTAAATGTTATATGCAACTGCAGAAGTAAATACCATTGGGAAGCTAAACATAGATTAGAGACACTGAGAATGGAGCAAACGAGAATTAACCAAAGTGGAGAAATACCTGGTTTTGTGAATGGGACATCATTATAACCTAGCTCATTCAGTAGGATAAGACTAATTGTGTGAAATAACCATGTATGAAGTTCTTTCCAAATGACAAAATAAGCCAATTGCACTGCAAATCTTACCATCAGAACATTGAAGAAACATGGCTGAAGGACCTGCAGCTGTAGATTTTCAACAATAGAGGGGAGAAACTAAAGAAATACACCCTGGATTTTGGAGGATGATAAGGGGTGGTGGGAGAGGGAAAGGGAATAGACAAGAGTGTGAGTATGAAAGAAACATGCAACTCTGACAAAGACTTTGTAAAAATGAGAAAGTAAGGAGACTACACAAATACAGACTAGGGTCATTATCAACAGATATTTCTATGGGGTCCTTGGATATACCAATCCGGATATATTGCAACAGATGATAGATTTATCCCAAAGGAGGCTCAACTGGGAAGCCTCCGGAGAAATTCCAAATCTGAACAACTCCGAATATCAAAGAAATCATGATCATGGGTGGCCAGCACAGCACTGATGCCTTTAAACGTGGATGGCATTCATTCCTCTACAAAGAAGACAAACATGTTTAGTTCCCTGAAAAAAATCAAAACTCATATGGCTTTTCTGCAAAACAATTTAGATGCTATTGAGCATAAGAAATTAAAGAGACTGGGGAGGAGAACTGGAATTTTCTACATATAACGACAGAGAGGAACGGAAATATTAGTAAACAAGAGAACCTCCTCTGAGATACACAAATACAGGACCCCGAGGGAAGGATATTCGTAATGACAGGTTTGTTGCATGGGCAGAAAATAAGGTTATGTAATGTGTTTGCGGCTAATATCTATAATCACATTTATTTTCTCATAATAGCAATATTTCTGATATATAGTGATTATCAATTAATAATAGGAGGGAACTTTAATATAACTATTAGTCCCTTAGTAGATTGCAAACCACTGAAAACACCACAAAATTGACATATGGAAAAAGGAGTGAACATTTTATTAAAGGAATTAAATCTTATAAATATTTGGCAAATGCTTAACCCAATGGAGGGACTTTACTTTTTACTCAAATACACAAAAAGGGGCCTTTTTGCTAAATAGCTAGGTGGATAACGTACACTTTAGCACATACTCAATGTCTGTGGTGACATCTAACAATCACTAAGATGGATGCTAATTGACCATTGCATCATGGGGTGGGGACTGGATGTGTTAGGGGTGGAGTGTGGGCATCATTAGAATGCACTCCCCTTCAATGAGGCAATTAGCGTGGGCGCACTTAATGATATGATACTTCTATGGGTATTGTTAGGTGCACCCATATTAATTGCGCCACATATTAGCATATGCATCTGTGCATTAACTACTGGGAACATGCTAGTCATGCTATAAGCAATTAACACAGAGTTTTGCCACTTACCATGTGTTAAAAATGCACATTCAGCACACAACCTTAATGTGATTTAGTAAAAGGGTCCAAAGTCTGCAAGACTGGACCATATCAACAGCTGGCTTTCCTAATTCTGAAAATGGCCAAAACTGAGACATTTGTGATCTTGGATCATTCTCCAGTTGGTTTAACACTGACATTTTTTGAATCTAACAGAGATTTTATATAGAAATTGAACCTAGCATGTTATCAAAGTATAGAATTCTACAGCTTTCTAAGACAGGCTTGGCAGAAATACATGTTAAATAACAACAATGGGGGGGGTATTAAATTCCTTAACTTAATGGGAGACTGTGAAAGTTGTAATAAGAAGATAACAATTTCACATGTTGGATAAACAAAAAAAGGAGAGAGATATAGAACTCCTTAAGTTTACACAGAAAGTACAACAATATAGAAGAATAGATATATTATACATAATAAATGAAAATAAATAAAAAAATGTTAGAAGTTTAACTGAACAATGGAAGCAAAGAGCAATGAATGACATCTATCTCAATAAATATAAATTGCATAGATGGGGAAATAAAATCGGGACATTGTTAGCAACTTCAATTAAGCCTGTTATAAATATGAAAACAAGCATAGGAACAGTAAGGAACAAATCAAAAGAAATTACAAAATGAGTTCATAACTTTTACAGTAATTTATATGCACAAAGTCCAGTGACAGTAAAGTCAGAGAATAATCTTTCCAGAATTTAGGATGCCCCCAAATAGATGACAATAGCCAACATATCCTTAATTAATCCATAATTCATGAAGACATTTTTGAGAAAGTTATTGGGTCGATAAAATTGATAAAAGCAAACCACCAGGTCCTGATGGCTTAGGAGTTGAATTCTATAAAATATAGCTAGATTTAAAAGCACATTTTAAATGGTATGTGGAGATCACAATTGAGATATTTAGGTTGAGACATACACAATTCCGGCAGTATTTTAGAAAAGACTGCCAAACATGGAGCCTTTTTTAAACTATATATAAGGAACTGCAGGAGTTCATGTGGATATACATCCACATCTAGCAAAAGGAGCCATTGTGCATACCTGCATATGGGGAAAATCAGTGGAGGAAACTTGGCAACTTACGCATATAAGTACCACATGTACACCTGAAAGGCTGACCTATTTTTATAACTTACATGTGTAACTGACACTGGTAAGTTGATATTTTTCAACCCTATATTTGTATATGCCACCAATTAACTACAGAGGCTGCTATTTTTATGTTATTTCAATTTTGAGGGAGATATAAGAACATAAGAACATAAGAAATGCCATACTGGGTCAGACCGAGGTCCATCAAGCCCAGTATCCTGTTTCCAACAGTGGCCAATCTAGGTCATACGTACCTAGCAGTTTCCCCAAAGGACACAGGTTCTGCAGTGCTTGTACTAGGTCAAGCATTGATATCCTGGGTCCCTTTTTAATAGCGGTTTATGGACCTTTCCTCCAGGAACTTGTCCAAACCTTTTTTAAACCCAGCTATACTAACAGCCCTTACTACATCCTCCGGTAACAGATTCCAGAGTTTGATTACACGTTGAGTGAAGAAATATTTTCTCTTATTTGTCTTAAATAGTTTACCCCGTAGCTTCATTACATGTCCCCTAGTCCTTCTATATTCTGATAGCGTAAACAATTGATCCACGTTTATCCGTTCCACTCCACTCATTAATTTATAGACCTCTATCATATCTCCCCTCAGCCGTCTCTTTTCCAGGTTAAAGAGCCCTAACCTTTTTAGCCTCTCTTCATAGGAGTAGCCTTCCATCCCCTTCACCAATTTGGTGGCTCTTCTCTGTACTTTTTCTAATAACTCTATGTCCTTTTTAAGATACGGTGACCAGAATTGCACACAATATTCAAGGTGCGGTGGTACCATGGAGCGATACAGAGGCATTATAATATCCTTTGTTTTATTCTCCATCCCTTTCCTTATGATACCTAGCATTCTATTTGCTTTCTTGGCCGCCGCTGCACACTGGGCGGAGGGTTTTAACATGTTATCCACGATGACTCCTAAATCTTTTTCCTGGGTGGTGGTTTCTAATGTGGAGCCTTGCATCGTGTAACTATAGTGTGGGTTGTTCTTTCCTAGGTGCATAACTTTGCACTTGTCCACATTAAATTTCATCTGCCATTTGGATGCCCAGTCTTCCAATTTATCCAGATCCTCCTGCAGTTTTCCACAATCCTCTTGGGTTTTAACAACTTTAAACAGTTTTGTGTCATCTGCAAATTTGATAACCTCACTAGTTATTCCCTTTTCCAGGTCATTTATGAATATGTCAAAAAGTAGCGGACCCAGTACAGATCCCTGGGGTACTCCACTATTCACCTTTTTCCATTGGGAATATTGGCCATTTAGCCCTACCCTCTGCTTTCTATCTTTTAACCAGTTCCCGATCCACAATAGTACACTGCCTCCTATCCCATGACTTTTTAGCTTTGCCAAAAGTCTCTGATGGGGGACCTTGTCAAAAGCTTTCTGAAAGTCCAGATACACTATATCAACCGACTCACCTTTGTCTACCTGTTTATGCACACCTTCAAAAAAACAGATCAGATTAGTAAGACAAGATCTTCCTTGTCTAAAGCCATGTTGGCTGTCTCCCATTAGGCCATGACTATCTACATGCTGTGTAATTTTGTTCTTTATGATGGTTTCTACCATTTTCCCTGGTACTGACGTCAGGCTCACCGGTCTGTAATTTCCCGGGTCACCCCTGGAACCCTTTTTAAAAATTGGTGTTACGTTGGCGACCCTCCAATCTTCAGGTATTACAGATGATTTTAATGAAAGTTCACAGATTACCAATAGCAGGTCTGCAATCTCATATTTCAGTTCTTTCAACACTCTGGGATGTATACCATCCGGAGATATATACAATGGGGGATTAAGGAAGATAACCCTCTTAATCTCTCTTGTAAAGGACTGGCTGAAATGAATGGGGTGGGGGGATTTTCAAAGTGATTAGCACAGTTAGCAGACCTGCTAGCCATGTTAATGGCAGCGAGCAGGATATTCAATGGTACTAATGCAATAGTGCCACTGAATATCTGTGGGTGCTGCCATGAAATGCCCTGATGCTAGCTGGCAAGCATCGGGACGTTCTGGGGGTGGATTGGAGGCGGCACCTGGGGATAACCATCTAGTGACAGTATTCAGCTGTTAGCCATTTTATCCCTCAGCGGCAAAGGTTAGGCACGTTAAAGGCTGATCTAACTTTCATTGCAGAAGCTATCCAGCCAACCTGAATATTCAATGCCAATGGCCTCTGCATTGACCTGGTCTAAAGTTCAGCGACGGTGGCTAGCTGCTTTATCAGCACTGTCTATCTTTTTCACTGGCCAACTTTTGCATCCATATGACGTTATTGAAAATACCATGACTTGAACAAGTTGAATCTTTGTATGGAGAGAGACATCTCTGCTCTTGAGAATCTTGTGTAGGTCTTTCATAGCCATTTTGCAAAGAGCAATGCATCGTCGGATTTCTTGACTGCTTGTTGTTTCTTTATTGATAGTTGATCCAAGTAGGATAAAGATGTCCACTATTTCAATTTCTTCTCCATCAACGATGAACTTATTAATTTTGCCAGTTGTCAGGATCTTTTTCTTCTTTACATTAAGATTCAGGCCCATTTTAAGGCTATGTCCCTTAATTTTGGGAAGCAAATGTTTCAAATCGTATTCACTTTCAGCCAGTAAAGTGGTATCATCAGCACAGCGAAGGTTGTTGAGTCTTCCACCAGTCTTCACACCTTGGTTGTCTTCATACAGTCCTGTTTCTCTGATGATTTGTTCTGCATATAAATTAAACAGGTAGGGGGAAAGTATGCAGCCTTGTTGTACACATTTGCTGATTTTAAACCATTCTGTTTCTCCTTGTTCCATTCAAACTGTAGTTTCTTGATCAATGTAAAGGTTGTGCAAGAGAAATATCAGGTGTTCTGGTATACACATGCTGCTTAATGTAGCCTAGAGTTTCTCATGTTTAACACATCAAAAGCTTTCCTGTAGTCAATCAAACACATAGATATCCTTTTGGTATTCTTTAGTCTTTTCAAGGATCCATTTCACATCCGCGATGATGTCTCTCGTTCCTCTCCCTTTCCTGAACCTTGCTTTTATTTCAGACTGTTCTCGTTCCAGGTATGGTTGTAGTCTCTGCTGAATAATCTTTAGTAGAATCTTGCTGGCATGTGGAATCAGAGCGATTCTGCGATAATTTCCACAGTCAGTTGGATCACCTTTCTTAAGTATTGGTATAAACACTGATCTTTTCCAGTCAGTTGGCCATAATGTTGTCTTCCAAATTTCCTGGCAGAGCCTTGTAAGTATGGTCTCAGCTGCATCTGATTGCTGTAATACTTCAATGGGAATGCCATCAATGCAGGTGCTTTGTTCTTTGATAAGGCTTTCAATGCTGCTTCGACTTCTTCTTTCATCACCAATGGTTCCTGATCATTAGGTACAGGTTGAAACTGCTGTTGTCCAATTGATCTTTATTGTATAATGACTCTGTATATTCATTCCATCTTTTCTTAATCTTCTCAGCATCATTCAACATGGATCCTTGAGAATCTTGTAACATTCCAATTCGAGGCTGGAATTTTTTCTTTTATTCTCATAGCTTTAGGAAAGCCGATTTTGTTCTTCCTGTAATAGATTCTGCTTCTATTTCATTGAATGCATCATTGTAATACTTCTCCTTGTCTTGTCTTGCTGCACAGTGGAAATCTCTGTTGAGTTCTGTGATTGCCTCTCTTTCTCCTTTGGCTTTAGCTTCTCTGCGTTTCTGGGCAATTTTCAGAGTTTCTACAGTCATCCATTTTGGCCATTTTTGCTTTTTTACCTTTTGTAGAGACTTCTCACTTTCTTCCAACACAACCTTCTTGATGTCATCCCATAACTCTTCTGGAGCTCTGTCATTTGTATCTAAAACAGCAAATCAATTTTGCAGGCATTCTTTAAATTCCAGTGGTATATTCTCAAGGTCATATTTTACTATATTCATAAGTGGCTTGCTCTTTTTCAACTTTAGCTTGAGTTTGCATACTAGTAGTTGGTGATCTGTACCACAGTGATGGCTGAGCCGGCGGGCCCCGGTCCCGCGGCTGGCCGGGTAACCGGGTTCCCGGGGCCCGACTATGCCGCAGTATGGAGCTCGGTGTCTGGGTCGGTGGGGGGGGGGGGAGGGCCTCAGGCAGGCTGGCGTGCCTGCGGGCCCCCCCCCCGTTCCCCGTGGTGACAGCGGATTGGTCCGCATAGGCGTGGTGGGGGCGTGGCTGCGCGAGCAAGGAGGGATCGCCGGCCGGCGATCTCCCTCTTCCTCCTTGCTCGCGCCCGTGAAAGGTTGGTTCGGGTTACCTGGTGAGTTGGGCCTTCGGGGTTGGTCGGGGTTGGTCGGGCCTGGTGCGGCCTGGTTCGTCGGGGCTTTCTTTGCCTCCTTCTTCTGCTCTCGGGCGTTGGCGGGGGGGGGGCTTTCGGGGGCCGCGCGCGCCGGTCCCGTCTCTTACAAAAAAAAAAAAAAGAAAAGGAGGAGGCACAGGAAGATTTTCTCCCCTTCGCGGCGCACCTCGTGCGGGCTTGCCGCTTGCCACGTGGGGAACGGGGGAGCTTTCTTCAGTGCGGGTTCCTGCTCTCCCGGTTTTCAGCTTCACGTCCGGGGGCGGCGGGTCACCTTGGCTGGGCTCCCTCCGTTTGTGCTTGTGTTTTCTGCCTCCCGGTTCTGGTTTTCTTTCAAAAGAAAATTATAATACAATTGTAATCTGAACCCTCCTTCATTTTACTTTTCCTCTCACTGCCAACTTCCCCTTGCTCATGGCCTGGGGGGTCACAGCGCGGGGGGGGCCAAAGGGTCCCGGGGGTGGTGAATAGGGCGCGAGGCGCTACGAGGGGGCGGGGGGTGGAGCGGCCCATGGGCCGTGGCCGGGCCTCGCGCCCCCAGTCTACTGGTGCCATGCCCCTCTCTGGGGCCCGGCAGGGGCGCGGGCGCAGCCGGGGGGGGGTGCGGCCCAGGGCCACGGGCGCGTGGGCGGTAGTCCCGCGCCCGTCAGGGGTGGCGTGTGCATTTCCCGGGTCGAGTTGGTTCGGCCAGCGGGGGTCGAGGGTGGGGCCCCTGCGCAGGGAAGCCCTGTGGGGGCTGAAGTGGTGGGTGGCCTGGGCAGCGCTGATTCTGGGTCCTTGGGGGCCCCGACTCCCACTTTGCCCGGGGAGTTGGGGGCCGGCTGCCGCCCGATTGCCTCCCCTCCCTCTGGGGGGGAAGGTCTTACTCTCCATCCCCCGGTTCCCCTTTCGCCTTACGGCTTCTACGGCCCTTCGCCCTCCTGGGCGTATGGGGCAGTTCCATGGGGGGGGGGGTTGGGCCGTGGGGGGGCTGGTTCGGTGATGGCCGTGGAGCGGTGTCTGGGTCGGCGGCCTGGGAGGCCGGTGGGCTGGGGCCGTCGGCTCGCGTTTGGGGGGCCGGGACTCCGGCGGCCCCTAGTACTCCGGGGGTCTCTGCTGCTCTTTTTTCTTCATTTCCTCTGCAGGTCCCGACGACCTCATTGCCTTCCACCCCTATGGCTGCTTCGGACAGACTGGCTGGTGCGGGTCCTTCGGTCTCCACGGCGGAACCGAGTGCCCCGGCGCCCGGTGGGCCATCCGGGGGCACTCCGGCGGCCTCTTTTGGGTCTCCTGGTGAGTATACTGGTGGGGCCGAGGTAGGGGGGGTCGACTCCGTTCCGGGCTCTGCCGGGGCTGGAAAAGGAAAAGCGAAGCGTAAGCGGGCGCGTCACTGCAGGCGGGCATCCTCTTCCTCTTCCTCCTCGTCGTCGTCCACGGCTTCGTCGCACGGCTCGGTTCCGGCGGACGGTGGGGCGGCTGGCGGCGCCCCCGTTGTGCGTTGTTCGGAGTTGTGGGAGTCCGTGCCGCGGAAGTTGCGCCGGCGGATTAAGCGTCGTAAATATATCGACATTTTCCGTCTGCTCGATGGTCGGAAGCGCTCTGGGGAGAGCCGGAGAAAGCGCAAGGAAGACGAAAAGGCAGGCAGGGTCCGGAAGGTTTCTCGCAATACCCTCAACTGGACCCGCGCCTTCCTGCGTTTGGCTAGTGTCTGGGGGCACTACTTCCCTGATCAGTATGGGGCTTTGCTGGCCCATGCTGATAATATACTGGCGGCGTCCCAGGCCCACGAGGGGTGGGCCTGGTTGAATTACGATGAGGAGTTTCGTGACCAGATGGAAGAGAACTGTCAGTTGCAGTGGGGTACGAAGGACATCAACCTCTGGTTGACCCAGATGTCCGCCAGGAGTCGGAGCGGTGGGTCTGGTGCGCCGCTGGCCAAAGCGGGGCCCCCCCGGGGGGGTTGGGCGGACGCTCCTTTCGTGCCCCCGCCCCCGCTTTGCCTCAGCAGAGGGGGGGCGTCGTCGGGGGGGACTGGTGCTGGCGCTTTAATAAGGCGTCCTGCCCCTTCCCCGACTGCAAGTTCAAGCACGCTTGCTCCCTGTGTGGAGGCGCCCACTCGGCTGCGAAGTGCACCCGAAAGGGGGTTGCGGGGGGCCCTGGGGGTACTAAGTGAGGCGGTGGCGGTCTCGGCCCGGACTCCGGTCCGTGTTGAGGCGATGCGCCCATGGCTGCTTCTCTACGGGCGCTCCCGCCGGGGCAGGGCGGCCAGCTTACTTCTCGGGGGGTTCACCTGGGGATTTCGGATCCCCGTACTGGGTGCGTCGGGGCCGGGTCGGCCCCGTAACGCCGCCTCCGTTCGGCAGCATGGGGAGTTTGTACGGCAAAAAATCTCCGAGGCGTGTGCTCTCGGTCGTATCGCGGGTCCGTTCCTCGAACCCCCCTTTTCCCCATTTACGGTCTCACCGTTGGGGGTGGTTCCGAAGAAGGAGCCAGGCAAGTTTCGGTTGATTCACAACCTCTCTTGCCCGCCGGGGGGTTCGGTTAACGATCAGATACCTCGCGAGCTCTGCACGGTGCATTACTCTTCTTTCGATGCTGCTGTCGCCCTTGTCCGGCAGTGTGGGCCTGGTGCCCTACTGGCCAAGGTGGACATTGAAGCGGCTTTCCGCTTGTTGCCGGTTCATCCCTCGGCCTTCCCTTTGCTCGGTTTTTGCTTCGAGGCACGGTACTACTTCGATATGTGCATGCCTATGGGCTGTGCGATCTCCTGCGCGTACTTCGAGGCTTTCAGTACCTTCTTGCATTGGGTTGTTGCACGGCAGTCGGGGGCCTCTGGTATTGTCCACTACCTCGATGATTTTCTGTTTGTCGGGCCGGGGCAGTCCCCCACCTGCGCCACTCTCTTGGGCACCTTTCGACAGGCAGCTGCTGCCTTCGGTGTTCCCCTCGCCATGGATAAGACAGTCGGGCCGGTCACCTGCCTCACCTTCCTTGGCATCGAAATCGACACAGTTGCGATGGTCGTGCGTTTGCCTGCACAGAAGGTCCGTCGTCTTCTGGAGCTGGTGGCCGCGGTCGGCTCCGCCGCTAAGACCTCCCTCCGCGCTCTTCAGTCACTGGTCGGTCACCTCAACTTTGCCTGCTGAGTCTTTCCCATGGGCCGCCCCTTTACGAGGCGTTTATCCTTGGCAATGGCCGGGCTGCGTCTGCCTCACCATCGGATTCGAGTGTCCGTGGGTATGCGCGAGGATCTGCGGGTCTGGGACGCTTTCCTGGCTGGCTTCGACGGGTGTTCCATCCTTCAGTTGCCTGAGCTCTCTAACCACGACCTCCAGTTGTTCACCGACGCGGCGGGCAGTTCCGGCTTCGGGGCCTTTTGCGCTGGTTCCTGGTGTGCGGAGCCTTGGCCTGCGGCTTGGGTAAGCTCCGGTTTGGTCCGGAATATCACCTTCCTGGAGCTCTTCCCTATCGTGGTGGCCCTTTGGGTGTGGCCGGACCGCTTGCGAGATCGGCGGGTTGTCTTTTGGTGCGACAACGCGGCGGTCGTCGAGGTCCTGAATCGTCATGCTCCTCGGTGCCCCATGGTGGATTCTTTGATGAGGGTATTCGTACTAGCTTGCTTGCGCCTAAATGTCACCGCCCGGGCGCGGCACGTGCCGGGTTCCCAGAATGCCATTGCTGACGCTTTATCCCGTTTTCAGTGGGCGCAGTTTCGGCGGCTGGCTCCCGGGGTGGATGTGCTGCCTTCTTGGGTTCCGGAGCATCTTTGGACGATTGGGATCCCGACCTGATGGCTCTGCTGGCGGCATCAGTGGCGCGGAGTACCTGGGCGTCTTATTGGCGGGGCTTCTCTCAGGTGAGTGAGTTTCTGCGACCGCGCGGTTGGTCCGGGGGGGTGGTCCCGGGGGGTCTGGTCGCCCAATTTGTTTTGTGGGCAAAGAAGGAGGGATGGCCCCGGTCGGCGGTCGCTGGTGCGTTAGCGGGTTTTTCTTTCTTCTGTAAGGCCGCGGGTTGGGGGAACCCACGGGTCTCCTTTTTAGTCGGGCGGTTGCTCGCCGGCTGGGCCGCGAGATTGGCGGTTGCCCATATCGCATGAGCTTCTTTTGCAGATTTGCGAGCTGTTGCCGCAGGTGGCGTCCTCGGGCTTCGAGTCGGTGTTGTTCCAGGCGCTGTTTACGGCGGCCTTTTTTGGTGCCTTCCGTGTGTCTGAGTTGGTTCCTTGGTCGGCGCGGCCAGGGGCTTTCGGGGGGCTCGAAGTGGGGCATGTCCAGCTGGAGCCGGAGCGGGTTCGGATTTTCCTGTCACGGTCCAAGACGGACCAGTCCGGTAAAGGGGGCTGGGTTCTGCTGTGTGCAATTCCCCCCCTCTTGTCCTGTCCTGTTCGTGCCCTCCGCGCGTACGAGAGTCAGCGTCCGAGGGTAGGCGGTCAGTTTTTTCTACATGCCGATGGCCGGCCGGTGACCCAGTTCCAGTTCACGGCTGTGATGCGCCTCGTTCTGCGCGCCGTGGGTCGTCCCGAGCTGAATTATGCTTCGCACTCATTCCGGATTGGAGCGGCTACCAGTGCGGCGGCTGCGGGCTTAGACTCCCGGGTGATTCAGCGCATTGGCCGATGGCGGTCTGGGGCCTACGCGGGGTACATTCGCCCCTCGGCTGCTGGTGGAGCGCCATAAGGCCGGGGATGCGCTTGGGCGGTGGCCTGCCTGCGGGGGGGAGGGGAAGGGGGGTACTAACCATCTTGTCTTCCCATTGCAGAGTTCTTGGCTGGTGGCAGTCCGCTCTTTTCTGTTTTCAGATGGCGTGCCTGCTGGCGACTGGTGGATCATCGGGCACTCATTTGTCTATTGGGCCGAACGTCGAGCGGCGGTTCGGCCGTTGGGAGCTCACCTTGGCCTTGCTGCGGCCGGAGTCCGGTTGTGCTGGCTGGGTCGCCGCGGCATGCATTGGGGACAGCTCCTCGACAGCGTTCGTGCGGAGATTGGCCGGAGGCGGCTGCCGGTTGGGCTGCTGCTCCACTTGGGAGGCAACGATGTTGCCGGTTCGCCTTGTTGGCGCCTCATCATGACGGTTCAGAGTGACATTGTTCAGCTGCGAGCAATCCTTCCTGGGGTGGCCATTATCTGGTCGGACATCATTCCCCGCCCGCTTGCCGGTCCCAACGGCGCTGGGCGCGGGGTCTGTGCAAGATCAACCGTCAGATTGGGCATTGGGTTCAGCAGACGGGTGGGCTCCAGGTTCGCCATCCTTGGGCGGATGTCGCCTGCGCTGGCTTGTACCGGCTGGATGGGGTTCACCTAGCCCCGGTGGGGCAGGATTTACTTTTGAATGACTGGCAGGAGGCCTTGGAGTAGTGGTGCAGGTCGCAGCTTCCTGGGGTGGGGGCGGCGCTAGGATAGCGTGCTACCTAGCGCCGGTGGTGGGGTGGCGAGCAGGTGCTCGTCGACCCGGTAGCTCATTTCAGCTTTAGGCCGCTTCCCAGGAGAGCGGCTCGGCTCTTCAAGTTGGGGGAGACGTCCCGGCTGGGGTCTCTACCCGGAAATAGGCAACCCCTTCAGCCAGCCTTTGCTAACACGGCGAGGCGGGCGCCAAGGGGTAACGGGGGGGGGGTGGGTGGGTTGGATGGTCCTCCACTTTGCTACTACGGCTGGTGGGGGCACCATCCGGAGGACGGGTGGGGTGGGGGGTGTGCTATTCTGTATTGTTTGATTACTGTGTTGGCCCATGTTGGGCCGGTGTTCTTTGTTAATAATAATAAAGCTGCGACCAAGCATGTTGCACCAATACCTGATGTCTCTACGCTTTGTCGGGGGTGTGGTGGGGGGGGGTGGGGCGGGGAGTTGGGAAGGGGGGGGGGGACTGGGGCTCTGGTCGGGCATCCGGATGCCTCGGTTATCAGCTCCATTTTTTGTCTTTGTTGATGTTATAGAGCTTTTCCATCATTGACTTCCACAGATATAGTAACTTTGATTTTTGTACAGTCCATTGAGTGAAGTCCATGTGTACTGTCGCCGTTGGTGTTGCTGGAAGAAAGTGTTTGAGATGAAAAGATTGTTGGTCTTGCAGAATTCTATCATTCTTTTACCAGCTTCATTTCTATTGCCAAGTCCATATTTTCCAATCACTTTGCCTTCTTCTTAGTTGCCAACGTTTGCATTCCAGTCACCCATGACCATCAGGATATCCTGTTTGTATGTTCTGTCAATTTCAGCCTGTACTTGTTCGTAGAACTCATCAACTTCGTCCTCTTCTGCAGCTGTTGTTAGGGCATATACTTGAATTATAATTGTGTTGATGGGCATTCCTTATAGACAAATAGAAATTAAGCATTCACTGATTGCATTGTATTTCATTACAGCTCTTGCAAGTTTCTTCTTAATTATAAACGCAACACCATTTCTTCTTTTTCTTTCATTTCCAGCATAGTAGACCATATGATCATCAGATTCAAAGTGCCCGATGCCAGTCCATTTCAGTTTGCTGACACCCAACGGATCACGTTGTACACATTCCATTTCATTCTTGACCACCTCCAAATTTCCTTGGTTCATGCTTCATACGTTCCATATCCCAATATGTAAGACCACTTTGCAGCTTCTGACTCATTTCATATGCAACTACATTAGCAGTCAGATACCTTGAGGGCTTTGATCCAACCACATCATAAATGCTGGCTTTACTCTGAAAAGTCTTAAGCTCCTCCCCAGTAGCCAGTTGAGTGCCTTTCGACCTGGGGGTCTCATCTTCTAGCACTATAGTGTAATTCATTTTGTTGTGACTATCCATTGGGTTTTCATGGCAAGATATGGAAGTAGATTGCCAGGCCTTTCTTCTGCGCAGTTTAATTCTATTGCTATTGTCACAGAAATGTGATCCTCCGCCGCCATCACCATCCCATTCTGCTGCTGTCCAGATGGGTGATTTGTCTTGGTCTGGCATTTCAGCTGAGACCTGTCCATCTTGGGAGACCCTGCCAGTAGTTAAGCTACTGATAGCTTAGCCCTCAGCATCACTGATGCACACAAGCCCTCATAGCATGGCAAGCTGCAGACCAAGTGATGGATCCGTTCCTTAATAAAGATTTATTACAATTTTGGCCTTGACATTGGCTAATGGACTAAAAGCCTTGTTTGCTAAAGTATGCTAAGCAGTTAGCATACAAATTAGCACACGCTCTTTGCGCATGAACACGTTAACTGTAACTGCACAGGCTTGACAGCAGGCTCTGGCATGTTATGGGACAGGAATTGGACATATTGTAGGCATGGACTGCACATTGTGTTAGCGCATAGTACTTTACCATGTCATAAGAACATAAGATATGCCATACTGGGTCAGACCAAGGTCCATCAAGCCCAGTATCCTGTTTCCAACAGTGGCCAATATAGGTCATACGTACCTAGCAGTTTCCTCAAAAGACATAGATTCTACAATGCTTGTACTGGGTCAAGCATTGATATCCTAGGTCCTTTCTTAATAATGGTTTATGGACCTTTCCTCCAGGAACTTGTTCAAACCTTTTTTAAACCCAGCTACACTAACAGCCTTTACTACATCCTCCGGTAACAAATTCCAGAGTTTGATTACACATTGAGTGAAAAAATATTTTCTTTTATTAGTCTTAAATAGTTTACCCTGTAGCTTCATTGCATGTCCCCTAGTCTTTCTATATTCTGATAACGTAAACAATCAATCTACGTTTAGCCGTTCCACTCCGTTCATTAATTTATAGACTTCTATCATATCTCCCCTCAGCCGTCTCTTTTCCAGGTAAAAGAGCCCTAACCTTTTTAGCCTTTCTTCAAAGGAGTATCCTTTCTTCCCCTTTACCATTTTGGTGGCTCTTCTCTGAACCTTTTCTAATAACGCTATATCCTTTTTAAAAAAAGGCGACCAGAATTGCACACAATATTCAAGGTGCGATCGTACCATGGAATGATACAGAGGCATTATAATATCCTTTGTTTTATTTTCCATTCCTTTTCTTATGATACCTAGCATTCTATTTGCTCTGTTGGCTGCCGCTGCACTCTGGGCCGAGGGTTTTAATATGTTATCCACAATGATGCCTAAATCTTTTTCCTGGGTGGTGGTTCCTAATTTGGAACCATGTATCGTGTAACCATGGTTTGGGTTGTTCTTCCCTAGGTGCATAACTTTGCACTTGTCCACATTAAATTTCATCCGCCATTTTGATGCCCAGTCTTCCAATTTATCAAGATCCTCTTGCAATTTTCCACAATCCTCTTGGGTTTTAACAACTTTAAATAGTTTTGTGTCATCTGCAAATTTGATAACCTCACTCGTTATTTCGTTTTCCAGGCCATTTATGAATATGTCAAAAAGCAGCGGACCCAGCACAGATCCCTGGGGTACACCACTATTCACCTTTCTCCATTGGGAAAATTGGCCATTTAGCCCTACCCTCTGCTTTCTATCTTTTAACCAGTTCCTGATCCACAATAGTACACTGCCTCCTATCCCATGACTCTTTAGTTTTGCCAAAGGTCTCTGATGAGGGACCTTGTCAAGGGCTTTCTGAAAGTCCAGATACACTATATCAACCGACTCACCTTTGTCCACCTCTTTATTCACACCTTCAAGAAAACATAACAGATTAGTAAGACAAGATCTTCCTTGTCTAAAGTCATGTTGGCTGTCTCCCATTAGGCCATGACTATTGTCATGATGTGGGTATCAATAAAGATGAGAACTTGAAAAGAAACCCTGTTTCTTTTAGGAATCTAGATGTACAGTTACCTCCAGGCACAGCTAGAGGGAGCAGGAATGACCATACAGAAGCTAATGAGCCTAAGAGGGCTAATGATTTGCACCTGGGAATGACCCCGGAACTCTTGAAGGAAAGATTCCTTTATAAGCCAGGGCTGAATGCCAGCAAGGCAGAGGAGGAAGAAGAAGAGCAAGAGAAGGCAGAGGAGCAAGGAGAGAAGGACCGAGGAAGGAACAGAGACAGAGGAACGTCTTCACAAGGAGGAACAGCTCTATTAAGAGGATCAGCTCCAAGAGAAGGAGTAAGTGAAAGAATCCTATGTGAGCAAGCCCAACCTTACATTCCCTTTGGCTACCTAAAATAATCTTTGCTGTGGAGCAGCCCCATATTTCTAATGGCGTAGGTGGGGCTCCCCACGACACTATCTACATGCTAAGTAATTTTGTTCTTTATGATGGTTTCTACCATTATTCCCGGTACTGACGTCAGGCTCACCGGTCTGGAGTTTCCTGGATCACTCCTGGAGCCCTTTTTAAAAATTGGCGTTATATTGGTGATCCTCCAATCTTCAGGTATTAGAGATGATTTTAATGAAAATTCACAGATTACTAAAAGCAGGTCTGTAATCTCATATTTCAGTTCTTTCAACACCCTCGGATGTATACCATCCGGCCTAGGTGATTTGCTACTCTTCAGTTTATCTAATAGTTGTAATACATCTTTGCGATGTATCGATATTTCCTTCAATTTTTCCACACCTTTAAATACCACTTTAGTCATGGGTAACATCCCTACATCTTCCTCAGTAAAGACCAAAGCAAAGAATTCATTCAGTCTCTCCGCTATCGCCTTGTCGCCTCTTAGTGCCCCTTTATCCCCTCTATCATCTAATGGACCAACTGACTCTCTCACAGGTTTTTTGCTACGAATGTACTTGAAAAAGTCTTTATTTCACATTTTTGCTTCCGCAGCAAGCTTCTTCTCAGATTCTCCCTTTGCCTGCATTATCAATGCCTTGCATTTGACTTGCCAGTGCTTGTGCTGTTTCCAGGTTTCGTCGTTTGGCTCTTTTTTCCATTTCCTGAAAGATGCTTTTTTGGCAACAACAGCCTCTCTGACCTCACCTTTAAACCATGCTGGCAGTTTTTTGGACTTCCTTCCACTTTTCTTAAAGCGTGGAATACAGGGTCTGGGCTTCCAAGATAGCATTTTTCAGTAACACCCAAGCTTGATGTAAGTCTTTAACCTTTGCAACTGCTCCTTTTAGTTTTTTCTTAACTATTTTCCTCATTTTATTATAGTCTCCCTTTCGAAAGTTAAAAGGTAGTACTGTGGATTTCCTTACTATCCCTCCTCCACTAATTAAATCAAAGGCGATCATGCTATGATCACTGTTGCCAAGTGGCCCCAACACCCTTATCTCTTGCACTAGATCTGGTGTTCCAGTAAGGACTAGGTCTAATATGGCTTCCCCTCTGGTCGGTTCATTAACCCACTGCTCCAAGAAGCAGTCATTTATTTCATCTAGGAACTTTATCTCCCTAGCATTTCCTGCTGTGACACTGTCCCAGTAGATGTCCTAAATCTCACAGCTGCCAATAGCACAGATACACTTAACACTTCCTTATTTGGCAACTTGACCTCTAATGATAGTACCAGAAGGCTACCGCTATGGGTTAGAGCTGCCATTTTGCATCTGGGCTAGTGACAAGGCAGGAACATCTAGGGATCCATCCTGTCTCCCACCCATTAATCAACTTGGTAAATGCCTGATGGGCTCAGGAGGGTAGGAATGGAGTTCTGGAGCCTCACTGGGGGTCAGTAGGAGGGGATCAGAATGCAGATTGGGGGGTAGGATCCTGATGCCCCTCACTGTCTTTTTAACCACTTATGTGTACCTTACCATACTCTAGTTCCCAATTTTGTAATGATGTTCATCTTGATTAGATTGTAAGCTCTGAAGCTCCAATAAGCAGGGACTGTCTCTATATGTACAGCACTACGTACACATTGTAATGTTATACAAATAATAAGTAGTAGTAGTACTAATAGGAGGGCAGCCGGGATGCAGATCGAGAGGGCTCTTTTTTTTTATTTTTAATGTAGTGGGCCATGGTATCTGCACCAGCAGACAGTACAGATGCACTTATCGTGCTCTAAACCAATGCATTTTCTGTGCGCTAAGTGTCTGCCTTGTGCTGTAACTGTAGTGCAGAAGCTGAGTATGCTCCCGATAGTTACTGCACAGGCTTTGCACCTGCTGCATGTTACATTTTGCACCTAATACATGGTAAGTGCAAAAAAAATACCACATTTTATTAAATGGGCCTCAAAGGTGTTACTATGAAGGCACATTTTACAATGGGACGTCCAAATGTAATCTGGGATGTCAAAGCCAGAACTTCTGAAGAAAAGCAGGGACATGAAGGTTCAGGCACGTTTTCAGAAACCTGGATGTGCCCAATGGGAAGGTCTATAGTGACGTCTACATAGACATCCCCAGAATAGCATTTTGGAACATGGCTGTCTAATAGCATAATGGTTAAAGTAGTGGGTTAGGAGGAGCAGGGCGTCCAGGGTACAAATCCCCGCATAGGTCTTTGTGATCTTATGCTAGTTACTTAATTCTCCATCTTCTTTACACCCTTGGAATGTTTTAAGCACTTTCCTGATGCCTGTTCATGCCAGAAGCCGGTATAAATGTGGACATGCAGATGTACCTGACGTTTCTGAAATTGAATGGAGACGTCCACATTCATTACACCTCCCTAGCCACACCTCAACCATGCCTCTTGCCTTCCTGGACGTCCCCGCACCCTAAGCATCATTTGTAAAATGGCTCTGGAGACATCACCATGATTTGGACATCCAAATCATGGCTAAGACTTTGAAAATGACCCCCTTTGTTACTATATGAAGACCAAGTGGGCTTTGTAAAAGGGAGTCATGCATCAACAGACTTAATAAGAGCAACAACAGCTCCGTATCCTAAAGGAGGCGATTGTGATCATCCTGTGCAAGTTAGTCTGGATGCAGAAAAGACATTTCATAAAATGACATGGGGCTATCTCTTTTGGAGCCTAGAAAAGTTTGGTATTGAAGGGCTCTATTGAAACTTGATAAAACTACATACACTACGATATAATATGCCAGCAGCTCAACTGTTGTTAAATGGATAGCTAACTGAGAAATTTGAACCCCAAACAAGCATTAGGCTGGTACGCTCTCTATCACCACCTATTATTCATGTTCGCTCTTGAACAAGTTGCCTAAAAATCAGAGAATCAAAGGACTTGCTTGATATTAAGGAAGGAAAGAGAAAACTTTGCATCATTCTCTTCATAGATGACATGTTACTTTTCATGGAAAAGGCAAATAAAAACATGGGAAAAATTATCGCTTTAATTGAAAAATGTGATAGCTTTTCAGGCTTAAAGACAAACTTTGAAAACTTCAAAGCTATGGCAATACAGAAAGTCTACTGAAAAAGGGAACGTCAGCTTCCTACTGACTTGGGCAGAGAAAATATGGATTACCTAGTTAAATATCTTACCAATAATCCATATGTTATGTATAAACTAAATATTAGTAAGAAGACAGAAATAATAAACTTAGGGGTCTGTTTACTAAACGGCGCACATGTACGGGGCGCACATGAGCGCTCTAAAAGATGTATTTAAGTGCTCTTAAGCGCCCCGTACGAGTGCGCGGCACATTAACGGGTCCCGCAAGCGTGCGCCGACAACGCGCACATTTGCGGGGCGGTAATGTGCGAAAGAGGCGTGCCAAGGCGAAATGAGGGCGGAGGAAGGCCCCCTAGGGGCGGAGAGACGGGGTCAGTGGGCGGAATGTGGGAGGGGAGAGACTCGCCGCACAGGAGCGTGCCCGAATCTGCAAAGAAATTTACCGCCAGTGAAACACTCGCGTTAGAGGTGCTGTGCAGGGAAAAGAAACCGTTTCCGTCAGCAATGTGCAGCACAATAGTGGAAGCCCAAAAACCGTGAGCAGTGTGATCTATGTGCACAGATCAAACGCCGTAATGTCACAGGGCACTAACCACACGGGCGCCGCGCACCTTAGCGCATCTGTCAATCACAGCTTCTGTTCTTCACGACGGAACGCCCACTCCTTATACGGCACCCGCTCGGTACCGCGGACCGCACAACACCGGCCTTTAGTAAACAGACCCCTTAGATAGAATGCGGAAGGATCTATTAGTAGCATTTGTCAGTTTTGGAGATGTCGTCATTTTAAAAAGAACTAGTGAAAAAATGGTACAATTTCATGTGGCAAATCAAAAACCAGCTTTAACGTTTGTGTAATATGTTATTTACCTACCTGTAATTTCTAGGAAATTACGCAAAAATACACAATGTAATGAGTGGTGATTGGTTCTCAACATCTTTACTGACTGGTTCCTTTTAGGTGTGTGGCACAACATCTGAATGAGCATGCTTTGGCGTCCTAGACGTTTTGGGAGCCATCTTTGTATCGCAGTGACTAGAGCGTTGAAACAGGGCATTATGAGGAAGCTGCCCTAAACGCAGTGCTGTGTTCGTCTTTCTACAGGCTACGAATGTTTCAAGAAACTGTTTCTACGAAGTTCGTTGAGGTTTAAGATGGACTTCGCTTTAAGGCAGTACAGATAAGTGCTTTTAGCCGCTTATCCTGTTGTTTTTCTGCCTGTGAACTGATTCAGTTTTTAAAGGTTATTATTGTTTGAAGTTACATAATCATAATTATTTTGTGTGGGGAGCACTAAAGTTGGTGTGTTTTCTTACACATTTTGAGGTTCTAATTTAAGAGCCACTAATTTGATTAAAAGGAAGGAACACCACGAGAGGGAGGTTCCCCTCAAGGCTAATCTTCCAACATTTATTTATTTATTTTAGCTCAGTGATTTTTTTTTTCTTTCTTAACTCTATTTTGTTTTTGAACAGCAGAGATTGGGGCATTTCTGAGCAAGCCCATGGTGGTTCCAGATTGGCCATCACACACCCAGTTCATAGAAAGGTGTGTAAAAATGACAACTGGGGCTGCTGGTCATGTGTACAATCAGGAGAGGGAGGAACATTATATTAGTGGGTCAGATGTTCAGCAGGGAGCTTGTGAGCTGAAACAGAAGCAAACATGATATGGCTTCTTTGCTGGATTTTGTTAAACAACATTAAATGAACTTGCATAAATGATATTTTAAAGACAATTTTGTGGCTACAGGTGTTGTTCAGACTATTTTGTACATTCAAATAAATATTACTTAATTGCCACATATTTCAACTATGATTTGATGTAGGTAAGACTCACTTTAAGCAGTTTCTGAAGATAGCTTTAGATTCAGCATGCAAAACTGCATCATTTGGTCACTAGTAGTTGGTAATGTTTGGAAAAATAAAAATCTACCCCTAAAATTGACATGCCCTAATTTATCGGAATGCGTGTTGGTGAAAATAGTAGCTCTCCCAAAAAGATTACACCGCATGTGTAATGCCCTAACTTCCATTTATTTGCCTCCATATTAATTCCAATGTGAATGGCTTGTAATGTGCTGGTCTAAGAAACGCCCCATGGCTTGAATAGTGGGCTAGGAATAAGGAAGCCAGAGTTCAAAGCCCACTGTTGCTATCATTGAAATTGTGCTGAATATTGCGGGTGATGGAGTGCTTTCTCTTCTATACTCTTGGGATGTTTTTTGGTCAAAACAAGCACTTTTCAGATACAAATGACTCGTGGTCTAAGTGGGAAGAGGTGGTTGAGCAAACCAAAAAATTGGTTAAGGAACAAATGCATTCAGTATATCTTTTAGAATGTTGCAAATCGAAGATTATCCCGAGAGGACTAAGGATGAACAAAGCTCCGGGGATGTATACTACAGAAGAAGGTTTTATTAAGTGTTGGAACGCTATTCTTAATAAATGTTCTTTAGACCTTATGATACTTTTAATTACCACTGCTAACAAGAAATCAGAAATCTATAAAGCAGAAATAGATGAAAAGTTAGATACACTTAAAAGTTGTGATAAGCAATTTGACAAAGGACATGATAACTATCAAAAGAACATTCAACAATTTAAGAAAGAGATTAAGAATATTAAAATAGAAAAATATAGGAGAGACGAAGACGATTATAGAATTGGTTACGTATACCATTGGAGTAAAAAGATAGATAATGATCGTCTTTGGTTTAAGAGAAGGACCTCTTATTTCGATCGGAAAGATAGTTCAGCCAATGATGATCCTAGAGAGGGTTCTTTGGAACATAAGAAGAAGCGCAGCAGGAGCGAATCAGGAGAATTTGATACTTCAGCCTCTTTATTCTCCACCAGAGAATCCAGTAGACCCCTTAATGACAAAAAGAAGAAAGATCAATCAGAACAAGATTATTTTTTCAAAATGGACCAACTCTGGAAAGGAGGAGGTCGAGAAAATTCACGTACCCGTTACGAAAAGAGAAAAGTAGACAGAGATCAAGGGCAGGATATCGGTCAGGGCCCCCAATGGAGAGAATATGGACAATACTACAGAGGCCGAGGCCGCGGTCGAGGCCGAGGGAGAGGGAGGGGACAGTGGAGAACAGATCCATCCAAAGAGAGATGGTAGCTGTAGATTCAGCTTATAAAGAAGATAAAAACAGCGTAATAAATATCTCTCAATATACTCCCACACAAGATGAATTATCTATTCTTGGCAAAGGTCTTTCGTTTGTACCCAAGAATAAAACGGATAGTTTTGAGATACACATTGACCTTTATAAATTCTTTAGAAAACTTAAAATACACCATTTCTTTTTTAATCAATCTGATAACTCATGTGATGTTTCGGTTATTAAAAAGAAATCCACTTGGATCCCACCCCAAAACAGTGACCCCGTTTTAGAAAGCTTTGAGAAGATAGTTTTAAAACAAATTAATGAAGTTATTAAAGATACCACAACTTCTTATCAAAATATCACAAAAGGTGAACGGGCAGCTATTAAATCACTACAAAAAAATAGTCAAATCATTATTAAGCCTGCAGATAAGGGAGGAGCTGTAGTAATTTGGGGTAAAAATGATTATATCCAAGAGATGAAGAAACAACTCAATGACAAAAGGTTTTATCATAGATTAGATGATGACCCTACCCCAGATCTTAAAAGAAGCATTGATAATATTATTAACACTGCCTTCGAGATAGGGTATATTACCCGGAAAGAGAGAGATTTTTTAATTGTAGAAGCACCGGTTATTCCCACTATTTATATTTTACCTAAAATACACAAATCACTTGATAAACCACCAGGACGTCCAATCGTTTCTGCGATTGGGTCTGTTTTAGAACCCCTTTCTAAATTCATAGATGTGTTTTTAAGACCTTTTATTAAGGATATGTGGTCCTATGTGCGGGACTCATCCCAAGTAATAGAAATTTTATCCACTTTTAATGATGTTACAGATGACATTATTTTAGTTACTTTAGATGTAGAGTCGCTCTACACTAATGTCCCACAAAAGGAAGCATTAGATATTCTTGTTTATTATTTTTTGAAACGGGCGGAACATCGTCGTATTCCCACCTCCTTTCTTGTGTCTCTAGCTCAGTTTGTGCTTTTTGAAAATTTTTTTTGTTTTCAGAATTTATTTTATAAACAAATTAAAGGTGTAGCAATGGGGTCAGCAATGGCCCCAGATGTGGCAAATTTGTATATGTTTAATTTTGAGGAGAAGTTCCTCAAGAATCATTTATACAAAGACAATGTCAAATTGTGGATCCGTTACATAGACGACATACTTATACTATGGAAAGGTACAGAGGACCTTCTATCTGAATTTAACATTTGGATTAATCAATTGGACACCAATTTAAGATTCCAAATAATGTATAATTATGACAAAATAGCATATTTGGATCTTTTAATTAAGAAAGAAAATATAGGTTTTTCCACTTCTCTTTATAAAAAACCAACAGATAAAAATCATTACCTGCATTATAATAGCTTTCATAACCCTTCTCTTAAGAATAATCTTCCTGTGAGCCAATTTCTTAGGGTTAAAAGGCTATGTTCCAAACAAAGTGATTTTGAACTAGAGGCATCCAATATGAAAGAAAAATTCTTAGCCAAAAATTATCCTATACAATATATAGAATCAGCATACAAGAGGGCTAGGGATACACCACGGTCTACCCTTCTTACAGTTAAAAGTTAAAAAAACACACCAAGGGTTAGTTTGTCCCCTAACATATTCACAACATTCGGCAAAAATCAATACAATTCTCAAGAAAGAGTGGCATATCTTACAAACCCTACCGGCATTTCAAGATGCCCAGTTTTTAATTGCACATAAACGCAATGCCAACTTGCGTAATCTTCTCGTTCCTTCAGCTCTCACAGAGAAAATTTTTTTATCTCAGCACAAAGGACAATTCCAATGTGGTAAATGTTCAGTCTGTTTAAATGTTCTTCCAGTTAGGAATAGTTTTACCCATCCAGTGACATTGAGGAAGTTCCTTTTGACAGATTTTGCCAACTGTGACACCTCTAGTGTCATTTATGTCATCCAATGCCCCTGCAGATTATTGTATGTTGGGAAGACCGTATGAAGTATCAAGACCAGGATCATAGAGCATAAAAGTTGCATTCGAAGAAATATAGAAGATAAACCCCTAGTTGCACACTGGATGGAGTTCCAACATAAATTAACAGATATCAAATTTTTTGTGATCAAAAAAGTCAAACCAAACTGGAGGGGAGGAGATGTGAATAAAACGATTTTACAATTAGAACAAAGGTATATTTTTCTTTTGGATTCCCTTGCTCCACATGGTTTGAACATGGAACGAGATTTTTCCGTTTTTTTGTAAAAGTAATTTATAATTAATTTATGGGTTTAATTATTTATTTTATTTTTTCTGTTTTTTTGTAGATATATTATAGTATTATTACCATTATATTTATATTTTTATTATTATTATTATTATTATTATTTTTATTTACTTTCACATATTTTTATATATACAATATTTATTTTTATTTTTATATATATATATTTATATTCTTATATATTTTTTATGTGTATATGTATATAAAAAATGAAGTATAACATATATATATATTTTTAAATTATGTGTGTTATATATTTATAACAATTTTTATATATATATTTTTTATATATATATATGTATTGTATAATATATTTTTATATTTTTATATTTTTTTAAAGTTATTATTTATTGGACATCTTAATTTGAGGTTCTCCCTTCAATTCCCCATTGGCTCCTTTTAATAGAAATTCATAGAAGTTATAGATGGCATTTTCATATATTATTTATCTAGAGATGAATTTTGACAGTTTAGGTTCCCTATAGTTAAGTAAGGAAGGTATATCCATAGAGAATAGAATTTAGAACAATGTGATTTTAATATGCTCCTCCCCTTTTATAAGTAAATAGTATTTATAGCGCATGTGCAGAGACATTTGCAGCCTAGACGATTGCAGATTGAAGCGGCTTGTATTAGTCCTTTTAAATCGTTTGTATCACGGATTGGCGAAAGTTTCTCAGCGGTAAAACATTTCTAGGGGTTATACCTTGGTTTTTAACATACATATAATAGCACTTTAAAAAGGTTATCGCCCCTGTTTTTTTATATAAGTTGATAAATAATTATATTTTAAAGATGTCATCTACTACTGTTCTTAAATCTCTAAGATATAGAATCGATACTATAAACAAGTGATGGTTTTTAGAACGGAGTCCCCTTCGGTTCTTCACTTAGGGTTAGAAAGCTTTTTAAAGAAAGTTTTTAATATAGAAGGCATTTTTGTTTGGAAACTTTTTAAGAAGTTACACTTTGCCTTTGTTTAGCGATTACAGTTTCCCGCCCGAGTAGCGGAAGAAGGCGCATGCGCCGGCGTTTTTAGAAGACAAAACAAGTGAGTTTCGTTTGGTTCCCCTCGGAAGGCCATGCGAGCACATGTATAATTCAATTCTTTGTTTTACAGCTTGTTCTCCCCTTTTAGAAGACGGTTGTCTATTTGTTCTCGAGTTTCTATCAGCAATTCATGACTTACACGGAATGGAGGCTGTTTTATATCTAAGAGGTTGGAACGGGGTTTTTTAGATAGCGTCTATAAAGAATTACAAATCATCTTCAGCAGTATTCCCTCAAGTTTAAATTGTTTCACATATATACATAATTCTCTAAAATACATACAAGAGAATTATATGTACACACATTTTACAATTTATATTTATAACTTTTAATTGGCCACCTAGTTAAATATATTAAGAAAATTAGACAGGCTCACGATAAGAGCAGCTTCTGTCTATGCATAATTGTTTAATTCATTTAATTTAATTCATTTTATTTGTTGATGAAAATCATACTTTTATGGTGTTTATCTTATGTATGATTTTAATTTATTTATTGAATTTAAATTTTATCAACATAATTTTATGATTATACGGTAGTTTTAAATTAATTTGAGTTTATTTATAATGGTTTTAGGAATATATTTATATATTTTTATTATTTTTATTTTTATATTTATTTTTATTTAATTTATATTTACATTTTTCCCTTTTATTATCCCATTATCATTTTATGATATAGATTTAATTCATGATGATTTGTAATTGTTTTTAGATATATTCTCTCCCTTATTAAGATTATGTATCAGATTCACTAGTTTGTTCGCTCCTGCTGCTCGCTCTCTTATTTCTAATTCTTTTTGGTTACATAAATAGATAATTTTGATGATATAGTTTTCACTATTATTTATTGTGATTATTATTATTATTTATTATTTAAATTATCTGTTTTAATGTATATTTATATGGTTTTAATGTCACTATCATATTATTATTAGTTTATATAGAGGTCCACTTTTTACCTTTTAGCTTGTCTCACCTATTTGTTGTGCTTTTAAGGTACCTATATGTATGGAGGTTCATTTCATGCTTGTTACATTTCTTTTTTGTGTTTACATGTATTTAGTTTTCATTTGATTTTACTAATATAATTTTATAATCATTTATATTTATAGCGTTCCAACACTATTATAATTCATATTATATGATTTATTTATTTATTTATTTATTCAATTTTATTATCATTATCATTATAATTTTTTATTATTATGTTTATATTATGTTTTTATGTTTCGTTAGATGAATTTGTTTGTTCCTTCATTTTAATATATTATGTTTCTATGTTTATAGTAATTTACCTTACAACCCCTGACGAAGGTTACGAAACATGGCCTGTGTCGGGTTGCCTAGGTTTGTGAGTAAATAAATTTGTCTTCCACTATCCTCACGTCTTGGACTGTGTTTGTGCTACTAACGTGAGTACTGCCTACTTCTTGGACAGCAGGTCTAACCTTAGACATGACATCGGATGTCCAGGATATTTCTGAGATCAAATGGAGGCATCCAGGTTCCTGGGAACGTCCTAGCCATGCCTTCACCATACCTCCTTCAGACTTGGAAGATCTTACATTGGAGACAGCCACAGTCCCGACTTCTAAAATGGCTCTGGAGATGTCTCTAAGCCCATTTTCAAATGTCCAAAGCACAAATAGGGCTTCCGAAATGACCCCCATAGCATTTTGCCTCCTTCTTCCAATCCATGTCTTTGGGCTCTCACCAAAAAGAGTCTCAGACTCCAAAATTGAGCCCACTCCTTGTCAAGAGTAAATAAATAGGGTCCTTCTGATTTAGAAAAACTGCAGCCACTGTTCCCCATCAGTGTGCAGTCTCAGCATCCCAGAGTCTCTGTATCTCCCTGAAGTCTTCCTTCTTAGTGGGTGCTGCCACCAGCTCTTCCTTGCAGTTGCTCCTGATGAGACCCTAATGGTACCTTGGCTTAACCAGCTTTTTACATCCCACCTTAGAAGTCCTTGGGCAGTCACAAAACATCTCCTTGGTGCTTCTGGCTTCTCCTACAGTAGTTCCTGAGAAGACACCCAGTGGTGCTTTGGCTTAAGTGGCCTTGAGACACTTCTCAGAAACCTCTAAGAATGATCACAGGATTGCACCACTTCTTTTCCCTCTTCTAGATGGTTGGCCAGAGGCACTATGCTTTGGTGCAATGTCTGTGGAATCAAAGACCCAGATTGGTATGTGGCGGTAGCATGGGGGGGGGGGGGGGGGGAGGAAGAAGCAGGTCCTGCAAGGGACAGTGGTGATCTGTGAGAGATGCTAGACATGGCAAAAAGGGGAAGAAAAGGGGAGATACTGGGCTAAGGGGGAGTGGGTTGGAAAGGGAAGAGAAGGGGAGATGCTAACCACCTCAAGGAAGGTAGGGGGGGGGGGGTAAAGGGGAGATGATGTTCACCTGGGAGGGGAAGGAGAGATGTTGGGCACCTTGGGGATGTAGGGGGGGAGGAAGATGCTGACCACCTTGGGCAGTTAGGGAAGGGGATATGTTGGAGTCTAGGGGGATCTGTATAGTTCAAGGTTCACCTAGGGGATCAGATGCTCTTGAGCCAGTCCTGTCCAACCCCACATTTGGGACCAAAAATTAGAGCGTGAATTTGCTTGCTATCCTCCCTCCATGTATTAAATCAAATGTGATTATATTATGATCACTATTTCTAAGCATCCCCAAAACAGATACTCTTGCACTAGATCCTGCATTCCACTGAGGACTAGATCTAAAATAGCTTCCTCTCATGTCGGTTCCTGAATGAGCTGCTCAATGAAGCAGTCATTTATTTCAACTAGAAACTTTATCTCCCTAGAATATCCGATGTGACACTGACCCAGTCAATAACAGGGTAATTGAAATCCCCCATTATTACTGGGATGTAAACTTTGCTATCTTCTCTAATTTCTGTTAACTTTTCATCATTGGTTTGTCCATTCTGTCCAAGCAGATGGTAGTACACCCCCACTGCCATTCCTTTCCCCGTTTTACATGGAATTTCTATCCATAGAGATTCTACAGTGTATTTTGTTTCCTCCAAAAACCTTTTTCCTGTTTGACTTGATGCCCTCTCTAACATATAGAGCCATCCTTCCACCAATGTGATCTGCCCTATAATTGTGATATAGTTTGTAGCCTGATATCACAGTGTCCCATTGGTTATTCTCCTTCCACCAGGTTTCTGAGATGCCAATTATATCTAACCTTTCATTCATTACTATATATTCAAACTTTCCCATCTTATTTTTTAGGTTTCTAGAATTTGCATACAGTCATTTCAAAGTTTGTTTTTGCTCAAATTAACAGTCTAGCTGTTTGATGAGAGGGTTAAATGTGTGCATGTATTTCGCAGGGGTAATTTCAAATTTTTTTCTACATGTAAAGCCTGTTTTACATGCAGAAAGGGGTTTTTAAGCAATTGCATGACCACATATGCGTGTGTATGGTCTGTACATAGGCATTCTCGGGGACCTAGTGAAGGCAGAGCAGAGGCAGAACTGCAATTTACATGTGTAGTTTATAAAATATGTTTGTACACGTGTAGAGTGCATACACAAATATACACCTTCTTCATAGCAGGTGTAAATTTGTGCGTTTGTATTTGTGTGTTATTGAGCCTGGATCTGGGCGTCTATTGCCTTTATAAAATTGGCTTAAAATAGGCACCATTTTGGACATCCTAGATAGTGTTATAAAATTACCCGCATGCGTGTATGTTCATAGTTTATAAAATCTTCACCCCAACTATACAGAGCAATATCGAATGCAATAATACTAACTCCAGAAAGGTTTTAGAAAATAGGAGGCAGCAGAAATGAGCACAATTAAGAAATCAGTTTATACTACTACTATTACTGATCATTTGTTTAGCGCTACATGGTATATGCAGCGCTGTACAGAGATATATAAGAGATAGCCCCTGCTCCTAAGAGCTGCTTACAGTCTAGTCAAGACAGACAACCCAATAGTTGGGGACTAGGATAAGCCTAGGAGAATGACTGGAGAGCAGGATCCAAAAGCAGCCTTGAAAAGGTGAGTTTTTAGCCTGAATTTGAACAGGGCCAGAGATGGAGCCTGATATACTGACTCAGGTAGTTTGTTCCAGGCATAAGGAGCAGCAAGGCAGAACGATCGAAGTCTAGAGTTGGCAGTGGAAGAGAAGGGCACAGATAGAAATAATCTGACATAGGATACCATTAATTGCTCAAAAAACGTCATTCATCACTCCCAGTTTTATGAAACTTTTACATTTAAAACAGTGACAGTCCCATGTATAGGCCCTTAAGCTCATAATGTTGTTGCTAAGTGCCCTTGAGTTGACCTTTACTTTGCTGATGATACCGTGTTACTAGCTGAAAGTGAAGACGATCTGAAACATCTTCTTATGAAGATCAAGGAACATAGTCTTAAAATGGACCTGCACCTTAACATGAAGATGACAAAGATCCTGACCACAGGCACAATCAATCATTTCATTCTTGATGGAGAAGTAATAGAAATAATAGACAACTTTAAGCTGTTGGATCAATAATCAATGAAGAAACTCCATGTCCTGACTCTGGGGGCCACCTTTTTCTTGAAATATCCATGGAAGTCTTATATTTTATCAATCCACTAATTATGTTTACTTTGACCCCATTCAGCTGGAGGGTTTCATGTCTAGTAAGGATTAAATGATGGTTTCATTTTTGTTCTTTCTGATTTTGATTAAGTGGGTATTAAATAGTTTTTACAATATGGGGGTCTTGGATTCTTTTGAACCTTTTCTTTTTATTATACTTCTTTGTTTTTTGTTTTTTTCTTTATTGTTGGCTTTTTTCTTTATGAGGACTTTATTGTAATGCCTGACTTATTGTTTAATAAAGAATGTTGAAATTGAAAAAAAAAAAGAAAAGAAACGCCAAGCAGTCAAGGCACCATAGGATGCCGTTCGATGAAGCTACTACTACTACTGAGCATTTGTATAGCGCTACAAGATGTAGGCAGCACTGCACAGACATGTAAGCGACAATCCTGCTCATCAGAGCTTACAATCTAGTCAAGACAGACAACACAGTAGCTGTAGACATGGGATACATTGAGGGGGAATGGTAAGGAAACACAAAGGAGATCAGGTGAGTCAAGATCCGAAAGTGGCAGCAAAGAGGTGAGTTTTCAGCCTGGATTTGAAAACGGTCAGAGAAGGCGCCTGACGTACAGACTCGGGTAGTTTGTTCCAGGCATAAGGATCAGTCAAACTAAGTGACTCCTTAACTTCACTCGCATGCTAATGTGTTCGTCAAGCTTATGCTTCGCCTCTACCCTGCCCACTGTCCACATTAGCATGCAACTGCCCGTTAACATGAATAGCTGGCATGTTCATACATTAGGGTTCACCACGGCCAGTGACTGCTTGCTAAAATGCACGTTCACTGCTAGTGGTGTTTAGTAAAAGGACTCCTAAGACATTTTTTTATTAGACTTCATACACTTTTAAATACTGTTTAAAAACTGTCCTTTCTTCATTGTCACATGGCAACCACAGTTCATTTTTCATCTCTTTTTTAAATTATGTTTGTAACCTAATACAATATATGCAAAACTACATACCCTTCGGAACCTCCAACCTCTCCTGAATCCTGACTCCTTCCGTACTGTCTGCCAAGCTCTCACAATTCCCTCCCTTGATTACTGCAACCTTATCTACCAGGGCCTCCCCAAGAGCAGTATACACCCTATACAAATGGCCCAGAACACTATAGCTCACCTCATCACAAACAACCCCAGACGATCACACATCACGCCAATCCTCTATGATCTCCACTGGCTTCCCATCCAACTCCGAGTTAAATTCAAAGTTATCACTCTCACTCACAAAATCATCTCCAATGAGTCAGCACCATGCCTCTCCTTACTCCTATCTAGCTCCAACAACAATAGAACACACCGCACCTTCACCAAAAATCTCCTTGCCATTCCGACCTCCAAAAGGCATAGCAAGCAAACCACCTGTAACCGAACTTTCTCCCTCTATGCCCCTTCTCTATGGAATGCCCTTCCATACGAATTAAGAAACTGCTCAGATCACATAGAGTTCTGGAGGAAACTAAAAATACACCTCTTCCAAGAACAATTTTCCCTACCACCATAACCCACACCTGACAACCCGCCTCTAGTATCCAACCCCCCCCCCCTTTTCCTACCCCCTCACCTTCTAGCAGCCCCTCTGTAACCTGTAGAAACCTATGTAAATAGTTGATACTATAAAAATGCAAATCCATGTAAATGGTCTTTGTAAAAAGTTCTGTTGTTATACCGTTATATATCCATTTTCAATGTGAGCAGTTGAAACACACTGCATTGTTATGTTCTCTGTAAACCGTCTTGAATCGTAGAAAGACGGTATAGAAAAACTGTTAAATAAATAAATAAACATGAATGAATGATTTATTTCTGTGGATAATGCTCTACTCCTCCCTGCTTCCTTAGCCCGCAACCTTGGGGGTCATCTTTGACTTCTCCCTCTCCTTCTCCACATACATCCAACAGATGGCTAAAACCTGTCACTTCTTTCTTTATAACATGGCAAAATTCATCCCTTCCTTTCTGAATACACTACTAGAACCAATATCCATTCTCTAGTCACCTTCCGCCTAGACTATTGCAACCTCCTCTTCATTGATCTTCCTCTGAATGAGCAACTCTTCCATATTATATGGATTTGTCAATGGAATCGTATTACTTTAGTTGGGTTGCCTAAACGTCCCCTATTTGAAAACACGTGTCCCACTCCTCCACATTTGTACCAGTGGACTTCTCCACTCCAACTGAAATTTTCAAAAGGAAACTAAATTTATATGAGACTATTTCCATCACAGACAAAGAAACATATACATATGCACGCAGTCTGCTGTACTTCAGTCACACACACACACATGCATTCATCCATCCCCCACCCCCCCAAATCAGGTACAGATATGCACACTAACACTTTTCAGACAGACATATTCTGTCTCTGACTGTCTACTCATGCTGTGCTGCTTCTGCACTCCTCTACTTCAATGTCCCCAGTTCTTGTTTTTGCTACCAGTTCTTTTTCTCAGCCTGCAATAGCCTCCTCACACTTTACCCATTCCTCTTACATTTCTACCTTTTCTCAGCAATCCCACTCATCCCTACCAAGAAACCCACTTATTCCACTGACTTTCTCCCAGACCCTATGCAGAAAATCAGCCCACCCTTCCTGTGACTAGTGCAGCCTTTCCATTGGCTGGAACCTACCACTTACTCTGCACAGTGAGGGGGGAGCACTAGTGAGCTGTAGAGCTAAACTCTAAAAAATACCTAGACATCATTCTGACTAACACAGCCACTTTACAAAGTTGTAGAATCCTAAAATAATTTAGATAGTTGGCAATCCTAAACTCCTGAGTTCTCAGCACACCTGGCAAATCTGGCTCTACTTCTCCCCAGGGCCCAGGCAACCATCAGTCATACAAAGCCAGCCAATAGGCTGCAGGAGACACAGCCAGCCAATAGGGAGCAGGGGGAGGTGGGAACAGTAGCTAGGATACAAAAACCTTCCTTTCTCCCTTGTCCTGCAGCTTTGGAGTATGGTGTGTTTTTTTGCTACAGATATACAGACCTACAGGAGAAAATATTCTGGGTGCCCAAGCCCCCACTGCACCCACAGAGGTGGTGCCTATGATTCTGGGGCCAGTATCACAGTCAGTGTTCAGTTGATTTAGTTGATTCTGTCATCTCTATAGGCTCCTAGCCCAGGGTGCATGTTTCTATTTCATCTTTAAACTTTATTTTTATTTAGAAAGCCCCAAAAAAGTATATTTTTAATGACCAACTACAAAATGAATACCCGTTCATTAAGAAACATTCTGGTGATAGCACGGTGTTTTGTAACAAATGCCGGTCTTCCTTTTCAATCGTGCATACAGGAAAGAGTGACATTATTCAGCTTCTAAGAACGGATCAGCATTAGGACAGCAGATGTAAGTGCTTCTTCAAGTAGAACTGTGACTTCTTCTTTTAAAAGTCAAACTTTTGATGAGAAAACTCAGTCACTGGCTACAATTGAGGGGACATGGACTTATCACTGTGTTGTCCACAACCGTTCTTTTCGGTCGTCAGACTGTACTTCAAAGTTATCGAAAAACTATTTTGATGAAAAATACTCTTGTGCACGAACCAAAACGGAAGGAATCATCTGTAATGTTTTCAAACCTGACTCTATTGATTCCCTCAAGAGAGACCTTTCTGAGACAAGTTTTTAAGCATTTTTTTTGTGATTGCTCAAACCATGGAAGCATTAAAGTGTGCCCTATTTTAGTAAGATACTTTCTTCCTGAGAAAGGAGTTCAGGTAAAAGTTCTTGATGTCCATGAAGTTAAAGGCGAAACCTCGGACATTCTTTCCAAGTGCATTCTTGACACAGTTGAGTCCAATGAGCTAAGATCCAAAGTTTTGGCATTGGGTGCTGGCAATACCAATTGCAATTTTGGTGGGCCGCTAGGAGGAATAGTAACAATGGGAGGCATTTTTGAAGGTATTTGCATGGCTAACTGCCCTAGTTACCCGTGTAAATGCCTTATCCGGGATTTTCCAAAGGCCCCTACATAAGTAGTGCCTTTCAAAAATCCTGCATAAGTCCCTAACGTGTCCAGACGCTACTCACTTATCCCTCTGCACATTAAAGATAGGTGAGGTTTTTCACTTCTGTCGCCGCAGAAGTGAAAATCCGGGTTAAGGGGGTCGGCAGGCAGGCTTGCGCCGACGCAGTGCATAGCCTGCCCAAATGAAAATTGGGCCCAATATTTTTTACAAGCTGCAAAAAGATTTAGGAAGTATTTTAATTGGTACAAACTGTGCAGCTCACATTGCTCACAATTGTATCAGTACTGTTGCTGAATGCCTGCCATTTGACATTGAAGTTATTGTTGACAAGATATTCAGACACTTTCACATATATATAGTGAGAATTGAAGAACTTAAAGAGATATGTGACTTTGTTGAGTGTGAATATCAAAAGCTCCTCAGATACAGTAACACTAGGTGGCTGGCTTTACTACCATTCATAAAGAGGCTAATTAAAATGTTCCAATCAGTGAAATCCTATTTTCTGAGCCAGGAAAAATGCCCAGTTATCATCAAAAACCTTTTTGAGAATGAATCAGCAGACGTTTGGCTGAACTTTCTGCATAGTCAGACAGTGATTTTCCAAAATACGACTTTAAAAACTGAGTCTCAAAAAATCTCAATGATAGAGGTAGCTGGAGTAATCGGTGACCTTAGAAACAAGTTAGTAACTAGGAAGAATGAAGTGTTTTTGCCTCTGACAATCAGAAAGAAGATAAAAGATCTTGAAGAAGAGGGCAGCATTGATGAAGCAGATTTCAAGCAATCTGTGTCAGCTTTCTACACTATTTATTTTATTTATTTAAGTAGCTTGTATACCGCATTTCCAATGTTCAATATGGTTTACAAATAACGGAACAGAACAAAACATTACATTAATCTAACAAATACTACAGAAGCAACCCATATAATCACGCAGGGAACAGTTATGATTGAGGCATAATAATAACATATATACAACATATACAGGTACTGATCGGGTGTAGCGGTGTGGAGATTGGTATGGTGTGGTGCTTGTTAGTGAGGGGCGAGGGTGGGTTGAGTGTTTGGCTTGGGCTGTATCTTAGCTGTGCATTATTTTTGGATTAGTGATGCTGTTTGCTTGTTTATGTTTATTGATGCTGTTTGTTTGCTTATGTTATTCCCTGAAAGCGCAACCACTTGCATTGATTACTTGCATCAGTGGACCACTCACTTCCAGGAGATTGGGAAACAACAGTGGGCTCTCCTTCAAAAACAACCAGAGAGGCGTGAGCTAGAGTTGTCTTTAGAATATGTTTTGTCTACAAGACCTGGCCTAGAATAAGTAATAAATGATACTGAACTGTTTGATGAATTTTCTTGTCTTAAGTCATTTGTTTCTGAAGAAAAAGTTCAAGAATGGAAAAAAAACAGACACCACAGTTGATGAAAAATGGAAGGAGGTGTTTGGACACCTCTAAAGTAATGAGGTACCATGTAAAAAATTATGGAAACTAGTTGAATTTTTTTTGTTTGCCAGATTCCAATGCTCCAACTGAAAGGTGCTTTTCAATCATGAACAAAGTGTGGTCTACAGAAAAAACCCAACTGCAATGTAGAGAGCCTCAAATGTCTAATGACTGCAAAGTACAATTTTAGGTTGAGTTGCCAAAATTTAATTATCTTAGTGTAAATATTGCTATTCGAAGAGAGTATACTCTGTAGAGAAGTAGAACAACTAGGCCTGATTGGCACATTTGTAAGTAAAGTTATAAACCTAGCCTACTGATTAACATTTTGGGTTAAAATTAAAATTGTAATAATAAACATATTTTTTATTTTCCTTAACTTTGAACCCCCTGGCTTGATGGAGTGTCCCGTAGAAAAGATGGCCAGGTTACCTAAATCATCTCTCCCCACTTCAATCTGTTCAAAACCCAGCTGCACAGCTAATCTGCCTGTGTCGCTACGCTCATGTCACCGCTCTCAGGCCATTTCACTGCTCCCTATCCGTTTCCACATCCAGTTCAAACTTCTACTACTGACCTGTAAGCGCCTTCATTCGGCTGCTCCCTTTCCTCTCTTGTCTCTCCCTGCACCCCCTCCTCAGGAACTCCGCTTTTCTGGCAGATCCCCTCTATCTGTGCCCTTCTCTTCCACTGCCAAATCCAGACTTTGACCTTTCTACCTTGCTGCTTCTTATGCCTGGAACAAACTGCCTGAGTCAGTGTGTCAGGCTCCATCTGTGGCCTTGTTCAAATCCAGGCTAAACGCTCACTTCTTTGAGACTGCTTTTGGATCCTGATCCCCGTCGTCTCCTGTTCACCTCCTATGTGTTCCCTTAGATATATCCTTGTCCCCAGTTGTGTTGTCCAGCTTGACTAGACTGAAAGCTCTTAGGAGCAGGGAATGTCTCTTACTGTACATGTCTCTGTCCAGCACTGCATATGCCTGTAGTGCTATAGAAATGCTAAGTAGTAGGAGTAGTAATAAATTTGACTTCTGTAGGAGACAGCATATAGAGCAAAGCTTCACTGATTGACCTTAGGTCTGCCTGGAACATACTCCATTAATCACTTTTTTAAATAGGTTGAATCAATTTCATTCAAGGCTTTGAAAGTCAAAATCAGTGACTCAAGCTGAATTTTAAGAACACTAGTCAGCCAAAGCAGATCATTCAATAATGGCAATCTATGCTTTCTCGGCTGGGCATTTAATATTAATCTTGCCATGGAATTCTGTATGAGCTAAAGCTAATACAGACATTTTTGAAGAAGACCCACACACACAGTGTGACAATAATCTAATCTAGCCAAGATGTTATGAAATGGAGGAGAAGCCCAATGGCCAGAAAACTGGCTTGGTTTGATTCCCACTAGCAGTCCTTGTGGCCTTGGGCAAGTCACTTAACCCTCCATTGCCTCACAAAAAAATCCAAGTTATCAATGGCCTGTTTAATGTACATTACCAAGTTTAAGTTATAATGTAAACCACTTCTCGTATGACTGAAAGTGGTATAAAAAACCTGTTAAATAAATAAAAATAAAGGCATAGATCAGTTTAACTAAAGCTAAATTGGAAAGAAATGGACAAAACTCATGTCTATGATAACAGTATTTATTTTTATTTATTTATTTATTTATTTAAAGTTTCTTATATACCGCACTATTCATCATCAGCGCGGTTCACATTGAACAAAAATATCTCAGTACAATTGAACAAGTATGAGTTTACAGATAACAGGGCAAAAACTTGGATAACAAAGGGTGACTATTTACAATACAAACTCAATTGACTATTTACATAAAGTCAACTAATAGAGAACAGAATATACAGATGTATATACCTCGGGATTTCTTAATTCTCGGGAGTATGTCTTATGAAATACTTATGATTATGCACATGAGTATTTCTTATGAAATAATGGATAGTATTACTGTGGCTGGAAGTACTCAGTGAATAGGTAGTGCTTGATAGCCTTTCTGAAATGCTTCATGTCTCGTATTGCTCTAATGTCTGGAGGGAGTTTATTCCAACATCTAGGAGCATAAATGCCCTGTTAATTGTTGATTGGGACCAATTTGTGGATTCGCTCGGTATGACTAGGGTGTTTTCAGAGAGTGGTCTCCTTGATCTTGTGCTAGGAGTTTGACTGATGAGGTCTGAAATCGTTGCAGGCGATATTTTGTTTAAGGCCTTGAATGTGATGAGGAGAGCTTTATAGTTAATTCTACATCCTATTGGGAGCCAGTCTAGATCCCTTAGGATTGGCGTAATATGGTCTCTCTTTGATGCTCCGACTAGGATGCGGGCCGCAGCATTCATTACTAGTTGCAGGGGGTTAATGGTGTTCTTAGGTAGACCATGTAATACAATATTCACATAGTCAAAGTGCGGAGTGACTATTGCTTGGAATATTGAACGGAAGTCGTTGTATTCTAACATGAGTCTTAGGTGGCGTAAGGTTTTTATCTTGAAGTAAATAGTTTTTACCGTCCTTTTTATGTGGTCAGTAAAATCTAGTCGATGATTGAGAATCACACCTAGGTAACGAATTGTATTCTTGATTGGGAGCTCCGCGTCCCTTACCTTGAGATATGCTGGGGGGGAGAAGAGTTTGTTTCTTGTGACCACTAAAACTTCGGTCTTTTTGAAGTTGATTCTCATGTTTTGATCCAAAAGCCAATCTGCTATTGCATTGAAACAGTTGGTTAAATTAGTGTAATTTGGACTCATGATATCAATCGGGGTGAAAATAAGCACGTCATCAGCATAAATGAGGCAAGAAACACTAAAGGATTTGGTGATTTGGCAAATTGGCTGCATATAAATATTGAAGAGTAGCGCAGAGAGGGAGGAGCCTTGTGGAACACCTTGCGTTTGGAGGAATGGTTCTGATGTTTTGGAGTCGATGCGAACTTGTTGCCAACGATCTTCCAGGTATGATTTACACCAGTTCCATGCTAGGCCATGTATACCCTTTTCATGGAGTCGCGATAGTAGTATCTTATGGTCAACTGAATCAAACGCAGCAGATATATCGAGGAAGATCATTGCAACGCCTGACTTTATATTGTTGATCCCGCAGATGAGCATATTGATTAAGGAGGTCATGAAAGTCTCGACTCCATGCATTTCCCTGAATCCATGTTGGCACGGATCTAGAGGGGAGGAAGTGTCGATATATTGCTGTATTTGGCGTTGAGTCTCTTTCTCCAGTATTTTGGCAAGAAGCGGGATACTGGAGATTGGACGGTATGATTCTTCCTTCTTCGGGTCCATCTGATTGTTCTTTAATAGAGGACGTATTGAAGTCTGCTTAAGTGCAGCTGGGAAAGATCCCGAAGAGTAGGATAGGTTTGCAATTTTGGCTATGTATGGACTGAGCTCCGAGCGCATTGATTTGATCCAGTGTGCTGGGCATGGGTCGTTGGCTGCGGTAGTGGTATTCAAAGTAGCAATTAGTTCTTTAACGGTTTTGGATGATGGGGGTGAGATAATGAGGAGTGGTGCTTGAGACTGTGTGGATTTGGGGGATGCTTGTGATGAATCCGAAATTGTTCTGGTTAATTTGGATTGGATGTAATTAGCATACTGTTGAGGATGGATATGTTCTTGCTGCAGCGGTGAAGGTTCCTTGGATAGTGATTTAACTAAATTGAATAGCTCGCGTGGTTTATTTAGTGAACAACTGAGTAATTTAGCATGATGTTCCTTCCTTTTGGACCATATTAGTTTACGATGACTTTTAAGGTGAGCCATGTATTCATCATGGATGATGATTTCATGAGAGCGTCTCCACTTTCTTTCTAGTCTTCTAAGTTGGAGCAGCGCTGTTCGAAGATCAGGAGAGAACCAAGGGGCATTTTGCCTTTTGTTGGAGTCATTGTTAGGAGCAATCATATTGTGCATTGTAGGTAGTTGGGCATATTGTTGGAGTGTATCGTTCCAGTTATCAACCATTTCATTGACATTGGTAGTTGAAATTGACAATTTAGGTAGCACTTGTGCGTTGAAAACTTCGATGTCGAGAGATTTAAAACATTTATGATGCGGTGGAGGCACGCCTTTTGGTAAATTTAGCAGATTTGGATTTGAAGGTATCTGGAAGGTTAACAGGCTATGATCTGACCAAGGGACCGGGGTGATAGTGAGGTCTAGCTGAGAACTATGGCCTATGACTGCAGGAGGAACAAAGATGAGGTCAAGGATGTTGCCACGTTGGTGGGTCTTGAAGTCAACAATTTGCTTGTAGTCGAGATTCACCATGGCGTCTACTAATGCGTTGGCAGAGGCAGGTTGTAACGAGGCGAGATTAAAATCGCCTAGCAGCCAATTTGGCTTGTTGGGGTTATCAGGATTACATGCAAGGCTAATTACATCTGAGAGGTCCTCAGAGCATGCATTTGGAGCAGCGTAGATAAGATTGGTTGAGTTATTCTTATTGGATATGGTTAAAATGTCCAGATAATGAGTGCTCTTAGCTAGACTTACTCGGTATTGTAAGGAGGATTTAGCGAGGATGAATACTCCACCACCTCTTCTGTTCTCTCTGTTACATGCATAAATGGAGAAATTCGGGGGAGTCATTTGATTTACTATCACTGAGTAATTCATTGTAATCCCTGTGACCAGTAGTTGCATTGATAAAAAGGTGCACCTTTGAGTCAATACGGACTCCTGGGTTTTCTTGGCAGTGTGACGGAAAGTAGATTGCTAGGTCTTTCTTCTAAGGCAAAGGTGGGTTAAGTGACTTGCCCAAGGCCACAAGGACTTCTAGTGGGAACTGAACTGTGGTCTCGTGGTTACCAGGTCAGTGCTCTAACCATTAGGCTTCACCTCCACTCCTCCGCTGAGCAAAAATCACCCCAAACCTTTACTTATGTGTCTACGGAAGTGGACATGCCATCAAGATGAACAGAAAAAGACACCATAGGAGAAGAGGATTTCCAAACGTAAAGCCTCTCTGTTTTTTGCAAATTTAACTTCAACAAAATGACTTTCACACACTTGAAAATCATGGGAAGAATTTCATTTAATTTCCCCACTGTAGTTTATTGATTTGGGGAAATTGGCAAAGGTGAATGTTATGAGTTAATGAAATGCTTGATTTCTAGGTTTTGCATTGAATCCCCACGGGAGGGAGTCTAGGTAAAAGTTGAAAAATACAGTGGATAATTCTGAAGCCTACGAAATTCCACAGAACATTGACCAAGAGGGAGACATGCAAGAGCCCCAGTAAGCTTTCTGAGATCTATTGGTTAAAAATGAATAAAACCAATCTCTCACACTGTCAGTTTTTGAGAAGCACCTAAGGAAAACATTATGATCTGAGAGTCAACCACAAGGTCTAAATAAAACAATCAGGCAATTGACCCTCTCGGTCATTTTTCCCCATGGGTCATCTATCAGCTGAAATGCAGTGGACGTGGGGAAAAGAAGTGCTGTGGATTGTGTTGGAAAGAGCAGATGGCACTGTCATCCATACTGGTGTAGTCTACAGGCCTCCAACTCAAACTGAAGAAATGGATAGAGACTTGATTATTGATATTGCAAAGGTAGCCATGAAGGAGGAGGTGATCATATTGGATGATTTTAATCTACCCGATGTGGATTGGAGTATTCCTTCTGCAAATCTGGAAAGAAGCAAAAAGATTGTGGATGCCTTCCAAGATGCATTGCTAAGACAAATGTTGATGGAACTGACCAGGGAAAGTTTGATGCTAGATTTAGTACTCACCAGCGGAGATAGCATGTCAATTTTCTGGGTGGGTGCCCATGTGAGCAGCAGCGATCACATGGTGTGGTATGAGATAAAAACCCAAGGCAAAATCCAATCACTGCAAGCTCAAAGTCCTAGACTTCAAAAACGCTGACTTTAGTAAAATGGCCAGGTGCCTGAAGGAGGAGTTGGCAGGATGGGAGGAGGTAAGGAAAGTGGAATTGCAATGGACTAAACTAAAGGAGGCAATAAATAGGCAACAGGTAAGGAAAGTAAATAAAAACAAGAGGAAAAAGAAACCTATTTGGTTATCCCAAGAAACAGCTGCACAAATTAAAACAAAAAAACACAGCTTTCACAAAATTCAGAAAATCACAAACTGAGGAACACAGAAAAGAATACAGGATAACACTAAAAGAGACAAAAAGAGAAATAAGGATAGCAAAAGCAAAGGCAGAAGAAACGATGGCTAAAGATGTGAAGCGTGGGGACAAAACTTTTTTTCAGGTGTATTCAGAAGAAGAGGAAGATCAGAGATGGAATCGCACGTGCCGAGAATGGATTCGTGAAAGTGACATTGAAAAAGCGAAAAGGCTAAATAAATACTTCTGTTTTTGCTAAAGAAAATCCTGGAGAAGGATCACCTGTGATTGAGAAATATACAAATGGGAATGGAGTACATACTACACCATCCATAGAAGATGATGTGTTTGAACAGCTTGCAAAGCTGAAAGTGGACAAGGCCATGGGACCAGAAGGGATACATCCCAGGATACTGAAAGAGCTCAAAGAGGTTCTTGCAGGGCCTTTAAAGGATGTTCTTAATAAATCCTTAGTTCCACAGGACTGGAGAAGGGCTGATATGGTACCTCTTCAGAAAAGTGGCAATAAAGAAGAAATGACAAACTACAGGCCAGTAAGCCTTACCTCGTTGGCGGAAAAAGTAATGGAAGCACTCCTGAAAGAGAGAATAATGGATTTTCTCGAAACCCATAGGTTGCATGAACCAAGGCAACATGGTTTTACCAAAGGACAATCATGCTAAACAAATCTGATTGAGTTCTTTGACAGGGTGACCAGAGAACTAGATCAAGGGCATGTGATGGATGTGATCTACCTAGATTTCAGCAAAGCCTTTGAAACTGTTCCTCACAGGAGGCTTATCAATAAACTGTACTGCCTGGGGATGTGTTCCAAGGTGGTGAACTGGATCAGAAACTGGTTGATTGATAGACAACAGAAGGTGATGGTAAACTGAACTCACTCAGATGAAAGGAAGGTGAGTAGTGGCATACCCCAGGGATCGGTACTGGGACCCATACTGGTCAATGTATTTGTGAGTGATATTGCTGAAGGACTGAATGGAAAAGTCTGTCTTTTTGAAAATAACATGAAAATTTGCAATACCCTGAGGGAGTGGATAACATGAGGAAAGATCTACAAAAGCTGGAAGAATGGTCTAATGCTTGGCAGTTAAGATTTAATGTTAAGAAGTGCAGTGTCATGCACTTGGGATGCAGAAATCCAAGAGAATTGTATGCGATAGAAGGCGAGAAGTTGGTGTGCATGGACCAGGAGAAGAACCTTGGAATGATTGTTTCTGAGAATCTCAAGGTGGTGAAACAGCATGACAAGGCGGTGGCCAAAGTCAGAAGGATGCTGGGTTGCATACAGAGAGGACTTTCCAGCAGAAAGGAGGAGGTACTGATGCCACTGTACAAGTCACTGGTGAGGCCTCACTTGGAATATTGCGTTCAGTTTTGGAGACCATATCTTGCAAAGGATATAAAAAGACTGGAAACGGATCAGAGGAAGGCAACCAAAATGATTTGGAGCCTGTGCCATAAGACGTATGAGAAGAGACTTGAAGACCTAAATATGTATATGCTAGAGGAGAGGAGGGACAGGGGAGATATGATACAGATGTTTAAACACTTAAAAAGTATTAATAAACAAACAAACCTTTTTCAAAGACGGAGAAGCTGTAAAACTAGAGGGCAAAACATGAATCTGCAAGGGGGTAAACTGACAGGCAACGTCAGGAAATACTTTTCCAATGAAAGGGTGGGGACGCTTGGAATGCCCTGCTGATGAAAGTGGTGGGGGCAAATACAGTAACAGAATTCAAAAAGGCATGGACAGACACAGTGAATTCCTTTATAGCAACAGGATAAAATCAAAATAATCTTAACTGTCTCTGCTATCTCAACAAATAGGGGTGTCCTGCATGGAGCAGTGGGTAGACTCCTAAACAAAGGCATGGGGAGGGGTGACCTGCACGGAGCGGCAAGTGCACCTACTCTTGTCACTTTGCTGGGCAGACTAGATGGACCATGCCGGTCTTTATCTGCCATCTTATACTATGTTACTATATATCAGGTCTAGCAACACTATTTCAGTATTATTATCACCATCGCTGAAACCTGGCTTGCAGTCACTAGCTATGGGACACCGCACTCATGCCTGAAATCTGCTTCAAATCTTCAGCATTCAAAGTCAACTGATCTGTTTGCTGATCCTGTCCTCCCTTCCAGTCTAGATGACCTGCAGGGAATTGGGGGAGGGGTGTGGGAGAGTTGGAGAATGTAGCTCTGTAATTTGTTTTCTCTTATATTGTGTCTGCTTCAGCGTCATCCCCTCTTCTATGGTCTCCTTGTTTCGTTGGGGAGATCATCAGATATAACAGTACTATTACTACTACTAATCGTTTGTCTAACACTACAAGGCATGTGCAGCGCTGTATATATGGATGTAAGAGACAGCCCCTGCTCATCAGAGCTTTCAATCTAATCAAGACAGACAACAGAATGACTGGGGACTAGGGAAGTTCTAGGGGAATGGTAAAGATGCACGTAGGTGGTGAATAGGAGAGCGAGGAGCATGAGGATCCAAACGCAGCCTTGAAGAGGTGGGTTTTTAGCCTGGATTTGAATAAGGTTAGATAAGGAGCCCGACACATTGACTCAGGTAGTTTGTTCCAGGCCTATGGAGCAGCAAGATGGAATGAACAAAGTCTGGAGCTGGCTCTAGCAGAGACGGGCTCAGATAAAAAGGATTTGTCAGAGGAGCGGCGCTCCCAAGATGGGGTATAGGGAGAGATTAGAGAGGAACGATAGTAAGGAGCTGCAGAATGAATGAACGTACAGGTCAGTAGGAGAAGTTTGAACTGGATGTGGAAGCATATGGGGAGCCAAAGAAGTGATATGAGAGGAGGGGTTACATGAGCCTAGCGAGAATGCGGCAAGATAAGCTGTGCAGCTGAGTTATGAACAGACCGAACAGGAGAGATTCAGAGGGAGACCAGTGAGAAGCAGGTTGCAACAGTCTTGACAGGATGCGACTAGAGTCAGACTTTTGAAAGCAAAAAGAGTAAGAAGGGAAATACCCATCTATACTTGACTTTGGCATGCCGTATCTGTTCTGCCCCCACAGCTTTATGCGGATATTTTACTGTAGTTTGTACTGGGCCGCCAGTTGTAAGAGCAAGCAAGTTCAAGCTTGAGTTGTAATCCTTGCTCCGGTAGATGAAAAGGTCGTGTGACCCATTCCGTCCGGTCTCCTTGAGGTCTGTCTGTCTTCATGACTCAGCCCAAGGTACTTTGATCCTAGTACTCTAAACTCAGCTGAGAAGAGAATAGAGAGGAGAGAGGAGATACCCTCAAGCACAGGTCATGGAGGTGAAAGTGATTTATGGGGATGGAAAGGGGGTAAATACAAAAAGCAGATGGTGTGAGTAGGGAGAAATACCGGGGGAGGGGGGAGGAGGAGGCAAATACTTGGGGATAGATACAAAGGGGGTTAATTCTGAGGAAGGTAAGGAAGAAATTGCTTTAAAGAAAGTGAATGTTGGGGAGGAAGAAGGGAGCTGAATGCTTGGAGCAACATGAGAAGGGGAGATGAATGTGGTTTCTTCCCATCTCATTGAAATCAGCAATGAAAACTTGGGCAGTCTGAGGGTGTGAGAACATGTGAGATGGAGGGCCATATGTAGGGAAGTACAGGGGTACAAGACATGGGGAGGGATGTTCAAAAAAGATGATATAAATGGGATGGAGTGTGAGAGAGAACTGGAAGGGGAGAATTTGAATGAAAAAAGCCAAAGATGGTGATAGGGAGTAAATGGTGTCGAGCTAGGAAGAGGACTGAGCAACTGGGCTGCAGATTCTTTAAGGAAACTGAACTGAGTAATGCTCTTGCATTACTAATAATATTAATAATAATTTACTAGAGAAACAAGAAAGGCATGATAGCAAGAAATATGCAGATAAGAAGGAGCAAAAACAAATATAGGGGAAGAGAAGCTTTTTGTTCTGGTGGAAATATCTGTATAAAATACAGATGGGTGTGAAAGTTTTCTCTGTAGAATTTAATGGAAAGGCTTCTGCTGAAGCAGTCAAGGAATGGCAATATGTGTCCCTTTCCCTGTATTGGCCAGCCCTCCTCATCTTGCTGATGTTAATTTTAGCTACAGAGCTAGTGAATTTGCCAGTATTGCGCTGGAATTCTTTTCCATTGTAGTCTACGGCAAATGTAATGCATAAAATGAAACTGGAACTCTTTCTACATTATTGGCAAAGATCATGAGTCCATATAGTGATGTGAATATGGAAGTCAAACATGTGGGAATTTTGACCTGGAATGTCCATAGCAGCAAGGTACAGTTGTTGTGGTCAACATTATTGGCACCCATGCAGTTCAACCCTTTAATGTCCAATATCACCTTAAACAAAGTACCCAGTGAAATGGCTTTGGACTATATATATGCATACCTATTTGACACATAAAAGGATCAAATAAAACAAGACCAATTAAAAAAGAAAATAGTATAAAAACTGGCACATTGCCAGAATATGATTATTGGCTCAAATCAGTCCCATTGCAGTAAACTTAGAAGCACCTGTGATCAATTGTAAGTACTCACATGACTTGAATCAACCAATGAATGATGGCTCTAATGTTTAAAATGACCACATTCACTCCCTGTTCATTTTTCACAATGGTGAAGACAAGAGTGTTGCCTGACACTGTCAGAAAAGCCATCATCAAACATCAAACTTCAAAGGGGTACAAGGCCATCTTCAAAGACCTTGGGATTCCTGTGTCTATGTTTCACAATGTTATTAAGACAGTTTCTGTTCATGGAATTGTCGAAAACCTCCCAGGACATGGTGGGAAGAGGCAAATTAATCCAAGAAGTCTTCAAAGGTTGGTGTGAGCTGTTGGAAAAACACCCCGTACAATATCCAAAGAGCTTAAGGCTGACTTGGAGAAATCTGGAGTGGTGGTTTCATCCTGCATCATACACCACACACTAAGCAATACAATCAAGAATCTTTGGAAAGAGCTGAAATCTGTGACCGGTAAAAGGAATCTTGGAAATATTCATGAGCTGGAACAAATCGCAGTTGAAGAGTGGGAGAAACTACCAGTAGACAGATGTACGAAACTTATAGATGGCTACAAGAAATGCTTGGAGGCTGTCATCACTGCCAAGGGTTATGCAGTCAAATATTAGTGAAGGCAGCCATTGTTCTTGTCCAGGTCATATTTTGTTTTTTTCTCAGAAACTACCATGTCTAAGTTGCACAGACATCTTTTTTTTGTTCTTTACCTTTGAACATACTATTAAAATATTATGATATCATAGGTACAGTTGGAATATTTCCAATCTCAAATTATTGTATACAACATACCTAAAATGCAAGGGTGCCAATAATGTTGACCACAATTTTATATATAAATATGAGGGAGTCAGTCTGAAAAAGCACTTCCACAATGAGCAGATAAGTGCCATTGAAAGGGTTATTCAGCCGCCCCATATGGATAGTGCCGCTGAATATCTTGATAGCCCATTTTAGTACTATCTGGATAGTGTTCTGGGGCAGACCATGGACAAAGCAGAGGAGGAGTCTGGAATTATCTGTAGAGCGGCAATATTCAGTGCTATTACACAGATAAATATTCAGATAACTTAGGACAGGAAAACACTATTTGAGTATCCTATCTGTATAGTGGGACTGGCCAAATTAACTGTATAGTTGGTGCCAACCACAATCTGGATACCAGCACTGAATATCTGGTTAATTTTTAGCTGTAGTGGCTGACATTAGAAAAAACAAAACACTGACTGCCTTGGCTCAAGATTGTCCTGTTGAATTTTTCTTTGCAGTGTCACCCTGACGAAGATCCAAAAGTGAACTGAGGTGTCAGAATTTGTGAATACTTGATAAAAACCTGGCCACGTTGACATCTCTGATAATTATTATATTTACGGGAGACAAGAAGATGGATCTCTTTGGAGGTATCAATGTTAAACAAAATTTTGGGTGATCACTATGGTGCTTCAGATTAAAAGGTCAGGGCTGAGGCTGAGCCAGACCTGGTATTAGCCTTATGGCATGTATGAAGATAGACTTCTGATTTCCGGAAAGGAACCTAAATTAGTGCTTTGTGTTAGAGTTTGAAATCTTTAATCATTGGGCCACTGCAGTTTTCAAAATGAAATAAAATAATGGGCTATGTGGTTAAGAACAATGTTAATTTTTCAGTAGCTCGGACTTCTTTATTTTATGTTACCACAGGTAATCAATCAGGCTGGGCCTGACAGCACACAGAAAGAAACACACAGTACTTTCAGGGTGTTAGACTACTACTGTCCCGAAGTTGCAAGACGTTTTGCAGGAGATCATTGGGGAATTAGGAGAAAATTTGCAAATGCACAGCAACCTCCTCTTCAGGAACACACACAACCACCCCCCCCCAACAAACATTTTATCAGTGACCTAGTGGTAGAGATTCCAGAAGCCAATGCAACAGTTCCAGTCCTAAATGCTTTGGCACATATAGAAGCATTGCCCTGTCATCATAGCACGTCATCTAGATCTGATGCAAAGAAAGTCCATATTACTGGTTTGTTATCCATCACCTTCTAAAGCAGACCGAGATCCCATGCCTCGTACCAAAGGACTAGCAACTGTATGCAGAAAAGAAAAACGTACAGGGGCAGGAAGGACTACAGACATGGGTAAACATTGCTGTTTGAGGGTATAAAAATAGTGCAACAGATCACTGCTGAAAATTGAGAACATGTCTGACTGCTAATTCCCAGTATCAGAGTCCTATATTGCAATTGAAACTTTTAATAAAGTCAAGGCTGCAACAGAACAATTCAGAAACCTACGAAACAATGAATGCCTTTTTTTAGGATGGCTTCTCAAATTAGAAAGCATACAGATGCCATCTACAGACCTTTCCATGGTTACAGGTGGTGTCCAGGAACAGAATTTATGAAGTATGTGGCAGGCAATACACATTGACAGACAGCGAGTGAGCAGGTGTTAATTATCTGCCTTAGCGTTTTTGTGGGTGGCTGAGTAGAACCATGGCCCTGCTTAGTAGAAAAAAACAGTACATTGGCAGAGCTGCGGGGATTGTCTTGACTCTGCTGGACTGTCTGACTCAAAATAGATTCACAGATGACTTCCTTCAGAATAGCTGAATTGAATTTGTTTCCAATGCAGCATATACCATGCTGGGCAGAAAATCTGGCGCTGTTGCTTGCTTATTGGAAAAATACTCAGACATTCTCACTTGGCATTACTGCAGTCACAGACTGGAGCTTGCAGGTGGGGGACGCTGCACAAGTAAGCAGATTAAATTGCCTTCATATAATCCTGTGATAAACCTCATACCCTATAATCTACATTCTGCAAAGAATTATGCAACAATCCGTCAGTACAATGAGCGAGGATAACACTCATCTGATCCTCATTTGACAAGAGTCCTGATATCTGATGGCTTGCATCGAGCTAGCCGTCAGCAAAAAGCAGTCCAAAATGCCAAATAAACATTTTGATGATCCAGTATGGCACTTCTTATGTTATCCGAGAATATTACTAGACATTCCAAACAGTGGGCCAAACTTCAAAATACATTCATATCAGGAGAATTTGTACACAGTTTAAGTTGTGACAGAACTGAGTGATTTACCATGGCAGCTGTGAGAAATATTGCTCTACCTGGAGTTTATTTATTTATGACAAGGTACAATCAAGTCCTGTTTTTTCTCTTGAAAATACTGGGGCATGTTCATTGATAAATCTGAAGCAAACATTTACCAGATCTGCTGTTTGGACCCCTAACTGTGAACTAACATTTGGAAATAACAAAGTAAGGAGTCTGCTTAAAATTCAAGTAAGTACTAAAGGCCCCCCCCAACTATTTTTGTCATGCATGAGAAAAATTCTTATGGGTCAATATTTAAACACTGCGGTCAGCTTTTTTAAAATGTTGGGTGTGGCAATTAAATATTGTAAGCAAAAGCAACAGTGCCAAACATAGATATAGAGTGGTAACCACTGCAGCTCTAGATGGTGATATTCAGCCGCTATCCCTCAAGCTAAGTGGCTTAATTTAGGTGACCCTTTTTGCTCTATGGATAGCCGCTAAATATTGCCAGTTATCCATAGAGTTGGGTGGAACGCCCATGTTCCATCATCATTGTGCTCTGGTACTATTTGGACAGTGCTGGGGATATGTGTAAGAATTTCTAGCAACACGATATGGATAGTGCCTCTGAAAATTCACAGCTCAGATGTTTGGCAGCTGCCACTAAATGTATAAATCCTTTTGTCTCCTAAGTTTAGGGTGAGTTGCATTCAGTTATAGTAGGTAGGTTCTGGTCTCCAGAGGGCTTACACTCTAAAGGGTATGTTTACTAAGATTTGTGCCGGTAACAAAAGTTCAGCCCTGAAAACAGCCTGGGAGTGGTGCTCGATCCATGCTAGAAAATGGAGGTGTGCCCGGCGTGTTCTCATATCGCTAGTGCATGTTTTGCACCACCCCCAGACTCCTCCTTTGCGGTGGGTGCACAGTGCTACCCAATGAAATGGTGGTATGTGCACCTGCAACTTCACCAGGGAGCACACACCAAAAATGTCCACACTGCCCGTGATATGCACGCTGCACCGCAGAGTTACTGAGTCTCCACTCCAACCCACCCTCTTCAGGTAGAGCGGGATTTTTAGCATGTGGTAGCTTTCACCTCAATGCCCTTGGTCCATGCTGAACCCCATGCTACCTGGTGGTGCACTTTAGTAAACATGCCTCTACGATTTGTAGCAGAGGTACTGGAGGGTTCAGTGACTTACCCAAAATCAGAGGTCCCTAAGTGAGGAAGATTGAGTGTGAAGTTTTGAAAGTTCAAAAGCCACATGCTACAAGGTCTGTAGCCATTGTATACATCTATGAGCCAAATATTCAAAGGGATTTATACATTTATCCATGGATTTTCAGTTGCAATATATGGATAGTGCCATTGAAAATTCACACGGCCCCAGCAGCAAGAATGGTTTAGTTAGGATAGCTGCCCTAATTAGAATCATTCGGCTATAAAGATAGTGAATATCATTGTTATTCATATGCAGCACTGCAGCACAGCGATACTGAATATATGCGGATTATTTATTTATTTATTTATTTATTTAATGATATTTTTATACCGCCTTATCAAACAATCAAAGCGGTTTAACAAACAAGAAATATAAAAGCAGTGATAATATGAACATGTAGTAATGATAATTACATGTAAAGTAACATAGTGTGTTTTACAGAAAGATATAAAGCGCTATTTACATTGTGTACTATAATACAACGTGAGCTATAATACAGCTTACTAAATGATTGTTTTTCTCTTAAACATTGAATTAATTATTCAGTTAGACCATAATGCTCAATAAACAGGACAGTTTTTAGTTGCTTTCTAAAGTCTTTAAGGTCCTGAGCTGCTCTTAAATCATTTGGAAGAGAGTTCCAAATCTTTGGTGCCGCAAACGAGAATGCCCTTTCTGTTGTTTCTTTACGTGCTTTTCTAAAGTCAAGTGATGTGTTGACTCTATTGGTAGATCCTAATCTTCTAGGTCTTTTGCTGACGTCTGATTGAATGAGAGTAGCCAGACTGTTTGCAGAACAGTGATGTTTGATTTTGAAAATGTATATAGTGGTTTTATATTTTATACGATAAGCTATAGGTAGCCAATGTAGCTCCTTCATAATAGGAGTTATGTGTTCCTGGCTTGATAATCCGAAGATTATTCGAGCAGCAGTGTTTTGCGCGAGTTGCAAAGGTTTTAGTGACTGCTTATGAAGGCCAAGATATATAGGATTACAAAAATCAAATAATGGCGTGATTAAAGCTTGGCAGACGTTACGGAAGTGGGTTGTTTCGAGTAGTGGTCTTAATCTTCTAATAATCTTCATTCTGTAATATGCGCTCCTGATTGTCTTACTTATATGTGTTTTCAGATTCATTTCTCTGTCAAGGGTCACCCCAAGATATTTTACTTCAGATTTAATGGGAATAATAGAATCTTCTATCAAGATGTCAGGTGGAGGAGGGAAATCAGGGTTTCGAGATACAAATAAGGCCTCAGTTTTGTTGAAATTGATTTCCATGTTATTACATTTACACCAATCAGACATTTGTAGGAGACAATCTGTAATTCTATGATAGTCAGGGTTATTGATTGACACAGGTGTAAATATCATTATATCATCTGCATAGATGGTGTACTTAATGTCATTCTTTGAAGGGATGTTGCAAATTGGTTGTATGTAGATATTGAATAAAAGGGAAGAGAGGGCAGAGCCCTGTGGAACTCCTTGTAAAACTCTTATGGGTTGAGATGCTTTGTCACCTATCTTTACTTGTAAGTGTCTCTCTGTAAGATATGACTGAAACCATTTTAATGTGGTACCATAAAGTCCGATCTCCTCTAATCTGTTTAGTAATCTTTTGTGATCCACAGAGTCAAATGCCGCGGAGATGTCGATAAAGATCATTATGATGCCTTTCTTAGAGTCATCTATGGTACGGAGTATATTGTCGAAAAGGTAAATCATTAGGGTTTCTACTCCGTGATTTGGCCGAAAACCATGTTGATTATCGTCTAAAGGAGCGTAAATATCAATATGATCTTGAAGTTGAAGCTGAACAGTTTTTTCAATAATCTTAGCTAAAAATGGGATACTAGATATTGGCCGATATGCGGCTGGGTTGTTCTTGTCTAAAGTAGTTTTTTTGGGGATTGGTCTGACAGATGCAAGTTTTAATTGCCCTGGCAATAGACCTTGAGTAAGTGAAATGTGCACCATGTGTTGTATAATGTGAAGGAAGCTTGATTTAGTGGCTTTGATCCATGATACTGGACAAGGATCAGAGGGAGAGGTGCTTGTATTTATTGTTGAAATGATATGGGCTAGTTGATCCTTTGATGGAGGCATGAATGAATCCCAAATCCTATTATGCGAGACTGAATTTTTGTTAATTATAATTTTTGATTCTCTTTTAGAATGAAATTTGTCTTTTAAATAATCCGCAAAACTCTGTGGCTCAATTATTACTTCACTTTCTGTTTTTTGTTCTTTTGTTAGTGTCTTCACAATTTCAAAAAGCTCTCTGGGCTTGTTGATGGCTGAATCAATTAAATTTGTGTGGTATTCTTTTTTTGTGTGTTTAATGTGTTCATCATATTGCTTTAGCGTTGTTAAATATAGTTGTTTTATCTCTGTTGTATTGTGTTTTCTCCATTTACGCTCTATCCGTCTGAGTGCTCTTTTCATTTGACGTATTGCTATTGAATACCAAGGCTTGTGATGAAGTTTATTATTCCGTGGTTTTTTTGGTCTCGTGTCCGTTGCTCTGGCTGCGTTAGAAATAATGTGATTCCAATTGGTTATTTGAGTTTCAAGCTCATCTGAATCAGTGGACATAAGAGGTACTGCTTCTTGGATAAATACATCTCTGTCAAATTTCCTAAAACGTCTATGGAAGCTATAGTTGTCTAGGTGCACATTAAAATGGATGACATTTGAAGGCAATGTTGACCGTGGGGTTTAAATACTGACCTGCTACAGTATAACTATTGGTTCTCTCCCTTCTGTTAGGTGCAAATGGGGGTTTTCTACAATGGATTCTATAATAGGCTCAGGCTTTAGGTCATTATTAGGGATATGCATTTGTTTATGGATGAATGGTAAAATGCATTTTTGGTTCATATATCTTTAAATGAACTGAATAGCCAAGGAGTCGGAATGAACTGAATCTTTATTCATTCCATTTGTTATATGACAGCAATATGGCTGGGGGGTAAGGGAAGTCACTTTAAGAGAGGGAGAAGGCAGAAACATGTGACAGTTAACCAATCATGTTGAAGCATTTTTACAAGCAGTCAAATAAGCGTATCCCTACATCCCTTCTCCCAAATCCCATAGCTGATGATTTCAGCAGCTCGGTAGGAAAGTGAAACAAAGCACCAGCAGAGGACTATTTTCTCTTCTCCATTCAAAGAGGCAATTGCAAATTGATGCTTCACAAATTTACTTTAATAGTGCAAAATCTGTAAAAGAAATCATGCAAAAGTCAAGATAGAACCATAAGAGACAGACAGGCAACATTTTATCTGTACCAGTGATAGAGAAAAGTGAGTCTTAAAAATATCTCATGCTTCCTGATCCAGAGCCAAGAGAGATTGCATAGGCAGAGACAAAGCGCAAAAAGAGTTCTTGGACAGACAGATAGCACCATATTTGTCTCAGAGACAGAAAACAACTGAGTTTTAAAAAGCTCTCAGCTTGTGTGGCTTTCGGGCTAGAGAGACTATATAGGGAAAAGGAATCCAAAGATAGCACAGGAAGGGCATATAGGCAGGGACAAGCAGTAATCTATTTTTCCTAATTTTTAAAATAATACCCAGCATATGCAGCACTGTACAGACATATATAAGTGAGACAGTCTTTGCTCCACAGAGGTTGTAAATGAGTCTGATCTAGTCACAATACTTGGAAGGATGTGGCCATGGAAATGGTGGTAGAGGCAGGGCAGGGAAGGCAGGTGATGCTCTCGAGAGATCCAAGGCCACCAATAGTATTAGCTCAAAGGAACAGAGAAGACAGTCTCTAATTCCCTGTAGTCCATCAGCAAAGCTGAAGAGAGATTTCTATAACAAGAGAGTACCAACAGCTACAGCTTCTAATAGCAATATGAAAATTCACCTGTCTGCTCCCATTTCCACAGAGGGCCAAAGGAAGGCCGAGGCAGTGGAGAGCGGGGGGCAGGAGACCTGCAACAATAGAACCACTGCCAATGGAACAATTCTGTTCTCTGCTGAGAAGTATATGCAGTAGGTGTTGGTATATGAGAGATTTCCAGAATTTCATTTCATTTATTAAAGCCTGCTTAACTCAAACTTCTAAGTGGGTAACAATAAAATGATATTGAAAGTTTTGTAGCTGTAGAGGGTCTTAAAAATCTAGGGTCCAAAATTCAAAGGCACACATCCAGTTTGCAGCGCCTCCTAACTGGACAAGTGCTGGCACTATTACCTCTGACCACCTCGGCACTGACTGGATATTGCTGGAGAAGTCTACAAGTAGAGTTGGAGCGGAGCTGAATGTTATCCACTTAGCAGCAATTTCCGATGACGCTATCTGGATAGTAATCCACATAATTTAGGGCAGCAAAAAGCTGTTGTGTTTGCAGACTGGATATCCAGATAGTGACTGTGCCGACTGCTGAATCAGGATATTCAACACCAGCCAGTACCTGGATTCCAGGTAACCACAGTGGCCTGCATTAAAAAAAAACGCTGACCGCAGGGGTTTAAATAGTACCCTGCTAGCTGCTAGCATGCGAAGTGGTGAGAAGATAGAAAGTTTTGCTCCCAGGGCCAGAAGCACCCCACGCATACAGCAGGTAATGAAGAATATGAAGGATGTCTCTGGTCTTTCCTCTTCTGCTTGTCCCTCAGCCCCAGTTCCAGCAGCAGCAACAGAAACAATATCACCGGCATCCCCAATAGAAGCAGAGAGGAAGTCCTCTAAAACATGAGAGGTATGGAGGCATTTATAATGCTTGAAGGTCTAATGCAGAACTTGTTGGAAGGTCATTAGTAGAAGATAGCTAATGGGCCATCTTTCAAAAAGTGGCAGGATCCATCATTTGCAGAACATCATTTCAGCTACATTCAAGAAAGGGTACTGACATTAAACTGGGGACTTCATCCTGTCCTGCAAATAGCAGCAACAGGAAAGCTACAGAAAAGAGGAATTTTGTTTCCCAAGGTGACATGTGAGCAGTCGTGATGACCATCTCGCCAGGAAGGAGATTGGGGTGGTGTTTGGCATCATTGTTCCAGGGCAAACATCAGGTAATATTGAAGGTAGTGATAGAGTGCATCAAGGAAATGAGCAACCCTAAATGAGCAGCCTCAACAGATGGCTGAGAATATGAGATTTCAGAGGCTGCTGCATCTTTTAGCCTCCAGGACAACCTTCAGTAAAGAGCCGATCCCCAGCCTGTATCATCATTGTTGTGTCTGCCTGCAGGTACAGCTGGCCAAGGGAGAGTGTAGTAGCATACATTTCACCAGTGACATCTGACCTAGTCAGAGCTCAACATAAGAACATAAGATGTGCCATACTGGGTCAGACCAAGGGTCCATCAAGCCCAGTATCCTGTTTCCAACAGTTGCCAATCCAGGTCCCAAAAGGTATCCAGATTCCATGCTGCTTGGGTAAGCAGTGGGTTTCCTAGGTCCTCTTTAATAATGGTTTATGAATTTTTCCTCCAGGAACTTGTCCAAACCTCTTTTAAATCTAGCTACACTAACAGTTTTTACTACATCCTCTGGTAACGAATTCCAGAGTTTGATTACGTGTTGAGTGAAAAAATATTTTCTCTGATTAGTCTTAAATGTGCTACATCGTAGTTTTATTGTGTCCCCTGGTCTTTCTGAAGGAGTAAACAATCGATCTACATTTAACCATTCTACTCCATTCATTATTTTCATATCTCCCCTCAGCGGTCTCTTTTCCAAGTTGAAGAGCTTTAACTTTTTAAACCTTTCCTCGTAGAGATAGCCTTCCATCCCTTTTAGCATTTTGGTGGCTCTTCTCTGTACTTTTTCTGATTCTGTTATATCCTTTCTAAGATATAGTGACCAGAATTGCACACAATAGTCAAGGTGTGGTCGCACCATGGAGTGTTACAAAGGCATTATAATATCCTTTATTTTATTCTCCATTCCTTTCCTTATGGTTCTTAGCATTCTATTTGCTTTCCTGGCCACCGCTGCACACTGGGCAGAGGATTTCAACATATTATCCATGATGATGCTTAAATTGTTTTCCTCTGTGGCAGTTCTCAATGTGTAAGCTTGCATCGTGTAACTGCAGTTTGGGTTATTCTTCCCTAAGTGTATAACTTTGCACTTGTCCACATTAAATGTTATCTGCCATTTGGATGTCCAGTCCTGCAATTTATCAAGGTCCTCTTGCAATTTTTAACAATCTTCTTGTGTTTTAACAACTTTGAATAATTTTGTGCCTTCTGCAAATTTGCTCGTCTCACTCACTCATTCCCATGTCCAGGTCATTTATAAATATGTTAAAAAGCAGCAGGCCCAGCACAGATCCCTGGGGTACTCCACTATTCACCTTTCGCCATTGAAAAAATTGTCCATTTAGCCCTACTCTCTGTTTTCTATCTTTCAAAGGCTTTCTGAGAATCAAGATATACTATATCAACCGGTTTATCTACTGATTTATTCACACCTTTTAAAAAATATAAGAGATTGGGAGACAAGACTTTCCTTGGCTAAATCCACGTTGGCTTTCTGCCATTAAACCATTACTATCTACATGTTCAGTAATTTTGTTTTTTATAATGGTTTCTACCATTTTGCCTGGTACTGATGTCAGGCTCACTGGTTTGTAGTTCCCCAGATCACCCCTGGAACCCTTTTTAAAAATTGACGTTGCATTGGCCGTTCTCCAGTCTTCGAGTACTACAGATGATTTTAAAAAGACCCACCCAGGGCATGGACCCTAGGTTTTAAATCCAGGAAGTCCTTGTGTCTCTTTTGGGTTGCCCTCAAAAAATCAGGAAAAACCTGTATTCTCGCACCCAAAAACAATATATGCATATGAAGAAACACAATACAGCACATAAACACAATACAGCATTATGGTCAATCTCAAGAGCAAAACTAACCACCAGGGTGGTTCTGTCTGTAACAGCATCCAGTGAGTTCTCCAAGAAACCTGCTGAACTTGGGCTTGATTTCCCTCAGAAGCCACAGCCACTGGCCTCATGGACAGATACTGTGCTCTGGCAATAGGCGGTAGATTATCCCCACCTGAGAATGTCTTGAGGTGGGCTGTTCTACACATCCCGATAATGGATGATAGCCATACCTTGGCCCATATTTTAGCAGCAATAAGGCTTATGGCATTTGGGTCAGACTGACAACCATACCTTGCAGCTATTTTGTGAAAGCTGGTTGGAAGACTATAGTTAAGGCAGTGAAAAGGAAGGGCTTTTATTTTATCTGATGCTTTGCACACTTGCTGCACTTAGTAGAAAAAGACTCCCTAGACCTAGAGGGCAAGGAAAGAGTCTTATGACGTACTGACTGAGAAGTGCTAAAGCATAGCAGGATATTGCACAGGCATATAGAGCGTGGACATGCGCTTTATTGAAAGCAGAAAGCAGCAGGGGCCATCCATGTACCAGGTGAAATTCTACCTACCTGATGCTAGAGAGTTCAGATGTTACTGGATACCAAGACTGGTACTAAAAATACCTTGGGATGTCAAGACTGCACAAACATGACTCAGATCATGGACGTCCTGAAGCCTTTCAAGAATACCATGCAGGAACTGAGTTCAAGGGCCACCCTAGGTGTTGTCATCCTGATAGTGAACATCACTTGAGGCAAAATTGGAGGATTTTCAGCAGCAAAAGTGATTGGTATCAGAGGTGTTGGTGCCGTTGTCTCCTTGTAGCTGAAAGTATTGATAAGGTTGAAAACCCCCCATCAAGGAAGATGTTTACATGCTAGCCGCCATGTGATCCACAGGTGTGAAAAAGAATATTGCACCTAAGTGCTTTGCGCTGATATGCTTGAGGGGTAAGTAGGTAATTCAGGCAGAGGACAGGAAGTACCAGAGCTACAGGGGCAGTGGAGGCGCAGCAGACAAAAGAACAGGCAACCCATCAAGCGGTACTGGTAGCATGAGCAGCACACTGTCAGCTATCACTTGCTCTCCCCATTTGGGCACTAGGCCATAGCGATAGTGGGAAGTAGCAGAGACTCGCATATGTCCACTACTTGTGAGACCCCTGCATAAACATCTGTACACTGCACTTTGCAGAGCTTATTGAGGCCATGACCAATGGTTTATTGGGATACTGGGCATCAGGGCCATACCAAGGGCTATGCAAGTGGTGCAGCCGCATAGGATGCAGGCACAGAAGGGGACATTGATATTATCTCTGTGCTTCCAGGAAGCTCAAAAAGAGCGAGTTACTGAACATGGCTAGGTAGGAGGGGGGGGGGGGGTGGGGGGGACTTGTAGATTTGATAGTCTCATAGGGTGTATTTCTAGCTTGGTACGGTCCTTCTGGGCAAGTTTTTAGTTTCGACAGGCCTGGCCAAGATCACCTAGCATATCCTTTCCTCCCCACCAACTAGTGTGCCCAGTGAACAGATATTCTCAATGGCAAGGGATATCATAAGCCCACACCTTTCATAGCTTAGCACCTCCCCCTGCTTGGTTTCTTTCAGTTTCCATGCCACTGGGAGGAGAACTGAGTTTACAGCTCCACTAAAGCAATCAACATAAGAACATAACATATGCCATACTGGGTCAGACCAAGGTCCATCAAGCCCAATATCCTGTTTCCAACAGTGGTCTATGCAGGTCACAAGTACCTGGCAGGTTCCCAAAAAGACACACTGGTTCCACAATGCTTGTCCTAGGGCAAGCAGTGGATTTCCTGGGTCCTCTTTAATCATGGTTTATGGACCTTTTCTCCAGGAACTTGTCAAAACCTTTTTTAACCCAGCTACACTAACAGCTTTTACTACATCCTCCGGTAACAAATTCCAGAGTTTGATTACACGTTGAGTGAAAAAATATTTTCTCTTATTAGTCTTAAATGGGTTAAATTTTAGCTTCGTGCATGTCCCCTAGTCTTTCTACATTTTGATGGCGTAAACAACCGATCTATGTTTACCCGTTCCACTCCGTTCATTCATTTATAGACCTCTATCATATCTCCCCTCAGCTGTCTCTTTTCCAAGTTGAAGAGCCCTAACCTTTTATGCCTTTCCTCAAAGGGGTATCCTTTCATCCCCTTTACCATTTTGGTGGCTCTTCTCTGTACCTTTTCTAATTCTGCTATTTCCTTTCTAAGAAATGGCAACTAGAATTAAACACAGTAATCAAGATGCAGCCGCACCATGGAACGATACAGGGGCATTATAATATTTTCCATTCCGTCCTTATGATACTTAACATTCTATTTGCTTTCTTAACTGCCGCTGTATACTGAGCGAAGGGTTTCAATGTGTTATCCACAATGACGCCTAAATCTTTTTCCTAGGTGGTGGTTTTTAATGTGGAACCTTGCATTGTGTAACCATAGCTTGGGTTGTTCTTCCCTAGGTGCATAACTTTGTACTTGTCCACATTAAATTTCATTTGCCATTTGAATGTCCAGTCTTCCAATTTATCAAGGTCCTCTGGCAATTTTTCACAATCCTCTTGTGTTTTAACAACTTTGAATAATTTTGAGTCATCTGCAAATTTGATCGCCTCACTCATTATTCCCATTTCCAGGTCATTTATGAATATGTTAAAAAGCAGCATACCCAGCATAGATCCCTGGGGTACTCCACTATTCAACTTTCTCCATTGAGAAAATTGGCCATTTAGATCTACCCTCTGTTTCTATCTTTAACCAGTTCCTGATCCACAATAGTACACTGTCTCCTATCCCATGACTTTTTAATTTCATCAACAGTCTCTCATAAGGAACCTTGTCAAAGGTTTTCTGAAAATCCAGATACACTATATCAACTGTCTCACATTTGTCTTCCTGTTTATTCACACCTTCAAGAAAATATAACAGATTAGTAAGACAAGACCTTCCTTGGTTAAACCCATGTTGGCTTTCTCCCATTAAGCCATGACAATCTACATGTTTAGTAATTTTGTTCTTTATAATGGTTTCTACTATTTTTCCTGGTACTGACATTAGGCTCATTGGTCTGTAATTTTCCGGATCACTCCTTGAACCATTTTTAAAAATTGGTGTTACATTGGCCATTTGCCAATCTTCAGGTACTAGATGATTTTAATGATAGTACATAGATTACTAATAGTAGGTCTGAAATCTCATATTTCAGTTCTTTCAACACCCTTGAATGTATACCATCCAGTCCAGGTGACTTGCTGCTCTTTAGTTTATCATATAGTTATAATATATTTTCACAGTTTATCAATATTTCTTTGAATTCTTTTGATGTATCACCTTTAAATACCATGTCAGGCATGGGTAAACTTCCCTACATCTTCCTCAGTAAAGACCGAAGCAAAGAATTCATTCATTCTCTCCGCTATGGCCTTGTCCCCTCTTAGTGCCCCTTTTATCCCTCAATCATCCAATGGTCCAACTGACTCTCTCACAGGTTTTTTTGCTATGAATGGACTTGAAAAAGATTTTATTATGTGTTTTTGCTTCCATGGAAAGCTTTTTTTTATTTTTTATTTTTATTTATGCAATGTCATAATATACTACAAGAATCAATCTTGAACAAATAAACGAGGCACCAAAAATTGGGAGCAGACCCTAGAAGAAATAAAGGCAGACAGCTGTTGGGGTTCAAGAAAAACATAAGCATTTCCAGCCAACTTAACCAGGCATTTACAAGGAAAACACCATGGCAAGCTTTTTTTCAAATTCTCTCTTTGCCTTCCTTATCAATGCCTTGCATTTAACTTATCAGTGCTTATAGATGCCAGTTTTTATCATTTTGCTCTTTTTTTCCATTTCCTGACAGATGCTTTTTTGGCTACAACAGTCTCTCTGCCTCACCTTTAAACCATGCTGCAGTTTTTGGCCTACTTTCCACCTTTTCTTAAAGCATGGAATGCATCTAGTCTGGGCTTCCAAAATAGTATTTTTAAACAATGCCCATGCTTGATGTAAATCTTTATCCTTTGCAGCTGCTCTTTTTAGTTTCTTTTTAAACTATTTTCTTCATTTTATCTTAGTCTCCTTTTTGAAAGTTAAAAGGTAGTACTGTGAATTTCCTTGCTGCCCTTCCTCCATTTACTAAATCAAATTTGATCAAGCTATGATCACTATTGCAAAATGGCCCCAACATCCCTATCTCTTGCACCATATCCTGTGTTCCACTAAAGACTAGGTCCAAAATAGCTTCCTTTCTGATTTGGTTGGTATGGTATTCCTCCTTTCGAGTGAGGGTGAGTGAGCAGTATTCAGTTTGAGTGGTTAAGTAAGCAGAGCAACTGGCTGGATCCTTGGAACATCTCCTTTTTTGCTGTAGCCGTCTGAGTTTGTTTTTTAGATTTTCAAGGTCAGGTGTGGAGGGAGGTGTGGAGGGAGGAGTGGTCTAGTGGTTAGGACAAGGTACTTCAGGCCGGAGGGCTGGGGGTTCAAGTCCCACCTGGGGACAGCAATCTCAGGCCGGAGGAACTGGGATTTCTAGTCCTATATGCACTCCTTGTGGTCTTGGGCAAGCCACTTAACCCTCCATTGCCCATGTTCCCTGTAAGTATTAACGTATGTGTGTCATATCCCCTCGTGTTAAATGTATCCCCCAATTGACTGCTTTGACCCGGTGAAAAGCGGAATATAAATACAGCTAAATAAATAAATAAAATAAACCATGGGATGTGATGTATGCTCTTGATATGAGAGGGGCTGTTGGATGTGGTTGCATAGGATGATATGTGGTTGTTCTATTCGGAAATTAAGGAGTCGAGATAAGTTGGATTGGGATATTTATTTATTTTATTTATTTATTTAAAAGTATTTATATCCCGCATTATCCTTGAATCAAAGCGGATTTCACTGCAAACCAATCATGTAGGGTAGTGCGGGGGTGTCGGCATGCAGTGGTTGTGAAGGTAGTGTTCGTGAGTGTGTGGATATATGTAGGAAGCTGCTGATGAGTCCTTGTCAAACGGCCAAAGTCTTCTGCATAAGGTGGTGGGGTTTTGTGGGTGGGTGCACTGGGGAGGTTTGGTAAGAAGAAGGTGAGTATGTTGTGGTCTTACCAAGGCACTGTTTTGGATCATTGAGGGTAGGCATTGGTGTGGTCAGGTGCCTGAGTTGAATATGAGTTCTAAAGTTCCTCCCCTGATGTGAGTTGAGTCTGAAATGATTTGCTTGACTTGGGGTGCTTCCATTGCTTGAAGGAAATTTGTGGAGTGCTTATTAGACAGGGTGGGTAGGTTGAGGTCACCCAGGAGAATGAACTGTTTATTGCAGTACATGCTTCCTCGATTACATGGTAAGAAGCCACTGCTGCCTGCTGTTGGTGCTCTGTATGCGAGGCAAAGCAACAGGTGCATATTGGATATGGTAATTATGTCCATGTCAACAGTAGAGTTAGAGTTGGCAGTTTTAAATTGGAGCTCTTCCCTAGCAATAATGAGAACACCTCCACCCCTCTTAGTCGATCTGGGGAAATTAAAGAGCTGGTATGATGGGATTCAAGCTGATTTAGAAACACAGTGTCAGATTCTTTGAGCCAAGATTCAGTTATACACATTGGGCCTGATTCTGTGCCACAAATAACGGGGATGGACGTCCCAGTGGGACGTCCATCCTCGCTATTAGTGCCTTCTCCGGCTGTGTCTAATTTCCCCACCAGTTCTATGGAGAAGTTAAAGGGGGGCGGGGAAGAGGCGGCTCGGGAGCAAAGTCTGGGCAGCTGGTGGGCAGTCGCTGGTCCTAGACATATAGGGCTGATTCTAATGTCGGCCCTATACAGGATGTCCAGGGCTGGCGACTTGCGTGGAGATGTTATTCCACCTCTGAGGTGGAATAACTTCTCTGGACTTTTTTCTTTGGCAGCTCGGGGCTTGGATTGGGCAGGGGGGAGCCTGAAGGCATTCCCCGCAGCTCATCTCTGGCCTTAGAAGGCCGGATCAGGGGTTGGGCTTCAGGAAATGAAGCCCTGATGTCCGGCGGCCGGCATCACAGCTCTTCAATGGAGCCACGGTGCCATGGCAACATGACGCCATGGCGCTGCAGCTCCATTGAAGAGCCTTCACTGAGTTGGTCGGATACACTCCTGTATATGCAGACTGAGCTGAATCGCAGTCCCGGCCTGCACATACAGGACTGTTTGCGATTCTGATTCCGCGGGACTAGACATGCCCCGCGGGATCAGAATCGTGATCCCTCTGCATGTCTGGTTCAGACTGGATGTACAGAGAGGGATCTATGTCTGGGACTGAATAAGCCTGATAATGTCAATGGGAATTTTCTTAATGTAATCAACCAGGATAGGGATTTTGTTGTGGGCAAACCGTGTATTGATGAGAGCACACTTGAACAGCAGTTTGACCTGTGGTTTAGCAGGGGAACAATTAAGTCTGGAGACTGGTTGAATTGTGATCAGGTTATATGTGTTCCTGCCTCGAGGTTTGGGGAGGAGGAGTTGGAGTCTAGCATTGTCAGGGTGTTGTATGATGGGAATAATGGTGGGTGTGGTGAGAGAGGAAGTTTGAGTTAAGAACATAAGAACATAAGAACATAAGACATGCCATACTGGGTCAGACCGAGGTCCATCAAGCCCAGTATCCTGTTTCCAACAGTGGCCAATCTAGGTTATACGTACCTAGCAATATCCCCAAAAGACACAGGTTCCACAATGCCTGTACTGGGTCAAGCATTGATATCCTGGGTCCCTTTTTAATAGTGGTTTATGGACCTTTCCTCCAGGAACTTGTCCAAACCTTTTTTAAACCCAGCTATACTAACAGCCCTTACTACATCCTCCGGTAACAGATTACAGAGTTTGATTACACGTTGAGTGAAAAAATATTTTCTCTTATTTGTCTTAAATAGTTTACCCTGTAGCTTCATTACATGTCCCCTAGTCTTTCTATACTCTGATAGCGTAAACAATTGATCCACGTTTATCCGTTCCACTCCATTCATTAATTTATAGACCTCTATCATATCTCCCCTCAGCCGTCTCTTCTCCAGGCTAAAGAGCCCTAACCTACTTAGCCTCTCTTCATAGGAGTAGCCTTCCATCCCCTTCACCAATTTGGTGGCTCTTCTCTGTACTTTTTCTAATAACGCTATGTCCTTTTTAAGATACGGTGACCAGAATTGCACACAATATTCAAGGTGCGGTCGTACCATGGAGCGATACAGAGGCATTATAATATCCTTTGTTTTGTTCTCCATCCCTTTCCTTATGATACCTAGCATTCTATTTGCTTTCTTGGCCGCCGCTGCACACTTGGCGGAGGGTTTTAACATGTTATCCACAATGACTCCTAAATCTTTTTCCTGGGTGGTGGTTTCTAAAGTGGAGCCTTGCATCGTGTAACTATAGTGTGGGTTGTTCTTTCCTAGGTGCATAACTTTGCACTTGTCCACATTAAATTTCATCTGCCATTTGGATGCCCAGTCTTCCAATTTATCCAGATCCTCCTGCAGTTTTCCACAATCCTCTAGTGTTTTAACAACTTTAAACAGTTTTGTGTCATCTGCAAATTTGATAACCTCACTAGTTATTCCCTTTTCCAGGTCATTTATGAATATGTCAATAAGCAGCGGACCCAGTACAGATCCCTGGGGTACTCCACTATTCACCTTTTTCCATTGGGAATATTGGCCATTTAGCCCTACCCTCTGCTTTCTATCTTTTAACCAGTTCCCAATCCACAATAGTACACTGCCTCCTATCCCATGACTTTTTAGCATCGCCAAAAGTCTCTGATGGGGGACTTTGTCAAAAGCTTTCTGAAAGTCCAGATACACTATATCAACCGACTCACCTTTGTCTACCTGTTTATGCACACCTTCAAAAAAACATATCAGATTAGTAAGACAAGATCTTCCTTGTCTAAAGCCATGTTGGCTGTCTCCCATTAGGCCATGACTATCTACATGCTGTGTAATTTTGTTCTTTATGATGGTTTCTACCATTTTCCCTGGTACTGACGTCAGGCTCACCGGTCTGTAATTTCCTGGGTCACCCCTGGAACCCTTTTTAAAAATTGGTGTTACGTTGGTGACCCTCCAATCTTCAGGTATTACAGATGATTTTAATGAAAGTTCACAGATTACCAATAGCAGGTCTGCAATCTCATATTTCAGTTCTTTCAACACTCTGGGATGTATACCATCCGGTCCAGGTGATTTGCTACTATTCAGTTTATCAAATAGTTGTAATATATCTTCCCGGTGTAGCGATATTTCTCTCAATTCCTCTGCAGTATCACCTTTAAATACCACTTCAGTCTTGGGTAACATCCCTACATCTTCCTCAGTAAAGACCGAAGAAAAGAATTCGTTCAGTCTCTCTGCTATAGCCTTGTTTCCTCTTACTGCCCCTTTTACCCATCTATCATCTAATGGTCCAATTGACTCTCTCACAGGCCTTTTGCTACGAATGTACTTGAAAAGGTTTTTATTTCGTGTTTTTGCTTCCGTAGCAAGTTTCTTCTCAAATTCCCGCTTTGCCTGCCTTATCAATGCTTTGCATTTAACTTGCCAGTGCTTGTGCTGTTTCCAGTTTTCATCATTTGGCTCTTTTTTCCATTTCCTGAAGGTTGCTTTTTTGGCAGCAACAGCCTCTCTGACCTCACCTTTAAACCATGCTGGCAGTTTTTTGGACTTTCTTCTACTTTTCTTAATGCGTGGAATACAGCTGGTCTGGGCTTCGAGGATAGTATTTATAAATAACACCCAAACTTGCTGTAAGTCTTTAACCTTTGGAACCGCTCCTTTTAGTTTTTTCCTAACTATATTCCTCATTCTATCATAGTCTCCCTTTTGAAAGTTAAAAGATAGTACTGTGGATGCCTTTACTATCTGTCCTCTACTAATTAAATCAAACATGATCATACTATGATCACTATTGCCAAGTGGTCCCAACACCCTTATTTCTTGCACCAGATCTGGCGTTCCACTAAGGACTAGGTCCAGTATGGCTTCCCCTCTGGTCGGTTCATAAACCAGCTGCTCCAAGAAGCAGTCATTTATTCCATCTATGTTTATTTAATGTTTATTTAAATTTGATATACCGCTCAGGCCAGAAGGCATTAGAGCGGTTTACAATAATATATCATTCAAGGAAATAAGAAAAGAACGCCATTTATTTGATAGGACAGAATAGGGAACAGAGACAGTCAGACAGATAAGAGAGAAGGACGCAGAACAGTACATTACCACAACAACCCAGACCGTATCATCACTGAAACTCCAGAGACAGACGCCACGGACCACCGCCTAAGGGCCACGCCAAAGGGCCCTCTGGCGAGGCCCTCAGGCACGGGCGCGCCCTGGAAACGGCGTTTTTTATGCCGTTCAGCATGTCGGCTGCTTGGTGGCGTGAGGAGGAAGGGGGAGCTCCTGCTCTCACCCCCCCGCTGAGGTAACTGCTCTCCCGCTGCCCTGGAAACGGTTTTTATCTCTTTAGCTTGTCCTGCTGTGACACTGACCCAGTCGATACCGGGGTAATTGAAATCACCCATTATTACTACTCTGTTGTGACTTTTGTTAGCTTCCTTGATTTCTTTGAGCATTTCATCATCCATTTGTTCATTCTGGCCAGGTGATTGATAGTATACTCCCACTGCCATCACCTTCCCCTTCATAAATGGAATTTTAATCCATAGAGATTCTACAGCAAATTTTGTTCCCTGCAAAACTTTAATTCTTTCTGACTCAATGCCCTCTCTAACATAGAGCACAACCCCTCCACCAATTTGATCAGCTCTATCATTATGATATAGTTTGTATCCAGGTATCACAGTGTCCCACTGGTTATCCTCCTTCCACCATGTCTCTGAGAGTGCAATCATATCTAACCTCTCATTTAGTGCTATATATTCTAACTCTCCCATCTTATTGTTTAGACTTCTAGCATTGGCATACAAGCATTTTAGAGACTGTATTTTATTCATATTAATCTGGCTATTGGTAGGCAGGGGTAATTTGGAATCTTTATGCTCTGTCTGCTCCTTACTCAAGGGCATTTGGGCTACTATACTCCCTTTTGGAACCTCACTGCTTTTGGTAGTATCCTTCAAGGATACCTTCGTCCGAACCATGCACTCCTGGGTGACTGTCGGCTTTCCCCAATTTTCTAGTTTAAAAGCTTCTCTATCTCTTTTTTAAAGGATAATGCCAGCAGTCTGGTCCCATCCTGATTAAGGTGAAGCCCATCCCTTCGGAAGAACCCCCCCTTTCCCCAGAATGTTCCCCAGTTCCTAACAAATCCAAAACCCTCATCCTTGCACCATTGTCTCATCCACGCATTGAGACTCCGGAGCTCTGCCTGTCTTGTGGGTCCTGCACGTGGAACAGGAAGCATTTCGGAGAACGCTGTCCTGGAAGTTCTGGATTTCAACTTCCTACCTAAAAGCTTAAATTTAGCCTCCAGAACTTCCCTACCACATTTTCCTATGTCATTGGTACCAACATGTACCAAGACAGCAGACTCCTCCCCAGCACTATCTATGATCCTAACTAGGTGGTGCGTGAGGTCCGCTACCTTCGCACCAGGCAGGCATGTTACCAGGCGATCCTCATGTCCACCAGCCACCCAGCTATCTACATTCCTAATGATTGAATCACCAACTATAACAGCTGTCCTGACCCTCCCCTCATGGGGACATGGCCCTGGAGAAACGTCCTCGGTGCGAGAGGGTTTTACATCACCTGGAGGACAGGTCCTAGTTACAGGATCACTTCCTGCCACACCAGGGTGATGCTCTCCTGTCACGTGACCTCTCTCCTCCATGGCAACAGGGATGCTGCCAAACTGGAGGTGGGACTTCAGGACTATATCCCTGTAGGTCTCGTCCATGTACTTCTCTGTCTTTCTTATGTCTTCCAGGTCTGCTACTCTAGCCTCTAGAGAACGGACTCATTCCCTGAGAGCAAAGAGTTCTTTGCACTTAGTGCATACGTAAGACCTCTCACCAACTGGGAGAAAATCATACATGTGACACTCAATGCAAAAGACCGGAGAACCCCCATCTCGTTGCTGGACTTCTGTCTGCATCTTAGTTTAAAGCTTGTGTTTAGGTCTTTTAAATTCTGTATATAATAAGGATTGGTGTAGATGCTTATACCAATAAAAGTGTATCTAATACCCCTAATACACCTTGTGTACCTGAAGCTTAAGTAATTAATCTCAGGTCCTCTGTGTATGACTGATTTGGATAACGAGCTGCACCTGACAGCAGCCCCTTTCCTCTAAGATGTGCAAGTACCTATAAAACTACAATTACCCCAGGGGTGGGTGGGTGCCGGGGAGGGAGGGAGGGAGATAAGTCCTATTAAAGAGGGCAGTTACAAGGTACCCTGTCCTGAACCCTCAGCAGGGGGGAGGGGGGTACCACACAAAGCCCAGTTAGTTGAGAGAGGCAAGGTAAGTTATAACTGAGAAGGCTGAACTAGCACACCACTAAGACAAACAATAAATAATTAATAAACAGCTAGAACTCACAGCAAGGTGTCACAGGAGGCAATATCCACTTCTCTAGCAGAGCACTGTAAAAAGCACTGCTCTTCTCTGATCAGAGAAAAGCAGACTAACAGACTATGCACACGTGGAGGAAAACAGGAAGAAGGCTACACAATACCTCAGCAGGGGGGGGGGAGGGGGAGGATTCACTCAGGCAGGCTAGGACAGGAGTTATTGTAAGTGTGACAGGAGTTATTGTAAGTGTGGCAAGAAGCAGTAGAATGAGAAATGAAGAAAGGCTGAGCATGGTGGCTTGCATATGGTAGTACATGTGGAATTGGGAAGAATGAAGTAAGTATTCGGGTAGCGATCCACTGTGAGAAGCAAGAATGTATAGTACAAGTCAATTACTAGATTCGTGGGAGATGCACTTAACTGAGGTGAAGTGCATCGGGTTAATGTGGCGGGATTGGTTTCGGAGCTTAGAGACTCACTGGCTGTTGACCAGGATGAGGGTGCAGGCATGGAATTGTGGGTGGAGAATAGGTTCTCTCACTGCTAAGGAGGTCCACTCCTGCGTTCCAGTCCAAGGGTGCACCTGCAATGTGCAGAACTTTAATAGCTCCAGGGCTGATATTCAGCATGGAGAAAGAGCTTACTTCCTCTCCATGCACGCTGAGGTCCCAGTCTGCTGGCCGTCGGACTTGATCGCTGCTCCTGCATTTACTGTGCAAGCTATTAAATTTGCCTTGACTGATATTCCTGTTAATATTGCAGAAGAAATTAAAAGTGGCTTGAAAGGGATGTCATGGACAGACCATTAAGACAATGGCTTATACTTGTATAAAAAGTTTTAGTTTTTATACTGCCTTTTGCTGACATTACGGACATAAAATTTCTGCTGCACCGTTCTCCATTTTATAACATAGTTGCCTCTTCCTAGCATGGCTTACATGTGACTCAAGTGATCCTACCTACCATGCCATGAGTTCATATCTGCTGTAACCAATATTTTTGTGCTTAAATACCCATCTCCCTCACCCGCCTGCTTTGTAACCTTTGTGATGCATAGTGTCTCATTCCAGTGTTGCTGGTGCTGCTTTGCGCTTTGTGTAGTGCCTTGGGGTCTTCTTCCTTCCATGGTAGAAATATGAAATTATTGCTGCACCTCCTAACCCCCCCCACTTATCAAGTGGCTTCCAAGATAATATTTCCTAGTGCAACCAAATACTTCAGCAGACTGAGTATTGACGTGCGCAGACTTTCCATCCACATTGCCTTGAGGTCTTCCAGCCATTGCTGGCACCACGTAACACTTCTCCAAGTACTTTGGGGTCTGCCTGCCAACGTTTTTGCTGCTTTGCCCTTCTCCCTAAGGCAGGGCATCTTTGGGATCTTCATGCCACTCTGTACCACCTTGCTCCTCTCATGGTGGCTTGGAACTACTGATACCCTCTGCTCCTCTTTTGCTTCTGTGTGTCTTTATATGACTCTTAATGGCTTAGAGTACTCTTGCCTATAGAGATGCTTGCCAGCAAGTTTCAAACAAGTCTGATTAAAAATGGATGGAAACCTCACTGTTTGTATTTAAAATCTCTTGCCCTGTTAAGTTTAACGGACCTAAATGATCCAAGTAATTTCTAGTCTGAAGATGAATCGAATGAATAAATAAATCTAAGACAAATTAAACCATTTTTGCCATGCAAATCCCTTGTCATTTTGCTTTTAGAGGGTAATTTGATAAACCTTTTTGATGCACAAAAGGCCTCTTGTAAAATTATGCGATGCCTAAAATTATGCGCGGTGCAGGCCGCCATGTACTTGTAGAGCAGGCAGTCCCAGGGGAGGCGTTTGTGTGCAACATGGGTGGAGTTCTGATTTACGCATGTAGGACCCAATATTTGAAGGGCGGTTACACGATTTATGGCCCTGTAAACTGTGTAACTGCCTCTGAGAGGGATATTCAGCGGCACTAACACGGTTACTGCCGCTGAATATCCGCGGTTTTCTCTCTTACATCCCCTGATGCTAACCACTTAGCATTGGAGAGTGTTGGGGGCGTTCCGGGGAGGAGCGTAGGTGGCAACAAGTGATAACCGGGCAGCGGCCATATTGCATGCTGCCGGTTAGTGACCTGTGCTGAAAAGATAGGCGAGGAAAACCCTCACCTATCTTTAAGGCGAAGGAGCTAATCGGGCACATGCAATATTGCTGCAGCCTGGTTAGTTAATGCAGCTTCCAGCATGTGCAGCAAACCCTGGATATTCAACCCCGGGGCTGCATATAACCTCGGCATTGAATATCTGGGGTTAGGGGTTGGCGTCTACAGCTATGCGCGGTGGTAGCACATAGCCTACCTAATTGAATATCGGGCCCGAATTTTATAAAATACATATGTATGTGCTAACAGTATCAATGTACGCACAATTTCTGCAGAATGTGTGCTAGTATAAAATAGGTATCTTTCTGCCCTATTAACCTAGGCACTCTTATAAATTATCCCCTTAAAGGCATTCCTCAGTTATTTTTTTGTAAATTGTCTTTGTTCTGCCTTGGCTACTGGGAGGAACGTGATCTTTGTGTAGGGGACTCCTTGAATTAACTACTAATTTGACATATCTTCTTTATATAAGACATGTTTTGGAACATAGTGGTTGTATAGTGCATTCTTGAAGGTTCCCAACATGGAGTCCGCAAGACTATCACAGAGAATTCATCAGAAAAGAGTCAGCCAAAATGTAGCTGCTGAGAAAAAGAGCAGGCTGCCCTCAGCTCTGGAAAGCTCCATTTTAAAGCTGCCTATGTCAAGAAAGAGCGATTGTGGTCTCAAGGAATCCCAGCCCATGTGAAGAGAAGAAAGAGAAGGCTGCAGCTGAGGCCGCTATGAGAAGATATGGATGAGTGTGGTTTTTTGCCTCCATGAGGAGCCTGAACCAGCATGAAGAGGAGGTGGAGAGAAGCATGACTTGCTGCTACCACCAAGAACCTGAAGTGCCTGTTGTGTTTTGAACATTCCCATGGTGTTGATGGCAGTAGTCATTGAAGAAAGGGAGAGTTATGGAAACAAAGAAAGGAGCTTCTGCTGCTGTACTGAGGATTGGCCAGATGATGGGGACAGATGAGAGAAAGGGTTTTATTCTTGGACTGGAGGAAGGGGGCTGGGAGAAGGATACTGATGCTGGGACTGGGAGAAGGGAGCTGATACTGGATAGAGAAGGGGGAGGAGATACAGGGATTGGGAGAGGTTGTGTGATGCTGGGGGTTAGGTTAAGGGAGCTGGTGCTGTGTCTAGTGCTGGGAAATGAGGCTGATACTGGTAGATGCCAAGGTAGAAGCAACAGAAGAGGGCTGATGCTTGCAGATGCTAGGGAGTAAGGGGAGGAGGGGGCTGATGCTGACAGATTCTGGAGGAATGAAAACAGAGGAGTACAGTGGGAGGGGAGAGAAGCAAGAGTATAATTCAGGGGAAGGTGGAGAGGGAGGGGCAGAAAGATGGATACTGAGACTTGAAGGACTATCAAGAGGGGCTGCTACTGCTGGGAAGAAATCTGCACTTACTGTATAAGTCTACCTGCTGAGAAATTCTCTAAATCTTGTATTTTAAAATTCACTGTTTTATTAAGTCAGTTAGGACCACTGTTCCCTCTAAGCTATGCGCGTGTGCGCGCGCACACACCTTGCCGAGTGAGCGCACATACTTTACAACAGAGCGCACAAAAATTACGGTTCTGATTCTGATAGAAAACAACACAGACATCTTAAAATTTAAAAGTTGTTGTGTATTTACGGTTTTCACAAGTTCTACAATATTTTCTAGTGCAATCAATGTGGTGTACATACTGTATTCTGACGTGTGGTCAAATTTTAAAGTATATAACTCCGAGTGTCGCTATGTGGCGCACAAAAATTTAACCTTCCTTCAAAAGCTGCACAGCTGATATTTTATGCGCACACAGCCTACAGAAAATTAGAGGGAACATTGGTTAGGACATAGTATAAAAGCCAACTTTCAGTTAGTGTTTATTACGACTCACCCATCCCGGCTGCCACCCACCCCAGGCATAATCCTTGATTTATAGCCTCCTAAACTAGTTAAGGAGAAAGGAGTGATCTTACTTTCAGATTTAATAATGATCTTCATCAGCAAGTTATTAGGCCTTAGGAGTAGATTAATTAAGTCCTTGCAGTTCATCTTGAGGTGAACACTAAAAGTCCCTTATACTTATTAAGTACAGTATAATTGTATTGGTTCAAGTGTCCCTATTGCCCAATCAACTTTAAATAACTGAACAACTTTAAAAAGCTAAAATAAATATTTAAATCTAAGATGCAGACAGCATCTCCCAGTTTGTGAGAGGTCATATGCATGCACTAGGTGCAATGAGCTCTTTGCGCTTAGGGAATGAGTCCAATCTCTGGAGGCTAGGGTACCAAACTTGGAGAAGCTGAGGCAGAGATGTATATAGACAAGACTTATAGGGATATAGTAGAGAAGTCCCACCTCCAGTCTGGCAGCCTCCCTGCTGCCATGGAGGGGAGAGGTCACATAAAAGGAGAGCATCTCTTTGCTATGGCAGGATGGGATCCCGTAGTTAGGACCTGTCTTCCAAGTGATGTAATACCCTCTCACACTGAGGATGTGTCTCCACATCCTTGTGCCCATGAGGAAAGAGTTAGGGCGGCCTTTAGAATTGAAGATTCGATCATCAGGCATGTAGATAGCTGGGTGGCTGTTGGACATGAGGGCTGCCTGGGTCTCACACACCACCTAGATAAGGTTTTATACAGTGCTAGGAAGGAGCCTGATGTCTTTATACATGTTAGTACTAATGACATAGGAAAATATAGGAAGGAGGTTCTGGAAACCAACTTTAGGCTTTTAGGTAGAAAGTTGAGATCCAGAACTTCCAGGGTAGCATTCTCATAAATACTTCCTGTTCCACCTGCAGGACCCAAGAGACAGGTAGCACTCCGGAGTCTCAATGAGTGGATGAGATAATGGAACAAAGAAGAGGTTTTGGATTTGTTAGGAACTGGGCAACGTAATAAGAAAGGGGGAAGAAGGTCTTTTCCGAAAGGATGGTTCTATCTTAACCAGGGTGGAACCAGGCTGCTAGGATTGACTTTTAAAAAGGAGACAGAGCAGCTTTTAAACTAGATAATGGGGGAAAGCTGACTGTTGTCCAAGAGCACATGGTTCAGAATGATGTATCTTTGAAGGATACTAGCAAAATAGGGAAGTTAGGGCATCCTGATAGAGAGGTTCCAATAAAGGTAAAAGTAACCTGGGTACCTGTAAGTAAAAATCAGACAGAGTTGAAAGATTCCAAATTACACCTGTCATCCGATAGCCAGGCTGTTACATATGAACAAAACTCAAACACTGAAATGCTTGTATGCAAATTCTAGAAGTCTAAAAAATAACATGGGGGAGTTAGAACATATAGCACTGAATGAAACTTAGATAGAACTGGCACTTCAGAGACTTGGTGGAAGGAGGATAACCAATGGGGCACTGTGATACCAGGCTACAAACTATATCGCAATGATAGGGTAGATCACATTGGTGAAAGGGTAGGATTATATGTTAAAGAGGGCATTGAGTCAAACAGGATCAAGGTTTTGCAGAAAACAACATATACTGCAGATTCTCTATGGATAGAAAATTTCATGTAAAAAGGGAAAGGGAATGGCAGTGGGGGTGTACTACCATCTGCCTGACCAGAATGAACAGACAGATAATGAAATGCTAACAGAAATTAGGGAAGCTAGCAAAGTTTACAACAGAGTAATAATGGGAGATTTTAATTACCCTGGTATTGACTGAGTCAATGTCACATCAGGACATGCTAGGGAAATAAAGTTTCTCGATGAAATAAATGATTGCTTCATGGAGCAGCTGGGTCATGAACCAACATGAGGGAAAGCTATTTTAGACCTAGTCCTTAGTGAATGCAGGATCTAGTGCGAGAGGTAATGGTGTTGGGGCTGCTTGGCAATAGCGATCATAACATGATCAGGTTTGATTTAATAAATGGAGGGAGGATAACAAGGAAATTGACTGCAGTAAAAATGGTTAAGAAAGAATTAAAAGGAGCAACTTCAAAAGTTAAAAGTTTACATCAGGCCTGGAAGTTATTTAAAAATACTATTTTGGAAGCCCAGACCAGATGCATTCCATGCCTTAAGAAATGTGGAAGAAAGGCCTAATGACAGTCAGTGTGGCTTAAAGGTGAGGTCAGAGAGGCTGTTATTTATTTTATTTATTTATTTATTTAAAGTCTCTTTTATACCGCGCTATTCAGCATCAGCGCGGTTTACAATAAACAATGAACAAACACATTTCCAATAGTACTTTGTGTTTACATATGAACAGGATATTCAACTTGGCTAACAGGGTAACTATGTAAAATCACAATATATACAATACATACAATTTGTAGGCTGATCATGTGTTTGTATGGTTTTAGACAGTGGAGATTTGGGTGGTTTCGGCAAATGGTGCTGAGTTTCTATTGGTTTCCGGGTAATGTAGGAGGAAGAGGTAGTGCTTCACGGCCTTCCTGAATTGGAATATGTCCGGGATTGATCTGATGTTGTGAGGGAGGTTATTCCAGATCATTGGTGCATAAAGTTTGAAGGACCTGCTGGATGTTGACTTGGTGCATTGAGTTATAGATCTTGGGACTATCAAGGTGTTTTGAGCTACTGACCTTCTGTCCCTGTTGTGGGGTGTCATCTGGATTAGCTCTGTTAGTGAAGTTGACGAGAGACCTTTGGTGGCTTTGAAGGTGAGCAGCAAGGTCTTGAATGTAATTCTACCTTGAATCGGGAGCCAGTGGAGTTGTTTCATTATGGGTGTGACATGGTCTTTCCTGGATGCTCCGTGCAGTACTCTTGCTGCGGTGTTCATTGCCATTTGCAGTGGGTTTAGGGTGGATTGGGGGAGACCTTGCAGTATTCCATTTGCATAATCGAAATGCGGGATAATTAGTGCCTGATAGATAGTCCTGAAATCATCTGGCTCCAGCAGAGATCTTAGGTATCTAAGGGATCTAATTTTATGATATATGAGCCTGCATATTTAGGTTCTGGTCTAGTATGATGCCGAGGTATCTGATCGCGGATTTGGTCTGGAGGTCTGCATCCTTCACTTTTAGTACTGCCGGCGCAGTGAAGTTACGGTTCCTTGTAATGAACATCACCTCCGTCTTCTTGTGTTGAATCCGGAGGTTTTGGGATTGTAGCCAATTGGATATTTCATTTATGCAGCATGTTATTGGTGCGAGGTCTGGGTTTTCTGTTGCAAAAGGCGTGTATAATAGCACATCATCTGCGTATATCATGCAGTTAATGTTGAAAGACCGGATCAGGTTGCAGAGAGGTTGCATGTATATATTGAACAGCAAGGCAGAGAGGGAGGATCCTTGTGGGACACCTTGGCTTTGGTGGAATGGTTCTGATGATGTGTCTCTGGATCGTACTTGCTGCCATCTGTCCGAGAGGTAGGACCTGCACCACTCGAGTGCTTTACCGGAGATTCCCTTTTCTTTGAGGCGTTCTATGAGGTGCTCGTGGCTAACGGAATCAAACGCTGCCGCGATGTCAAGGAAGACAAGGACAAAGCCTTGGCGGGTATTGTCGATGCCTGATATTATGCTCTTTCCAACAGTCTGATGGGGTTGGTTGGTGAGTAGTGGATAGCATGGCAGGGGGGATGTTGGTCTGGCAGGACAGTAGTTGGCAGCAGTAGTCTCCTTGTGTTTTGTATTTTATTATAATTTTTAATTTTATTTTTATTTTGGGGTGGTTTGGGGGTCCTTCTGGGAGGGGCTGGTGGGGGAATATTATGTTGGTATTTTATCTGCTGTACACCGCTTTGAATTCTGTGTGCATAAGGCAGTTAACAAATGTTCTAAAATAAAAAATAAAAATAAATAAAATAAGAGAGAATCTTTCAAAAAATGGAAAAAAAGAGCCAAATGATGAAAACAGGAAACATCATAAGTGCAGATTAAATGCAAGGCAAAGAGACAATTTGAAAAGAAACTTGCCATAGAAGTAAAGTACAATAAAAACATTTTCAAATACATTTGTAGTAAAACACCACTGAGAAAGTCAGTTGAACCATTAGATGATTAAGTGGTAAAAAGGGCACTATGAGAAGACAAGACCATAGTGGAGAGACTGAATGAATTATTTGCTTTATTCTTTACTGAAGAAGATGTAGGGAACTTACTCATGCCAGAAATGATATTTAAAGGTGATATACAAATCTTGTTAAATTGGGAAGATGTAATATAGCTATTTGATAAACTAAAGAGTAGCAAATCACCTGAATTGGATGTAAAGAACTAAAATAGGAGATTCCAGACCTAATTTTAGTCCTCTGTGAACTATCATTAAAATCATCTGTAGTACTTGAATATTGGAGAGTGGCCAAAGCAATACCAATCTTTAAAAGGAGTTCCAAGGGTGATCCGGGAAACTTCAGACCAGTGAGCCTGATGTCAGTAATGGGTACAAAAGCAGAAGCCATGTAGATAGTCATGGCTTAAAGGGAAAAAGCCAACATGGATTTAGCCAAGGAAAGTCTTGTCTCAGCAATCTCTTAAATTTTTTTGAAAGTGTGAATAAACAGGTAGGCAAAGGTTAAGCCAGTTGATATAGTGCATTTGGATTTTCAGAAAGCCTTTGACAAGGTCCCTCATGAGAGACTTTTATGGAAATTTAATAAAGTCATGGGATAGGAGGCAGTGAACTATTACAGATTAGGAACTGATTAAAAGATAAAAACCAGAGAGTAGGGCTAAATGGCCAATTTTCTCAATGGAGAAAGGTGAATAGTAGAATACCTCAGGGATCTGTGTTGGGTCTGCTGCTTTTTAGCATATTTATAAATGACCTGGAAATGGGAATAATGAGTGAGGTCATCAAATTTGCAGTTGGTGCAAAATTATTCAAATTTGTTAAAATAGAAGAGGATTGTGAAAAGTTATCAGAGGACCTTGAAAAATTGGGAAACTGGGCATCCAAATGGCAGATGGAATTTAATGTGAACAAGTGCAAAGTTATGCAGTAGGGGGTCATTCTGAGCAACGAATAGCAGGGATGGACGGTAGATGGGGCAGGAAAGTGGCAGATTGGGGGGCAGCGTTAGAGTGGGCAATGGGTGGTTGCCGGCCCCGGACGTACAGGGCCGATTCTAATGTCGGCCCTGTATGTTGGGGCCGGTGACTTGAATGGGGAACTTATTCCACCCCGGAGGTGGAATAAGTTCTCTAGTCGCCGGGGATGGTGGGCCGGGGGTGCAGAAAGGGCAGGAGACATTCCCCGCAGCCCGACTCTGGCCTTAGGAAGCCAGATCGTGGGTCGGGCTGCAGGGAAAGCATTGCAGGAGCCGGCATCTGGGGATCACAGCTTTACATTGGAGCTGCGGTGCCATGACAACCGAACACCATGGCTCCATTGTAAAGTCCAGACTGAGTTAGTCGGGAAAGGCCTGTATGTGCAGGCAGGGCTGAATCATGGTCCCAGACTGCACATACAGGCCTGTTTGCGAATCTGATCCTGCAGGGCTAGACATGCCCTGTGGGATCAGAATCGTGACTCCCTCTGTGCGTCCGGATCCAGCCGAGCGCACAGAGGGCTTGTACGTCCGGGATCGAATCGGGCCTTTAGGCAATAACAACCCAGACTATGATTAGATAATGCAAGGTTTCATATTAGTACTCACCACCCAGGAAAAGATCTGGGCAACATTGTGGATAATATGTTGAAACCCTCTGCCCAGTGTGCAGCAGCAGCAGCCAAGAAAGAAAACAGACTGCTAGGAATCATAAGGAAAGAAATGACCAAAGATATTATAAAGCCTCTGTGTTGCTCCATGGTGCACCCAATATTATGGGCAATTTTGCTCACTATATCTTAAAAGGGATATAGCAGAATTGGCAAAGGTATAGAGAAGAGTGACCAAAATGGTAAAGGGGATGGAAGGATACCCGTATGAGGAGATGCTATAAAGGTTAGGGCTCTTCAACTTTGAAAAGAGACAGCTGAGGGGACATATGATAAGAGGTCTATAAAATAATGAATGGAGTGGAATGAGTAAACATAGATCGTTTGTTTACTCCTTCATAAAGTAAAACAGCTGAGGGCCATGCAATGAAGCTACAATGTAGCATTTTGAATACTAATCAGAGAAAATATTTTTTCACTCAACGCATAATCAAACTCTGGAATTCGCTACCGGAGGATATCGTAAAAGCTATTAGTGTGACTGGATTTAAAAGAGGTTTGGACGAGTTTCTGGAGGAAAAGTCCATAAACCATTACTAAAGAGCACCACGGAAATGCACTGCTTACCCCTGGGACAAGAAGCAAGGAATCTGTCCACCTTTTGGGAACCTGACAGATACTTGTGTCCTGGATTGGCCGCTGTTGGCAACAGGATACTGGGCTTGATGGACCCTTGGTCTGACCCATTATGGCACATCTTATGAGATAAGGAGGGGGGAAAGGTGCGTGCCTCTAACTCTCCGTCTGTGTCTGCTGCCTCTCTTTTCATCCGCATGCTTTGTCTGTCCGTCACTCTCCCTATCTGTGTCTTTCTCTCCATCTCTAGGTGTGTGTGTGTGTGTATGTCTCTCTCTCACTCTATGCTTGTGTATATGTATCTCTGTCTCTGCCTGTGTCTCTCTCCATCTGTGTGTCTCTTCCTCTCCATCTAGGTCTGCGCCTACCTCTCTCTCTTTCCTTTTGGCTGCAGATACAGAGCAGGCCAGCAAAGAAAGGATTTCAGCATCAGATTCCCATAGGGATTTTGCTTCCCCACCTCTCTTTCCTGAAGCTAAAAGTACTTGTGCGGTAAAAGCTGTGCAGATACTTTCAGCCACTGAGTAGAGGGTAGTTTTCAGTCTAGGGAGTTTACCCAGGTAACGGCTTGCCTGGGCAGATTCTGTTGAAAATGCTTCTTATAGTGCGTTCACCCAGAGGCACCGAAGAAAGGCAATTTCCATTCCATGTTGTATCTTTCATTCGAATAGCAATACAACACTTAAAGATTTCTAGATTTATTCCCTAGACACACTGTCTGAACAGCCTTGCTCTTTGGGATGGTTCCCCCTTGGCATCTCTAGTGAGTGTGCTGCGGGATAATGTTACTGGAAGGAGCAGCTGTGCTGGTGGATACTGTGGTTGCTGTGAAAGTCTGGTGGTGTACTCAGAGATGGAATCAAAGCAATATCTCTATAATTTATTTGCTCTTAGTTTAGGCCGTGAGCCTTCCCCATAGGCGTTCCCTTTTCTGCTGCTACTGGTACGCATTTTTCCAAAGCCCGGTATTATTACTGTAAGTAATGTTACTGGATGAATAGCCCCCTCCCTATCTGCTGGCAGTCGGGTACTGGACATCTCTTCTTCAGCCACTGCAGACCAGAGAAAAAGACAGTCCTGTATGATTTGCGCTGCCCTCTTCTTGGGGATATGATGGTGCTGCTTGCCTCGCCTACATGCCTGTTTCTCTCTACGTCAGGCATAATGCCAGCAACCCCCTCCAAAGATAACAGATGTCTCTCTTGCTCTCTCTTCTCTTTCTAAATTTACCTTAAAGCTGGTTAGTAAGTTTGTAGTACTGTGATAACAAGTCCTACTTGAGGTCATCCAGTAGGAAACGTAAAGATATAAACCTCACGGAGCATGTGTGCCTAGCCTACAAGCTGAGTAATCTTGCCTATCGATAGTTGAGCAGTGTCACTAGCAGCTCAACAAGGAAACAAAGTCCCTCATCGACCCACACACAAGACTTCGGGGTCACCCGTTACTCCAGATTCCTTCTAACGTTGTGAAGATCACGAAATAAGCTGAAGTGGAGAGTACAATCCAGAAACTTTCTATGCAGACTTATGGCTTAAGCAAACTTAAAATCATTTGACAGAGCTGTACATTCTTTGTTGAATGGAATGAAAATGTTCCTACTTTTGTTGGCTTTATAATACTATTTCAGCTCGGTGTCTGTCGCCTTCCCTCCGCTCCTCTATGCTGCCATCCTTTGGTATTGAGTTGATTTATGGCAGGGCCGACCTACTCTGACCTTGTACTTGGGCTCCGGCATTATAACTAATGGCAGGTCAATAATGCTACAGAGAAAGTGAACTGGCTGGGGGAAGGGAGCCGAGTAGTATGAAGGACAGGAGGGGATGAGTCCTCTTGAGTTGCCACCGGTGCTTGAGGTCATGCTAAGCTCATGTAACATTAGGAGAGCAACAGCTGAACCATCATGGCTATCAGATTTGTCAAAATACCCATATTTAGATAGTCTGAACATACTGAAGGTTAGATTTACTAAAAATGGCTACTGTGTTAATGTGTGCTAATGCTGTTTATACACATTATTCAGATAGAGATCCCATTACATAAGAGGGAGCTGTGGTAAATATCACATGTTAGCACGGGGTAGCGCTCTAGTGACTTTTAATAAAGCTGGTCATAGTATAGAAAAGGAAATGCCAATTCCTTAATTACGCAATAGAAGTGATATACCTAGAATGCGGGAAAAGCCATTTCGGTGTCCATTATGCTCTCTCCTCTCCTCAACCTTTCTATCCAAGGAAAATTTAGCTGTATACAACTTAAAAAATAAGTTTGGTATTTTCATTTTGTTTTTTCTGTTATTTTGGTTTTTAGACAGCTTTTACAACACTCTACTGGCTCTTCTAAGTGCAAACCATGATCATGTCTTGCTTTCAATAGTTTTTACTTTAAGTGTAGAGACTCCTCAGGTTCTGCCTCATCTGAAAGGCAAAGACCTCTAGTGCCTCTACTAAAATACTGCACCATGACCTTTTTATACTACCCAGTGGTTCCAGAGTATGGGACGGCTCTCCTTGCTAGTGATCAAATTCTGGCTTCAACCACTTCACTGTGAGTGAGAATTGGAGCGATTAGATTTTAGATGCCAGTGGCCTCCCAGTTTTTAGTGGTCCCGATCCAAGAACTCTAAATTTCCAGCAAGTTAAGCCTGCAAGGATGATGTTCACTCCCTGAAGGTGTGCCCTCTGTCTGCCATTTAGCCAAAAATAGCAGCTGAGAGGGGCGGAAATATGAAATTATTGTAATATCTGTCCTGAAACAGTGCCCGTTGTTAAAGTGTTTCAAAGTACACCTTCACTATTATGAATTCAAGTAAATCAGAGTATTGTTTATGATGATTCTTATTAAGCATCTCACTGAGGCTACAGCAAAAAACAGCTGAACAGCAGATTTGAACAAGGAGATTTTTAGAAACAGGTGGTGTGATTATAATAACTGGTACATACACCATTTATTATAATAACTGCATGAACATTTTAGAAAAATAATTAAGGTAAATGTAACCAGCTGTAAGAAAAAAAAATATTTATCTGAAGGAGGCCCCCCCCCCCCAGTGGTTTCCAGGAGCAGCCCAAGGGTGTTGGAGGCCATCATAGCACTACCCCCATGGCGGCAATCCAGGCTGCAAACCAGAAGTGAGCCGGCTGCTGCAGCGGAGTGTGTGGGGAGAGCAGAGAGAAACTAAAGAACCGTGGGAGCGGCTTGAGAGAAAGCCGTGATTGCAGTGACTGAAGCAAGAAGAGACAACTGCCCACACACAAGTGCTACAAGATCGCAGCAGGCACGGGCTAGAACGTTCTTTCCAATCCCTGAAGCAGGATCGTGGTTGGAGGCAGGTAGGAACAAGGCAAAGCAGAGCTGGGCCCAATACCTTAAAGGGACTGTGCACCCCAGGAACAAGGAGAGAGGCAGCACAAGTACCCTTCCCAACGGAGCACTAGTCTAGGACACAGCAAGCCAGAGAAATAAAGTTTCTTATTTCTCCCCCCCCCCCCCTTCCAGGGCACTGTAACCTGAGGGATAGCAAGGGGCCCCACTGGAATCCTGGGACAGGAAGAGCTCTGACGTTGGAGGAGCAGAAGACATCCCCTCCCCCCCCACCACCACCAGAAGAGGAAGCATGGTGACACTGACCGTATACATGAAGACAACGAAAAAAAGAAGAGGAAAAAAGATGCATGGCAGGCACGTGCTAATGAAGAGGCACATGGACAGGAGATCCAAGGGTCCATATGCTGAGAAGCTAGAAGCCCGTCAAGCTAAGAGAAGCTGAGGTGAAGGGAGATAAGGAGTCCCTTACCCCCCCCCCCCCCTACAGAGAGAGAGAAGGGAGATGCCCAGAAAGAAAGGCAGAAGAGTAAGTGAGAGGGCCAGAAAGCGGGAAAAGGCTGGAAGTCAGAGGGAAAATAAGGTTCAGCCAACAGAAGGAAGACAGACAAGCCAGAAAAGAGAACAGCCAGGACTGCAGCCTCAGTGAATTACCTGAGTGGAATAAGAAGATGCAGTAAAAGGCTGGAAGGTAAGCACTGGGCATAATACTGCAGAGTTACTGAGTTATCCAGTTCCAGGAGTGAGATGTTTTGCCAGTTCTGGTTTTAAATTTGCACTGCAAGTCAATATGGTATTTATAGTCCCTGATTTGACCCACTGGAATCCATGCTGCAGGATGAGATGGTCAGAAATCCAGGACTGGCTCAATATCTCACTTATAGAATTGGGAACTTTGGTACTGGCAGAAGTAGACAGTGACAGACTGACAGTGTAAGGAGAAGAGGAACCGAAGGGGCATTCCAGCTGTAGCAGGGAGAGAGAAGTAGTGACAGGAGAGGGTAGCAGCTGCTGAAGGCAGGCCAGATCAGAGAACCATAGACAAGAGGGCCAAGGATGGTGCATCCAGCAAGTAAACTAGGCAGTTCCCTAGAGCACCGAGATTCTGGGGGGTGGCAAAAGTCATTGGGCAGCCCAGGTAGTTATTTTAAATTCCTCCTTTCCCTCTCCAATCTGAGATGGGCGGAACAGCTGTAGGCTAGCAGGCAGGTCTGCACAAAGAAGTATGGGCCTCAGCTATGTGTGCTGAATAGGGTTGCCAACTTTTTCACCGAGAAAAACCCGACACCTGTGGCTCGCCATGCTCCACCCATTCTCCGCCCCTAATCCCACCCTGCCCCGCCCCCAGTCCCAACCATGCTGCACCCTAGCCCCACCCACAAAAATTACCGAGGATAAGTGTAGGCTAACTAATTAAACTGGGAACCCCAAAAGCCAAACATGAAATGTAGAACATTGGAGAAATAAAACTATAAAGTAATTTCCTCTTGCACTAAAGAAAAACGCAAAGATGTTAGCAATACACACTTCCCAGACCAGACATATTCCAGTTAATAAATTCAAAATAAAAAGTATTTTTCTACCTTCTGTTTCGGCATTTTATTTTTCAGTTGCAATTGCTCCAGTCACTTCCTTCTGGTTTCTTCGTGTCTTTTGCGAGCTATCCATTTGTCCTTTCTTCTCTTTTAGATGTTTTCCATTCTCTCTCTATATCTGCTTTAACATACTGATCATTTCCCTTTTGCTCTTTCCCCCATTTCTTTCCTTATTCCTTTATCATCCACTCAAATTCACCCTTCCATTCTCAATCCCCACTTAGTCTCCCAATACCCGGCCCATCGTAGACTTTTCTTACACACAAAATATCTTTTCCCCTCTCCATTCTCATTCCCCATCCCCATCCCCTTCTAGTCCTCCCCCAAAATCAGCTCCCTTATAGTTCTAGACCCACCCAGCATCCACTCCCTTCTAGGCCCATTCTCCCATGCCCCCACATCAGCCCATTTCCAGTCCTATTCTAGCCCATCACCCATTTTCAGTCCAAGCTCCCCCATCAGCCCATTCCTAGTCCTATTCCAGCTCCTCATCAGCCCATTTCCAGTCCTAGCCCCACATATGCTCTTTTCTAGTTCCATTCCAGCCCCCCATCAACCAATTTCCACTCCAAGCTCCCCCATCAGCCAATTTCCAATCCTAGCCCCCTCGTCAGCCCACTTCCAGTCCTATTCCAGCCCCCATCAGCGCATTTCCAGTACTATTCCAGCTCTTCATCAGCCCATTTCCAGTGCTAGCCTTCCCATCACAGGCCATTTCCAGTCCTAGCCCCCCCCCCCCCCCATCACAGCCCATTTCCGGTCCAAGTCCCCCCATCACAGCCTCTTTCCAGTCCTAGCCCCCCCCCACCTTCACAGCCTCTTTCCAGTCCTAGCCCCCCCCCCACCATCACAGCCCATTTCCAGTCCAAGTCCCCCCCAACATCACAGCCCATTTGCAATCCTAGCCCCCCCTAATCACAGCCTATTTCCAGTCCAAGTTTCCCCTCCCCCCCCATAGACCAATTCCAGTCCAGGCCCCCCCATAGCCCAATTCCAGTCCAGGTCCCCCCCATAGCCTATTTCCAGTCCAGGTTCCACACCCTCCCCCATAGCCCAATTCCAGTCTAGGTCCTCCCCCTCATAGCCCATTTCCAGTCTAGGTCCCCCCCATAGCCCACTTCCAGTCCAGGTACACCCCATCACAGCCCATCCAGTCCTTGGCCTCCCCTCCCCCCCATCAAAGCCCATTTGTAGTCCTAGCCTCCTCCCCCATCACAGCCCATCCAGTCCTTGGCCTCCCCCCCTGACCAGCCCCGCGGCTGTCTGAGGTGCTTCAGAGGGAGCCAGGGAAGCCCGCGCGAGGCCCCGGCTCCCTCTGTTCAACCGCTAGCGTGAAGATCCTTTTCTGTGAAGCCGCAAATGCTGGGAAAGGTTAAAGGGCATTGCCCTGGCAACCCAGCAGCTCCTGAATTTTCTGGGCAGTGTGACTGGAAGTAGATTGCCAGGCCTTTCTTCTGAGGCAATGGAGGATTAAGGGACTTGTCCAAGCCCCAAGGAGTGCTAGTGGGAATCAAACCCTCATCTCTTGGTTATCATGTCAGTGCTCTAACCATTATGTTACTCCTCCACTCACACACAAACACACAAACATTTACAGCAGCCATAGGATCAGTATAAGCTCTCACACCTAGATTTAACATTTTTGACCACTTATACCCCTATTTTATCAAGTAAGGTATGCTTGTGCTTTACTTTATAAAATAGGTGTGAAATGTGCATATTAAAACACATGTTAACCTAGGCACCCCTTATAAAATTACTCTCCACATGTTTCTCTTTAGGTCTGTGTGGAGGCCTGTTAGTAAGGTAAAACACACCCATCCCCAAGGAACACCAACATTCTAAACCTTCAGTCCACAAGTCACATAATACCACATGTATTACACATACCCACCTTACAAATAGAGTACACACTAACCCAATCACAACAACCAACATCAAATGTGCACTAATTAATGCCAGATCAATCAGGAACAAACTAAATACTATCCTCGACCTCATACATGACAAAAAGCTAGACGTAATATGTATCACAGAAACCTGGCTAGATGACTCTGACCAATTAATTTTAAATCAAATCATCCCAGAAGGCTACACAGCATTTAATTGCATAAGGACCCAAAGGAGAGGAGGAGGAGTGCTAATACTGACCAGAAAAGAATACAAATTCAAAACAATCACTACCGCAAACACAATAGAATCCAATACAATCATCATAGCCAACAAATACCTTAGCATCTCCCTCACCTACAGATCACCTGGAACCACAACAGAATACCTCTCTACAGTAATTGAAGAAATATGTGCACACAGCAAAAACCTCAAACCACTCATTGCATTAGAAGACTTCAACCTAACCTCCACATCCACCAAGGAAACCGCATCATTCCTAAAAGTCATGGAATCACTAAATTACTACCAAACCATTAACACACCAACACGGTACAACTCCGGATATGGTTTTTATCCCAAAGCACTTGGTGGAACAAGGCATGACCACAACACCAACAATTACACTGGTTCCCTGGTCAAATCACCATCTAATTGAATTCACATTAACCCTAAATGACCTCATCCAACACACGGAAAATGGGACCATAACCAGAAGATTCAGAGCCTTCAAAAAAGAAGCATTCATAGACGAAATCGAACCACAACTTCAGCAAGATTATGAAACCCTTGACCTAGGCATAGAGATGTGGAACTCCATAATATCAAATGCAGCATCAGCCCCAACAAATATAAAAGCACAAACACACAGGAGACCCAATGCCCCCTGGTACTCAAGTGATATTAGAGATGCAAAACGCACCCTCCGAAAATTAGAAAGAAAATGGAGGAGAAACAAGTCATATGACTCCCTAATCCAATACAGAGACAAGAAAACGGAATAAATAAACGTAAACAGCAACACCATACCAACCTAATCATGAATTCCATCAACAAACCAAAAGAACTATTCAGAATAGTCCAAACACTAACTAAGGACAATATACAACGTGATACTCTCCATCTTAACCCACAAGAATATGCAGACTACATAAAATCGAAAAATAACTCCCTAACATGCTCCATCGTGCCACAAGCAGAAGACCATGAAACGATAGAGGAACTTCAAACCTGGGAAAACTTCAGCATACCATCAAAACACCAGATTGAGGACATAATCAGTGGCCTTAACACAACAACTTCACCATCAGACCAATGCCCAGTAGCTTGGATCAAAGCCTCTAAAACCCAGCTCTCACATTATATTCATAAAATCGCTAAAGATTCACTCCAACAAGGATACATGCCGCAAACTCTGAAGCACGCCATGATAAGACCGATACATAAAGGCAACGACCTCAGCCTCTCTGAACCAAAATCATATCGACCTATCTCCAGTCTACCTTTCCTTGCAAAAATCATTGAAAAAGCAGTACATCACCAACTACAGGATCATATTGACATCAATGCCCCACTGGACATCCATCAACATGGTTTTAAACCACAACACGGAGTTGAAACACTACTAACTTCCCTCTTTGACAATCTCCTAAAAGGCATAGACAACATAAAGAATGGATTCCTTTCTTGTATTCATGGACATCTTGGCAGCCTTCGACACCGTGTCACACGTCAGACTGCTTCAGCGCTTACACCAAATAGGATTATGCAAAAATACTCTAAAATGGTTTACGTCATACTTAGAAAATAGAACGCAACAAGTCAAATGCACACAAAAGAAATCAACACACTTCCCTGTCATGCAGGGAATTCCACAAGGCTCAGCACTATCACCAATGCTCTTTAACATTTACATCCAGCCCATATGCAACATCATCAAAAGGCACAAGTTCCAATATCACATCTACGCTGGTGACATCATGATGTATGCCCCAGTCAACCTACTAGCACTCAATACCACATCTATAACCAGCCAATAATATGATGGTCAACTTCGACAAGACCGAGGCAATGTTCATCACAAGGAACACTACCTTCACCCCACCACAAACCATCAGCATTTTAAATAAGCTTATAGTAGTTAAAGATGAGGTTAAATATCTGGGCATCACAATGGACAGAGCACTAAACCTCAAATCCCACATCACAAAGACCGCAAACAAGGCTTATCAACGATTAAGGATCATCAGAAAACTCAAGCCACTACTCTACCAGGACCACTTCTGCACAGTATGCCAGGCACTCATAACACCTCTGCTTGATTACGGAAACTCATTATATCAAGGCCTCCCTCAACAAACCCTGCACCCACTCCAAATGGTGCAAAACACCGCAGCACGCATCATCACGGACACCCCAAGGTCTGAACACATCACCCCAGTCCTGCAGCAACTACACTGGCTACCCATGATGGCCAGAGTAAAATTCAAAATAATCCTAATCATCTTTGAAATCATCCACCACCTCTCAGCAGAGGCACTCCAACACATCATAACGAAAGATACCTGCAACAGACTGAGAAGAACCAATCAAGACAACATGATCGGCACACCTGCAGGATTCCACAAGACCAGACAGACAACCTCAAAAAGAGCACCCTCTTTACTAGCACCCACACTCTGGAACTCCCTCCCAACAAGCCTGAGAGAGTTAGATGACCTAACAAACTTTCGAAAAGACCTCAAAACCTACCTCTTCATTGAAGAATACTGTAATACATCTACTACCAATAATGCGATACCCACTCATCCCAAATAGGAATATACTAACCCAACAAACACAATATAGACCTGGTAATTACTTCATAATGTATAAATACTACCCTTAGAATAAATGTAACCCCAGTAGTACTGTCTAGATGTTAAGTTCCCCTATATTAAATGTAACCCTCCTATTGTAATGTGACCACTTTGATTGAAGGATAAGGTGGTATACAAATCTGTTTAAATACATAAATAAATAAATAAAACCAAGCTGTATACTGGTGCTCCAAAAGAAAGCTTTATGATAAGGTCTTACAGTCATTAGGTCTGCTGTAGGGAGGTTTATTCCCCACTGAAGCATTAATAGTATCCATAGGATTGTTTGAACCCCCAGGGAAATAATAAGGAAGTTTTGAACATCAGTAAGATATCATATTGATCTCTAAGTCAGTGGAAAATAATATTTCCTCATTAACACAAAAAATGCTACTCTGAGACACTGTCAGATCACAATTTTCATTAAGGAGGACACTACAGACACATTCAGATATTTAGCATTTATAGCCAGCCTCTCACTAGGAGGCGAGGCGATCCCCTGGAGGCGCTGCACAAAAGAAATTTATAGGGGTGTCTGTTGCTTTAAAGGGGGAGAAATAGAAAAAGATAGCAAACAGTGCACATAAAAGATAAAGGGTCCTGTTGGATAGGGGAAACGAAGCTCAAAGCCTATATTGGATTAAATTAAAAGACACAATATACTGAAAAAGCAGACGGACTCAAAGTAGTAGTATTAAGTAAAAATACCTTTATTAGGTGATCCGCTTTGATTTAAGGAAAAGGCGGTATAAAAAACCTGTTAAATAAATAAATAAATAAGTGATCCTCCAGATATAAGTCAATGGTTCTCAACTCAGTCCTCTGGGACCCCCAGGCCAGTCAGGTTTCCAGGATATCCACAATGAATATGCATGAGATAGATCTGCATGCACTGCTTCCACTGTATGCAGATCTAGCTCATGCATATTCACTGTGGGTATCCTGAAAACCTGACTGAACTAGGAGTCCCAGAGGACTGGGTTGAGAACCACTGATATAAGTGATCGTTCAAAGTCCTTGGCGTCTTGGACTTAGATCTCTCCTTCATGCTCCTCTTCCTTATTTTCCTTACTTTGGTAGTTCTCGGATAGGCACCTTCCTCTTCTACATCCTCTCTTCAGTATCTGCAATGAAAACTGTAGCCTCACCTTCAGATGCGTTACGAGTACTTGAAATAAAGGTCAGCAGTGTATTAATATTGCTCTGGACTACAAAATACCACTACTAATTTAGTCCCTGCAAAACTGAGCGGTATATCTCCTATGCGGAAATATGCTTAGGGAGCACTTGCTCTTTCCCCTCTCCCTCTGGAGTGCAAGTATAAATCAATTACCAAAGGAGGTATAGCCCAGTGGCCTAGAAGCCAGAAAGACTACGGTGTGAATCCCACTGACATGCCTTGGACAACTCACCTACTCTTCCATTGCCTCAGGTACAAATATAGATTGGAAACTGTCTGGGGAAAGGGAGATACCTGCTATCAGTTAGTGTGTCTCAGGGCTTTCTCCTTGCCTCTGTTCTCTATAATCTTTCTCTTAGTGCTTTGATCTATTCCCGTGGCTTTAAGTATTATCTTTAGCTGGTGACTCAGTTCTAACTCTCTACATCAGAAATCCCATCAGGAATCCAGTCCCAAATCTCATTGCTATTTGGATGTTCCAATGTCACCATAAACGTAACATGGCTAAGACAGAACTTTTCCCCCAAACCCACTTCTTCACTCCTCCTTTTCTCTGTTTCTGTAGATAGCATTGTCATCCTCCCAATTCCCTCAGTCGATAACTTTGGCGTCATCTTAGACACCTCTATTCTTTTTCTACGCTCATCTCCATAACCTCGCTAAGATCCATCCCTTCCCTTCCTTTCCTAACAGACTACTGAAGTCATTACGCATTCTCTTTTTACCTTCATACTACTGCAGCTTGGTCCTCAAGGTTCCATGAACTCTCTCTGCCCAGCACAATCTGTTCAAAATTCAGCTTATCTTTCACCAGCATCACTACACCCATTTAACTACTTTTCTCAAGTCACTAAATTAGTTTCCTATCCATTTCTGCATAAAGATCAAACTTCTTTTACTAACCTACAAGGGGATTCATTCTGCAGCCCCTCATCACCGTCCTCACTATTTCTGAACACAGTACGGTAGGATACCTTCGCTATGTGACTGGGGCAACTGCACCAGCTGCCCCCACCCTAGTACCTCTGTTCCAAATGCTAATATGCATACTAAAGACACACCAGTGAATTATGTGCTAAAAAGATCAAGATAACGCACAAAATACAACATATACAGTAAACCAGAACAGTATTTGCAGTATTTTATAATATATACAGGTACTCTAATGCTCTGCTCTCAATTGGCCCTAGTCCCTCATCTTTCTGTTGGCCATGTGAACAGTGGTGTTCACAGAAATCCTGTGTTTACTGGCAACCATAAAATGATTTGCCTATCAATTCTTTTGGTAGGTTGTCGAATGGCCAACAGGTTTCAAATCCGCTGGTCTTCAGTTTAGTACTGAGTTACCAACCATGTTTGGAATATACATCATCTTTATCAGCTGTACAGGGCATACTGCGAAGTAATTTTAAAAAGCCTACAAAATTCTCTCAAAGTCATACCATAACAGCACTTCCAGGAGTCTCACAGCAAGGGCCTTCCTAGAAAAAAGGCAAAACTGTGCACACTGCAGTGGGAACTAGAACATCCAATACACTTAGCAGGAAAACTAAACATGCCAGATTAGTACACATCAGTCCTGCACAGACATCGCATGCTAACAGAATGCTGTTGTTAAGTGCCGTCGATTCGGTGCGGACTCAAGGCGACCCTCTCATAAACTGTGTTCGGTCTTCAGTCAGGCAGCTAATTGTTGATAGAGTGGCATCCATAGCTGCTATATATGTGAAAATAGGTCAGAATACCTGACTTCTTTTCACATACACAGAACACAGATAGACTCTCACCAAATAGAAACATGACGGCAGAAAAAGACCACATGGCCTATCTAGTCTGTCCTTCCATATAGACTACTACAATAGTCCCCTCTATTCCCTTAGAGATCCTCTGTGTTTGGCCCATGCTTTTTTGAATTCAGATACTGTCCTCATCTCTATCACCTCTACTGGGAGATTATTCAACGTATCCACCACTCTTTCCATAAAGAAATATTTTTGCATGTCACTCCTGAGTCTATCCCCTTTCACCCTCATCCTATGTCCTCTCATAGCAGAGCTTTCTTTCAATTAAACGAGGCTCTCCTCCTGTGCATTTATGCCATGGAGATATTTAAACATCTCTATCATATCTCCTCTATCAGTTGCTGGAGACACATCTGTGATGGGGGGGAGGGAGGAGTTAAGTGACTTGTTTCTTTCCTCCTACACAAAATATCTGTCATCCTCCCTGTCCTCACTCCCCCAGCTTTTTTTCTACACCTTGACCCCAGTATTTGCTCCCTTTCAGCTCCCCAGCCCCCAGTATCACCCCTTCCAGTCCCAGCCCCCCAGCATCAGCTCCCTTTCAGTCCCTATCCCCCCCAGTATCAGCTCTCTTCCAATTCCAGTCTATCCCAGCATTAGCTCTCCTTCTGTCCCACTGCCTCCAAAGCATCAGCTCCTTTTTTGTCCCTGTTCATCCCTGCATCAACTCTTCTTGAGTCCCAGCCCCCCTCCCTCCAGCATCAGCTCCCCTCCAGTCCCAGCATTAACTCCCTTCCAGTCTTTGCCCCCCCCCCCTCGGCAGCTGTCCTCTTCCAGTGCCATGCATTCCCTCTCTCCTCCCAGCCAATCACCCACAAATTCTCCTCCTTCCTCCTCATCCCGCTGGAGTGGACCTGTCTACCACAATCACCACACAGCTGAGGGGCCATTCTCCTTCGGTCCTATGTCTGTGCTAAACTATAGCTGCCAGCATGATCGCATCACCGTAATTTTAAAAGTGAAATGGGGAAACATCCTGTCCCTTGCACAAGACAGGAACTTCCCCCATTTCACTTTTAATAGTGCAGCGATGCGATCATGCTGGCAGCGGCAGTTTAGCACAACTCTGGGACCAAAGGAGGATGGCTCCGCAGCTGTGTACAGGTAAGCCGGGGAAGCAGGTTTGCGGTGCTCCGAGCCAGTGTCTCGCTGGCTCACCACTTAAGCTGGTCAGGTGGGGGCCTGTTCTGGCACGGGGCCATGTGCAGGCAATATTCCCACACATGCCTAGGGCCGGCCCTGGCTAAAAGCTTGCTTTACCAGTTCCCCCCCTTAATAGCAACAGGAAGATGGTACTTTGCTCCCACTGCTGTGCTCTTACTCTGCTGTAGGCTATGTGGATAGACTCAAACACAAAGAGAGACATTTTGTGTTTTTCAAAGAAACAGGATTTGTCTCTTCTCCCAATTCAAATTGGCTATATAGCCCACGGAAGATCATGAGAAAAACAGTGGGAGTAAAGCAGCATGCTTTGATTACTGTGTGCATAGTGGAAATGCTGCAGTACATAGGAGCTGGGGCTGGGGGCTGAGGTTGGAGGCCAATGCAAAGGGCTAGGAACTAGGGATGTGCAGGGGAAAAAATTGTTTCATTTTGTTTTGTTAGGGGGTTTCATTTTTGCTGTCTTCATATCTTTTTTAAAATCGTGCACCCTATTGTGCAATAGGGCACACTATTGCTCAATAGAGTGCACTGTTTGCACATTCATAAATAATTCACACTATGTGCGCATGTGCAAAAAGAATGTGCTATTGAACAATAGTGCACCCTATTGCATGATAAGGCACACTATTGCCACTTTTGTTTCAAAGCGAAAGCACATCCCTACTAGAAACCAGAAGAAAGACTGGAGGCTGATACGGGGACTGGAAAAGGGGGACTAATGGCTAATGCTAGGGCTGGGGGCTGGGAGAAAGGAGATGGAGGCTCATGCAGAGGCTGGGAGCTGGGAGAAGGGGACTGGAGACTGATGCTGGGGCTCGGAGAAAGAGACTGGAGGCTGATGCTGGAGCTCGGAGAAAGAGACTGGAGGCTGATGCTGGAGCTCGGAGAAAGAGACTGGAGGCTGATGCTGGGGCTCAGAGAAGGAGACTGGAGGCTGATGCTGGGGCTCGGAGAAAGAGACTGGAGGCTGATGCTGGGGCTCGGAGAAAGAGACTGGAGGCTGATGCTGGGGCTCAGAGAAGGAGACTGGAGGCTGATGCTGGGGCTCGGAGAAAGAGACTGGAGGCTGATGCTGGGGCTCAGAGAAGGAGACTGGAGGCTGATGCTAGGGCTGTGACTAGGAGAACAGAACTGAAGACTAAGGCTGGAGATGGGAGGAGGAGGATGATGGCTTATGCTGGAGCTGGGGGCAGGGAGAAAGGGGATGTAGTTGATACTGGGACTGGAAGCCAGGAGAAGGGAACTGGAAGCTGATGCTGTGGGCTTGAAGAAGGGGATTGGAGGCTGTTGTTGGGACTGGGAAAAAGGGGTTGGAGGCTGATTCTGGGGCTGGAAGAAAGGGACTGGAGGATGTTATGTATTGAAGAAAGGAACCGGAGTTGATGCCGGTGCTGGGAAAGGGGAACTGGAGGCTAAGGATGGGGATGGGTTAAGTGGGCTGGTAGCTGATACTGAGGCTAGGGGCTCCTGAAAGGGGCTGGAGGCTGATATTGGAGCAAAGGGCTGGGAGAAGGGAATGGAAGCTGATGAAGGGGGCTTGGAGAAGGGAACTGGAGCACATATGTGTGTTGCCAGGACATGACTTTTACATAGGGTCTATCTAATGCAGAGCTGCTGATTAATGTATGGTCATCTGCAAGCCTCCATAGTTCATTGTGACTTTTGTTTTGTAGATATCATTTGTCAACATGATTCCTATTTAAATGGTGTGTTTTGGCTTATCCTTGCTTTTCTATTCTATTTTGCTGTTTAATTCATTTTTGCTTTTCTGTTAGTAATTGGAAAATGGAAATGTGTCCCCCAGTCGATCAACAGCAAGATCCAACAGGCATTATCTGACACTAAATGGCCGATAAAGCGAAAGTGATTTATTATTTGACATGAACTGAGGCAAAACCTCTGTTCTACGATCACCCAGTGATTCAAGTGCCATGATGTGTGGTTCATGGATCATGATTCATGAATCATAAATCAATTTTGGGAGATTGTATGTGAATAATGTACTGAACAGTGCATCTCCTGGACTTAGCTGTGGTAGTATTGTGGAGAGCACAGGGCAAGAGGAATGCCACTCCTGTTCTTTCCAGTGTGATGTAGTTGCCATTAGGGAAAAGAAAACTGAAATTTGTGGATCATGATTTATGGATCCTGCTAACAATTGATCATTTGCAATTTTTTTCGGATTTTCTACTTCTGTCCAGTGATTTGCAGATCATGGCTTGAAGTTTGGATCTTACTACTACCAAGTAATGTGGCTCATGTCTAATCTGTTTGTCTACTTCATCCTCTGACTATGTGTGAAAATTATTTATTCATATTATACTTTCTGTGTGTATGTGAGAAACGCTGGTACTGTAGTTTCTAATAGATACTGACACATTGTGGTCATTGCTGGTACTACAGTCTCTCACATTTCTTGGGCAGACTAGAAATGAGTATTATTTTAATAGCTAGGGAGATATTTTCTCTTTAACATGTATGTACACATACAGTCAAGCTGCAGCTTTGGCCTGCATCAAGCTATGGCGTTATGATACATAGAAACATAGAGACAAGACGGTAGATAAAGACCATACGACCTATCCTGTCTTCCCTTCCATACCAAGTACTAAGCTCTACTGTCCCCTTTTTTAGAGATCCTCTGTGTCTATCCCATGCTTTTTTGAATTCAGATAGAGTCCTCCTCTCTATTACCTCCACTGGGAGACTGTTCCATGCATCTACCACTCTTTCCGTAAAGACATATTTCCACATATTACTCTTGAGTCTATTCCCTATCCCCTTCATCCAATGCCTGCCGAGTGGTTTGCGTGAGAGGCATGTATGCTGGTAATGTCTGGCGGAGATCGTGAGTAACATCGAGGCAGGCTGCATCACTAGGAGGCAGTGTCTTAGCATCAGCAGATGCAGGCCATATCAGGTATACAGGTAGTAGGCAACTGAGGTGGAAGACCTAAAGCTGCAGTGAGTGTAGGGCTTGTCATCATGGCGGCAGCAGGGAGGTCTATGGCATTGGCTACACTATGCTTTGGGAAGCAACATGGGGCTGTGGCCAGCGTACTGCAGGGGGGAGGTATCAGACACTCCAGGAATTGCACAGACTGTGAGTACCAAGCAGCAGGAGGAGACACTGGAGGGGGGTGAGAATTGGTTTGGGTTCAGCTATAGGGAGCGTGAGAAAGGGCCGGTTCAGTGAATATGTGTAGGTGTGTGTATAGGTGGGGGTTAAGACTGGCACAAAGCAGGCAAAAGGTAGGCAAAAAGAGTGGCCCTTTGGGGAACCAATGGGGGGGGGGACAACATACTACACTTTTGAGTTTTTCTGTGAGCAAGATCTCAAAGGGGATGGGAGGCACTGACAGCAAGCTTTGCCTGGTGATCCATTTTGTCTGACATCCACCCTGGTGCTAGGTGGGTGTGTTTGAGAGGATATTACAGATGATGGGATGGGGGGAGGGCAGTTGGATTTGTGGTTACAAGGGAGGAAATGTGAGGGAGGGTAGAACTGGAGCTGAGGTAAGAATGCCGCCTCCTAATCCGGGTCCTCCTCTGAAGTTTGAGTCTGTTAAAGTTGTTGGCACATGAATAACTATAGATCCTGTATTTACAGAGTACTTTTGGAATAAAGACAAGTGATTGCAAATATGTTGTGAGTTTCAGCTAAAAGATGAGAAATGAAAATTAATTTCAGTCCAACTTCCTTGTGGCCTTAGTGTAACTTTCATTTGGCCAATACAGTATCTCTTCTCGCAGCCTGAGCCTACCCTAGATGTTGAACTTATGCCTCCAGTAGTGCTCCAGATCTCTGAATGTATTTATGTCAAAGGCTTTATCTGTGACTGAAAAACTGACTTTTATAGCTTTCTTCTTGACAAACAACCTCCTGTTTCCAGGGCTAGTGCTACCATTTTTTGCTGCCCTGTGTGAGTTATTACTGTCCTTCCCTCTTTCCCCTCCCCCCTTGATTCCAGTGGAGCTCTTCACAAGCCTCTATTTTGTCCCAGCAATAACTTAGAGTATATGAGTGTCTGGACATTATTTACATGTGCGATGGAGTTAGAAATTTCTACACGACTGCTCTCCAGTGTCAACTACAAGGTACATTAGACAGTTCTACAAATCCCTGTAAAAAGACCACTAAGTGTCTATATAATTACCATACCACAACAGTACTATCAGGACTCACACAGCACCAACCCTACCTATGAAATGGCAGCACTACAAATATTAAACCAAATACATCCTATAGAATACCAATACCTCTCCTACTGGAAAAATAGAATAAGTGGGGCTGCTTCACAGAAACGTCATGCTAAAAGAATGCTGCACCTTGGTCACATACGCAAAACACAGCCCATCACCAAATACAGAACAAGGAACCACAAATTAGAAATAGAAAAAGCTGAGCTTGGCATTATACTGCAACCCTGGAGAGATAAAACTAGAAATGCATTTCCTCTCGTACTGAGCAAAACCGAAAGACATCACTGATACACATCTCCCAAAGCTAACATCTTCCAGTTAGTAAATTCAAAATAAAATACTTTTTCTATTTTTGTTAGCTGGTTATTTTCTTTTTCATTCACGATGGCCCTCGTCTCTCTTTTCTGCATTCTTTGTCTGTCTTCTGCTATCACTGTTTCCAGTGCGTTCTATCCATTTGTCCTTTCTTCTCTCTCCTCCTATCTTTTCCCATTCCCTCCCTACATCTGTCTCCAATTCAGGGTCGCTTTAACTCCTTATGGAGTTCTGAGCAAACCTTTTAGAATGGGCCCCCTTTAAATTTTTACTTTTGTTGTTTTGCTGCTCGTAAGGCACACGCACACACACTGCCACTGTAGAGGACTAAGAAGCAGAGCACCCCCAGAATGCATCTTTGACAGACTCAAATATGTGATGTATTTGTCCATACATAATGGGCCCCCTGCTGATGCTGTGATTCCCATCGCTGGCCAGACAGACACCCCCCCCCCCCCCCACCCAGCCTGATCGATAAATGCAGCAGGCAGGCTGCAACCAAAACCTGCCCTGGAAGTTGCTTGTCCAATTTCAGTAAAGTTAGTATGCTTTACTCTGTTGTCTGCAAGACTGCGCCGTGCCCTAGTTGCACGTGCCTTTTCTGTCCCACGCGTTTGCTTGGCGCGTCTCCTCCTTGCCACCTGATTCTGACTCAGCTCCCATCACTGTTGCCAGGCTAGTAGCCAACGTTGAATTCTGGAGGTGGAGCAGTAAAGAAGGGCTAAGCACTGAAAAGCGAGCAGCAGGCAATCACTGATTGGCTGCGTCTGTGACTTTGCTGGGCTGATTTGCATTTCTGTTTTTTTTGGCTGAGCAGTTCCACAAAAAATATCCGGTGGCATAACGGGAATTCAACGATGCTGCTGACATGAAGGAGGACAGTGGTTGTTGAATCAGTAAACTTCAGGGCAGTGGTGGGATTCAAAAATCTTAGGAACTGGTTCTGTATCAGATGAGCATGAGCAGGCTGCAGCACCCCGATCCCTCCCACCTGACATTTTGATGGCGTTGGGGGCAATCGCAGCATTAGGAAAAGCCCCCGATGCCATCAAAATACTGTCGGGGCCAGTGCCCTGACAGAGAGTGAAACCCTAATGACCTAGCGATCCTGAACCCCCTCCCTTCAAAAGAAAATAGACCTGGTGGCCTAGTGATCCCCTGAACCCCACCCCCATCCTCACCAAAAAACAAAGAGACCTGGTGGCCTAGTGGCCCCCTGAGCCCCTCAACCCTCCCCCAACTAAAAATCAAATAGATCTGCTGGTCTAGTGGCCTCCTGAACCCCCCTTCCAACCTAAAAACAAATAGACCTGGTGGCCTAGTGACCTCCTGAACCCCCTCCCCTCCCCAACTAAAAAAGAAATAGACATTGTGGTGGTCTAGTGGCCCCTTGAGCCCCCTCCTAAATAAAAAATAAAATCGACCTGATGGCCTAGTGGGCCCCTGAACCCCCTACCCCCCTCCCAACAAAAAACAAACCCCCCTCTTGACCTAAAAACAAATAGACCTGGTGGTCAAGTGATCCCCTGAACCCCCAACCCCACTCCTGACTTAAAAACAAATAGACCTGGTGGTCTAGTGGCCCCTGAACTCCACACCCCCCTCCTGATTAAAAAGCAAATAGAGCTGGTGGCCTAGTGACCTCCTAAACCCCCTACCCCCTTCCCGACTAAAATACAAAAAGACCTGGTGGCCTAGTAGCCTCCTGACACCCCCTCCCAACCTAAAAACAAATAGACCTGGTGGGCTAGTGTCCCCCTGAACCCCTCGCCCCCTCCCGACTGAAAAACAAATAGACCTGGTGGCCTAGTGACCTCCTAACCCCCTACCTCCCTCCCGACTGAAAAACAAATAGATCTGGTGGCCTAGTGAGCTCCTGAACTCCCCACCCCCTCCTGACTAAAAAGCAAGTAGTCCTGGTGGCCTAGTGGTCCCCTGAACCCCCACTCCCCTCCAGACTAAAAATAGTCAGACCTGGTGGTCTAATGGCCCCTGAACCCCCACCCTCCTCCCAACTAAAAAACAAATAGACCTGGTGGCCTAGTGGCCCCCTGAACCCCCCACCCCCTCTCAACTAAAAAATAAATAGACCTGGTGGCCTCCTGAACCCCCCTCCCAACTAAAAAACAAATAGACCTGGTGGCCCAGTGGCCCCTGAACCCCCACCCTCCTCTCGACCTAAAAACAAATAGACCTGGTGGCCTAGTAGCCCCCTGAACCCCCCACTCCCCTCTCGAGATAAAAACATAGAGACCCGGTGGCCTAGTGACTCATGAACCAACCCCACCCAGGTACCTTTCGAAATTTATTATTTTATTTATTTTTATTTATTTATTTTTATTTTTATTTCTTATATACCGCGCTTTTAATCAGTGCGGTTTACAAATGAACAATTCAAACACAATGATACAGTCAGCATTGGTTTTTTTACAATGAACAGGGTACAAAAAACTTGGCGGCAAACAGGGTTAACTATATACAAAAAACGTGGTGGAAAGTAGGATTAACTATGTACATGGCATTTTTGGTTAACTACATGGTAGTGGTAAATAGATATAATTATAGTACAGTATAAATACTGAAATGAGCTGGAGTGCTGCCTACACACCTCCGCTTGTTGTCCACCATCTTCAAAAATGGTGGTTCCTGGCACCACTTCTTAAAAAAATGGCGGACCCCAAGCGGGGGTGCTTAGGCAGTGCTACCGTTCAATTGGAAAGGTACTGGGGTGGGGGTGGTTCAGGGGCTGCTAGGTCTATTTGTTGTTTAGGTTGCGAGGGGGTGGGGGGTTCAGGGGGTCCTCTAAGCCACCAGTTCTATTTTCTTTTTAAGGGAGGAGGGGGTGGTCCTGACCGCTAGGCCACCAGGGATTCACTATCTGTCAGGACACTGGCCCCCAACAGTATTTTGATGGCATCGGGAGCTTTTCTTTATGCAGCGATTGTCACCGATGCCATCAAAATGCTGTCGGGTGGGGGGGATTGTGGCTGCTGGCCACCAGGGATTCACTGTCTGTCAGTGCGCTGGTTCGGCAACCTCAGGAAATTTTAGGAAAGGATTTGGACGAACCGGCTGAATCCCACCACTACTTCAGGAGCTAGGCCAGGCCAGTGTTTATCCATGGGCAGCAGGGCAGTTGGGCTCCTGTTGTGCAGGGGCCCAGGGCAGTTGCCCCTTTTGCTTATAGGCAAAAGCAGCCCTGCTCCAATATATCGAGCTTCCCCTTTTGCTCTTCCTTTCATTTCTTTCTTTATTCCATCGTTATCCACTCAAATTTCACTTACTCTCTATCTAGTCCTCATACTCCTTTCTGTCTTTTCATCTATCGACATTCCGTCCTCCTCCAGTCCAGCCCAGCCCATGTCCCCTGTCTTGCTCCTTCTCTGGTTTCTTATTCCTTTTTTTCACCCATTCTCCAGTACCATATTTCTACCATCCGTACTCACCAACCTCTCACTCATTTTCCTTCCAACCTTGTAGGGCTTCTCCCACATAGTTCTACCATGTCCATGGTCTCCCCCCCCCCCCCCCCCCGAGTTCAGCATCTTCTCTCTTTCTCTTCCACTCTCCAGTCCATTTCTTCCCCCTCCCTCCAGAGCCCAGCAGCTTCTTATCACCTCCCCCTTCTCCACCCCCAAGTGGTCCAGCATCTCCTCCCTCTCTCTTTGCTCCCTCCTCAGTCCAGTATCTCCCCTCTCTCTGTACCCCTGCCAAGTCCCGCATCTCCTGCAATCCCCTAACAGTTCACCCTCTCCTTATCCTCTCTAATATCCCTGCTCTCTCCTTTCTCTCTTCTCTAATAGTCTAGCATCTCCCCACTCTCTCTCTGTGCTCTTGCTGTAATAGCACAGTATCTCTATCCCTCCCTTCCAGTCCAGCATCTCCTGTCTCTCTCTCTGTCCTTTCAATAGTCCAGCATCTTCCCCTCTCCCCCGCATTGCCTCAGTAATAGCCGAGCATCTGCCCCTCTCTCATTCTCTCTCCCCCCCCCCCCTCCAAAGCAAAAAGACTATGACCCCATCCTCAAATTGACTTCTTCTTTGCCAGTCAGCAGGAGCAGCTGGTGATGCTTATATCATTCACTTCCAATGTGCAGTTCAATGGCCCATGCACCTAAAGTGAATGCTAGACTCAGCGGCAGCTGCTGCGACTGACTCGGAGGAGAGATTAAGCTGGGGGCAAGGCCATGCAATTTTCCTGTCGCGAGGTCTGGGAACGGACTTGAGAGCACTGTAAGCCCTGATGCCCCTCGGGTCGCCATTCTGTGCAAGTGCACCTCTTGGATAGTGGGTAGTGCCAGCCCTGTTTATTTCTTTTTAAGATGCAAAGATCCTGCATGTGTCCATTGAATAGGGCAGGATTAATGCTTAGGCAAAGTAAACACATGCTCAGGGTCCAAAGACACGAATAGACCCACAGACCCACCAAGTCTCCTCCGTAAGAATAGTAAACTCTTAACAGATGTGGGAAATTTGGGGCCAGAGTACGGTTGTCAACCGTTGATTTTAATTAACGGAGGTCAGTGGCTGGGAAAAATTTTAAAGCAGCAATATAATTGCCAACAATCCCTAGCAGCAGGCGACATGCCCTACTCTACTTTTGCCCTTTATATGACTCCAATCCTTCCCCAGATCCCATGAATCCACATTTCACATTTCACGTCTGCCTCTGTTCCTCCTCAGACCGCTGCTTCTTCTGACTCCCCCAGCTCATCTTTCCAAAGCAGCCCAAGGAATCTACAGGGGCCGCTCCTGCTATGACAGTATACTGGGAGTTAAGTGCTAGGACTAAATTAGTGCAAACTAGATTGGGCCTGGATGGGAACAGGGCCTCTGAGCATTCAGATTTGGGTTTAATTACTCACCTTTTCAAATCCAAGCTCAAGACAAGCTCTTACATCTTGTAGCACTATACAAATGCTCAATGGTAGTGGTAGTAATTCAGGTACAAGTAATAGGTCCCTGCCCAAGAGGGTTTATAATCTAAGCTAGTTCCTGAGGCAATGAAGTGACCTGTGCAAAAGCGAGATTTGACACCTTGCTTCCCTGCTTCTCAGTCCATTGCTGAAACCACTGAGCTACTCCCTCACTTCAATCCCCTTCACTAGAGGTAAACTGCTGATGAGGGCAGCCTGGGGAGGAAGGCCACGAATGGAGGACCTGGGAGGGGAGAGGACAAGGAAGTACTGAATGTGGCTGCATACGAGGCAAAAAAAGGGAATGGGATCCATGGTAGGGCCTACAAATCATGAGTGTGGTTTGACTGTTTCAGTTGGGAAAGCAAAGGGTGGGGTTGCATTCGCACATATACATCTCATAGATATTCAATATCAACATCCAACCCCCACCTTTCTTCCCTCCAGAATAGTATAAAGGGAGTTTGGTGACTCCACCATACCACCTTGAACCATCCACCCCTCTTAAAGACATAAAAAGGACCCAATGGCCCCTTCTTAGCACTCTCCCCTCCCCCACCCTCACATACACAAAAGCACAAGCTATCCCTTCCCAATACTCTTTGTCCCTTGAGGATTTGTAGAACAGCTTCCCCATTCTCCTGATTTCCATGCCCTTCACCCTGTACTCCCCTCTCTCTACTCCTACCCTTTACCCCTATCTTGCTCTACACCTCTCAGTATGGGAGCTGCTCAATGACAGAGAGAGGAGAGTGCAAGGTGAAGGGGCTGGAGCACAACCTAGGGTGAAAGGCATGTCTCATATTTCCTTTCTATCCTCCTTCCAACACTCCCTCACTGTATCCTATTTTTCCTGTTCCACTCCTTCACCCCAGCCCTCCACTCTTTGTCTCCCGCCTCGTCAAGCCACATTCCCGTTTACACCAACATTTTTCCCTGCTTTCCACATCCGACTCCGTCACGCCAGACTTTGTCTCCTCTCTACCATTGCTACTACTTATCAGTTGTATAATGCTACAGGTCATATGCAGCGCAGGGCCTGATATTCGAAATACATTTACATGGTTTACAGCCCAGCAAACCATGTAAATGCCTTAATCAGGATATTCAACGGCACTGACACACACCCTGCTACACACCTCAATGCTATGCAGTTAGCATCAGGGTGTATTGGAGGGGGGGGGGGTTAGGAGGCGGAGACTGTTGCTAACCGGGCAGCAGTGATATTGCATGCTGCCTGGTTAGCAACCTGCGCCTAAAAGATAGCTGAAAAAAACCTTGCCTATCTTTTGGGCACAGGAGCTAACCGGGCAGCAGTGTGCCCGGTTAGCTACTGCAGCTTCCAGCGTGTATGGCGATCCCTGGATATTCAATGCCGAGACTGCATATCACCCCGCATTGAAATCTGGGGTTAAGGGTTGGCGGTCACGGCTATGCACCATAGCAGCGCATAGCCTGCCCAAGTGAATATCGGGCCCGAAAGACATAGTTCCTGCTCATCTAACCAAGACGATGAACATCACAAAATGGGGATTAGAGTATGGTAAAATACTTATAAGTAGTGAACGAGAGAGTGAGGGGTATCAGGATCCTAAAACAGCCTCAAAGAGGTGGGTTTTCAGCCTCTATTTTAATAGGGCTAGAGAAGGAGCCTTATGTACTGACTCGGGTAGTTTGTTTCAGGCATATGGAGCAGCCCTTTGTACACACTGTCCATTGCTATTACCGAATGGATGGTTTAGCGAGGTCCTTGGATCGTCCCTGCCATGGTCAGTGATGGCTCTGGTGAAGCACTGAGAAGACGATCAAATTTGATTACAGGAACTAAAAGCTGTAACAAGGTTTCGATTGGTAAATCTGTGGAAAGATCATTACCAGAAATGCAGTGCCGTGGAGAACCCACACACATAAAAGCCTGGGACCTTATCCTTATCGGAGGGAGGAGGAGGGCCAGGTGCAGGAGAATGGTGGGGGTACAATCCAAACTTGCAAATCCGCAGTACCTAATACCCCCCGCACACATTTGGTGCTCGAGTACGGAATGGTGGTGGTGGCAACGGCGGTGGTAGGGAGTCCTCCACCTACCCCAAGCTCTGCAGATGACATCAGGAGTCATGACTGCATGTACCGCTTCCAATCACCTCTCCTCAAAGGGAAACGGTCAGAGAGGTCGGGCATGCATTCCTCTCCCTCTCTCAATGTGGTCCAGGCATGAGGCAGGAGCTGAGGGAACACCGGTTCCTCCCTTATGCTCTCTGGGAAGGGAAGGGAAGTGATAGGTGTTGGATGCCCATTGAATCAGATGGTTTGACATCCATGAGAGGGAGCAGCGCATGTTCAACCCTGTGATGTGGGGCGCATTACTGTCCAGTCGGGCACTATTTCCTCTATGAGCTTTGGATACCTAGCACCATCTTCTGCCTCCCCGCACTTCAGGCAAGGAGGAGACGTGGATGGTGGAGGTTTGAAGATCCAAGTGGGCCAACCACATCTGTTGCTAAAGCAGCCCGGGCCTCCCAACTATCTACTCCCCAATCTCCCCCCCCCCTTTCTCTCTCTCACACTCTGCCTCCAACTCTTCACCTTCTGTCCAGTGGCCATTTCTCTCTTCTCCTGTCTTCACTTCTTCCCCAAATCCATCTCTAACACTTATCTCTTCCTTTCAGCTTTCCTCCATTTATTTTTTGCTACTCTATCCAGATTCCGCTCCTCCTCCTTATGAACCAGTCCTCAATCTTCCTTTTATTAATGCATCTACCTACAGCTTTCCATCTTTTCCCTTCTCCCCAGTCATCCCATTCTCCATTGCTCTCTCCTTCCCGAGTCTCTCACTTACTCCTCCTTCTCTGCCCTCCTCCCATCCAGTCTTACCTCCAGCATCGCTTCTCTGTCTCCCTAGCTCCCCCCAATCCAACATTCTATTCTATCTCCCCAATCTCCTTCCCCCATGTTCAGCATCCCCTATTTTTCCATAGTCCCCTCTATCCAGGAGGCCCAACATCTGCCGTCTGTGTCCCTATTCCCCCTTCCTTCTGGTTCAGCATCTCCGCCATCTGTGTTCCTACTCCTGCCTCTCCACGGACCCATCATGTCCAGCATCTCCCATCTGTGACCCTATTCCCTCGGGAATTCCACTCTTCTGGCAGATCCCTAGTATCTGTGCCCTTCTCATCCACTGCCTTCAATCTTTCTACCTCGCTGCTCCTTATGCCTGGAACAAACTACCCAAGTCAGTGCATCAGGCTCCATCTCTGGCCCTGTTCAAATCCAGGCTAAAAACTCACTTCTTTGAGACTGCTTTTCAGTTCTGATCCCCCCAGTCTCCTATGTGTTTCCTTACCATTTCCCTAGATATATCCTAATCCCCAGTTACATTGTCTGTCTTGACTAGACTGTAAACTCTTATGAGAAAGGGCTGCCTCTTACAGGTTTCTGCACAGCGCTGCATGCACCTTATAGTGCTATATAAATGATAAGTAGGAGTAGTAGTAATAGTATTCCCCTCTCCCTAGGTGGCTAAGCATCACTCCCGTCTGTTCCCTAGTCCCCCTCCACCTGATGGCTCTTTCATGTCATGCATGCCACATCCACCCTATCTATCCCCCTCAGTCCAGCATCTCCTACATCTGGGACCCTCTCCCCCCTCCCACTGACTTGCCCTTTCATATCCAGCATGCCCTCTCTAACCTTTGCACCCCACCTCTCAATCCAGCACCTCCTCTATCTGGGTCCCTATTCCCCCCTCCCACCGATTGCTCCTTCATATCCAGCATGCCCCCTCCATCCTCTCTATCTCTCCCCCAAGTCCAGTTCTTTCCCATCTGTGTTTCTCTTATTTATTTATTTATTTATTTATCTATTTCTTCTATACCGCCCCTTCCAGAGATCAGGGGCGGTTTACATGGAACAATTGCATACATTTGCATAACATTACATAGAACAAGAACTTCTTAACTTTTTACATATAACAGAACAGTAAATTGTCAGAACTATTTACAGGGTGTATACTTTTGTATACTGCTGAATTTACAGGGGAATGTCAGTGAGCTGACATTGCTATTTATAGAAAATTATTTACAAGAATACATGATTCGCTATTCAGGTGTGTGTGAGTGTGTGTGTGTATGAGTGTGCGTGAGTTTGTGTGTGTATGTGAGTGGGTTTGTGTGTGATGGAATTTATTTCCATTTTTTTTTTTTTCCATTTTTTTTTTCCATTTTTTTTTTTCCCCCTCCTGTGGTCCAATCATGTCCAGCACGTCCCTTCTTCCCTCTGCCCCTCCCTCTAAGTCTAGCATATTCCTTTTCTGCTGCCATCTCCGGGCTGCTTTCACACACTCGCACTGAAAGTACTGCAATGCTGGTCTCACTCCTGATGCAGACTTCCTGTATATGTGGGGTAGGACCCACATCACAGTGAACCTCTCTGCAGCCCCAACCAAACTGAGAAGATCTCCGAGCTTGCTTTCACACACTTTGGCTGAAAGCACTGCGATGCCGGTTCCGCCCCATAACTACAGGAAGTCTGCATCAGGGGCAGGACCGACATCGCAGTGCTTTCAGTGCAAGTTTGCGAAAGCAAGCTTGGAACTCTTCTTAGTTTGACTGGGGCTAAGGTCAGGTTTGAAACCGGGTTGCTGCAGCCGACTGGCGGCGGAAGAAGAAAGGGGGCAAACCGGCATTTGAGGGGACAATGCCCCTCCTCACCTCCCCAACCATGCTACAAATGTATCTCAGCTTAGGGTCCATTGTAATGTTATTGCAGCCAAATATTTAAAAATGTGGGTATTACTGAGATTCCAGTGGATTTGCATTAAATCTGGTATCTTCCATCTGCACCACAGTGGAGAATGGGAAGTGGGATAGCTAGATGAGCAGGACAAGTCATGAATCAACTGGATAAATACAAGTCACTGTTTCTGTTTTTACATACTTCCATGTCTGCTGTAATATTTCTTATGTGCTTAAATTGTGACTTATCTAGGCTCACAAAATATTGGTAATTCTAGAAATAGGATCTGCAAGTAATTGCAAAATCCCAAACCAACCTAAGTAAATTGGGATTTGTAATATAAAATAAAACAAAATCTATCATATTTGAGATGGGCTGAAGTTGACTTTAATTATCTGAATAAAATGGTGTGATATTTTTGCAGTTATGCTCCTGGATTCTGACTGGTTTAGAGGACGTTCACCCATCCCTAGTGGGTGTGGTAAGAGGGCATAAAAACTCTAAATTTAATAGAAAGCATGTCTTCTCATGCTTACTTGCTTTTCTGTTTATCCTCTTTGTGAAAGCCCCTCCCCCTTTTCAATCTGTTTAAGCTCAATAAACCAAGAGGTAGAAGTGACATTTAGCTGCAATCGACAATGCTGCCTCAGACAGTCACTCTTCTAGTTCTGCATCATGGATACATGAATCAGATTAAACGTTTCAACTGAATCTTGAAGCCATCCCTATCAAATCAGGCCTATCTGGGCAACAGCTGATTTTTGCTTGTCTCTTTTTGTTGTTGTTGTTTGTTTTTGGGTTTTTTTAACATAAATGCATCTGTCCAGTCCTTCCAACCAGTAGTAAGAGAGGAAGTAGCAGCCCCCTCTTGGAGCACAGTATAACAGCTCAGCCTTACTTGTCCCATCGATCGATTCTTGCCCTCTCTCTCTGTATATCTATTATACATACGGGGAGGGGGGGGGGGGGAGGTTACTGGATGGAGCATCTTTACTGGAGCTGATAGGTGAGGGTTTGCCTTTGGCTGTTCAGACTCAATTAGTATATAGCCTGCGTGGCTAGGTTCTTTTTTTTTCCTGTTGTTCGCTTTTTCTTTCTCTTTCTAAAGCTCCTGTTCTCTCTCTGTTTTCTTCCTTAATTGGAACCCAGAGAGACCAGCTGAAATCGCATTAACGCAGGGGCCCGTCACAGAGAGCCATCCATCTTTTTTTATTACAGCATAATGGGGCTGCTCAGGAGCCTCGATTCGATTTGTCACCGGCCTCGTTCGCTGATAACGGGCATTTGTCATCACTTTCTCTCCGTGTTAATGTCATCATCTCGAGCTGACAGCTGGCCCCGTCGAGGGAGCACTGGCGACAGAGCACATCCGTCAACATAATATTTCCGTGGCTACGGGGACTGGCGCGGCAATGAACACACATTAAAGCACTTATGAGGGGAAAAAAAGATCTGTTGTCATTAATTAAAATGTTAGTGAGAGCGTGCGTCTGAATGTGTGTGTGTAGGGGGTGTGGGTTTGGTGCATGTGAATGCTTGTGAGTGAGTGTGCAAGCTTCCAGCTCAAATATGATTCCCTAAAAAATCCATTTAAAGGTGCCGGGGCCTGAGCTGACCAGAATGAGAGCAGTGTAAAGGTGAATGTTGTTAATCAGGGGTGGGAGGACTGGGGACAAAAGGCTATAGACCAATTCTATCTGCGTTCTGAGCCTTTTTGTAACCCGGCCAAGAATATCGTTGCCTGCATCTGCACTTCTCAGTCAGCTTGAAGACATCTTAGGCAGCATCAGCTCTGCACAGAGCAACATATGCTGTAGGACAGAAATGAAAGAATCCTGGAAGTGAGCCTGTGGCTTTGGAGCAGACCTGCTATTTCCGAATATGGAGGATAGCAGGATCACACATAACGGGAGAAGGGGGTAACTCTTCCACTTACTGAGGTATTTGTGGGTGTGGTTTAGTGGGCTTTGATCACCGATGGTAATTATTCAAATGCAGGAGACAAATGCAACAATGACTAATCTCCATACAACCTAGAACCTTATGGCTTTCCATCTATTTCTCTGTGTTCAGGATATATGATTAGCAGTTATAAGAGTTTACTATTAATTGCAAAAATGTTTGTGGGTCAGTGCCTATTTCTGCAAAATGTAGGTACAAGATGCAAACGAGCTCTTCGTTCCTTTATATCCTAAGATACAGGGCCGGCCCCAGAGTTGGTTTAAAGCACTGGCACTCTAGGCAAATGTTAAGCCTTATGCTCTCCTGGCTGTCACAGTCTGTTGCTTAGCTTTGAACGCCCTGCTCCTTGCCACCGCCCAGAAGCTGCCACCCTAGGTGACCTCCTAATTTGCCTGATGTTTGGGCCGGCCCTGCTTAGGTATGCGTTGTGTGACTTTTTCATGAATTGCCACAGCCAGGAACTTTGCACGTCCTCGGCTGGGTAGCGCAGGAAAGAAATAAAGAAGGCTCCTTTCACATAGCCATGCCGTCAAATTAAAGTGCCTACTGGCTTGACACCGAAGGGACTTCCACACATTTGTAGCCCAATGAGCTCGATAGTCCCAGCCCCAGTACAAGACTAAAATGGTAGAAGGCTCCCCCATCCCAAAGCCCCACCCCACTCTTTAATGAGTAAGGGTCCTTCCCCCTGGGACCTTCAGCTCACAGAGGTCCTGGGGGCATTGATTCCCATTCGATGCTGCCCCAGCAACTGTTTATTCAAAATGGTACTGACTGACCCCTAGCTGTAGCCTCATAGTACTGCTGTTGGGGGTTACACTTCCAAATAAGGGTGCACACCAGACTACTTCTTAGTTCAGCTGGCATCATTTTAAAACACAGTCTCCAAGGCAGCAGCAAGTGGGGATTGCTCCTGTCTCTATCACCCCCCCAGACCGCAGAGGGTAAATCGGAGTCATGGCAGAAGGGTTGGGTTGGCCCTCACTTATGGAAAGGGAAGGGTGGGGCTTTGGGAAAGGAGTGTCTGTCTACCATTTTAGCCCACATTGGGACTGGGAAGGGGGATTTCAGGCCCAATAGGCTACCAGGAAGTGGAGGTTCCTATGGGAGAAGGGGGTCCAGGGAGCCTCCAATTCAGACCAGTGGGACCTTTAATTTGATAGGCCCACTGTGCGACAAATGCCGTTATTGTCTCCTACAGCTTTTGAAAAAATTATAGTTCTTCAGCTGTCGTTATTTTTTCAGATTTTTCCGCATGCTCAGTCTTGCATTTTTGGGCTTGAATGAGATGCTTTGCATGATTTTGCATCACGGCTGATCATTAATGAAAAATTTACATAAATCTTTATGTGAAGCTGGTTTTGCAAAAGAGAGCTTTCCGTGAATAGAACACAATGCTTGAACTTTGGCTTGTTTCTGTATTTCTGGGCATTTTGTGTGCGATATGCACTTATACAAAGCTACTTTGCACTTTCGTACATAAGGACCATTATCTGGGCTTTGTCTCAGTGGTTATTGCTTGTGATTTTTCTGCCCCATCTATACCCAGGCCAAGGTGGGACTGATGAACACAACTGTACTGGCTTACTTACTTAGGCATTCTATTCATATTTAGGAGACACTTACCCAAGATACTTCAGGTGACTCACAATTTAAGCACAGCATTTGACTCTATCCCTTATAACCTTCTTATAAAAAGGCTCACTTCTATTCAAGTTGTAGGAACACCCCTCAAATGGATTCAATCCTACATATCCAACCGTTACCAACAAGTGAGGACAGGTACAAAATAATCAACACCATACAGGCAAAATCAAGGAGCTCCACAAGGATCGTCACCATCAGCACTACTGTTCAACATATACATTCAACCCAAATGCATTATATTTCATAAACACAAAATTAACTACCACATTTACGCAACATCATGCTGTATTCTCCACTCAGCCTAACCAACCCAGATCTGAAGCACATATCAAACTGCTTCAAAGACCTTGCTCAATGTTTAACAAACCACATGCTTAAAATCAATGGGCTCGATATTCAACTAGGCAAGGCTAAGTGCCGCAGCCGCTTAGCCCTGCCCGCTCACCCCAAACCCTGGATATTCACTTCCACGGCAATGTAAGCGAATATCTGGGTCTGGCCACGCTGCCCAGAAGCCACCAAAGCTAACTGTGCAGCATCGATATTGGATGATATTGGATTGCCTCGGTGCCTATAAGATAGGCAAGGGTTTTCCTTGCCTATCTTATAGGCGCCGAGCACTAACTGTGCATCTTCCAATATCAGTGCTGCATAGTTAGCGCCAGTCCCTGCCTCCACTCTGCCCAGGAACATCCTTGGCACACCCCGATGCTAGCCGGCTAGCATCGGGACAGGTAGGGAACTTAGTCAGAGATATTCGATGGCACTACCCGTGTATCTGTGTTGAATATACGGTCACATGGTTAACTGGCCTTTAACTGTGTAAATGCCTTTTGAATATCAGGCCCAACGTGAATAAAAACGAAGTACTATACGTCTCCAGGAACAAAGCATTCACAACACCAAAAACAATTACAAAGGACAACACAAACCTTGAGATCGAAAAAGAGGTACAATATTAAGGAATTACGTTAAACCTACACCTTAGCTTCACATTGCAAACCAGCAACATCACCAAAGCAATCTATCATAAAGTAAGAGTCCTAAAGAACCTCCGACTCTCATCAGTCAAGAAGATTTCAGAACTGTATTCCCAAGCAATGGTATTTCCTCACCTAGATTTCTGTAACAATGTACTTCAAGGTCTCCCCAGACAGACACTATATCCACTCCAACTAGCAGAGCACACAGCAGCCAGAATCATAATGGGAGCAAAAAGATCGGACCATATCACACCCATATGAGCAACTACACTGGCTCCCACTGGCTAACCGGATCAGATACAAAACATCAATAATAATATTCAAAATTATGCATAATATTTCAGCACCTTGCCTGAAATCTACAATACACCCTGCTGCAAAGGACAAAGAAACATGGAAATGCCAGCAAAATAAGTTAGCCCCAGACTTCTGGAACCTACTCCCCACAGAGCTAAGAATAATTTCTGAGCTCTCAGAATTCTGCAAGAAACTCAAAACTCACTTATTCAAAGAACACTTTAAGGACTAACAATATTCCCCTCTTCAAATAACTAGAGTCTTTCCCACAGCTGTATATAAGTTAAAAATGTAAATTGTTATATTTATGTTATGTTATACGAAGTACTGTTCTATGTAAAGTTAAAGTTCCCTGTTACACGAAAACCACTTTGATTTCCTGATTAAGCAGAATAGAAAAACAGTTAAATAAATAAAATAAAGCAAACAGCACACAAACAATAATATTGAAAAATACAAAATTACTCTTAAATCGGCATAAAATTCAAATTCCTCACAATGTCATAAGGCCATGAAAAGCTTCTTGAAATAACCAGGTTTTATAGCCTTCTGAAAAAGCTTCCGCCCCCATGCAAACAGGAAGGGGGGATGGAAGTACAATGGCATCACAGTGCCGGAGCTGAAGGTAACTGGTGCTTTGGTGTCATTTTAAAAGCATTGCTGCTGCTGCTTATCCCAGCAAGGGGGGCACCGACAGCAATCGTCAGTAATCGGAACAGGGGCTGGAGCAGAGGAGACACAAGGGATGAGATTCATCTGGGGTGTCGCACACCCTTGCACCTTCCCTGTCTGGAGGCACCAGGCTACTTCTAGTTCCCTCAAACTGGAGTCCTTTCAGCATCAATCTCCAGCGGTGGTGAGTTGCCGGATCCTAGAGGGCAGTCCTCGGAGCAGTTGAGGAGGGCAGTTGAAGTCCTTCCGGGTTAGCACTCTGACAGACTTGGGCACGTTGACCTAGTCGGGGGCTTGGAGAGCCCGAAAGGGATGGCTTCGTCAGCAGTGTCTCCGGGGGTCTCGGAGATGAGTCCCGGCGCAGGAGGAGGTCCTTCTGTCTTTTGGCTACAGCGCCCTGCTGAATTCACTCTGGAGACGATATGGTCAGCAATTCAACGACTTGGAGAGTCTCTTTTTCACTAGGTACAAACTGTTTCAGCCCAAGTGCAAACTAATGTGGTTTCTGTGCAACAATAGGTTGGGGAGTTATCTGATCTGTGGGGATCTTTGTCCTCAACACTGAAAGAGTTGGTCGGCTGGAGGATTCTGAGGCTACTTTTTCCAAGGATGCTATGGGGATGAAGACTCATTTGGCATAATTGGAGAACTTTTCTCGTTATCAAAACTTGATTATTAATTTTCCGAGATCTATACATGTTAATGCTAAAGAAATGTTCAAGAGATATATGATTAAGGTATTCGGTGTTCCTAGTGAATCTCATCCTCCTATTTCTAAATTATATTGCCAATGAGTCGGAGATCTTCAGGAACTGGGGTTATCCCAGGGGTACAACAGGCGGACTTGCTGGATGTCTCGGCTATTTTGGAGGCTTCTGGGGAGGAAACCTGTAGTCCGGCTACTCTTTTGGTGACTTTTACATTATCTCATGATAGGAATTGGTTTTTGAAAATGTTTTCTCAAAAACGTTTGATTAAGTTTAGAGGCCTTCAAGTACAGGTTTTCCCAGATTTATGTCGAGAGATCCTGAAAAGGAGGCGCGAGTTCCTCCTTTTGCGTCTGGGAGTTCAACAGCTGGGAGATGAATTCTTCTTAAAGTTTCCTTGCAAATGTACTGTGAAGTTGCATTCTTTTTCCTATTTTTTTTTTTTACCTGTTCCAGCTGTTGCGATTTCTGAGTGCCCGAAGATCCACTTTTACGAAGGTAGGAAGTACTGTTGAAGGTTAAGAAATTCTAGTCAGTGTCTTACAAATGCATTACTTCTCAAATTATGGTTACTGATGTATCTATATTACTCCCCCTCATATTGTGGGCTAGTGGAGGGTGGTCTTTTGTATTTCTTTAGGATCTGGTTAAGATGGTTTCTTATTGGTGTTGTAATTTTAGACTAGTTCTCTTTTTCTTTTGAGTGTATTTGTATGTTTGATTTCATTGTAAAATGCATAAATATAAAATAAAAAAAATGTGGCAGAAAGATGCAGAAATCTTTCCCATTGTACTAGGAGCAACAGGTTTGATAAAGAAGAATTTCCAAGCACATCTTGACAAATTACCCATACCTTTTACATCTTACGAACTCCAGAAAGAAGCTCTCTTTGGCACAATGCAAGTATTACGCCAAGCATTAGCAGTAAATTTGAGAGACTAAGATCATATTCCACATACTCTGGCTTAGAAGTGAGGTTCACGACTGTCAAGCTATCCATAAAATTAAACCATTTAGAGAAACTGCCCCAAGCAAACCTACTACAGTACCTTAAGAGCCCTACAAATACATCATGTACAATAAAAACCCAAGCATGCTATGCCAGAGCATAAATGCAGAGATGTGCATAAGCCCTGCACCAGCTTCCTTACCAGGAAAGAAGCAGTAAAGTCCCCAAGCCCCTGCATATTATTGATAAATGCCACATTGACAAACAAGATGGCTACTGCGACACATGACATGCCCTCCAGTGCTGACCACCAGTTATCTTGGAAAGGTGGCTGCCTCAGCATGCCCTGCTAGGCCAGAAAGTACCCAGATCTTTTCCAAAGCACTCCTCCCTAAACTCTTGAAGTCTGCAACAGCACAGTCCACAGCTCCTCAGGCATCTCAGGAGGATTGGGATCTTCACAGGGTACCAATGGCTGAAAACACAACCACTAGGAATAACAGAGAACATCGGTAGTCTCATTAAAGACATCCAGGACATGGTTCACTGCTCATGTTGCATTCAAGTGCTGGTAGCACAAGACCCACAGTCTGAGCAGTTCTATCAGCAAGAGGCAATGGGTATGTCCATTAATCATCTATACAACTTACATGTTGTCAGAATACATAACACTTTCCCAATGTACCAGGTGATTGCCACACCCCACTACAGTAACTAAGACCAGGAATCACGGGACTCGGAGTGAACGTATTGGAGGTGCAGGGGGCCTGTTTGAGTGCCCCTGGGACTGCTGCCGCTGGGAGCCTTGTCTGGGAGCGCCTTGCCTTTTCCCCTAGTAGTGGGCAGGCATCGCGGGGACACCTGGAGTCAGCGAGGACCCTGGCTTGATAAAAATCTGCTCCACCGCTTACCCTGTGGACTCGGAGTGAACGTGTTGGAGGTGCAGGGGGCCTGTTTGAGTGCCCCTGGGACTGCTGCTGCTGGGAGCCTTGTCTGGGAGTGTCTTGCCTTTTCCCCTAGCAGCGGGCAGGCATCGCGGGGACACCTGGAGTTAGCGAGGACCCTGGCTGGATAAAAATCTGCTCCACTGCTTACCCTGTGGACTCGGGGTGAACGTGTTGGAGGTGCAGGGGGCCTGTTTGAGTGCCCCTGGGACTGCTGCCGCTGGGAGCCTTGTCTGGGAGCGCCTTGCCTTTTCCCCTAGCAGCGGGCAGGCATCATGGGGACACCTGGATCTAGCAAATTTTGCTTGTTTGTTTGACCACAGAGCGTGTACGCGGGGTGTGATCCGAAAGGGTGTGTCCAAAGGGGCGAGATACGCCCCTTCGGCGCCACTGCAGCGAGGGATCTTGCTCCTTGTGGTCTTGCTGTTTTGTAGTGTCCTATATATGGGGAAAAGAAAGGCCAAAGCTGGACGAGGTGCGGGTGAGTCAACGGAGAGTACTCCTGTTGTCGGCCCTTTAGATAAACATCTGATCCCGCGGCCGGTTACGCAGTCCTCCCCTGAGGGTGCCTCTCTTAGTTCTGGAATGAGGACCCCTCCACCCTGTCCTGTCGCACTATCACCTTTTCTTTCTTCAGGGAAGTCTCTTGATTTGGTTGGGGTGAGTACTAATATGGAGGTTACTTTACTTAAACCTGTGCAGCTGACAGTTGCAGGGGGTTCTTCTGGACTCCCAGCTCTGCCGTCTGATACAGAGGTGACACTGAATGATCTATGGCAAGCTTTAAAATCTATTGATGATAAGTTGTCTTCTACTTTAAGTTCTTTGTGTGTATTTTCCTCTGAAACAGTAGTTTCCCTACAACAATTGGATGATAAAATTTCCGCGGTGGACGCAACTTGTGCTAGGCTTGAGTTGCAGGTTCCTTCTTTACATTCAGCCATGGCGGCTGGGATTAAAGATTCTTTGCTTTTACATAGTAAGTTGGAAACTCTTGAAAATAATATACGTTCGTGCAATTTACATTTTTAAAATTTTCCTTATACTTCCCTTATTGCTCCAAAGACTCTCTTAGATAAGTACTTGAAAGAAGTATTGCTTATTATGGACCCTATTGAAGTATCTCAGTTGTATTACATTCCATCTGGTACTAAATGTATTAATCCTATTGAAGGTGAGTTTGATGTGATTGAGCCTTCGATTTCAAATTTGATGGCTTTTTTGGAAGATTCCTTTGATTTAATTAATTCGCGTTCCACTTTAGTTGTCACTTTGAAATCAGTGGATTGTAAACATCGTATTCTTAAGGCATTTTTCAAATATATGTTAACAGCTTTTTGTGGACACAGGATAAATATATTTCCGGATGTTTCACATGGCACACAACTTAAGAGGAGGCTGTTTTTAGCTTTAAAGCCTCAGGTCCTTAAGTTGGGTGCCGCGTTTTTTTCTCCGCTTTCCCTGTAAGTGTATTGTTAATTATGAGGGTGCTACATATATTTTTTCAGATGCTGGTCATTTGGAAAAATTTATTTTGGAGCGGCAGGGTGTAACAGAGGTTAGTCGGGGGGAGTAATTGATGTTAGCCTCCTAATATGTAGGTTTGTTTTGGAACCTTGTTTTCTTTTTTCTTTTGTTATTTTCATATCCAGGTCTCAGTAATATGGACTTTATCACTTTGTTAAAATCATGTATCATGTTTCCTTTCTTTGTTCTCGATTGTCCTTTATTTCATGTGATTGGTTGTAATACTGATTAAATGCAAATTAAAAAAAAAAAAAGACCAGGAATCACTCCAGGAAGGCAATACTCTGGCACAAACCGTAATCACATCAGGCCTAAGGCCATGGTTGTACCCACAAACCCATCCCCCCTTTGAAGATGAAGAGGATGCACCTGCCAAACCTGAATCCCATTGAATCACTTTGGAAACAAATCCCAAATGTGCTGGTCTTCCTTGCCCCTTGATGGAATGCACACCCAGTGAAGCTTCAGCACTATGTTGTGAGTCAGTTGTTTTCAAGCAATGTGTGAGTAGATGACGCATTGAGATTACCCACCAGGTGAAATTTAAACATCCTAGAGAGGCTTGAATCTGTAGCAATGCAAGTTTCTCAAGCCGAGATTTATCAAGCCCACTGACTATTACCCGATGTTGCTCATCCATGTTGGCACAAATGATACTGCCAGATAGCCTTCTGAGCATTTCAAAAGTGACTTCATGACTCTTGGACAAAGGGTGAAGCAGATTGGTGCACAGGTGGTGTTCTCTTCAATACTCCCTCTTAAGGGTAAAAGCCAAGGCAGAGAGGCTTGCATCCTGGAGGTAAATTCATGGCTGCGTGGATGGTATCCTCAAGAGCGTTTTGGTTTCCTGGACCATGGGATGCTTTTCCAAGGGTTGCAGAGCATAGATGGCATCCATTTGTCCAAGAAGGGTCAACATGTCTTCAGTAGCAGATTGGCTAACCTATTGAAGAGGACTTTAAACAAAATCCATTGGGGATGGGTGAAGAAAACTCCCAGGTAAATGAAACATTAAATACCTTTATGAAAATGGGTAAAAGGGGCAATATATGAAAAGCAGTGTGTATAAATACCCGTAGCAATGGAAATAAGATCCCTTTAATGAGAGTGGCGGTTACAGAGACATAGTTCACGGACAACCATGACTGGGATGTAACTATACCAGGCTATACTTTATTCAGAAATGACAGGGTAGGAAGAAGAGGAGGAGAAGTGGCACTGTATGTAAAAAATAATATTAAAGCTTTGGAAATACAGGGCTTAAAAGGAAGAGAGGAGGCACTGTGGGTTAAATTAGAAAGAGGGAAAGAGAAATCTATTTGCATTGGCATGATATACAGACCTCCTCTTCATAGGGAGAAGAGGAGGATGGAGATTTAATAGAAGACATACTCAGCATTGCCAGAAAGGGGATGTGCTACTGATAGGGAATTTCAATATGCTGGATGTTGACTGGCACATTCCTGCTGCAGTATCATCTAGAAGTAAGGAGATCCTGGACTCTCTACAGGGAGAACTAGTCAGGCAACTGGTAACAGAACCCACATGTGAAGGAGCCATACTGGACTTGGTGCTTAGCAATGGTGAAAGTGTTTCTGATGTTATAGTGAGAGATGATCTCACATCCGGTGATCACCAGATGGTGTTGTTCAGTATTAGGACTACGGCTGATAAAATCCATTCAAAAGCGAAGGTCTTAGACTTTAGGAAAACTAACTTTGCCAAGATTGGCCAATACCTCAAGGAGTCATTAGTGGGATGGGAAAAGCTGGGGGATGTAGAAAAACAGTGGGAAAAACTGAAAGGGGATATTTTAAGGGCAACCAACCTTTTTGTTAAAATGGTAAATAAAGGTAAAAGGAAAAGGAGACCGCTATGGTTTTCAAAAGAACTAGTTGAAAATGTGAAGAATAAGAGGGAGGCCTTCATGAAATTCAAGAGATCAGAGAGAGAGGTAAACAGGCATCTGTATTTGGAAAAACTTAGAGAAGCTAGCAAAGTATTCAGGAAAGCAAAGATTCAAAAAGAGTAGGAAATAGCCAATGCAATAAAATGGGGGGGATAAGACATTTTTCAGATATGTCAGTGAGAAGAAGAAGGGGAAAAGTGGTATTGTCAGACTCAAAGGTGAAGGAGAGGAATATGTAAAAGCTCATGAGGATAAAGAAGAATTGCTTAACAAATATTTCTGTTCTGTGTTCACAGATGAAGAAACAGGAGCGGGACTTCAGAAAATACCCCAAATAGGAACAGACGTGAGGGGCATCTTGAACGATTTTGAAGACTGTATTCATGAGGAACTAGCTAAACTTAAAGTAGACAAAGCGATGGGACCAGATAGGATACACCCGAGAATACTGAGGGAACTTGGGGATGTTCTAGCAGCTCCATTGACTGATCTTTTCAATGCCTCTTTGGGGTCAGGAGTGGTGCCAGAGGACTGGAGAGACGCACATGTGGTCCCTTTACACAAAAGCGGGAAGTAAGGATGTGGTTGAAAACTACAGGCCAGTTAGTCTACCCTCTGTGGTGAGTAATTGGAAATACTGCTGAAAGAGAAAATAGTGAGGTTTCTGGAGTCCAACGGATTACCGGATCCGAGGCAGCATGGATTCACTAGAGGCAGGTCTTGTCAGATAAATCTGATTGATTTCTTTGATTGAGTGACCAGAGCGTTGGCCCAAGGGAGAGCCCTAGATGTGATGTATTTAGATTTTAGTAAATACTTTGACACCGTTCCATACAGGCAACTTACAAACAAATTGAGCACCTTGGGGATGGATCCTAAGGTTACTGCTTGGGTTAGAAATTGGTTGAGTGGGAGGTGGCAAAGGGTACAGGTAAATGGAGCTCACTCTGAAGAGAAAGAGGTTACCAGTTGTATTGCCCCAGGGATCTGTTCTTGGTTCAATTCTTTGTAACAATTTTGTTAGTGATATTGCGGAAGGGCTGTCGGGTAAGGTTTGCCTCTTTGCAGATAATACCAAAATCTGCAATAGAGTAGACATTCAGGAAGGTGTAGATAACACGAGAAGGGATCTAGCTAAGCTTGAAGAATGGTCTAGAATTTGACAGCTGAAATTTAATGTTAAAAAATGCAAGGTCATGCATTTGGGATCCAGCAATCCAAGAGAGCAATATAGTATAGGGGGGTGAAGTACTTCTCTCCACAAAAGAAGAGCAGGACTTAAGTGTGATTGTGTCTGATAATCTTAAAGTAGCTAAACAGGTAGAAAAGGCAATGGCAAAAGCTAGAAGGATGCTTGGGTGCATAGGGAGAGGAATGGTCAGCAGAAGAAAGGAGGTGATAGTGCCTCTATATAAGTCTTTGGTGTGACTCATTTGTGTGCAATTCTGGAGACCGCACCTTCAAAAGGATATAAACAGGCTGGAGTCGGTGCAGAGGGTTGCTACTAAAATGATTAGTGGTCTTCGTTATAAAGCATATGAGGACAGACTTAAAGAGCTTAATATGTATACTTTAGAGGAAAGGTGGGATAGAGGTGATATGATTGAGACGTTTAAATACCTCTGTGGCATAAATGCACAGGAGGAGAGCCTCTTTTGATTGAAAGCAAGCTCAGCTATGAGGGGACATAGGATGAGGGTGAAAGGGGATAGACTCAGGAGTAGTATGTGGAAATATTTCTTTACGTAAAGAGTGTTAGATGAGTGGAATAGTCTCCCAGTGAAGGTGGTCAAGATGAGGACAGTATCTGAATTCAAAAAAGCATGGGACAAACACAGAGTATCTCTTAAGAGAAAAAGGGGACTGTTATAGTGGTTGATATGGAAGGGCAGACTAGATAGGCCATGTGGTCTTTTTCTGCCATCATATTTCTTCCATCTATATGCCTCCAAGATCACTGCCTGAAGTGCCTTCACCTTGTCCATGAACAGTCTAAACTCCATAAACTTCAAATCCAGCTCATTCCCTAAGGAAGTGAGCCCCACACATCGTTCCTCCAACTGATAAATAAATGCCCCTCTGCTAGCCTCTGAAAAGCCTCCATCAACTGAGCATACTTGGCCAACCCAGTCATCTACCCAAAAGAAAATCATTCAGTTAGGGAACCAGCATTTGCCTTTCCAAACCTGTTGGACTACCCAGTGCACAGTCGCAACAAGTATACACAACTGAGCAGCCCATAGTCATGCATCTGTCGAAGGAAAAAAAAACATTGAATTTAAAAACTCAGCAGGAGAAATGAGGCAGGATTGACAGATAGCAAGCAAAATGCTGCCTTAATATTAGCTTTTGCCATCAACACCCCAATGCCTGCCAAAGTATATCCACAGCCTGGTTGAACAAGGCATACTGTACTAAACAGAGGATAGGATCAATCTCCATCAGACACACATTGATGCCACAAAATCCTACCCTTGACTTATCCTTAGCCAAGCCCTTATACACTTTAGTTCAACCCGTCCCCTCAAAATCACTTTAGGAATATTGCAATAACCCAGCATACACTGCTAGTTTTGCTGCCTAGGATGCTCGAATAAATAAGAACATCCAGTTAAAGAAAGTTCTGAATAGCTTTGACCCCTCTTCTTCCCATCGTCCATGCTGTCAAAATTCTTGTGCTCTCCCCTTTATTGCTCACATGTTGACAATGAAAATATATCTACTTACTTTCCCAGCAAGATCTTATGCCACAACTTCGGTGGCACCTGAATGTCTAGGAGGCTATCATGCCTAAGATATACCCTTGCTGGGACACTGACAGGCTGCTGCGATGACTTGTCATTGGCTCCTAGTGCTCTGGGCCCCAGATTCTTTTTACTTGCTTTTCCCTGCAAAAAGCCCTGTGCCTGTGACACCCCACTATCTGTTTGCTCAACTAGTAGGCTGACTTCTGTGGGGCCATGTTTTAGATACTCTGGCCTTTGGATACACTGCACTTGGCCTCCTCTGCCCTTCCTTGGAGCCCTTCTTCCATCTTCTGACCCTGGTACTCTACCTCCCATCTCTGACTCTCCCCCTTACCTCGCCACACTCCTCCTGGCTCACGCCACCTGATATCTCTTCTCAGATCTCAGGCGGTAAGACCATACTGGGCCATCTGAAAGCCATTGCAAGCACAGCCACAGATGATTCAGTCTGCCAGAGAAAGCCCCATCCAAGGCTCTAAAGCAGGCTATGCTAAGCAGCCCAATCACACTTGCCAAAGTTGCTTCACTTGGCGGTGCCACCCAGGCCCTTTTACTGCTCTAGGAAACCTGGAGAAGGTCGCTTGTGCACTCCCAATGCGATAGGCTCTTGCTATACTGCCCAGATGCAGTTGCCTCTACTTGGAAGCCCTCACTGCCATGGGCTTCCAACCTCAGCAGCCATTCGAAAACCACTGAAGATCCAGCCAGTCATGGCCTGACTTCCGAAATCAGACAAAGTAAGCCCATGGACCCTTACAGCTACTCCATAAGATCAGGAGACCTAAAACAAATGCACACCTCACATTTCTCTGACCTAATTCTAACCACCAAATTCTCCACTGTTCCCTCATTCCCATAAGCTTCTGTTCTCAGCCTCGTTCCCTGACCATCAGTCATCAGTCCTTTGCCTCCCCATATCCCCTTCCACTACATTGGCCATGGCTCAGGAAGGGGCTCAGCCATGTTATAGTGCCCTCAGCCTAAAGCTGAGGGCTCTCTTTAATACAGCCATGATAGAGAGGACATATTGCTGTAAGATGGCTCATGGCTCTGAGAACCCTTTGAACTGAAATAATTCAGATTTTGCTTTGACCTATGGAGAGGTCTTTTAGTCCCATGTTCTTCATGTTTGGATTTTCCATTATAAGTAATTTGTGCACTGCTGCCTATCCAAGAGTGGTGTATTTTTTTAAACATCACGGCTTGTATTTTAAAAAAGAGGCTCACTGGCATTGCTCAATACTGACTCAAACAGATCTAAAGAATCATCCTGAATTAAATCTAATGCCACTGATTTTTTTTTAAATAGAAGAGATATTGCATTTATCATAAAAGCTAAAACGATTGAAGAAAGACAATCATTTACCTCTATCTTAATGATTTTTCAAACAAATTTCCATAGCGCTCATTTCCAGTAATAACATCAAGAAGAAGGGTCATAGTAATTAAAAACAACCTCCAATTAGAATCAAATAGGAGACAATTCATCTAGGTCCATCCTAGGCCCATGAAGGGATGCACAAAGAGACAGGCCTGTGTCGGTTAAGACAGATGGATTGAGAGGCACCATCCCCGAGCACAGTGATAAGGTCCTGGCAGTAGGTCTCTCCAATGCCTGGATTATTTCCAGGTAGAATCTCTCCTCCTCCGCTAGAGACTAGTAACAATACTACAATAGCTGTTGTGGATTCCCTGAACTCAGAGGAACGCCTATCTGATAGAGTACCCTCAAATGAGTCAAGGTTTCTCCACCACTTGAAAAATAATACTTCCAGATGCAGATACTCTCCAACAGCTGACTCTAGGCCCCTATGCAACATCTTACATCCAGACTCAGAGTTTCCTCACAGACACAGTACTTGTATGTGTAGAGACGACTTAATTGTCTAAATTACTATGATATAGCATAGAGAAGACGTGGTAATTTTCCAGAACAGGGGAGGTTTACCTTTAGCCCAGTTACATCAAGCTGGGAGGAGACTCTTCTGGAAGGGAAAATCCAGTTTTTATATAAACCACTTCCAAAGGGTGTCTTTGGCAGCTAGCCACTCTATCATGAGGAGGCAGTGAACAATTCTTCTCAGAGGGTCAAGCGTTGATGGTTATTACCCATCCCCTCATACCATCTAGAGGGAGCCACAGACCCAGTGGCAGCAGAGGGAAAGGAGGTGCACATTCAGTTTGTTAGTCTCCCTTAAAAAAATTAGGGTCCATTGTACTAAAGTTTGCTAGCTACTTATTCCTCTTTTTAGTTTGCAGTAACTGGCAGCTCAGAACATTAATGCACCTGCAGGTCAGCTACTGACCGCTAAAACGCACAGCAGGGGCGGCCCAAGGGGGGTGCGGGGCCATGTGCAGAGACGCGGTGCGGGGCCTCATTTGCATAAGGCGCCTCATTTGCATAAATATTTGCATAATGTTAACATACACTAACTTTTAGTAAACATGCCTCTTAATGACTATATGGATAAAGAAAGACTAAAAGATTTCTACATTACTATAATCCAGTACCAACCGCCAGGCACATTAGGAATTACTACAAACACTGCCCATTTAGAACCCATAGCAAACCTGCCGTACCCAAACAGCACTACCAGGACTCACAAAGGACCATACCCTACCTATCAAAAGGCAACACTGCAAATATTAAACCAATACATTTCAGAGAATAACAATACATGACCTAGTGGGGAAAGAGAACAAGTGGCAATGTCAAATAGGAATTATATAAACAGAATACCTCAGCTCAGTTACGCATGCAGAACATAAACCATCACCAAACAAGGAATCACAATTTAGAAACAGGAAGACAATAATTAAACTGGGAACCCCAAAAGCCAAACTTGGAATGTACAACACTGTAGAAATAAAACCATAAATTAATTTCCTCTTGTACTAAACAAAACACAGACGTTAATGATGCACATTTCCCAGAGCTGACATATTCCAGTTAATAAATTCAAAATAAAGAGATATTTTTCTACCTTTTGTGCATTTTTTTTTTCAGTGGCAATTGCTCCAGCCACTTTCTTCTGGTTTCTTCGTTTCTTCTGCTAACTCTCCATCGTCTGCTGTCCATTTGTCCTTTCTTCTCTCTTCTAGTTTTTTTCCATTCTCTCTCTATATCTGCTTTAACATACTAATCTTTCTCCTTTTGCTCTTTCCTCATTCCTATTTCATCCACTCAAATTTTACCCCTCCATCCTCAATCCCCACTTACTCTCCCAATATCCATCCAATTGTAGATTTGTCTTCCCTCCCACACAAAATATTTTTTCCCTCTCCATTTCCCTCTCCCAGCTCCATCCCATTCTAATCCTCCACCAACATCAGTTCCCTTCTAGTTCCAGCCCCACCCAGCATCCGCTCCCTTCTAGTCCCTGCATCAGCCCATTTCCAGTCCTAGCCCCCCATCAGCCCATTTCCAATCCTATCCCAGCCCCCCATCAGCTCATTTCTAGTCCTTTCCTAGCCCCACCATCAGCCCATGTCAAATCCTAGCTCCCCTCCACTCAGCCCATTTCCAATCCAAGCCCCCCATGAGCCTACTTCCAATTCTAGCCCCTCCATGAGTCCATTTCAATTCAAGCCCCCACCACAGCCCATTTCCAATCTTAGCACCCCCCAACAGCCCATTTCCAGTCCTATCCTAGCCCCTCCATCAGCCCATTTCCTGTCCTAGCCCCCCCCCCACTCAGCCCATTTCCAGTCCTAGCTCCCTCCCCTCACAGCCCATTTTCATTCCAAGCCCCCCTCCCCATCAGCTATATGCAGTTCAAGCCCCCCTTCCACTCAGCCCATTTCAAGTCCTATAAACCCTCCAGCCCATTACCAGTCCTAGCCCCCCCATAGCCCATTACCAGTCCTAAGCCCCCATCAGCCCACTTCCAGTCCTAACCCCATCAGCCCACTTCCAGTCTTACCCCCCCCACAGCCCATTACCAGTCCTAACCCCCCATCAGCCCACTTCCAGTCCTAACCCCCCATCAGCCCACTTGTAGTCTTAGCCCCCCGATAGCCCATTACCAGTCCTAAACCCCCATCAGACCACGTCCATTCATTACACACGCATCATCCCACTTTTAGTCTTAGCCACCCCATAGCCCTTTACCAGTCCTTACCCCCCATAGCCCATTACCAGTCCTAACCCCCCATCAGCCCACTTGTAGTCTTAGCCCCCCATAGCCCATTACCAGTCCTAACCCCCCCATCAGCCCACTTGTAGTCTTATCCCCCCCATAGCCCATTACCAGTCCTAACCCCCCATAGCCCATTACCAGTCCTAACACCCCCATCAGCCCACTTGTAGTCTTATCCCCCCCATAGCCCATTACCAGTCCTAACCCCCCATAGCCCATTACCGATCCTAACCCCCCCATCAGCCCACTTGTAGTCTTAGCCCCCCATAGCCCATTACCAGTCCTAACCCCCCCTTCAGCCCACTTGTAGTCTTAGCCCCTCCCATAGCCCATTACCAGTCTAAACCCCCTCCTCCCCCATAGCCCATTACCAGTCCTATCCCCCTCCCCCCCCAATCAGCCCAGCTAGGTTAAAAAAAAAACCACAAACCGGCTGCTGCTGCCGCTGCCGCCGTGACAGCGGCAGAATCGAGCATCCCGCGGGGCCCCCCTGCCCTGCAGAGTCTTCCAAGTGGCCTCAGCGCGGGCTTTTCAGAGCTGCACGAAGGGAGAGTTTCCCTTTCTCGCGGCTCTGTTAATCCCGCTGCGGGGCTGATGGGAAATCACAAGATATACCGGGTCTCAGCATCCAAGGGCATACGGTGAGGAAACAGCCCAAAACAAGTTCAGGCCATCTACACCAATACTAAGCCCAGTAACATCAATGACCCAGTGTCTGGCAACTGGCGATACCCATACCAAGCTTCTTAGATATACAAATTTCAACACTTAGCTTAAGAGCCAGGCAGGGAAACACAAAACCGCCAACTGCATCCCCGATGTTATGGGGGGGGGGGAGCCAACAAGGACCTGTAGCTTACAAGCAAAGGGGGTTTCCGGCTGGGGGGAGGGAGGGAACAGGGGCTTCCAGGTAATTTTGCCCCCAACCAGACCAGGCCTCTGAGACAGGTCTATTGGGTCAAGTCCTGCAATTCTGCCAGTCCTTACTGACCATACTGTTCCAAGGTGAGGGTAAACACCCCAGCCACCGGTTCCTAACCATCCTTCTTTGACTTTTGTCTTGCTCTCTTTTATCATTTTTTTTTTTTTTAAACTAAAGAATATCCTAAGAATCGTCCCTGCAGGGAAGTCCACCATACAAGAGCTTTTCCCTCAGCTGCTGAGGACTGAGAGACTGGATCCTGGAGCTGTAGAAGGAGCTCTTGTACTGCAACATCAGGATTCTGACATGCTCAGTCCTCAGCTGCTGGAGGGAGGTGACTACCCATGCGTAAATGCACTGGCCTGGAGGTACGATTAGGAAGCTCTTTTGGGAAGGGACCTGCAATTTGTAAGGCAGCTCATATACGTAATGCTTTAAAAAAGATTTCATGAAATTGTGTTCTAGGATATAATGACTAATACCTGCTTTTAACAATTTTTATTGTGGTCTTAGGAATATGAATACACCTTTTCATTTCTTTCCAAACCTTTTGTGGGAATTTTGCAATTAATAGTCTATTGCTTTTTTAGATCATATTCCTTTTGAAGATAAAACTTTTATTGCGTCTTTCTTATACATCAGCCTCCATCCTCAAATATATATTGGCAGCTTCCACAAGGCTGCCGCCACCGCCGCTACCACAAATGTAACACTTGCCTCAGGTATTACAGGTTTGACCTTAATGAGAATATGCTAAATAGTATATGGAAAAGAACATGCTACGATATTTCCTCTATGCCTGCTAAAGACTAATTTGCATTTGATGCTCTGTCATTTTAGGTGGGTATGTGCTAATCCTGGTGCAAACCCTCTAATGTCTTCTGCCTCGAGTTTAGTGCCCACTAGGGCCTTTGTACGTAACATACTACGAAAATAATTTTAGAAGCTTTTCAGCATTTGCACATACATATGGCACACACATGTAAATATCAATTTTATAATGCTGCTATTAACATGTGTAGATGCTGCGGGAGGAGGGAGGTTTGTGAAGACTGATTCCTGCTTTCCCTGGAGAACACCTGTTACAGGTGAGTATCTATGCTTTCTCCAGGAACAAGCAGGAAGTCAATCCTCACATATGGAACTCCCAAGCTCACGTGGCAAAAAGTGCAGATAGAGCGACATTAGCTGCAAAAGCCATTATCTGTTGGGGGTATGTGCAGCAGTTCCTCAGCAGATACTGCACTGAATTTGCAGAGTGTGGTGGAACCACAGCCTGGATACCGCTAATGCCACCCATTGAGGTGGCGTTAGTAGCCCAGATGTTGTTGAGGCCTGCGATAACCGTGCATTTATTTTATTTTATTTACATTCTCTTATATACCGCGCTATTCTGCATCAGTGCGGTTCGGCATTGCAGACACTCCCACTCTCCCGGCCACTAATGCAGATAACACATGTTCTGCAGATAGTGCAGATAATCGCTGCGTTGTGTATGCGTTATCTGTTAACACGGCCAGATAGCGTGCGCTGTCTGCTGCGTTAACAGCTAACATGGTTTAGTAAACAGATCCCTTAGTTTCTCTTATTGTTTTTATTTAAAGATAGTGTAGTAGGCATTTTCAGTGGTGATACCCTGTTCCTGAACTACCAGTGGACCATGACTGGCTCAGGCACCAACTGTTGAGAAAGCTGCCAGAGCTTCGTCCTGCAAAGGGAGAGAGATAAGTGAATGATAACACATACTAGTGCTCACCGGTTTAGGCTGTACAACTGAGAATGTAAAAGAAATCTACCTGAAGTACTATAGTACCACACAGATGAAGCTCATTCCTGCAGAGGAAAAAGAGAAAAAAAGTTACTGAAAGAAATGTAGTTCTGCAAAAGCAACTGCTAATATGTGATATTTAAAACTATAATTATCTATCGTCCCATGTGTAGCTGAGAAAAAGAGAATTTATTTGGGAAACAAGAGTAGGGCCTGTCTAAGAGTATCTGTCACATTAGGCAAACCTTCAGCTCTGTGCACCCCCCACCCTCAGGCAGCAAAGGGTTCTGCAGCCTCCCCCCCCCCCCCCCAAAGCAACTAAAGGTTCTGCACCCTCTCCTTCCCAAGCAGTTCAGGGCCCTACATCTTTCCTCAGGTGGCTCAGGGTCCTGCATCTCTACCTCTCCCCCCCCCCCCCCCCCGGTGGCTCAGGGTCCTACGCAACCCACCTCAGGTAGCTCCAGGTCACTTGATACTGCACACGGCTAGGTGGTTCAGGGTGCAGCGTCTCCTCCTCTACTTCCACTTCCTCTTACCTTCCCTTCCCTACCACTCATAGTCCAACATCTCCACTTCCCTTCCTCCCAGGTATCTGGCTTCTCCTCCTCCCCTTTTCTTCCCCCTCACTGAGGTACCCACCGTCTCTTCTTCCCTTCCCTAATCTACCCCCCCCCCCCTGTATCTAGCATCTTTCCTTCCCTTCAAGCATCTTGATGGAGGGAGTGAGAGCAACAGGCCGTGATCATGCACAGAGGTACTTAAAGGCCCACCACTGCACTGACTGCAGTTTGCTCTGCTGCTGTCTTTGCAGAATGTAGATGAGCCACAGTGCCATCCACCGAGGTCTGCCTCCCTTACTGCCGAGTGGACAGGCTGGCCCTAAACAAAAGGGAAATTGTTAAAGTGTACTTGTTTAAATACAATTTTAAAACAGTGGGCCCAATATTCAAAGCCCTTAGCCAGGCCAGCCAACAGGAGCACTATTTGGATAGCGTCACTGAATATCTCCACAGACCACCCTAGCACTATCCAGTAGTTGATCTGAGGTGACCACTTTGGCTAAATGTGGCATAACTACTAGGTATAAGTAGGATCACATCACCAATAGAAAACTGGGTTTACACTTATGCACAAATTCACCAGTCGACAGTAGAATGTCAGACGACGACTGTTTCAATAGACCTGGACTTCCGCACAACAGATAAAGTGGCCCCCAGCAGAGCAGCTGAGCTTGCATGCAGTAAAGGAAACATAGGATACTGTGAGGAACCTGCAGCATAAGAGGTGAGTCTCCGATCACACCTCCGATCGCATGGGCACATTCAGTGTGGCCCGGGAAAGCCTCTTGCACCTCCCTTAGCCCGACTGAACTTGAAGTGTGCACTGCATCGCCAAGCTCCGCCCTTAGGCATCATCAATCAGCGACACAGGGTACCCTTTAAAAGCAATGTGACCTCAGGCACACCCACACCTTGCAGGCCCTTAGATGTGGTACTTGGAGCAGCCTACGTGAAGAGTCAACTAGCAATCATCAGCATCTATTATCTCTGAGCTCTCCAATGGCTGACATAATACACTGCTTACCCCAAGCAACTCTTAGCTCTGTGCTATGTTAGTATTCCCAGGGAGCCTCCTAAGCTGTAAAAGGTGAGATCAGCACATGACTCTTTTATTGATCATTTCACTCTCTGGTTTACTCCTCTGTTGTAGAGTCACGTTTTCATGTCGAGACCCACCCTAGTGAGGAGCGTTTTTGCTATGTGATAAATCCTCACACATCTGTTCCCACTCCAAATTTGCAATTGAAATGACCCTTGAGCTTAAATGCTGAACCCTCTCTTCTCTTCAGCTAGCACAACTGTTGGTAAACTTAAATACTCCTTATTTCCTAGGTTCTACATGGAGCTTAATATGTATCTTGTGTGTTTGTACAGCCTTATGCTCTGTCTCATTCTACAAGTCCACTCTCACCCCTTCACAAAATACCCACTCAACCAATACCAAAATATTCCAATAATCTATAGACATACAACCTATAGTCCTACTATAGGCAGTTACAAAGTGACGGATGGAAATAGATGTAATATGAACAGATTTATCAATGTTACAAACTCTCTCAGCTAACTCTAATTCAATGGCAATCCAATGCTACATAGTCAATGCAAGATCTATGAGGAACAAAATACCAGTTATCCTGGATCTCATTGATGATAATAACCCTGACAGTATGTGTATCACAGAAACATGGCTCTAAAAGTCTGATACTCAATTGGGTCCTGCCCGTGGAACGGGAAGCATTTCGGAGAACGCTACCCTGGAAGTTCTGGATTTCACTTCCTACCTAAAAGCCTAAATTTAGCCTCCAGAACCTCCCTATCACATTTTCCTATGTCATTGGTACCGACATGTACCAAGACAGCAGACTCCTCCCCAGCACTATCTAAGACCTTGTCTAGGTAGCGCGTGAGGTCCGCTACCTTCGCACTAGTTTGATTACACGTTAAGTGAAAAAATATTTTCTCTTATTAGTCTTAAATAGTTTACCCTGTAGCTTCATGGCATGTTCCCTAGTCTTTCTATATTCTGATGACGTAAACAATCCATCTACGTTTACCCGTTACAAACAATCCATAATAGAATACTTTACATATGTTTGTATTTTTGGAAAGGGCACTGCTAAACGTAGACCTTTCTAAAATATGAATAAGGAAGTACAGGAAGGGCATGTAGGAAATATCAATGGAGGAAACCTGGCAACTTACACACGCAAGTGTCAGCATTTCAGAACTTGCCCGTGTAAAGGTCAGCACTTGCATCCGCAGCAAAGCAGTTAAAAAAAACACAAATGTGTAGCTGTTGCTACTTAACTAACCAAGCCACTATTTTTATCTAAAAGCATTTTTTTTAAATTTGATATTTATATGCATTTTAAATACATTACAAGTAACAACTTGCATTAGAAAAGGAACATTAGCTAAAGAAAGGTAAAACCATACCAATATATAAAGAAAAAATTAAAGAAATATATCTAAGCTAGGTTCCACAAGCCCGCTATGGAAAGGGGGAAGGAGAGCTACACAAAAATAGAAATAAAGTTTTACAAACAAGAAATATTAGCTGTCTGATTACACAGCGATTCAATAGCGAGCGTCTACCATGCCAGGCCTAATCTATGTGCTAGAAGATACCTGCCTAGCATTAATAAAGGAGAGTAATTCAGAAGATTGAAAAAATACATAATTAACAGACTTACGTTTCACTAAACATTTACAGGGAAATTTCAAAAAGAATAATGCCCCAAGCTGTACAACTGCTGGTTTCAAAAGAAGAAACTCCCTCCGTCATCCCTGTGTCTCTCTAGCAATGTCAGGAAAAACCCTGACATTTCAACCAAAGAAAGAAAATTGTCTCTTCTTAAAAAACAATTTCAAAATCCAGTCTCTGTCCACAGATAGTGCACAAGTAACCACAAGAGTCGCAGAAACTACGGATTCAGACTGTGAATTTTCCAAATAAGCCGAAACATTCAAAGCATCTAACAATGGAGATCTTTCCGAAGTCTGCCGTTTCCCCAAGGGTAAAATATACACGTGAAACAGGAGGAACGGCTTCCTTTGGAACTTGCAACACTTCAATCAAATACCTTCGAAACATCTCTTTAGGAAAACAAACAGAAGATTTAGGAAAATTAATAAACCTTAAGTTGGTTGCTCACGAGAGATTCTCAAGTCTCTCCAACTTAAATCTTAAAGAGGTTAAGTCTTTCATCGAAGCATTCTGCTCCTGAACCACTTCAGTCTGAGCCAAATTTGTAGATAACTGAACCTTTAACTCATCAATTTCAGCTTGCTGAGTAAGTGATTTATTAACACAGTCCTGAAGTTGAGCCTGAAATATTTGAGTTTGGATCGAAACTGCAGAAGTCAATTGAGTAATAGTGTGCCATAAGGACTCCAAGGAATTTTTTTCTGGTCTTACCAAAGAAGCTGACGGCAAAGACACCGAAGAAACAACAGGAGAAGACAAGCCCCAGGTAGGCAGAGGACTCGTACCCTGAGTAGGTACCTCAGTCCCTCCTAACAGCATCCCAGAAGTCGTCAGCACAACAGGAAGCGGCTTAGTTATCTTGGATCCTAGTGTAGGAATGCTCCCGCGATCACTGGTGTTCACACTGCCTTCCAACGTAACACTAGCAGCATCCAACTGCAACTGAGCCACCAGTACTGGGGGTTGAGGAAGGAGACGATCCTCCAGGGATAGATCCGCCTCCGAAGAAGATGTCGGATCCACAGACCTTGGCGTCAACACAGCCGGAGACACACTGGAGTTCAATGCTGCAGCAGCGTCCCACACAAAGAGGTCCATTGGCCGCGAAATCAGTGTCATCAGGATGCTCGCAAGTACTTGACCCGTCTTAACCTTTGCCTTCTTTTTCCCCATAAAGAACGCAAAACGCCAGCAGAATCAGGCAGCCATCTTATAATGCTCCCGATTCCTTGGCATATTTTTATCTAAATGCATTTTGAAGTAAGGAATAAACTAGGGGGGGGGAGGTTAAGGAGATAAGTGGCCTAGTGGTTGGGGAAGTTACCTCAGGTTGGAAGGTCAGGGGTTCAAATCCCACTAGAGGACAGCAACCTTGGGCCGGAAGGACTGGGGTTTCTAGTCCCACAGGTGCTCCTTGTGGTCTTCAGCAAGCCACTTAACCCTCCATTGCCCATGCTCCCTGTAAGTATTAGCATATGTGTCTCATATCCCCTTGTGTTAAAAATGCATCCCCCAATTGTGTCGTGACCACTTTGATTGAAGGATAAGGTGGTATACAAAACTGTCTAAATAAATAAATAACTTCCTTAATTCCTCCTGTAAAGAGCTGGCCTAAACAAGCACTTTTACAAACCCTGCATGGGACAGGGAGCGGGTGTAAATCGCACCATACACAACTGCAGTCATACATGTGTATTCTCTATCTGAAATGGGTAATCCACCTGTAGATTTTTGACACACCCTGGCCACTCCCTAACCACACCCCTGATATGCCCCTATGTAACTTGCATATGATTAAGCCACCAACATATAAACTGACCCCTTTCTAAAATGGCTGTTTAAATTTGGATGTCTTGAGTGTTGAGTCTGGCTGGAAGATGCTTTAAGGTAAGTTCAAGAAAATATAAGACAAGACTGAAAAATGAGGGGTTTTTGTGACCTATGAGGAAGAGTTCCCGAAAACTACTTAAGATTTATTTATTTTATTTATTTATTTAGAAGGATTTAGTATACCGCCTTATCGTTAAATCAAGGCGGTGTGACACATCAATCAAAATCAATAATAAAGTGTGGTTTGTAGCATGCAGTGTGAGAACTGAGAAGTGTAGTGTGTGGGACTAATAAAAGAAAATATTTTTTCACTCAACGTGTAATCAAACTCTGGAATTTGTTACCGGAGGATGTAGTAAAGGCTGTTAGTGTAGCTGGGTTTAAAAAAGGTTTGGATAAGTTCCTGGAGGAAAGGTCCATAAACCATTATTAAGAAGTGACCAAAGATATCAATGCTTGACCCAGTACAAGCATTGTGGAACTTGTGTCTCTTGGGGAAACTGCTAGGTACATATGACCTAGATTGGCCACTGTTGGAAACAAAATACTGGGCTTGATGGACCTTGGTCTGACCCAGTATGGCATATCTTATGTTCTTATGGGCAGTGCGTTAGATTATATCGGTAAACTATTTACATAATGAGCTATATACATATATACAAAATGGGGCTGTTTGAGAGGCGTGCTAGGATTGAGATTCTGTAATGTCTTGGGGGTAGGATCGTGATCCTGTAATGTCTTGAGGTAGAAAATTTATGTGAGGTCCTTGAAATGTACTGTAAATAGATTCGTCTTAAGAAGTTTTCTGAAGTCCTTGAGGTTCTTGGTTGATCTTATGTGGTCTGGGAGAGAGTTCCATATAGCGGGTGCTGCCAGGGAGAGTGCCCTCCTTGATGTGGCCAGCCTTGTTTTAGCAAATTCTTTTGGTGTTCTGATGGTGTCTGAGGTTCCTTTTCTTCTTGGTCTCCTGTTGTCATCGGTTTTTATGAGAGGGCGTAGGCTGTCTGCTGATAGGTTGTGTATTATTTTAAATATGTGTAGAAGTACTTTGAATTGGATTCTGGAGCTGATTGGGAGCCAGTGTAGGTGGTACAGTATGGGGGTGATGTGATCGTGAATTGTGTGATCTGTCGTGAGTCGTGCGGCTGTGTTTTGTGCTAGCTGTAGTGGTTTTATTGTCTTTTTAGGTAGTCCTTGGTAGATGTGATTACAATAGTCTAGGGTTGGAGTGATGATGGCTTGACAGACTGTTCGGCAGTGTTCATGGGCGAGGATGGGTTTGAGCCTTCTGACTGTCCTCATTTTGATGTAAGCGCTCTTTGTTATTTTTGCAATGTGGGACTGGAGGTTGAGGTCCTTGTCGAGCGTTACTCCCAGGTATTTTATTTCTTGTCTTACCAGTATGATGGTGTTGTTTAGGTTGATGGTGGCCGATGGTGAGAATGTCCGGTTTCTTGTGATGAATAGAGCTTCGGTTTTGTTGTAATTTATTGATAGGTTGTTTTCTTGCAGCCAGGTTGCCATTTGTTGGAAGCAGTTGGCTATGTTGGAGTAGTCTGGGTTGTCCAGTTTGATTGGTGTGTATATCATTATGTCATCTGCGTATATGGTGTATTGAATCTTGTGGTCCTTGATGATGGTGCATATGGGTTGTACGTAGATGTTAAATAGCAGGGCGGAGAGAGCTGAGCCTTGTGGGACTCCTTGAGTGGCTCTGAACGGTTGAGAGGTCTTTGTTCCACACTTGACTTGTAGTTGTCTGTTGGTGAGGTAAGATGTAAACCAGCTCAGAGTAGTACTGTGTAGACCTGCCTCCTGTAGTCTGTTTAGTAGGGTTGTGTGGCAGACAGTGTTGAAAGCTGAGGAGATATCTAGGAATATCATGATGACGCCCATTCTGGTGTTGTCGATTGTCCTCAAAAGGCTGTCGAATAGCTGGATCAGTATGGTTTCAACCCCATGTCTGGGTCAAAAACCGTGTTGATTGGGGTCCAGTGGATTGTAAATGTTGATGTGTTGTTGGAGCTGGTGTTGGACTGTTTTCTTGATGATCTTGGACAGGAATGGTAAGCTTGATATGGGTCTGTAGGCGGCTGGGTCAGTTTTAGCCAGGGTGGTTTTCTTGGGGATTGGACGTATTGTGGCCAGCTTCAGGGAGTTTGGCATTGTTCCCTTGGAGAGGGAGTTATCTACTATTTTCCGTACGACTGGTGTTAGTTCCTTTTTCGTTGCTTTGATCCAGGCTACTGGGCAGGGATCTGTAGGGGCGGTGCTGGTGTTGAGGTCAGTGATGATCTTGGAGAGTTGTTCATTCGATGGGATGTCGAATGTGCCCCAGCTCCGGTCAGGTTCAGATGTCTTGTATTTCACTGACGCGCTGTTGTTCTTGGGTGTTGCAGTGAATTTGTTCTTGAGGTGGTTAGCGAAGATCTGTGGCTCTATTTGTTGTTCGTTTCTGTTGGAGGGTTCCTTGGTGAGGTTCTTTACGATTTCGTAGAGTTCACGGGGTTTGTTAGTGGACTTCATGGTAAGGTTAGTATGGTATTCTTTCTTCTGCTGGTTGATGAGGTTGTTATATTCCTTTTGTTTTGTCTGGTATTGTTCCTGTAGGGATGTTGATTTGTTGCGTCTCCATCGGCGTTCAAGTCGTCTTAGTGCTCTCTTTGCTATTCGTATATCCTTGGAGTACCATGGAGTGGAGCAGGGTTTTGTGCTGTGTGATTGTTGTGTTCTGCGGGTGGGTGGTCTGGCGGCAGATGAAATTATGTCGTTCCATTTGGAGATTTGCTCATCTATGTCCATTGTTTCGGCATTGAGGAGTAGTTGCGTGTCTTGTGTGAACTGTTCCTTGTTGAAGATTAGCTTATGTAATAATAAAGGGACATCTCTGAAGTCTTTTCCCCTTGTCTCAATCATTGAGGATATACAACTATACATATATAAAAATAAGAATAATTTTTTGAATACTTTTTTGGGTGATTTGTTTTGGATGTGTTTAAATGTGGATGCCATTTACACATTATGTGCCGGCACATAGACATGTAAAATGCAACTAAGGCTTCTAAACCCCCCCCCCCCCCCATAATGAATGTCATTATAACCTATGAAAATGTATGTACCAAGGGAAACTGGATAATCAGAAGAAAATTTTATTGCTCCCACTTTGCTGTCTTACAACAAAAGTATAATCTTAGATTTTTCTTTACTGAAAAAATGGCATACTGCAAAGTTTGTAGGCATTGAGTTTGTGAGGGTTTCATTCTGGTTTAAAAATGCAAATTTGCCTTTAAAAATGTCATGAGGATACTCCATTAGTTCCACTTATCATTTGTATAGCGCTACAAGGTATACGCAGCGCAGTACATGTAAGACACAGTTCTTGCTCAATGGAGCTCACAGAAAGCAAGCTCTTGTCATCAGATTCTTCTGGGCAAACCTCTAAAGCCAGCATTCTGTACCTGGAATAGTGAGGTTGGACGTGTGGTCTGGACATCCAAATTGCGCTTAGAGCCGCAACCGTATTCCGGTCCTAGAGCTCCCCGCTTTACACTGTGTTTGTACAGGGAGCGCTGGATGGAGGCGGTGCTGAGGCAGAGTGGGGGCGGTGCCTGCTGCTGGGACATACAGAGGCAATTCAGGTCACGCCTCTCTCCATACCCATCACCCACTTACATGCCTGGCTTATTCCACCCTGAAGGTGGAATAAATCACCGATGCTCCCCACCTTGTGTGACGCATGCCCCTGCACCATGGTCTGCTGGCCCCGCTGTGCCCCTGCAGCCACAATCCGGTCCACAGCGGCTGCTGGTGATGGCCTGACAATACTCTGCAAGGACAGCTGTATGGCATGACATTCAGAACCGTCCTGTGGACAGCTCATTGCCATGGTGCCAGGATGCCACTGCTCCCTTGCTGCAGGAGCGGCATTCTGGCGTCCGGATGGACAGCTCCCCTTACGCTGATCTGCTCAGCATACACGGTGTGCACGGATGTCTATGTCCCTGATTCTGCTGTTGCAGGTTCGTCCAGGCCCCATTGGCAGAAGAATCGGGCCCAACTCCTGCACATAAGAACATATGATATGCCATACTGGGTCAGACCAAGGTCCATCAAGCCCAGTATTCTGTTTCCAACAGTGGCCAATCCAGGTCATATGTACCTAGCAGTTTCCCCAAGAGACACAAGTTCCACAATGCTTGTACTGGGTCAAGCATTGATATCTTCGGTCGCTTCTTAATAATGGTTTATGGACCTTTCCTCCAGGAACTTGTCCAAACCTTTTTTAAACCCAGATACACTAACAACCTTTACTACATCCTCCGGTAATAAATTCCAGAGTTTGATTACACGTTGAGTGAAAAAATATTTTCTTTTATTAGTCCTAAATAGTTTATCCTGTAGCTTCATTGCATGTCCCCTAGTCTTTCTATATTCTGATAATGTAAACAATCGATTTACGTTTACCCGTTACACTCCGTTCATTAATTTATAGACTTCTATCATATCTCCCCTCAGCCGTCTCTTTTCCAGGTTAAAGAGCCCTAACCTTTTTAGCCTTTCTTCATAAGAGTATCCTTCCATCCCCTTTACCATTTTGGTGGCTCTTCTCTGAACCTTTTCTAAAATCGCTATATCCTTTTTAAGATACGGCGACCAGAATTGCACACAATATTCAAGGTGCGGTCTCACCATGGAATGATATAGAGGCATTATAGTATTTTTCAACAACACCCAAGCTTGATGTACCTCTTTAACCTTTGCAACTGCTCCTTTTAGTTTTTTCTCAACTGTTTTCCTCATTTTATCATAGTCTCCCTTTCGAAAGTTAAAAGGTAGTACTGTGGATTTCCTTACTATCCCTCCTCCACTAATTAAATCAAATGCGATCATGCTATGATCACTATTGCCAAGTGGCCCCAACACCCTTATCTCTTGCACTAGATCTGATGTTCCATTAAGGACTAGGTCTAATATGGCTTCCCCTCTGGTTGGTTCATGAACCAGCTGCTCCAAGAAGCAGTCATTTATTTCATCTAGGAACTTTATCTCCCTAGCATGTCCTGACGTGACACTGACCCAGTCGATACTGGGGTAATTAAAATCACCCATTATTATTACTGCGCTGTAACTTTTGTTAGCTTCCTTGATTTCTTTGAGCATTTCATCATCCATTTGGTCATTCTGGCCAGGTGCTCGATAGTACACCCCCACTGCCATTGCCTTCCCCCTTTTATATGGAATTTCAATCCATATAGATTCTACAGCAGATTTTGTTTCCTGCAAAACTTGAATCCTTTCTGAGTCAATGCCCTCTCTAACATAGAGCGCAACCCCTCCACCAATTTGATCAGCTCTATCATTACGATATAGTTTGTACCCAGGTATCACAGTGTCCCACTGGTTGTCCTCCTTCCACCATGTCTCTGATATTCTAATCATATCTAACCTTTCATTTAGTGCTATATATTCTAACTCTCCCATCCTATTCTTTAGACTTCTAGCATTTGCATACAAGCATTTTAGAGAATGTATTTTATTCATGTTAATTTGGCTATTGTTAGACATGGGTAAATTGGGATCTTTAAGCTCTGTCTGCTCCATACTCGAGGGCATTTGGGCTACTTTACTCTTTTGTGGAACCTCTCTGCTTTTGGTAGTATCCTTCAAGGATACATTCTTCCGAACCATCCGCTCTTGGGCGACTGTCGGCTTTCCCCTAATATCTAGTTTAAAAGCTGCTCTATCTCCTTTTTAAAGGTTAATGCCAGCAGCCTGGTTCCATCCCGGTTAAGGTGAAGCCCATCCCTTCGGAAGAGCCCCTCCTTTCCCCAGAATGTTCCCCAGTTCCTAACAAATCCAAAACCCTCATCTCTGCACCATTGTCTCATCCACGCATTGAGACTCCGGAGCTCTGCCTGCCTTTTGGGTCCTGCGCGTGGAACAGGAAGCATTTCAGAGAATGCTACCATGGAAGTTCTGGATTTCAACTTCCTACCTAAAAGCCTAAATTTTGCCTCCAGAACCTCCCTACCACATTTTCCTATGTCATTGGTACCGACATGTACCAAGACAGCAGACTCCTCCCCAGCACTATCTTAGACCTTATCTAGGTGGTGCGTGAGGTCCGCTACTTTCGCACCAGGCAGGCATGTTACCAGGCGATCCTCACGTCCACCAGCCACCCAGCTATCTACATGCCTAATGATCAAATCACCAACTATAACGGCTGTCCTAACCCTTCCCTCATGGGCACATGGCCCTGGAGAAACTTCCTCGGTGCGAGAGGGTTTTACATCACCTGGAGGACAGGTCCTAGTTACAGGATCACTTCCTGCCACACCAGGGTGATGCTCTCCTGTCACGTGACCTCTCTCCTCCATGGCAACAGGGGTGCTGCCAGACTGGAGGTGGGACTTCAGGACTATATCCCTGTAGGTCTCGTCTATGTACCTCTCTGTCTGTCTTATGTTTTCCAAGTCTGCTACTTTAGCCTCTAGAGAACGGACTTGTTCCCTGAGAGCAAAGAGCTCCTTGCACCTAGTGCACACGTAAGACCTCTCACCAACTGGGAGAAAATCATACATGTGACACTCAATGCAAAAGACTGGAAAGCCCCCATCCTGCTGCTGGACTGCTGTCTGCATCTTAGTTTTAAGTTTGTGTCTAGATCTTTAAGTTCTTACTTACTAGGGGTTGCTATGGGTATTTATACCAATAAAACTGTACCTAATACGTTTAATATACCTTGTTCACCTGAAGCTTAATTAATCTCAGGTCCTTAGTGTATGACTGATTTGGGTAATGAGCTTCACCTGAAAGCACCTCCTGTCTTTTAAGATGTGTAAGTACCTATAAAGCTATGAGTATCCCAGGGGTGGGTGGGAAATAACGCTTATTAAAAGAGGGCTGCTACACAGTATCCTGTCTTGTGCTGCTGAGGTAAGCTAAATTCTGATTTGATTTAAATTATAGCTCTTCCGTTTTTTGCCTGGTCATCGCAGCCAGATGTGTGGGAATCAAATGGGTTTCCACGTCAAAATGATTGAAAACGTCTTCATGCACTCTTTAAATGGGTTCATTTTCCCACAAAATGTTAACCCTGACCTAACCTTCTTGTTGCTACTTTGCCCCATACCCATAGGATATAGGGTCTTAGTGCGAGTATTGGTGTTACTTTACCCCTCTCCTGGTGCTTCAAGGTGTTCCTGCCAGTGTTGGTCCTGTTTTATCCCTCCCCTGGTGCTTTGAGGTCTTTCAGCAAATGTTGGTGCTACTTTATCTCTTTTCTAGTGTTTTGGGGTCCTCATACCAATGTTGATGCTACTTTGTTTCTTTCCTCCTGACCTAGATTCTTCATTCCACTCTTTGTTCTGCTTTGCCCCTCTAAAAAATGGTTTAGAGTCTTCAATGGACTTTTCTGTGGCATCTTCATGCCACTCTTGATGTCTTGGAGTGCTATTGCCTTATTGGCAAAAATGGATGCAAAAATATCCACTGTAAGAGTGCATACTTGTTTGTCCCATTGATTTTAATGAGCTGAATGTTTTGAGTGATATGAATCATTTGGAGTCTGAAGACAAACCAAATGGGTGGATGAACCAAATCAAAAATGTTTGCTGTGCATATCCCTTATACCTGTGAAAAATGAGTTGATTTCTATGCACCCCGATTAACATTGGACTGATCAATGCAAGGTCCATCAGAAACAAGACAAATACCAATATGGATCATATGCAATACCACCAAACAGATATTCTTTGCATCACTGAAACCTGGCTAAAAAACACTGACCAGGTTACTCTGTCTCAAATCACTCCTTGGACCCACACTGCATTCAACTGCCCATGCACCCACAAGAGAGGTGGCGGGGTACTAATTCTAACCCGAACAGACCTTCAACTCAAAGCTTCCTGATCTGCAAGCTCCGAGCACTGTGATATAATTGCTATAGAAAACAGACACCTGGCAATTTATCTCACTTACGGAGCCCCCAACACTGCCTCTGAGGAAACACCTAACATACTTGAAGCTGTGTGTTTGGTCAACTCCCCTCATAAGCCACTCATATTACCAGGCGACTTTAATCTGAGCTTCACTTCTAGCAAGGAAGAAACGGCATTCCACAAGGCAATGGATTCACTTCAATTCTGCCAAATCCTCAAGGACCTCTCTCACCAGGCTCTACTCCTGACCTCATCTTCGCCCCAAAGAACTTACTAACACAAGACAGTACAATGACCCCCTAGTCAGATCACCATGCCATACATTTTAAGATTCACCTTCCCCAACAAGGAAAACCACAGAAAACACTTCACCCCGTGAGAAGATTCAAAGGATTTAACAAGTATCAATTCCTCAAAGATACTCTCCTCAGCCTCCCCCAGGACTTCTCAGACCTGATGGAGCAGTCAAGACCTTGAACACCACCATCAGTGAAGCTGAAAAAGCCCCAAACACTGGACATAATGAGGCAAGACCCAAATCAGCACCATGGTACTTGGAAGTAATAAGAGAAACAAAGAGAAAACTTTGCCAGCTAGAACAAAAATGGAGACACGACCGATCATAATCCTCACTAAATCAATACCAAATAATGCAAAGAAATTGCAACAATCTAATCAAGAAGCACAAACAAGAATACCACTCCAACTTCATCTTAAAATCCTGCAACAAGCCCAGAGAACTATTTGCGATCGTCCGCACCTTTACAAAAGACCCCTCTCACAAAGAAAATGGCATGATTCATCCACAAATCTTTGCAGATTTCGTCATCAGCAAGAACAAACCACCCCTAAGAGCATCACCCATAAATACCTCCAATACAGTAGATGTAAAACCCAATGTCACACATAAATGGTGCGATTTTCACATCCCCATGACGGAGCAAATTCTCTGCACTATTGCCGACCTAAACACCAGTACAGCATCATCAGACCCCTCCCCATAGAGTGGATCAAATCAGTCAAGGACGATGTCAACTGTATCCACAAAATTACAAGCGCATCTCTGTCTCAAGGATACATGCCCCCCATTCTCAAACAAGCGACCATCCACCCCATCCAAAAAAACTCCTCAACCAACAGCTTCGATCCTGCAGCTTACCGTCCAATCTCAAGTCTTCCCTTTCTATGCAAAATAATTGAAAAAGTAGTTCAGAGACAACTACAAGACCACATTGACTTACATGCTCCTCTGGATCCACACCAACATGGCTTCTGCCCTAACCATAGTGTCAAGACCCTCTTTACCCATTTATTCAACATCCTAATCAAAGGAATCAACAGTATAAAAACTGGATTCCTGCTTGTCTTTGTCGATATCTCCTCGACCTTCAACACCATATTACACACTACCCTTTTAAATTGACTAGCTAACATTGGACTCCATAACACTACCCTCAACTGGTTCCTATCCTATCTCAGTGACAGACCACAAAGGGTCAAAGTCAGTTCAAAAACCTCTGCTACGTTCAATACAACACAGGGAGTCGAGTCCTACAAGGATCCTCACTGTCTGCCCTCCTCTTCAATAGATATATACAGCCAGTCTGCAGTATTTTCAAGCAGCACAAGGTCCACTATGCCATATATGCCAATGACATTATGGTCTACACCCCCATCCACCTAGCAAGCTGGACTATACAACTATCTCAAAATGTCTTCAAGAGATTAGCAACTGGCTTTATACCAATAACTTCCAAGTCAACTTCAAAAAATCTGAAGCACTATTTATCACACGTGACGTTTCCTTCACCCCACCCCCCCCCCAACATCAATCATCCTATCAGACACTCCGATCCCAGTAAAAAGAGGAAGTCCACTACCTAGGTGTCACCCTTGACTGCAACTTAAACTTGTAAGCCCACATCAACAGAACTGCCAGAAACGCATTCCATATGCTGGCCATTATCCAAAGACTAAAACCACTCCTCAGTCAAGAACATTACTGCACAGTCTGTCAAGCAGTCACTACTCCCTTTCTGGACTACTGTAATTCACTTTTCCAAGGACTCCCAACTCGAACCACTCATCTTTTGCAACTAGCCCAAAACACTGCTGCCTGGTCCATCACAGGGTCAGCCAAACATGATCACATAATGCCTCTCTTATGTCAACTACATTGGCTACCAATCACCTCATGAGCCAAATTCAAAACAGCGTTGACCATCTTTAAGATCAGAAACAACATGTCAGCCAAAATTCGGCAGGAACTGATATATACAAAATCAAACAACAGACCAAAGAGACAGAGCACCAGAGACACTATTCCAACTCCTAGCGCATACACTAAGGCTAACAAGTCTACATCAAAGAGGGCTCTCTCACTAGCAGCACCCGCCATCTGGAACTCACTGCCAGAGAAAATAACAACAACCAAGGACATAAAAGACTTCAGAAAATAACTCAAGACCTTGCTTTTCACCAACCACTACAGAGACCAAGCTTAGCCCTCCCTCCCCATGTCACATGTCTAAACAGCAATTGACTCATGTAAAATAGGTTTCCACTGTAAATAAGTTATGCCTCCGGGCAACTCCCGCATGTCACCCTTACCCAAATTTACAACATGCGTTCTCTGTAATTGTCTGAGTTTTATTGTAAACCACTTTGATTTTACGATAAGACGGTATAAAAACCTTTTAAATAAATAGATAAAATAAAACAAAATATATTCTGCTTTTGCTTTCATATATCCTACCTGGTGTTCCATGCTTTCTGTCCCTCCCCATCCACTCCATTTTCTGCTTTCCTTTATAGATAGTTTGTGGAGCAAAGACCTGGGGCCTGATTCTGTGCCACAAACAGTGGAGATGGACGTCCCAACAGGATGTCCATCCCTACTATTCGTGTCTTCCCCACCAGCGTCTAATCTCCCCACTGGTTGTGTGGGGAAGTTAGATGGGGGCGGGGAAGGGAAAGCTCGGGGGCATAGTCTGGGCAGTCACCGACCCTGGACATACAGGGCCGATTCTAATGTCAGCCCTGTATGTCCAGGGCCGATGACATGTGCGGGGACGTTATTCCACCTCCGAGGTAGAATAACTTCCCCGGACATATTTTTTCATACGGCCCGGGGTGCAGATGGGGCAGGGGGACCAGGAGACATTTCCTGCAGCCCGACCCTGGCCTTAGGATGCCAGATCAGGGATCGGGCTGCGCGGAATAAGCATTTATTACCAGCGGCTGGCATTGTGGCTTTTAAATGCTCTGACAGTTAGTTGGGCAGGTCATGTACATGCAGGCCGGACTGAATCACAGTTCCAGCCTGCACGTACATGACTGATTGCAATTCTGATCCCGCAGGGCTAGACGTACCCCGCGGGATCAGAATCGCAATCCCCTTTGTATGTCTGGCTCAGACCGGACGTACAGAGGGGATCTATGTCCGGGATGGAATGAGCCCTCTGATATCCTGCAGCTTTTTTTTTTTAAATTTATTTAACATGCATCACATATATCGCCTCTTCCAGAGATCAGGGGCGGTTTACATAGAACATCAAAGAAAACGTTTACATTGAACTTGGTAACTATATACAGTTAACTTGTTAAAACTATCTTACAATTAACTATGTACAACGTAGCAGCAGTTAGATATGAAGGGGGGAAGTGGGATGGTCCTTATTTATGTGTAATCATTCTTAAGAGCAAAAAATGCTGAGTGTCTGAATTAGCTTGGGCTTGGGATGTATTATAGAAGTTGCCATAATATTCGATAAACAGATGTGTTTTTAGGTCGTTTCGGAATTGTAGACAGTCTTTTACTGCTCTTAAGTTGTCAGGAAAAGAGTTCCATAGTGTTGGGACAATGTAAGAAAATGGTCTGGAGCTGGTAGACTGGTTTGTTTGTGGATGTGGGTGAGGATGGTATAGATGTTTTGGGTGCAGTGTCTTTGCAATCTAGATGTAGTGGGGGACATGAGAAGTAAGGATAGTGGAGTTGAGGCTATTTTGTTGTGGTGTTTAAATATGATCATCAAGTATTTGTATTTTATTCTTGATGAAACTGGTAACCAGTGGAGGTCATAGAGGATTGGGGTGATGTGATCAGTGTGTTTTGCCTTCTGTCAACAATCAACAATTAACAATTAACAATCAACAATCAACAATTAACAGAGCATTTAAATCTTATGCGTCTAGATGCTGGAATAAACTTCATCCAGATATCAGGGCAATACGAGACATGAAGCAGTTCAGGAAGGCTATCAAGCACTACCTATTCACTGAGTACTTCCAGCCACCGTAATGCTATTATAATATGTCATAAGACAGATTCTTATGCATAACCACTCCATAAGACATACCTTCAAGAACTAAAATGTTGATGTAATTACGCTCGCTGCTAATTGATTTTATGTAAATAGTTCAATCGTTATTGTAGATAGTTACCCTTGTTACCCAAGTTTATTGCCCTGTTATCTGTAACTCATACGTGTTTTCAAATGTACTGAGATTGTTTTGTTCCATGTAAACCGCGCTGATGCTAAAGAGCGCGGTATATAAGAAACTTTAAATAAATAAAATAAATAAATAAATATGTATGATGCGTGCTGCCAGATTTTGGGCTAGTTGAAGTTGATGGATGGTTTTATTTGGTAGACCCTGTAGGATACTGTTGCAGTAGTCAATGTGGGAGGTTATTAGTGATTAGAGGACTATTCTGAAATCGTGATCTTCTAGCAAGGGTCTCAGGTGTAATATTTTGTGTAATTTGAAGTATATGGTTTTGGTAATAGCTTTTATATGGGAGGTCACATTTAGTGTTTTGTCTAGGATAACTCCAAGGTATCTTACCTCATTCTTGACCTCAGGTTCGGCTTCTTGTAGATGTATTTTGTTGGGGGGGGGGTAAAGTTCAGATTTCTGGAGACATAGGGCACTTCTATTTTGTTAAAGTTGATTTTGAGATTATGTGCATTGAGTCATTTTGTTATATCGCCTAGGCATGTGAGTAGTCCGGGTTAGACGTATCTATGGAATGATATACCATTATATCATCCACATAGAGATGATAGTTAATGTTGTGCTTTTTGAAGATATTGCATATTGGCTGTAGGTAAAGATTAAATAGGAGGGAGGATATGGAGGAGCCCTGGGGGATACCCTGTTTCTGTTTGAAGATAGAGGATGATGCCTGGTTAATCCGGACCTGTTGTATTCGGTTGGTAAGGTAGGATGTAAACCTCTGAATGACTGTTCCCTGCAAGCCAATTTGTTTTAGTCTTCTTATAAGTAGCTTGTGATCTATGTTATTGCAAGCCAATTTGTTTTAGTCTTCTTATAAGTAGCTTGTGATCTATGTTATTGAATACTGAGGCGATGTCTATAAATATTAATATAAATGCCTGTTTAGTGGAGTCTAAGCCATGTATTAGTTTGCCTAGAAATGATAGCATTAGGGTCTCAACACTGTGGTGGGGTCTGAACCCATGTTGTTGTTCATCCAGGGACGTGTTTAGATCAATGAAATCTTGCAGTTGTAACTGTACTACCTTTTCTATGACCTTCACAAGAAATGGCCTGCTTGAGACAGTTCTATATGAATTAGGGAAGTTTTTGTTGGAAGTTACAGATTTTAATATTAGATAAATTGGTCCCTGTCCCCAGTTAAATTTCCCCTATTAACCTATTTGAGATATTAAATTTTATCCCTGGTTCTCCCACAGTATCTATTTATCTTGTCTGTCTTGACATGATTATAAGCTCTATAGAGCAGGGACTGTCTTTGATGTGTATCTGTACAATGCCAACTAAATCTTGTAATGCTATTTACATGAATGATAGCAGTATTTTTTTTAGTGCCATCAAATCAATGCAGACTCCTAGTGACTCAGTAGCCCCTGGGTTTTCTTGGCAAAGTATGACTGGCAGTAGATTGCCAAGCCTTTTCTTCCAGGGCAATGGAAGTTAAAGCGACTAGCCCAAGATAACAAGGAGTGCCAGAAGGAACTGAACCCAGATCTCCTAGGTACTAGGCTGTTGCTCTAACCACTAGGCTACTCCTCCAATCCAATGATAATAGTAATAGTAGCAGAATATGCCCTGATGTATTTCATGAAATCCAACACTGAAGGAAAAAGGTTTGGTCCTTAAGGCAACACATTGTTGAATTAGGAGCTGACTGGGTTGTATGATCCTGCCAAGTGCAGCATTAAATATAAGGACACCTTGATCAACCTAAGATATTTATTGAGAAGAATACTGTCTGAGTTGATAATATATCAATTATCTCAACAAAACTTGTCCAGTTCATGACTAACCACTAATACCACATCAAAGTATTAACCCAAATAGTTCATCAATTTTTGTCAGGCCTAATTTTCTTGAGCATCTTATATAAACTTGTCGGAGACAAATTGGTCCCTTTTACTTTATTAAATCTTCTCGTGATTATTACTTCCTCACTATTTTTGATATTTTAACATTTTAATCCTTTTCCAACAAATTCAGCACTCTATTCGCACTCACTAGCATGTATGTATTCAGAACTGTCACCAGCTACATCCAAAGTTGATATTTAAAGCTTTTAGCATGTCCAATGGACACTCCCCGCTATCACAATTTCCAATAAGCACTACCAACACAGTGTTTTCTTTCGAACGGTATAGATAGTTATCAGTTCTGCTTCAGGGCATATAGTTTACTTATCTATAAATCACCGCTGATGTACCAAACATTTTCCAACCAAAGCGCTAGTTCTTTCAGAAATCATAACATTATCGCACCATTCATTCTGTTCAGACTTCAAAATAGCCTCCATACGGCTGACCTTAATGTAACTGTTCTTATAATCCCCAGAGCCAATACACTCTACAGATAAGAGAATTCCCTTGTCAAATCAACAAAGACCAATCAGCTTCTAGATTTAAACCAGCAGGTTGGACAGAGTTTAATTTAAAAATCCAAGCTTATTCTTTTTTGTTTAATTCTGCTTCCCTATTATGACCTCTTGGTGAAGGTGGAATGTAATCAATGGCCCGTGAAAAAACATTGCCAATGGTGGTGTGCTGCCACAGATCTGGTATTTAATTTGGAACGATGTTCCCATAATCTGACCTTAAACTGTCTCTTTGTACATCCCACATAAATTAACTTGCAATGAATCAAGTGCACTACAAATGTGCTGTTACAAGTAGTATGAAACTCGACATTAAATATTCTACAAGTTCCCGGATGAAGCCAATGTTCTCCTTCTAAAATTCCTTCACTGAAATCTCACTGTCATCACTAATAATGAACTCGTATCCGTGGCTGTGGCAATGAAGGTAATATCATTGTTCTGACCACCATGTTATGAATGTTTCTTCCACAGGTATATGAAAACAAAACCTCATTATGAAGTCATGCATACTAAGAATATGCCAATGTTTTTTAATGATCGTGGGCACTTCTTTAGTCCTAGTAGTATATGGGAGTACATAGCCAGGGCCGGTGCTGCTGTTTTTGCTATCCTTATTATTATTATTTAGCAGGGTTTATATACCGTTTTTCATCAGGTCAAAGTGGTTTACATTGAATCAAATTCATATTACATATAACAGTCAACCATGTATAAAACGATGTACATGGAACATTGTAACTATATACATGTATCGAGTAGGTCTGTAGGGTTAGCAGTTTTGGTGTGCATGGTGTGTTCCTGTTTTGGAGTCAAGATTGAAGTGTTTTGAGAACAGGAAGGTTTTGAGGTGTTTGCGGAATGAATGGAGGTCAGAGATATTTCTTATATGGTTAGCGAGTGTGTTCCAGAGTGAGGGGGCATATACTTCAAAGTCTCTGTGGCATGTTTGTTGTGTGTACTTTGTTCTGGAGTGCGGTATAGTGAGTTTGTGGGTCGTGGAGAGTCTTTGTGGCCTGTTGGGGTTGAGGGGCTGAAGAAGGGTTTGTAAGATGGGTATCAGGGGTGCAGTGGAGAGCTGTGTGTGTCAGTAGCAGGGCCGTTGGCATTGCAGAGTCTTGGATTTGTAGAATATTGCTTTTGTTGTAGCTGCTATTTGTGTCTTGAAGGTGATGTTTTGGTCAATGATGACACCTAGGTATTTAAGTGCTTGGTGGATGTTTATTTGGATGTTGTCGGTATGGTGGGAGGGAGGTGTTAATGCATTGTCTCTCATGATGAATAGTGCTTCTGTCTTTTTGTAATTGATTGAGAGGTTATTGTCTGTCAACCAGCCAGAGACGTCAGCAAAGCATTCTTGAATCTTTGTGTATGATGGTTGCTTGGTGTGGATAGGACTGTACAACATGTTGTCATTGGCATAGATGTGGAAATCAATGTTGTGTGTTCTGATGATCTTGCAGAGCAGTTGGAGGTAAAGATTGAATAGGAGTGCTGATAGAGTGGATCCTTGGGAGAATCCCTGGGTTTGTTAGTAAGGGCTGGAGGTATTTGATCCTTGTTTTATTTGTTGCTGTCTATTAGTGGGAGCGGTGGTGGACTTTGTTCAGTCTGTATCCTAGAAGAGGTGCACTTCATTGCAGTCAGTTCTTCCCTCAGTAGAGACACTTCTTTATGCATGGCAGCCAGGTCTTCTCTTAGTAGAGTCAATTCGTTATACATGGCAGATGACCTTCGGCACATAGGTAATGCTCTTAGGCTCCAAATGATTCATCTGGGAATGAAAGTGCCGCAGCTATTGCACTGAATACAAGACATGCTGGTTAAGAGAATGTGGGCATATCCCAAGCTATTGGCCACTATATAGGCAATACAGCCCCAGGGGTGGATGGGGTGAGGGGTAGGGTGGGTGGGAACCCAAGCGTCCCTGCCCCAGTAGGCTTATACCTGAACTGTGGGCACACTCAGAAGCTGTTAAGGCTACACAAGGAAATCAAGCAGTTTGACTATCCTCAAACGTAATGTAGGACCAACAATGTCAAACACTGCAGAGATGTCAAGAAAGATCAATAAGAAGCCTTGGGTTGTGTCTTGTACGCCTATGATTAGGTTATTCATGAGTGTGGTCAGCAGGGTTTTCACTCCATGCAGTGGGCAGAATCCATGTTGCTGTGAGACCAGGAGGAAGTTGTTGTCAATATGGTCCTGTAGTTGCAGTTGGACGGTCTTCTCAATGATGTTTGCTAGGAAGGGAAGGCTGGCAATGGGTCTGTAGGAGGCTGGGTCCGATGATCAAGGTTGAGTTTCTTCAGGGTTGGCCGGATGGAGAAGAGTTTCAGGGGCTCTGGCATTTGTCCTTGTTGTAATATTGCTTGGGTTATTCTTGTGAGTATAGGGCTGAGATCCATCTTTGCTGCTTTAATCCAGTTAGCAGGGCAGGGATCAACAGGGGAGGTGGTGGTGTTGATTGTAGTTAGGATGAATTTGATATTATCTCTGGTGATGGGGTGGAAGGTGGTCCAGCAGGTAGGTGAAGGTATCTCTGGCGATAGCGTAGAGGGTGGTCCTTCTGGCATGGTAGGGTGGTAGGTGGGGGTGAGATGGGGTTGGGATTGGGATGGGGATAGCATTGCTTGTAGTGGGCTGTCAGTTGTTGATGGTTGAGAGCAGGGGCTGAGAGGTGGGATGTGGGTAGGTTTATGAACCGTTTGACAAGGTCAAAGAGTTCTCTAGGGTGGTTGATCGATGAGTTAAGATTTGTATGATATTGCTGCTTAATATTGTCTGTGGCTGCATGGTATTCCCGTAGCAGATTTAGGCAGTTGTTGCAGTCTTCTTCGAGTGCTGTTCTCTGCCATTTTCTCTCAAGCTTTCAGAAATGGGTTTTCAGTCGTCATAGGCCTTGGGTATACCATGGGGTTTTTTGGAGTATTTTGGTTGTTTTTGGTGGGCTTGTTAGCATCTCAGCTGCTGTTCTTATGGTGTGGTTCCAGATGTTTGTGAGCGTAGTTGAGTCTTCTGAGTCGATATCTAGGTTTGGTAGGATGTCATCTAAGAAGGAGTCTTTGTTGAATTGTTTGAATCTGCAGTGGGCTTTTAGAGTGTGGCATGGGGTACTGGGTGGTTGAGGGGAAGGGAGAAGGAGATTAGTGTGTGGTCTGACCAGGGCACTTTGTGGGTTTGTATTGAGTGTGGAGGCTGAGAGTGGGTCAGGTGGGTAGGGGTGAATATTATGTCAAGGATGTTACCTTTTTCATGTGTGGGGGTTGTTATGTTCTGCGTGAAACCCAAGTTAGCCATGGCTTTGATGAATGTTTCTGTTTGTTTCCATTGCAGTGAAGGGAGGTTGAAGTCCCCTAGGACAAGGAGGTCTTTGTTGCTTTCTGTATTTTCCAGTGTTTTTTCTAGTATACTGGAGAGGTCAGCTGGTGTGTTGTTAGGGGACCTGTAGATGAGAAGAAGGGTTAGTTTATTATTTGTGATGGTGAAAGTATCTGTTTCCTCTGTGTTCTCTGTTGAGAGGAGTTGAAATTGAAGGTATGATTTGGTTATGAACAGGACTCATCCGCCTTTACTATGACTTCATGGGCAGTTGAAGACAGAGTAGCCCTCTGGCCTGAGTAGGTTGAGGAGTACATTGTCGGTGTCAGTAGTCCATATTTCTGTTATGCAGAGGATGTCTAATTTGTAGTCTGTGAGTAGGTCTGTGATGGTGGGGATTTTGTTCCTGATGGATATTGCGTTTATGAGTGCACATGTGAGCTTTAGTGTGGGGGATTTGATGGTTGTAATGAGAGGGTGAGAGTGATTGGTTGTTTGAATCGGTATTATGTGTTTGTAGAGACGTTGTTTAGTGTTTTTGAGTCTAGTGAGCATTAGGTAGTGTTGGGTTGGTGTGATAGGGAGAAGGAGGGGGTGAGGATGGTATAGTGGGCAGTGGTTAGGAAGAGAAGGATACATAGGGTGTACAAAGTTACATATATTGCCAGCATGATTGGTAGTTCCGGTAGTCCATATGTTTTCAGAGATTGCGGTCTTCTTGGGGACTAAGGCGTTCTTGTGGGTATGTTTGAGATTGTCGTGGTCCTCAGGTGGTAGAGTTAGTCTGTGGTTGAGAGTAGAGTGTTGGGGCAGTGGGCAGGGCTTACTGGCCAACTGGTTCTGATATTCCAATGCTCCTCCTGCGTTTAGGATGGTCGTTGGGTGATCAGAGATGTTGGTTCGACGGCATGCTTCTGTGCTGAAGGAGTCCCCACCTAAGGGCCATGCCAAAGGGCCCTCTGGTGAGGCCCTCAGCCGTGGGTCCACCAGGCACAGTCATGCTTGGAGGTGCTTCCTTTTTATGCTGTTGCTGGCAGTGGTGAGTCCGGGCCCGATTATCCTTGCGGTGGGGGGCAGGGAGGCCTTCCGGTTCCAGCCTCCTACCCCAATGGCAATCGGGAGCTGGAGGGATGGTTGGCATGTGTCCTAGCATCTGGATGCGCTTTCTTTTTATGCTGTTGCTGGTGGTGGTGAGTCCAGGCTCGATTGTCCTTGCAGTGGGGGGCAGAAAGACATTGCCTCCTACCCCAATAGCAATCGGGAGCTCAAGGGATGGTCAGCGAATGCAAGTGATTACTGTGCCGCCTCCATACCCTTGCCCTAGCTGTTTCCAATGGAGCCCCTCACAAGCTTCAATATTGTTCAAACATGATTAAAATTTTCAGAGAGGTAGCCATGTTAGTCTGGGTAATAAAAATGACAGAGGCAGTGGCACCTTATGGACTAACAAATGTTTTGAGACATGAGCTTTCGAGGACAGGAGTCCACTTCTCCTATACTGCACTTCATTCATCTGATGAAATGGACTGTAGTCCTTGAAAGCTTATGACTCAATAAATTGGTTAGTCTATAAAGTACCACCTGCCTCTATCATTTTTGTCGTAACAATAACTTGTGTGTAAATGAACATCATTTATATGTGCAGTGGTGTTAGAGAAAGACTACCAGATTTCTACATTACTTCCCTCCAGTGGCAATTACCATGTACATTGGGAAGTACTAACGATCTATTCATCTCAAACACCTTCTTCCAGAAACACAAATGGTGACTGTACACATAGACTTCACCCAATGTATTGTACAAAAATCAAACTGACAACATCTGTGGAAATCAATGTTGAAAAAGCTCAATAACATTAACAAAGACAAAACCTGGAGCCAACTGTGGTACAGATCACCAACTACCACTATGCAAAGCTAAAGCTGAAAAAAGAGCAAGCCCACTCATGAATATAGCAAAATATGACCTTGAGAATATACCACCAGAATTTAAAGATTGCCTGCAAAATTGATTTACTGCTTTGGACTCAAATGACAGAGCACCAGAAGAGTTATGGGATGACATCAAGAACATTGTGCTAGAAGAAACTGAGAAGTCTCTCCAAAAAGTGAAAAAGCAAAACGGCCAGAATGAATGACGAAAGAAACTCTGAAAATTGCCCAAAAACACAGAGAAGCTAAAGCCAGAGGAGAAAGAGAGGTAATTGCAGAACTCAACAGAGATTTCCAATGTGAAGCAAGACGAGACAAGGTACAACAATGACACATGCAAGGAAATAGAATCAGAAACTGTTATAGGAAGAAGATGATAAACTTTCCTAAAGCTACGAGAATTAAAGAGAAAATTCCAGCCTCGAATTGAAATGCTACAAGATGCTCAAGGATTCGTGTTGAATGATACAGAGAAGATGAAGAAAAGGTGGAAAGAACAGACAAAGTCATTACACAATAAAGATCAAGTAGACCAACAGCCGTTTCAACCTGAACCTTATGATCAGGAGCCATAAGAACATAAGAAATGTTATACTGCGTCAGACACAGATCCATCAAGCCCAGTATCCTGTTTCCAAAAGTGGCCAATCCAGTCACAAGTACTAGCAGTTTCCCAAAAAGTACACAAAGGTTCCACAATGTTTACATTAGGGCAAGCAGTAGATTTCCCAGGTCCTCTTTAATAATGGTTTATTGACCTTTCCTGCAGGAACTTGTCCAAACCTTTTTTAAACCCAACTAGTGGAGGAGTGGCCTAGTGGTTGGGGCAAGGTACTTCAGGCCGGAAGGTCGGGGGTTCAAATCCCACTAGAGGACAGCAACCTTGGGCCGGAAGGACTGGGGTTTCTAGTCCCACAGGTGCTCCTTGTGGTCTTGGGCAAGCCACTTAACCCTCCATAGCCCATGTTCCCTGTAAAATAGTTATCTCCAAGTTATAATGCCCTGTTCAATGTAATTTCAGTTTGTTCAATGTAAACCACACTGATGCAGAATAGCGCGGTATATAAGAGAATGTAAAAAAAACCTATACTAACAACTTTTACTACATCCTCTGGTAACGAATTCCAGAGTTTAATTACGCGTTGAGTGAAAACATATTTTCTCTTATTAGTCTTAAACGGGTTACACTGTAGCTTCACTGCATGTCCCCTAGTCTTTCTACTTTTTGATGGTGTAAACAATCGATCTACGTCTACCCATTCCACTTCATTCATTAATTTATAGACCTCTATCATATCTCCCCTCTGCCATCTCTTTTCCAAGTTGAAGAGCCCTAACCTTTTAAGCCTCTCCTTATAGGGCTATCCTTCATCCCCTTTACAATTTTGGTGGCTCTTCTCTGTATCTTTTCCAATTCTACTATATCTGTTCTAAGATACGGTGACCAAAATTGCACACAATAGTCAAGGTGTGGTCATACCATGGAATGATACAGAGGCATTATAATATCCATTGTTTTATTCTCCATTCCTTTCCTTATGATTCCAGCATTCTATTTGCCTTCTTGGCTGCCACTGCACACTGGGTGGAGGGTTACAATGTGTTATCCATGATGATGCCTAAATCTTTTTCCTGGATGGTGGTTCCTAATGTGGAACCTTGTATTGTGTTACCATATTTTGGGTTGTTCTTTCCTAGGTGCATAACTTTGCACTTTTCCACATTAAATTTCTTCTGCCATTTCAACGTCCAATCTTCAAATTTATCAAGGTTGTCTTGCAATTTTTCACAGTACTCTTGGGTCTTAACAACTTTGAATAATTTTGTGTCATCTGCAAATTTGATTATCTCACTCATTATTCCCATTTTGAGGTCATTTACGAATATGTTAAAAGGCAGCAGACCCAGCACAGATCCCTGGGGTACTCCACTATTCACCTTTCTGCAGTGGGAAAATTAGCCATTTAGCCCTACCCTCTGCTTTCTATCCTTTAACCAATTCATGATCCACATTAGTACACTGCCTCCTATCCCATGACTTTTGCCAAAAGTCTTTCACGCAGGACCTTGTCAAAGGCTTTCTGAAAATCCAGATACATTATATCAACCAACTCACCTTTGTCTTCCTGTTTATTCACACCTTCAAAAAAATATAACAGATTAGTAAGACAAGACCTTCCTTGGCTAAAACCATCTTGGCTTTCTCCCATTAAACCATGACTACCTATATGTTCAGTAATTTTGATTTTTATAATGGCTTGTACCATTTTGCTCAGTACTAATGTCAGGCTCACTGGTCTGTAGTTTCCCAGATGAACTCTGGAACCATTTTTAAAAATTGGTGTTACATTGGCTATTCTCCAATCTTCAGGTATTACACATGATTTTCATGATAGTAGGTATTTTGTATACTCGTTTAACCACATCATAAGGATAACCCCATTGTACAAATCGATGTTGTAATTCCACATCCTGAATCTTGTAGTCTTGCAGTGAAGAGCAAATCCGCCGCACCCTAAGAATTAGCTGATGGACTCCCCCATCTTTAAACACGGGGGATGATGGCTGTGAGATCTCAAGAGACTGTTTTACTCCACCAGTTTCCAATATAGACAAGTTTTAAGTTGGCCATCATATCTACTAGATCAACACCAACACGGATTTAGACCACACCATGGAGTAGAAACACTTCTGACATAAATACTACATGCAATAGAAAGAGGAATAGAGAAGCTTAACCATGCCTACATCCTAATCGTCCTAGACATAACTGTGGCATTTGACTCCATTCCACACAAACTCCTACTTGCAAGACTACAAGTCATTGGAATTGGTGACACCCCACTCAAATGGATCCAATTATAATAGATTGTCACCAACAAATATGCATAGGACCAAACAAATCAGCCCTATATGATCACCACAAAAGAGTTCCACAAGGCTATGCACTATCCTCACTACTCTTCAACATATTCATGCAACCCATATGTACCATATTCCACAAACGCGATAGTCAATACAGTATTTATGCAGACGATATCATGATTTTTACATCTTATGATATTCTTACTCCAAACCTAAGCAAAATAGCTATCTGCTTCCAAGAAATCTCACAATGACTATATGAACACGGGCTCCAGATCAACTCCAAAAAGAAGAAGTGCACCACATCTCCAGAAAAAAGGCATTCTCATCCCCCAAAACTCTCAAAATCCATGACATGGAACTAGAAACCAAGCAGAAGGTGAAATACCTGGGCAAAACAATTGACCAACAGCTCGACTTCTCCTCCCGTATCACCAGAACCACAAGATAAAAATACTCCTCAACCTTCAACCTCTACTAGCAACATCCGACTTCTACTAAGTACTTCAGGCACTCATCTTCCCCCTCCTGGATTTCAGCAACAGTGTATACCAGGGACTCCCTAAACATACACCTTCATCAGCTACAATTGGCCCAACACACCGCAGCACGCACCATAGTAAAAGCAAGAAAGAACAACCACATTACCCCAATTTAAAACTTTACAAGACCAATCATCGCCTTACCTAAAGTCCCTCATCAGAAAAAGTCACAAATGCAACCAGAACTTACTTGACTTGCCAGCGGAAATAACACGAATGATCCAAAATACTCGCAACAGATCCTTTTCCACTTACACACCAGACCTATGGAATGCACTCCCCAATGACCTTAGAGAAATACATAAACTAACAAAATTCTGCAAAGGTCTCAAGACATTCCTATACAAAGAACACTTCAAGAATTAAATGAAGTGTCTCCATGCAAGAGCAAAACTTACTGATACTTACTCCCCTTTTGTAAAGTACCAGCTTCCCACACCCTCCCAATTTAACCCTCCCCTCCACTCTCCCAACATTACCCAACCCCGGTTTTACCTAATCTGTGTTTTGTGCATATGTTATGGCCCAGAGACTATAGTTACCAATTGTAATTGTTCTTTTCAATGTTATTAACATTTTAAAGGTTCTATGTAAAACAACGTTTTGTTCCCTGTAAACCGCTTTGATTCCCAGATAAGGCGGTTTAAAAAAAAAACAGATAACGAAATAAATATTCTGTATCCCTACATCCAAGCATTCAGTCATATTATATTTTTTGCCATAATAAATGATATACACACAGGGGCAGTGCATTGATTGAGCCACTGAATAAAAATTATGTAGTTGCTCTTCTTCCCTTGCCCAAATAAAAAACATATCATCAAGATATCAATACCCACGTCTTATGAATGCATACCAAGAGGATGTAGAAACAAATGTATTCTCAAACCAATCCATATATAGTGTGATTGCTGATTATGCCATCAATGCCCCCATCACTATTCCAAAGATCTGTTTATAAAATTCACCATAGTACCAAAAATAATTATGGCACAATACTACCCTACGTAAAGATATAATAAAAGCTTTTGGAATGGGTGGCGTTGGTTGCTCCAGTGGCCGGTCTACCACACAAAATGCGGTAAATGCAGGGGGACGGTAATCCCCCCCCCCTGCAGGTGGACTGCAGCCCCTAAAGTAATGCCCACATACGCTTAGCAAACAAGCCCCTTTACGTGTTAGCACTCTTGCTTACACATTAGACAGATGTCTTTCTTATAATTGTAAAATGTTATTCATAAAAATTAAACTTAAAAAATCCCAACCATCTCGATCCTATGATAGGCATTTCCATTATGAGAGTTTTCTACTCTTAAGAATAGTTTAATTAATCCTAAGGGTGTTTTTATAAACTGAGTCAACTATAGGATAATTTACTACACTGCTTCAGTATTTTTTTGTGGTTTATTTAATATAGAAAATATACTTTAACCATTATAGTAAATATTTCAAGATATTTACCTAGAAATGCTAGTTTAAATGAAAATATAACAATGATATGATAAAGCACAGAACCTTAATATGACAATATTTTTTTTCTGGGAAAAGCAGCTCTTAGAAGGAGAAGAAACAACGGCCTATTCATTCTGTCTAACCTGATTATCTAGGAGGGGTAGAAAGAATGCTCCCACATTTGTGCTAGGTGAGGGGGAAGTGTTGCATTAATATTTCATATGTTGTAGGACGGCCATAACATATCCCCTATGCGGACAGTAGCAATGACCTTCAAGAACGCTTTAATGTCCTTGCTCATTTCTCAGGCCTCCTTTCCTATTTGGCTATTTTATTGACCTCACAAACCATTGTTTTGAGGCTGAGAGCTGTCTGAAGCACTTCCTCATGGCTTTCCCTATATGCATGAGTACTGTGAGCTACTGTGCTTGAATGACGTTTTAGTCAACTTAGAGAACACCAAGGCCCGACATTCATCTGGGCAGGCTATGTGCTGCTACGGCACATAGCCCTGTCCGCTGACCCCTAACCCCAGATATTCAATGCTGCAGCAACGGCAGTGAATATCTCGGGACCGCCACACACACCGGAGGCCACCGAAGCTAACTGGGCAGCAGCGATATTGCATGCTGCCTAATTAGCTCCTGCACCTATCTTTTTAGTGCAGATCACTAACGGGGCAGCTTTCAATATCGCTGTTGCCCCATTATCGCTTTTCGCTGCCTCCACTCCACCCTGGAATGCCCCCGATGCTAACCGGATAGTATTGGAGCACGTAGGGGAGTTCGAAGGGGATTGTCAATGACACTGAGCATGTAAGTGCCGTTGAATATCCCTATTTAAGGCATTTACATGACTTACTGGGCTGTAAACTGTGTAAATGCCTTTCAAAAATTGGGCCCCAAGTGTCCATCTAAATAAGATTTAAAGAAGAGGTCTTGCATAGTGACGTAGTGAATGACAGCAGATCAAGACCTAACGGGCCCATCCAGTCTGCCCAGTAAAGTGCTTAGGGCTGGAATTGCTGCTTTGTGCAGACGTCCCTTTGTCTAGGATTGTAATTGCCATGCATGCAATTTAACCTCATGCCTTCTTAGAAGTACAAAAAGAATTTCACTGCTGTTCTGAGCTAACATGCTCAATGTTTGGTTTCCATCCTCTTGCCATTTAGGAATCCTCCGTATTTATTCAGATTTTTTTTAATTCAGTCACTCCTTTTGTCTTAACCAATGCCCTTTAGAGGGCATGACAGGCACCCAGCACTATTTCTGTAAAATGTGTTAAATATATTTCCTGATGTTGCTACTGAGTTTACCTCCTTCCATTAAATATCACATACCCTAGTTTTACAGACTCCTTTTCTTTGGAACAGGTTTGTTCAAGGATTCATACTTTTCATGTAATTTAAAGGGGTAGTTACTAAAGGACATTAAGAGAATAACGCACTATCTTGCTCCTTAACAAAACTGTGCGTTATTTTACCCCAATGCACTTTGCATAATATTGAGATACAAAGTATGCAAACGCATACAAAATATCTCGAGCCCGATATTCAACTGGGCAGGGCTAAGTGCTGCAGCTGCTTAGCCCTGCCCACCAACCCCGAAACCCCGGATATTTACTTATGTGGCAACGGAAGTGAATATCCGGGTCTGGCCAAGCTGCCTGGAAGCTGCCAAGGCTAACTGTGCCGCATCAATATTGGATACTGTACGGTTAGACTCGGCGCCTATAAGATTGGCAAGGGTTTTCCGAGCGCTAACCGTGCAGCTTCCAATATTGTTGCTGCACAGTTACCACCGGTCCCCACCTCTGCTCCATCCTGAAGTGCTCCTGGCATGCCCCTATGCTACCAGTTAGCACTGGGGCACGTAGGGGGCTTAGTTGGGGATGTTTGATGCCACTACCCGTATATGTGCCGTTTAGCAGGTATTTACGTGTTTAACTGGCTGTTAACCATGTAAATGTCTTTTGAATATCGGGCTCCTCATTATTATGAAAATTGAATAATGCAGCTTGTACTATAAAGTGCAAGCTGTGTTATTCCTGGAAAAATAATGGCAGCTCAAGGCTGGTATTATTTTTTCACCTCGATGCATTGGATTGCTAACGCGCAACCTGATGCTCCCTGGCACATTCTAAAAGGGGCAGAAGTCAGATGAAAAGATGCGCAGTCCAAGGGCGCCTCTCCACCTGACCACAGCAAACATTCAATGCCACCAGCCCCCCAAACCCGCATTAAAGGTACCCTGCGCCCCCCCCCCCTCAGCCCACCTTGGGGCCTATCATCATTATCCTTGGTGGTTTAGGGGATTCCAGGAGGCCTAACATAGTATCACAAGACTACCACTTGGGGGTCAGAGATGCCTTTTTGATCCCTGTGCCATGGCAAGCAGGAGCAATTGGAGATCGCTCCTGCCCAGAACGCCCTAGAGATAATGATGATATGCCCCAGGATGGGCTGAGGGGCTGGGAGATCTTCAGGATAAATGTGCTTTCTAATTTACAGGCTGGTCAAGCTGATCGCTGTTTGGCCCGCCCGGAACAGAAATGGATTTTCCGCCTGGGGGCGATCCAACCCTTGGGCCTTAATGATTCAATTGAATGGATGTCAGCAATCTAGTTTTCCATAATTTGTTTGGATTGGTCCATCTGTTTTTCGGTGTCTTTGAAGACGTAGTGCCGCCTTTTTGGTCCTAGCGGTTTGTGATTGGCTGGTTGCTTGTATGCCGGTTCTGGTTCCTATTTAGGTCTCCAAATGTTGAGGCCTTTTCATCGAATATGGGGGCCATTGTGATTGTTTTTTCTGCCTTTTTGTCCTGAAGCAGCCTTATAGATATGGGCAAAACCCGAGTCGACTGGACTGCAGATTGAACGTTTCTTTTGTTCCGCGTGTGAGCCTTTAAGTTTGACGGTGGTTTCTGTTGGGCATTTTTCATTTCAGTTAAGTTAAAGTGTTTTAAATGCATTCAAAATTATAACTGTTGGCCTATGATTGATATTACGGGGTGGTTTGTGTGGTGTGCCGCGTGAATTGCGCAAGCGTATACTCACTCCCCCGAATGACTGAGGCCTGCCCATAACAGGTTTCATTATTTCTTTCCCCCCTATGATGTGCCTTTCCTCTTAGAATGAGGATGGCTGTTTGCACATTAGGGTTCTTTTTGTCTGGTCAATCAAATATCTAGGCAGCAATGTAATGCAATGTAGTTCACAGTACAATAAAAATAAAATAACAATTGCAACTAAATGAAATATAAACTAAATAAGGGAACAGGAACGCAAATTAAACAAGAGGAGAATTTTGTGTCAAACTGTCAAGGCCAGTAGTCCCACCAACACCCAATCCCAGACGCAATTGTCAAGAAGGCAATCTTGAGTTACATATCAAAAGCTTTAGTAAGATTTAAAACCAGTTCTAATATTTTTGAGAAAGGTTTCAATCCTCAAATCCAATGGGGGATCATTCCATGTTGTAGGGGTCAAAACATCAAAGGCTGATTGTCATATGCATGTGTTGCAGACATGCCAAGTCACATGCATTAGGCCCCAGTCACATGCCTTTGCCTCTCTTTGTCACACATTGTTCCGCCTCCATAGTGATCAGTCGTCTTCTGCCGTTGTTCAGCTCCCCCACCCCAGTGACCATCTTCGCTTGCAGGACCTGCAATAGGCGAAATAAAACAAAGAAGAACACTGGAGCCTGCAAGTCATAGCACCATTGACAGCTCTACTGGTCACACCCCTTCCGATATAAACGTCCTGTTTCTGAGGGGCGTGACCGACAGAGCCGTCAGCGGCGCTGTGAAGTAACAGGATACCGTTTTCTTCTGTGTTTTATTGTGACTCTCACAGGTCCCGACAAGCGGCAGTAGAGATGGGCACTTTGGCAGGAGGGCCAGGGAAAGAAGGAGCTAAACAGTTCATCCCTGGGGAAGAGGAAAGGCTGGATCGGAGGGGAGGGGATGGTGGACATGGAGGAGGGTGAAAGTGATAGAAGGGATATTCTGGTTCAGCCTTGGGGGGAAGGAGAAAGAAAAGGGACACAAATAAGGTGATGCTGGACATGAGGAGGGGTGCTGATCAGAGCAGAAATAGGATGATAGGGGAGATGTTAGACATGGGTAAACAGGGAGATGGGGGGAATGGATGCTGAACATGGATGGGGAATAAGGTAACAATGAGATACTGGCATGTGCGCCTAGAGGAATAGGGACACAGAAGGGAGGTTCTGGACATAGGAGACAGAGAGGGAATGCTAAATATGTGAAGTGATGGGATAGATGCTGGATGCAGGGGGAGAATAAGGACAGAGAGGGGAGTTGTTGGAGAGAGGACAGGGCATGAGAAAACAGGTGGATGCTGGATATGGGTGAGATGGAAGAGGTAACAGAAGGGAAGGTCTGGGCATAGAAGAGGGGATAAGGACACAAAGGGAAGAGGTGTGCATGGGGGGAATAGGAACCAGATGGGAGATGCTAAACAGAGGTGGGGGGAGAAAGAAGAAATGCTTCATTAATAGTGACAAAGAAAGAGAGGAGATACTGAAAGAATAGGGGAGAGAATGAGAGGTAGAGGGATGGGGCCAGGTGAGTAAAAGAGATGGAAAGCTGTTCATAGATGCAGTAAAAAGAAGCAGCTTGAAGATGGGATTGTAAAAAGGTATGAAACCTGAGTGGAGGAGTAGTCTAGGGGTTAAATCAACAATCAAATATCCAAGAGCTTTGGGTCTGATTCCCACTGGCACTCCTTGTGACCTTGGGCAAGCCACTACTCTCCATTGTCTTGCAAGAAAAGGCCTGGCAATCTTCTTCTAGTCATACCTTGCCAAAAAAACCTAGGGGCAGCTGGGTTGCCAGGAGTCCGCAGTAACTTGATGGCACTTAAAAATAAAAGGAGAGAAAAAATACATGAAAGAAAGCTAAAAGAAAAAGATCAATATAGAGGAGGAAATTAAGAATACAGGACAAAAAAAAGTGAGCAAATGAACTCGAGAGAAAGTTAAGAGAAGACTGAGGAAAACAAATTCCAGAGATCAAGACCCACATGATTAATAAAATAAAATGGCCAGACAACAACGGTAGAAGAAATTCTTTTTTTTTTTAATTTAATGAATGGAATATGTCACTTTTTGGACTTGATGCCATCAGCTATTTTAATACTTTGCACAGTATGAAGGGGAATGCATTGCCCTTTCTCTTTCTCTGGTGTTGCACTGCATGTAGAGTCTGGCTCATTGGAGTTTCAGTTTAATTTTCGTCTACATATTTCTATTGTCAGTTTGTGGTAATTTGTTCTGTACTTGATGAAGGTCTCTCTCCCTTTAGAATGTGTGACTAAGGCAAGGTATTCTGTTAGCAGTGCGTGTCTGTAGTACTCCAGCTTGTTTAATTTTCCCAATAAGTGCTACTAATACTGCTGCCTTTTCCTAGGTAGGTCCTCATTGGTGCTGTTATGGAATGATAGATTTGTTCTATCCAGACCAACCTACTTAGGGTTTTGTCTTACTTCACAATACTCCTGGTACTGGAAAAGGTTTATGTTATTGATACTGACAGACTTTTTTTTTTTGTATGGTGAATTCTACAGGGAAATGTACTAGTTCTGTTCTCGAGAGTAAGAGTGAAAATTTAAGTTAAATTAAAACCATATAAAGCTGAGTAACATATTGTGGTATTCCTTTTATTTGCATAGAAAAGAATATGCACATCTTTCCAAATTTATACTGCAAATGTGCCATGAGAAAAACCTCACTCATTAGCGTGATAAATCTAACTCTTTGGAATGGGCCACCCTTGGGATCTCGGGTGTTGGGGTGATCATAGAAAGTGAGGGGACAGGAACAAAGCAGGTTGCCTCTGTAACTCGTTCAGTGAACTTTAAGTTAAGATTATCAATGAAAACCCTATATGGGGATATAGAACTACGAGTGGTTGCACAATCTTTATTCTTGAGTATATTGGACTATTGTGTTATACTGTATATAAGGTTAAAAAGTAAATGAGTAGGAAGATTATAGGTGATGCAAAAAACATTAGCGAGAATTTTGTTTAGGGAGGAAAAAAAGAACAAGAGTGAGCGTCCATAGCTGGAAAAACTACATTGGCTTCCTATTGCACAAAGATGTCAGTTCAAGCTATTAGTAATGGGTTTTAAAGTGATGAAGTTGGGTAGGCCGCTATACTTACAGAATAAGTCATCCAGGTACAATCCAGGGAGAGCACTTTGCTCCTCACAGGGGAAATTGTTGGAGATACCAGGAGCATCATATCTCCGTGGAACAACATGAAGGGCAAAAGCCGTCAGTGTGGTTGGTCCAGTACAATGGAATATCTTGCCAATGTGTTTAAGAGAAGAAGCAGATTTACTGAATTTTAGAAAGGGGTTGAAAACCTTTCCGTTTCCTGTAAGTGACTGCAAAATACAATGTTTGCTTTAAGCCAGTGCTGACTCCTGGCAACCCAGCAGCTCCTGGGTTTTCTTGGCAGTGTCACCGGAAGTAGTTTGCCAGGCCTTTCTTCCATGGCAGTGGAGAGTTAAGTGACTTGCCCAAGGTCACAAGGAGTGCAATGGGAATTGAACCCTGTGGTTTCTTGTTTGCCAAGCCAGTGCTCTAACCACTAGGCTACTCCTCAACTTCTAGGTGGTTAATATTGGTTTAATTATCAAGAGGATTGATATATGAAAATAGGATGGTTATTGGTCATGGCAGGATTGGTTACCTTCCTCTGGTATTTTATAGATATGTTTATCTACGTTAGCTCTTCTTTACTCTGTTTATTGTCTATTTTATTGTAAACCATTTTGTATATTCCTGTTATAAAGATGGTACAGTCAAACCTCGGTTTTCATGATTAATCCGTTCAAAAAGTCTGACTAAAACCGAAACGGACTAAAACCGAAGCAAGATTTCCCATAAGAAATAATGTAAATTCAATTAATCCGTTCCAGACACCCAAAAATAGAACAGCTCCTGTCACTTCTCTCAGCTGCCCGATCGTCCACAGCACAGCAAACACACAGATACTGTAGGACACTAATCTGATCGCTGACTCCGTCTCAACAGCGTACCCCGCAAGAGAAAGAACTGCCTGCCACATTCATTCAACATCTCCTGCTTACCCATTCAACATCTCCTGCTACCCTGCTACCTCCGAGCCTGAGGGGGCGCTCCAGAGAACAGGCAGGCGGTGGAGAGATCGGGGCCTTCCTCTCTGCAATCCTTGCATCTCTGACTCTGGCTCGAGGATGTTGCTCACCTGACTTTCGCATTTCAACACGCGATCGGTGAGTCCGGGGGGGTAGTGCTGCCGGGACTGGGCAGGCAGTGTATGCAGACCAGCGGAAGGTGTATGTACACTATTGCAGTACTGTTGCTTTTCAGATCTGGCACACGCGATCGGTGAGTCCGGGGGGGGGGGGAGGTAGTGCTGCCGGGACTGGGCAGGCAAGCGTGTATTGCAGGACGAAAACCGAGGCGATAGACGAAAACCGAGACAAGATCTCAGTCTGAAAAGACGTCGAAAACCGAAACCGACGAAAACCGGGGCAACCGAAAACCGAGGTTTGACTATATATAAAATATTTTAAATAAATAAATATAGACTCAAAACCTATAACCAGTAAATTTTATTGAAAGGATCTTAGATCATGAAGGGCAACATAAGGGATTAGTAGACTTGATAGACGTGTTGGAAGACCATAGTAAATAACTTTATGGGTTAATATGAATATTTTCAGATGAATCCTATAGGCAAAGGGAAGCTAGTGTTCTTCTTTAAGAAGAAGGGTGACATGATCATATTTCTTAGCTCCTGAGATAAGTTTGACTATGATATTTTTGAATCAATAGAAGACGACGAATGTAAGATAAAGCAGACCCTTGAAGAAGGACATTACAATAATTGAATTGACACCTTACAAACATATGGATTAAAGTATGGAAAGCCTTAGTATCCCATAGGCCACAAATTGAGCGAATCAGATGCAACATCTAAAAAACATTTCTTGACAATACTGGAAAATGTAATTCCCTGACCAAAACAACACCCAGTACTTTAGTAGAAGTGAGCACAGGCATTGTGGCGCCAAGGATAGGAAGAGAAGTAGGGCTAGGGTTAATACATTTCCTGGAGAAGATAACAGCTTCAGATTTATCAGGCTTTAGTTTAGTATATTATTTGATAACTATTCTGCTATTAAGATATGTTTCTTATTAAGATTTGGAAGATCTAAAGGGCAGATTTAGACAAGGAAATTCTTGTCTTACTAATCTGTTATATTTTTTTTGAAAGTGTGAAAATACAGGCAGACAAAGGTGAGCCAGTCGATATACTGTAGTGTATCTGGATTTTCAGAAAGCCTTTGACAAGGTCCCTCATGAGAGACTCTTGGCGAAATTAAAAAGTCATGGGATAGGAGGTCAGTGTACTATTGTGGATCAGGAACTGGTTAAAAGATAAAAAACAGAGTAGGGCTAAATGGCTAATTTTCTCAATGTAAAAAGATTAATAGTGGAGTATCCCAGGGATCTGTGCTGGGCCCGCTGCTTTTTTACATATTCATAAATGACCTGGAAATGGGAATAATGAGTGAGGTGATAAGATTTGCAGATGACACAAAATTATTCAGATGTTTATGAATATTGGTAGCTCAGGTTGGAGATCGTGATATGGGATTGTTCTCCAAGCTTGATGGTTTGATTGCAGATGTTTCATCACCATTTAAGGGGACATCATCAGTAAAGGGTTCCAGATGGTAATGTGCATGAATGCAGCATTTGTACTTATATTGGGTTTGGTGGTAACTCAGCTGTTTGGTCCACAGGGATTGATTGGTTGGTTTCCCTGGAGTTTGCTGTGGTGTGGTTGCTGTTTCTGAGCCTTGTTGGTGATGACTCATCTCTTTGGTCCACGGGGATTGATTGGTTGGTTTTCCTGAGGGTTGCTGTGGTGTGGTTGTTGTTTCTGATCCTTGTTGATGATCACTTAGCTCTTTGGCCTGTAGAGATTGATTGGTTGGTTTCCCTGGGTGTTGGTCATGATGCCTCAGCTCTTTGGTCTGCAGGGATTTGTAGATCTGGTCTATGTCAATATGTCTGTTTATTGACTTTGTGGTGGAAAACCAGACTTCTAGAAATTCTCTTTTTCTTTTTGTTTGTGTTCGTGCTATGATTTCCATTGTGTTTCAGTTTGAATTTGTGTCCTTCCACATCTTCATAGAAACATAACGATAGAAAAAGACCACATGGCCTATCTAGTCTGTCCTTCCATATCAACCACTGCAACATTCCCCTTTTTTCCTTTAGAGATCCTCTGTGTTTGTCCCATGCTTCTTTGAACTCAGATACTGTCTTCATCTCTACCACCTCCACTGGAAGACTATTCCACAGATCCACCACTCTTTCCGTAAAGACATATTTCTGCACATGCCTCCTGAATCTATCCCCTTTCACCTTCATCCCATGTCCACTCTTAGCAGAGATTGCTTTCAATCGAAAGAGGCTCTCCTCCTGTGCATTTATGCCATGGAGGTATTTAAATGTCTCAATTGTATCACTTCTATCCGCCTTTCTCTAAAGTGTACATACTAAGATCCTTAAGTCTGTCCACATATGCTTTATAACCATTTTAGTAGCCACCTTCTGTACAGACTCCGGTCTGTTTATATCCTTTTGAAGGTGCGGTCTCCAGAATTGCACACAATACTCCAAATGAGGTCGCACCAAAGACTTATACAGAGGCACTATCACCTCCTTTCTTCTACTGGCCATTCCTCTCCCTATGCACCCAAGCATCCTTCTAGCTTCTCCCATCGCCTTTTCTACCTGTTTAGCTACTTAAAGATCATCATACACAATCACGCTTAGGTCCTGCTCTTCTTTAGTGGACAAGAGCACTTCACCCTCCTATACTATATTGCTCCCTTGGATTGCTGCAGCCCAAATGCATGGCCTTGCATTTTTTAACATTAAATCTCAGCTGCCAAATTCTAGACCATTCTTCAAGCTTAGCTAGATCCTTCCTCATGTTATCTATACCTTCCTGGGTGTCTACCTTAAAATATCCCCTTTCAGTTTTGCCCACTGTTTTTCTATATCCGCCAGCTGTTCCCATCCTACTAACGAAACCCTGAGGTATTGGTCCATCTTGGCAAAGTTAGTTTTCCTATAGTCTAAGACCCTCGCTTTTGAATGGATTTTAACAGCCCTAGTCCTAATACTGAACCACACGATCTGGTGATCACTGGATGCAAAATGATCTCCCACTATAACATCATTAATACTTTCACCATTGGTAAGCACCAAGTCCAGTATGGCCCCTTGACGTGTGGGTTCTGTTACCAGTTGCCTGAATAGGTCTCCCTGTAGAGAGTCCAGGATCTCCTTACTTCTAGATGAAACTGCAGCAGGAATGTGCCAATCAACATCTGGCATATTGAAATCCCCTATCAGTAGCACTTCCCCTTTCCTAGCAATGCTGCGTATGTCTTCAATTAACTCTCCGTCCACCTCTTCCTCCTGTGAGGGAGGTCTGTATATCATGCCATTGCAAATAGATTTCTCTTTCCCTCTTTCTAGTTTAACCCACAATGCCTCCTTTCTCCCAAAGCTTTAATATTATTTTTTACATACAGTGCCACTCCTCCTTCCCTTCTTCCTACCCTGTCCTTTCTGAATAAAGTATAGCTCTGTATAGTTACATCCCGGTTATGGTTTTCTATGAACCATGTTTCTGTAACTGCCACTAAATCCAAGTCAGCCTCTCCCATTAAATCTTCAACATCTGGGATATTATTTCCCATGCTACGGCATTTATACACACTGCTTTCCATATGTTGTTCATGGATGGCAGATAAATTTAATGTGGACAAGTGCAAAGTTATGCACCTAGAAAAGAACAACCTAAATTATGGTTACATGATGCAAAGTTCCACATTAGGAACCACCACCCAGGAAAACGATTTAGGCGTAATTGTGGATAATACATTGAAACCCTCCTCCCAGTGCTCAGCGACAGCCAAAAAAGCAAATAGAATGCTAGGAATCATACAGTAAGGAAAGGAATGAAGAGTAAAACCAAGGATATTATAATGCCTTTGTATCATTCCATGGTGCGACTGAACCATGAATATTGTGTGCAATTCTGGTCCCTGTATTTTACAAAGGATATAGCAGAATTAGAAAAGGTACAGAGAAGAGCCACCAAAATGGTAGTGGATGGAAGGATATCCCTATGAGGAAAGGCTTAAAAGGTTAGGGCTCTTCAACTTGGAAAAGAGACGGCTGAGGGGAGATATGACAGAGGTTTATAAATTAATGAGTGGAGTAGAACAGGTAAACGTAGAATACTGCTTACGCCATCAAAAATAGAAAGACTAGAAGACACGCAATGAAGCTACAGTGTAACCCATTTAAGACTAATAAGAGAAAATATTTTTTCACTTAATGAGTATTCAAACTCTGGAATTCATTACCAGCGGATGTACGAAATGCTCTTAGTATAGCTAGGTTTTAAAAAAAATTTGGACAAGTTCCTGGAGGAAAGGTCAATAAACCTTTATTAAAGAGGACCCAGGAAATCCACTGTTTACCTTGGACAAGCATTGTGAAACCTGTGTATCTTTTTGGGAACCTGCCAGATACTTTTGACCTGTATTGGCCAGTGTTGGAAATAGGATACTGGGCTTGATGGACATTAGTCTGATGCAGTATGACTTTTTCTTTGTTATGTTCTTATGTTATTTCTTATGTTGAGAATGAAAGGTAGTCAGCAGCTGTATATCAGTGGCATAACCTCTGCCCAAGCGGCCCCTGGGAGATATTAGTGGAAAAAGTGCTAGTTGCCTGTTAGAGGAATTAAATGGTGAAGATCTTTGCAGGATAGATTCCACCAATGAGTGATTAGAGTTTCCAACAGGAATTGAGGTGGTGGGACAGATTTAAAAATGAAAGAAGGGCGTACAAAAGGTTACCAGATTTTTTGTGGGCAAATCTGAGACACTTCTGCGAAGTGGGGGGTGGGGTGGGGGAGAAGGGGCACCTTAGTTCCAGATAAGAGCCACCAGGCATGGAGGTGGGAAGATGTGCCATTACTTTGTCCTCCCCCCCTCCCCATCCATTCCATGATAGCAACAATATCACGTTGAAGCAGACAAATCAACAGAGAAATAGAAACAGTGATGCATTTCCCCCGGTACTGTGCCAAATAAAAAGATAATGTATGTCAATTCAAAAAGGTGACGTTTAAATCAGTAAATTTAAAATACATGTTCCCCCCCCCCCCCCCCCGGGACTGCAGGCTGCTGAACAGGAAGGAATCAGGGACATAGCTTGACCATCCCCGAAAATCAGGAGCATCTGGTAGCGCAACAATAAAATCTGCCTCAGGATATAGTGGCTTGCCTTCATGATTAAAGTAAAAGAGGCAACGGCGTTAAAGGCTCCAAGTGTGGGAGCCTTTTCATGGGAGCACAGTAACCCCTGGTATGATTTCTCATCTATCTGTGCTGAGGTCCCTTTAAGAGCCTGGCAGCAGCATGATAGCAAGCTGGAAACGCGCCTTGTGTGATTTGTGAACCTGGTGCCCCCCTCCTCCCCACCGCATGCAGGAAAATGGTCTTGTTGGGATTTCTGGAAGCCCAGTGATGATATCGGCGCCCCTTCTGTACTTGTGTCCTGTGCGGCCGCACTGCTCACACAGCCCTTGCTACGGCCGTGCCGGCAGATTTCTCTTCAGTCACTAGGAGTCTCCTACAGAGCATTTTGGCAGTTGGGGAAAAACCTTTGAGGAGACAGCAAGGTGGAATCCTTCTCAAAGCTAGATTAGCTTTGAAATATAAAAGTCCTAAAGAAATCTTAATTATGTATTTGTAATAAGCTTGAGAAAGGTGGCAAGAAGAACTTTCCAGTGAACTTGGTACAGGATGGAAAGCAGGAGGAAGTTTGAAGCAGTCGCCCATCCCTCACATGGAATGTCTGCTTTGCAGCGAAGCCATTGCATTGAATACAGTAGGCCAAAGACTGTAAAAAGTTATCTCCTACACTGAACTGAATTGGTAATTTCTCTTTCGAGACTAGAGGGGACTAAGCCTTAGCGTCACAGTAAAAACTTTCGTCACAGCTAGTCGGCATATTGAATTTTATTTCTTAAACTGTTATCTTGTGAAATCTAACAAGGTTGATGTTATAATCTTTTATACGCATTGGGATCCAGTAAAGACCAATCTGTATCATATACATATGACTGGAGTCTTATTGCTCCAAATACCTAATGCGCTGTATGCTTAAAATAAGGGACACATGCAATTAATGTTCCTGTGTCATCCTGCAAAATTTGCAGCCAGATTAAGAACCCGAATATAAATTCTCTCTGTGCCCTCTGCCTGCTGGTAAAGAAAGAAGTTGGGTTTGGAAGTCGGTTATACCAAGACTTGTCATCCATGACTTTACAAAAGGGGAGAGGCCTGTGGGAGGTCTCCCGATTTTTTTAAGAAGAAGCACTATCGATACAGGTAACTGTTTCCTTTTGCTCTTGCAGTAACAGCGAAGGGCTCAATGAGAAGAATTAGAACAGCCACTGACATATGGCAGGCACTGGAGGATTTCGGGGTGGAGAACATTCCAGAGGAAATGAGTGGACTCTACAAGGCCTAAGGACACCAAGGAGGGGAGAGATCGAAGAGATTTTCTAGTAGGCCCATGGGAAAAAGAACTTTATAATGTAGAAGGAGAACGAGGAGGCATTTAAACCTGGTAGAAGGGGTATTCAGCAGTACTAAATGGTTTGGCGTCACTGAATATCCCATAGACCATGATTTAACTGGTTAGCAAGTCTGCTAACCTATTAAATCGCTTTGAATATGCCTCCCCCTCCCCCCACCCCATGTGTTTTTGAGAAGAAATCTCTTTCCTAGGGCAAAAGGGTCTGAAATGAGAAATATTATCTCCGATCCTATTCCTGTGTGCGTGGAGGTAGTTCGGTAGGCAGAAGAAGGAAAGGGGTTTTGGAGGCTTAATGAGTCTTTGCTGTGGGATGATAAGGTGGCGGAGAAGGTGAGGCTGAGGCTGAGGATAGGAGTTCCTGGCATGGAAAGGCAAAGGGAGGTGGGAAGAGGTGTGCTGTGAGATACTATGAAGCAGCGCTTAGGGGGCTTTTTATTACATGCAGTCCAAGGAGAAAGAGTTTAAGAAATCAGGAAAAGCTCAAGTCTTACGAGGAATTGAATACACTTGAACAAAAATATAAATTGTGCCTGAATAAGGAGACTGAGACATTGGAAGAGGTATAGAGCAAAATTAAAGAGTTGCAATTGGAGGAAATTGACTTCCAGCTGAATAATTTAAACAAAGATTTTTTTTTTAATATGGGAACAAACCCAGTAGGTGGTTGGTGAGTAAATTAAAGCAGAGAGTAAAGTCCCCTGCAGAGGACTGGGGAAATCTACTCCTTACCCATGGGACAAGCAGCCTGGAATTGGTGTACCCTTTGGGAACCTGACAGGTACTTGTGACCTGCTTTGGCCACTGCTGGAAGCAGGATATTGGGCTTGATGGGCCCTTGGTCTGACCCAGTATGGGATATCTTATATTTTTATGTTCTAATGAAGTTCTTTTCTGTCTCATTTTTTGATTGAAAACCACCTCAATGGTCTTGTGAGAGGTGATATAGTAAGTACTAATAAAGCATAAAGCCCAAAAAGAGGATCAAGCACTTCAAAATAGGCTTCTGAGTTAGAACCTATATTAAGCAAATATAAGCACCGCTTCAATCAATGGCAGTACACATCCCCCCTCCCCAGATCATGGCAAGAGCGGTCAGCAGTACCTTGCTGCTTTCACTACTGCTGCAACAAGAGGCACACAACCCCCCCCCCCCCTTCATGAGCTGCTGGCCCTTAAAGAGGCTTTGAGTCTGCACTGGCTACCAACAAAAGGAAGGAAGAAAAAGAAAAAAAATCATCCTAGAGTAGACTATGCCGCAGGCTGGATGAAGAGGATAGGCAAGCCAGAAGCGACACACGAGCCCTATTTTTGACAGTCCTGCTTAACCTCTTATCTTAGTTCTGGCTTTGAAATTCAAGCAAGAAAAGCATGTTTTTTTCTTTCAAAACTATAGAGTAATAAAACATAATAAAACAGGAATCTTAAGTAACTTTACCTCTGCTCACGGTAGCCCAGTCCTCTGCAGTTCACTCAAGGAAATTCATATTATTATCTAAAATGGGTTTGCTGTTCTGGAATAAAACCAGGCATTTCAGATTTATAAGAGAATGCCACACATTTCTAGGGGAGTAACATTTGTGTCCCAGTCAATTAGACAGCTTACACTTAAATATTTAGTTTTGCTCGTATTAATTAATAGGGATGGCTATAAAATCATGAATGGGGTGGAATACTGAAATAGGGAACGGTTGTTTAACCTTTCAAACAATACAAAAACCAAAGGACACTCCATGAAACCAATGACCAGCAGACTGAAAACAAATCGTAGAATTTTTTTATGCAATGCATGATTACACTGTGGAATCCATTTATTTATTTGACAATTTTATAAAACATCTTTCTCAAGAAGGCTCCGAGGACATGGTTTAAGCAATTAACATAGCAAAAGAGGTTTGGGCAAGAACAATCCATAAAAAATGATTGGACAGGAAGACTCTGGAAAGCCATCACTTATTTCTAGAAATGAGCTATTGCTTTTTGCAATCTGCCAGGCTTTTGTGACCTGGATTGGACACTGTTGGAGACAGGATGCTGGGCTCCATGAATCTTGGACTTGACAGGTAGAAAAGGCGATGGTGAAAGCTAGAAGAATGCTTGGATGCATAGGGAGAGGAATGGCCAGCAGAAGAAAGGAGGTGATAGTGCCTCTGTAAAAGTCTTTGGTGCAACCTCATTTGGAGTATAGTGTGCAATTCTGGAGACTGTACCTTCAAAAGAACATAAACAGGTTGGAAGTCTGTACAGAGGGTGGCAACTAAAATGGTTAGTGATCTTCGTTATAAAGCGTATGAGGACAGACTTAAGGAACTTAATATGTATATCTTAGAGGAAAGGCGGGATAGAGGTGATATGATTGAGACGTTTAAATACCTCCATGGCATAAATGCACAGGAGGAGAGCCTCTTTCGACTGAAAGCAAGCTCTGCTATGAGGAGACTTGGGATGAGGGTGAAAGGGGACAGACTCAGGAGTAATATGTGGAAATATTTCTTTACAGAAAGAGTGCTAGATGCGTGGTATAGTCTCCCAGTGGAGGTGGTTAGGATGACGACAGTATCTGAATTCAAAAAAGCATGGGACAAACACACAGGATCTCTAAAGGGAAAAAGGGAACTGTAGTGGTTTGGATGGAAGGGCAGACTAGAGAGGCCATGTGGTCTTTTTCTGCCGTCATGTTTCTATGTTCTTAAGAGCTTTTGTTTTGACTCTTATCAATGAATTTGTTCAACATTTTCAAGTAAATGTTTCTTATCCATGCTCTTCACCCTGTTTATCTCCTAACATGGAAACAAATAAGATGGCAGCAATGTAGGGTTATCAAATTTTTGGAAAGCAAATCTGGGACTCCTGGACAGGGTTAAGTTGGGCTGGGCAAGGCAAGGGTCCTCTCTCCTCAAGCATCTTTTCCCCATATATTTTGAAATGACAAGTTTAGACAGCATTCAGTAATTTCAAAAATATAAAAAAAGACAGTAGCAGCCCTTCCAGATTTCTAAGCATGCATACATGCTTACTTTATTTTATAGATGCAGATATTCTATACATTTCTAAACTTCCTACTCTTTTTACATCTTCTCCTACTTGCATTAGAGAGGTGTGCGGGAGGTGCAAAGTGCTTTGCCTCTGTCCACAGTGAAATCAGGGACAGGAAGTGGTTATAGGCCATGGAGTCGGGGACACACCCTGAAAATCAGTGACCTCTGGTAATCTTACTGCAATGGCAGTGGCTAGAAAATTCAAAAGTCAGCTGTCTGCATATTTCCCCTTTGTGTTGCAATACTGCAAATCGGATTTCCTCCCTCTCACTTTACCTTTCTTCTCTACAGTGCAAGTTTCTTCAGATATTCAGCAAGAATTTTATTTTTTAAAACCAATTTTTTTTTTTTTTTAGCAATACTCATTGAGTATAGATAGACCAATAAGTTGTGTGTTCAGTTTTTTTCAGCTGTCTTCTGCCACCCTTATACATCAGCAGGGAAAGAGGAATAGATTAGGTGTGTCAAACTCCAGTCCTGGAGGGCTGTAAACCAGTCAGGTTTTCAGGGTATCCATAATGAATATGCATGAGAGATATTTGCATGTACTGCCCTCATTGTATGCAAATATATCTAATGAATATTCATTAGGGGCACCCTGAAAACCAGACTGGTTTGTGGCCCTCCAGGACTGGTGTTTGACACCCTTGGAATAGATATTCATACCCTTCAATAGTTGGTGTACTCTAGACCAGGGGTTCTTAACCCAATTCTCGAGACACACCTAGCGCCAGTCAGGTTTTCAAGATCACCACAATGAATATTCATGAGAGAGATGTGAATGTACTGCCTCCATTGTATGCAAATCAGTCTCATGAATATTCATTGTGGTGATCCTGAAAACCTGGACTGGCTGGGTGTGGTTTGCGAACTGGTTTGAGAATTCCTACTCTAGACTGTCCTGTTTAGCCTTCTCTATCCCCAAATTTTAAATACGCATCACTAGCATCTGAGCTTTGTTCAAGCTCTGGTAAGTATGAGAACATGTACCCAAGAAGTATTAACCATGCCTTCTTTCCCAGGCATGCGAATCACCAGTCTGTGGGTTATGCTTATGCACTTTGATTATGAGGCTGACAAAATTCATGTCGTGGTAGGCAAAATCATATCACTGTAACACCAGTAAAATGCTGCTGGAAAAAAGGGAATCCACAGACTTGTAAACACTGTACAATATTGTCAATAGCTTTTATTGAGGTGTAGTGACGGGTTCAATGCAGCTATTCCCAGCAGCTGTAAAATGATGCTGTGATTAAAGAAACATTATTTTGCTTCCTAAGAAATGTTTTGCGCTGGGAGGTGACACTTATTAAAAGCCCAATCAAGTAATGAATTTTACCACTGGTATGTGTTAAAGCTGCGCATTTAGAAAAGGGAAGTTGAAAAAGAAAATATGGCGAAACACATTGCATGTTGCCATTGAACTTTCAAAGCTGGTTTGCCGGGGATGTATCGTGGACTATAATCTTTAAATGCTCTGCTTTTATGTCCATGACTGACATTTTACTAATGAGGCCCCAGGCCTTGCATCACCCCTTATGCCGGTAGCAAAAGAAAGAGAGAGGGAGGGAGGCAAAATCCCTAGACGTGGAATTTAATGCTTGTTCTTTGTAAATGAAGAACATAATTAACATTAAATTAAGGTAATACAAATGAAGACAACACAGAGCTTGACAACATGAGTGTTTTGGGAGGCTACAAAGATGAGATTCATATTTTTAATTTACTGTACAAATAGACCAGCAGGCTGGGGAAAAGGCCTTCAAAGTGAAGTGTAGGGTTTTTTTTCCCCACTGTTGTTCTGCTGTGCTTAAGTACACAATGACTATTAAACTCAACTGTCCATATAATAGGACATTCACTACATGAGTGAGCTCCGAGAGGCAGCTTGCTGTAGCAATAAATTTTTTAATGCCGTCTGCTGGTACACAACCTTGCGGATGCAGCAAAGGCAGTTCACTTATGTAAATACCCTTCCACCAGAGATTTAAGGGCAACTGCTGACACTACTCCCTCCAGCAAATGACAAGCTCTAAGCATGTGTGAACCAAAGTAGAAAAAACTGGGCATTCTGGGAAGGGCCAATGCAGGAGCGATAGCCAGTGGTACGAGAAGGCTTAGGCTCGGTGTCAGCCCATGCAAAATGCTAAGCAACCTTCCATGGCTTCCGTCTGCTCAATTAACCTAACAACGCAGTAGATGACGACAGAGAAAGACCAAAATGGGTCTTGGCATCTGCTGCAACATCCAGGTTACCGCTGTACTTTCATTTAGGGTTGTTATTACCATTCTGTGCAGATTACCTTTCATGCCTTTGTTTAGGGTTGTAACCGTTGCCACACCATGCCACACTTAGCCTCTCCCCCACCCCCTTCCTAGGAAAGCCAAAAAGGCAACTGAGCTGAAAGGCCCAATGCTTGGTTGCCATTAAAGAATCCTCAGTATTCCTCCGTAGCCTTTTAGCATTTCATCACCATGTTTGTCTTCCCCCCTCCTCCTGTCTACCTTCCAGAATCATCTAGAGCGCAAAGACTTCTGCAGTGCCAAGAAGGATGTTCTTGCTTTCATCCCCGGTAATGAAATATGTAAATAGAAGTAGCTCCCATTTGTTACTAAGTAATATCTTATCTTGCTGTCTCTATATACGCCTTTGTTTTTTCAAGGTAAGTCAGTATGAACGACAGCTGTTCATGCTTGCATCCTGACTGCTAATTACAGAGTACTTAATCTCTTCCATGTGTGTTGTCTTCCATATACTTAAACTGGAATTACACTGATAATCTCATACACAGACAAATAAGAGTACTTAAGCCTGAAATGCAATATGGCCTCCTTTAGCATCTCTACTGCACCTTATGGCTGCCACATTTACTCTAGCCTTTTACTCTATGGCACTGTCCTTATATCACATTCTGTACCTACTATTGTGTAAGTACTCGGCTTGCTCTGTACCAGCCCCAGCCTTCTGTACCAGCATGTTCTGTATGGCACTATTTATTACTGTAGTAACTTGCTCTTCGATTTTCCATTGTTCTGTTTGTAATTAGTTCTGCGGTATATAATCGAGGTAGACCCAGTACCTATGGAAACATGCTTGGAATGCTATTGCTGGCAAAGCATGATGTAAATAAATGATGATGATAGTCATAAGCATTGTGATTTTGGGGGGTAGCTTTTTAACTGCGTGCATGCATGAAAAACGTGTAGCCAGCTTTCCCTCTGCAGGTCCTGGTGAATTTTCAAAATGAAAGTATACGCGTACTTCCATCAACCCACGAAATGTATTGTGCTTACATTTGCACCTGCTCACCACTCACCGATTTTTTGGGCTATTTTATGAACATATATGCGTATTATCAAAATTATGCCCATAAATACAAACCCCTCCCCTTTGCACAGGCTGCACACACAACATTTTGTGCCTGTCAGACATGCAGCACTATGCATGCTCACTTCCACACAGGAACCACTACCTCAGGCCCAGAAATGGCTTTAATATTGTCCTTTCAGGGAGTCATTTTAAAAGCTATTTCTGTGCACAAAACACAGGTTTATTCACAGCAATGGCAGCTTTTCAGATTGCCCAGAATCTATGAAGGCAAGCTGTATGCGCATACGTTTACCCTAACTGAGCCGAGACATGCCTGAGGGCAGGGTTGGAGAGGCATTAACGTTCAAGTGCATACTTTATAAAATATGCAGACAAAAGAAGCCAGGGGAAATGTGTGCATAGCAGGGGGAAATGTGTGCAAGGCATGTACTTTCCAAGGGGCAATTTTCAGAAGGAAATCATTTGCATACTTGCCGTACAAGTGAGGAGGCCTGTTCTGAAATTACTCACTCTGTGTGCCGGCAAAATAGTGTCTGTTTGGTTCATCGTGGTTCAGTATTAATCTGTGAAACACTGCACTGTGGAAGGAAAAAGCAAAATGTTAACTATGTATCGATAAAGAAAAAAAAACATACAAATCCCTGAATTAAATTATTCTCTTATTCCCTGGGCTTTTCCAAAGAAACACAAGTGTAATTTAGGTCTGGATATTATGAAGCTCTCGCTGCTCTAAAACAGCAGGGCACTCAGTGCCTCATTAATAAAGGATAAACTTGGAGTCTATTTACAACAGACTTTTTGGGTTATTTACATTCCATTATACGTGTGGCATATTCACTCACACTATTGCTGAGAACTCAAAAGAGTTCCTTTGAGACTGCAGTTAGCTGGATTTTTGCGTAATTCCACCACCTCACAAATGGCTATGGAAAGTACTTGAAATAGGCGCAGCTGACATAAGAACAGAAAACAAGCCATGCTGTGTCAGACCAACATCCATCGAGCCCTGCTTCCAGATCACTACATACTCCCAGGGATAAAAGACGGCTTACCCCAAGTCTGTTGCATTAAGAAGTCATCAACATCATCATTTTCGTTTTGTAGACCATGTTACCACTAAATTAACTGCCAAAGGTGGTTAACAAGAAAGTAAAATACCCATCAAACATTAATAAAACATAGCAACAAAATTAAGCCTAAAACATTAATAAAAACATACAGGCAGTGAAAATCAAAATCAATAAAATAAACTGATATAAAACAAATTGACAGAATTGTGCATTGAGGCCATGGGGGATAATTTCATACTAGAGCATCTAGAGAAAAAGTGCTGGTTCATCTTATTTGTTTATACCTTGCTTTTATATCTATGCATTCGACCTGGGTACATAGGGGCCTTTATAAAAAAAGATTCCTAGATTCATCCCCCAGTAGCACATAAATGCTCTTGCAAAGTTTGCATCTGTTCTGAGGCAGGTGTGAATTTGTGCACGCATGTGCGGTTAAGATTTGGTACACAGGCATTTATTCTACAAAATAAAAGTGCTGACTCCGCCCCAACCCTGCCTACTCTCCACCCTAAGGAACACCCACACATATAGTGCCTGCACGCATGTGCTTTATTCATGCATAGGTATATGTTTATTTATATTTATGTTTATTACGAATCTTAATATATTGCCGTTCATAGTACATCAAAAGGCACATGTTAGACAGTATGCGGAGGGCGGAATTGAGTTGTCAAGGTCATGACATACACAATACTGGCAGTATTTTAGAAAAGGCCCTGATAAAGGTGGAGCTTGTTCTAAAATAGCGCAGGCGCATGCGTATTTGCCGATACATGAAATTGGAGGACCCAGTTTGCAAATAATCAGCAGGGGAAACTCGGCAACTTCCACATGGAGGTGCCAGTACTTACACGTGGAAGCTGGTATTTAACAACGTCCACATATGAGTGCAGGCACTTACACGTGTATGTCGGCCATTTTGCAAACCTACATGCATAAATGCCACTAATTAACTCAGAGGCCGCTATCTTTATTTAGTTTCAATTTGGAAGGAGAAATAAACAGCAGGGAATTAAGAAGGATAACCTCCTTAATTCCTTTGGTAATGGACTGGCCAGGAAGTAGCTATAAATCCTGCCATGGGTTTGATTCCCACTAGCACTCCTTGGGGCCTTGGGCAAGTCACTTAACCCTCCATTGCCTTGGAAGAAAGGCCTGGCAATCTACTTTCAGTCACACTGCCAAGAAAACCCAGGAGCTTCTGGGTCACCAGCAGTCAGTACTGACTCAAAGGCACGCATTGCATTGTACATGTATTCCCCTATAGAAATGTATAGATTTTTGACCCAATCAGGCCACTCCCCAATAGCACCCTTGACATGCCCTCTTGCCATTTCTACATAATAAGGACATCCACGTGTAACTTCAGCCCTTTCTATAAATTCAGCATTTGCACACGGATGCTATTTCCACGTTTAAATGCCCGATTTGACTTGTGGAAACTGTGAATAAGTTGCACCTACACTGAAGAAGGTCTTGTGTGAGACGGGTTTCCCTAGGGACTTTGAAAAGGTCTGCTACCATGTGAAACTGCAGAGAGGGCCATGCAGACCTTTTCGGAGGGCAGCATGACCTCTCTGTGCTTGTGCAGCAGGTACATCAGCATGAAGCCACCCCTGGTTCTGGGGGAAAGCCAAATTTTTTTTTATTTTTAAATTGAACATTTGCATCATGTTACATATAAAATAGTTAAAAGAAATTATACAGAAAATACTCCATCTCAAGGAGAAACAAAGAAGAAATGTAACCCACAATAGAAAAAAAGAAACTATAAACTAGCCCATATCATTGAGATATTGGACTAAATAAATAAAAATATGCATGAACAATATCTAAGTGGAACTCCTGCAATATCATCATTATGAAGAACCCAACTTACAAGCCCATTTCAAGAGTAAAAATAGGGAAAAAAAATGTACTTACCCTGTAGGAAGGATTCCAATTACAAAAAATACATGATGATTCCCTTGATGTGTCACCCAACACATGGGAAGTAGCTCCCGGTGCCAAAACGCTAGGCTTCAGTGCTAAGAAAGTCCTTTTCCTTTACTGAGTAGCTTTCGAAACATCCAGAAAAACATTACTCGCCCACAAAATGTAACTGACAGAGTAACACCAGTAAGTATATCGGGTCCAATATTCAATGCAGGTAGGTAGGCGTGAGCACAGCGCTTAGCCATCGGCGCTGAATTTTAAACCCAGTCAATGCTGGTGTCATATGCAACCTTGGCATCGAATATCCAGGGTCGCCACCCAGTCTCCGCAGCTGCAGGTCGCTAACCGGGTAGCAGTGATATTGAGCAGCTGCCCCGTTAGCTCCTACAGGTAAAGACAGGTCAGCTTTTACTGCGCTTTGCTTTACCTGCAGGTCGCTAACCAGGTAGCGGTGCAATATCGCCGCTCCCGAAAAGCTCACAACACTCTCCAATGCTAAGAGGTTAGCATCGGGGCGTATAGCAGTGTTAGTTGGGGATATTTGGCGGCACTAACCGTGTGAGTGCCGTTGAATATCCCGTTCAGCAGCATTTACACAGTTTACAGTTTCAATATCAGGCCTGTCATCTTAGAACTTTCCAAAAAAACTGATAAATCCAAGCTATCAACTATGGAAATCTGATCTAAACCCTTCCCCTCCTTTTCTAATACCTTTTACCCCTCGGAAGGTAGTAAATATTAGCAATTTTGAACAAATCAATATCAGAATATAATAATACCTCCTTCAAATATTTTTGAAAAAGTATCAAAGGAGACAAATAATGTGTCTGAGGAAAATTCAAAAAACATACATTTCTTGCCCTAGAGGCATTTTCCATCACTTTCATGCAACACCAAACTGTATTTCATCAATGAGGAGTCAGCAGCTTGTAAAAGCCACAAGAGTCTCAACCTTAGCTAAATGAGAGTCCACAGCTGACACCTTAGATTCATTCTCAGATAACTTAGCCACTGTGTCAATAGTCAAATCAGAAAATTGCTTCATAGAAGCCCCAAGGGATACTTCTAAGTGTGTAACAACTTCCCAAATATCTTTTAAAGAAATCTCTTGAGGCACAGAGTAGATGTGGAATTTTGAAGAGAAGGAAAACAAATAGTCTTAGGCATAGGAAGAGCTTGATTCCTCGAAAAAAGAACCTAGCTGTGTGGAAGCTTCCTTGACAGGGCTTTGTGTCGACATGGGGACAGGTCGCATACCCTTCTTATCAAAGAGAGTTAGCCCTGTCTTCCCTAGTATTGGACAAGGCAAACAGGGTGGAGGTTACAACACCCAAAATAAGGGAGCTGTCAGTGATTGATTCAGAACTCACTGAAGATAGTAGTATGTCAGGGGAGACATCCTTAATATGTTGATCTTTTGGGCTGATGATGTTAGCCACTTTCTTCTCGCGACACGCCAACCCCTTTTTTTCTTTTCACCATGTCCGAAAGAGTAATCAGCAGCTCCTTGCTCCATTGGTGCTCCAAAGGGTATGACTAGGGTTGCCAAGAGGCTCCAGATGCACCTGACAGGCTTGATCCAGTCCTGGGTTTACCCTATTGCATGCAGGCAGTGGCATAAATTGCACCCAAGCAGTCCCCACAATGCAGGAGGAGAGGGGGACCGTGCAGAAAGGGGGCCCGCACAGCACCTTAAATTTACTTGATGATCTTTGCCACACTGACTCTGCTCTACTAAGTTTGCCTCATGCCCGACAGCTGTTTCCCACTGGGTCAAAGTCTCGCGACAACAATACACTGTGAGACTTCGGCCTAGTGGAGAACAGTCACTGGGCATGAGGCAAACTTAGAAGAGTGAAGGCAGCACGGGTGTGGCAAAGATCATCAAGTAAGTTTGTAACTGCTGCATGAAGGAGGACTGTGATAGGGGGCGATCAGCAAAATTTTGCTTGGGGGCCCCTCATGGGAACTTACGCTACTGCATGCAGGGACTTGTAGTCTTAATTTTCTTATGGAGTGCAAAAGAGAAATCATAGTAACATAGTAACTAGGGTGTACTCACCGCTTCGTGCAAGTCACCCCTATTTGTTGAGATATAAGAGATAAGTTTATTTTGATTTTATCCTGTTGCTATAGAGGGATCCACTGTGTCTGTCCCATGTCATTTTGAATTCTGACACTGTATTTACCCCCACCACTTCCATTGGGAGGGCATTCCAAGCATCCACCACCCTTTCAGTGAAAAAGTATTTCCTGACATTGCCTTTCAGTTTACCCCCCTGAAGCTTTATCTTATGCCCTCTAGTTTTACACCTTCCCATCTTTGAAAAAGGTTTGTTTGTTCATTAATATCCTTTAAGTATTTAAAGGTCTGAATCATATCTTCCCTGTCCCTCCTCTCCTCTAAATATTTAGGTCTTCAAGTCTCTTCTCATACGTCTTCTGGCACAAGCTCCAAATCATTTTGGTCGCCTTCCACTGAACCATTACCAGTCTTTTTATAGCCTGTTTACAAAACTGAACACAATATTCCAAATGAGGCCTCACCAGCAACTTGTACAGTGGCATTAGTACTTCCTCCTTTCTGCTGGTAATTCCTCTCTGTATGCAACCCAGCATCCTTCTGGCTTTGGCCACAGCCTTGTCACACTGTTTCGCCACCTTGAGATCCTCAGAAACAATAACTCTGAGGTCTTTCTCCTGGTCTGTATACAGCAGCCTCTCGCTCCCTATAGAATACAATTCCCTTGGATTTCTGCATCCCAAGTGCATGACACTGCACTTCTTCATACTAAACCTTCCTCCTTTTGTAGATCTTTCCTCATGTTAACTATTCCCGCAGGGGAGTCCACTCTGTTGCAACTTTTCATATCATATGCAAAAAGACAAACTTTTCCATTCAGTCCTTCAGCAATATCACTCACAAATACCTTGAATAGTACCGGTCCCAGGACCAATCCCTAGGGCCCTGCCACTAATCACCTTCCTTTCATCCGAGTGAGTTCCATTGACCATTACCACCTTAAGGATTTGCTGAAATCTAGGTAGATCACATCGATCATATGCAGGGATGGCTCTAGGCAATCGGCTGCCTGAGGCGAAGTATGAAATGGTGCCCCCCCCCCCCACATTAGAGGGGGCGGGGCTTTTTCAGAAGTCCAATCAGAGACTGAACCAAACCAAAAAGCCGATTACATTATATGGAGGAAATGAAAGATGTTTGCACACTGGGCCATATCAAGCTGCAATTGCACCCTGTACGACCTGAAGCTCGGGCGCATGCTCCCTTTCCTCCCACACCTCTGTCCAGCACTGCTTGCTCTTTCCCTGCTGCTGCCGCCCTCTGTTTTTTTCACAGCGGCGCCAGCAGCAGGGAAAGAGCAGGCAGCGCTGGATGGAGGTATGGGGAGGAGGAGGGGGGCATGCGCCCGATCCGAAAGGCACTTTAAGCAGATCTGTCCCTCCCTATTCTGACATCATGTCGGAGGAGGGAGGGACCAGACCTGCTTAAAGTGCTGCGAAAAGGCTTGGGGAGCGCATTTCGGCTGCCTGCTTTTGTCCTGCCAGCAAGGCAGGGCAACAGCAGACAGCCGAAATGTGTCCCCAAGCCTTTCCGCCCTGTGCGGCTGCACCGCTTGCACAGGTCTAGGTACGGTCCTGTTTGCACACCAAGGAACTAAAATACAGCAAGAACCAACAGCACAGTTTATAAAACTAAATTCTAACTCATTTTTATTTTGTTGTTATAAATTGCGTTATGGTTCTTGCTTTTTCTTTTTCAACATATCTTTTACATCCACAGAACAGAGCAGAACCAGGACAATCATCCACAGAACTCAATATTCAAAAAAAAATCTGATTCTGATCATCTCACTAACAACAACAACCACTATTCTCCAGTACCAGGCAAATTGTGAACTCATACAAAACCCTACAACAAAGAGCAAACCTACCATACCATACCATATCAGCACAAACTTCCAAAACTCACATAAGGAGTCCATCCAAAAAAAGTGTCACTGTAAATACTACAGTGGGCCCTGGAACATCCATACACCTATTTGAAAAGCTGAACAAGTCAAATTACTATAGTATAGTATAGATCTTTATATACAAACTCCATGTTAACAGAACACCTGACCTCAGTCACACACTCACAACATCGACCCTCACAAAGTACTGAATAAGTAACCACAATCTAAAGTAAAAATAAAAATATGTAGACAAAATTTAAATTGAAACCCCAAGAAGCCAGAGTCCACATGCAGTGCAACATCAGATAAATAAGAGATGCAGTTCCCCAGTACTGTGTAAAATATAAAAATGTCACAAAGTCCAATCACTAAAATTAAATAAAATTATTTTTTCTATCTTTGTTGTCTGACCATTTTATTCTCTGATCATGCTGGTCCCGATCTGAGGCTTCAGCTTTCCTGTCTTCTTTTAGCTCTCTTTCTGTGGTCTATGGTCCATCTGCCATTTCTTATCTCTTCTTTTCTTTTCTTCACTCCCTTCCATCAGCCCATTTCCAGTTCCAGTAACCCTCCCCAGTATCAGCCCCCTTTCCAGTCCTTCCCTCCCAGTACCTTCCAATGTCAACCGCCTTGCACTCCCACGACTGCAACTGGTGTCCATTCCCTTCCAGTCCCCGTCCTTCCCCACTGTCTAGCCCCTTCTAGTCCAAATATCATTCCAGATATCAGCTCACATCCACTCTCAGTGCCACCCCCCCAGTCAGCATCCTTCCAGTTGCCCTACCCTCTGTCCATCCCCCTTCCAGTGCCATTTGCATGTCAGCTCCTTTCCAGCCATCTCCCCATTACCCAACCACCTACCACTCCCATCCCCAAGTGTCAGCTCCCTTCCATTCCCTCTTCAGTACACCCCAGGTGTCAGCTCCTTTCCAGCCCCCTCCTTCCCCTGTGTCAGCTCCCTTCATGCCCCCTCCTTCCCCTGGCAGACCCTCTCATTATCTGCTCCCTTCCAGTCCTATTCTACCATCGTCCCGCATCAGCCCACTTGTAGCCCTAGCCCCTAGTTTTCTTCCAGGGCCAGCAGCACTCTCCTCCCCTTCCCCATTAGCCCATTTCCAGTCCTATCCCTCTTATCAGTCCACTCTAGTCCTAGCCCCCCAATCAGCTCATTACCAGTCCTAGCTCATTTCCAGTGCTAGCCCCATCTGCCCATTACCAGTCCTAACCCCCCCAATAAGTCCATTTCTAGTCCTAGCCCCCCAATCAGCCCATTTCCTGTCCTAGCCCCCCTAATCAGTCCATTTCTAAGCCTAACCCCACCAATCAGCCCATTACCAGTCCTAGCCCCCTCCCGATCAGCCATTTCCAGTTCTAACCCCCTCCCGATCAGCCTATTTCCATACTTAACCCCCATCAGCCCATTTCCAGTTCTAACCCCCCCCATCAGGCCATTTCCAGTCCTAGCCACCCCCAATATCCCATTACCAGTCCTAGCCCCCCTCTCAATCAGCCCATTTCCAGTTCTAAACCCCCATCAGTCCATTTCCAGTCCCCCCCCATAGCCCATTACCAGTCCAACCCCCCCATCAGTCCTAGCCCCCCCCCCCATTGCCCATTACCAGTCCTAGCCCCCCCCATCCCAGGGAAATTGGAAAAAAAACTCTGGCTGTTGAAGCTGCTACCGCTGCCACCGCAGCAGCGGCAGAATGAAGTGCCCCGCAGCCGTGGCCTCCCCAGCAGAGCCCTCCTATCTCCCTCAGCACTGGCTTTTCAGAGCCACGAAGGGAGAGTTTCCCTTTCTTGCGGCTCTGTTAAGCCTGCCGGCGCTGATGGTTCTTGTTTCCCATCAGTGCCAGCGGGCTTAACAGAGCTGCGAGAAAGGGAAACTCTCTCTTCGTGGCTCTGAAAAGCCAATGCTGAGGGAGATAGGAGGGCACTGCTGGGGAGACCACGGCCGTAGGGCACTTAATTCTGCCGCTGCTGTGGTGGCAGTGGCAGCGGTTCCTCTTATCACGTTTTTTTTTTTTGAAGGCCAAGTGAGGCAGGCTTTTAGGGGGCAATTTTTGCTGCCCTCAAAAAGTTGCCACCTGAGGCCACCGCCTCACTCGGCCTCATTATAGAGCCACCCTTGATCTAGTTCTCTTGTCACCCAGCCAAAGAACTCAATCAGATTTGTTTGGCATGATCATCCTTTGGTAAAACCATGTTGCCTCAGATCATGCAACCTATTGGTTTCGAGAAAGTCCACTATTCTCTCTTTCAGGAGCGCCTCCATTACTTTTCCTGCCATCGAGGTAAGGCTTACTGGCCTGTAGTTTGTCACTTCTTTCCTATTACCACTTTTGTAAAGAGGTACCATATCAGCCCTTCTCCAGTCCTGTAGAACTTCTCCTTTCTCCAAGGATCTATTAAAAACATCCTTTAAAGGCCCTGCAAGAACCTTTCTGAGCTCTTTGAGTATCCTGAGATGTATCCCATCCGGTCCCATGGCCTTGTCCACTCAGTTTTGCAAGCTGTTCAAACTCATCATCTTCCCGTGAATGGTGTAGCATCTACTCCATTCCCATTTGCATATTTGTCAATCACAGGTGGTCCTTCTCCAGGATTTTCTTTGGTAAAAACAGAACAGAAGTATTTGTTTAACATTTTTGCTTTTTCAGTATCACTTTCCACAAATCCATTCTCGGCACTTTTGAATCTTGCAATTCCATCTCTGATCTTCCTCTTCTCCCAAAATCAGAACTACATATCCCCGCATGTGATGGGGTAAACCCAGGCCTGGGTCAAGTTTGTCAGGCACATCTGGAGCCCGTTGGCAACCCTAGGTGTGACCTTCCTGCCACAATTCTGATTTCCTTGTCCTATTTAAATGTATCTTCATGCTCATAAGTGGTCATTTATTTTATTTATTTATTTAGTATGCACATACCACTAAAATACCATGATTCACATGCATAAATGTGCACAGATGTTTAGGCCGCCATACTGAAAAAAATGTTCTCTCATTGGCTGCTACCAGCCAATTAATGGAGTCTCTCTTATTTTAGTACTCTCTGAAAGGGTAAATAACTGCTCCCCATTTACTTGTTCCACTCCACTCATGAGTTTAAAAACATTTATCATATCCCCTCTCAGGCATCTGCCCTCCAAGCTGATGTACTCTGACCAGGTTAGTCTTTCTTCATAAAGGAGCCACCCCATTCTCTTTGTCATTCTGCTTCTGTTGGTACCTTGCAGGTTCCTACCAGGCTAGAAATGCGACTAACTAATCAGGCAGCTCCAGTCATGTGCAGTAACTCACTCTTTTTGGGCTTCCTGGAAGCCCAGTGATGATATCAGCACCCTTTCTGTACTTAGGTCCTGTGCAGCCACACGACATGCACAGCCCGTTGTACAGCCCTGGTATCTTGTAGCTTCCAGAACGTCACACAGTACTCAAGGTGTGGTTGCACCATAGATCTACAGAGAGGCATTACGATCTTCTCCATTGTCTTCCTCATTCCTTTTGGAATAATTCTTAACAATGTTTGCTTTTTTGGCTTCTGTTGCATACTGAAGTGAGGATTCCAATGCAGTGAATACAGTCTTGTAAACAACGGGTTCCTTTTATTCTGCAAATCTAAAAATATAAGAGTATATTGAGTATCACAACTAAGCATGAGTACATTAAGTGTCCTAACTAAGCATGAGTACATCAGAATAACTTAGGGCCTGATATTCTAAAGGCATTTATACAGTTTACAGTCCAGTAAACTGTAAATGCCTTAAATAGGGATATTCAATGGCACTTACATGGTTAGTGCCGCTGAATATCCCCTTCTAAGCCCACTACATGCCCCTCTGCTATGCGGTTAGCAGCAGGGCGTCTTGAGGGTGTTCCAGGGCGGAGCGGTGGCGGAGATTGTCGCTAACTGGGTAGCAGGAATATTGCACCCTGGGTCGACCCTGGATATTCAATGCCGTCGTTGCGGCATTGAATATCAAGGGTTAAGAGTTGGCGGGCAGGGTAATATGCATACTGGCGCATAGCCTGCCCAATTCAATATCGGGCCTTGATTTATATTCAAAGAAATGATAATAAAAGAAGAAGAAATATTTCAGAATAAAAGGAACCTGTTGTTTACTGGACTGAATTATTGATGAGTTTGTTGTTCAAAAGGAGTCCGACAAAAAAACAAGAGAAGAACTAAATTCTATTGTGAGTTTTGGATAGCTCCTAAGGGTTGACATAGTTGTGCAACCGAAGATTTTAGGCCAGCCCGGATGGTTTTACAAGCAGGAGGCCAGCCAATTAAGGAACAATTTTCTGCTGACCACCAATACCTCCTATGCTCCCTTGCCACTCTTTATTCCATCCAGATGCCACAAAACCAGGATCCGGCAGCTGAGCTTCGTAACTACTGTAGCACAAGCATGGCGCGGGTCTGGCATTTAGGCAATGCACACGCTGAGATGGCTCTTCTATGCCCCTTCCTCCTTTAATGTCAGATGCCATTGGAAGAGTCAGGACGTGCCACAGCCACCTCAACATGCGCATGGTCTTAATGCAGGCCCCACATAGTGCTGGAGCTTTTTTTGTGCTGGATATGGGGGGGGGGGGGGAGGAGAAATAGGGACAGGGACATACTGAGAGCATATGTTGAACATGGGGGTAGGAATGCAGAGAAGTGATGTTGGACATGGCAGACAGACTATGCTGGACATGGGGGGTAGGATATGCAGGAGAAGACGTTGGCCACAGAGGGATAGGGACAGAGGAGAATGCTGGACATGGGAGATAGGGACAGAGGGAGGTTGTTGGACCTGGGGGGAAGACAGGGATAAAGAGGAGAGATGTTGGATATGGGGGATAGGGACACAGAGGGAAGATGGTGACGGAGGGAGGGATAGAAAAATTCTGGATGGAAGAAGGGAAACAGAACAGGGAGATGGGGAGATACTGGACATGGGGGAGAGAGGATAGAAAATATAAGAAATGCTATACTGAGTCAGACCAAGGCCCATCAATCCCAGTATCCAGTTTCTAACAGTGGCCAGTCGAGGTCACAAGTACTTGGCAGGTTCTCAAAAAGGTACACAAGTTCCATAATGCTTGTCCCGGATTAAGCAATGGATTTCCTGGATCCTCTTTAATAATGGCTTATGGACCTTTCCTCCAGGAACTTGTCCAAACCATTTTTAAACGCAGCTACACTAACAGCTTTTACTACATCCTCCAGTAATGAATTCCAGAGTTTGATTACACGTTGAGTGAAAAAATATTTTCTCTTATTACTCTTAAATGGGTTACACTATAGTTTTATTGCATGTCCCCTAGTCTTTCTATTTTTGGATGGAGTAAACAACCTATCTACATTTACCCATTCCACTCCATTCATTAATTTATAGACCTCTTTTCCAAGTTGAAGAGCCCTAACCTTTTAAGTTTTCCCTCACAGGCGTATCCTTCTATCCCCTTTACCATTCTGGTGGCTCTTCTCTGTATCTTTTCTAATAATACTATATCCTTTTTAAGAAATGGCGACCACAATTGCACACAATATTCAAGGTGCAGTCACATCACAGAATGATACAAAGGCATTATAATATCCTTCGTTTTAGTCTCTATTCCTTTTCTTACTGTACGATTCCTAGCATTCTTTTTGTTTTCTTGGCCATGGTTGCGCACTGGGCAGAGGGTTTCAACATATTGTCCAGAATGACACCTAAATCCTTTTCCTGGGTGGTGGTTCCTAATGTGGGACCTTGCACCATGTAACTGTAGTTTGGGCTGTTCTTTCCTAGGTGTATAACTTTGCACTTGTCCACATGAAATTTCAACTGCCATTTGGATGTCCAGTCTTCCAATTTATAAAGGTCTTCTTGCAATTTTTCACAATCCTCTTATGTTTTAATAACTTTGAATAATTTTGTGTCATCTGCAAATTTGATCACCTCACTTGTTAATCCCATTTCCAGGTCATTTATAAATATGTAAAAAAAATAGTGGGCTCAGCACAGATCCCTGGGGTACTCCACTATTCACATTTTTCCATTAAATTGGCCATTTAGCCCTACTCTCTGCTTTCTATATTTTAACCAGTTCCTGATCGACAATAGTACACTGCACCTATCCCATGACTTTTTGATTTTGCCAAGAGTCCCTCATGAGGGACCTTGTCAAAGGCTTTCTGAAAATCCACTACATCGACTAGCTCACCTTTGTCTACCTGTTTATTCACACCTTCAAAAAAACATAACAGATTAGTAAGACAAGATCTTCCTTGGCTAAATCCATGATGGCTTTCTCCCATTAAACCACGACTATCTACATGTTTAGTAATGTTTTTCTTTATAATGGTTTCAACCATTTTGCCTGGTACTGACCTCAGGCTCACCGGTCTGTGGTTTCCCAGATCACCCCTAGAACCCTTTTTAAAATGTGGCATTACACTGGCCATTCTCCAATCTTCAAGTACTACAGATGATGGGGAGAGAGTTAGTGAAAGACTAGGAAATAAAAGGCTGGGGAAGGAGAGAGAGCTAGGATATGAGAGGGTGGGGTGAGAGAAAGAGATGGAGAGTTTTCACTTTGCCTGGCATTGCAAGGTCTGCCACTTCCTTTTGAGGTCCTCAATATCCCTGTTGCAATGGTAGATGGCATGCCACAGACATTGCTTGTGGGTTGTGGTAGGCACTGAACTGTGCACTCACGGGGCTGAACAGCACATATAGCGTGGCCAGTTCTTCTCCAAGCAGTATCTCCATCTCTTCCAAGTAGAAGTTATCCTTGCAGCTAGATTTTTTTAGCCGAGGGCCATGCTGCCTAAACAGTAGCAGTCACTTCATTCAGGTATTCTAAAATGGGGTTTTACAGTCACGTGAGTTCACGTTTATGGGCGTATAAGTGGGAGGGTCCGGTACGTATCAGATTTAAACATCCCCACATCCAAAATGGCCCCTTCATGAAACTACTCACATGAGACAGATGCCTGCAAACCCGATTCTCGAACCATTCCCATGCATATCCTCACTGTTTTCTGGTATTTCAAAGCTGGGTATAGCCTTAAGGGATCGTGAGGGGTACTGCCTGCTTCCCACAACCATTCCTCTAGCTGCTGCATCCCTGCCTGGCCCTTTGACGTTATGGGCCCCACATCCAGCTGCTACTGTGTGCACAAGTATACTCTTAAAGGTGGGTGTGTCCGCACATTATTCTGCTATGTATCTGGGGTTGTAGGAGGCACTCTGTTGTGTTCTTCTCTTATGTTTTGGGACTGTCTCACTCAATGCAGGTTTTGTGCTCTCTCTTCTGTATTTTTCAGATTTCTGTTGATGGTGGCTATAGGAAGAATAGCTGGTGGGGCGTTCTGGGACTTTTGGAGGCCCACGCAGGACATGCTGCATTGACATTGGGGGTGCTTATTTAGGCTTCCCTGACTATGGGACATCGCTGGCCTGGGCCTGTATCTTAGAGAGAGGCATCATAAGAGTTACACATGTCATGCATTTAGATGTGGTGACCATTACATGGGATGAACTGGCCTGTTGGATATTGCACAAGAAAGGTTACTAGAATAACGGACACACATCCAGTGTCATCTCTAGGGTCCAGCCTTTGAGGGTGGGCCTGTGTCTGACATTTCTGACTATGGTTCATACTTTCACGCTGTTCAGTGCACATTTGGTTCTGGTCCTTGGTCGATTGATATCGTACAGTATATCAAATGACTATTTATATTTTGCTGTGTATCTGGAGCACCTATGCATATGGACGGTATGCATCTTTGGGACCTTAGCTATTTATAGGGGCAACACAGTGTATTTTTGTATACTCTCATGTGTGTAGCTCATGATTTCTGCAGAACCTAGTAACCATCTCTGTGTGCATTGCTGCCAGCTGGCAGGACCCTCACACACCTATATTTCTTCCCACCAAATATGCCCATGGCCTCTGCCCTTTGGGTTTTAGGAGACCTGGTGTGTGTGGATGTCTACAGGATTCTCAAGGGGTGGTCTGGCATGTGTATGGCGGTGTTACCTTCTGCTCCTTGACCACATTGCCGGTTGTTGTGTCTTTGGCTCATGGATCTCATCCCGCCATCAGGCGGGAAGGGGATCCCTCCCCACAACCCCCTCCAATCCGTCTCCTGTGCAGCGCTGGCAGCAGACTTCTGTGTGCTGCCAATTTCTGGTCTTTCTGTGGGTGCATGTTATTTCCATCTATCCTGTGATCTTGTGCAGGCTATGTCCTGATACGCAGCATGGTGTCCATGTGCCAACACCTGCTGATGGAATATTTTATTTATTTATTTATTTAGCTGCATTTATATCCTGCTTTTCACCGGGTCAAAGCGGTTGGGGGATACATTTAACACAAGGGGATATGAGACACATACACTAATACTTACAGGGAACATGAGCAATGGAGGGTTAAGTGGCTTGCCCAAGACCACAAGGAGCACCTGTGGGACTAGAAACCCCAGTCCTTCCTGCCCAAGGTTGCTGTCCTCTAGTGGGAATATGATCCAGCCTGGACCTTGTCCTTTACAGACTTGCGAAACTTGTTGTGCCCTTTCTACCTCTGTTGTTCCCTTGCACCCTGCACTTCGCTCTGCTATGTTCAGAAGGTCTGCTGCCACCTTTCCACGTATCCACTGAGCTGCTGTAACGTGTGCTCCCACTTTTTCTACTGCGTGACTGCTGCAACTCAGACTTTGTGTGCCACCGTTTGTTCCCTGCTCCCTGTGTATTTCTGGCCACTGACCGATCCAAGTCATCTCTTTTCTGAGGGCAACATGAGCACCCTGCTCACTTGCCTAACATGCCTCCTCTTTCTTCACTAATCTTTTGCCTAGAGTAAAAAGACTCCCATTTGTTTTGCGTTGTTGGCACTTCTTGAGCAGGGGTCTGGCAGATCTGCTGCCAGACTCAGTGTGCCTCCTGGTAGGTGTGCCTGTGTCCCCATGGTGGATAAATGACTGCCTCATTTTCCAGGATGAGCTGGCAGAGCCTCCGGCTCTCAGCTCAAGTAACATTCAGCTGTGCTCCTTCAATGTGTGGAGGCTTTACGTGCCAATGCATACATGTGCACTTTACATCGCGCCTGTACGTCTCCATCCCCATTTCTGGCAATGGGTCTCTACATATCTGCATAGCCGTATTTTTCATATACCACACGTGCAGTTGGCAATCTTGTGCCATACTCCCTACATCCAACTCCCTAGTGTTTGCATGGTGATTTCGGACAGAGCCTGCATGTTCACAGGTCCAGTTCTGAAATCAGCATCACTGGTTAGACGTCCCTATTTGCATGCTTCCCCCACTCCCTGATGTCCTTTCAAAAATCCCACTTCATTCATGTATTGTCATTATAAAATCAAATATGCATGCATACTTTTCAGACCTACCCAAAATATGCCCTCTTCAAAATTGTGTGTGCTGCAAATCTACGTGTATAGATAGCAGCTTTCTGAAATCATTATTTCGATACATAGGGTATTTACACATGTAAATGCCACTATTTACATGTCTAAAAGCCATGGATGTCTTCTAAAATAACCTCCTTAGTTGTGTAATTTAGCCATTTATTCCTCTACCGAGATATTTTAGTCTAAGTAACCATATTGCTCCTGAAGAACTAGACTATACAGGGGTTATAATGCTTTTTATTGGGCTAACAGAAGAATTGGGGTTGTGCTATAGTTTGAAATGATACAGGAAATGTTAACGGTCCAGACCATTCTGAAAATGAAATAACACAACATGAATATTTTTTGCCATTTTAACATGCAATATTTTTTTTACAGTGTGCATTATTTTGCAAATAGTGTGCATTAAAACATTTAAAGAAAGTATTTTAATAAGCTACCTAACTTGGGCGACATACATGTGCACACAGTTGTGAACAACATTATTGGCACCCTTGCATTTTAGGTATGTTGTGTACAATATCTTGAGAAATAATTGGAAATATTCCAACTGTATGTCATCATAATATTTTAATAGTACGCTCAAAGGTATATAACAAAAAAGATGTCTGTACAACTTAGATGTAGTAATTTCTGAGAAAAAAACAAAATATGACCTGAATAGGATTAATCGCACTCTTAATTAATATTTGGTCGCACAACCCTTGGCAGTGATGACAGCTTCCAAACATTTCTTGTAGCCATCCACAAGTTTCGTACATCTATCTGCTGGTAGTTTCTCCCACTCTTCCACTTCGATTTGTTCCAGTTCATATTTCCAGGATTCCTTTTACCAGTGGCAGATTTGAGCTCTTTCCAAAGGTTCTCAATTGGATTGAGATCAGGACTCACTGCTGACCAGTTTAAAACAATCCATTTTTTCTTTTTAACCCTTATTTTGTACTTTTTGATGTATGTTTTGGGTCATTGTCATACTGGAAGACCCATGACCTTAGACCCAGACCTAGCTTTCTGACACTGGGTAGCACATTTTACTACAAAATAACCCTGGTAGTCCTCTGACTTCATGATTCCTTTAGTATGTTCCAGGTCTCCAATTCCTGAGGCAGCAAAACAGCCCCAAAACATGGAACGTCCACCATATTTAACTGTAGGAAAAGTGTTTTTTTTCCTTGTAAGTTTCATTTCTTTCCCTGTAAATGTATAGCTGGTCTGCATTGCCAAAGAGCTCAAGTTTGATTTCATCTGTCCACAGAACATTTTCCCAGAAGGATTTTGGTTTCTCAAGGTGGGTTTGGGCAACGACCAGGTGTGCCTTTTTATGTTTGTCTTTGAGCAGTGGTAACCTCCTTGACCTTCGCACATGAAGTCCTTCTTTGTTTAGTGCATGGCCTATGGTATGGATTAAAATCACCTCAATCCAGATTGCTCCAGGTCAACCTTAAGTTCTTTGAATGTTGCATTTAGTATTTTTTCAAGTTTATTTATTTAACAGTTTTTTAATACTGCTTTATCATTTCAGTCAAAGCGGTTTACATTGTAACTGAGACTTGGTAATATACATTAAACAGGGACATTGATAACGTGGATTTTTCAGAGGCAATGGCGGGTTAAGTGACTTACCCAAGGCCACAAGGAGTGCTAATGGGAATTGAACCCCTGTCTTTTGGTTCCCAAGCCAGTGCTCTAACAGTTCGCACTAACCTTCAAAGACTTCTTGGATTCCTCTTCCAACCACATCCTGGGAGGTTCTTGGCAGTTCCATGAGCAGAAAACATCTTAATAATATTGCAAACTGTAGACATAGGAATCCCAAGGTCTTTGGAGATGGCCTTGTACCCTTTTGAAGTTTGATGTTTGGTGATAATGGCTTTTCTGATGGTCTCAGGCAGCTCTCTTTGTCTTCACCATTGTGAAAATGGAATAGGGAGTGATTGATTAAGTGATTGAGTACTGACAATTAATCCCAGGTGCATCTAATTTTACTACAATGGGAATGTAGTTCTTCTGTTCAAACTGATTTGAATTGTTTCTAAGGCTGCCATTAATCATGTCCTGGAAACATCCCAGTTTTTATACTATTTCCTTTTTTAATTGGTCTTGTTTTATTTCATTCTTTTATGTGTCAAATATGTATGCATATATAGTCCAAAGCTACCTCACTGGCCACTTTTTCTTAGGAGGTAATGGACATTAAGGGGTTGAACTGCAAGGGAACTAATAATGTTGACCACAACGTAACTTATGGCAATTTTAAAAAAGGAAGTAAACATATTTGCCCCATAAAATGTACATGTAATCTTTGGGATACACATATTTCCCACATTATTTTATGTTCATACATGCATATTTTATATAATATGTGCACAGGAAACATCTTAACCCAGGTCAGATGAACCTTCGCATATACAGACCATGTATATAAGTTAAGGTACATACACTATGGGCAATTTTAGAAATGGCTATTTCTGCATGTAAAAAACGTATACCCATGGAAATGTCTTTAAAATTACCCATTAGAGGTAATGTTATAACAGGGGTTCCGACATTCAAAAGGAGCTGAGCTCCTAAATTTAGGTCCCTAATTTAGGCTCCTAAAGTTGTGCCCTATTTTCAGCCACACTTAGGAGCCTAAGTTTTCCACTGAAAATTCATCCTAATTTAGGAACATAAGATTTATGGGGTCGATATTAAAATGATAGCATTTTATAATTTAGAAGTGTAATGGCGTGCTCAGTCTATTCTCTCCGATGTGAACACCTATAATGAATGTACGTGCTAGCAGCCTAAGAAACATACTTAAAGAACAGTGACTGGTTAAAATACATGCATTAAGGCCCATTTAAGCACCCAAGTCATTGAAAAGATGTAATTTACATATGTAGATGCTGTGTAAGTTTCCACGGCACCTTATAAAATTACCCCTACATGTGCACCTGTGTATTTTATAAATAGGGCTTCTGATTTTAAGTGGGAGCCAATAAACACTGATAAAATACCCCAGTGCAAAAAAAAAATAGATCTTTATTACAGTAAATTAAAACTGAAAAAACATCACACTTCCTCTAGTACTCTCTCATCCCTTCTGACTTTCTGTGCGACCTCAACTCAGTTTTTATGCCTTTCTGCACTGATGACTCCTAAATGTACATACTGGATTTCATCGGAAAAGGTACCCAATAATAGTACCTGTGGCATGGAAACACTGATAAACTCTGATTTTTTTGTACCTCCTAAGAACCCCTAATCAGCTGGAAAATAAAGCCTTAAAGTTGTCATTTATGAACATCCAAGAACAGAAATCCTCTTTATAAAATATGCATACATTGCAACCCTGCCTCTGCTCTGAGCAAACTATGCTCCCACAGCCCTGTTCTTAACAGTACACGCCTAAGTATGAGCTAGAGCCACCCTCTGCTCAAACGCCATCCCTGCACATATGGCCACTGTGAAAGTACACAGCGTGTACATTCAAACTAGCGCCTGACTACAATCCACACATAAATCACTAAATTACTATGATTTACTTGCGTAAAGACGCGCAAAAATCTAGCTGCAAATTACAGAATTGCCCTCAAATTCTGCAAAAATAAGCACACTCTTTTGATGTGCCTACCTCTTTTGCAGTATACAGTATGGGATTTTAAACAAGCCTTTTTCTGCATGTAAAATAGGCTTTATAAGCAGAAACGATTTTATAAAATGATCGCCATAGGAAGATATTTTAGGTGCATCCCCGCAACTAAATAGCAGCATTGACACATGCAAATGCAATTTTACAGCAGGGACTTTTTAACATGGGGATTCTTACCACATTTAAATTTCCTGGAAACATGGTGAGGGTAAAATATAAACGTGGATTCTCCATTTTAGAAGGGGAATCAACATCTATAAAAAAAGATTATAAATGTAGGTATTTACAGTTGCCCCAAAGCACAAATAAGTTCCTGCTGGAAAGATCAGCTGTCAGTGCAGAGGTCTGTCCCCTATCCGTGACCTTGATCCCTCCCTCACTAACCTTCTAAGCTATAAATCCCTTCCCTAATCCCCCCCCTCCCAACAGCAGGTGATCCCTCCCCCAACATATCTGACTCATCTCCCAACAAGAAACCTCCCCTGCCACGGACATCCCCCACCACCTGATCCCCCAGCAACAATGTCCCCACTCATTTGACACCACTATCCCCCTGATCCCCATCTTCAAAGCTTACCAAAAGTTCCTGATATCTAGTGGGAGCAAATGTGATGCCCAGTTACTCCCGCTCTTACAGCACTGGGTTCCAAAATGCTGTTGTAAGAGCAGAAATGACTTGGGATCACTCCTGCTTTCACTAGACACTAGGGATCCGCAGTAAGGCTGGGGATAGGAATCGGGAGTGGGGTGCAGGGTCTGCTGGGAGTCTCAGTAGGGTTGTTGTTACCATGGGGGTCAGGTAAAGAGTCCTAATGCCCAGGGAAGTTTGCTTATGTGGGAGATCAGATGCTTTGGGGTAGTTAGGGGAGGATCGGCAGTCTGGGTGGGAACAGGGAAGGGATCAGATGGCTTAACAGGTCATCAGGAGAAATTCAGGGGGCTGCTAGCTTGAGGTGTTCATGCACAGTTGGAGTAGTTATTAAGAAAGTTGCTCCCATGCATATGTGGTGAATATCTGTATGTTTTTCCACAACGTGCAGCTTTTAAAATTACTGCTCCCAGTGTACATGGAGAGAGAATAACATGCAGTCAGGCACTTTTACAAGAGGTTCTACCTTTGCCAGGGTTTCTTGTAAAATATTATGGGAATTCCCCACAGCCCAGCCTAGAAATGGGAATTCCCCTCTCCGCCTGCTTTTCGAAATTTTTATAGGCTTGGAACGGGCACCCTTTTAGGTGACCTATTATAAAAATATCCTTAGGGTTTTTTTTTACTAAAGGGCATTAGCTGACCATGCGTACTCTGGCACGTGCTGAATGCATGTTGGGACATGTGTTGCCAACTAGCAAAGGGCCATGACAGCGCAGGACAATTCCTGCACTGTGTAATCCGCGTTAGGGTCTTGAGAGGGTAGGGTGGGGCATAGAGTGGGCATGGTGTGCTTTCTGCAATTAGCGCCGGGTTCACACCCTGTGCAGGATCAACTAACGCCACCTCAATAGGTGGAGTTAAGTGCATCCATACTAATGTGCCCTGTGCTAAGGGACAGGGCTATGTGTTAACTGCCAGGGAAATGCCTTCCATACTCTTGACAGTTAATGCAGTGGTGTTGCACCTAACGCGTCATAGTTTTGACCTAGTGCCTGTTAGTAAAAGGACCCCGGCTTAGAGGGGATAATTTCATGAAGGATGTTTCATGTGTAAAGGCCTTTCTACATATATTAAAAGGCTTTTATAAAATTTCTCCAGGAGTTATTTGCATAAAAATACGCACGGGAATGTTATCCAAGTTTAGGCATGTTTTGAGGTGGCATCTGAGCACAGGCAGACTCACAATTGATGAGTGCATTTTATGAAATATCCCTGTATGTTATGTGCTGACATTTACACTTGCTCCTGAGCAGGTATCGCAGGCGTCCACATCCACAACTGCAATCTAATCACAATTTCTGCAACTACTTAACCTTCACACAGAGGCACCCATTTTAAAATTATCCCCATAGTGTACAATATTTTAAAAAAACATTATAAAAAATAGCATGCATTAAAAACAGAATAAAATAAATAAAAAAATTAAAAAAACAGTAAAGAAACAAAGCAAAATTAAAAGAAAATGAAACATAATGGAAAAAAACCCACAAAAATATTTTCCATACCTACCCCTAGGAAGAATTTTCTAGATGCTGATGAAAGCTTGCGAGACTGTATACTTTTCATCTTCTGATGCAACCTAGAGAATGAACCTATGCAATCAGAAAAGCTCATGCATTACATCAATGGATTATGCGGGTATTACAGCTATGAGTACAATGTCTGGTTTTCCAATGAAATGTGCAAGGAAGACATTATTTCTGCTTACTGAGCTGACCCAGACATCAGAAATAAGAAAGGCTGCATTTTTTAATGATGTTCATATGGGGTGATATTCAAAGCCAATTATGATTTTGTCAACAGTCGGCAAACACACAATTGGCCTATCCATCTAGTTTTAAAATTTTTATGGATAGCATCAGGCCATTTACATCACTACACAGACAGATAAAATCAGTAAAAATGTGTGGCAGGATGAAGGCGGGCCACAAAATTATTGGTTTAGTGGCAATATTCATCCAATAAAGGGATAATTTATCCATTTAGTTTAGGCCTGCTAAACTAAAGAGATTGTGCTGGCATGGTCAGTACCAATACCTATGGGGGTCATTCAGTACAGCGAACAGCAGGGATGGACATCCAGTTTGAACATCCATCCCTGCTATTCGCTCCCCTGCCGGCCCTGGCTAATGCCTCCCCGTATGAACAGCACGTTTAAATGGGGAGGTCTAGATGGGGGTGGGAGGGAGCATTTCTGAGGCAGAGCTAGGGCAGGGCAGGGCATGGGCAGGTAACGACCCCAAACATACAGGGCCAATTCTGAGCTCAGTCGTGTATGTCTGGGGCCATGAACATAGACGGGGGACTTATTCCATTGCAGAGGTGGAATAAGTCCCTCTGGACGTCGGGGGATCCTGCTGCCGGGCCCGGAAAAAATGGTATGGGGTCAAGTAAGTTCCTCGCAACCGGACACTGGCCATGGGAGGCCAGATCGAGGAACCGGCGGCGGATGGCATTTACGATCCCTGAATGGAGCTGCGGTGTCATGGCGACGGGATGCCATGGCACTGCAGCTCCATTCAGGACCCTGACTGAGGTAGCCAGGCTGGACATGCAGATCAGAATTGGGGCCCAGCCTGCACGTTCAGGCTGTAGACCTGATTCTGATCCTGCAGGCACATCTAGCCCCCATGGGATCAGAATCAGGTCTACCACTGGGCGTCACGCTTCTGCTCGGCCGCACAAGGGGCTGGACGGTCAGTTTGGAATGTGCCTCTATATGGATAGCAGCACTGCACATATAGATTAAGTTACATGCCAGCACCAGTGTTTAACTTAAGTCAGTGATCATGTTGACTCAAAATCCAGTGATGACTGTTTAGGAAATGGAGTGGAATCAGTACATTTGAGAAATGGATGCAACCCATCAAATTCTCATATTTTACACGTGTAAATCCCTATAGCAGTGCTTAACCACAAAGAGAAACGCAGATGAAGATCCTTGAAGTTACTCCAAAGAAAGTGACTGCTGTTATCTCATGGGAAGAGAAAATATCACCATTTGCCCTGCCCATGTGCCCTTATTTATCATTTTCGGAATGTGTTGCTAGACTTCTTAGCTCAGAGCATTACATACAATGAGCAGTTCACTCTCTGACTAGGGGATCATGGGTGCAGTGCATCATGCTAACACAGAACCAGAACCAGATTTGGAAATCTCTATTGAGCTACTTCCCAGAGTACCATATCCATTGCATTTACTCATTTTCATTTCACCAGTGGACGATTTGGAGTTGATGCGCAGTTCAGAAGATGCAAACATTAGGCTGATCTCCAGGAAAGTCTTGTTCTTGGTCTCTGGGACAATTAAAAAAACATATGTTGCCACCAGCCAGCAGATCCCACAGAACACTAGATAGCCAAAAGCTCCTGCAGACATCTGCAATACCAAACACAGCAAGAGTTAAGATATTGCAAGGTCGTCAAGCTAGATGCAGGCATATATGGGAATGGATCTAGCAGACTAGTCTTCCCTCACTAACTGAAAAATGAAGAGCATTGACTTTTTAGAATAGACAGAGTGCACACTAAGTATTTCTAGCTGATATTTCACCCATAACTAAATGAACTCCCAAGGTGGATTACAATACTTAAAAAATATAGGGCCCGATATTCAGCAGCGATGGCGGCTAGCATTGCTAAAGTAGCTAGCCACTGCCGCTGAACATTAGACCTCGATATTCAACGTTGAGGCCATATCCAGGTCCTGATATTGAATATCTGGGTTGCCCGGAGTCCCGTGAGGCTAACCGGGCAATGGCGATATTCAGCTGCTGCCTGGTTAGCTTCAGCAGTGAAAGTTAGACTAGCCTTTATTTCGTATGGCTTTTGCCATGTTGCAATAACCGGACAGCAGTTCAATCCTGGTTATCGCTGGCACCTGCAGATATTCAGTGGCACGAACTGTGTTAGTGCCACTGAATATCGTGGTCAAGGGGATTAATCCCTTACAATATCGGGACGGTGGAGCCTGATTCAGAGAGGGGGAAGTCCGGATGTCCCTGAGGAAGACAGGCCCCTTAGGACCCGATTCTGGACTATGGGAACAAAATGTTCCCACAGTGCAAAGAATCGGGCCTGTGTACAGCCCGGCATGCCCCTGCCACCTGCGGGGATGTCCTCCCGCAGGTGCCCACAGCTCCCATGGTTAGACCCTCGTCTTCCCCGCCACCCGACCCATGGCTGGCCAGCTGAGGCTTGGATTGGGCAGAGGGGACCCTCCCCCCCCCCCCCGCTCCTGGCTCCGGCCCCAAGGGGGGGAAAACTCTGGCCCGATCGCCGGATTAGTGTTGCTTATTCCACCTTCGAAAGTGGAATAAGCCACACCAAAGGCGGCAATCGGGCCAGGCAGCCCCCCACAATGCGAGGAGCCATGGCAGGTGGGTCTCCGCTGCCTGATCCCAGCCCTGGAAGACCCCGCTAAGGGTTGGGCAGCGGGGATAGGACCCTATAATCGCTGTCAGCCTTTCTGCGCTCCTGCTGGGCATCCTGGTGCCAAGGCGACGGGACACCAGGGCACCGGCACACCAGCAGGAGCATAGGGCAGGCTGGCCAGGTAGAAGGGAGAACATCTCCAGCAGTGCAATAAGGGGCATGCCAGTCCGTCTATGTGCCCAATATTGCAAATGCGGGAATGTCTAGCTCTTGTGGTTGCAGAATCAGGTACATTTCAGCCCCGTTCGGGCTTTGGATTTCCGGACGGCCCGGACATACCCCTATTAGAATCGGCCTCAAGGTATTTTTCCTGTGCCTAGAGGGCTTACAATCTACATCTGTACCTGAGACTATAGAAGGTTAAGTGACTTGCCCGAAGTCACAAGGAGCAGTAGTGGGATTTGAACGTGGCTTCCCTAGTTCTCAGCCCACTGCTCTAAACATTAGACAATTGTGGGAGGAGTGGCCTAGTGGTTGGGGGCAAGTTACCTCAGGCCGGAAGGTCGGGGGTTCAAATCCCACTAGAGGACAGCAACCTTGGGCCAGAAGGACTGGGGTTTCTAGTCCCACATGTGCTACTTGTGGTCTTGGGCAAGCCACTTAACCCTCCATTGCCCATGTTCCCTGTAAAATAGTTATCTCCTAAATATAATGCCCTGTTCAATGTAATTTCAGTTTGTTCGATGTAAAACCGCCTTGATATCATGAAAGGCGGTATATAAGAAATGTTAAATAAATAACATTTCAAAGCAGCAAATCAATACTGTAACAAGAAGGGATAACTAGAAAAAAACAAGAACACATTCTAAACAGCCTTTTTGATTGTACTTCTCTGCACGTTTAGCTAAAAATAGAGCAGTGGGACTGGGGCCACTGAGTCCACGCAGCAGCAGCAGCAGCAGCAGAAGTGACCATATTCATTTAACTGTCAGGACCAGCATTTAAATTAATACATTCAGTACCACTATATTTGTAGAGTGGCCTTCAAGAGTCAGAGGAACAATGACCTCGGTGGGATACAACAAACTACATTAAAAGAAAAACCCCTTACAGTATGACGTGTAATATAACAATATGTCGCACCATGTTGCTATTAAGCATGCAGTGATCTAGTTATGTGCTCTGCATGTGCAGAGAGTAGCGTGGCTGCAGCACACCTATACTTTTTTTAATCACATGATGTTTGGTATCATGGAAAAGCAGTTCGTCAGATTTACAATGAGTGAAAAATTTGAACCATGAATTTGCATTAAATTCTGACAGAAACTTGGAGTTTCATGCAAGGAGACTTATGACGAGTTACAGCAAGTGTATGGTGATGAATGCATGAGTCGTGCTCGAGTTTATGACTAGTACAAATGTTTTCAAGAGGGCCACCAAAGTGTTGACAGTGCCGAACATTCTGGAAGGCCATCCACGAGCAAGAATGAAGACAAATTTGAAGCAGTGCGTGCCGCAATACACTCAAATCATTAAATTGACTATCAGGGAGCTTGCTGAGGACATGGACATCAGTTTTGGTTCAGTACAGTCCATTCTTACTGTCGATTTGGGATGAGACGTGTGTCTGCAAAATTCTTGCCTAAACTCCTGTCTCTCGACCAAAAAGAAGATCATCTGTCTGCAGCCAGGGAGTTGTTGGAATACGTTGAAAATGAGTCAGATTTCATCAAAAAAATTATTACTGCTGATGAAGCATGGGTTTATGGTTATCACCTGGAAACTAAGCCTTAGTCCTCACAATGGAAGACCCCAAACTCTCCCAGACCCAAGAAAACCCGTCAGGTGAGGAACAATGTCAAGGTCATGCTTACAGTTTTCTTTGATTACCAGGGTATTGTTCAGCATGAGTATGCTCCAAAAGGCTGAATCATCAATAAGGAGTACTACATCCAAGTTCTGACTCAGTTGAGAGATGCAGTTAGTCGTAAGAGGCCAGAGTTGCTCAAGAATGGTGAATGGTTGCTTCATTACGATAACGCCCCAGCTCATGCATCACATCTTGTCCAGCAGTTCTTGGCGAAACACCAAATCGAGCAAGTCCGCCAGACTCCCTACTCACCTGATCTCGCATCCTGTGACTGCTTCTTGTTTCCAAAACTGACTAAAAGGAAGGAAATTTGATGATTTGGAGACCATTAAGCAAAATTCGACACAGCAGCTTCATAGCATAACGAAAGAGGCATTTCAAAATTGTTTCCAGCAGTGGCAGGAACGCTGGAGGAAGTGTGTTTCAATGGAACAGGACTACTTTGAAGGAGACCGAGTGCACTACCTGTCAGTGTTATACTTCTTGTGTTATTGTACAAGTCTCAATACTTGTACATACGTAGAGGAAAAACCTCAATGGAAGAGAATAGGGAGAGCCACAGTCAGGCTCAGGAAAGAAAAATAGAGTCCCTTTAAGGCTCAGAGTTCCCCACCTAAAACTGCTCCTTTGCACAGCCAGTTTGACTGGGAGAGAAGGGAGGAGCTCATTAGGAAGGCCTCCATAGAGGTAACTTACCCAACAACAGCAGGGCCAGGAGTTTCTATGTCACAGGAATAAACTCTGGAGCCAGAACAGATGGAAACTGAGCAAACTTCAGTAGACTCAACTCTCCTAAGGTCAGAGCATATGGACTGTCCCCTGAGCAACAGGTATGCCAAGTTTTAAGCATGGAAAAAAAAAGAAATGTCTGAAATTGATTTCTTTGTTTCAAGACAGCTGTGGGGCGGTGCAGGTTAAGCATAGTGAAAATGTTAGCTTGCAAGGGGGAGGAGGCTGTCTCCTTTGCTATGGCAAACACAAAGAGTAAAGGAACTGTAAAAGACTGATTTTTCTACTTACAGGTGGATCATGCTGGTCTTTATCTGCCCTCATATACTATTGTTGAATAATGTTTGCTGTTTGAGGAGAGTGACTACAAGCTCTATAGGAATCTAATTAGGACAGCTGACAGGCTGCGATCAAGAGCTGGAGTGGACTTGCCTCTAGCCAGTTGCTGAAATACCTTGGAACATGGTCAAGCAAGGTAAGGAGCTTGCACCACTAAATGAAGCACTTTTAAGTCTGGCTCTGAAAGGACAGTGAGTTTATTGTTTGTGTGCAATGTTTCTTTTGTGCCTCATTTGAAGGGAATAAACCCTGGAACTGTTTAACCCACTGTGTGCTGGAAGGCTATGAACAGTTTAAACCAGGGGTGGGCAAACCTGGTCCTGGAGGGCCGCAGACCAGTCAGGTTTTCGGGATATCTCTAATGAATATGCATGAGATATATATGCATTAGAGATATCCTGCCAACCTGACTGGTTTGTGGCCCTCCAGGGCTGGATCTGGAGACCCCTGCCTTACACCTCTGTCATTTAAGATTGTGAGTGGACAAGGTGCAGATGTCCAAGACATCAAAAAGGTTAGATAGAATGTGTCACAGTCCTCCTCACTTCTCACCACCACCAAAAAATTGTCTATTAGACAACTTTTTGGTGGTGGTGAGAACCGAGGAGGAATGTGACACATTCTATATACCCTTTCGATGTCTAGGACATCTGCACCTTGCCCACTCATGATCTTAAAATGACAGAGGTGTAAGGCAGGGGTCTCCAAATCCAGCCCTGGAGGGCCACAAACCAGTCAGGTTGGCAGGATATCTCTAATGCATATATATCTCATGCATGTTCATTAGGGATATCCCGAAAACCTGACTGGTCTGCGGCCCTCGTGGACCGGAGGTGCCCACCCCTGGTTTAAACCCTCATATAAAGGAGAAAGATATTGGGCAAGTGTAAAGGGGAAACTTGCAGTCTTATCATGGAAACTAAGGGGAAGCTTAAGGAATTATTTTGCTTTTGTGCCACAAGGGACATCCTAGTATCCAACAGGGTGAATGAGAGACTGAAACTCATAACCATGTCCCTTTAAGGAAGAGCACCCACTACTGGTGACAGTAGTCAGAGGTACAGGATGTATCCATAATGCAGTTGTTGCTGCCACTATGCATTTAGTTTAGGCCTGCTATTCAGGCAGTATCATCTAGAAGTAAGGAGATCCGGGATTCTTTACAGGAAGAATTATTCAGGCAACTGGTAACAGAACCTATACATGATGCGGCCATAATGGACTTGGTGCTTACCGATGGGGAAAGTGTTTCTGATGGTACAGTGGGAGAGCATCTCTCATCCAGTGACCACCAGATGGTGTCATTCAGTATTAGGACTAGGGCTGTTAAAATCCATTCAAAACCGAGAGTCTTAGACTTTAGGAAAACTAACTTTGTGGAGATGGGACAGTATCTCAGGGAGTCATTAGCGGGATGGGAACAGCTGAGGGATGTAGAAAAACAGTGGGCAAAACTGAAAGGGAATATTTTAAGGGCAACCAACCTTTTTGTTAAAATGGTAAATAAAGGTAAAAGGAAAAGGAGACCGCTATGGTTCTCAAAAGAAGTAGCTGTGAAGAAAAAAGGAGGCCTTCAGGAAATAAAAGAGGTCAGAGAAAGAGGACGACAGGCATCTATATTTGGAAAGAGAAACTACCAAAGTAGTGAGGAAAGCAAAGATAGAAAAAGAAGAAAAAATGGCCAATGCAGTAAAATGGGGGACAAGACATTTTTCAGATATGTTAGAGGAGATACAGCAAAAGTGGTATTGTCAAACTCAAGGGTGAAGGGGAGGAATATGTAGAAGCTGATGAGGATAAAGCGGAATTGCTTAACAAATATTTCTGTTCTGTGTTCACAGATGAAGGACCAGGAGCAGGACCTCAGAAAACCCCCACAAACAGGAACAGAAGCGAGAGGCATCTTGAACAATTTTCAGAAGACTGTGTTCGTGAGAAACTAGCTCAACTTAAAGTAGACAAAGCGATGGGACCGGAAGGGATACACCCTAGAATACTGAGGGAACTTGGGGACGTTCTAGCAGCTCCACTGACTGACCTTTTCAATGCCTCGTTAGAGTCAGGAGTGGTGCCAAAGGACTGGAGAGAGGCTCATGTGGCCCCTTTACACAAAAGCAGAAGTAAGGATGATGTTGAAAACTACAGGCTGGTTATCCTAACCTCTGCGGTGAGTAAATTATTGGAAATGCTACTAAAAGAGAGAATAGTGAGGTTTCTGGAGTCCACTGGATTGCAGGATCAGAGACAGCATGGGTTTACCAGAGGCAGGTCTTGTTAGACAAATCTGATTGATTTCTTTGACTGGGTGACCAGGGAGTTGGACCAAGGGAGAGCCGTAGATGTGGTGTACTTAGATTTCAGTAAAGCCTTTGACACCGTTCCGAACAGGCAACTTATAAACAATTTGGTACCATAGGGATGGACCCTAAAGTTACTGATTGGGTTATAAACTGGTTGAATGGGATGCAGAAGAGGGTACAGGTAAATGGAACTCACTCCGAGGAGGTGTGCCACAGGGATCTGTCCTTGGTTCAATTCTTTTTAACGTATTTGTTAGTGATATTGGGGAAGGGCTGGTAAGATTTGCCTGTTTGCAGATTATACCAAAATCTGCAATAGAGTAGACACCCAGGAAGGAGTAGATAACATGAAGAGGGATCTAGCTAAGCTTGAATAATGGTCTAGAATTTGGCAGCTGATATTTAATGCTAAAAATTGCAGGGTCATGCATTTGGGCTTCAAAAATCCAAGGGAACAGTACAGTGTAGGGGGTGAAGTACTTCTGTCCTTTAAAAAAAGAGTGGGACCTGGGCATGATTTGTTTCTGATGATCTTATGGTAGCTAAACAAGTAGAAAAAGTCCGATGGCAAAAGCCAGAAGGATTCGTGGGTGTATAGGGAGAGGAATGGCCAGCAGAAAAAAGGAGGTGATAGTGTTTCTGTAAAGGTTTCTGATGCAACCTCATTTGGAGTATTGTGTGCAATTCTGGAGACCACACCTTCAAAAGGATATAAACAGGTTGGAGTCCATGCAGAGGGTGGCTATTAAAATGGTTAGTGGTCTTCATTATAAAGCATATGAGGGCAGACTTAAGGATCTTAATATGTATACTTTAGAGGAAAGGCGGCCCCATCATCAGCTTCACCATCTACAGCTAATTCAGAACATTGCCGCTTGCCTCCTTACTTATACTCCTCGCTTCAATCACATCACTCCCTCCCCTGTCCACTTGCACTGGCTCCCCTTCCCCTACCGCATTACCTTCAAACTCCTAATCCTAACACACAAGGCCCTGCATCAGCACACCCCTCAGTATTTCACTTTTGTACAGTACCTCGTAGCCTCTGGTCCCTGCACCTTGACCTCCCCTCTCCTGCCCGTGCCCGCCTGGAGCAAACCCGGTACTCTGCCTTCTTTTTTCTAGCCCCATCACTGTGGAATTCCTTTCCTCCCCTAATCTTTCCAGAAGAATCATTTCCCAAATTCAAGTCTCTCCTGAAAACCCACCTCTTCTGTATTGCCTATGACCTCCCTTTCCCTGACCCTCCTGTTTCCTCTTCTCCTTCCACTCAGGCTCTTTTCTCTTTAGTCCTGAACGGGTGTGCATTTTCCTGTCTAGCATTGTAGTTCCTTTTCTGTTTCTGGCTTTTCTAATAAATATTGTTATTGTAAACTGCTCAGATGGCTTCCGATGGGCGGTCTATCAAATGTTTTAATAAAGATAAAAGATAAAGAGGAAATATGATAGAGACGTTTAAATACCTCTGTGACAAATGCACAGGAGGAGAGTCTCATTCAATTGAAAGCAAGCTCTACTATGAGGGGACAAAGGATGAGGGTGGAAGAGAAGTAATATGCGGAAATATTTCTTTATGGAAAGAGTGGTAGGTACATGGAATAGTCTCCCAGTGGAAGTGGTAGAGATGAGGACGGTATCTGAATTCAGAAGAGCATGGGACAAACTCAGAGGATCTGTAAAGGTAAAAAGGGGACTATTGTAGTTGATATGGAAAGGCAGACTAGATAGATCATGTGGTCTTTTTCTGCCATCATGTTTCTATCCAGATAATTTTCGAAGCCTGCTCTTGCTCTACCCCTTTACTATATAAATAGTATTGGGTCATAGATTTTTAACCTGATACCAGCTTTGTAAGAGCCTAAAGCCTCTGGATAGTGGCTGCTCATGAAAGTATAAGTCGGCCCCACTGTTTCTTCTCTACAGTATGTCAGTATTGCTGGCCTCAGTTTGGTGACCTACATTTGCTCGGGAGAGGGAGGTTATGGTAAGATACTAATGTGAGTAGGTCTAAGTGGCCAGGCAGGTGGCGGCAAGCGAGCAGGAGATACTAAAACATATATTTAGGCACCCTTCTCATCCTACTGAGAGTGGGGATAGTAGAGTTTGCAGTTAAATTTGAATCAGTTTTAAATGTGGTAATTTGAGTAAGAATTTAAGGATATTAAGATTATTATTTTATGTGCTCTTTTAGTAAAAAGTATATTATTGTTGATTTAACTGATATTGTGTTATGTATTCTAGGTGCGTTTTGATATGGTATTGTTATGTATTCAATGATTTACTGACATTATAAGATGCATTTTTTAAAAGATGGAGATCGGAACCGAGACATCGACATTACTATGTTCACAGCTCTGATGGTATTCAGATCTCTTTAGCAACAGCACAATTTGTCCCTTCCTTTCAGGACACACTACCAAGACCCTTATCCATTCTCCCATCTAGACTTTTGCGACTTGCTCCTCACTGGTCTCCCATTGAATCATCTATCTCCCCTACAATCTGTTCAAAACTCAGTCGCATGGGCTAATCTTCTGCCAGTGTCGCTATGCTCATGTAAACCCTCTTCTCCAGTTGTTTTGTTGGCTCCCTATTCATTTCTGCTCACAGTCCAAACTTCTCTTGCTGACCTACAAATGCATTCGTTCTATGGCTCCTCTCTTGTTTCCCTGCACCCCTCCTCGGCAACTCTGCCCCCTCAAGAAAATTACTATTACTTATGGCTTTCTCTTCTACTGCCAATTCCATTCCTTCTACCTTGCTGCGCTGACTACCTGAGTAGGTACATCAGGCTCCATCTCTGGTTCTATTCAAATCTGGCCTCATCTCTTTGAGACTGCTTTTGAATCCGGATCCCCCTGTTCTCCTGTCTACACCCATGTGCATTTTAATCCTTTCCCTTAATTCCCTAGTCCCCTGTTATGTTTGTCTGCCTTAACAGATAGTAAGTTCTCTGGAGCAGGGACTGTCTTTTATGTGTACATATAGCTCTGCGTATGCCTAGTAGTGCTACTGTATATAAATAAATATTTTATTTATATACAGTAGCTGAATGTGGAGCCTTATCTAGAATACAGAATAAGGAGGTGCAGGAATGTGCGCGTGTGTGCCTATATGTGGAGCTGAAAGAGGCATCTTGCCAAGACCCCCTTGGGAAAAGTCAACTGGGTAAACACGGCCACCGTGCCTGATTTCACAATTTACATATGGAAGCCACAAATAAAGCTTCAAAAATAACTCCCAATGTATTATTGATGTTTTGTGTTTTCCCCATATATTGTAACACATGGCGAGTACTGAGTTATCAGTAGAATGGCGTGATTCCGAAAACTGAAGTACAAATCGCACCCACATTAGACATCCTCACCCAAATACATTCATCACCTGCCTCTGTTCTCTTGTTCCCGCATCACTGACAATTCATTGTCCAGTGCACACATTTCTTTCCTACAAAGCTCCACCACTAGTTACTTGTAAACCTTCTAAAATACAAAAATCATAACCCTTCCCAATTTGCTCCGCACCCCCAAAACTTGGTAGCCCTTCCTTTAGCCCTATTGCATGGTGGAACTACATACAACCATCAATACAATCTTATAAGTCTCTGGAAAAAAATAAGGTTAAAAAAGAAGTGATGATGTTTTTGACTGGGTTCTTGCAGGGATCTTGCCTGGAGTATTGCGTCCAGTTCTGGAGGCCATACCTCTAGAACAAGGGTTCTCAACTCAGTCCTTGGGACCCGCCTAGCCAGTCAGGTTTTTAGAATAACCACAATTAATTTGCACGATAGAGATTTTCATTCAGTGATAGCAGTGCATGCAAATGTCTCTCATGAATATTCAGTGTGGTTATCCTGAAAACCTGACTGGGAAGTTCTAAATGGAGTTTTGGGTTGATGCATGATGCTTGGTGCCAGCCTGGGCACAAACACTTGATCTATATGAACGGAATGCCCTGGTTCAAGGAAGAAACTGTACTGTTATCTGTGACAAAACAGACCTAGAAAAGGCTTGTCTGACCACTTGATTATGGGCTATCTGGCAGCCTTCCAAAGCAGACACAACGAAGAGCGACGCTCTTGCAGAGACAACGGATGCACAAAGAGCAAGAGACGAGTGATCGAGGATGACAAAGGGTGCTTTATTAAACCAAACCCCAACACGTTTCGGCGTTACCGCCTTCTTCAGGGGGTACAACTAAAAACATATAAAACAGTAAATTAAGCAGAGGTGCGATTTTTAGCTCCGCCTACTTGCCCTCGGTTTGAGCTTTGGCGCGATCCTCTGGCGTCTTTTTAAGTTCTTCTTGTCAGTCTTTCTGCCCCTGGAATTACACTGATACTTGCGGTTTCCTTTGGAGCCATAAGCCGTGTTTTTTACACTGATTTTGATGCATGTTGCCATTACGAGGTCAGATCCACAATCTACACCCGTGCACTGATTGGGATTTTTCATTCACAGTTACTTTCACGTTTTTATTTAGGTTCTATCTCTCACTTTTTGAATGCTTTTCTAAATATCTCTTTGCATGGTTGGTTTTGCCGTTCACTGTTTTTTATTTATTAAGTTTTTATGGACTGTGTGATTAGTTGTTTTTTACCTCTAGTCATCTTCTGCCAGCACTGTTTTGCAATTGTATGCGGTTTTTTTTTAAGTTCTCTATGCCGGTTTTTATACAATAATTATTTCACTGCGATTCTTGGCCCTTTTGGAATCTTATATCATATATTTTACACTGAATTTGGTACACACTGTTTCTTCGAGGTTAGATCTATGTGTTATTCACAACTGCGCAGCGCCATGTATTTTACATTCACGGCTTCGTTTAGTATCTTACTTTCACTTTTCAAATCTTTCTCTAAGTGCCTTTGTGCATGCATTGTCGCCTATTTAGTTTTTTATTTTTATTTTTCACTTCTATGTAGTTTTTATCAACACTGTTTTATTAATTGAATTCACTTCTTCAGACTTTTTTCTTGTTTTTACTTCACTTTATTTCTTACCAGGCTCCTGATTAGCGTTAGTATGTAACCTCGTATCCCACTTTCTATCTCAGTTCATTCTTACCTTTTGATTTGTTATTTAGTTGCCTCTTGGGAGTCAAGTTTATAGCTTTATTAGCTAGACAACACCAGACATTTATGAGGTTTTGATTCTACCTTGTTGACTTTTTACATACTGGTTTTATTGTGAGTATTTTGCTATTATTTATGATACTCGTGGCAGTTTTACTACATTGTCTTCCATTAGATGTATTTTTACCTTGATTATGTTTGACATGAGATTTTTATGTGCTTACTATATTTTACTATGATGCACTATGTATGTTGTGCTCTGTCTATGATTCGTTTTGTTCTATTTTAACACATGCTCTATTGTTATGCCTTGTTCCTGTGCCTGTTTTTAATCTTAGATTTTTTATTTTTTGTTAAGTTTAATTACTCCTACATACTTTTTAGTGTTAAATTATTTATGTCTTGCTTCTCTTTTTGGTTTTTTTTGCTTAATTAATTATTTATTGATGATTTCTCTGCTTAATTTACTGTTTTATATGTTTTTAGTTGTACCCCCTGAAAAAGGCGGCAACGCCGAAACGCGTTGGGGTTTGGTTTAATAAAGCACCCTTTGTCATCCTCGATCACTCATCTCTTGCTCTTTGTGCAGCCTTCCAAAGCAGGTCATGAGCAGTGTCCTATCACAATTTCAAACAGATCATTTTTAATAAAGGAGAAGTTCTTGAAAAAGGGGTCACGATGTGAACTCTGAGGGAGCAGACTCATGGAAAAGATCAGGAAATATTTTTCGAGAGAAAAGGTGGTGGATGTGTGGAACACCCTCCCAGTGCAGGTAGTAGAGGCTAAAACAATAATGGACTTAAGAGGATGTGCGATAAGCAGAGGATAAGTGAAGAAACATCAGAAGCACAACCACGTGGCATGAGGTTATCCTTTTAAGATATCATCAGTGAATGATTCAAGAAGAGTACTGTGGTTGCAAGAAATAAATGGCAAGATGAATCAACTAGTAACTGGGTCTGTCTGGCAGGCTGCAAATAGAGTAATAACAAGTAGGGGTTTGTAGAGAAAACATTTTTTTTTTTTTGTTTTGTAGAAGGTTTTTTTTTTTTTTTTTTTAAATAGTGCTCACTATAGGGCACACTATTGGGCACACTATTGATGCTTTCATTTCAAAATAAAAGCACTACCTAATAACTAGAAGTCCTAGTGGAAATGTGCAGGAGACCTAGTAAGCCATATGTTTGGGCACCACCCATACTGGTATTAGTTGTTGCATGCCACTGAATTGATGTCAAGTCCTGATAGCCTTGTAGATAGTTGTCGATGTTGTGACTTTCCCCTGAGTTTTCTTGGCGAGGTGCAACCAGATGTAGCATTTCTTCTGCACGATAAGCCTACAGCAGCAAGCATTCCAAAGTTGTCTCCCATCCAAGTACTAACCTAGCCCTACCCTGCTCAACCTCTTAGGGCAGCATGGCTATAGTGCTACCATCAGTAGCTATCCAAACTATTACAAAGTTCTGTGGGCAAGCATGGGAGGTGGGAAGGAGTGCTGAGTGTGAACTACAGTAAATGGAGGATCTTGTAAGCCCATCTTGCTAGGATGGTAGAGTACAGACGAGGAAGTGATAAAAACTGTCCTGGATAGGGAGTGATATTTTACAAGTGGGCACGCTGTATGGCTGGCAACTGGATATACCTTTGCAGCATGGACAGAAATAATTGGGCAGCTTGGAGGGGAAAGTTGGTCTTTTCTGCAGTTATCTAGTATATTACACATGATTTGAATGTAAAGGGTATCGTACACTTTAGGGGTCATACCAGAACACGAATAAGCCCGGTGTAGACATTTTTCAAGCGAAAATGCCTATGACTGTATTCTGAAATCCCCATGGCCCTGCACGTACACAGTGCTAGCACAGGGATCTCAGAACGTGGGCAGGATGGGGATGTGGTCGGCAGCAGAGATGTACAATGCATATTCAGGAAAGGCCCGTGTACATTCGGCGTGTTTCCCGCGGACGTCCATGTTATACCTGCGGAAACTTGGAATAAGGCCAGGACTTAGAAACTTCTCTGCTCTGCAATGTGTCCCATATTGATGAATTGCTGTGACAAAGATACACAGTCTGGAGGACCATGATGCAGTTGTAAAGAACAGAATGCAGAGGTGGGAGAAGGTGATACGGTAAAGACATTAATAAACACCCGTACAGAAACATTCAGAGGTGCAATGAAGATTATTCTGGCTATGCTGACAATTGCTGTGTGAGCTAGAGGAGATCATTTAGGGCACCCTGACAATTCCTGTCTTCTGAGATGTGGGACTTTTAATATAGGGATTGTATGTGGGTGAGAAACACAGCTCGATTAGTAGTCTTGGGACTCCATGCCATTATGTTATACCTGCTGTTGTCTAGAGGTGCAGGGCATCTTTACTACAGATGTATGTTTTGTGTGACTGCATGAGTGAGTGAGTGATTAGAGGGATTTTTGGAGGGACCTGGTGTGCTCAACCGCAATATTGGGGGGACATCAGTACCTGGTCCATAGGGATGTTCGCAGCATGACCTGGTGCCAGTGTGCTTGGCCTGGATACATCAGAAAGGGGTCTCTCCGGCTAAATGTTACAGCATATCCCTGTCAATGATAAGGGACCCTCAGAATGACTGCATGCAGAAGGGCACACAGCACCATCAGTGGGCTCACACAAGTGCACATTTGTATAGATAGATGCTGGTGCTCTTGGCATCTAGTAGTGCTGTTTGCACTCAGTCCGAGGGTCCCTAATTATTGCCAGGGATATGCTCTGACACTGAGCAGCAGTGATATTAAACAGCTTCCTGGTTAGTTAACACGGTGGAAGTTGGGCCAGGGTTTCCTGCGCCTCACTTTTGACGCATATCACTAACCGGGCAGTGGTTCAATATCGTTGCTGCCCAGATGGCGATGCGGGCCACCCCACTCCGCCCCCAGAACACCCTGATGCTAAATGTTTAGCATTAGGGCATATAGTGGTGGTATATTTATTGTGTTGATGCTGCTAAACATCCCACAGAGCAGCACTGACATGGCCTGCAGGCAGTGGTGGGGTTTGATCCCACCACTGACAGAACTGAATGGGTCGCAGGACGGCACAAGTTTGCGTTGCCAGCGCCACAAGCTTGGGGTGCTGATGGCCACCACAGGGCAGCATCTCCCTGGTGGCTCAGCAGCCCAATCCTCCCACCCACCAGTGGCTTGATGGTATCGGGCCCCCCTACAGCGCCGGCATCAGGATGCTGGTTTCGCTCCTTATACCTGTAACAAATTACTGTACCTCGGTCTGTACGTCAGGCTTCATTCCTGGCCCTTTTTAAATCCATGCTAAAAGCTCACCTCTTTGAGGCTGCTGTTGGATTCTGATCCGCTTAATCTTCTGTTTCTCCTTAACTTTCCCTAGTTGTATCCTTGTCCTCAGCTGTTGTTTTGTCTGTCTTGACTAGATTGTCAGCTCTCATGAGTTCAGACAGTCTTTACATGTAGCTGTACAGCGCTGCGTAGGCTGTGCAGCATTATATAAATGATCAGTAGTAGTATATAGGGGACCATTTCTGATGTCTTCTGGTCCATACATAGCATTGTACAGACTGTTGTCAGAGATGACCAATGCAAGCACAACTAAAATGTTCTCCTATTGCCATGTATGTTTTGCTGCAGGGTCTGTCAGGACGAACATATCACTTTCTACTTGCTGTTGTAACATCTCTGAGTGCACAGAGATCTCTTTGCAGTGTTCTGGTCATGCAAAAGACTAGCTTATCTGGTCTGTTATGCATCAGCACATCTGTATCTTTCGTTTTCATGGGTAGTTTGAATGAGCACCACACCGTCCATGAAAGAGCAACTTCGGGGATGTGCTTTTTAACTGGAGAGGCGTGGCCGCATGGAGACGGGCAGTATCGGATGCGTACATCTGTTTGGAATTCGCTAAGGACAGGGATGTCCAGGCCGCTTGCTGAATATACCCATGTCCCGGGGTTTGTGCGTACCATGCTGGAACCATCTATGTCCTTGATTCTGGAAGCACAGATGCATCTTGTAAAAGGGGGTGCTTGTTATGAAGGTACCACCATCTTGGCAAGTATGTAAATTAACTGTCTTGCAAAGGATTGTGGTTATTGAAGTCCATTCACACAAAGCTTGCCTTAAAAAAAAAAAAAAAAAAAAGAAAAAACTCTTGTAGTTGGTCGAGTGTAAGGCAAAATTAGAGTTTATTTATGTGGTGAATATTCCACACACAGATATGCTTGGTAACACCATCCAGATAACTTTTCCAGGGTTTATTCAACATATATAAGGCAACTGAAAAGCCTATGCAAATAAGTATCAAAGTCCTTTATAGAACAGAAAGGCTTTCTTACAGCCACTGCTAATAAACTCCTTAGCAGTGCTGAGGTAGAAATAAATCAAAGGAAAACTTCTTTATACAAAAACATAGCCCACTTTCTCCATACAGAAAAGAACTTTTAAACCCCACGTGTGCACGGCTTGTGCTGGGCTCTCCTCTACCAACAGGTGACAATTAACCGCAATCAGTAGCTTGATTTCAGCACACATGCAAACTTTCCAACAAAGCTTTTTCTTTTCAACAAAACTTTATGGGAAGCTAATATTTAGAATGTTTCCTTTTGATGTTTACTCTTGTATTTAGGATTTTCCTAAAACAACCACCTACTCAAAGAACAGTCAATATAAACATCCTCTGCATCGGATATTAAACCTTGCTCCTGATATTGCATAGATTCAGTTTCTCTGTCTGACTTAGAGGGCTTTAGGAACTGACCTCTATACGGGGAGAAACTGTTTCCCTGCTGTTTGCATTGCTCAAAGCTAGAGAAACGTTCACAGTTCATACCTGAATCCAGGCAAGCGTCAGGCTGCTTCTTCTGGTATTCTGGCCAGTATGCAATAGAGCTTCTGTGTCCTGTCCTACAGTCGGTATCTCTGGACATCAGGATCTTTTCTCCAGACGTCCTCCAAGAGGTATTTGGACTCCTTTTCTCCTTAGCTGCAGCAGACCTCTTCCTAGGTGCTGCTTGAGGGTCTCTGGCTGTGGATCTCCAGACCTCTGGCTTTCTCCAGTCCTCTGAAGGTTCTTTCCCCCAGGTATCTCTCCAGGCATAGGTACTTCTCTGAGCTCCTCTCTTGGACCGTCTGCTTCCTTGTCCTTGTTCCTTCAGGTTCCGGTTGTTCTTCCTTCTGTTCTCATTCTCCTTCTGATTCCCCTTCTTGTTCTGTCTTCCTGAAGATTCCCCTCTAGTTTTAAAGGGCTTAGATTGCAACGCCTCCCTTGCATTCTTCAGGTGTTGTGGATTAAGCACTCTCCTAGAGGCTGTTTGATTAGGGATGACATAATGCTTTCTCTGATTAGACTCATGCCTTTCCACTCTAGCTCCCCTTGGGACTTTCTGCAAACTGGTGCATTCTGGAACATGTAGTCTTTTAGGGAAAAAAAGCTGTCTTATTTCTATAACCTGCCAGCACAGTCTTGATCAGAGTAAATTCTCCTCTCTTGTTATTACTCCCTGAGCTTTGATAAGCTTCCTTATCACAATCTACACTAGTGGTTGTGAAACTGGGTTTAAATCGAGCCCGTCTTTGATTTGTATGTGTCCGCGGCCCAGACGTGCATGTTATGGAATTGCGCTCTTCGTGAACAGTTATTTTCTCCTCCAAAGGGCAAATGCATAGCAACATCTTCTATACCGAATGGGGAAAATTCACACGGGCCCTTTTTCAGGTTGATTAGTTGATGATGATGGTGCTGCCTCTCTGTTCCCGCAGCTTTCGCTCTAAAGGCAAAAGTATCATCATGTCACTGGTCTCCTCCCTACTAATGCAAAGTAATGCAGCCGTCGTGTTGGTTCGTTTGGCAACACAAAAATAAAGGTCACAAAGATCCTGCTTTTAATAAAAAAAATATTCTCACTACTAGGGATGTGCAAAGGGAAAACATTTTCAGTTTGTTTTCAGATTTTTTTGTCTTTTTTAAAATAAATTTTGGATTTTTTTTCAGTTGGCTGCAAACATTCATGTTAATAACTGTTTTATAATGCACATTAGAACTTTGTAGCAAGTACAATTTGACTTTATGCATATTAATAATTAGGCTAATATGTTAAATTGAATTGACACACACTAAATATTTTTACAGCATGCTAACAAACTGACTATGTGCCAACTAATGCATGTCCCTACTCGTTGCAGGTATGTGTGCGTGAATTTGACATACCAAAATGCCAGAGGAGCTGTGCAGACCAGCATGCGGCAGGCAGGTAGAGTGGATTTACCTGGAGAAAGGGAAAGATCATCCCCACTATAAAACTGAACAGCCACTTGAAAGCCCCACTCACGATGTACGCAGCAGGCCGGTGGGATTGCTTAAAGAGCTCTGTGGTCAGTAGGAATGGAACGCCGGCTATGGAGAAAGCATAACATCAACATCATTAAAAATCAACCCATTTTAGAGGAGTATGGAACCCTTTTATACAATGAAACTGTTTCTGGGGAACACTGTTCCTCTTTTAACACTAGTCTGAACCTACACAGCAAGGAAAAACACGGAATTCGTGTTGAGAGGAGTAAACTATTACTTACTCATATTCAGCTCACCCTTTCCAGTAGTAGTCAAGGTGAGTTATATGCAGGTACAGTAGGGATTTCCCTCTCCAGAGGGCTTACACTAATGGTCCAGTGTTAAAACTGCTGATATTCCAATACCACAGCGGTCAGCCGTGTCGTGATAGTCAGTGGGAGTATCCTGATAAGAGCTGCCGCTGAATATCTAGGCTTAGTGGCGTCATCTGGCTAAATGGTGGCACTTACCCAGTTAACACCAGTATAACCCCGGCTCCACCTACGGACTGCACCTGCACTAACTGCATAGTACCAAGGTGATCTGTGGAGATGCCCAGTGGCACTATCCAGTGGTACACATAATCCAGATAACGCCGCTGAATATTATAGTCTGCCCCTCAGCCGGCCAGCTAAGGGCTTTGAATATCGACCCCATAAGTTTGCACCGAGGCAATGGAAAGTTAAATGATTTCTCCAAGGCCCTCGGTGTGATTTGAACACCGGCAGTCATGTTGCTGCTGCAAACACTAAACTATGCTGAATTGCATGAATTCTTTTCCAAGTTTAAGTACATCAAAAATGTAGTTGGCGCGCACAATCTAGTTTATCTGCATTCACAGTGCTAGGAAGAACTTTAATGCCAAAACTATGCTGAGATGCAAAGTTATGCAAAATAGCTCATTAGTGCAGCGGCTACGTATGTTTGCAAACTGCTTCACAGATACATTAACACCAGGGGCAGCTCAAGGCAATCTGCTGCCTGAGGCGAGGGATGAGATGGTGCCTCCCCCCCGGACTGTCTCAAAACTCCAGTCAGGGACTGAACCAAACCAAAAAGCCAATTAGATCATGTGCAGGAAATAGAAGATATTTGCACACCAAGGAGCTAAATGAAAGAATAAGACCACAGCACAATTTATAATACCAAATTATAACTCATTTTTACTTTGTTATAAACTGCGTTATGGTTCTTGCTTTTTCTTTTTGAACATATATTTTGCATCCACAGAACCCCCTCCCTCAACAATGGTGTGGAGCAGAACAAGGACATTCACCCACAGAACTCAATATCTTAAAAAAAAAATCTGATTCTGGTCATCTCACCAACAAAAAACATTCTCCAGTACTAGGCAGATTGTGAACACAAAACCCTACAACAGTCACTAAGGATCTATAGAGCAAATCTACCATACTATACCATATCAGCACCAAATTCCAAAATTCACATAAGGAGTCTACCCAGAAAAAAGCAGCAGTGTAAATACTGAAGTGGGCCCTGGAACATCCAAACACCTATTTGAAAAGCTGAACAATTTAGATTACTACAGTACAGATCCCTACATACAAATAGGGTTGCCAACTTTTTGAAAGAGAAAAACCCACCACCTGTGGCTAGTCATGCTCCACCCATTCCCTTCGCTGCCCCCTGTCCCGCCTCCACCCTGCCTTTGCTCCACCCCCTGTCCCCCCAAAAATTGAGAGGGCAATGTGCAAACTGAACAAGCAAGATTGCTACACATTCTGAAACAGAAATTCTATACTGATAGAATATGCAGCATTGGTTGTATACACACACACACACACACACACACACACACACAGTACAGACAGGCCTTCATCATCAAATGAGCACAAAACAAAAAAGAGAAATATATAGACAAAAATTAAATCGAAACCCCAAGAAGCCACTGCATGCAGTGCAACATCAGATAAATAAGAGATGCAGTTCCCCATATTGTGTAAAATATAAAGGAAGCACAAAGTCCAATCATTAAATTGAAAATAAAATTATCTTTTCTACTTTTGTCGTCTGACCATTTTTTTCTCTGATCATGCCGGTCCCGATCTGAGGCTAACATTTTCCTGTCTTCTCTTAGCTCTCTTTCTATGGTCTGTAGTCCATCTGCCATTTCTTGACTCTTGTTTTCTTCACTTCCTTCCATTAGCCTATTTCCAGTCTCAGTAACCCTCCCCAGTATCAACCCTCTTTCCAGTCCTCCCCTCCCATTACATTCCATTGTCAAACCCCTTGTGTTCCCAAGACTGCCAGTGATGTCCATTTCCTTCTAGTTCCCCTCCTTCCTCACTGTCCAGTCCCTTCTAGTCCAAATACCATCCCAGGTATCAGCTCATTTCCACTCCTAGTGCCATCCCTAGTCAGCTTCCTTCCAGTCACCCTACCCTCTTGTCCATCCCCCTTCCAGTGCCATCCCGTGTTCTCTCCCTTCCAGTCCCAGAGTCCCTTCCCTTCCAGCCTCCTCCCTATTACCAAGTCACCTACCAGTACCATCCCCAGGTGTCAACTCCCTTCGAGCCCCCTTCTTACCCCCTCTATCAGCTCCCTTCCTGCCACCTCCTTCCTCCCCCACATCAGCTGCCTTCCAGCCACCTCCTTCCCCCTATTTCAGCTCCTTTCCTGCCTCTACCTTCCCCCTGTCAGTCCCTTCCTGCTACCTCCCCCCTCCCTTTCAGCTTCCTTCCAGCCACCTCCTCCCCCCCTTTTAGCTCCCTTCCAGCTACCTCCTCCCCCTCCTTTCAGCTTCCTTCCAGCCACCTCCTCCCCCTCCTTCCAGCTCCCTTCTAGCCACCTCCTCCCCCCCCTTTCAGCTCCCTTCCAGCCACCTCCTCCCCCCCCTTTCAGCTCCCTTCCTGCCACCTCCTCCCCCCCTTTTCAGCTCTCTTCCAGCCAACTCCTTCACCCTGTCAGTCCCTTCCAGCCACCTCCTCCCCTACTCTTTCAACTCCCTTCCAGCCCTCACACCTTCCCTCCTCTTTCAGCCCCCTTCCAGCCACCTCCTCACCTCCCCTCTTTCAGCTCTCTTCCAGCCCTCACTTTCCCTCTGTGTCAGTCCCTTCTGCCACCTCCTTCCCCTTGCAGCTGCTATAAAACTAATTTAAAAACAAAAGGAAACCTGTGCGGAGCACTCTGGCCCTATGAAACCTCTCCTTCAGCGCCTGCTAGGGTTGCCAACTTTTTCACCGAGAAAAACCCGACACCTGTGGCTTGCCATGCTCCACCCATTCTCCGCCCCTAGTCCCACCCCTGCCCCGCCCCCAGCCCCACCCACAAAAATTTCCGAGGATACGTGTAGGCTAACTTCCTTGGTCAGATAATAATTAAACTGGGAACCCCAAAATCCAAACATGAAATGTACAACACTGGAGAAATAAAACTATAAAGTAATTTCCTCTTGCACTAAAGAAAAACGCAAAGATGTTAGCAATACACACTTCCCAGACCAGACATATTCCAGTTAATAAATTCAAAATAAAAAGTATTTTCTACCTTCTGTTTGGGCGTTTTATTTTTCAGTTGCAATTGCTCCAGTCACTTTCTTCTGGTTTCTTCGTGTCTTCTGCGAGCTATCCATTTGTCCTTTCTTCTCTTTTAGATGTTTTCCATTCTCTCTCTATTTCTGCTTTAACATACTGATTGTTTCCCTTTTGCTCTTTCCCCCAATTCTTTCCTTATTCCTTTATCATCCGTTTAAATTTCACCCTTCCATTCTCAAGCCCCTTTTACTCTCCCAATACCGGCCCATCATAGACTTTTCTTCCACACAAAATATTTTTTCCCCTCTCCATTCTCATTCCCCATCCATTCTAGTCCTCCCCCCAAATCAATTCCCTTATAGTTCTAGGCCCACCCAGCATCCACTCCCTTCTAGTCCCATTCTCCCATGCCCCACATCAGCCCATTTCCAGTCCTATTCCAGCTCTTCATCAGCCCATTTCCAGTGCTAGCCCTCACATCACAGGCCATTTCCAGTCCTAGCTCCCCCCCCCCCCAATCACAGCCCATTTCCAGTCCGTCCCCCATCACAGCCTATTTCCAGTCCTAGGCCCCCCCCCCCCCACCATCACAGCCCATTTGCAGTCCGAGTCCCCCCGCACCATCACAGCCCATTTGCAGTCCTAGCCCCCCTAATCACAGCCTATTTCCAGTCCAAGATCCCCCTTCCTCCACCATAGCCCATTTCCAGTCCAGGTCCCCCCCCCCATAACCCTTTTACAGTCCAGGTCCCCCCCCCCCCCATCACAGCCTATTTCCAGTCCAAGTTTCCCCCCCCCCCGCATAGCCCTTTTCTGGTCCAGGTCCCCTCCACCCCCATCACAACCATTTTCCAGTCCATGTCCCCCCCAAAACCCTTTTACCTTCCTGGTCCCCCCCCCATCACCGCCTTTTTCCAGTCAATGTTCCCCCCCCCCTTAGCCCTTTTCCAGTCCAAGTCCCCCCCCTTATCCCTTTTCCAGTCCAAGTCCCCCCCCCTTTAGCCCTTTTCCAGTCCAAGTCCCCCCCCTTAGCCCTTTTCCAGTCCAAGTCCCCCCCCTTAGCCCTTATCCAGTCCAGGTCCCCCCCCTTAGCCCTTATCCAGTCCAAGTCCCCCCCCCCCATCGCCCATTTCCAGTCCAGGTCCCCCCCCTCCCCGCCAATGCCGTCCTGGCCCCCCCCCCCCCCCGACCAGCATCGCGGCTGTCTGAGGCTTCAGAGGGAGCCGGGGAAGCCCGCGCGAGGCCCCGGCTCCCTCTGTACAGCCATCAGCGTGAAGAGCCTTTTCCTTCACGCTGGCGGCTGTTCCTGTGAAGCCGCGAATGCTGGGAAAGGTTAAAGGGCAACCTTTAAGGGCAACCTGCAACCTTTAACCTTTCCCAGCATTCGCGGCTTCACAGAAACAGCCGCCAGCGTGAAGGTAAAGGCTCTTCACGCTGGTGGCTGTTCAGAGGGAGCCGGGGCCTCGCGCGGGCTTCCCCGGCTCCCTCTGAAGCGGAGAAAAGCCGTTTTTTTTGCTCTGGCCGCTCCCGATCTTGCGACCAGAGCAAAAAAAACGGCTTTTAAAGGGCCAGTTTTGCCTCTGCGCCGGCAGCCGGCCTGGCCGTGGAAAAACCGGCCAGGCCGGCTGAAAAACGGCCAGTTGGCAACCCTAGCGCCTGCACTCAAAAGGAAGTGACGCTATAGGGGGCGGGACTCTGCAGCAGGGGTTTCATAGGGCCAGAGTGCTCCGCACAGGTTTCCTTTTGTTTTTAAATTAGCTTTATTGCAGCCGCTGCTCTGTAAGAAGTAGGAGCAGGAGCTGCAAGGGGAAGGTGAGGCTGCACGGGAGGGGGGGGAAGCTCCCGGTCTCATGGCCAGAGCAAAAAAAATGGCTTTTCAAGGGCTGGTCTTGGATCTCTACTGGCAGTCGGCCTGGCCACGGAAAAACCGGCCACTTGACAACCCTAATACAAACTCCATATTAAAAGAATACCTGGCCTCGGTCACACACTCAGAACAAAGACCTTACCAAGTACAGAATAAGTGACCACAACCTAAAGAAAAAATAAAAATACGAGGGTAGACATAAATTAAATTGAAACTCCAAGAACGCAGACTCCGCATTTGGTGCAGTACCAGATAAATAAGAGATGCAGTTCCCCATACTGTGTAAAATATTAAAATAGTGCAAAGTTCAATCACAAAATTGAAAATAAAATTATTTTTCTACCTTTGTTGTTTGACCATTTTATGCTCTGATCATGCTGGTCCCGATCTGAGGCGTCTGCTTTCTTCTGTCTTTTCTTAGCTCTCTTCCTATGATTTCTTCACTTTCTTCCGTGTTGGATATAGATTTTTTTTCCTTTCAGCATTCTTCCATTTATTTCTCTCTTTCTCTGTCCACCCAGATTTCACTACTCCTTACTATCCAGTTCTCAATCTCCCTCTTGTTTACGCCATCCACCTACCGCTTTTCACCCTTCACACAGTCCTTCCATTCCCCAGCTCTTCTTCTCTGGTCCATTATTCCCCAGTCTTTTGCTCCCTCTCTCTCCCCCTCCATGTCAAACATCTCTCACCACCCATCCAATGTCTCTCTCTCTCTCTCTCTCTGGCTCTCTTTTTCCCTCCATCCAGTACCTCCGCCCTCTCTTTCCTTCCTTGTCTGCCTTCTCCCTTCCTATCCCCCTGCAATCAGCATCTACCCCATTTCCATACCATCCCCTCCCTATTTCTCCCATGTCCAGCATCTCTCCGTGTTTCTCAACTTCTTTTATCGCATGTCCATCTTCTCCCATCTCTCTCCCTATTACCCCCATGTCCTGCATTTCCTTCTCCCCTTATTACCCTGGGTCCAGCATCTCCCCTCTGTCCCTCCCCCTCCCCAAGTCCAGCATTTTCCCATAGTCTCCCTATAACCCTCTGGCCAAAATCACCACTCCATGCTTTTCCCTATGCCCCTTTCCATATCCAGCACCTCTATCTCCCTAGCCCCCCACCTCATTTTTTTCCTTGCTGCCTCCCTATTCCCCCCCCCCCTGCATCCAGCTTCTCCCTTCTGAATCCCTGTGCCCATCCATTTCCACCTCTCATTGTCCCCTCATGTCCACTGCCCCCTTAAATGCCCTCTCATGTCAGAGGCAGAGCTTGCCCACGGAGCAACATGTCCCATGGGTATGGTTTATGGTTTTAGGCATTTGATATACTGCCCTTTACGGCGTGTATCAGAGCTCTTTACATATATGTTCTAACAGGCACTTTTTATTCCTTTATCCCCGAAGGGCTCACAATCTAAGCGTACCTGACACAATGGAGGGTTAAGTGGCTCCCGCAGGCAGAAGGGTGGGGGAGGCAGTGATCGTGGCCCAGAGAAGTTTCTTGCAGGAGCAGCATGTCCTGCGGGTAGGAGCTGTGCAAGCCATGATCCCAGCCCAGAGAGGCAGGGCACAATTGGCCTTGCATAGCCCCAGCTCGCAGGACATGCTGCTCCCGTGAGAAGGCTCTGCTTCTTTGGCCACGATCACTGCCTCCCACATCCTTCTGCCTGCGGGAGCAGCATGTCCTCTGCAGCCCAGAGAAACAGAGCCTGTCCGCAGGAACAGATATCAGGAGGGCACCGTCACTGGTTGCCCACACAAACTGCCCATTTAGGATTGACCTCTGCACCATGCCGGCCACCAACGTCCATCCAGCCCTGCAGAGAGCGGGAAGGTAAGCTCCTCCCCGCTCCCCACCGGATCGCCCAATCACCGCGGCCCGTCCAGGGCTTTAAAAAGTCACCGCCGCTAAAGGGGAACCCTCTGCACCACGCCGGCCACCGACGTCCATCCAGCCCTGCAGGGAGCGGGAAGGTAAGCTCCTCCCTGCTCCCCACCGGATTGCCCAATTGCCGCGGCCCACCCAGGGCTTTAAAAAGTTGCCGCCTGGCAGGTCCGCGCCGGAGGGCCTTGCCAGAGGGCCCTTTGGCGCGGGCTCGGGGGTGTTCTGCCGTGAGCCGTTAACCTTGCTCCCCAAATCTCCATAGCTGCCAGGCTTGAGCAGCCCCGCCCGCTCCTCCACCATCTCACGTGCACCACCTTTGACTTGCTTCCCACTGCTGGAATTGCTCTTCTCTCCCACTACCCACTTAGATCCTGCAATCCATTGTCTACACTGAACTGCCATCCATTGTCTGCATCATTCTGGTATAGTACCGCTACCCACTGCCTGCACAGACCTGCTACCCATTGTCTGCTTAAATCTGCTACCCATTACCTGCCACTACCCACCGATTGCTCAGTATTGCTCCCAGTGCCTGCATCGTACTACTACCCATTGCTGGGCACAGACCTACTACCCATTATTGCATAGAATTGTTATCCACTGCCTGCATTGTACTGCTATCTTTTGCCGCGCTACCCATCATTGCATAGAACTGTTATCCACTGCCTGCATCATACTGCTACCCATTGCTGGGCATAGACCTACTACCCATTGTTACATAAAACTGTTATCCACTGCTTATCCATTGTTTGCATAATACTGCTACCCATTGTTTGCATAGTGTTGCTACCCACTGCTTGCATAGTTATCCACTGCTTATCCATTGTTTGCCATTGCATAGAACTACCTATTGTCGCATAGAACTGCTACCCATTGTCGCATAGTTCTATTATCCATTGCATATCCATTGCCTAGAACTGCTACCTATTGTTGCATAGAACTGCTACCCATTGTCGCATGGTTCTTTTATCCATTGCTTAACCATTGCATAGAACTGCTACCTATTGTTGCATTGATCCATTATGCATTGCTTATCCATTGCTTGCTACCCATTGCTTGCGTTGATCTGCTACCCGCCGCCTACTTATTTGCCTATTATTTGTTAACCATTACCTGCATAGAACTTGCCACCCATTACCTGCATAGAACTTGCCACCCATTACTTGCTCAGATCCTGCTGCCCACCACCATGGCCCCACATCTCATTGTCCTTCTCTTCCTCTTCCTTCCCAACTGCCTCCCCTCCTACCAATACCCTCCCTCCTCTTCCCCCTACCCCCCTACCTTCCTCACTTCTCCCTCCACTCTCCCCCCTAGCCTAGCACCTGCTCTTGAGCGTCTTCACCATCCCCCATATTCAACCAGCCCCCCTCTCATTAAGGCAACTCCATCCTCGCTTCCGCCGTACTATCTCCACTTTACCTCGCTCTCTAATACTCATTCTCCTTCTCTCATCAGGTAACATCAACCCCAACCCTGGCCACCCCCCCTCCCCCCCGATTTCTCTCCCACACTAAAGAAAGTTCTTCACGTATCCTATCTAATCTCATCCGCATCCCCCTCCTCCCTCCTTCCGCCCTCCTCCATTCATCCCACATTCACTCAACCATTGTTATCAACTCCAACCCTACTCTCAATTATAATCCCTCACATAACCTATTTGATACCATCAACTTATCCCTCACTTCCCCTCCCTCATGTCCGTCTTGGAGAGCACATACACCCAGACATACCCACCCACACCCTACTCCCTCTAAATCTCGCTACTACCGTAGAAATAGACCCCCATGCTACTCTGATAAGGAATCCATATGTAACTTATCTAATCTTATCCACATCCCTCTCCTCCCCCCCTCCACTCTCCCGTTTACTTGCGCCCTATGGAATGCATGCTCAGTCATTTAAAAAACTACTTTTATTCACGATCTCTTCATCTCTAATGCCCTACACCTTCTTGCCCTGACTGAGACCTGGCTCCCCCCTGATGACACCGCATCCATTGCCTCTCTCTGCTATGGGGGCTACCAATTCTCCCATACACCTCGATCTACTGGTCGCGGTGGTGGTGTTGGCCTCCTACTCTCCCCCTCCTGCCACCCCAATCACACTCCCCCCTCTCCTTTGAAGCCTACTCCATTCGCCTCCTCACACCACTTCCCCTCCATGTAGCTGTTATTTATTGCCCACCCGACAACTCCAAATCAACCTTCCTCACCGACTTCGACTCCTGGCTTTCTGCCTTTATGGATCCCTCCTCACCCACTCTTATTCTTGGCGATTTCAACATTCACGTTGACAACCCCTCCGACCCCCATGCCTCAAAGTTCCTTGCTCTTACCTCCTCGTTCGGCCTCCATCTCTGCTCCACTGCCCCCACACACCTACATGGCCACTGTCTTGACCTAATACTCTTCTCCAATTCCTCTCCCTCAAACCTTCACAAATCAATCCTTCCCTCATCTGACCATCACCTACTAACATTTACTCTTCAGCTCCCGCCATCCCAACCTCGTCCTGTCTCCCCCAACCTACTTAGAAACCTTCACAACATTAATCCCCTGACTCTCTCCTCCACCATTTCTCCATCTCTTCCCTCCATTTTATACTCCAAGTCCATCGACGAAGCATTATCCTCATACAATGCTACACTATCCTCAGCCCTTGACACTCTTGCCCCTCCCACATCACGTCCTGTAAAACAATCTACTCCCCAACCCTGGCTTTCACCCACAATCTGTTACCTACGCATCTGTGCCCGTTCTGCCGAACGAGCCTGGTCCCAATCCCACTCCCTGGAAGACCTTCTACACTTCAAATTCATGCTTGGCTCCTTCCAGTCAGCCTTAGCACTTGCCAAACAAGATTACTACATCCATCTGATTAATTCCCTTGCCTCTGACCCTCGCTGTCTCTTTAACATCCTCAATTCTCTCCTCAAAGTCCCCCCGCCCCCGATCCCGCCCTCCCTCTCTGCCCAAACCCTAGCCGACTACTTCCATGACAAAATCCTCAATATTACCCTCCAATTCCCTACCCCCTCATCTACCTCCCCTCCCACCCATTTCCCCTCTACCTTGCATACTCCCCCTGCTACCTTCTCCTCCTTCCTCCTGATCTCTGAAGAGGAAACCGCACTTCTTCTGTCCTCCTCCAAACCCACCACCTGTTCCTCAGACCCTATCCCCACCCATCTCCTACGCTCCATCTCCTTCACCATTGTCCCCTCCATCACGCATATCCTTAACCTTTCACTCTCCACTGCAACTGTCCCCACTGATTTCAAAATGCTGTTGTCACACCCCTCCTCAAGAAACCCTCACTTGATCCCACATGCCCTTCTAACTATCGACCCATCTCCCTCCTTCCCTTCATATCCAAACTATTAGAATGAGCAGTCTACCGTCACTGCCTCGACTTCCTCACCTCCCAGGCCCTCCTGGACCCACTACAATCAGGCTTCCGTCGCCTACACTCCATTGAAACGACACTCACAAAAGTCACCAATGACCTGTTCCTGGCTAAATCTAAAAGCCTCTATTCTATCCTCATCCTTCTCGATCTTTCTGCTGCCTTTGACACCATTGACCACGACCTTCTCCTCACCACCCTCTCCATGCTCGGCTTCAAGGACTCTGTACTTTACTGGTTCTCCTCCTACCTCTCCCATCGCTCATTCAATGTTTGCTCTGGCGGCTTCTCCTCCTCCCCTACCCCGCTCAATGTAGGTGTACCCCAGGGATCTGTCTTGGGCCCCCTCCTCTTCTCTCTCTATACCCAAGGCCTTGGCGCGCTTATCTCATCCCATGGCTTTCAGTACCATCTCTATGCTGATGACTCCCAAATCTACCTCTCTACACCTAATATCTCTCTGGCAACCCAGTCCAAGATCTCTGCTTGTCTTTCGGACATCGCTGCCTGGATGTCTCATCGCCGATTGAAACTGAACATGGCCAAGACTGAACTCCTTGTCTTTCCACCCAACTCCTCCCCCCACTCCCCCCTCTCTCAGTCCATGTGGATGGATCTACTATCCTTCCTGTTCCCTCGGCCCGCAATCTAGGGGTCATCTTTGACACCTCTCTCTCTTTCTCCGCTCATATCCAGCTTGTAGCTAAGACCTGCCGCTTTTTCCTCTACAACATCAGCAAGATCCGCCCCTTCCTCTCTCAACATACCACCAAAACGCTTATCCACTCCTTAATCTTCTCTCGCCTTGATTACTGCAACCTACTCCTCGCTGGTCTCCCCATGAGCCATCTCCTTCCCCTCCAATCTATACAAAATCACGCTGCTCGACTAATCTACTGCCAGCCTCGCCATGCCCACATTACTCCTCTCCTCAAGTCACTTCACTGGCTCCCTGTCCAATTCCGCATCCAATTCAAGCTTCTCTTACTGACCTATAAGTGCTTTCACTCTATGGCCCCTCAATACCTCATATCTCTTGTCTCTCCCTACATCCCCTCTCGAAACTTGCACTCTGCTAGCAAATTGCTTCTTTCAATGCCTTTCACCCACACTGCGAACTCCCAACTGCGCTCCTTTCACCTTGCTGCGCCACACACCTGGAACAGCCTTCCTTCATCTGTGCGCCAGGCGTCCTCCTTGGCCCTCTTCAAGTCCAGGATGAAGACCCACCTCTTCAACGTTGCATTCAGATCCTGACCTCCATCCTCATCGTACCCTAACCCCCATCAACGTCTATTACCAAACTATAGACCAAGCTGTACCACACCGTACCTTCCACAGAACTGACTAATGCTCTATACTGTTCTAACTAGATTGTAAGCTCCGATGAGCATGACTCTGACGGGCAGGGACTGTCTTTTTTATGTTGTGCAGCGCTGCGTGCGTGGCACTATATAAGTGCTAAATAGTAGTAGTAGTAGTAGTAGGGTGTCGGTAGCCTAGTGGAGAGCCTGCCCATGGGACACAAGACTGTTAGTAGCAATTGTGGCCTCTTACAGCCTTCTGCTCACGGAGCAGCGTGTCCTGAGGGCAGACTCTCCACTGGGCCGACGCTGCTCCTCAAGTCATCCTGAATGGGCAGTGGGGGGCAAGTGGCTAGTGATGGAACCCTCCTGACATCCAGGTCTCCCTGTCATGCTTATCCTGCTTACTGGGTAGCGCTGGCACTGGTCCAGCATTTGGTTTCATGCTTCCTCACCACCCCCCTGCTAACATTAACAAAATTCACCCCTTCCTTTCTGAATACACAACCAAAACTCTTGTTCACTCTTTAGTTATCTCTTGTCTTGACTACTGCAACCTTCTCCTTGCTGGTCTCCCTCAGAGTCAACTCTCTCCTCTTCAATCTATTCAAAACTCTGCTAAACGGCTCATCTTTCACCAGCCTTGATACACTCACATAACCCCTCTTCTCAAATCACTTCACTGACTCCCCCTCCATTTCTTTATCCATTTCAAACTTCTCCTTCTAACCTATAAATGCATTCACTCTACTGCCCCCTCATTACCTTTCCTCTCTCCCTACACCCCTCCTCATGACCTCCACTCCTCCTCTGGCCTTCTTCTCTTTATGCCCTTTTCTTCTACTGAAAACTGCAGATTTTGATCTTTTCACCTTGCTGCTCCTTATGCCTGAAACAAACTGCCTGTATCTTTACATCAAGTCTCATCTCTCTCCCTCTTCAAATCGATGCCAAAGGCTTACCTCTTTGATGCCACTTTTGGATCCTAATCTCCTGTTCCCTTTATGTCTCTTCTCTCTATTGAACCCCTTATTTCTTTTGCTTTGTGCCATCTTAACTAGATTGTAAGTTCTATGATTAGGGACTGTCTTCTATATGTTTGTACAATGCTGTGTAGGCCTTGTAACGCTATATAAAAGATTAATAGTAAAAGTAGTAGTAGTAGTAGATTTGTTGTTTACTCCTTCAAAAAGTAAAAAGACTAGCGGACACGCAAGCAAGCTACCGCATTTAAGACTAATCAGAGCGTAATCGAATACTAGAATTCATTACCAGAGGATATAGTAAATGCTGTTAGTATAGCTGGGTTCAAAGCAGGTTTGGACAAGTCCATAAACCATTATGAAAGAGGACCAGGGAAATCCACTGCTTATCCATTGGACAAGCAACATGAAATGTGTATACCTTTGGGAATCTGATAGGTATTTGTGACCTGGAATGGACACTGTTGGAAGCAGGATCCTCGGCGTGATGGACCAAGGTCTGGCCTACTATGGCATATCTTATGTTCTTATGGATGACTAATCAAAACTAAAAAAACTGCTCATGGCAATAATGGCCTTGCTGAATTATCAGTATCTGGGCATGCTCATGCTTCAATTTTGGGCATAAAGCACAGCTCGCAGGTACTCCTCCCTCAATGTTGTTGTTGTTGTTGTTAAGTGCCGTCAAGTCGGAGTTGACTCATGGCGACCCTCTGGATAGCTATCCTAAATTGTGTTCGGTCTTCAGTCAGGCGGCTCATTGTTGACAGACTGGTACCCGTAGCTGCTGTTATTGTATCGATCCATCTCATTGCTGGCCTTCCTCTTTTGCGTTGACCTTCTATCTTGCCAAGCATGATGTCTTTCTCTAATGATCTCTCTCTCCGCATGATGTGTCCAAAGTATGAAAGTCGAAGTCTTGTCATCTGAGCTTCTAAAGAAAGCTTAGGTTTGATCTCCTTTAGTACAGACTGGTTTGTTCTTCGGGCAGTCCATGGTATACACAGTATTCGCCGCCAGCACCATAATTCAAAGGCATCAATTTTCTTCCTGTCTATCTTTTTCACTGTCCAGCTTTCACATCCATATGATGTTATTGAAAATACCATGGCTTGAACAAGTTGAATCTTTGTATGGAGAGAGACATCTCTGCTCTTGAGAATCTTATCTAGGTCTTTCATAGACATTCTGCCAAGAGCAATGCGTCGTCTGATTTCTTGACTGCTTGTTGCTTCTTTATTGATAGTTGATCCAAGTAGATTAAAGTTATTCACGATTTCAATTTCTTCTCCTTCGACAATGAACCTGTTGATTATGCCAGTTGCCATGATCTTTGTCTTCTTTACATTAAGGTGCAGACCCATTTTGAGACTATGTTCTTTGATTGTGAGAAGCAAATGTTTCAGATCATCTTCACTTTCCGCCAGTAATGTGGTATCATCAGCATAGCGAAGGTTGTTGATGAGTCTTCCACCAATCTTCACACCTCTGTTGTCTTCATACAATCCTGCTTCTCTGATGATTTGTTCTGCATATAAATTAAACAGGTAGGGGGAAAGTATGCAGCCTTGTCTTACACCTTTGCTTATTTTAAACCATTCTGTTTCTCCTTGTTCCATTCGAACTGTTGCTTCTTGATCAATGTACAGATTGTGCAAGAGAACGATCAGGTGTTCTGGTATACCCATGCTTCTTAATGTGGCCCAGAGTTTCTCATGGTTTACACAGTCAAAAGCTTTGCTATAGTCGATAAAGCACAAATAGATATCCTTTTGGTATTCTTTAGTCTTTTCAAGGATCCATCTCACATCCGCAATGATGTCTCTCGTTCCTCGCCCTTTTCTGAACCCTGCTTGCACGTCAGGTAGTTCTTGTTCCAGGTATGATTGTAGTCTCTTTTGAATAATCTTCAGTAGAATCTTGCTGGCATGTGGGATCAGAGCAATTGTGCGATAATTTCCACAGTTAGTTGGATCACCTTTCTTTAGTATTGGTATAAACACAGATCTTTTCCAGTCAGTTGGCCATGATGCTGTCTTCCATATTTCTTGGCAGAGCCTTGTAAGTACGGTAACAGCTGCATCAGATTGTTGTAATACTTCTATGGGAATGCAATCAATGCCTGGTGCTTTGTTCTTTGATAAGGCTTTCAATGCTGCTTCAACTTCTTTTTTCATCACCAATGGTTCCAGATCATAAGGTACAGGTTGAAACGGCTGTTGGTCCACTTGATCTTTATCATATAAAAACTCTGTATATTCCTTCCATCTTTTCTTGATCTTCTCAGCATCATTCAACATAGAACCTTGAGCATCTTGTAACATTCCAATTTGAGGCTGGAACTTTTTCTTTAACTCTCGTAGCTTTAGGAAAGCTGATCTTGTTCTTCCTCTAATAGTTTCTGCTTCTATTTCCTTGCATGCGTCATTGTAGTACTTTTCCTTGTCCTGTCTTGCTGCATGTTGGAAATCTCTGTTGAGTTCTGTGATTGTCTTTCTTTCTCCTCTGGCTTTAGCTTCTCTGCGTTTCTGGGCAATTTTCAGAGTTTCTTCCGTCATCCGTTTTGGCCATTTTTTCTTTTTTACCTTTTGTAGAGACTTCTCGCTTTCTTCCAACACAACCTTCTTGATGTCATTCCATAACTCTTCTGGAACTCTATCATTTGTATCTAAAGCATCAAATCGATTTTGCAGGCAGTCTTTAAATTCCAGTGGTATATTCTCAAGGTCATATTTTGCTGCATTCATGAGTGGTTTGCTCTTTTTCAGCTTTAGCTTGAGTTTGCATACTAGTAGTTGATGATCTGTACCACAGTCAGCTCCAGGGTTTGTCTTTGTTGATGTTATAGAGCTTTTCTACCGTTGACTTCCACAGATGTAGTCAATTTGATTTTTATACAATCCATTGGGTGAAGTCCATGTGTACAGTCACCGCTTGTGTTGCTGGAAGAAGGTGTTCGAGATGAATAGATCGATGGTCTTGCAGAATTCTATCAGTCTTTCTCCAGCTTCATTTCTGTTGCCAAGTCCATATTTTCCAACTACTTTGTCTTCTTCTTTGTTTGCCAACCTTTGCGTTCCAATCACCCATGACTATCAGGATATCCTGTTTGCATGTTCTGTCAATTTCAGCTTGTACTTGTTCATAGAACTCTTCAATTTCATTCTCTTCTGCAGCTGTTGTTGGGGCATATACTTGAATTATAGTTGTGTTGATAGGCATTCCTCGTAGACGAATAGAGATTAAGTGTTCGCTGACTGCATTGTATTTCATTACAGTTCTTGCAAGTTTCTTCTTTATTATAAATGCAACACCATTTCTTCTTTGTCTTTCATTTCCAGCATAGTAGACCATGTGATCATCTGATGCAAAGTGCCTGATGCCAGTCCATTTCAGTTCACTGACACCCAACAGATCAAGTTGTACACATTCCATTTCATTCTTGACCACCTCCAACTTCCCTTGGTTCATGCTTCGTACGTTCCATGTTCCAATGTGTAAGACATCTTTACAGCTTCTGACTCTCATTTCATGCGCAGCTACATCAGCAGTCAGACGTCCCGAGGGCTTTGATCCAACCACATCATAAATGCTGGCTTTACTCTGAAAAGTCTTCAGATCTTCCCCAGTAGCTAGTTGAGTGCCTTCCAACCTGGGGGTCTCATCTTCCAGCACTACAGCACAATTTGTTTTGTTGTAACTATCCATTGGGTTTTCATGGCAAGATACAGAAGTAGATTGCTGGGCCTTTCTTCTGCGCAGTTTAAGTTTGGTGTTGTTGCCGTTGTCACAGAAATGTGATCCTCCGCCGTCAACACTATCCCATTCTGCTGCTGCCCAGATGGGTGGTTTGTCTTGGTCTGGCATCTCAGCTGAGACCTGTCCATCTTGGGAGACCCTGCCAGTAGTTAAACTACCGATAGTTTAGCTCTCAGCATCACTGATGCACACAAGCCTTCACAGCACGACAAGCTGCAAACCAAGTGAGGGCCTCCCTCAATAGATTGCTTGAATCCTGGCTTCTAATGAGGATACAATGTTTTATCTTCTGTAATTCCTTTTCCTCCTTGACTACAGACAATTGCTTATTGTTCAGTGTTCCAGTTTGTTGTTCTAGGTCTCTTTCTCTATCTGGGCCTAGTCGCTCGTTCAAATATCTTTTAGGCTCTTCACTATAGTGGCTCAAGCTCTCCAGCAATGGTGCTAATCCTTCTGGGTGGGGTTTAATAACTTGGTCCTCGTGCACGTGCTCTGTTGCTCCCTGATTAGATGAGCTGACACACCTGACCACTGACAGAATGCTCCCACATAGTTGGCATTCACTTCGTCATACAGATGCAGTCCCGGGCCTGTGAGCGGCAAACTGCCGATTTCAGATTTCTCAAAGGCAGGAATCTTTGAAAACACATTTTTACTGCTGAAAACACTGCAAATGCACTCAAAAATATCCAAAAACACAGTGATTCAACTCTCCACAATTTTTACTGTTGACTGTACTTTTCCTGCTCAGTTCACCTGCTCTCTGCTAGTGTCCCCACAAAATGGCAAACGCAGTCCAGAAACCATTTACTCTGCTACTTTCAATTTTTCTCTTTAACCAAGAGTCCCAAAAATATATATTAGTGCCCTTTTCAAGTGTCAGTTTTACTGCCAATTAGATCTTTTCAGTTCAAGCACTATCTATGTAGCTCAATTCAAGTCCCAGTTCAAATGACACATACTTAATCTCTCCAAGTCCCTGTTGTTCAGGCACTACTCATGTAACCCCCTTTCTGTGTGGTCCAGGCAGTTATCATAAACCGCTAGGCAGACAGGGAAGCACACCAGTCCATGCAGAGTGGCTCTGCATTCCTGGAGTATTAAGTATCAGGGTTCAGATTTGAAAGAAACTTAGAAACTATGGGGCTCTAATTACACAGGTACACTACCAAAAAACTGCCTCCAGTTTTGCAACTGATTCCTATAGATTTTGGGGTGCTGAATCCAGGAAAAATAGCCAAAATGTTCCATCACGTCACGTTTTCTTGCAAAATTAGATTTCTTACCCAGATAAGGAATGTTCACATAATTTCTTTTTAGCCGACTGCAGTTTATTTTCTTGGCCCAAAATAGAGGTTGTAATGGTTAACTAACTAGAAACACTCCCTCATGATATTTTAGAGTGTTTTGTATTCATTTTATACATTAACAGGACAATTGGGAGGCGGGGGGCTAAATCCAGTACTCGCGCTGGCGCATGTTCTTTCCTGTTCGCCTCGCCTCGTTCGCTCGCTCAAACACGGTGGTTGCGACATGAACGTTCCTGTCAAATTTCAGTTTCTTGCAAGTTCATTATTACCTTTTGTTTGCTCAGTCGTAATCCAGCTTTATTCCGAAGTGGTTCACTACAGTTGTAGTTTGCAGTGCTGTGTATTTGTGATGGCTCACAGAGCCAGAGGTTGCGTCAACTCTCCGGACAGTTTTTGTTTTATTTGTGGGGAATATACCGTGAAAAAGCAGCAGAGGAACATTTCTGCATTTATTAAAAAAGTATATTTCGCCTATTTCGGTTTGAAGTTAGGCGATCAAGACAAACCGTGGGCTCCTCACAAAGTGTGCAAGACATGTGAGGAAGATCTACGCTTATGGATGAAGGTAAAAAACAAGCATTTCGTTTCAGAATACCTATGATGCGGCGTGAACAAAGAGACCACAGCAGTGACTGCTATTTTTGCTCTTGCATTGTGAAGGGATACAACTTAAAAAATAAGAACGTAATAAGTTACCCCAACCTTCCCTCAGCAATTAGGCCTATGCCTCATAGCAACGAAGTACCTGTGCCTGAACCACCAAAATCTTTGGATCATAGTTGTGTGGACGGTTCTGATCATGATGAGACTCATCAGATGGCTTTTCCCGATGAGTCCAGTACTTCCGAGTTTGAAACTGAACCAGATCCGAAACCTGAACTTTTCTCTCAAGCTGAATTGAATAATTTAGTCCGGGATTTAGGACTCCCAAAAGATGCTGCCCAACTACTAGGTTCTCGGCTTAAACAGAAAAATCTATTGTCACCAGGAACAACTTTTTATTGGTACCGCAACCGCGAGACACAATATTTGAAGTATTTCAGCAAAGAGGAAGATTTGGTATTTTGCAACGATATATACGGAGTGATGGAAAAGTTTAAACTCAAGTATGATCCTGCTGAATGGCGGCTGTTCATTGATTCGTCAAAAGACAGCATAAAAGGTGTTCTTCTTCATAATGGCAACACATTCGCTTCAGTTCCTATTGCTCACTCTGTTATTCTCCAAGAAAAATACGAGAATTTGGCCCTGATTCTTCAGAAGATTCGTTATGATGAGCATAAGTGGATGATTTGTGGAGACTTTAAAATTCTATCCATGCTATTAGGGCAGCAATCCGGTTTCACCAAATATCCCTGCTTCCTTTGCTTGTGGGATAGCCTGGCCCGCGACCTACACTGGGGGAAAAAAAACTGGCCAATTCGGGAGTATTTGAGACCCGGTGAGAAAAATGTTCTTCATGAGAGCTTGGTACCTCGTGATAAAATTCTATTACCACCTCTCCACATTAAGTTGGGTCTCATTAAGCAATTCATCAAGTCCCTTCCAAAAGATGGTGAGTGCTTTCGGTACCTTTGCTCAAAGTTCCCCCGACTTACTGAAGCAAAGCTAAAGGAAGGAGTGTTTGTTGGCCCTGATATAAGGAAACTCATTTCAGATGGAGCATTCGCTGAAACGATGTCTGAGAAGGAAAAAGAAGCCTGGGATTCCTTCAAGGATGTTGTTCTCAAATTCTTGGGGAACAGGCGGGATGAGAACTATAAGGATATTGTTGCCAGGATGCTCAATGCCTTCAAAGAACAAGGCTGTAACATGAGCCTGAAAGTCCATTTCTTGCACTCCCATGTGAACTACTTTCCCGAAAACTTGGGGGCGTACAGTGAAGAACAAGGTGAAAGGTTTCACCAGGACATCAAGGACGCAGAGAGAAGGTACCAAGGAAGATGGAACACCACTATGATGGCTGATTTCTGCTGGTTGCTGCTGCGGGAAACCCCAGATGAAAAATACGCCAAGCAGCGCACCAAGAGAAGCATTCGGGGGAAGAAGAAACGGGCCCACCAGCAGATTGATTGACCCAAGAATGACTTTAAAATCTAAACTGTGTTGACAAATATCGTGTTTTTACTAAACTTTGAAATAAAAATTTGCTAGTTATTACCACAGTGTCGGATCTCATTTATTAGAATTTTATTTTCACACCATCGGGTGTTTGTCTTCATGTATTGCAATGGTGCGGTTTGCGTCTTACATACATACCTGTACAACATTTTTTGCACATTTCTTTGCTTTGCTTTGTGTCTAACCTCGCTCTTATATGCTCAATGTTTGTGCACATGTATGTGGCTGTTTTAAGTGCAGACAATTTTGCTACCATCACAGTGTGTTTTGTTGACATTACTCTATTCTTATGTGCTGCCTTGTTACAATTTTCTTTATTCTTATTTGAATAACTACTAAACAATTAGTATAAAGAATTCATCCAAGAAACATTTATCTCGATCGCACTCAATCTGAAACGTTCACCTCAAACTGCTAACCCAATGTAGCAAAAAATCTGTACGTGATGGAGCAAATTGGTTACCAGATTTGGATTCAGCGCACCAAAAAACGTAAAAATCAATCGAAACATTAGAGGCAGTTTAAAAAAAAAATTTTTTAGTGTACCTGTGTTATCTGAGGCTTTGGCACCTGACATACTCTCCTTCACCCTTCTCAATAATTAGAGGCTGAGCCTGAAGTTTATGTTCTGAACTAAGGGTTTACTTAAAATTAGGGTCACTGATAAACCACTTTAACTTTGAACAGCTTGAAATGAAAGAAAGTGTGTGTGTGCTGTCTCCTGGCAACCCAGCCCCTGGCTTTTCTTGGCAAGGCATGATCAGAAGTAGATTACTGGCCTTTCTTCTGCACAGTAAGTCTACAACATCTGCCATTCCAAGGTGGTCACCCTCCAAGTACTAGCCAGGCTTGACCCTGCTTGGCTTCTGAAATCAGATTAGATCAAGCTCATTCAGGACAGTGAAGCTGTAAGCTTATAAATTAAGTATAATTCAGTAGAGAAGTTTCTTTTTGCATTATATGGGGAATAATTTATCCCATTCTTTCTAAAGCTGTATTCCTCTAATGTTTATTTACTTAATGTGACTTAAGTCATCTGTCCTACCTTTTCTCTACCGTCAAAGCACTTGGGCTTAGGGTTGTTAGCTTTCATTTCCCTGGTATTATAAAGATTCACTTAGCTCCCTTGGTGGTGTTCTTATTTGGTGCTGGTTTTCTCAGTCTGAAGGTGTTCTTTGCAGATCCCTGTAGGAACCCTCATCCTCCAACTGAGAAGCCCCCTGCACATACGCAGTGCCTCCAAGCCCCTTATTTTCTTCATTAAATACCTTTATAGAAATATGTAAAAGGGGCAACATCTGGAAAGCAGTGTCTATAAATGCCCGTAGCATGGGAAATAAGGTCTCAGATGTTGTGGCTTTAATAGGAGAGGCTGACTTGGATTTAGTGGCAGTTACAGAGACATGGTTCACGGACAACCATGACTGGGATGTAACTATACCAGGCTATACTTTATTCAGAAAAGACAGGGTAGGAAGAAGAGGAGGAGGAGTGACACTATATGTAAAAAATAATATTAAAGCTATGGAAATACAGGGCTTAAAAAGGAGAGAGGAGGCCCTGTGGATTAAACTAGAAAGAGGGAAAGAGAAATCCATTTGCATTGACGTAATATACAAATCTCCATCACAGGGAGAAGACGTGGACGGAGATTTAATAGAAGACATACACAGGATTGCCAGGAAAGGGGACGTGCTACTAAAATGGGATTTCAATTTGCCAGATGTTGATTGGCACATCCCTGCTGCGGTGTCATCTAGAAGCAAGGAGATCCCTGATTCTGTACAGGATTAACTATTCAGGCAACTGGTAACAGAACCCACACATAAAGGGGCCATACTGGACTTGGTGCTTACCAACGGTGAAAGTGTTTTTGATCTTATAGTGGGAGATCATCTCGCATCCAGTGATCACCAGATGGTGTGGTTCAGTATTAGGACTAGGGTTGATAGAATACATTCAAAAGCGAGGGTCTTAAACTTTAGGAAAACTAACTTTGCCAAGATGGGCCAATACCTCAAGGAGTCGTTAGCGGGATGGAAACAGCTGGGGAATGTAGAAAAACAGTGGGCAAAACTGAAAGGGGATATTTTAAGGGCCACCAACCATTTTGTTAGAATGGTAAATAAAGGTAAAAGGAAAAGGAGACTGCTGTGGTTTTCAAAGAAGTAGCTGAAAAGGTGAAGAATAAGAGGGAGGCCTTTATGAAATACAAGAGATCACAGGGAGAGGAAGACAGGCATCTATATTTAGAAAAACTTAGAGAGGCTGGCAAAGTAATCAAGAAAGCAAAGATACAAAAAGAAGAGGAAATAGTCAACGCAATCAAATGGAGGGATAACACATTTTTCAGATATGTTAGTGAGAGGAGGAAGGGCAAAAGTGGTACTGTCAGACTCAAGGGTGAAGGGGAGGAATATGTAGAAGCTGATGAGGATAAAGTAGAATTGGTTAACAAATATTTCTGTTCTGTGTTCACAGATGAAGAACCATTATCAGGATCTCAGAAAACACCCACATACAGGAACAGAAGTGAGGGTCATCTCAAACGATTTTTAGAAGACTGTGTTTGTGAAGAACTTGCTAAACTAAAAGTGGACAAAGCAATGGCACCAAATGGGATATATACGAGCATACTGAAGGAACTTAGGGATGTCCTAGCAGCTCCACTGACTGACCTTTTCAAAGCCTCTTTGGAGTTAGGGGTGATGCAAGAGGAATGGAGAGAGGCACATATGGTCCCTTTACACAAAAGCGGAAGTAAGGATGTGGTAGAAAACTACAGGCCGGTTAGTTTAATCTCTGTGGTGAGTAAATTATTGGAAATGCTGCTGAAAGATAAAATAGTGAGGTTTCTGGAGCCCAATATATTACCAGATCCGAGAGAACATGGATTCATCAGAAGCAGGTCTTGTCAGACTTATAAACAAACTGAGCACCCTAAGGATGGACCCTAAAGTTACTGCTTGGATTAGAAATTGGTTGAGTGGGAGGCGACAAAGGGTACAGGTAAATAGAGTTCACTCTGAGGAGAAGGAGGTTACCAGTGGAGTGCTGCAGGGATCTGTCCTTGGTCCGATTCTTTTTAACATCTTTGTTAGTGATATTGCAGAAGGGCTGTCGGGTAAGGTTTGCCTCTTTGCGGTTGATACCAAAATCTGCAATAGAATAGATACCCAGGAAGGTGTAGATAACATGAGGAGGGATCTAGCTAAGCTTGAAGAATGGTCTAGAATTTAGCAGCTGAGATTTAATGTTAAAAAATGCAAGGTCATGCATTTGGGCTGCAGCAATCCAAGGAAGCGATATAGTATAGGGGGTGAAGTACTTCTGTCCACAAAAGAAGAACAGGACCTCGGCGTGATTGTGTCTGATGAACTTAAAGTAACTAAACAGGTAGAAAAGGCAACAGCAAAAGCTAGAAGGATACTTGGATGCATAGGGAGAGGAATGGCTTGATGGACCTTGGTCTGACCCAGTATGGCATATCTTATGTTCTTATGTCTGAATTCAAAAAGGCATGGGACAAACACAGAGCATCTCTAAAGGAAAAAAGGGTACTGTTTATTTATTTATTTATTTACAGTCTCTTATATACCGCACTATTCATCATCAGCGCGGTTCACATGGAACAAAATGCTCAGTACATTTAACACGTATGAGTTTAATGTTGTAGTGGTTGATATGGAAGAGCAGACTAGATAGGCCATGTGGTCTTTTTCTGCCATCATATTTCTATGATTGATTTCTTTGACTGGGTGACCAGGGAGTTGGACCGAAGGAGAGCCCTAGATGTGGTGTATTTAGATTGCAGTAAATCATTTGACACTGTTCCACACAGGTGACTTATAAACAAACTGAGCACCCTAGAGATGGACCCTAAAGTTACTGCTTGGGTTAGAAATTAGTTGAGTGGGAGGCAAGAAAGAGTACAGGTAAATAGAGTTCACTCTGAGGAGAAGGAGGTTACCAGAGGCGTGCTGCAGGGATCTGTCCTTGGTCCGATTCTTTTTAACTTCTTTGTTAGTGATATTGCAGAAGGGCTGTCGGGTAAGGTTTGCCTCTTTGTGGATGATACCAAAATCTGCAACAGAGGAAGGTGTTGATAACATTAGAAGGGATCTAGCTAAGTTTGAAGAATGGTCTAGAATTTGGCAGCTGAGATTTAATGCTAAAAAATGTAGAGTCATGCATTTGGGCTGCAACAATCCAAGGGAGCAGTAGAGTATAGGGTGTGACATACTTCTCTCCACGAAAGAAGAACAGGACCTAGGCCTGATTGTGTCTGATGATCTGAAAGTAGCTAAACTGGTAGAAAAGGCGACGACGAAAACTAGGAGGATGCTTGGGTGCATAGAGGGATGGCCAGCAGAAGAAAGGAGGTGATAATGCCTCTGTATACGTCTTTGGTACGACCTCATTTGGAGTATTGTGTGTAATTCTGGAGACCGCACCTTCAAAAGGATATAAACAGGTTGGAGTAGGTGGCTACTAAAATGATTAGTGGTCTTCATTATAAAGCATATGAAGACAAACTTAAAGGACCTTAATATATATACTTTAGAAGAAAGGCGGGACAGAGGTGATGTGATTAAGACATTTAAATATCTTCATGGCTTAAATGCACAGGAGGAGAGTCTCTTTCGAATGAAAGCAAGCTTTGCTACAAGGGGATATAGGATGAGGGTGAAAGGGGATAGACTCAGGAGTAATATGCAGAAATATTTCTTTATAGAAAGAGTGGAAATGCGTGGAATAGTCTCCCAGTGGAGGTTGTAGAGATGAGGACAGTATCTAAATTCAAAAAAGCATGGGACAAACACAGAGGCTCTCTAAAGGAAAAAGGGGACTCTTGTAGTAGTTGATATGGAAGGGCAGACTAGATAGGCCATGTGGTCTGCCATCATATTTCTGGTTAGGGTGGTTGGTGCAAATCTTTCTCTTGGGTGGATGAGGTTCTCTGAGCTGGATGCCAGAGGTACTTACCCCATGGGACAAACATCCATCTACTTCATTCTGGTTCAATGGCTAGGAGTTTTGTTTTATGTAAACCGCGCTGATCGCAAATAGTGTGGTATATAAGAAATGCAAATAAATAAATAAATAAATAGGAGTCAAAGACAGGAAACTGCCTTTGGCTGAGGTTTTTATAGTGAGTATGCTTTTCTTTTTCCAGGGAGTTCCCTCCCATCCTAAGATGAATAAGAGGAGGAACCTTCCAGGATTCTGGAAAGCATCAATCCTATTCTGTATAATTCTGGCAATTTTAGTAGGGACACTGGATGATGATGCTGACCCTAGCTGCAAAATCCAAGTACTCTCTACATTAGTAAAATCAATTCTTCTGACCCCACTGCACACAACCATGCACATTCACAAACACTTCATTGCCAAACATCAGTAAAATGATGATCAGTGGTGTGATCATTCCTTTAGCAAATCTACATGCCAAAATGTCTGCTGGACTCAGCAAATAAAGTGGTCTAATTCTCTAAACCATTCAAAGATTTCTCAATGAAATATTTGCTATAGATACATAATGGGGGTCATTCTGAACCACAAATAGCAGGGATGGACGTCCCAAAGGGGAAGTTAGTTGGGGGCAGGGAATGGGTGGCCCAGGGGCAGAAAGGGCAGGCAGTAGATGGTTGCTGGCTCTGGACATACAGAGCCGATTCTAATGTCAGCCCTGTACGTCCAGTGCCAGCGAAATGGCTGGGGAAGTTATTCCACCTCTGAGGTGGGATAACTCTCCTGGACTTTTTTTTTTTTTTTTTTTTACATTCGGGGCGCGGAAGGAGCTGAGGGGGCTAGGGGACATTCCCCGCAGCCTGACCCTGGCCTTCAGAGGCCGGATCAGGGGTCGGGCTACAGGGAATGTACCATTTTGGTTGGTGGCTAGCATTGCGGCTTTTAAATGGAGCCGCGGTGCCATGGCAACATGTTGCCATGGTGCAGCAGCTCCATTTAAATGCCCTGACTGAATTAGTGCCCCTCTGTGCATCCGGTTCAGACATGACACACAGAGGGTATCTACATCCGGGACAGAATCTGGCCAGGTGGGTATAATTTTATAAATGTGTGCACATGTTTAAAGTATGTGCATAGTTTTTTCTGTGCTGACATTACCAAATTTTCAAAGCTAAAGTGCGTGCATACTTCTATTTTGAAAATTAGCTCAGCGGAACTATGTACTCCCTCCACCCCCCTCTCCTCTTTTTCTGTGGACAACACTATACTCCTCCATGTCTCCTCAACTCGCAATCTTGGAGTAATCTTTGACTATGCTCTCTTTCTCTGCACACATCAAACAGATAGCTAAAACCTTTTGCTTCTTTCTCTGTGCCTTTTTCTGCCACTGCCAACTCCAGACTTTGTTCATTCCACCTTGCTGCTCCTTAGGCCTGGAACAAACCACCTGAGCCAGTACATCAGGTTCCTTCTCTAGCCCCTATTCAAATCCAGACTAAAAACCCAACTCTTGGAGGCTGCTTTTGGATCCTGATGCCCCTCACTCTTGTTCACCACTAATGCGTATCTTACCATGCTCTAGTCCCCAGTTTTGTGATGTTTTTTCGTCTTGCTTAGATTGTAAGTTCTGATGGGCAGGGATTGTCTTACATCTATATGTACAGCACTGCCTACACCTTGTAGTGCTATAGAAATAAGTAATAATAGTAGTCGGTGGAGTAGAATACACATTTACACCTGCTCTTTAGCATGCACAAAGTTTCATGGTTAACTTATAGACGTACAGATGAATTCTCCAAAGTATATAAGTAAATGCAAAGCCCTCCCCAATCCCATTCCCACGAATGCACCCACTTAATCTGGGAAAATGTATATCGGGTGAGCAATCTGAAAAAAGCCCATTCTTGCAGGTGAAAATGGCTTTAAAAATAACTTTCATCCTGCTGAAACAGACGTGTCTCAGCCCAGAAAAATGGAAGGATGATGTAAACTTTTTTAAAATTCAATTTGTGATTGTTTTCATAAGGGCTTAATATGCAAATTTCAACCAACTTATAGGTCTCTTCCCTTCACACTTACTCTCTATATTCCCTCAACACAAAAGTGGTTTTACATGTTTTGCAAAGTTTTTCTGGCCGCTAAGATTTCGCATTTAAGGCACATTACATACCCACATTAAGTGCGAAGTCTCTGCGTTAGCCATCGAGAATGTCACCAGCAAGTTCCCAGCAGCTAACACATGACCAAGTACCTTTATGTGCAGCACCTAGACCCACAGAGGTGTCATTAGTACACCTGTGCTGATTGCCACTGGGCTAGCAGCAATTGCCCTTCTTGCTAGCAGCAATGTGCTCTCTGTGCCCGCACTACACCCATTCCCTGCCCCATGGCACCATGGCTAATTAACAGGCGCTTTACCATATGGTCGCTGGTACGCCTCCACGTTACTGTTCCCAGCTGCCCGTTGCTGCACGTTAACCGGTTACCGGGCCCCTCAGTCCTAGCACATGATAATGGTGTTACTTCATGCTAAACATTAGTAAACCATAATCAGGCTGTGCCCAATGTTTGGAAAGCTCTCCAGAAAAGTACATTATGAGGGGCATTTTACAGAGAATTTTCTGCATCTAAACATGCTCTACAGATGGAAAAGAGCTCTTATGAAACTGGCAAACGTTTATGCAGTCTTCTATGCAAACCCGCGCGCAGCATTCCCATGTGAGTACTCTGGGTGGAGCAGAAGCAGAGTTGCAGGATATATCTGTCGTCATATACTATGCTACTCCGTGTGTTTGCCCTGAAGTGCATAGAATAGATGCGCACATTTCAGAGCAGGCATACATTTGTGCACTATTGGAGTTGGCTCTGGGTGCATGTTTTATAAAGGCACAAAGGTGCCCGTACAATCTTTCTCAAATAGGCCTAAAATAAGCTTTTTGGACCTTTCATCTAGGTGCCCTGTTATAAAGTTACCTCCTAGCTGCATAAAATAATTCTGTAACATCACCAGGAAAAATATCATAAATACTTAAACAATACCATTTAACAGGCATTCAGCAGAGGAATGTCTTCAATCTGGATCCAAATTAACCTGTATTCCCACACAGACATTCTGTTAACCTCTTTTTATTACTGTATATTATTAATGTAAGACATGCAGAATTGAGCTATGGAGGTTATGAAAATTTTATTAGTGGAGGAATGATGAGGATGTCACTACGGGTTCCCCCCTCTGTTGTTGCATTGGTATTTATTCTACAGTTTAAAGCCTTTATTCCTTGGCCTTGGGCTGGTGAGACTTAGCAAACCTGCCTGAAAATCTACCAGAACCGACAAGATCCTTAAACTATAGTCCGAAGTGCTGACACTCCTCCTTTCACGTAGCTCTGCCTTAATTCAGGAAGTCTATGCACCTATATTCCTCTTGGCCAGGAGAGGGCAGACACCTCTTGACTTTTGCAGCTTTCAACAGATCAAAAGTCAGAAAAGAACAGTTAGCAGTGGGCATATTGAAGCTGAATTCTTTTTATAAGTTTTCAATTGTCATGATGACACTATGGGCAGATTATAGAACCATTTAATACTAGTGCAGTACAGATACTTCACCTCTTTATGGCTTTTGTACAAGAAAACAATACTGTTAACGCAGGTGAGGAATCATAGGTCAACTACAGTTGATGTGAAGAGGTGTAAGAACACAGTGGTGGACCACTGTAAATGTTCAGAGAGGAACCAAAATGCCTAACATGATGGGAGAACCCAAATTGTAGTTTACATAGTAACATAGTATATCAGGGGTACTCAAATCCAGTCCTGGAGGGCCACGAACCAGTCAGATTTTTGGGATATCCCTAATGAATATGCATGAGATATATTTGCATGCAATGCCTCCATTGTATTTGACTCTATCTCATGCATATTTATTAGGGATATCCCGAAAACCTGACTGTGTTGTGGCCCTCCAGGACTGGATTTGAGTACCCCTGTAGTATATGATGGCAGATAAAGACCAGTATGTTCCATCTAGTCTGCCCAGCAAGGTGGCAAGAGTAGGTGTACACCTCTCTATGCCTTTGTTTAGGGGTGTACCTACCACTCCATGTAGGTCACCCCTATTTGTTGAGATATAAGAGAAGTTAATTTTGATTTTAACTTGTTGCTATAAAGGGATTCACTGTGTCTATCCCATACATTTTGAATTCTGTCATTGTATTTATCCCCACCACTTCCATTGGGAGGGCATTCCAAGCACCCACCACCCTTTCAGTGAAAACGTATTTCCTGATGTTGCCTTTCAGTTTAATCCCTTGCAGTTTCATGTTATGCTCTCTAGTTTTTACACCTTTCCCGTCTTTGAAAAAGTTTTGTTTCTTCACTAATACCCTTTAAGTATTTAAAGGTCTTTATCATATTTCCCCTGCCCCTCCTCTCCTCTAGCATACACATATTTAGGTCTTCAAGTCTCTTCTCACACATCTTCTGGTGCAGGCTTCAAATCATTTTGGTTGCCTTCCTCTGAACCATTTCAAGTCTTTTTATATCCTTTGTGAGATATGGTCTCCAAAACTGAGAACAATACTCCAAGTGAGGCATCACCAGCGTCTTGTACAGTGGCGTTAATACCTCCTCCTTTCTGCTGGTAATTCTTCTCTGTATGCAACCCAACATCCTTCTGGCTTTGGCCACTGCCTTGCCACTCTGTTTTGCCGCCATTCTGAGGTCCTACTCCTGGTCCGTGCACACCAACCTCTCACCCCCTATCACATACTTCCCTTGGAATTCTGCATCCCAAGTGCATGACACTGCACTTCTTCACACTAAATCTTAACTGCCAAGCATTAGACCAATCTTCCAGCTTTTGTAGATCTTTCCTCATGTAATCCACTCCCTCAGGGGAGTTCATTCTGTTGCAAATTTTTGTGTCATCTGCAAAAGACAGACTTTTCCATTCAGTCCTTCAGCAATATCACTCACAAATATATTAAACAGTACCGGCCCCAGGACCAATCCCTGGGGCACACCACTACTCACCTTCCTTTCATCTGAGTGAGTTCCATTTACCATCACCTTCTGTCATCTGTCAGTCAACCAATTTTTGATCCAGTTCACCACCTTGGGACCCATCCCCAGGCTGTCAGTTTATTGATAAGCCTCCTATGAGAAACAGTATCAAAGGCTTTGCTGAAATCTAGGTAGATCACATCCATCGCATGTCCTTGATCTAGTTCTCTGGTCACCCAGTCAAAGAACTCAATCAGATTTGTTTGGCATGATCGTTCTTTGGTAAAACCATGTTACCTCAGATCATGCAACCTATTGGTTTCGAAAAAGTCCACCATTCGCTCTTTCAGGAGTGCCTCCATTATTTTTCCCGCCACCGAGGTAAGCCTTACTGGCCTGTAGTTTGTCACTTTTTCCCTATTGCCACTTTTGTGAAGAGGTACCACATCAGCCCTTCTCCAGTCGTGTGGAACATCTCCTGTCTCCAAGGATCTTTTAAAAAATATCCTTTAAAGGCCCTGCAAAAACCTCTCTGAGCTCTTTCAGTATCCTTGGATGTATCCAATCTGGTCCCATGGCCTTGGCCACTTTCAGTTTTGCAAGCTGCTCTAACACATCATCTTCTGTGAATGGTGTAGTATCTACTCCATTCCCATTTGTATATTTGTCAATCACAGGTGGTCCATCTCCAGGATTTTATTTGGTAAAAACAGAAGAGAAGTATGTATTTGGCATTTTTGCTTTTTCAATGTCACTTTCAACAAATCTGTTCTCGGCACTTTTGAGTCTTGCAATTCCACCTCTGATCTTCCTCTTCTCCAGAATATACCTGAAGAAATTTTTGTCTGCACGCTTCAGAGCTTTAGCCATCTTATCTTCTGCTTTTGATTTTGCTGTTCTTATTTCTCTTTTTGTCTTTTAGTTTTATCTTGTATTCTTTTCTGTGTTCCTCCGTTTGCGAACAACTGAATTTTGTGAAAGCTGTATGTTTTGTCCTTATTTGTGCACTCACTTCTTTGGAGAACCAAATAGGTTTCTTTTTCCTCTTGTTTTTATTTACTTTCCTTACATATGTATCTGTTGCCCCTTTTATTGCCTCCTTTAGTTTAGCCCACTGCAATTCCACTTCCCTTATCCCCTCCCACCCTGCCAACTCCTCCTTCAATCACTTGGCCATTTTACTGAAGTCAGTGTTTTTGAAGTCTAGGGCTTTGAGCTTGCTGTGATTGCCTTGGCTTATCTCAAACCACACTGTGTGATGTCACTGCTGCTCACGTGGGCACCCACCCTGACCATTCAACACACTATATCCATTGATGAGTACGAAATCCAGCATTGAACTTTTCCTGTCGGTTCCATCACCATTTGTCTAAGCAATGCTTCTTGGAAGGCATCCACAATCTTTTTACTTCTTTCCAGATTTGCAGAAGGAATACTCCAATCCACATCTGATAGATTAAAGTCACCCAATAAAGGCTACTCCTCCTCCTTTTCTGCCTTCTCTATCTCTCCTAAATAAATTCTAGCCAGCTATGGCTATATCCCATTCATGTGACTCATTAAACCATGTTACTGTAATGGCCACAATGTCCAACTCCATTTCCACCATTACGGCTTCCAGATCAGGAACTTTGCTGGCTAGGCTTCGAGCATTTGTGCTCATTGCTTTCCAGCATTTGTTGACTGGCTTGCCTGTATTTTGCATGGTTTTGTTCTACACGCCTCTTCCCACTTGCCATTGATATAAGGGTTAATAGTGTGGCTATTTCTAATGTTATTATGTTTTTGCTGGGAGTGACGTCCTGAACTTCTTCTTTTCCATCCGTCACCCCTTTTCCCTACTTTAAATACTTGTCCACATATTACCTGAATTTTTCATTTAGGATCCTTTCCCCTGTGACAGATAGATGTTGTCCATCCACACAGTATAGTTTCTTGTTGATCCATCTGTTTCCCCAGTCGCCAATATATTTAAATCCTTCTTCTTTGCACCAGGTTTGGAGCCATGTATTAAAGTTGTTTATGCGATGCAGATTTTCTGCCCCCTTACCAAGAACAGGTAGAACTTCAGAGAATGCTATAGTGCTAACAATGAGTATGAGTTTCTCCCCCAGAATTTTGAAGTCCTTTTGAACTGCAGAGGCACTTCTAGTCAGGTCACTTGTACCCACGTGGATGATGACATCAATTTTGCAGTGCTCACTTTCTGCACTAACTATGCCAAAAATTTGGTTTGTATTCCTGCTGACTGAAGAGCCTGGGAGGCATTTCACCATCTTCTGTTCTTTGATTGTGTTCCCAAGTTGGTGCCTCTGATGATGGAATAAGAACATAAGAACATAAGAAATGCCATACTGGGTCAGACCGAGGTCCATCAAGCCCAGTATCCTGTTTCCAACAGTGGCCAATCTAGGTCATACGTACCTAGCAGTTTCCCCAAAAGACACAGGTTCTGCAGTGCTTGTACTAGGCCAAACATTGATATCCTGGGTCCCTTTTTAATAGTGGTTTATGGACCTTTCCTCCAGGAACTTGTCCAAACCTTTTTTAAACCCAGCTATACTAACCGCCCTTACTACATCCTCCGTTAACAGATTCCAGAGTTTGATTACACGTTGAGTGAAGAAATATTTTCTCCTATTTGTCTTAAATAGTTTACCCTGTAGCTTCATTACATGTCCCCTAGTCCTTCTATATTCTGATAGCGTAAACAATTGATCCACGTTTATCCGTTCCACTCCATTCATTAATTTATACACCTCTATTATATCTCCCCTCAGCCGTCTCTTTTCTAGGTTAAAGAGCCCTAACCTTTTTAGCCTCTCTTCATAGGAGTAGCCTTCCATCCCCTTCACCAATTTGGTGGCTCTTCTCTGTACTTTTTCTAATAACTCTATGTCCTTTTTAAGATACGGTGACCAGAATTGCACACAATATTCAAGGTGCGGTCGTACCATGGAGCGATACAGAGGCATTATAATATCCTTTGTTTTATTCTCCATCCCTTTCCTTATGATACCTAGCATTCTATTTGCTTTCTTGGCCGCCGCTGCACACTGGGTGGAGGGTTTTAACATGTTATCCACGATGACTCCTAAATCTTTTTCCTGGGTGGTGGTTTCTAATGTGGAGCCTTGCATCGTGTAACTATAGTGTGGGTTGTTCTTTCCTAGGTGCATAACTTTGCACTTGTCCACATTAAATTTCATCTGCCATTTGGATGCCCAGTCTTCCAATTTATCCAGATCCTCTTGCAGTTTTCCACAATCCTCTTGGGTTTTAACAACTTTAAACAGTTTTGTGTCATCCGCAAATTTGATAACCTCACTAGTTATTCCCTTTTCCAGGTCATTTATGAATATGTCAAAAAGTAGCGGACCCAGTACAGATCCCTGGGGTACTCCACTATTCACCTTTTTCCATTGGGAATATTGGCCATTTAGCCCTACCCTCTGCTTTCTCTCTTTTAACCAGTTCCCGATCCACAATAGTACACTGCCTCTTATCCCATGACTTTTTAGCTTCGCCAAAAGTCTCTGATGGGGGACCTTGTCAAAAGCTTTCTGAAAGTCCAGATACACTATATCAACCGACTCACCTTTGTCTACCTGTTTATGCACACCTTCAAAAAAACAGATCAGATTAGTAAGACAAGATCTTCCTTGTCTAAAGCCATGTTGGCTGTCTCCCATTAGGCCATGACTATCTACATGCTGTGTAATTTTGTTCTTTATGATGGTTTCTACCATTTTCCCTGGTACTGACGTCAGGCTCACCGGTCTGTAATTTCCCGGGTCACCCCTGGAACCCTTTTTAAAAATTGGTGTTACGTTGGCGACCCTCCAATCTTCAGGTATTACAGATGATTTTAATGAAAGTTCACAGATTACCAATAACAGGTCTGCAATCTCATATTTCAGTTCTTTCAACACTCTGGGATGTATACCATCCGGTCCAGGTGATTTGCTACTATTCAGTTTATCAAATAGTTGTAATATATCTTCCCGGTGTAGCGATATTTCTCTCAATTCCTCTGCAGTATCACCTTTAAATACCACTTCAGTCTTGGGTAACATCCCTACATCTTCCTCAGTAAAGACCGAAGCAAAGAATTCATTCAGTCTCTCTGCTATAGCCTTGTCTCCTCTTACTGCCCCTTTTACCCCTCTATCATCTAATGGTCCAATTGACTCTCTCACAGGCCTTTTGCTACGAATGTACTTGAAAGTCTTTATTTCGTGTTTTTGCTTCCGTAGCAAGTTTCTTCTCAAATTCCCGCTTTGCCTGCCTTATCAATGCTTTGCATTTGACTTGCCAGTGCTTGTGCTGTTTCCAGTTTTCATTATTTGGCTCTTTTTTCCATTTCCTGAAGGTTGCTCTTTTGGCAGCAACAGCCTCTCTGACCTCACCTTTAAACCATGCTGGCAGTTTTTTGGACTTTCTTCCACTTTTCTTAATGCGTGGAATACAGCTGGTCTGGGCTTCGAGGATAGTATTTTTAAATAACACCCAGGCTTGCTGTAAGTCTTTAACCTTTGGAACCGCTCCTTTTAGTTTTTTCCGAACTATATTCCTCATTCTATCATAGTCTCCCTTTTGAAAGTTAAAAGGTAGTACTGTGGATTCCTTTACTATCTGTCCTCCACTGATTAAATCAAACATGATCATACTATGATCACTATTGCCAAGTGGTCCCAACACCCTTATTTCTTGCACCAGATCTGGCGTTCCACTAAGGACTAGGTCCAGTATGGCTTCCCCTCTGGTCGGTTCATGAATCAGCTGCTCCAAGAAGCAGTCATTTATTTCATCTAGAAACTTTATCTCTTTAGCTTGTCCTGCTGTGACACTGTCCCAGTCGATACCGGGGTAATTGAAATCACCCATTATTACTACTCTGTTGTGGCTTTTGTTAGCTTCCTTGATTTCTTTGAGCATTTCATCATCCATTTGTTCATTCTGGCCAGGTGGTCGATAGTATACTCCCACTGCCATCACCTTCCCCTTCATAAATGGAATTTCAATCCATAGAGATTCTACAGCAAATTTTGTTCCCTGCAAAACTTTAATCCTTTCTGACTCAATGCCCTCTCTAACATAGAGCGCAACCCCTCCACCAATTTGTTCAGCTCTATCATTACGATATAGTTTGTATCCAGGTATCACAGTGTCCCACTGGTTATCCTCCTTCCACCATGTCTCTGAGAGTGCAATCATATCTAACCTCTCATTTAGTGCTATATATTCTAATTCTCCCATCTTATTGTTTAGACTTCTAGCATTGGCATACAAGCATTTTAGAGACTGTATTTTATTAATATTAATCTGGCTATTGGTAGGCATGGGTAATTGGGAATCCTTATGCTCTGTCTGCTCCTTACTCAAGGGCATTTGGGCTACTATACTCCCTTTTGGAACCTCACTGCTTTTGGTAGTATCCTTCAAGGATACCTTTGTCCGAACCATGCGCTCCTGGGTGACTGTCAGCTTTCCCCTATTTTCTAGTTTAAAAGCTTCTCTATCTCTTTTTTAAAGGTTAATGCCAGCAGTCTGGTCCCATCCTGATTAAGGTGAAGCCCATCCCTTCGGAAGAGCCCCCCCTTTCCCCAGAATGTTCCCCAGTTCCTAACAAATCCAAAACCCTCATCCTTGCACCATTGTCTCATCCACGCATTGAGACTCCGGAGCTCTGCCTGTCTTTTGGGTCCTGCACGTGGAACAGGAAGCATTTCGGAGAACGCTATCCTGGAAGTTCTGGATTTCAACTTCCTACCTAAAAGCTTAAATTTAGCCTCCAGAACTTCCCTACCACATTTTCCTATGTCATTGGTACCAACATGTACCAAGACAGCAGACTCCCCCCCAGCACTATCTATGATCCTATCTAGGCGGTGCGTGAGATCTGCTACCTTCGCACCAGGCAGGCATGTTACCAGGCGATCCTCACGTCCACCAGCCACCCAGCTATCTACATTCCTAATGATTGAATCACCAACTATAACAGCTGTCCTGACCCTCCCTTCATGGGGACATGGCCCTGGAGAAACGTCCTCGGTGCGAGAGGGTTTTACATCACCTGGAGGACAGGTCCTAGTTACAGGATCACTTCCTGCCACACCAGGGTGGTGATCTCCTGTCACGTGACCTCTCTCCTGCATGGCAACAGGGATGCTGCCAGACTGGAGGTGGGACTTCAGGACTATATCCCTGTAGGTCTCGTCCATGTACTTCTGTCTTTCTTATGTCTTCCAGGTCTGCTATTCTAGCCTCTAGAGAACGGACTCATTCCCTGAGAGCAAAGAGCTCCCTGCACTTAGTGCATATGTAGGACCTCTCACCAACTGGGAGAAAATCATACATGTGACACTCAATGCAAAAGACTGGAGAACCCCCATCTCGTTGCTGGACCTCTGTCTGCATCTTAGTTTAAAGCTTGTGTTTAGGTCTTTTAAATTCGGTATATAATAAGGATTGGTGTAGATGCTTATACTAATAAAAGTGTATCTAATACCCCTAATACACCCTGTGTACCTGAAGCTTAATTAATCTCAGGTCCTCTGTGTATGACTGATTTGGATTAAGAGCTGCACCTGAGAGCAGCCCCTTTCCTCTAAGATGTGCAAGTACCTATAAAACTACAATTACCCCAGGGGTGGGTGGGTGCTGGGGAGGGAGGGAGGGAGATAAGTCCTATTAAAGAGGGCAGTTACAAGGTACCCTGTCCTGAACCCTCAGCAGGGGGATGGGGGTACCACACAAAGCCCAGTTAGTTGAGAGAGGCAAGGTAAGTACAGCTGAGAAGGCTGAACTAGCACACCACTAAGACAAACAATAAATAATTAAACAACAAACAGTTAGACAAACAGTAAATAATTAAATAAACAGCTAGAACTCACAGTAAGATGTCCCAGGAGGCAAATATCCACTCACTAGCAGAGCTCTGTAAAAGTTCAGCCCTTCTCTGATCAGAGAAAAGCAAACTCTCCAAGTAGTAGTAGTTTCCTGTTTTGTGATTTCTTTCTCCATATTTGGTGCATTATCAGTAGAATGGACATTAACCTTCTCATATAAGGGCACTTCAGTTTCCAATAATTGGGCACTCTCATTTTCCAAGGCAGAGAAGGCATTATGCAGGGATATTTCCATGTTAGAGATAGCAATCTACCAGAGCCCACTGTGATCCATTAGTTCCTGAACTGTTTGATTCTTTATGGGATTAGTGGATTTTTCTCAGTTTGTACCTTAGAGGAGGTGTGTTTAATTGCAGGCTAATTTTTCCCTTAATAGAATCAATTCTTTATGCATTGCAGATAACTTGAGACAAATAGGACAAGTTCTTAGGCTCCAAATGAGTCTTCTTAGAATGATGGCACCACCTTTATTGCATTGAACACAAGACATGTTTAAGTTGGTTATAAAGCAGTTCTAGGACATGGAGAAAAGGTGGGTGTTACACCTAATTGGAGGACAGGTGTCAATCTATAATAGGAAGTATATATGCAATGCAATTCTGGGGTGGGTGGGAATTTAAGTGCCCCAGACCAGTAGACCTTATATGAACTGAGGGTACACTCAGATTTCTGATTTTAAAAGGCTACGCAAGGAATGCAGGCAAGTTCGATGCAAGAACCGTGGCCTGCGATCGCGATTGGGAACCCCCGAGGGAATCCTCGCTCTCTCCTGCTGCCCAGCTGCCGGCGCAACATCTATTTGCAGACCTAAGATCCTATGGCACAGTAAAGAAGGAAGTGAGAGTGTGCAGTGTGTGTTGCTTCCTCCACTGCTCTGCTTTCCTCCGATCCTGCACATGGCCACCAAGCTCCACCTACCAAGCTATCCCTCCTTCGGCTCACAAAGACTTTAAAAGCCAACGCAGCTCAGGCGCACCCGCACCTGGCGGGCCTGCACCTAAGGGCCTCACCAAAGTGCTCTTTGGCGTGGAACTGAGATTTGCACCACTCTAATTCACATGGAAGATCCGAAGAACTAGCCATTCTTATTACTACTTAATCTATTCCAGTCCCCCTCTTCTGCGACCTCAGACAACATATCCCTGAATCTCCATTCCACTCCACCATAAATCCAGCTGATATCCCCTTTGAACAAACCAGCAGCCACCTCCCACTACAGCTGGTAACTATTTTTGACTCGTTATAACAATATATAACAAAATCCAATGAAACGGTTCAGAATAACACACTTCGCTTTTTATTTCTTTGTTCAATCAGTTGTTCTATCGGTTCACCCTCAATTTAGTCACTATAGTTGATCCTAAAGTTATTCAGTCAACATCCATCCATTGTATTGCTCTGATCCCAACACTTGCAATCTTTATCATATCTTGTTGCTTGACCCAAACAACACTAATACTCTGCCTTTGTTTGTTGCTCTTGAATTTTAACTACATTGTCATACTATTCTCAGCCCGTTCTTTGAATTATTCTTTAAATGGTTGAATTCCTCCTACTCTGCCATGCTATTTACAACAGGTTTGCTACAACCCTCTTCCCATTATCCTTCCTCCTTCCCAGCTGATTTTAATCTGGTTTAAGCACCCTATACGACTGTAATTTGGCCCTTCCAGACTATCCTTTCCCAGCCTATCACCTTTTTCTCCTGTACCTCTCTATTACTACTAATTTCCTTCACCCTACTATATGTTCCAGCCCTTCCCACAAACCAAACATATAAGCTGTTACAGCATACCCCATCAAATCTTTTTCCCTCCTACAAACTCCCACTAAGCATCACTAAAGATGAAGCTCACCATCAAAGTTCTATTTGTTCTCTGCAGTTTAACAACTCTTCTAACATCTTCCAACACACGTCTAGCCCACCAGGTCATCTCATTCAACCCCTTCATCCCCCATATACAGCCCTACATCCCCTTTATCCATAATTCAACATACATCAAATAGGGAACTAAATCCTCCTCCTATCCTCACAGAAGCAACCAACACCAAAGATTAATGTGCATTAACACCATCTCAACCACCTCACACCCAACACAATTTGAATCTCTCACAACTAAGTCGACAACTGATAAAAGCACACTCCATAAGAAATAAGATCCCATTAGTCAGAGACATCCTCAATGATGAATCTCCCGATTTTTCTCTGTATCACAGACACTTGGCTCACAGATCAAGACTCTGTTAACATAAGAACATAAGATATGCCATACTGGGTCAGACCAAGGTCCATCAAGCCCAGCATCCTGTTTCCAACAGTGGCCAATCTAGGTCATACGTACCCAGCAGTTTCCCCAAAAGAATCAGGTTCTGCAATGCTTGTACTGGGTCAAGCATTGATATCCTGGGTCCCTTCTTAATAATGATTTATGGACCTTTCCTCCAGGAACTTGTCCAAACCTTTTTTAAACCCAGCTATACTAACAGCCTTTACTACATCCTCCGGTAACAAATTCCAGAGTTTGATTACACGTTGAGTGAAAAAATATTTTCTTTTATTAGTCTTAAATAGGTTACCCTGTAGCTTCATTGCATGTCCCCTAGTCTTTCTATATTCTGATAATGTAAACAATTGATCTACGTTTACCCGTTCCACTCTGTTCATTAATTTATAGACTTCTATCATATCTCCCCTCAGCCATCTCTTTTCCAGGTTAAAGAGCCCTAACCTTTTTAGCCTTTCTTCATAGGAGTATCCTTCCATCCCCTTTACCATTTTGGTGGCTCTTCTCTGAACCTTTTCTAATAACTCTATATCCTTTTTAAGATACGGTGACCAGAATTGCACACAATATTCAAGGTTCGGTCTCACCATGGAACGATATAGAGGCATTATAATATCTTTTGTTTTATTTTCCATTCCTTTCCTTATGATACCTAGCATTCTATTTGCTCTCTTGGCTGTTGTACTAAATCAACTACACAGAAGTGGCTGCTCCATGTTCAACAGCCCCAGAAACTCCAAAAGAGGTTGCGGAGTACTTATACTCACAAAATCAAACCTCAACCTTTACACCAGCTTATGTTCAAACTGTGATGGCATAGATTTGCTTAAAATTGAAAACAAATACGTAGCAATTTGCCTCCTTTACAGACCGTCATCTCAACCTTACCTCCATACTAGAATCTGCATGCACATCTCCAACAAAGAAACCTTATATCATTCTTTGAGATTTCAACTTAGCATCCCTTTCTATACAACAATCCATAGACTTCCTTGAATTTATGGAAGACATGGGCCTCCTTCAAATAGTCAAACAGCCTACCCATTCTAAAGGCAACATTCTAGATCTAATTTTCGTACCCAGAACTCTAGTCCTGCACTCTCACTTCACTTACCATCCTTATTACAGGTCCCATGATCTGACCACTACATCTTACAAATGACCATACCAATATGCAGCTCCTCTAAGATATCAACCCACCCAGCCTATTAAAAACCTCACTTTAAAAATTTTGATAAAGATGCCTTCCATTCAGAGGTCAGCCCCAAACTCATCACATCTACGCAGGACATTGATGAAGCTATAGAAGACTGGGCTTCAATCAGTAACGCTGCAAGGCCCAACTATTCCAATAAGAGAGCCTCCAAAAGACCATCAGAACAATGGTATACCCCAAAATTACACAATCTCAAAAAAAATCCTTCTCAAGCTGGAGAAGAAATCTTCCAAAACCCATGTAAATAAGGAAACCTACAACACAGCACTAGATACATACATATAAAGAGGCAATACACAAGGCAAAGAAAGACTATCACTCCTCAATTCTAAACAAGGCCATCAATCAGCCTAGGGAAGCTTTTGAACTAGTAAAGACTCTAACCAAGTCTCACACAAATCCGTCAAATAGCAAACCTGTTAAACCACAGAATATAGTCGACTAGCCACTAAGCTAAGAAATAAATACAACCCAACTTTGCTCATCTGTAATGACTTCCAATCCAACCCTAATAAATGGTCTGCCTTCCACCTCATAAATGGAAAACAACTTCTAGAAACATTAACCAAAATTAACACACAACTTCACACCTAGACCAATGTCCAGTCTCCTGGACAAAAGCAACTAAATCTGAGCTACCAACTATAATTCTCAACATTGTAAATCAATCTCTTTCCCAGGGAATTATGCCAGACTTACTAAAACTAACCATCATTCACCCTTTACTTAAAAAAACATCCCTCAATAAGGATGACCCGTCTTCATACCATCCAATAGCTAACATTCCATTTCTAGCAAATATTATTTAAAAAGTAGTCCAAATTCAATTACAAGATTTCATTGATCTCAACTCACCCCTAGATGCTCAACAATACGGTTTCCATCCCTTTCATGGTGTTGAAACCCTTCTCTTAGTCTTATTCGACACTCTCATCTCTGGGTTGGACATCCCAAACCAGGCCTACATCATGATCTTTCTAGACATCTCATACGCATTCAACAATGTGGACCACTCCATCCTCCTGTCAAGATTAGCTCATATAGGTATTTCCAGAACAACTCTGAGGTATTTCAAATCATATACCTGTATATCTAACCGCTTCCAATTTGTTAAGATCAACCAAGAGTCATGCACGACTTTCCCCCAAAAACAGGGTATTCCCCAGGCTCAGCCCTCTCAGCCCTTCTATTTAATCTATATCTTCAACCCATTTGCACAATCTTCAATAAATACAATCTCAATTATCACATCTTCGCAGATGATATAATGGTTTATGCTCCAGTTGACATAAAAAACCCACATTATCATAGCATTACTGAATGCATAGCTGAAGTGGAATCATGGCTCAACTTAAACAACATGCAAATAAATTTCAAAAAAACTGAAATCTTATTCACATCCAGAAATCAGAACTATTCGTCCCCTGCTACATTCAGACTCTATAACTTTGATCTCCCTGTCAAGCATGAGATAAAGTACCTAGGGGTCATTATTGACAGATCCCTCAGCATGGCTGCACAAATCAAGCATACTGCCAGAACAATTTTCTTTAAATTAAAAATGATACAACACCTAAGACCAATATTGGAAACACATGACTTTAGAACAGTAGTCCAAGCTCTTATTACCCCCCACTTGGACTACTGTAACAGTCTCTTATAAGGCATTTCCAAAAAGACAATCCACTCACTCCAATTGGTACAAAATGTGGCCGCGAGGATTATTGCCAAAGCAAACCTTTCCAAACATATCACCGCAATTCTCTACAACCTCTACTGGCTCCCTATTGCTGCTAGAGTAAAATACAAAATGTTAGTTACAGCATTTAAATTACACAACAGCATCGCCCCTTCCTATCTATCCACCCTTATAAACACTCAAGCTGATAGAGTCAGAAGAAAATGTACAAAAGACCTCCTAGACATACCTCCCTCCAGACGAAAGACCAAGCAGTCTACCAGCAATAGAGCCTTTAGGTATTCAGCCCCCGCCCTATGGAACGTGCTCCCTGACTCAATTAGATCAATCACGGATCTACTAACTTTTCTCAAACAATTAAAAACCCTACTCTTTGCAGAATATTACAATTCTTCCTATACTATTTTCCCCTCTTCCCCTACTCCTACTTCTAACCACCCTCATGTCAAATGTAACCGCAATTGTGATGTCATGTAACCACTTTGATTGTAGGATAAGGTGTGTGATGTCCTCGCCCCCTAATGGCCACCCTAGGCGGTCGCCTAATAGGGCGCGTCACCTCTTTATTGTGTAGTTGTGGGTTTTCATGTAAAAATGAAAGTCCGAGAGGCTTTAAGGCTAACACAGGAAATTTATTGATTTTCACTGCTTCTCCAAAATAGAGCTTGTGTAAAAGCTCAACGCAAAACAAGAAAGTAAACAAGGATTTCTTCTCCTGATACAATTAACTTCAGTTGCTTCCAGACTTCATGAACAAAAGCTTCATTACTTCTCTTAGCCTCTTTAACACCAGGGCTAGTTTGCCTTGCTAAAACTTCTTCACATGCAAGTACTTTCTGGTTTTATTCTAGGAACATTTCTAAAAGGAAACAAGGCTTTTAAAACAGTCCAGCCTGTTTACACCTTTTAACTCTCCAAGGCAGCTGTTTGAGCTTTTCCCTTTCCAAGGCTCAAACGCTTGTCTTGTAACATATAGCACATTCCATCGGGCATTCACTTTCACTGTCAGAAGGATAACTTCCTATTTCCATATCTTCAGTGTCTGGCTCTGGTACATCAAGATTAAAACTCCTCCTGGTAATACCTGGCTCTATGCTTTCTAAAAGCTTAAGAATTTCCTTCCACCTAGAGGTTTTTCTGTCTCTAGGCTGCTTAGCACATACTGGCAATTCTTCCTCTCTCCATGAATGGCTTAATGCTTTCAGCTTGTTTAACTGTCTGTTAGACAGAGGGTTACTCACGGTTCTCCTGTTATCAGATGGGCTTTTACCAAGCCTTTGGCTTGTAGTAAAACTGTCCTCATTCAAATCTCTCCCCAAAGGAAATCTCCTGCCTCCAGGTTCCAAAGCAAACCTCCCTGCTTTGTGGCTTGTTCCTTTGAATACTCTAGCAGTTTCCTCTAAGGCTGGGCTGTCCTGGGAAATACCTCTCTCTTCAAACACCCGAGAGCTTTTTCCTCCCTCCAGCACATTAGGCTTCCTGCTCCGTTCTGAGTCTCCAGTAGCTCCTCCCCTGGGAACTCCCTTCTTCCTGTAATGCTGCTTCTCTACCTCAGCATTGGCATAGGCATCAGAATATGCCTCAGGAAGCAGGCTGCTCTTCAGACTTTCTTCACTACTGTCTGAACTGCCTGACTCAGCTCTCTCCACTCTGTGTCTGTGTTCCAAGTGCTGCAACCCCATCTGCTCTAACCCTGACTGTTCTCTGTTACTTTCCTTTTGTAATCCCCTGGGAACTCCCTTTGCACGTGTCTGAGCAGTGATCACGTGCTGCTTCCCCAGCTGGTCTTCATTACCCTTACAGCTTGTTCCTAAGCTGGGGCGTGGCCTGCAGCTATTCACTAGGTGAGTTTTTCCCTGTTTCAAAACATTTTGTGTTTCACATCCCCGCCTGCTGCTTCTCTCCCTTAAGGTAAAAGTGTGCTCTTTTCCCTTTCCTAAGGGCTTGGGGACCTTTTGGCCATCACAGGTGGTATACAAATCTGTCTAAATAAATAAATATCCCCCTGCCTATCCCCAGTAGGAATACACCCACCTAACCTATGCAACTGCCACTACACACCGTAAATAGTTCAGACTCAGCGATCACGAAACCTCCGTATAGGTGGTTAGCTGACAGGCATATAGTTTCTTGTACCATAGTTGTGAATGTTCTCTGTAATCACCTTCTGGTAATTATTGTTCATTGTAAACCGCCCCTGATCGATGGAAGGGGCAGTATATAAGAAACGTTTAAATAAATAAAGCTAAATTTACCTAAACTTATAATCAAAATTTAGTTGTTTGCCACTAGACTGTAGATCAAGGTGGCTGTGAACAGGCAGAAATGTGAAAGAGACAGAAAGATAGGAAGAGCAGGGTTGGTTGGTTGGTTTTTTTTGTGTTTGTCCTCTTCCCTTGGTGCAGTTACCTTAACACACTACAGTGCCTAAGTAGTCTTATAAGAGAATAAAACAGGTAATAAGTAGGCAAGGACAATTTATATAAAAAACCAGCCAACTAGTAAAGTTAGAAAACGTAGCTTTGTCGAGTCTCTTGAAATTGTGATGCCAGTTACTGGATCATAGCAAATGGAACTGAGACGTCGAGGTCAGGACATACACAGTTCTTGCAATATTTTAGAAAAGGCTCTGCCAGACATGCAGCCTTATCTAAAATATATGTGATGGATAACCCCCTTAATCCCTCCTGTAAAGGGCTGGCTGAAACAAGCATTTTTGAAAAACTATAGATGTCAGGGAACAATGGTAAAGCACAATGGGCCCAATTCTGTTCCCAACATACATCTCCTTTGTACGTCCTGGTTGACTCGGATGTACAAAGGAGATCACGATTCTGATCCCACGGGACACGTCTAGCCCCATGGAATCACAATCACAAACAAGCCTGGACGTGCAGGTCGGGACTGAGATTCGGTCCCGGCCTGCACATACAGGCACTGCCCGGCTAATTCAGCCAGGCCTTTTAAATGGAGCCACGGTGCCATGCATTCATGTTGCCATGGCACCGTGGCTCCATTTAAAGGCTGCCATGTCGGCCGCCTGCTACAAAAGTTAATTCCCCACAGCCTGACCCCCGATCTAGCCTCCTAAGGCCAGGGTTGGGCTGCAGAGAATTAACTTTGCCCCCCCAGCCCCTTCCATGCCCCGATGCAGACAAAGAAACATGCAGGGAAGTTATTCCACCCCGGGTTGTAATAACTTCCCCAGAAGTTTCACCAGCCGTGGACATCCAGGGCTGACATCAGAATTGGCCCTGTACGCCCAGGGCCAGCAACCGTCCACTGCCCGCCCACTCTCTGCCCCTGTGCAGCCCCTCCCCCACCCCCATTTAACTTCCCCGCACAACTGGCGGGGAAGTAATACAGGGGCAGCAGCCAGCATGAATAGCAGGGATGGACGTTCATCCCCGCTATTCATGCCTCAGAATGACCCCCAATGTGGACAATTTTGGTCATACACATACATTTCCTATCAGGGGCGATGCAAGAGAGGTGCGGGGTCATGTGCGGAGACTCATTGCGGGGCCTCATTTGCATAATGAGCCTCATTTGCATAAATATTTGCATGATGTTAACACATGCGCTAACTTTTAGTAAACATGCCTCTTCATGAGTGCCTGGATAAAGAAAGACTACCACATTTCTACATTACCATACTCCAGTGTCAACCACCAGGCACATTAGTAAGTACTATAAACACTGACCATTTAGAACCCATAGCAAACCCACCATATCATAACAGCAGTACCAGGACTCACAAAGCACCAAACCCTACCTTATCAAAAGGTAACACTGCAAATATTAATACATCTCAGAGAATATCAATACATCTTCTACTAGGGAAAGAGAACAAGTGGCATTGTCAAATAGAAACTACATGAACAGAATACCCCAGCTCGGTTACACATGCAGAACATAGACCATCACCAAACAAAGAACAAGGAATCACAATTTAGAAATAGGAAGACAATAATTACATTGAGAACCCAAAAGCCAGACTTAGAATGTACCATAACACTGGAGAAATAAAACTATAAATTAATTTCCTCTTGTACTAAACAAAAGCGCAAAGCCATTAGCGATACACATTTCCCAGAGCTGACATACATATTCCACTTAATAAATTCAAAATAAAAAAGTACTTTTCTACCTTTTGTTTGAGCATTTTATTTTTCAGTTGCAATTGCTCGAGTCACTTTCTTCTGGTTTCTTTGTGTCGTCTGCGAGCTGTCCATTTATCCTTTCTTCTCACTTCTAGTTTTTTTCATTCTCTCTCTACATCTGCTTTAACATACTGATCTTCCCCTTTTGCTCTTTCCTCCATTTCTTTCTTTATTCCTTTATCATCTACTCAAATTTCACCCTTCCATCATCAATTCCCACATACCTGGCCAATGATGGATTTTTCTTCCCTCCCACACAAAATATCTTTTCCCCCCTTCATCCTCATTCCCCCAGCCCCATCCCCTTCTAGTCCTCCCACAACATCAGCTCCCTTCTAGTTCCAGCCCCAGCCAGCATCCGCTTCCTTCTAGTCCCATTCTCCCATGACCCCCCCATCAGTTCATTTCCAGTCCTAGCCCCCCATTAGCTCATTTCCAGTCCTAGCCCCCCAATAGCCATTTCCAGTCCTATTCCAGCCCCCCATCAACCCATTTCCAATCTAGCCCCCATCAGCCCTAGCCCTCCCCATCAGCCCATTTCCAGTCCTATTCCAGTCCCCATCAGCCCATTTCCAGTCCAAGCTCCCCCTCCATCAGCCCATTTCCAGTCCTAACCCCCCATCAGCCCATTTCCAGTCCAAGCTCCCCCTCCATCAGCCCATTTCCAGTCCTAACCCCCCATCAGCTTATGTTCAGTCCTAGCCCCCATCGGCCATTTCCAGTCCTATTCTGGCCCATCATCAGCTTATGTTCAGTCCAAGCTCCCCCCCATTGGCCATTTCTAGTCCTATTCCAATCCCCGTCAGCAGATTTCCAGGCCAAGCTCCCCCCCCCCATCAGCCCATTTCAAATCTTAACCCCCCATCGGCCATTTCCAGTCCTATCCTAGACCCCTCCAAGAACCCCGCACCTGTCTAAACAGCTTCAGAGGGAGCCAGGGAAGCCCGCGTGAGGCCCCAGCTCACCTCTGCACAGCTGCCAGCATGAAGAGCAATGTTTTCCCTCACATTGGCAGCTGTGTTCTAGTGAAGCACGCTGAATGGCAGGAAAGATTAAAGGGCATTTCCCAGAACTCATGCGCTTCATAAGAATACAGCTACCAGCGTGAGGGAAAATGTTGTTTTTTCCGCTGTAAATTGTGCAGAGGTGAGCCGGGGTCTCATGCGAGCTTCTCTAGCTCCCTCTGAAGCCGGCATTTCAAGAGCACCACCGTTTCAGAATGAAGTTCGCGCGGGGCCCCCTGAAGTGCGGGACCTGCGCGAACAACATTTTTGCACAATGGATGGGCCGGCCCTGTTTCCTATATGAAATGGGATAATACACATCAGTGGTGGGATTCGACCGGTTTGGCCCAGTTCACATGAATTGGTTCCTGCACAGGTCACATTTGCTGAACCGGGCTGAAAACGGCATCCCGATGCTGGCACTGCACTGGTGGGGATCCCCCACCCGCCAGTGGTTTGACAGAATCAGGGGACCACAGCATCTCAGGAAGCCCCTGATGCCGTCAAAACACTGGCAGGTGGGGGGATTGGGCTGCTGGGCCACCAGGGAGTTGGTGTCCTGCGGTTGCTGCCAGCGGGCTTAGCGTGCACACGCCAGCAACACAAATGTTTGCCGTGCTGCCACCCACTCGGTTCTGACAGTGGCAGGATCAATCCGAACCAGTTCCTTTTCAGATCGAATCCCGCCACTGATACATGTGTAGATTTTTGATCTGCCCAGGCCATGCCCTCACCACGCCCCCTTGCAATGTCTCGATATTATGGAAATCGATGAGATTATCCTAGGAGTCAATGGAGCCATTTTGGAACCTGGTGTAGTAAGAACAGGAAGAAGTGGGCATCACTCCTCCTTCCTCTAGAAACCAGGGAACCCCATTCAGGTTAAGGAGGGGGATCGGGGGTTGGAGGGAGTTCTTGTAGGGACCTCAGGGGGAGGTAGGTGTTGCCATGGGGATTGAGTAGAAAGGGATTTCCTTGTTCGGGGCATCAGATATTTTGTAGTAGTGAGCATTGGTTGTGTTGCCCGGGGGGGGGGGGGGGGAGTCCTATGAATTGATCAGATGTGGAGTCCCTGGAAGAGGAAATGAATGTCGGGGGGGGGGGGGTGATCGGGTGGAGTGGAGGCAGACATTGACATTCACAGCTGCCCCGCTAGCAGGCACTTATATATGCCTAGTGGCAGCTGTACATGCCAATGTCTATAATTTTTTTTTGTTGACACATCAATTCCCTATGTGAAATGAGGAATCCACATCTATACTGCAGGACCACCCAAACCACTTCTCGAGGAATCTTTAAAAGCACCATGCCAATCATCCCCACATTTAAAAAGCCCCTGTTCTGAAATGGCATTTATTGTACATGTGTATGCCAGTTGACATTTGTAAATGCTGCTTTTAGCTATGGGATTATTTAGAAGAAGTAGGAAGCTTAGGGCACAATCTAGCATACAGTACGGAAAGTGTATTGGTGTCTTGGGGTGTATTAGCACTACTGGAGTTATCCTCTGCCTTTTGACACTATCAGTCATAATATTTTGTTATCTAGATTAAGGATGATTGGAGTGCAGAATCAAGCACTTAAATGGTTTAGAACTTTTTTTGAGTAATAGATCTTTAGGACCGTTTATTAACCTCCAAAAGGTTCAGGGACCCCCCCCCCCAAGTAAATTCCAACCACTTTTCCCAGACCCCCTCTGCTCAGCGGCAAGCTTGTCCTCACTCATCCTCTATGTCCCTTCCCCTTCCTGTCTCCAGCAGTCTCTCCCTCCCTCAGCCAGTTCCCTCCAGTCTCTATCTTTTTTTCTTTTCTGTGTCTTGCTGACCTCCTGCAATGGTCTCACTGACCCTCTGGAGGTCCGCAAGGCACAGAAAAGGGAAACAAGAGAGAGGCTGGGAGGAAGAGAGAGAGAGAGAGAGACTGGTGGAGACAGGAAAGGGAAGGGATATAGAGGGCTAGTGGGGACAAGCCTGGTGCTGAGCAGGGGAGGGGGGCCTGGAAAATGTGGTAGGAATTTATTTGGGGGGTCTCTGAACTTTTTGGAGGCTGATAAGTGGTTCACACAACCATAAAAGGTTGCAAACATCTGTGCTATTTTCTTAATTGGCATGGTGCTTTGAGCAGTCGTTTTACTGCAACAGAACACAGAGTTGTGGGAGTTTGTTAAATAAGACAAGACAATATTAGGCTTCCTAGCCTCCATTACCAGGAACTACTGGTTATTATAAACAAATTAAATCAAATCTTCATTTATCCCTATCTTTCCAAATCATGCAAGGCACGATTGCAAGTGCAGCAGAGTATCCACAAAGCTTCCCTTATATGTATAATAAGGTTACCAGATGTCCCCGATTTTTTGAGCTGTGTCCCAAACTCCCACTTGTTTGGCAGCCTCCTGTTCCTGATTCCAGCAATGGGGATAGAGAGAGAAAAAAATATTTTCAATTTAATAATTTGAATGTGTCAGTTTTTCAAATTTGCTTCCATTTATCTTTATAGTTTGCGTGGTATAGGGTAAATGCATCATTGTTTTTATTCCTCTATCTGTTTTGTCTGCTTGGACATGATATTGTTGCCATCATGGGATGAACAGGGGGGCCAGGGCAATGACTCTTCTTCCCTCCTACACACCTTGATGCTCAAACTTGGAACTAAGGTGCTCTCCACACATAGACACTTTGGATGAGTGTCTCAGATTTGCCTGGAAAAAAATCTAGCAACCTAGGTGTATAATGAAGAAGTTTCAGGAATCCTGCACTTATTTGTGCCACATAATGATGCGTATGTAATATAAGATGTGCCCAAGAAAAATGAGAAGATCTGCCAACATGGAGATTGTGCTGAAGGAGCTTAGAGGCTGCAGCTAAAGTAGCTGAATGGTCATCTAGGCCAATAGAGAAGGTGAGGTGATTCCTTTAGGCCAGCTAGGCTTAATCAGGAATAGGAGATGGAAAGACTGATAGATTAATAGAAGGTCTGGGGAAAGCGCCAGGGAGATGTTATCTGAAGTAGTGAGGTCAAAAGGGACTCGAACAAGGTTCTGGAAGGAGTCCAGCCGCTATGGTAAGTTTTTTGTGTCCCTTATGAGGTGAATGGGGCCACATGGTGCATCCGACTTTACCTACTGAGAAGTCCAATTTATGGTATAAGGGACCAAACCCCAGTGCATCCCAATCGCACAGAGAGGAGAATGTTTGAGTATTTTTAGAAGAAAAGTCTTTACAGCATTATTGGCCTAGGGTTTACTAGTAAAGAATTTTGTTAAACTTGGATTTTGTAAAGACATCGTAAGGCACTTGTTTTAAGGACTAGAAAAAACTTTGGAGCCAGTACTCAAATGGAGTTATACGGCTGGTGAACTTACTGTATAATTCCACTATCGAGAGATTTTTCCCCCTTATAAAGTTCTGTCTTGTTTACTTGTGGATTTTACATCTATTTTATACGGTCAAGTATGTGTGTACCTGATTTTATCAAATAAGGTGTAAAAGTATACATGTACATTAAGGTGCGGTTGCTTACACCAGTCCTAGTACATGTGCAAATTAAGGAATTGTATAATCTACAGCTATACTTGCTCGCACCGCCCGCGCTCCACCCATGTACATATCCATAGTGAAAGTATGTACGATGCAATGTGCATATTTTCACTTTAATCTGCATTTTATAAGGGTTTTTACATGTATTAGTGGCCACTTGAACACATGAAAGACTAAAATACCCAAATCTATGCACATGCATGCCAGATAAATCTAGGTGACTCCTTATAAAATTACCCTCTATGGGAGTCATTCCACATCACATTTAACAGGGATATACATCCAGGTTGGACGTATATCCACCACTAAATGCCCGGTGCCAATCCTGCCTCATGAGTTCCCCACATATACTGAGATGTGTGGGGAGCTCAGGATGGGAGTGGGAAGGGGAGGGCTGGAGGTGTAGCAAGGGTGTTGCGGGGGTAGGACACTGAGCCCAGATATACAGGGACGATTCCGGTGATGGCCCTGTATGCCTGGGCTTGGTTATTTAGAGGGGGAACTTATTCCACCTTTAGGTGGAATAAGTCCCGCCCCCCCCCCGACATGGGCGGACATCCAACCCAGGCCCCCACACAGAGGTGAACAGGGGAGGGGGTTCCTCGCAGCCCAATACCAGCCTCAGAAGTGTCGATCAGGGGTCAAGCAGCGGGGAGGTTGCGGCTGATCAGGGCTCTTGCATGGCATCCCAGTGCCATGGCAACGGGATGCCACGGCACCACAGCTCCATGCAGGAGCCTAGACTGGTCTAGCCGGGGAGAATCCTGGACATCCTGCAGGTCTGAATTGAGGCACGTCCGGGAGATCCAGGCCCTGTGCTCTGATTCTGCTCTTGCGAGGCCGAGTAGCTCCCGCGGGAGCAGAATCAGGTGCATATCCGGGCTGCCCAGATTTTGGATGTCCACACTGCCCAGATTTTGGATGTCCACACTGCCCAGACATTCCCCACGCAGAATTGGCCTCCACATAGTACTGAGATGAAAATCTGTCTAAATTTCCTACATTTGTACAATAAAGCGGCAGAGGGAGAGGAGAAGAAGGGCGGAACAAAACTGTATCTATTTAATAGCGATTTTCAGCCACTGTCTGGATAAGTTAACTATTTAGTTTAGCAGGCCTAACGAGATGTACGGTGGTGTCAACAGTGACCCCATTACTTGTATTTTCAGTGCCACTGACTATATATATAGTGATATTGAATATACAGAGGCCAGTGAAGCCAGTGTGTGACTTGTATCATGAAATAGTGTCTTGGAGGAAAAGAGGAAGATTGAGACGTCTGGAATACATTTTTCAGATATGTTAGCAAAAGGAGGAAGTGCAAAAGTGGTATTGTCAGACTGAAGGGTGAAGGGGAGGAATATGCAGTATATGAAGAGGATAAAGTAGAATTGCTTAACAAATATTTCTGTTCTATGTTAACATATGAAGGACCAGGAGCAGGACCTCAAACTTTGAGAAATAGGAGCAGAAGTGAAGCAGATCGTGAATGCTTTGCAGAAGATTGTGTTCACGAAGAGCTAGACAGTGATGCGTCCAGATGGGATACATCCGAGAGCATTTAAGGAACTTAGGGAGGTTCTAGCAACTCCACTGTCTGACCTTTTCAATGCTTCTTTAGAGCCAAGAGTGGTCCCAGAGGACTGAAGAAGGGTGCATGTGATCCCTTTACACAAAAGCAGAAGTAATGATGAGGTTGGGAACTTCAGTCCTGTTAAGTCTGACCTCGGGGGTTTGCAAACTAATGGAAACATGTTAAAACAGAGGATAGTTAGGCTGCTGGAATAAAAAGGATTATAGGATCCAAGGCAGCATGATTTTACTAGAGACAGATATTATCAGACAAATCTCATTAATTTCTTTGATTAGGGATCCTGAGAGTTGGACCAAGGGAGTGTGCTGGATGTGGTGTACTTAAATTTCAGTAAAGCCTTTGATAAGGTTCTGCACAGGCGACTTATAGAGTGCCCTAGGAATGGACCTTAAAGTGACTGACTGGTTTAGAGACTGATTGAGTGAGAGGCGACAAAGGGTACAGGTAAATGGAGCTCACTCTGAGGAGAAGGAGGTTACCAGTGGTGTGCCCCAGGGATCTGTCCTTGGCCAAATTCTTTTGACATTTTTGTAAGTGATATTGTGGAAGGGCTATTGGGTAAGGCTTGCCTCTTTGCGGATGATGCCAAAATCTGCAGTAGAGTAGACATCCAGGAAGCTTGAAGGATGGTTGAGAATTTGACAGCTGAGATTTAATGCTAAAAAATGCAGGGTCATGTATTTGGGTGCAAAAAAAACAAGGGAGTGGTACAGTATAAGGGGTAATGTACGTCTGTCCAAGAAAGGGTAGGACCTTGGGTGGTGACTGTTTTTGATGATCTTAAAGTGGTTAAACGGGTAGGAAATGGATGGTGGAAGTCAGAAGGATTCTTGGGTGCATAGGGAGAGGACTGACCAGCAGGAATAAGGAGGTGATAGTGTCTCTATATGTCTTTGGTGAGACCTAATTTAGAGTATTCTGTGCAATTCTGGAGACCTTGCCTTCAAAGGGATATAAACAGGATGGATTCGGCTCAGAGGGTGTCTACCAACTAGTCAGTGAGCTTCATCATAAGGCAAATGGGGACAGACATAAAGATCTCAATATGTATACTTTGGAAGAAAGACAGGATAGAGGAGATATGATAGAGATGTTTATAATATTTCTGTGGCATAAATGCACAGGAAGAGAGATCCCATGTGATGCGTGAGTGAGAAAGACGTGTGCTTGCTCGCTCCGGGGCTGCCTTAAGCAATAATCTGCAATTTTTGGTCTCAATCCACTTAAAAACTCTCCTACACGACTGCTGATGCAACCACCGGGTCACTAGATGAAGCGAAATTTGAGAGCGGGTGGAGAAACGCCAAACCCGATGAAAAAGGAGAAAGAGAAACCGGGCAAATCGGGGGCCTCCGGTACAAACATGGCGATGCCGGCCTCTCCAGGAGCGCTGAGTACGGACTCGGCAGCGGCAGACTTGGCCAGAGAAGTGGCAGGTCTCCTCGAGCCTAAGTTTGATCAAGTCATGCCAAAACTGGACACTTTGAACGACTCTTTCGCTGATATGGGCAGGAGAGTGGAGGAGCTAGAACAGCGAGTCTCCAGCGTGGAAGAAGGCGAGGGACACATGGAGAGGGAAATCGCCGAGCAGCGCAAACAGATAGAGACTCTCCGGTCCAAGCTCGATGATCTGGAAAACAGATCTAGAAGAAATAATATACGGATCGTTGGCATTCCAGAGACTCAAACTGATCAGATGCTTATGCCACTACTAGAAGAATGGCTGCCTAAAGAGTTGGGCCTAGCTTCCCTGGTGGGGCAACTCCATATTGAGCGTGCACACAGACTGGGCCGGAGACAAGAAGACCAACAGAGGCCGCGTGTTGTGATACTCCGGGTCCTTAACTTTCACCATAAGGTGCAGCTCTTGCGGGCCTACCGAGAGAAAGGCGAGCTTAGATGGGAGAATCATAAACTTTTGATGTTCCAGGACTATTCGGTGTTTGTAATGGAACAGAGGAAGGCTTACTCCGGGGTATGTGCGGCGCTGTTTCAGAGGAAAATACGCTTCATGCTAGCATTTCCAGCAACTCTACGAGTCTGGCACCAGGGGAAAAGCATGGTTTTCTCAACCCCGGCAGCAGCACAACGCTTTCTGGATGAGGGCAGAGGAGACTCGGACAGTGCGGGAGCAGCGCAGCAGGGTGCTCGGCGCTGAAAATTGCTGACACCTACAAAGGCTGTTTCCCGCCATGATGAAGACGGCAAGCCAGGCTGATGACAAGCCCGACTGATGGCAGATCCTCTGGGCGATACTGGGAGAGCTTTGGACACCAGTGGTGTATGCATACAGCTAGTTGGTCTGTGTAGTACTGTGTGTGTGTATGTATGCATTATTGCTGCTGTGGGGAGAGACCATATACCACAACCAATGATTGTGATAGACTTGGGGCAGCCCTGCGGCATGGTATAAGGTGGGATTTCAATCTCAGCAAGGGCGGCTGAGCTTAATGGATGATATGTTTTATGGGGAGGGAATGGGGGGGGGAGCGGGATGGGGTGGGGGCGGGTGTGGGGAAGGGTAAGGGGGGGATGGGGGGGGAGGGAACGGAAGGAAGAGATACGGGGGTACTATCCATGACCAGTTCACAATTCCATCTAATGTATCACCTGAGGGGTTAGGGCAGCGTGTGGGGGGTGGCTCCCCGAAGAGAGGTGCTTTGCTCGAGGCCGAGGCTGGGCGGCCTGGAGCCAAATTTAGCGTAATGAAATCTGCATGGCTTGATGTTGTTTTTTTTGACGGGTGGGCACTCTGATTTGAGAATAACCACGTGGAACGTGGGAGGGATAGGCACGCCGGTAAAACGGACGAAAATTTTACAAGCCTTAAAGAAGGGGGGAGCCCAGGTTGCTCTGTTACAAGAAACCCATTTAACACAATTGGAACATACTAAATTGAAAAAGGATTGGGTGGGGCAGGTCTTCTCAGCCTCCTCTGGAGGAAGGAAGAGGGGGGTGGCCGTTTTGATTCGTCGAGGGATCCCGGTAGAGGTTCTTAGGGAGGATGCGGACCCCCAGGGGAGATATCTATTTCTGCATGCTAAAATCGCTGGGGAAGAAATGCTCTTGGGTAACATTTATGCTCCTAACAATTATGACCATGCCTTCTTTAAATTGCTTCTGCGGAAAATAACGGAGGCGCCTAAGACTCCCCTAATCCTTGCAGGAGATTTTAATTGCCCTCATGATCCCATGCTTGACCGGTCGCAAGGCCTGAGGAAGGGAGAAGGAGGAGGGGGGAATTGGACCAATAAGGGTGTGGGGTATCTATGTCACTGGGGAGATTTGTGGGATGTGTGGAGAACACTTCATGAGCAGGAAAGGGATTATACACATCTCTCGAGGGCCCATCAATCTTGGTCCAGAATAGATTACATTTTAATCTCTAGAGATCTTTTTGATAAAGTACTGCGAGTGGAGATAGAACCAATGGTTATCTCTGATCATGCTAAGGTCTTTTTGGACCTCAAAGGGCGGTCCTCCGGTCGTGGGCGATGGACCTTCCCGAGACATCTGTGGCAGAATGCAAAGTTTCGACAATATTTAACTCAAAAGTGGGAGGACTATATGTCTCTGAATGAGTCCCCGGACTTGGCAGTCTCGACTTTTTGGGAAGCTGGTAAGGCCGTCCTCCGGGGCCACATTACTGCATATGTCATGAGGGAGAGGAAGCGAGTTAATGCCGCCATCTTAGAGCTAACTCAGGCCCTCTTGCAGGCCAAGCGAGCTGCTCTAGAGAGCAGAGAACACCTGGGAACATACCTGCAACATCAGAAGGCTCTCAATGCCGCGTTGCAGGACAGGGCGGTCTACTCGGCGCAATGCTATCGCCATCAGCTGTTTCGCTTTGGGGACCGCTCAGGGAAACTGCTAGCCCGCTTAGTGAAAGATCGCGGAGGGATCCAGAGTGTCATGGCTATCCAGGATCAGGATGGGACACGGCACCGAGATCCGGAAAAAATTTTAAGTGTGTTTGGGCAATACTATCGGACTCTATATACCCCGGAGGCAGCCGATAAGGATCAGCAGCGCAACTTCTTGCAGGCTGTCAAACTCCCCAAGCTTACGGAGGAGGCATTGCTCGCATTGAATGCGCAAATTACTGGAGAAGAAGTACAGCGGGTCATAGCACAGGGAAAACCGTATAAGGCCCCTGGGCCTGATGGATACGGTGCGGAGTTTTACAAAATCCTATCGACTTCGCTTACCTTGATGGCTCTCTATGAGGAGGCGAGAGAAAGGGGATCTTTCCTGAGGGATATGCGGACGGCGGCGATAACCATTATCCCTAAACCAGGACGAGATCCGGAGAACCCAGCCTCTTACAGACCCATCTCCTTGATTAATTATGATATGAAACTTTTGGCCTCGATCCTGGCAGGGAGGCTGCAAAAAGTACTGCCTGAACTCGTAGGGAGCCATCAATCGGGCTTTGTCCGCGGCAGAGACGCCTTTACGAATATTACGAGAGTTTTATTGGGAATGGAACGTTGTTTGCTATGAGCTACCCCACTGTTATTGGTCAGCCTAGATGCCGAAAAGGCGTTTGATAGAGTTTCTTGGGACTATATGTTTGAGGTGTTGGCTCAATTTGGATTTACGGGTGGTTTTATGGCGTGGGTGACGGCGTTATATATGGATCCGTTGGCTTGTGTCGTCAGTGGCGGTAGAGTCTCTCAGCCCTTTTCTTTGCGGCGTGGCACGAGACAGGGTTGTCCCTTGTCCCCCCTACTCTTTGTGCTTCAACTAGAACCCTTGCTTCTGAGACTTATCCGAGAGCAGCAGATAAGAGGGATAGAGTGGGAAGGTGGAGGTATTAAACTTAGTGCTTTTGCGGACGACATGCTGTTATGTCTTTTGTAACAGTGCAGACCCCGAACAACCCGAGAAAATGCAGTTCAGTATAAAGGAGCACAGGAAAAGTGACAGGGTAAACAAGGAAATGTCAGATGGTTACCGTGAGCAACCTAGAAACACGTGCAAAAGCCCAATGAGGACACACCCAGCCAGCAAAGGAAGGGTATTCACTTTACCTGACAGGGTTCAGCTGGGTGGGGGTGGAGCAAGGAAACACTGGGATAAAATAGGCTCCCAGACAATCAGAGAGAGAGAGAGAGAGAGAGGAGCTGGAGCAGCCACTGACACACTCTGAGGGAATACAGCAAAGGCAGCTAAAACCCTGGGAAGCATGGAGCAAGTATGAGAATGTAAGAGAGAGTGACAATGAGGCTTTGGAGCAACTAGAGAGCCAGCGTGAAGGTCAGAGGGGAACCGAAGACCTGAGTGAAGCTGAGAGATATCAACAGCCAGATAGTGTGTTTGAGCCAGAGAGACGTAAGAAGACTGCAGTTGCAGGTTCCAGTGCACAGAGTGAATGCAAGAGTGATTTGCCATATGAAAGAAGACAACCCTGGAGGTATGGAAATAGGCACACAAGGTCCCACTATCTAGAGGCTGAAAATATCCCTTCTTCTGGTTTTAAAAACCCTAGAAGAAAAAGGTTTTACTTACCAGATAAAGCTGAAGAGTTTTGTAGTCATTGTAAGCTCACAGCTCCCTGTGAAACTCCGTCACGAGCTCTCCAATCTAGCTCAGCTGGGTTACAAAAGGGAAGCCTGAACCGGCAGAGAAATTCCCTTAATTATCCCACTAGCAGAGCAAACCAAGAGTTGAGCTATATTCTAAAATACCAGCAGGGGCAGAGCCCTGAAAAGCTCAACTCTAGAATACATGGTAATTCCCAGAGAGACACTAGCTCTAAGGAAGAGAGGAACTTCCTGTCTGACGAGGTTAACCAGCCATTCTCCCACGTTACTGCTGAGGTCCAGAATGAGCCTTCCAGTCAGCCGGAGTTAATGGAATATCAAAATGCAGAAGAATATGATATGCCAGAATTGATGGACTGCTCTTTGACCTTGATTGAACCTGAGTTCTCTCTCAGATAAGTAATTAGTTTGTGTCCTAGCTTTAGTGTTATAAGCAACAGGCTGCAGCTCTCTCTAAGTGAAGCAGATATAAGCTGTGCTGTCAGCTACAGGAGAAAGAACCATATTGAAATATTTAAGCTATTTTGTTCTTTTCATTTATTTGTTGTTTTGAAAGCTGAAGGAAGCAAGTTCTGTTTGCTTTTGTTACTTTATGTTATATGTCCAAGCAAGGCATTTGATTTATGTTCCTGAAGATAAAAGTACCCTCAAGGGACGGGGAATAAAACCCTTTAATTTGGAAAGAAGTGTTTTGTGGTTTATATCAGTGAAGGCACAACTACCACCCTCCAGAGCCTTGCAATACCAGTAGCTACCGCTTGGCCAGAGAGGGCACGACACTTTGCAACCCGAAAGAATCCCTCCCTAAGGCCTTACAGCTCATGGAGGTGTTTGGATCCTTTTCTGGGCTGCGAATCAATCAAGACAAATCTTTGGCTTTAGATGTGGGGGGCCGAGTCAAGTCCAAGTAGCAGGGCATCTTTCCCTTGGTCTGGGCACAGGAGAGCTTGAAGTACCTAGGTATTTATCTACCAGAGAATACCGCTCGCTTGTACGACATCAATGTTAAAGTCCTGCTTGATAAATCTATTGCGTGTTTACAGAAATGGCATGATCTCCCGATATCACTCATGGGGCGTGTGGCTCTGCTGAAGATGGTGGAGATCCCTAAGTGGATATATGTCATGCACCACCTCCCACTTTGGTTGATGAGGAAAGACCTACAGATGTTGCGGAAGCACATTGGATTGTTTCTTTGGAGGGGTAGGAGACCCCGCATAGCCTTTTCAGTACTTATGAGAGCTAAGGAGGAGGGGGAATCGGTTTACCATCCTTGCGCCAACACAATGTGGTCTGTATGCTCCGGCCTCTGGTTGATTTAATCGAGAACACGGGAAATATTCTTCCCTTGGCCTTACTTGATGGGCTCTCGGCGCCGCATCATCCGGTCTATCTCTTGCATGCGCCTGGGGGGCTTCTCCCTGAGCCTTGGAAAGCCTCGGTATACCTCAGAGCAATGAGGCAAGCGTGGCGGGTACTATGCCAACAGAAAGGGATAAATTGGAAGTGCACGGATTGTCTCCCTTTAGAGCGAAATAAAGATTTTGCCCCAGGTCTACAGGGTTCGACCTCTGCCCAGTGGAAAAATAGGGGACTTCGGTGTATTGGGCATTTGCTCATACCTGATGGTAGCGAATTGGATTCTTTTCAATCGCTGGCAAGGCGCTATCAGCTGGAACCTACATCCTTTTTCTTTTATTTGCAAGTGCGTCACTATGTGAGGGACCTTCAAAGGAGAGGGGCTTAAGAATAGGCACAGGGGCTATCTGGGAGTTCTTGGTGGTGCTGGAGGGAGGCATCTCCCCACGGGTTGTACGACAGGAGCTCTGGCCCGGTGGGGACGGAGCGGCCCTAGAGAAGCTGGCGCAACGTTGGGTTGCGGATGGGGTACCGCAGATGTCGGGGCCTCTGCTGACCGTGGCATTCTCCGAGGTTGAGCGTATCTCGGAGTTGATACGCCTCCAAGAGATGCATTATAAATTTCTCTGGAGAGCATATATTCCTAATGCTTGGGCTGCTAAGATGGGATTGGTCTCATCTGACTTATGCACACTTTGTGCAGTAGAGCGCGGGACCCTGCTCCACCGTTTTTGGCATTGCACAAGAATTCAGAAGTTCTGGCATGAAGTAGAGCGCAAGCTGCTGAGCTGGCGATTGGTAAATAGTACTTTCTCCATACATTGGTGCTTATTCGAGATCCCTGACGGGGAGGGGGGGTTGGGGCAACCAGTTAGGCAACTGTATGGAAAGGGCTTCATTATAGCGAAACTTTGTATTCTGCGACACTGGATGGAGGACCATCCCCCGGGACTTCCCGAGTGGGAGACCCAAATGCGAGACTTGTATTCTATGGAGGTGAAAACAGCTAATATGCTAGGACCGAAGCGGGTGGAGGTGGTCAAGAAGATCTGGGAGGGGATCTTCCCTGGCTAAAGGGATAACTGCTACGGGCGGGCCTTCAGGTGATTCGGCTGCTGGACTGCCCTAAGGGTATGAGATGTTTGAATATGGGTAGATAGGTCTGGACCCCTGAGCGGTGTGGGCACTGGTTGTAGAGGGGGGGGGGGAAATGGGGATGGGGGGGGGAAGGAAAGGGGGAGGGAGGTGGGGAAATGCAGACAGTGGGGGGGAGGGTTGGAATTACACCTTAGTGTTTCGATATGGAGGGGAAGGAACCTGTTTCCTGTTTCATAAGATCAGGTAAACCAAACTACCTGTACAGTTCTACAAGGCGGATGAGGATCATAGTAGCAACATAGTTAACTGAATGTTGGTACCGCTCACTTTCCAATAGACACACTTGGTATTCTTAGTCATAAGGGTTTGTGGAACAGGGTGACTGTGGGGATTGTTGTTACTGCTGATGTTGCTGCTGATGTTATCTTCTCTGCTGACTGCCTCTTTACGCATGTTTTGATATGGGGTAGACGGCCACCTATGTATCATGGGGAGGGTGATGCTGGGTAAGTCTGCAGACTAAACGGTAAACTATATGTATCTTATGGGTATAATAGTTCAGCCCCGGGTTGGTGGGAATGAGGTAACATCCTGATATTGGTTGTATCGTTGACACAAAACTGTGAAATGTGGTTCTGGTTAATGTTAATAATACTAATAAAAAGTATTTTCATAAATGCACAGGAAGAGAGCCTCTTTCAATTGAAAGAAAGCTCTGCAACGAGGCGACATAGGATGAAGGTGAAAGGAGATAGACTCAGGATTTGCAGAAATATTTTTTTACAGAAAGAGTAGTAGATGTGTAGAATAGTCTCCCTGTGGAAGTAGTAGAGATAAAGGGCCCAAAATTCTTCTAGGACAGCTATGCGCTGCTATGGTGCATAGTCGTTGCCGCTGACTTTAACCCCAGATATTCAATTCTGGGATCATATGCGGCCCTGTCATTCAATATCCAGGGTCACCACACAGCCCACAAGCCGCTGCCCAGGTAGCTTCCATGGGTAAAGATAGGTCAGTCTTTTCCATGCCCATCTTTTACCCGCGGATGCCAACCGGGCCGCAGTGCAATATCGCTACTGCCCTGCTAGCGACTGGTGCCGCCCCCCAGAATGCGCACAACACGCCCCGATACTAAGCATTAATTGGGGATATTCAGCGGCACTAACCATGTTGGTGCCGCTGAATATCCCGCTCAGCGGCATTTACACGGTTTATGGGTCTATAAACTGTGTAAATCTCCTTGAATTTCAGGCCCAAAGACTGTATCTGAATTCAAGCAAGCATAAGATAGACACAGAATATCTCTAAAGGAGAAAAGGGAACTGTAGAGCTTAGCAGTTTATATGGAAGGGCAGAATGGATAGGTTGCATGGTCTTTGTCTGCCGCCATGTTTCTATGTTTCTATACTCAGCTGAGGGCCCTTGAAGAAAGAAGAAGGGATGTCACTTAAGAACCCCAAAAGAGAGCTGTCAAGGAGATCAGGAGAAGGGACCTGCTAGTTGCCATCTTAGAGAGAAGAAAAGGGAGAGAGCGGAGGGTAAGTAAAGTAGTCTGTCGTTCTGAAAAGTTCAGCTGCTAGACAATATCTAATTTATTTCTGCTACTTTTGCCCTTTTTGGACATGCTATGGTTTTGTGTTTTTTTTAGTGGAAATCTTTTTTATTCATATGAAAAAACATACAGAGTAAGAAAATATGGCAAACAGCTTTTTCAAAGTGGAACAGTATAAAGCTACTAACACAATGGCGCTATAGAAATGATAAACCAAGGGCATCCATTCAGGTCAGTACATAATTGAACAAGGTAATCGACAAGCAGCCTGATGCAGAGTATGCAGAGAGAGAGAAACTGTCCCCCCCACAACCCTCCCACTACTGGAGATTATGCCACACCTCCATGTTTCACGCCAGACACCCATAGCTGGCAGCTGGTCTACAGCTGTGATATCGTGACAGGCAGTCCACCAACCCAGCATCTGACAAGCGAGGACAGCCCACTCCCACAGCTAAAGACACCAGTCGCTAAGGCCGAATGCCCAAGGGACAGGCGGAAATACAGAGATAAAACCAAAAGGGGGTGGAATGAGGAAAAGTAGTCAGAAAGAGTACCAACAGCCGAAAACGGGACACCAGCAGGGGACCGCAGTGATCCACCTAAACTACCCCCAGTCCGCAACCAACCCACCCCAGAGCCTCCCCCCCTGTTCACAACTGCCCCCCCTCCCCTCCCCACCCCACCCCCCCCCAACCCCTTCAGTGCCAGGCCAGGGGACCACCCCCGCCCCGCCTTGTGTTTTTTTTAAATACCAAATTTTGGAGGATATGCCTAATAAAGGTGCTTGTACAAAATGTATTCCCTGGACTGGACTTGAGGTTTTCTGGTGTGCATGAAGGTGGAGTTTACTTGAGTATTAGTCAGTTATGGTCCATGGGCACCTCCTTCCCCTGTATTTTTTGTTTATATTTCAATTACTTTTTATGTATTCTCTAGGGCAACCATAGGCATAGTTTGGGGTAGGCATGGGGGGTAGTGCCCCCTCCCCAAATGTTACTTGAGTTAATGCTGAATCGGTCCCTCTTCCCCCCCCCCCCGCTTCCTTACTCTTCACCCCTCCAAAGTAAACAGGCAAAGTACACCAATGAGAGCAACCCTCACTTCATTGTAATCCAAGTAGCACCAATGAACAATACATAAGCATACGTATTTTGTATCATAAACGACATACAAATGACAGAGAAATACAATCACAGTATCTCATATTACAGGTTAAAGTCATGACGATATTTCCTTGCTAATCAAATCAGCAAAAATCTCCCAATCCACTACAGTAGTACTGAAGTAAGATTACCAGATAGGTGTCTGGGTCACCAGGAAAAGACTGAGCTGCCCTTTCCAGCTGGACTTGGGAGTCCTAATGTGTCTAAGGAAAGTAGGAGGAAAAGTCGACGTGTGTATCCCTGCTGACCTGGAGCCCCCGAGTAACCCAGTCTAGTGAACTTAAGATGCAGGTGACCTTCATGCGATTCAGGTCACGAGCCACTTGTCTGAACTGAAATACAGAGGGGCTCCTGATTTCTTCCCTCTTTGTTTCAGTGTAATGAATTTAATGTGTTTCAAAGGAACTTAAAGCAGCAGTTCATTATTTCCACATCATACCAGACAGAGGACGTTTAATGCAGAAAAATTCAAGCAGAACAAAATATGAAATGGTGTTCACAGTTCACCCAGAATTTTTTTTCCTGGTTGTTTTAAAAGTCATATTCATCATTGTTTATGAACAATGAGCCATAAAAATCCTAATTAAAGATGTAATTACACTGAATAAATTCTCAGCTGAAAATGAATTATAGATTTGTTGGAGGCACTGCTAATACATCAATTGGATAAACCACTCTAGCCCTCATCCATCATTTTTAGATAGAGCTGACAAAGCTAGCAATACAGGTTTAATTTCAGCGGGGTTTTTACCATCATCCTACATAATCTGATACTATCGCAAGACCTCTCCTTGGAGATCTACTCACCCCAATCCCTCCTGCAAAACAAAGTCTGCAGGTACAACACCTTTTCTGTCAAACACTTCCCCCTCCACCCCACTTTTTCCTCTCTTAACCTTGTTCTTTCCAGATAAAACCAACAGGGGGAGGAGATGAGAGGGAAAAGATGGAGTTAAGCCAATTAGCTGTTAAAAGATTCATTAGATCCAATTGTCCTGAAGCTGTGGAGCTCATTTTACAAAGAGGCTATTAAGACCTAAAAGAGAAATGTGAAAAGTTTCTGTTGCAGCTCGTGATACCTTAATATGTTTTATCTCTTGGTCTTTGGTGAATTATGTTTGTCTTCTTTTATATTTTTTAATCTTCTTCTGCTAATATTTTCCCCTTCCTTCTAAAACTGCTGTTCTGGCGTTTAGCTTTGTTTGGCAGGACGGCAGCAATTGCGTTTGATGATGGAGATGCAACCTGCAAGCGCACCATTTCCTTCAGCAGAGGAGTGAGGAAGAAAGAGCCTTTAGCAGATGAACTGAAAATCCACTATCCGACCCTGCCCCAGCTTCACTTATGTCTCCCTTAACAACTGCAGCATGCCAGGAAAAATGCATTCGTTTTCTCTGTTTTCCCCTTCCCCATTCTGCTGCTCTTTCAGTATCTCCACCCATTTCTAGTGCACCAGAATCAGATCGTGGCATGAGAGGAAAAAGTGGATCTAGGGGACTGCACCTAAAATCAAGTATCAGGCACTCTTAAGTTTTATAATTTTCATTTTTTACAGTTTGTTCAGCCATAATTTCTAGCAGTCATAATACAGCCTACAAAACAAACACTAAAAAGTTAATAGAAAGTTGAAGCAGAACTTCATTTCTTTAATTGCAAATATTGGGCCTGCTTTTCATCCGGGGCAGCCACTCGGTAAAGCTAAGCATCGGCCCTAGGGCTTAAGTTTATTCGTATATCCAGTGGCATTATCCATGTAAGGAACATTTATGAATATAGGAATAGGTGGTGAGTGTTGCTGCAACTGTCCATTTAATTTAGGCCTGCTATTCTGTAAGTCGACAGTGACAACAATTCAGTAGGTCGAAACCCAACTGATAATTTATCTATTTAGCAGCTGAATATCCCCAGCTCAGCCTCTGTCCCTCCCCAAACTGGCCCCTTATCTAAATAAAATTCAATGGCCTGATTTTATCCAGATAACAGCTGATAATAATCTGGATAAGCAAGTTAAGCATTCACCACCTACCATCAAACGCATAAATTGCTTTGACTGCTGGATCTATTGTATGGTGTGTTTGGGGGGGGGGGGGGGGTTGTCCTGACAGTTTTTTTCCTTCTCCTTTGAACTTCCAGCTCAATCAGAACCAGATTTTATTGGGCGAGAAAGCTATGGGCCTGCATTAGTAACTGTCTGGAGTTTATATCCCATTCTGTACTCAGCCCAGAGTGCCATAAACTATGGCTTCTTCCAGAACCCAGATAATGTGGCCCTTAAACCTGGCCACTAGGTGCCGCTACTGAGCAATGGCCGTGACATCATCTCCAACCTCTCCATCAAGGGCTGTGCATGCTATCTCTACTGCATTCTCAGTCCTGGGTGGCGTGGACAGCAGAAGCCTGGCCTGAGAATCAAATCCAGGTCCTCGCATGACATGCAAAATACTTGCCAATTGACCATCAGGTTGACTCACATGCCATTTTAATTACATCACTGAAGCTCTGATGCCATTCTATATTGTCTAACAGTCTGGGTACTAGCTGTTTTACATACGATTTTTTAAGTCACTGGTCCCTTTGGATGGCTGGAGGATAATTTTATAACACAATGCATAGGTTAAGAGGCCAAGTAGATACCCACTTAGGCATTATTTAATAAAGTCACATAGGTAACTAGGTAAGTGGCAGAAATCATGCTTTGAATGCAGGCACGGACATTTCCCCCTGTTCAAGAGCAGGTGCAAATGTTCCTGTGTAGAGTTCGCATGTTGATTACATTATTTTATAATCAACGTGTGTTACTTGTGAATGCCAGCTGCACCCTGGCCATACCAGACCCCAAGCTATGCTTACCTGCAAAGGACGTACCTTCCTGACAAGGCACATACATTTAACCCAGTTGGTATTTTATAAAAGGCCTTTACGTATGTATGTGGCCACAATCAGGCAAAAGAGATTTTATGAAATGACCCCTTTTGATGTGTAATTTACTATTCACAAAGTTGTCCATTTTTTAATCCCGGGCTTTATTCAAACACTTACAACAGCATCTGCTCTACAGCTCCTGCAGTGTTATGATTTTAAAGTGTATAGCCATCCTGTTTGGATGAAAGATGTGACTGCATATAAAACCGGACTATTACTGTATTTGAAGTGAGTCCCCTGCCACTGCTCACATATACTCCTCACTGCTCACCTTAAAGAATAAAAGCCCTCAGTTTCCTTCAAACAAAACCTTAGGCCTGAGGCACAGCAATATGACACGCTTACACTTCTTCCATCGGAACATTTTCTCACCTTGTTTCCTTCAAATAACCACTCTAGTACTTTACAGTAGTCTTTTTTTATTTATATATTTATAACTTTGATGTATCTCTGCCTGCCCAAAAAGCTACAGGCACTTACATCCACATAAAACATGAAATACAATGTACATAAACCAACACTTTCATAGACAAACCATTATCAATTCAAAGGCTACGGACTTAGCATGTGCAGAAGCGCTCTCACAACCAGCGCACACTGTACCTTGGCCACCCACGGATTTCTGGCGCTTCTCCTTCTATGTCCTTTTAAGGGAGTAACTTTAGAATGTCATTTTTGTGCATATTGGACTACATATGCGGTTTAGTGGCTTTTTATAACCTATTGACCAGCAGCAGATTATATAAATACTTTGCCAGTAGGCGTAGCCGGGGTGTGGTCTGGGCAAGGCGCAGGTGGACTGGTGCATCAATGGCAAAGTACTAAATACATTTTAAAATGTTTGACATTTTTTGCTTCAGTCTTTACTGAAGATGATGTAGGAAACTTACCCATGCCAGAAATGATATTTAAAGGTGATGTATCAGAGGAATCGAAACAAATCTCGATAAATTGGGAAGAGGTAATACAGCTAATTGCTAAACTAAAGAGCAGAAAATCACCTGGACTGAAAATCATACATCCCAGGGTGCTGAAGGAATTGAAATATGAGATTGTAAAACTACTATTAGTAATTTGTGATCTATCATTAACATCATCTGTAGTACCCAAAGATTGGAGAGTGGCCAATGTAACGCCAATTTTTAAAAAGGTTCCAGGAGTGATCCAGGAAACTAAAGACCAATGAGCCTGATATCAGTACTAGGCAAAATGGTAGAAACCATTATAAAAAAACAAAATTACTAAACATGTCATGGCTTAATGGCAGAAAGCTAGCTTGGATTTAGCCAAGGAAAGTCTAATCTCACCAATTTTTTGAAGGTGTGAATAAACAGGTAGATAGAGGTGAGCCAGCACTAGACGAGATCAAACCAAAGCTTTCTTTAAAAGCTCATATGGCAAGACTTTGATTTTCATACTGTGGACACATCATGCAAAGAGAGAGCTCATTAGAGAAAGATATCATGCTTGGCAAGGTTGAAAGTCAGTGCAAAAGAGGAAGGCCAGCAATGAGATGGATCAATGCAATAATTACCAAAAGCAGAGAGGTTCCAAAAAAGAGTAAAGTAGCCCAAATGCCCTCGAGAATGGAGCAAACAGAGCTTAAAGATCCCAAATTACCCATGCCTACCAATAGCCAGAGTAATATGAGTAAAATACAGTCTCTAAAATGCTTGTATGCAAATGCTAGAAGTCTAAAAAATAAGATGGGAGAGCTAGAATATATAGCACTAAATGAGAGGTTAGATATGATTGCAATCTCAGAGACATGGTGGAAGGAGGACAACCAGTGGGACACTGTGATACCTGGATACAAACTATATCGTAATGATAGAGCTGATCAAATTGGTGGAGGGGTTGCGCTCTATGTTAGAGAGGGCATTGAGTCAGAAAGGATTAAAGTTTTGCAGGAAACAAAATTTGCTGTAGAATATCTATGGACTGAAATTCCATGTAAAAAGGGGAAGGTGATGGCAGTGGGGGTGTACTATCGACCGCCTGGCCAGAATGAACAAATGGATGATGAAATGCTCAAAGAAATCAAGGAAGCTAACAAACTTTACAGCACAGTAATAATAATGGGTGATTTCAATTACCCCGGTATCGACTGGGTCAGTGTCACGGCAGGACATGCTAGGGAGCTAAAGTTCCTAGATGAAATAAATGACTGCTTCTTATAGCAGCTGGTTCATGAACTAACCAGAGGGGAAGCCATATTGGACCTAGTGCTTCGTGGAACACCAAATCTGGTGCAAGAGATAAGGGTGTTGGGGCCACTTGGCAATAGTGATCATAGCATGATCACGTTTGATTTAATTAGTGGAGGAGGGATAGTAAGGAAATCCACAGTACTACCTTTTAACTTTCGAAAGGGAGACTATGATAAAATGAGGAAAACAGTTAAGAAAAAACTAAAAGGAGCGGTTGCAAAGGTTAAAGACTTATAACAAGCTTGGGTGTTGTTGAAAAATACTATCTTGGAAGCCCAGACCAGCTGTATTCCATGCTTTAAGAAAAGTGGAAGGAAGTCCAAAAAACTGCCAGCATGGTTTAAAGGTGAGGTCAGAGAGGCTGTTGTTGCCAAAAAAGCATCTTTCAGGAAATGGAAAAAAAGAGCCAAACAATGAAACCTGGAAACAGCACAAGCACTGGCAAGTTAAACGCAAGGCATTGATAAGGCAGGCAATTAAAGGGAGAATTTGAGAAGAAGCTTGCTGCGGAAGCAAAAAGGCGTAATAAAGACTTTTTCAAGTACATTCGTAGCAAAAAACCTGTGAGAGAGTCAGTTGGTCCATTAGATGATAGAGGAGTTAAAGGGGCACTAAGAGGCGACAAGGTGATAGCGGAGAGACTGAATGAATTCTTTTCTTCGTCTCTACTGAGGAAGATGTAGGGATGTTACCCATGACTGAAGTGGTATTTAAAGGTGTGGAAGAATTGAAGGAAATATCGATACATCGGGAAGATGCATTACAACTATTAGATAAACTGAAGAGTAGCAAATCGCCTGACCCGGATGATATACATCCAATGGTGTTTAAAGAACCGAAATATGAGATTGCAGACTTGCTATTAGTAATCTGTGAACTATCATGAAAATCATCCGTAATACCTGAAGATTGGAGGATGGCGAACATAACGCCAATTTTTAAAAAGGGTTCCAGGGGTGATCCGGGAAACTACAGACTGGTGAGCCTGACGTCAGCACCGGGAAAAATGGTAGCAACCATCATAAAGAACAAAATTGCTGAACATGTAGATAGTCATGACTTAATGGGAGATAGCCAACATGGCTTTAGACAAGGAAGATCTTGTCTTACTAATCTGTTATGTTTTTTTGAAGGTGTGAATAAACAGGTAGACAAAGGTGAGTCGGTTGATATAGTATATTTGGACTTTCAGAAAGCCTTTGACAAGGTCCCTCATCAGAGACTTTTGGCAAAAATAAAGAGTCATGGGATAGGAGGCAGTGTACTATTGTGTATCAGGAACTGGTTAAAAGATAGAAAGCAGACGGTAGGGCTAAATGGCCAATTTTCCCAATGGAGAAAGGTGAATAGGGGTGTACCCCAGAGATCTGTGCTGGGTCCGCTGCTTTTTGACATATTCATAAATGACCTGGAAAAGGGAATAACGAGTGAGGTTATCAGATTTGCAGATGACACAAAACTATTTAAAGTTGTTAAAACCCAAGAGGATTGTGGAAAATTGCAAGAGGATCTTGATAAATTGGAAGACTGGACATCAAAATGGCAGATGAAATTTAATGTGGACAAGTGCAAGGTTATGCACCTAGGGAAGAACAACCCAAACTATGGTTACGCAATGCAAGGGTCCACATTAGGAACCACCACCCAGGAAAAAGATTTAGGCGTCATTGTGGATACCATGTTAAAACCCTCGGCCCAGTGTGCAGCGGCGGCCAAGAGAGCAAATAGAATGCTAGGTATGATAAGGAAAGGAATGGAAAATAAAACAAAGGATATTATAATGCCTCTGTATCGTTCCATGGTGAGACTGCACCTTGAATATTTTGTGCAATTCTGGTCGCCGTATCTTAAAAAGGATATAGCGTTATTAGAAAAGGTTCAGAGAAGAGCCACCAAAATGGTAAAGGGGATGGAAGGATACTCCTATGAAGAAAGGCTAAAAAGGTTAGGGCTCTTTAACCTGGAAAAGAGACGACTGAGGGGAGATATGATAGAAGTCTATAAATTAATGAACGGAGTGGAATGGGTAAATGTAGATCGATTGTTTACGTTATCAGAATATAGAAAGACTAGGGGACATGCAATGAAGCTACAGGGTAAATTATTTGAGACTAATAAAAGAAAATATTTTTTCACGCAACGTGTAATCAAACTCTGGAATTTGTTACCAGAGGATGTAGTAAAGGCTGTTAGTGTAGCTGGGTTTAAAAAAGGTTTGGACAAGTTCCTGGAGGAAAGGTCCATAAACCATTATTAAGAAGGGACCCAGGATATCAATGCTTGACCCAATACAAGCATTGTGGAACCTGTGTCTTTTGGGGAAACTGCTAGGTATGTATGACCTAGATTGGCCACTGTTGGAAACAGGATACTGGGCTTGATGGACCTTGGTTCTTATGTTCTTAACAGCAACTATGGATGTTACTCTATCAACAATGAGTTGCCTGACTGAAGACTAAATACAGTTTAGAAGTACAGCGATTCAGAGTGTTTCCATGAGTCGACACCGACTCGACAGTACTTAACAAGAATAAAAGTGAGCCAGTTGATATAGGGCTCGATTCAGTAAAGTGAATAGCAGGGCTGTCCATCCTGGTGGGACGTGCAGCCCCACTATCTGCCTAGCCCATATTCCGCAAAGCAATCTTCTTGCACCTACACAGCCTCAGTGTGGGAATATCTGGACAGGGACAGCAAGGCGGGCAGAGCAGGGGTGGACCAGGCACTCAGACATACAGGGCTGATTCAGGTTATAACCCTGTACTATATGTCCACCAGCTGCCATCAGGACATGGGGTTTATACTAACATGGAAGTTGTATAAGCCCTGGGGGCTGTAGCAGGCAGACCACACAACTCCACCACACAGCCAGTGGAGGGGCCGGTGAGTCCCCGCTGCCAATCCGGGCCCTGACTGCCAGCACCGAGGGTCAGGCAGTGGGGAAACCGGGGTCAGCACTGCGGTGGGCTGGCCATGCAGGGGAGAGGATGTCTCCCATGGGGATGCAAGGGCACGCCAGCTGTCTCAGTGCCCAATCCTGCACCCGCAGGAACCCCTAGCTCCCATGGTGCAGAATCGGTTACTAATGGGGCTATCCTGTTCGGGAGCATCCAGACAGCCTGGATGTGCCCCTTATGGGATCAGACTCATAGTGTATAATGTTCTACTATGGATTAGGAACTGGTAGAGATAGAAAACAGAGAGTAGGGTTAAATGGCCAATTTTCTCAATGGAGAAAAGTGAATAGTGGAATACTTCACGGATCTGTGCTGGGTCCGCTGCTTTTTAATATATTTATAAATGACCTGGAAATGGGAATAATGAGTGAGGTGATTAGGTTTGCAGATGATACCAAATTATTCAAAGTTGTTAAAACACAAGAGGATTGTAAAAAATTGCAAGAGGACCGTGACCTGCACGGAGCGGTCGGTACACCCCTAAATAAAGGCATGGGGAGGGGTGACCTGCATGGAGTGGCAGGTGCACCTAGTCTTGCCACCTTGCTGGGCAGACTAGATGGACCATGATGTTCTTTATCTGCCGTCATATACTATGTTACTATGATAAATTGGGAGACTGGCATTTAAAGTGGAAAAGTGCAAAGTTATGCACTTAGGGAAGAACAACCCAAACTACGGTTACATGAACCACCATCCAGAAAAAGGATTTAGGCTTTATTGTGGATAATACGTTAAAACTCTCCTCCCAGTGTGCAGCGGCAGCCAACAAAGCAAATAGAACGCTGGGAATCATAAAGAAATGAATGGAGAATAAAACGAAGGATATTATAATGCCTCTGTATTGCTCCATGGTGTGAACATACCTTGGTCACCATATCTTAAAAGGGATATAGCAGAATTAGAAAAGGTACAGAGAAGAGCAACAAAAATGGTAAGGGGGATGGAAGGATATCCCTACGAGGAAAGCCTTAAAAGGTTAGGGCTCTTTAACTTGGAAAAGAGACAGCTGAGGGAGGATATAATAGAAATCTATGAAATAAGGAATGGAGTAGAACGGGTAAATGTAGACTGGTTGTTTACTCCTTCAAAAAGTAGAAAGACTAGGGGACACACAATGAAGCTACAATGTACCATATTCAAGACTAATCAGAGAAAATATTTTTTCACTCAATGCATAATCAAACTCTGGAATTTGTTACCAGAGGATGTAGTAAAAGCTGTTAGTGTATCTGGATTTAAAAGAGGTTTGGACAAGTTCCTGGAGGAAAGGTCCATAATCCACTGCTTATCCACTGGACAAGCAACATGGAATCTGGATACCTTTTGGGAACCTGACAGGAACTTGTGCCCTGGATTGGCCACTGTTGGAAACAGGATTCTGGGCTTGATGGACCCTTGGTCTGACGCAGTATGGCATATCTTATGTTCTTATGATATACCACCATTCGGCCAGAAAAATAACCATCAAAGCAGTTAAACAAAAATAAGTGAAGGCGGGAACTAAAACAAAATACATCAGAAGACCACGAAGATAAGACAGGAACAGAGGGTCTGGGGGATGCCTTAATTTATGTGCATACTGCATACTTTGTGTGTTCACTTACACCTGTTGCAGAGCAGACCTTAATGTCTGTGCCTGCTTTTAGGTTGTGATCCCTGCCACTTATTCTAGTATATGACAGGTACAGTAGATATCCATATGTCTTTACAAAATAGACTTAAAATAGGTGCCTGCTTAGCTTATTATCCTATGCACCCTGTTATAAAATTATGCTCTTCAAGGATACTTTCATAAAGTGCCTATTTTATGCAGGTAAGATGGACCTAGGTGCCTTACTAAATAGTCTTCTACAATGCAGCAGCAAACAAATTCTGGTGCACACATTTACACCTGCTCCAAAGATGTACTCGTAGGCGTGTCCATATGTATTTTATAAAATGCGCACAGATATCGCAATTCTGCTCCAGCTCTACCCAAACTATGTCCCTAGGAACACCTATGTACAGATCAAGTAAAAGCAGACACTATCTTTCGGCACGCCTACTTTTTACCCAGTATATCTCTGTGCTACTTTACAATAGACAGTTTCCACATGTAAAACATGCTTTATATACAAAAAATATTTTATAAAATCACCCCCTTTGGGAGTAACTTTCAAATGGCACTGGGAGTCTGCGAGCTGCCTTTCAAAGGAAAATGCCACATGGAATTTCCCTTTACTACTAATCATTTGTATAGCACTAGAAGGCAGACACAGCGCTGTACATATAGATGTAAGATACAGTCCTTGCTCATCAGAGCTTACAATCTAATCAAGACGAAAAAACATAGCAAAACTGGGGACTAGAGTATAGAAAAATACTCATAACTAGTGAATGAGAGAGTGAGGGGTAACAACAGGGGCGGTTCTTCCATTTGTCTAAGGCGATCACCTCAGACGGCACTCTGACGGGGGCGCCACTCCTGACGCCGGCGGTTCTCCGATCTGATTTAATTTTAGATTTTTCAGCCTCTGATTTCCCACATGGGAAGGCAGAGGCGGCAAAATCTAAAATTAAAACAGCCGGAGTGCCCCGCCGCTGCTGGATGAGAGATACAGGTGGAGGGAATGGGGACAGGAGGAGGACAACGGTGAGTGACAGGGGGGACAAAGGGGGAGACGAGACATGCTAGACAAAGGGGGAGACAAGGGGACATGATGCTGGACAAAGGGGGAGACAAGGGGACATGATGCTGAACAAAGGGGGAGACAGGGGGACAAGTGCTGGACACAGGGGGAGACAGCGGGACAAGTGCTGGACAAAGCGGGATGACGGGACATGATGCTGGTCAAAGGGGGAGATAGGGGATATTCTGGACAAAGGGGGAGACAGGGGGACAAATGCTGAGACAGGGGACATGCTAGACAAAGGGGGAGACAGGGGGACAACTACTGGACAAAGGGGGAGACAGGAGACATGCTGGACAAAGGAGGAGACAAGTGGACAAGTACTGGACAAAGGGGGGTGACAGGGGACATGCTGAACAAAGGGGGGAGACAGGGGGATAAGTATAGACAAAGGGGACAGGGGGCAAATGTTGGACAAAGAGGAGAGACGGGAACATACTGGACAGACAGGGGAGAAATGCTGGACAAAGGGGAGAGACAGTGTGGGTTAGGATTATAATGGGATGATGGGGGGGCTAGCACTGTAATGGGCAGATCGGGAGGGGCTAGGGCTGGTAATGGGTTGACTCGGGAAGGCTAGGACTGGGAATGAACTGATCGAGGGGGGGGCTGGGACTGGTAATGGGCTGATTAGGAGGGCTAGCACTGGTAATGGGCTGAGGGGGGACTAGCACTAGAAATGAGCCGATTAGGGGAGGCTAGGACTGGTAATGGACTGATGGGGGGCTAGCATTGGAAATGAGCTGTTCTGAGGGGCTAGGACGGGAAATGGACTGATTAGTGCAGGCTAGGACTGGTAATGGGCTGATACGGGAGTAGGACTGGTAATGGGCTGATTAGGGAAAGCTAGCACTGGTAATGGGGTTGAGAGGGGACTAGCACTGGAAGTGAGCTGATTGGGGGGGCTTCGACTGGGAATGGGCTGATGGTGGGGAGGGAAGGATAGAGCTGCTGGCCCTGGAAGAAAACTGGGGGCTAGGGCTACAAATGGGCTGATGGGAGAATGGAACTGGAAGGGAGTGAATGCTGAGAGGGACTGCCATGGTATTTGGACTAGAAGGGACTGGACAGTGGGAAAGGAGGGGGACTGGAAGGGAATGGACACCAGTGGCAGTTGACATTGAAAGGTACTAGGAGAGATGACTGGAAAGGGGTTGATACTGGGAAGGATTACTGGGACTGGAAATAGGCTGATGGAAAGAAGTGAAGAAAACAAAAGAGATAAGAAATGGCAGATGGACCATAGACCACAGAAAGAGAGCTAAGAGAATACAGGAAAGCAGAAGCCTCAGATTGGGACCAGCATGATCAGAGAATAAAATGGTCAGACAACAAAGGTAGAAAAAATAATTTTATTTCATTTTAGTGATTGGACTTTGTGTTTTCTTTATATTTTATACTGTATGGGGGAACTGCATCTCTTATTTATCTGATGTTGCACTGCTGGAAGAGTCTGGCTTCTTGGGGTTTCAGTTTAAATTTAGTCTACATATTTTTCTTTTTACTTTAGATTGTAAGTCATTTATTCTGTACTTGGTGAGGGTCTGTATTCTGAGTGTGTGACTGAGCCCAGGTGTTCTGTTAACATGGAGTTTGTACATAAAGATCTATACTGTACTGTAGTAATTTGACATGTTCAGCTTTTCAGATAGGTGTATGGATGTTCCAGGGCCCAGTGTAGTATTTACAGTGACGCTTTTTTTGGTGGACTCCCTATGTGAATTTTGGAAGTTGGTGCTGATATGGTATGGTATGGTAGATTTGCTCTATAGATACTCAGTGACTTTGTTGTAGGGTTTTGTATTAGTTCACAATATGCCTGGTATTGGAGAATGTTTGTTGTTGTTGTTGTTAGTGAGATGATCAGAATTGATTTAATTTTTTTTGAGTTCTGTGGGTGAGTGTCCTGGTTCTGCTCTGCAACCACTGTTGAAGGGGATTCTGTGGATGCAAAATATATGTTGAAAAAGAAAAAGCAATAACCATAACACAGTTTATAACAAAATAAAAATGAGTTATAATTTAATTTTATAATATGTGCTGTGGTTCTCACTTCCTTTTAGTTCCTTGGTGTGCAAACATTTTGCATTTCCTCCATATAATCTAATGATTGGAGTTTTGAAAAAGCCCTGCCCCCTCTACGGGGGGCAGGGGCGCCATTTCATCCTTCGCCTCAGGCAGCAGATTGCCTTGAGCCGCCTCTGGGTATCAGGATCCTAAAGCAGCCTCGAAGAGGTGCGTTTTTAGCCTGGATATGAATAGGGCTAGAGAATGAGCTTGAAGTACTGACTCAGGTAGTTGGTTCCAGGCATATGGAGCAGCAAGGTAGCAGTGGCAGAAAAAGGCACAGATAAAAGGGATCTGCCAGAGGAGCGCAGTTCCCGAGGAGGGGTGTAGGGTGAGGTAAGAGAGGAAATATAGTGAGGAGCCACAGAATGAATGCACTTGTAGGTCAACAGGAGAAGTTTAAACTGGATGCGGAAATTGATAAGGAGCTAGTGAAGTGACTTGAAAAGAGGGGTTACATAAGCATAGTGGCACTGGTGGAAGTTAAGCCGTGCAGGGAATGATTAAGGGTGGGAAAAGTATATAGGGAGAAGGACTTTGCAGGCAGAAAATATACAGGGAAAGGATTTCAGCATGAAGTCCCTGTACATTCTTCATCCCATCCCCAGCTCTGCCTCTTTTTCCCCCCCTGATTGACGGGTAGTTTAAAAAGCAGATTTTTCTACAAGTTTTCTACCTATTTACCACTGGTAATCAGTGAACCTCTTTCCTAGCAGTCCAAAGTTTGCTTAAGCTATCTGTGATGTTTAATTCTACAAGAATGATGTTAATACAACCGGAAAAAAATACTGGAGCATCTAACAAGTAGGGAAAGCAAAAAGAGCATGGCTCAAGGAATTCTTTCCAACCTGTGTGTGTGGGTGCAAACACAAACCCATGTTTGTATCGCCATTGCCTGTGTGTGTGTGTGTGTGCATGCACACTTCTCTGTTTTGTATGCTTATCTGTTATTTTTCTGTGTGTATCTCTATTGTGTGTGTGTGTGTGTGTGTGCATTTGTTTCTGTGGGTTGTAACCGAGGTACCCGGAAGCCCAACCCCGCACTTAACAACCCCAATAAACCAGTCCACACCAGATCATGGTAAACAGATGCTTGGTCGCAGCTTTATTAACAACAGTGAAATCCGGCCCAACATGAGCCAACTCAATATTACCCAACATTGCAACATACCCCACCCCGCCCCCCCCATTTCCGGATGATACCCCACCAGCCATTTCTAGCAAAGTGGAGCATCATCCACCCCCCCCCCCCTTTTCCCTGCCGCCCGCCTCGCCATGTTATTAGCAGAGGCAGGCTCCCGTTGCCTTCCACCGGGCAGAGACCCCCAGCCGGGACGTCTCTCCCACCCCAGGAGCTGAACCGCTCCCACTCCAGGCGGCAACAGCCTCAAATGCCCCGCCGGGTCGACGAGCGCCAGCTCGTTACCCCGCCCAAACCAGCTAACCCAAGTAATATGCCCCCCCCCCAGCTGCGACAACCACCCCCTTTATAGAAAACGAGGGAGGGGGGGAGGGACACCTTTTTCCGGGGCGAGCAGGACGAGAGAGGGAGAATGCAAGGACCTGCACCCCTCTCGCAGCCTGTCGCCCCGCCTGCCCCACCTTCCCAGCCAATCCGGCAGCCCGACGAGCTGCCGAACGCAGCCCACCCTTGTTCCCTCGCACTCAGCCCCCCCCCCCCACCACAGAGTCACCCGGCCCACGTGCAGGGTAGTCGGGCCCCGGGGACCCGGTTACAATGCCGGCCTCGGGACCCGGCCCTGCGGCGACGGCGGAATGTACATCTGTGTATGTTTGTATGAATGTGCATGTATTTGTGTGTCGCTGCATTTGTGTTTGTATGTGTGTCTGTACATTCTTGCATGTATGTGTTTTGTGCGTGTGTAGGCATGTTAGTTTGTGTGTGTGTATTCAGGGCCGTACCAAGCCATAAATGCGCCCTGTGCAACTTGCAAACCTGGCACCCCCCCAATGACATCAGACATTTGTCATTTGTGTCATTACCCCATGTCCAGTCTAGCCCTTCTGCCCCTATACCCCCCTGTCCAGCATCTCCCCATCTTACCCCACCTCTTCATGTTCTGCCGGCTCCTCCATGCGCTGCCTGTTCTTGCCCTGCTGCCGCCTTTCCTATTCCCTTAGTTCTGGCAGTGGTGATAATGGAGGCAGCAGACCTCCAATTTTAAAAAAAAAGCGAGTCTTTCAGACTCCACGCTTACATGGCTGGTCTGAGCCTTCCCTCCTCTGACATATGCTCGCATCAGTACAGAGAGGACCAGACCAGTCATACAAGCACGGAGTTGGAAAGACTCGCTTTTTTTTTTTTTTTTAAATTGTAGGTCCACTGCTGCCAAAGGAATAAGAAAATCGGCAGTGGAAGAAGGGCAGGCCAGGCAGGCCGTGAGGGGGGGAGCAGAGGCCGGCAACCCTAAATGCGCCCCTATTTTTTGCACCCAGTGTGGCTGCACCACTTGCACAAGCCTAGGTATGGTGCTATGTGTATTTATATGTATGTTCATTCTCTATAGGCCCGATTCTGTCCCGCATGTAGATCCCATCTGTGCGTCCGGTCTGAATCGGCTGCACAGAGGGGATCGCGAATCTGATCCTGTGGGGCACGTCTAGCCCATGGGATCAGAATCACGGACAGTCATGTACATGCAGGCTGGGACTGTGATTCAGCCTGGCCTGCACGTATATGACAAGTCCTGCTAATTCAGTCAGGGCTTTTAAATGGAGTCGTGGTGCCATGGCATTATGTTGCCATTTTATTTATTTATTTATTTATTTAGCGTATATTTGTATACCGCTACTTCCAGCGATCAGGAGCGGTTTGATTATGCGAAAGGGGGAAATGTCGGATCAATGACAAAATTTCAAGTATTACAGCGTGATTTACAAGATTATAAACTAAGGTTGACAGAACAAAGACAAGCATTTTCACAAATGTGCAACAAGATTCATGGGATATGCACAACACACAGTTGGGAGGGGGGGGTGAGGGAGATTTACATATATACAATTTACACTTGATTACATTTTGGTTTTGTAGGTATTGGTTGAGATGCCTTACTGTTCAGGAGATGTTGTAGGCCTGTTGAAATAAGTATGTCTTTAGTTGTTTTCTGAAGACCGTCAGGTCATCGATTGAGCGCAGCTCAGGAGGGAGTTGGTTCCAGAGTGTGGGGGCAGTATAGGAGAATGCCCTCTTGCTTGTGGCTGTGTTAACTGATCTTATACTTATTGGTACATGTAGGTTGTTTATGTTGGTGGTTCGCCTGTTTCTGTTAGCGGGTTGCAAGTTGATTAGATTAGTGAGGAAGGTTGGTGCCAGGTTGTGGATGTGTTTAAATGTGGTTACTAGGGTTTTGTATTTTATGCGGGCTACAATGGGGAGCCAGTGTAGCCATGGCACCGTGGCTCCATTTAAAAGCTGCGATGTCGGCTGCCAAATAAAAGTGTTTATTCCCCACAACCTGACCCCCGATCTGGCCTCCTAAGGGCCAAGTTTGGGCTGGTGGGAATAAACCCTGTCCCCCCCCCGTACCATTCATGCCCCGGGCTGTTCAAAAAATCATATCCTCGGAGGTGGAATAACTTCCGCGGACATTTCGCCAGCCCTGGGCATACAGGGCCGACATTAGAATCAACCCTGTACATCCAGGGCCAGCAACCACCCACTGCCACCCAGATTCCGCCTACCGGCCACCCATTCCCCACCCCCATCTAACTTCCCCACACAACCGGCGGGGAAGTTAGTCGGGGGCAGGAGCCAGCACGAATAGCGGGGATGGACGTCCCATTGGGCCGTCCATCCCTGCTATTCATAGCACAGAATCACCCCCTATGTGTCTGTGATCAGCAGAGGAGAGGAAAGCGGGAGGACTGTTTGACCATTGTAATTCCATAATTGCTATATTATTGTGAATCAACATTTCAACATACTTTTATGCAGACGACATTGTTATTCTATTTCACACGGACCCATCTCTGCCGGATCTCTCCCCCTTAAATACATACCTCACTCCTATCACAGCTTGGTTGTTTACCAATCACCTTCTACTTAACTCTTCGAAAATTACCGCAACCTGGCTCACTGGTCCTACTACCCCTCCTTCTATTTCCCCTATTCTCGATGGGTCACCTATTTGTCTCACGTCATCTTTTCACTACCTTGGAGTCACTTTGGATTCTTCACTCTCTTTCCATGATCACATCACCCAAATCATCCAGCTCTCATTTTTCTTTCTTTTTCGTATCAGAGCAGTCCGTTCCCTTCTGACCACTCCTGCCTTAACCACTCTTGTTGTCTCTCTCACTCTATCTAGACTTGACTATTGTAAAGTAGCATTTGCCGGCCTCCCTCAATACTCTTTAAAGCACCTTCAACTTATTCAGCACACTGCAGTCAGATTAACTTTTCACACATCCAGATTTGACCGCATCACCCCCCTCCTCATCCGTTTACACTGGCTTCCTGTACCATCCCATATTCATTACAAGATTCTCATCCAGGTCCATAAAACACTTAACATTGGTTCCCCAGATTACTTAGTGTCCTCCCTTATTCAACTTGCCCCACAAAGCTCTCTCTGTGCAATTCATATGAACCATCTTCTCCTACCCTCTCCCTCTCTGGCCCATCTTCAATCTACACGCCATTCAGCATTTTATTTCCTCGAACCCTCCCTTTGGAATAATCTTCCTCCACATCTCTGGTTAGTCTTCTTTTACAAAGTTCAAAGCCCAACTTAAACCCCACCTTTTCTGTACAATTTCTGACCTCCCAATGGACTCCCTCAGTTGATTTCCTTACGTTTCCTACCCGCCCCCCTCCTCCTCTCTAACCAGCCTCCTCCAGCCCTGCCTTGTCACGTCTCATTTTCCCGTCTGTCCTATACATACTGGCGTTCTTTTCATTTTCTGCTTCAGTTTTTATTGTATTCTATTGTAAACCGCTTTGCTGTAGCCACATTAAGCGGTATATCAAATCTTAAATGAATGAAATGAAAATGAAGTGAAATACTGTAGCTGTTGGAACTTCTTTTCCTATAGAAATGCATGGAGACATTTTTGGGGGTGGGGGCTTCATTTCTCTTCCATCTCTCACCACATGCAAAAATTAAACTAGTACAGAACAGTAACTTTCCCAGCTTGCCGCCTCCCTTCCTGTGTCTAGAGCCGCATTCCAGTGCTCTGTCCCTTGTTCCTTTCCAGCTTGCCTCCTCCCTTCCTGTGTCTAGAGCCGCATTCCAGTGCTCTGTCCCTCGTTCCTTTCCAGCTTGCCTCCTCCCTTCCTGTGTCTAGAGCCGCATTCCAGTGCTCTGTCCCTCGTTCCTTTCCAGCTTGCCTCCTCCCTTCCTGTGTCTAGAGCCGCATTCCAGTGCTCTGTCCCTCGTTCCTTTCCAGCTTGCCTCCTCCTTCCTGTGTCTAGAGCCGCATTCCAGTGCTCTGTCCCTCGTTCCTTTCCAGCTTGCCTCCTCCCTTCCTGTGTCTAGAGCCGCATTCCAGTGCTCTGTCCCTCATTCCTTTCCAGCTTGCCTCCTCCTTCCTGTGTCTAGAGCCACATTCCAGTGCTCTGTCCCTCATTCCTTTCCAGCTTGCCTCCCCCCTTCCTGTGTCTAGAGCCGCATTCCAGTGCTCTGTCCCGCATTCCTTTCCAGCTTGCCTCCCCCTTCCTGTGTCTAGAGCCGCATTCCAGTGCTCTGTCCCTCGTTCCTTTCCAGCTTGCCTCCCCCCTTCCTGTATCTAGAGCCGCATTCCAGTGCTCTGTCCCTCGTTCCTTTCCAGCTTGCCTCCTCCCTTCCTGTGTCTAGAGCTGCATTCCAGTGCTCTGTCCCTCATTCCTTTCCAACTTGCCTCCTCCCTTCCTGTGTCTAGAGCCGCATTCCAATGCTCTGTCCCTCGTTCCTTTCCAGCTTGCCTCCTCCTTTCCTGTGTCTAGAGCCGCATTCCAGTGCTCTGTCCCTCTATCCTATCCAGCTTGCCTCCCCCATTCCTGTGTCTAGAGCCGCATTCCAGTGCTCTGTCCCTCGTTCCTTTCCAGCTTGCCTTCTCCCTTCCTGTGTCTAGAGACGCATTCCAGTGCTCTGTCCCTCATTCCTTTCCAGCTTGCCTCCTCCCTTCCTGTGTCTAGAGCCGCATTCCAGTGCTCTGTCCCTCGTTCCTTTCCAGCTTGCCTCCTCCCTTCCTGTGTCTAGAGCCGCATTCCAGTGCTGTCCCTCGTTCCTTTCCAGCTTGCCTCCTCCCTTCCTGTGTCTAGAGCCGCATTCCAGTGCTCTGTCCCTCGTTCCTTTTCAGCTTGCCTCCTCCCTTCCTGTGTCTAGAGCTGCATTCCAGTGTTCTGTCCCTTGTTCCTTTCCAGCTTGCCTCCTCCCTTCCTGTGTCTAGAGCCGCATTCCAGTGCTCTGTCCCTCATTCCTTTTCAGCTTGCCTCCTCCTTTCCTGTGTCTAGAGCCGCATTCCAGTGCTCTGTCCCTCGTTCCTTTCCAGCTTGCCTCCTCCCTTTCCTGTGTCTAGAGCCGCATTCCAGTGCTCTGTCCCTCGTTCCTTTCCAGCTTGCCTCCCCCCTTCCTTTGTCTAGAGCTGCATTCCAGTGCTCTGTCCCTCATTCCTTTCCAGCTTGCCTCCCCCCTTCCTGTGTCTAGAGCTGCATTCCAGTGCTCTGTACCTCATTCCTTTCCAGCTTGCCTCCTCCCTTCCTGTGTCTAGAGCCGCATTCTAGTGCTCTGTCCCTAGTTTCTTCCCATAGCCTTTGTTGCTAATTACATTGGAACTAGGCAGGACAAACTCACTCAGACAGGGAGGATGGTTACAGTGCTGCAAATAGAGGTTTCAGGTTCTGAAAAATGCTCAGACATGTTAGCCTTCCTTCTAGCTTCTAGACATTAATGTAAAAATCTGTAAAAAAAAAATGAAAAAAGCCAGACAGTTGCTGAGCACATCTAACAAAGCCCCTCCCCCTAAACATTTGACCCGAGATATGTTCCTAGCTTGCCAATGCCTTAATCAGCCCTGCAACAGATACTAGCTGACAGTACACAAAGGGGGTCATTCTGTGTCACATTTAGAGGGGTGTACGTCCGGTTTGGAGGTACATCGCTGCCAAACGCCAGGGGTCCGATTCTGAACACAGAGCTCCCCACACGTACAGAGGAGATGTGTGGGCAGCTCTGTAGTGGGGCAGACAGGCTGGAGGAGGAGCATGGGTAGGCCAGGGGCGGGCTGGAGGTGGGACCCTGACCTAAACATACAGGGCTGATACCGGTCGTGGCCCTTTATATCCCGGCAGGAGGAGTAAGCCGGGGGATTTATTCCAGCCTGGAGGTGGAATAAGTCTCCCCGAAGTGGGAGTCAGCAAGCCGGGGGACCCCCCCCCCCCCAACCCAGGTGAGCAGAAGCAGTAAGTTTCCCACGGCCTGACCCCGGCCCTGGCAGACCATGGCACTGGGCTCCATGAAGGAGCACTGGGCAGGTTGTACGGGGAGCGGCCTGGATGTACAGAGGACCAGAATCAGGGCACGTCCTGGCCTTGCAGGCCCGTTGCACCTGATTCTGCTACCACGGGGATGTCTAGCCCCCATGGGATCTGAATCAGGTGCAAATCAGGCCCATCCAGATTCTGGACATCTGGATGGCATGGGCAGGCCCTGATGGGAATCAGGCCCATAGCAAATAATAAGAAAGCAGCACAATTAAGTCAGTAGCTTTCACTGTAAAAATAACAGCAAATAAAAAGAAAAATATATTACAAATGTAAAATGTGATACATTACAACTAAGGAATGATTTGTAAACCCTGTATCTGCGTGTTGCGTGTGTAAGTGTGTATTGTGTGTGCTGTGCATGAGTTGTTCCTGTGGTGGGGTAGCTGGGGATGGTGGGGCAGATGCAGGGACAGTTGACGAGGTGGTGGGATATTTGCAGGGGTAGATTTTGGATTGTGGGAGGTTTGCAGGGAGGTAGAGAAGTTAGGATTTTTTAAAATTTTTTTTAGAGGTGGGGCAGTTTGTGAGGTGGTAGAGCAGTTGCGAGGGAATATTTTTTTAGAGGTGGAGCAATTAAATGGGAGTAGATTTTGATGGGAGGCAGTTGCGTCAGGGTAGTTTTTGGGGCTGGGGCATATTTTTGGGAGGTGGAAGGAGTTTGTGGGGGAGGTGCAGGGGGAAGGTTTTGGGGGTGGACCAGTTTGGGGGTGTGGGGCAATTGTGAGGGGTGTTGTTTGGGGATAAGACAGTTTGCAGGGGGTTATTTTTTGGGGGGTAGAACAGTTTTCAGTGTGGTAGGGCAGTTCTGGGGGTATAGATTTGGGAGTGAGACAGTTTTCAAGGTGAGGAGGCTCTGGTGGGTATCTTTTTCATGGTGGGGACATATGGCTCGTTTACAGTGCAGTTGGGGTGGCAGAGCAGTGTATGGGATAGTGGGGCAATTGTGGAGGGAGGCAGTTTTTGGGAATGGAAGCATTTTGGGAGGATCAGGAGTGTGAAGAACATAATTAGATAGTAAATGACGGCAGATAAAGACCAATTGATCCATCTAGTCTGCCCAGAGAGGAGAGAAAGTTGGAAAGGAGCAATTCTCTAATGGCTGTGTTTCACTGTATGTAAGTTTCTATGCTACCGAAGCTGGAACTCTTCCCATAAAAGTGCACTAGACTAGTTTTTGTGGTGGCTTATTTCTCTGGAACCCCCTTGTCCAATTTGGCACATTTTCAAATTTGATGTATGTTTTTACCAGTTTTATCACAGGTCAAGTTTCATCCTAAATTTTTGGAGTGTTATTTTGCCCCAAGACAGACAGATGGACAGACACATCCTCAACCTCTTTCATTTAATTATTTCTAACTTCCATTGATTTGGGAAGAATAAACATGGAAAACTGGAAGTAGTCTCACCTGGTCCTATACAAAATCCTGCAATAATCCCAATGACACAGGCAATGCTAACATAACTCATCCAAGGAAATCTCGCCTGTGAAGAAAAGAGAAGATAGGAAAGATATTAACATGAGCTATAATATCCATGGCAGAACCAGAAGGACTACAACTGGAAATTAATGTTCTCCATTAGAGATATGGAAGTCTTTCAAATATAGCTTTGAAGAAAAAGTCATAGATTCCCTATATACTTGGGAAAAAATCCTCATATTTTCAAATTAGCTTTCTAAGGACCAGATCTACAGAACATTTTTACAATGGACACAAAATTAGGAAACCCTTGTTGTAGATGTTAATTTATACTGATGACATCTAGTAGTTCATTGTTATATATCATTGTTTCCTACTTCCTTGTTGCCATCTTTGACCTTCTGATGCAATACATCATGTTTCCTGTTCTCCAACTATGTTTAGTAAGTTTGCATTTATTAACTCTGAAACATGCAGTGGGCTATGGAACAATGAGCGCACAGTTTGTTTGTGATGACACTGATCAAACTGAGATTGTCCATGCTCTCCCTTGACACAGAAGCACAAAAGCATTATAGCATCATGGCAGCTGCTAACAATATTCCACCTCCAGAGGACATGAAGGTTAGTGGTGACTTATGTGGCAATTGGGAACATTTCAGAGTAACGTTTGAAGACTATGGTTGAAAAAAGAGGTTTAAAAGAGAAAGCAGACAAAGTGTAAGTAGTTATGCTGAAAAAGGTGATGGGTGCTGAATACTGCAATGTTTATAAGCATAGTTAGAGCCTCACAGAGGAAGGATATCACAGTCATCGTGGACGCATTAGAAGTCTATTTCAAATCCATCAAAAATGTAATATATGAAAGATTCATATTTGGCAGCTTCCAAAAAAGAGGAAGATATATCTATGAATAACTGTCATATGTTTGAAAAATGAGCTTATTTGGGATACAACAGTTTTTGGCATTGTCAGTGAGTGCAGACGTTGCCATCTCTTAAGAGAACACGACTTAACTCTGAATACAGCCATTCAAACATATCGTACTGCAGAGCTCGCACATGCAACTGAGAACTATAGAACAGGATCAGCAGGCTGACAGTGCTAATGTAACAGACAAGCATCAGCAACGTGTACATAGCTATTGCAACAATCAACAGTTGAGTAACTTACCTGCAACCAAATCTGCAGCTTGTAAATACTGTGGCCATGCACATAAGCAAGTGAAAGAACACTGTCCAACATATCGGAAAACATGTTAGCTATGTGGGGGCCCAAATAATTTTGCAAGTATGTGCCTATCAAGCAGGAAGCAGAACATAGCAAATACTGATGCAATTTTCTCAAGAGTGGCCTGGGTGCTATGCAAACAAAAGGATAAAAATGGTTGGTGAAATTGAATAATATATGTGGTGGAGGAGGGGCTGGGGCAAGGCTGGTGCTAGGGTCTCTGGCGCCCCACTGCAACCTACAGATCGGCACCCCTCTTCCCTCATTACTAACTCGTTTGTGAACTCTGTTCAGGGAAGGGGCAATTGCATCGCTGGAATAAAAATCTGTACTGAGGATTAAATATTTAACATTGTATGAAGAGAATTAGAAGAGGTACAGAGAAGAGCCACCAAAATGGTAAAGGGGATGAAAGGATATCCCTATGAGGAAAGGCTTAATAGATTACAGCTCTTTATCTTGGAAAAGAGATGGCTGAGGGGAGATATGATAGAGATCTATAAAATAATGAGTAGAGTGGAACGGGTAAACGTAGATCAGTTGTTTACTCCTTCAAAAAGTAGAAAGACTGGGGACAGGCAATAAAGCTACAATTTAGCACATTTAAGACTAATCAGAGAAAATATTTTTCACTCAATGAATGATCAGACTGGAATTTGTTACTGGAGGATGTAGTAAAAGCTGTTAGTGTAGCTAGGTTTAAGAGGTTTCGACAAGTTCCTGGAGGAAAAATCTATAAGAAGAAATTAGACCTTACCTGCTAATTGTCTTTCCTTGAGTTCTCTCCGGGCCAGTCCAGGCAAGTGAGGGTTGTCAACCTTCTCTAGCAGCTGAGGACTGAAAAACTGAAGTTTTGCTGCAATAGTATCTGGCTCCCTCTGCTGGCCGAACCTCAGTCAAAACTTACAAAGCAGCAGAACGATAACTAAGGGAGAATCAACGGAACCCGTGTAAAATTACGAGCCTCCACACATCTTACCCTAAGCTATGCGAAGCAGGGCTCTTCCCTTGACCAATTTTTTTTTATTTTTATCGAATGGGCAAAATCCCGTGGAGGACGCTCATAATGTCCCCAGAACTGAAGGTACTCAGGGAAAGAGCCCCCCAAAGAGCGAGGGAGTCCCACAGACCATATCAAGCCTTGACAAGAAGTGGAAGCCCAATATTGACTCTTCAGAAAACCTCCACGCCTCTTGATAATGCCGTGGAGCCCAGCGGAGTCTCGCCAAGGTCACCAGGAGGGGCCTGGACTGGCCCAGAGAGAACTCAAGGAAAGACAATTAGCAGGTAAGGTCTAATTTCTTCTTCCATATCGTCTCTCCGGGCCAGTCCAGGCAAGTGAGGGAAGTACCAAAGCAGTAACTACCCCTGGGAGGGACCGTCGAGACCCGCAATGACGGCGGACGCTCCCACCTTGGCGTCTCCCGCGGCCTGCACGTCCAACCGATAATGCTTCGAAAAAGTATGCAACGACGACCAAGTCGCCGCCCTACAGATATCCACTGGTGGAACGAGCGCCAGTTCAGCCCAGGACGTCGCCTGGCTACGAGTCGAATGAGCTCTGAAAAGCCCCGACGGCGACTGGCCGCTCGCTTTATAAGCCGCCGTTACAGCACATTTAACCCAGCGCGCTATGGAGGCCTTGGAGGGAGCTTCCCCCTTTCTAGGCCCCCCAAACAAAACAAACAGCCTGTCCGATTTGCGAAAGGGTTGTGTCCGACGAAGATACCGTTTAAGCACCCTACCTAAATCCAACTTTCGGAGAACCGAATCGATGGGCGTTCCCTCGCGATCCGGAAAAGTCGGCAGGGAAATCGACTGATTCACATGGAAACTGGAAACCACCTTTGGAAGAAAAGAAGGCACGGGACGCAACATCACCTTCTCACGCGTGAAGTGCAAATAAGGTTTCCTACACGAAAGAGCTTGAAGATCTCACACAAGCCTAGCCGAACAGAGGGCCACCAAGAATGCAGTCTTCCAGGAGAGCTCTTTAAAGGATACCTCCCTAGCTGGTTCGAAGGGAGGCCGCGCTAGAGCCTCCAACACCAGATTAAGATCCCAAGCGGGAACGATGGAGCGAACCGGAGGATGCAAGTTCTGGACTGCTCGCAGGAACCGCAAGACATCGGGATGACGAGAGAGGAGCATCCCCTTAATCCTACCCCAAAAACACACCAGCGCAGCGACCTGAACCTTGAGCGTAGCGAGAGCCAAGCCCTTCTCAAAACCTCCTTGCAGAAAAGACAAGATCTCAGGCACCAGAGAGCAGCCCGGCTGAAGACCGCGCTCCCTACACCAGCTGTCAAAAACCCGCCAGACACGAGCGTACGCTAGAGAAGTAGACGAATGCCTGGCTCGAAGTAGAGTATCGATGACTGATGGCGAATAACCTCTACGTCTCAACCTCTCCCGCTCAAGAGCCAAGCCGTAAGCGAGAAGCGGTCCACGTCCGGCATGAGAAGCGGTCCCTGAGCCAAGAGATTCGCTCGCGCCGGAAGCCGCCAAGGACGGTCGACCAGCAGGCGGACCAGATCCGCGTACCACGGTCGTCGTGGCCAATCCGGTGCAATCAGGACTACCCGTCCGCCGTGGCCCTCTATACGCCGTAGGACGCGACCTATTAAAGGCCACGGAGGGAACACATAGAGCAGCCCTACCAACGGCCACGGCTGCGCGTCCAGACCTTCGGACATTCATTCTCTCTTCCTGCTGAAGAACCGACTGGCTTTCGCATTGTCAAAGGTGGCCATCAAATCCATCGTCGGTTGACCCCAACGGAGGACTAGGTTGTGGAACACTGCCGCGTTCAACTCCCACTCCCCTGGATCTACGGCATGCCTGCTGAGGTAATCCGCCTGTACATTGTCGCGGCCTGCCACATGAGCAGCTGAAAGCGCTACCAGGTGGACCTCCGCCCAGTCCACCAACCGTTGACTCTCTTCTAAGAGAGCCGCGCTGCCGGTACCCCCCTGCTTGTTGATGTAAGACACCGCCACGGAGTTGTCGGAGAAAACTCTCACTGCTTTGCCCTCAACGAGCATGCGAAACTCTTGCAGCGCTAACCGCACCATTCGAAGCTCCAGCAGGTTGATGGATGAGGATGACTCTTCCCGCATCCATAGCCCTTGAGCTATGTGAGACTGGCAGTAAGCCCCCCAGCCCGCGAGACTGGCATGGGTCGTGAGAAGCAACCAATCCGGGGACCGCAAGGGCATGCCCGCCCGGAGATGAGCGGGATCCAACCACCAGAGCAGACTGTCGCTCACGGACAGAGCGTGAGGCAATCTGCGGGACAGGGGGTGATCCTGAGGAGACCACCTTGAAAGCAACGCATGTTGCAACGGTCTCATATGCGCCCGAGCCCAGGGCACCAGGTCCAGTGTCGCTGCCATGGAACCGAGCAGTTGCAAGTAACGCCAAGCTGTTGGCGCCCTTAGGCGCAGAAACGCCCGCACTTGCCCCATTAGTTTCTTTATTTGGGGCTCAGGCAAGAACACTGCTCCTACCCTCGTGTCGAACAGCACCCCAAGATACAGAAGTCTCTGAGTCGGTTGTAAATGGCTCTTGGACTGATTTATTACCCAGCCCAACCGCTCGAGTAGGGCTACCACCCGAGCCGTGGCCACCACGGATTCCACGACCGACGGCACCCGAATCAACCAATCGTCGAGGTAAGGGTGCACCAACACGCCCTCGCGTCTCAACGCCACCGCCACCACCACCATCACCATCACCTTTGTGAAGGTCCGCGGTGCCGTGGCTAGCCCAAACGGCAACGCTTGGAACTGAAAGTGACCCATGGGTACCGCAAACCGCAGGAACTGCTGGTGCTCTGGCCTCACTGGAATATGGAGGTAGGCCTCTGTCAGGTCGATGGAGGTGAGGACCTCCGTGGGCTGCATGGAGCAAATCACGGACCGGAGAGTCTCCATGCGAAAATGGGGAATACGCAAGCAGCGGTTGACGTGCTTGAGATCCAAGATAGGATGAAAAGACCCCTCCTTCTTGGGAACCACGAAATAAATGGAGTACCGACCTGACCCTAACTGGTCGAGTGGAACCGGCACCACCGCCCGAAGACGCAACAAGCGCTGAAGGGTCTCGAACACCGCCGCCACCTTTTCCACAGAACCACAAGGAGACGCCACGAAAGTGTCCCGCAACGGCCGTGCAAACTGGAGGGCATAACCGTCGCGTATAATTTCGAGCACCCGGAGGTCTGTTGTTATGGTGGTCCAGACAGAAAGGAACTGCTGAAGACGTCCCCCCACCGGGACTTCCATCTGGGCCAACCTCACTTCATTGGGGCTTTTTGCTGGGGTTCTGCTGGGTTTGGAAATAACCTCTGCCGAACCCTCGAGCCCCTCGAAAGGACTGACCTCGAGCCACAGAGCGTCCTCTCGGATAGGGGACAAACCGAGAACCGCGGAACTTGCGAGGCTCCCGCCCCGCAAATCTGGAGCCCCCGGCCGGTCGTTGACCCTTTGGCCTGTCCTCTGGGAGACGACCCCTTTTGAAGTCGCCCAAATCCTTCACAATTTTATCTAAGGCTGCACCAAAAAGCAAGGTGCCTTTGTAAGGCAGCTTAGTGAGACGTGTCTTTGACGAAACGTCCGCCGACCAATGGCGTAACCAGAGGAATCGTCTTGCCGCAATTACCGTCGCCATAGACTTTGCGGAAATTCGAACCAGGTCATAGAAAGTATCCGCAAGATAGGCAGCCGCCGATTCGAGCTTTGCGCCGTCCTCCTCATCGCCTTTAGTCTGGGCCCCTTGAATCCATCTAATGGAAGCCCTGGACACGTAGGCCCCACAGAAGACCGCTCTGAGCGACAGGGCGCAAGTTTCAAAGGTCTGCTTAAGCAGAGCCTCTAGCTTCCTATCCTGCAAGTCCTTGAGGGCCGCCCCGCCCTCTACGGGAATGGTGGTTTTCTTGGTAACCGCCGACACCAAGGCGTCCACCTTAGGCAATCAAAGCAACTCTAGCTCCTCCTGCGGCAGTGGATACAAGCGGGCGATAGCCCGAGCCCCCGCAGTGTTGCTTCTGGGCATTCCCATTCGGATTCCACCATCTGCTTCATAACGCGGTGTACCGGAAAACACTTCTGCTCCGTTTTAAACCCTTGGAGCAGAGGGTCCTCCAACGGCTGATCCTGAGCCGGAGGCAGCACAATATTCAAAGTGGTCAGCGTCTGGGAAATGAGGGCACCCAATTCCTCCTTACGAAACACTCTGAAAAGACTAGGATCGTCGGCAATCCCCAACTCCCCCTAGGGCTCTAGGGCAGGGTCCATCAAAAGCTCCCCCTCTTCCACACTGGGAGGCTCTGGGCCAGGTACCCTGAAGCTATCGGCAGCCCCTTGATTGCCCTGGACAGCGCTGGAGGAACCTTCCCCCGGGTCCAAAAGAGAAGATACTGTATCCAGACCCTGGGGGAGGAGAGGAGCCGAGCCCTTAACCTGAGCCTGATGCCATTTCATACAATAGGCCTTATGCATAACCAGAATAAAGGCCGCAGAAAAAGTGTTTTCTAAAGCTTCCTGCTCTGTAGGCAAAGAGAGTGAACGAGCTTCCTCCACATTAACCGGCTTCTTAGCCTTAGCCTTTCTCTTAGAGCAGCTTTTGTGAGCAGAAGGCAAGGGAACAGATGCCGCAGACATGGCCGCTGTTCCCGCCAAATCTGAGGCCAAAGAAAAACCCCCCAGGAGCTCCGGCGCCTCCGACCGGGCCAGTCCAGGCAAAACAAACGCGCGGCAAAACAAAAAAGAATAAATAAAGGAAGACCGCCCGACGAGACTGCCCCGAGCAAAACTCCGGCGAAACTAAAAGCACAGGCACCGTGGAAAACCGCACAGCGCTAAGCGCGCCAACTGTTCCTTTAGGCCAAAAACCCACGAACTGACTGACCTGAACCCGAGAGGGATCCGCCGACCGCGGCAGTGTTCCAGCAAGGCAGCTGACCCCCCGCTGCTAGCGGCGGCGTGCCTGCGGCTCCAGAGGCTGACCGATGGTTTCTGGGGCTCCCAGAACCTGGTACCGCTTCCCCCTCTGGGCCTGGAGCTGGGGACGAGGCAGGCTCTGCCTCTAGCGCTCCGAAGAATCCCAATCCAGCAGTAGGAACAGATCGAGGCCGAAGGGGAGAGCCCTGCTAGAACCCTTACCCCTTTACAGCCAAGTAGACCTAAACCAAATGAAAACCAAAGAAAAAAAGGCCAAAAACTGAAGAATTCACAGGGAGCCAGACAAGAGACGTCGTCTTCAACTGCTGAGGACTGAAAGACTGAGGTTCGGCCAGCAGAGGGAGCCAGATACTATTGCAGCAAAACTTTAGTTTTTCAGTCCTCAGCTGCTAGAGAAGGTTGACAACCCTCACTTGCCTGGACTGGCCCGGAGAGACGATATGGAAACCATTATTAAAGATGACCAGGGAAATCCACTGCTTACCCCTGAAATAAGCAGCATTGGAATCTGTCTACCTTTTTGGAACCTGACAGGTACTGTACTTGTGACTCAGATTGGCTGCTGTTGGAAACAGGATACTGGGCTTGATAGACCCTTGGTTTGACCCAGTATGGCAATATCTTATGCTCATGCTCTTAGGTTCTTATCAGGCTGTGATGGTCAAAGGATTAATGTAATCGAAGCAAACAAAATCAATGTATTTATTTATTTAACCTAAAATAGTCTACAAAGGTTACAACCACTTAGCCTTTCGGGCCTCTTCTCCTACCTATTATTGTTGCTACAGATACTACCACTGCTCTATCTGCATGTACGGTTGCACAGCTATTTTATAAATCCAACAAATAAAGAGGAGATGATAAAAGCAGTTAGTGTAGCTGAGCTTAAAAAAGGTTTGGACAAGTTCCTGGAGGAAAAGTCAATAGACTGTTACTAAGAGACCTGGGGAAAGACACTGCTATCCCTGGGTATATGCAGAATGGAAGCCATGGTGAGCACTAAGAAGCAGGACTCAATCCCCAAACTCATGTTGGCAGTCACAATGTTGACAGTGGCAGCATCAGTGTGAGAACAGCCGCTTGACTGGACTTTGAGATTTCTTTGAGAGTGCTGCTTCGCTGCTGCCTTTTGGAGCTGCTGCAACTGTGAAACATGCAAAGACTTTCCTGGCATTATAACCAGGCTGGCCAAAAGTAGAAAGATCATTCCATAGCCTCCCATGACAACCAGCGGTAGTGCTCCTTGTAGTGGATTGACAGTGATGCTAACCACAAGCTTAAGGCCCTGTGCTATGATGCATGTGTGTCCGACTCTGACCAACCAACACACTGCACTCAAAGCTTCCCCATTCCCTCTGTGGCTGGCTACCTTGACTGAGACATAAAGGTAACACCACCCTAGCAACACACTACGAAAGCAAAGGAAGGAGGTTCGGCATGTTTGGTGCCCTGCAGTAAAGCTGAAATGAGTTGAAAAGTGCATACTTTACAGAGTAAAGCCTTTGACATTATTCCGCACAGGTGGCTTATAAATAAATTGAGCACCCTTGGGATGGACCCTGAAGTGACTGACTGGGTTACAAATTAATTGTGGAAGGCAACAAAGGGTACAAGTAAATGGCGTTCACTGAGGAGAAGGATGTTACCAGTGGTATGCTGTAGGGATCCGTTCTTCGTCTGATCCTTTTTAACATTTTTGTGATATTGCGAAAGGGCTGTCAGGTAAGGGGTTTGCCTCTTTGAGGATGATACTAAAATCTGTAATAGAGTAGAGACCCAGGAAGATGTAGGTAAAATGAGGAGGGAGCCAGAAAAGCTGAAGAATGGTTGAGAATTCAGCAGCTGAGATTTAATGCATAAAAAGTGCAGAGTCATGCATTTGGGCTACAAAATCCAAGGGAGCGGTAGAGTATAAAGGATGAAGTACTTCTGTCCATGGAAGAAGAGCAGGACCTGGGCGTGATTGCTTCTGATGATCTTAAGGTGGCTAAACAGGTAGAAAAGGTGACAGCGAAAGCCGGAAGGATGTTTGTGTGTGTTAATATCTGTCAGAGGGCTGTGTGTGCATGTGGAAAGAGCACGCTTAACGGTGTGACAAAGTGACGCATTTCCCCTTCCTTCATTTCCAGGGGAGGGGAAGAGGAGTGTGGAAGGAGAGTTCAGAGAGAGATGATGAAATTTGTAGCAAGGGCTGAATGAAGAATCTTTCTAATTGGTTTTATATACATACATGTCTCTCTCTCTCTTCAGACAGTGGGTGTGTGGTGCATGGATGCGATGCCTATGTGTGCGTGTGATGCAGTGTAGGGGTGGGGGGCTTACTTGTGCATGCTACAGGGGTGGGGTGCCTGTGTGTGCACATGCTGTGCTAGTCAGATTCCTGTGTGTGTATATGTTTGTGTGGTATGGAGGAAGGATGCCTGTGTATGTGGTGCAGGGATAGTGTGTCCATGTGCCTTCTGGGGCGGGAGGCGGCTGCGCTTTTTAGCATGTATAGGTTAAGCATCCCTCATCCAAAATTCCAAAACCTGAAATACTCCAAAATCCAAACTTTTTGAGCACTGACTTGATGCCACAAAATTCCACACCTGACCTCATGTGACACAACAGACAGTTTATTCAGCATCCGCAAGGGAGAAAGACTTCCCAGTCTCCTTCAGCTGCGATATATCTTTTCCGCACACACCCAGGGTACTAAAATGGCACATGTGCAGGCCGGACGCGCCAACGGCAGCTTCCCCACGATGCCCTGACATGGGGCCAAGACCTACATGGCATTACTCACTGTGTTTTTGTTTATTCTGTGCTCTGCGGTATAAAGATATTGTTGAAAATGTCAAAAAGGCCTGCACATACCCCTAAGGCTTCCATTCTGCATATACCCAGGGATATACACCATGGCTTCCATTCTGCATATACCCAGGGATAGTGATAAGAAAAAGAGGGCGCATTTATGCTTATCTATAGCACAGGAAGTCAAGCTGTTGGAGAAATTGGACAGCGATGTAAGTGTGAAACCTCTTACAGAAGAGTACGGCGCTGCAATGATCACCATATATATGACCTGAAGAAACAGAAGGATAAACTGTTGACGTTCTGTGTGGAAAGTGATGAACGGAAGTTAATGAAAAATAGAAAAACACAAAAGCACTGCATAAAGCTAAAAATGAAGATCTCGATCGTGTTTTGAAAGAATGGATCTGTCAGCGTCGCAGTGAACACACGCCACTTAATGGTATGCTGATCATGAAAGCAGCAAAGATCTATCAAGATGAACTGAAAATTGAAGGGAACTGTGAATATTCAACAGTGTGATGGGCTTCTTGAAGGATAGAGCAGCGTGAATTCATAACAGAACAAGACATCATGTCAGTTTCTAAAATCAAAGAGAGACTTCTAAGACAAAAAACGTTGTTAATGAGGCCGCGGACTCTGGAGGAAACATTTAACAAAGCCATCCAGCAGAATGCCTCCTCATCCCTAGAGGGATCAAACACAGCGTTGTAGGTGGGGATTGAAAGCTTGCCATTGTTTGTTGCTGCTGTTTAACAAATATTCCGAAATCTGAAACACTTCTGGTCCCAAATGCCTGCGCCTGCGGGAGCAGCTTATCCGACAGCACACAAAAGTACTGCTTGCCCCGATCATGGCTTTCTTTTGCACTTTGAACCTCGAGAGCAGCCTGTCCTGCAGGCCAAAGAACAAAAGAGAGCCGCAATTGCAACGAACAGTACTTTTGTATACCCTAGGGCCAGGCTTCTCCCAGAGGCCGAAGAGGTGATCGTGGCCAGCAGTCCTGCCTGTGCCCGCAGTTGCAGCCTATCCTGCAGGCTGAAGAAAAGAGAGCTGTGATTCACAAAAATGCTACAGGAGCTGGGGCCAGAGAAGCACAGGAGGTAGGGCACATTTAAAGAGGTAGTGGTTTGGCGAAATACAATTGGGGGGAGGGGAATGGAGGGCAAGGGGTGAAAATGAAAGGTGAAGAAAGGACAGAGGCTGGAAATGGAACAGAGTGAGGAGAGGCAGCAGGAGAGAGTCTGCAGGGAGGGGTAAAATACAGACAGGGCCTTACCTATGGTCTAGAATTTGGCAGCTGGGATGTAATGTTAAAAAATGTAAGGTCATGCATTTGGGCTGCAGCAATCCAAGGGAGCAATATAGTATAGGGGGTGAAGTACTTTTGTCCACTAAAGAAGAGCGGGACCTAGGCGTGGTTGTGTCTGATGATCTTAAAGTAGCTAAACAGGTAGAAAAGGCGAAGGCAAAAGCTAGAAGGATGCTTGGGTGCATACGGAGAGGAATGGCTAGCAGAAAAAAGGAGGTGATAATGCCTCTCTATAAGTCTTTGGTGCGACCTCATTTGGAGTATAGTGTGCAATTCTGGAGACCGCACCTTCAAAAGGATGTGAACAGGATGGAGTCAGTACAGAGGGTGGCTACTAAAATGATTAGTGGTCTTCATTATAAAGCATATGAGGACAGACTTAAGGATCTTAATATGTACACCTTAGAGGAAAGGCGGGATAGAGGTGATATGATTGAGATGTTTAAATACCTCCGTGGCATAAATGTTCAGGGAGAGAGCCTCTTTCAATTGAAAGCAAGTTCTGCTACGAGGGGACATGGGATGAGGGTGAAGGGAGATAGATTCAGGAGTGATATGTGGAAATATTTCTTTACGGAAAGAGTAGTGGATCCGTGGAATAGTCTCCCAGTGGAGGTGGTAGAGATGAGGACAATAACTGAATTCAAAAAAGCATGGGACAAACACAGAGGATCTCTAAAGGTAAAAAGGGGACTGTTGTAGTTGTTGATATGGAAGGACAGACTAGATAGGCCATGTGGTCTTTTTCTGTCATAATATTTCTATGTTTCTATGGGCGAAGAATGGGAAGTTGGCCAGTCCTAAAGAGTAAGTCTGATCTCCGATATACAGACAGGGCCTTGTCTAGGGATGAGGAATGGGAAGGTGGCCAGTGCTAAAGGGTATGTCCATTGTCACTGAGGGGTAGGGGACGTGCAGTTGACCATTACCAAGAAGCAGGAGAAGTAGAAGCAGTATCCATCAGAAAATGAAAGCTGGCCATCACTGAGGGACAGGGGAGAGAAGGGAAGAAGAGGGGGGCCATCAGTCCCCGAGGGCTGGAGGAGTAGAAGCTCTTTACCTGTCTCAGCTCCTCCCACAGTATGGTAAATAACCAGCCACACAGCAGAAACTCTTGCCGGGATGGGAAGGTTTGGAAATCGATCATCAGCACGTAGGCAAAAAGCCAGAGGAAACCAAGGTAGGACAGGAGGTTCCCACAGAATACAACTATGGGGCTGTGAAAAAGACTTTCAAATGCCCAAAGCAGGTTGTGCTCTCCTTCCTTTAGCATGGGTAAGGAGGCCTGTCCTATAGAGGAAAGGGAGGATAAGTGTCATACCCCCTTGTCCCCTCACACCCAGCCTACCCCAACCTCCACACACACTTCAATCCTGGTTGCACATGCTTCGCTCTCTCCCTACCCTCTACCCTGGACACGCACACACACGCACAGACACACCCATGCTGGTCTCTCCCCTCCCCATTTACACATGACTCCCTCCATCCTCCACATACACTTCACCTCTGCCTACACAATTTCATTTAGGAATTCAAATTCCATCTTTTCTATCACAAACAGTAGAAAGCAGAGTATATACACATCGCACTCTCCCCACACATTTTTCTGTACAGTTTGGTAAATGCTCCTCAGCCCTGACTTGCACAGAAAGAGTGTTTGAGTTGAAAACACCATGTCAAACCTTCTGCAGAAGGCTCTCGGCTCAGATGAAGACAAACAGTCCCTGCTTGCTAGAATGAGATGCAGCACAGTGGAGGTATTTAGGATGGTAATTATGGGCTCTCCTTTCTTCAGCCTGTGGGATAGGCTGCTCCCGCGGGCACAGGCAGGATTGGCCGCAATCTCCTCTTCAACCCATGGGAGCAGCCTAGCCCACGGGCACTCGGAAGTACTGTTGGCCGCAATCGCGGTTCTTTGGTTCTTTGTCCCACCGGCCAAAGAGAAAAAGAAAGCCAAGATCAAGGCCAGCAGTACCTTTGTGTGCCTGTGGGACAAGCTGCTCCCGCAGGCACAGGTACCACTGCCGACCACGAGTTTTTCTCCTCCAGGTTGAGGCTGCAGCTTTGGTGTCCCTTAATACTGGCACCTCCTGCTGTGCTTACCTGGCTTTCCGGGTAGCGCCGGCCCTGGCTGGGGGTACAGAAGGAGCAAGAAAGAGTTCCTCTCTCTAGGGCTGACCCATATAAGGGCGGCAGAGTAAGGAGTACTTAGACAAATAGGTGCAGGTCTCCTTAAGGGTAATCTTGCTGAGCTGACCTTGGAAAACAGGACCAGTGAAACCAAACATCTCAGTAAGGAAAAGGAGGCAGAGTTTCCCTAGCACTGCATAAAGCTGGCATTAGACCCCAGCGGGGGAGGGGTGTATCCTACTACTCTTCAGGGAGCAGTGTGGAAGATATGCATTGGCAAGTGACTTTCCCAGCTACTGAGTAGGAGGATTTAATGGACAGTGAACAACCAGAGCCTGACACCTCCAGGTAGAAAGCTTTTCATTTTGGGACTAGGGCATTTGCTTGCTGTTTCCAGCTCAGAAGGGGAAGGACATGGTCTAGAGAGGCCAGCGAAAAGACATTGGTATGGGTGGATGATAAAGCGCTATCCCCCTCCCCCCTTTCAACCTTTGTGTTGGTACTTGAGCTGAAGGACTATGAAAAGGGTTTGAACCTGCCAATTTATTTGTGCTGTAAAGCAGGATACAGTCAGGCCCCAGAGTGAGGCAGGTCAGGGCGGCAGCTCCAGCTCTGGAGTTTGGCTTATAAAAAAGCAAGGACCGAATTGACTATTTCTCTTTCAACCAATGCTTTATCTGAGCTATACTGTAACTTATTTTTATTGAATGAGTTGCTGGAAAAATTCCTGTGACGGCAACAGAACTTTAAAGCCTGGCCCCTATATACAGCCAGGAGCAGGAAAGGAGGGAAGGGAGAATCCCCTCTTCTGGACTGGAACTACCGCAGAGACTGCTGAGGAGAAAGCAGCCAGGAAATCAACTCGAGCTGTATCAATAATAGAGTGGCTGTAAAGTTGTGCCAGCGGCATTGGAGGTGCGTCCACTCAGGAAGCTGTGTTCTCCCTCGAGGGAAGACGGGAGGGGACCTATGCTTCTTTTCTTCTCACCCCCCTCATATGTGGCACAAAGGGAAGCCTTGGGTCAACTGACATCATTTTGGATGAAGGTGTCAATTCGATAGGAGTGACTGGAGATTGATTGTTTCTACCCTATTAGTGAATCAAAAACTTTAAAAATAGGATGGGGGAGGAACATAGGGGTTGGAAGGGGCATTTTTGGTGTATTGGAGGTGGGCTTTCAGCAAGATGCAGTGCTAAACACTCTTTTGTTATTTGTTGTCGGGGGAGGCTACTTTGGTGGAGGGGGTCCTGCTATACAGTATATGATTTACTGGTAGTGGTACTGGAAATGCACATTGTTTTCAGTCTACGACAAGGCATATTTTAGTGAACTGTGGCCCTCAAGTACCTCAACTTAGCAAATTCCCTCTGACCTAATATCAAAACAGCACATTAACACAGCTTAGTAAATAATTCCTAAATTTGAATATTGGAGGATTAAATGACTTGCCCAGAAACAGACCGAAGAGTGCAATGAGGACCCGAAGGTGGTCTCCAGTTAAGTAGTTCCGTGTTCCACTGCTAGCCCCAGTAAAAATTACATTGATTAATTCATCAGATCTCCATGCAAAGAAGACTAAAGAACCTACCTGTAATTTCAAAGTTAATGTAATTCCAGCATAGCATATACCCATGATAGCGAAGCCAAGAATCATTAAGGGTCGTCGTCCCAGCTTCTCAATAGTAAAGCACTGCAACGAGAAATAAATTGCAGCTCTAAAACCATTTCACACTTTGGGTTTGACTGACTAAATGCTTTCTGTCATTTGGGCTGGGGGGGGTTCTTTATAAAGCTTTTACATGTGCAACTGCATATGCACATAAAAAAGTACATGCACAGAAAGTATGTACCTGGTATTGCATGATCTGCACGTAGGCATTCTTGGGGGTATAGTTTAGGCAACATGGAGGTGAAGTTGCAATATATGTGTATATTTTATAAAACATGTGGCTGCATGGGATACAAGCACCAATTTACATGTTTTTTGGAACAGGTGTAAATTTGTGCGTTGACATTTGCATGCTATTGAGGCTGGATCTGAGAAGCATAAAAAGCATATAAACGCCTATGTTACTTTTCTAAAATAGGCACCACTTTTGAGTTTTCACCTAGGCATCTTGTTATAAAATCAAGCCTTCAATATTGGGGCGCCTAGGTTTAGACAGCAAGAAAGCATCTATTTTTCCCCAATCTTTTTAGATACATTGGTGTCTCAATACAGAACGTGTACTACTACTACTGAGCATTTGTATAACACTACCAGTCGTACGCAGCACTGTACAGACATGTAAGAGACAGTCCCTGCTCATCAGAGCTTACAACCTAGTCAAGACACACAACACAGAAGGTGTAGGCAGGGATAAAACAAGGGGAAAGAAAAGGAGATCAGGTGAGTCAAGATCCGAAAGCAGCAGCAAAGAGGTGAGTTTTCAGCCTGGATTTGAAGAGGGTCAGAGAAGGTGCCTGGCGTACAGACACAGGTAGTTTGTTTCAGGCGTAAGGTGAAGCAAGGTGAAAGGAGCGAAGTCTGGAGCTAGCAATAGAAGAGAAGGGCACAGATAGAAGCAGTTTGCGGAGTTCCCCAGGGGAGTTGTAAGGAGAGATAAGAGAAGAAAGATAGTGAGGAGCTGCAGAGTGAATGCATTTATAGTTCAGCAGGAGAAGTTTGAACTGGATGCGGAAACAGATAGGGAGCCAGTGAAGTGACTTGAGAAGAGGAATAATATGGGCATGATGAGGCTGGCGGAAGATTAGCCGCGCAGCAGAGCGTTGAACAGATTGAACATAAGAACATAAGAACATAAGATATGCCATACCGGGTCAGACCAAGGTCCATCAAGCCCAGTATCCTGTTTCCAACAGTGGCCAATCTAAGTCATACATACCTAGCAGTTTCCCCAAAAGACACAGGTTCCGCAATGCTTGTACTGGGTCAAGCATTGATATCCTGGGTCCCTTTTTAATAATGGTTTATGGACCTTTCCTCCAGGAACTTGTCCAAACCTTTTTTAAACCCAGCTACACTAACAGAGTTTGATTACACGTTGAGTGAAAAAATATTTTCTTTTATTAGTTTATTTATTTATTTATTTATTTTTTATTTAGCAAACATTTATATACCGCTGCTTCCAGCGATCAGCAGCGGTCTGATTACACAAGGAGAACATAAGGAGGACTGTCAATCAGTACAGTACAGTACAGTAAAATTTGGGTGTGTACAGGTTGATCAGGAGGGTAGGCACATCACACGAGGGGTTTGTTAAGTATATGAGTACTAATTACATATATACATATATACATTATACAATAAACGAGCAGGAGTACATAAATATGTTCTGGACTTAGACCCCTTAGGTTAATTCAAATTATAATGACTCTGGAAAAGATGAGTCTTGAGGTTTTTCCTGAAGACAGTTAGGTCTTTGCAATCTCGTAACTCTGGCGGCAGATGATTCCAGAGTGTAGGTGCTGCGTATGAGAACGCTCTATTACTAGTATTGGTTTTACCAGTTCTTATATCAGCTGGAATGAGGAGGGTGTTGGTGTTGGGTATTAGTCTTAAATAGTTTACCCTGTAGCTTCATTGCATGTCCCCTAGTCTTTCTATATTCTGATAATGTAAACAATCGATCTACGTTTACCCGTTCCACTCTGTTCATTAATTTATAGACTTCTATCATATCTCCTCTCAGCCGTCTCTTTTCCAGGTTAAAGAGCCCTAACCTTTTTAGCCTTTCTTCATAGGAGTATCCTTCCATCCCCTTTACCATTTTGGTGGCTCTTCTCTGAACCTTTTCTAATAACGCTATATCCTTTTTAAGATACGGCGACCAGAATTGCACACAATATTCAAGGTGTGGTCTCACCATGGAACAGTATAGAGGCATTATAATATCTTTTGTTTTATTTTCCATTCCTTTCCTTATGATTCCTAGCATTCTATTTGCTCTCTTGGCTGCCGCTGCACACTGGGACGAGAGTTTTAACATGTTATCCACAATGACGCCTAAATCTTTTTCCTGGGTGGTGGTTCCTAATGTGGAACCTTGCATCGTGTAACCATAGTTTGGGTTGTTCTTCCCTAGGTGCATAACTTTGCACTTGTCCACATTAAATTTCATCTGCCATTTTGATGCCCAGTCTTCCAATTTATCAAGATCCTCTTGCAATTTTCCACAATCCTCTTGGGTTTTAACAACTTTAAATAGTTTTGTGTCATCTGCAAATTTGATAACCTCACTCGTTATTCCACTTTCCAGGTCATTTATGAATATGTCAAAAAGCAGCGGACCCAGCACAAATCCCTGGGGTACACCACTATTCACCTTTCTCCATTGGGAAAATTGGCATTATAGCCAATTTCTCCATTGGGAAAATTGGCCCAACCCTCTGCTTTCTATCTTTCAACCAGTTCCTGATCCACAGTAGTACACTGCCTCCTATCCCATGACTCTTTAGTTTTGCCAAAAGTCTCTGATGAGGGACCTTGTCAAAGGCTTTCCGAAAGTCCAGATACACTATATCAACCGACTCACCTTTGTCCACCTGTTTATTCACACTTTCAAAAAAACATAACAGATTAGTAAGACAAGATCTTCGTTGTCTAAAGCCATGTTGGCTGTCTCCCATTAGGCCATGACTATCTACATGCTGAGTAATTTTATTCTTTATGATGGTTTCTACCATTTTTCCCGGTACTGACA